>CM046309.1:31657201-33017933 GCA_025267735.1 Mactra quadrangularis | reverse complement strand
CAAACCCCAGCAACAAAGGGGGGCACATCCCCCTTTGGACCCCTCTGAGACGTCTTTTGATTGGGGAGGCGAAAAAAAGTCAATTTTAGGGACAACTTTCCTTAATAAGTGAAATTCACTAAATTCAGTTAGAAAACTATTTTCAAGGCTGTGGCGGCCATTTAGACACGTAAAAATACGGAATGGACCAGTTTAGGGTACAATGGCATTTGAAGTACATGTAGTAAGTTGTCGAGCTGATTGTAGCGAATTGTGATAACTTTGTCATGTTTCAGGTTAATATTGTCATACTATATAACATTAAATGTATTTTCAGATAAAGAACAAATGTACATTGGTTGTTTTGAAGATAATGCTAACCGTATTTTGAATGGACAACAGTTAAGTTCAAATGAAATGACAAATGAATATTGTAAAACAGAATGTTTAAATAGTGGATGGATTTATTCAGGCACGCAGGTAATAGTTATATGCTCTATATTGGTTGGTGACCTTTCCTTCTGTTTGGTATTTAGTTCTACAGGGGTCCCTCCGCTCCCTATGAAGTATAATGTTCAGACCTCGGCTGAACTAAACTTTAAACTTTACGTTGAGTGTCACGAATAGACTAATTCGTTGGAAGAATTTTTTCCTCTGCAGCAGGTTTTCGATAAGTTCATAGTCAGCGTTGCCCTCGCCATTTCACAACCGGGCTTTGGACCGATTAGTTTTGAGTGATTTGGTTTGTGACCCTCAATTGGGACGACCCTTTAATGAAGGTCGCACACACGCTTACTAGCGGTCTACTACGAACATTTTTATGTATTATCATTTCAATCTCTACGAATTCGGATAATCGTGATTTACCTACGAAATGTTTTTGTTGCATCGGGTCGTGCATAAAAAAATAATTTTTGTTTCTTTGTTTTTTTTTGTTGGGTTTTAACGCCGAAGCAACACATTCTATAGGTCATATAACGGCGGTCAGTCAACCTACTCACTCCTCCTTGAAAGGCCGAATCTCTGGATTTATATGTAGCTGTTAACAAACTACATGTTCTAAGCGCATACTTTCGTCAGTGACTGACAACTGCCCTACCTATTTAAAATCATTGGTAGGACGGAGAATGGCCGTAGAAATCATTTCATGACCAAGCTCCACGAAAATATGCCCCGCCCGGTAATCTAACCCACGACCCCTCGATCAGTAGACTTGCGTGCTACCAACTGAGCTAGCCGGGCGGCTTCATAAAAAATAGAAAAAAAATAAATGAAATATGTAGTGTTTGTCTCGGAACCGTGCCGACTGCCCATGGTTAAATCTTAAATATACTGATGAAAGAAAAGTTAACAATTACTATTTTGTTCTTTTTTCAGTACTCAGTTCAATGTTTTTGTGGTAACAGCCTTGCTATAGAAAATCAGAAACCAGAACATGAATGTAATATGCCATGTCCAGGTGATAATCAACAGATATGTGGAGGAAATTGGAGACTAAGCGTTTATATTTTATCTTAGTGATATTTTCAACAATGACCGTGTGTTCTACAATTAATCAAAGTATTGAAATACAGAAAGACTTTCGTGCACATTAAAACCTAACAAATATATACTAATGATTACTCCTAACACATTAGATTCAAGTACAAATCGAGCAGGGCACATGCGGACGAAGTGTTTATTCTACCCTGTATTACAGGCAAATACTACTTCTTAGTGTATTAACGAGATTTGACTCCGCCCCTTCCACACCTAATAACGATCATTGAAACAAATACGTGTCAGTTGATTGACTACTATTATTACCTAGAAATTAACTGCATAGTAAATCAGAGACACATGTATGACTCCGCAGGTTAAACTGGTTAGGGTTTTTCAGCGTCGATAGGTTTGTTTTGTGATATAACTTAAGCCTTTCGGCGAAATCACCGAAAGTCTAAAAAAGTGTGAAGCACAAAATGTGACATAGCTGTGTGATGTCTCAGTGATGTACCAGAACTGGACTTCCCTCGACTCCGTACCAACTGCCTTATTTCCCTCATAAAAAGCCAATGTTCGTATCAAGGTACGATCCCAAAGAACTATATCAGCGAGGGATTACAGTGAATGATGTCATTATTTGATTCGACTTAGAGGCGGGTCATGCATTGATGTACTCTGAACCCCACCAATAAGACCACCAATCGATCTTTTCAAAAATGCTCAAAACACTGCCCATAATTTACATAGAGAAAACTTTGATATTTTCAAATATGATTTTATATGAGTTTAACATTTCTTGAAGGGTTTAAATACATTGCTTTTGAATTACGTTACTCACATTTCAAAATATATCAATCTTAATTGATCTTACATTCTAAAGACCATTGCATAATGAAATTTTGTAAAAGCGGTTTCTATTTGCCTCTTGAAAATAACTGAGTGTTGCTTAACATAAATTTAGCTACGCATAGAGTGACATAAAGTATATTACTCTTCTAACTTGTTTTTTTTTCGTCCAACCCTGTGTACGACCAATATTAATTAGTGTCTGTCTCAATTTGGGTGTCTTGAAATTGTTCTTATCAGTAAATGCATAATTATTTTTTCAATTATCGAATCATTTGATATTGCTTTAAACACATTGGCTTAAACATTTTTTATTTCCTAAAACGGTAAGATCTAATTAAAAGGCAATATGCTATAAACTGTACTATCATGGTGCCTATAGAATGTATTCAATTGTTATCAGTGAGAACCAAAGTATTAAACAAACGACATTCAATGATGTTCTTTCTTTCATATCATGTTTCCTAACTCGCCACTTTTATTGGATAATATGGAGTGTCCGCTTCTTCTAATAAGTAGTACATAACTACGTAGGTATGGTGGCTGATTTATGCCATGTCGTATTGTTGTCCCGTGGGGCGCCACATAAAACACGAAAGTGCGGTATTTAAAATGGTAGCCAACATACGTAGGAGTTTCATCTATTTTATAGTAAAGTGAAACGCTGAGTTTTTCATTGTTTCAACGCGCCGTTTCGTCCATACTTATCAACAATACTATTAATTAAGGACATATTGTTTTCTATTCTACATTTGTATTACAATGTACTAAATAATAAATAAGCCCATTGGTTGTACTGTTTTGATAATTTGTCCATACAAATACATTTTTATGGACTACAGTATTATCCTTTTTGTTATAATTTACTAACTTTATTTTACAGTAAAAACTGTTTTGAAGATTATAACCAATACTATTAAAAAGTGTTTTACCAATCGATAGAAGTTTTTGATTGAAAGTCACGATCCTCCATTAAGTGGGACAATCGTTAACATTAATCAGACATATCACTACATTGCCATTGTCCTATCTCATTCATGTAGCAATTCTGTTTCATACAAATTATGGTCATTTTATGGCGGAAAGCTTACCTAACCTAGCTTTCTTGAACCTTAGTCTATAACTAGTATTCACTTATCCTTCCACAAGGCCGACGACTTCTTTATTAATCTTATTAATGACACTGAATCCGCCATCACCAACAATACAGTATAGTTCCACTATTAGGACCATCAAAATCGATGATTTTGATAGTATAGTTACCTTGATATATGGAACTATTCTTATCATATTTATTTTTTGCGACTTAGAAATCGTAAAAATGCATGATTTTGCAATAACGAATGCGGTCTTTACAGCTAAACTTTACTGTATATTATGCTACATGTACATTGTCAAACGTGAAACAGAGCCATGTACTGTATCATTTAATAAGCTAGAATTGCCTAATGTAAAATTCATGCCAATTCAAATGTTATCACAGGACAATTTACCATGAAACGGAAAATATCATTATTGTCAACATAGCGGCGACTCGTGTCCAATTTCAACCATTGGAACTTCAAACACGACTCGGGTACCGCCAACACGCGGAGCTATTGTGTGGTGTTGTTCAAATACAGGATATTGTATTTTACATTGTAATGTGATACATGACAGATGAGTATATCTTTGACTTCTGTGAGGATATTGATTTGTCAATGATTATACCTGAAAAACCCGTAACTCATAATGCATTAGCACCATCCTCAATTTAGAACTGCATTTTTGAGTGATATTATATTGTTGTTAGGTTTAATTAACTACGAGTGGTGTTGCAAGTCGTACAAGTCCCCCAGTGTGCACAAGCGTGTGATATGACAACCATTCAGTATTGTTGTGTGATTATTATCTCTGCTGCAGATTGGTTTTCCGTGTACGTGTCAACTAATCCTTATCTTCTGCTCATCAGAAAGAATGAGATTTTATCATTGATAAGGACTTAATTCGCATATTTTTCGCAATTTTAAATGCGTTGATTTTGATTATTTTTTAAACGGCCATTCTCCCTCCTACCATTGATTCAAAATCATGTAGGACAGTAGTCAGCAACTGACGAAAGCATGCGCCTACAGTTACTGGTTTACAGCTAAATTCAGAGATTTAGCCTTTTCAGGAACGGTGAGTAGAATGACTGATCGCCGGGATATGACCTATTCAATGTTTTGCTGCGAAAAAAATATGATTATTTCAATTGTATAAACATATAATTTCATGTACCATTCTACTGCGCAAAAGAAAAGTAAATGTAAGAACGTTGCTATGCGAGGCAAAAATACCATAACTCACTTATGTCATTCATTCTTGTCCAAAAAAAATCTACGAATTCTCGTTTTGGATCGCTTCCGGGTACAGGATACATGTGTGTTTGTGAGAAGATCAAAGACCAGGAGCCTTTTAAAATTTTAATACTAACTTCAACTAAAATTAGTTGATGTATTGATGAGACAGTTCTTTGGCCTTTATTGTATCGCTCGATGAAACATAAATGTACATGCATAATAATTATATAACATGAAATGAGTGAAGAATTATGGGTTACAAGCATCCACGTGCGAAGGTCAGGCTCAAGTGCTATGTTTTCATATAGGACAAAATCATTTCTTATTGAAATTAAGAAAACAAGACATATTGACCATCGATATTAATTTCCATGAATAAATTTTAGCGTTCAAATTTAAAAAGGTGTTAAATCTTTTAGGTCATACGACATTAATTTTCATTCAGAACGCCACGACGATGTTCTACGAAGATGTGCGTATATTGTGTAGCCTGAAAGACGCCGTGTAATTCCGAACGACAAATGATTATCGTTAGTGATGGCAATCGGTTGGAAAATCCACAATCGATTAATCGGAGGAATCGGTTGGGCTCAACCAACTGACTTTCCGATTATAATCGGTTGGATGCCAAAATTTATATAGCTAAATTCTGGTCATTGTCTTACATAAACATGCAAAATATACATCTATTTCAATGATTTAAATGTTGTATACATTATTTATTATTTTCTTATCTTGCTTCTTAGCATAATATGAACAATATGGCACCAGTTCACTCATCTGAGTGAAAAAAAAAACTGTATTTTACATGTCTTTAAGTTTATTTTTGTCAATGGTTAGTTGGGCTACCGGGTAGCAATTTTCACTAGCTCGAATCGAAATTCACTAGCCTAAGGCATTTTACAGAGAAATGTCCTTTACAATGTATATCTTATTTTTGTACAGCTAGGCATCAAACAAAATAACTAATCTGGGTTTTTTATATTTCTGGGAAATGTCATTCAAAATAATTTAAGTCACATTATCTTCTCTAGCTTTATGCAATTGTGTTCAAAGTAACCAGCAATTTATGATATAATGAAATAAAATGATAGGGCATTACATAATTCACAAATGAGGAGGCTACCAGTATTTCAGGGTCTGAGCCACCAATGATCCGTTCTGATCAATTAAATCAAATAACATATTTTCAATTTTGAACTAAACAATTATTGTAAATTCGTTTAAATAGGCTCATTTTCCAACATTGAAAAAAAATTGAAAAAAAAATCCAAAACGTGCCGAGTACGAAAATTATTGGGGACGAATGTTTTACATTTACTCTGACGTTTTTAATTCTTCAAATTACTGTTGTATGATTTCAACCATAACATCATTATTGAGAAATCATCGTGAAATGAACAGCTTTCAATCTGTATGCTTTATGGCAGTTAGTTTTATTTAAATGGTAGCCTAAAATCGCGCTCCGTGAAAAATTCGTTTATGACAAATGACCTTGACCAAAAGTTAAGCTTTATCATTTAGAAGCGGTAAGACAAGAGTTTGCTGGTCAACATTAAATTTTTCATCTTTAATTTGATTACGAAACGGAACTATGAATGTGTAAAAGAGTAATTACGAAAAGTCTCAGATAAAAGTTAACGTAAAAGTGCGTTCAAGTACACCTTTTTCGGATACAAACATGATTCGGATACGTAAAGAGGACTCGCCCGATCGGGCTACTGACTAAGATTTTCGCTCGCTCGTCGGCGAAATCACTCGTCTCGGGCGTCGGGCACGTGGGTTACGTCGAAGAAAAGTTGTTCTTGAACACATTTTCTGCCGAATCCGCTATTATAGCGCGCACACAAAAGTGAATTATCTCCCTTTGGTACGGGCTAGTTTTCCGCGACGTCGCCGTCCACAGAAATCGTAATCGATTAATCGTCGCTGAAATTTTTCTAACCGATTTCGGCGACGTCGGCGATAATCGGAACATCACTAATTATCGTTAAAGAGTTGATGAAAGCTTGTTGGCATTCGGAACTACTTCGGCGATCTTCCACGCAGATTAACTTCGTAGATGATCGTCGAGATTGTACCGAATGGAAAGCTTGACATGAAATGAAGAAAAACATTCTACTTCTGTTCGTTTGGTTATATTTTGTGTTGGCGGCCAACTTTTGATCCTGGAAATGATGAATAGCAACAAAAAAGTAGTTTTTGAAAATGAAATATGTATAAGAGATAAAATGTGGCTAGATAGACCTTAGTAGTACAAAGGTATGATTTCTGTCTGTGCAGGTGAATTATTACCAAACTGTATGAAGCTTGTGCAGCTTGATAACTTAGTTATTGCCCAATGATTTGTGTTAGGTCTTTTGGAAGCGAGAAGCCAAAATCCACGCAGGAGATTAAGAACTTGGAAGCCGATGGTAGTTTTGCTATCTTACAAAATTTTACAAATTACACACGTATTTTGAGATATAATAAATTTTACACTAGTCAAATAGTTTTTTGTGCGTGTGCCAGATGAGTGTTGTTTGTCTTCGTTATTAGGTCAAGTAGACTACATGTAGTTTGCTTTGAGGTGATTCAAAAATTATAACCATTAGAAAATAAATGGTTCCAAGTTACTTCTGTAGAATAATTTGTTTCATTCTATAAAACAAAACCCATCGATTGACGTTTGATTATACTAATATCAGAATGGCGTTAGTTATGTATAGTTGATGCGCTCTAATTACTTGATTCATAAAAAAAGTATATATTGATCGATCTTTGCTGTTTTTCGTTTTAGCTTTTATCATACTGCAATAAAATCTACAAGAATGGTTCACCATTTCCCAGCATCAGTTATTATGTTTTAATTACGCTCCATATACCACAGACAACATGATTTAGTCATTTAACTGTTCAATATTATCACTTGCTAATGACATTCAACGGCGAATGACTTGTTCACATCCGTGGTATGAGCATTTAATATCTAAAAATACTTTTAAAATAATGGTGTTGGTATTAACTCTGCCATCTTGTTTATCCTTCGTAAACCATTGCATGTCATTATGATACTTCGTATTATTATGTTTTTGTTAATTGTTATAGTAAAATGTTGATCAATATTTATTCATGGTCAAATGGTCAATTTATTTATTTTTCTTTGTCAATATCGAAATACGTATAACATTCAGCTTTTTTTCTTAAGGTTTTCTGATGTTTGTCATCTAATGAGACGTAGACATTAGTTCTGGTGCGCCAGAGAATTACTCGTTTTATAATATTGGCAGATTAAAGCTCATGGTTATATGTTTTACTGAACAGAACAGAACAGATTATTCATTTAATCCAAGTCATGTACAGCATTAGACTATAAACAAAACAACATAATAATCATATAAAAAAGACAGATTACACATTGTGTATTTTTTTTATCTCATTTTTTAATTCTGCAACCAAATATAGACAACAATAATTATGTAATTTCTTAAATAGGCACAATACCTGCATATATGCGATCGTCGGCTACAATAGATGAATTTTATCAGTTCAACGATCGGTGATAGCCGATAAATTGCAAGATAAAAAATAAACTGCAATACTTGAAGTTCGTGGTAAATTTGACCATAGCTCGTGCAGTGGTCAATTAATATAGATAAGATCTTATATAAGATAACATAGAAAATTGTTGAAGTCAGTTTAATTGGACGCTAAATTTACTTGATTTTTATCTTCAACTTAATCTCGATTGTCCTTTTGTGTTTTGCACTTTCAACTTTTCGCGCGCGCTTGTCAGTACTGGTGTTCACACTTTTACAACCTTGAGTGACGAATACATTTGTGCATAAGCGGTGTAAAGCTGATTCAATGACTTCCAAACTGAGAAAAAAAACTTTTTGAGCGATTAAAATATGACAAATTAATGCACAAAGATTGTGGTCAAACATGGCTTTCTTTATAATGTCACACCAATACACGATATATTACCAACAGTTTTTTTTAAATTTTACAAACTGTTACCGTTTTTTTTAATTCAATGAGACCTTGGCTATCTTGGACGCGGAACAGTCCAATCGGTTGGTTGAATTGATAAGTGTCACGACCAAAAACATGCATTCGCTCGAAAAGCTTTGAATGAAATGTCATCTGAACTAATTTTGTATGAAGGGCGTTCTAAGAACATGTTTCTGAACAAATCCCTTTTTCTTGTACCCAAAATATTCTCAATTTTTGTGTTTACGTGTTTGACAAGACTACATGGGCCATGCTGTATTCCTTTGGTCAACAAAATTAAAATCCACATCTACATTGCCAGTGATTTTATTACTTCTAATATTTTGTTCTAAAGGGGGTTTATTAATTAATAATAATATTGTATGACTTTGATATAAAAATGGAATTGTTTTTTGCAATAATTGATAAAAAGACTGCTGTATGAAATTGAAACTTTGATTGAATCTTGTATAATAAGAAATAATAGACGTCTTCTGTGAGTTTTTGTGATTCAAGTTTATGCAGAATGTATTTCAACTTTAAGGTTGAAACACGCAAAAAAATCAATTTACATCAATTTACAAGTTTCTAAATCGGCAATAAAAATGTATTTAAGTTTTTAAATTGGACAATTAATTTGTAACGCTATATTTCAACGGATGTGTGCGGGACGAATCCGGTAATTGGTTTTTAATTAATTCAAATCAGTTGACCCGACATCGTTCAATCATAATTTAACAATTAATCTCGTCTAGGTAGACAATAAGAACAATTGAATAGAAATTGGATGTTTTTCTCACCTGTTTCTTATGTGATCGCCGGTCATTAAACGGACCAATGAGCTCCATTGTTCCAACCCATAGGCAACAATCCATATAAATATGCTGAGAAACTTTGTTACACCATTCAGTTTCTGAACATTCAGCAATAATACATACTTATATTTGTAAAATATATATTGATATCAAAAATCATAATAAGTGAAGGAAAATATTGTTAACTTGTTAACTTTACTGATTAAGCAATAAGATTATAGAAATTGTTGTTGGAATACGTTAATGATACCGAATACATTATGGAAGCTAGCAACATGTCACTGTGTGATTTTAGGGATAAGAAATTTAGTTCATTGAGAGATGTAGCTAATACTTCTCTATGTACACTGGATTCACCATCAAAGAATCATCTGAATCTTTCTATCAAGAATTTGTTTGCTTCATTTGGACTAACCCCTCCATCAAATATATGCAGAAGGTAAATTTCATTCATTATTTTGTCACTTTTGTGGTCGATTTTTTTAAGAATTTTGCAATTCATATAGATCTAACTTATTATTTATGTTTTTACGATAATTTTCAATTAAATAAATATTTTATAAGAAACATAGATATACATGTACATGTGCTTTCTAGAATGTCTCTGGTATTATCAAATTCCGTGTTTTTCATGAAAGGTTCCGTACAGGACTGTAGTGGCACTTAAATAAAAGGAACCGGTCAATTCTATATAAAATAGATGATATTCTACTATATTCTATAACACGTATAGATACAATGGTTGGTGTTTAATTTAAATCGGTCGTTTAAACAGAAATCAAAACAATATTCTCGCGAAAATACCGTACTTTACGGTACTCATTGGTTTGTTTACGTTTCAGCGGAAGTCGTGATGCATTGTGGTTTAGCAAGAAATTTGAAAAGAAAATGGCAGCTTTAGAAGACGACGTTTCATCCAGTCCATTGACTAGATTTCAACGTGCCGTACCTCTCAGACAGTCAAAACTTGTTGCTGGTAAGGGATTTATTGCAATTTTATTTTTCTAACGATAATTCATTCAACGTAATCTCAGATTTGACGATCTAACACGGAATCTTGCATGTTTCCATTCGCATTCGCCCCGAAGATTTTCGTACCTACACATGTTATGAATGAAATAAACCGTATTCTTGGCTGTTTTGGTTGTTAGATCAATATTTTCTGATTAAAATTGAACTTTGAGTTTTTTGTTTTTTACCTGTTAATGATCTCAACTTGATTAAAAGTACAATACCGTAGTTAATTGAAAGATTGGGGGGGGGGGGGGGGGTTCTGAGTCTCTGAGATGTAATAAATTTAATTGCTTACTTTAATGTTATATTTTATCTTCATTCACTCACACTGTCAATCAATATTCATAGAATAAAGACAATGACATTGCTCATAAAACACAGATACTGTGTGAATGTTATTACCTGGGGCTATATCCTGCATTCAAGTATTTACATTACAGTTTTTATCAAAAAAAGATATCATTTTATGACCTGATAGTCACTGATTTAACTCATTCTAACATCAAGAGGGATATTTACACAAGATTTTTATGAAATAATACAAGCAAATGTACATGAAAGATAATTATGCTGTCAAAACTGTAATAAAAACTACAGGCGTTTCTTGTTAGCTGTGTTATCTATACTATTGATCTGTTTATTTGATGCATATTGGACAGATACCTTTGTTGTCTGTTGTTTTACTGCATCATTTGATGATTTTTATCTGTTTAAAAAAAACAGTAATGTTTTATCACAAGTGTAAGTATTAGTTTGACCTGCATTTGAAGTTTTTAGATACCCGCATCTACATCAACATTGGATAATCATGATTTTAAAATGTGAGTTTTCTTTATATTTTGTGCATCATGGATGAAAAAATATATAATTAATGATCTCCTTTCTAACTAGTTTACTGAATTACATGTGTTCCTATTTGTTCTGAATAAGGGAGTGTTGTTATACTTACAAGTAAATCATACCATTCAATCATTTATTCAAGACATTTGAAATTTTATTATGAAATGTTATTTATTTCACAGGTCCATTCAGAGCTACCCAGATTTGGAATGATGTTATAGAACAACTAAAGGAAAAAGTTGAAGTAAAGAAAAGAAGATATAAATTAAAGAATTATGAACATTGTTTTACTGGAACTAATGCTGCTGATGTTGTGTTACATTATTTAGTAAACAACCAAGATTCATTCTGTAATCCTACCAGAGAAAAAGCTGTCAAGGTATAAACTTTTTTCCATCATTCTTTTATTCACTGAATTATAACATCTTTGAACATTCTATTAACGATTGCCACATCTCTGATGACTTTTTCATGCATGTGTGGTATAATTATAAGTATGCTGCTACTTTCCTGTATCATCTGATTTCTTCCTTAAATGTAAACTCCACAAACTTTATTGACCACTGTTGGCCCTGGGTAACAAATGCTTTGATGGGAAGACTTATATTGTATATTTTGTACAGAGAAAGTTACAAAGACAATGTGATAGTGCATCACTTAATCTCGATGATCAGGAACTAATATTCAATGATAATGTTTTTAATTCTGTTTATTTTTTATGTTCATTATGAATGTGTTCTATCTATTTTAGTTATGTCAGACATTAATGGAGAAGAAAGTGTTTCTACCTGTTGGATGTAAAGAGTCTGATTCATTGAAACATATATTTGAAGACAGTAGTAATAAACTGTATCATTTCATTGGTGTACATAACAATAATAACAAAGAGAATGAAGATTTTAGTGATTCTGATGATGATATTGATTGTAGAGATGATATTTGTGAAACAACAATCGATGAGAGAGATGATTCTCTGTATACACCACAAAAACTAAACAGGTTAGTTGGAATTTTGATAATTATTAGACAGAGTTGTAGTACTTGGCTTTATGCACATGCCTAGCTTGGGCTGAATCATGCTTTATTTAGGTTTACTGAAAATCTTCCCCTTTCTATAAAATTTATGTATTCGGATCACTGCTTGTGAAAAGTAAAGGTAAAAACACATTAGAAAGCAACTAACTAAAATCTGAGTGATAAACAGGTGACTTTAACAGTTCAGTTTGATGAGAATAGTGTATGAAAAAGGCTAATATTTCAACTGAGTTTATATATAAAAGAGATGTCGTGTTACATCTTGTACAAATGACCAAATTTTACAGCCACTAGCTTGAACCATGAGAGGCATGATCACTGATAAAGTTCAGGCTAGTGAAAAATACTGATTTAACATAGTTCGGATAGTTGATTTATTTTGCACATAACTATAAAACATGAAAAACCTGTCTAAGAATGTTGAAAATTTAAGACTTTAACAGCCTTTGATGTGTAATTTATAAATGACTTTTCAATTCATATTGTTTACTTATATGTTACAGAGTAAACCCAGACATGGAGTCATCATTGTTAGACGAAGATATTGATTGTGATCCTTCATCAATGGAAAAACATGTTGATGGTGATACAGATAATAATCTAACATCTAGGAAGAGAAAAAATATGGATAGTTCACTAAGAAACCATAAAAGACAAAAATTATGTTTAACTCCATCAACATCTACAAGTTCTACTGAGACGTATGGTGAAGAATTTATCTCTGACCAAAGTAAGTAGTTTCATAGGTTTATCTTTTTATTTATTTATTTATTCGAGATTATTCATTGGTGAATATTAACAGAATTGGGCCTGACAACTTTTTTCATTTATTTAGTGAAGATGCTTCTGTGAAAGGTTTTATTACTAGTCCTGAAGATCAGCATTTTTGAGCTCTAAGAAAGGGTTCTAGTCCCTTTCAAAATATGTTAAAAAAAAGATATTCAAGGATTTCAGGATGTTGAAAAATTTACTTCCTATCCTCTTTGTTCTGAATAATGACTCAAGAAGAAGAATTAGCCTGTATTGGTAACTTATGCTTTTAAAAGAATATTGTTCTTGAATGTTTTTTAGGTGAGTTGGCCCCTGTTATCAAAGAAACAATATAATGCTGATAAATGATGTAAATGAACATAAATACCATTTTTATATGTAACATATGTTTTTATTATCTATTACAGAAATATCTGAAGTTGAGAGAGAAATAGCATTATGTCAGCTACTTACCTTAGTTGATATCTCATTCTTGGATGGTGTACTGACTGAAGAAAAACAAGAAAAACAGAAACGAAAAGTTGTAAAACCACATCGTAGTGGTATTGTATCCAATATTGTTGCTAAACAATGGAGCATGAAATGTTCAGCTAGAAGTGCTTCCCATACTGATCCATTTATGAGATCTGCTTTAGACTGTATAGCACATATACCACGTGGTGTATCCAAGTTTGATACTGACTTTTCTAAGGCTAATGACCCAGTCACCAAACTTCAAGCCTATAATATGATATGTGAACATTACGCTATGAGACCAGATTCTATATTTCCTGAGAGATTTCTAGATATTAATCTTGCTATTATAAAGTTGATACTCTCAGAGAGATATGATTCAGCTCTTCATGCTATGCAGTTAAATATGATATTATTACCTGGAAGACAGCGTGAAGAACTTAGAAGATTGTTAGACTTCTTGTCTGTAGCTGTGTCTGATACAAGCTTGAATCTAGATCCACAGGTATGTATTTTTATAAGTATAAAATTTTCAGACATCACCTTAACTCTCTAGCCCGAAGTCCTGGATTTGTAAAAATTGATTTCCACTTGTGAAAATTAATATTCATACAGTTCAGCTAATTAATTTTGCTAGTGTCAATGTTTCTTGGTCATTCTTTGATCTTTCCTTCATTTGAATCAGTCATTGTCATGCATTTGTTCAGCATTTTGACTTCTTTATTTATTCTGGAAAGAATCTTCAGACAAATATGTTCGTTTCTACTGTTATGACATAATTGCTTCTATGTTTACAGTATTACCTGAGAAAGGCGTCTATTTCTTCTGTGAAAGCTACTGATGTCAGAAATTTTGAAATTTTCAGTTTTTTAACTTCCTCCAATGCATTAGTCAATTCTTAAAAATGTGTATTCTTATTGTAATGTAACATGTGATTCATTTCTGTTTCAGGAAAATAATGAACAGACAGTATTGAATAATTTCTCAGAATGTATTTTGAAACATAAAGGATTACCTAAAGATCTGTCTATAGCTGTGACACAGTTCCTTATTCAATATTCATCCAGAGTGTTTACTCTACCTAGTGGTTTTAAAGAGAGGGTTGACTCAAGAATTGAAGAGCTTAAAGAAGGGGTTGTTCCTGTTGTAACAGGTAAGACAATATTTTTATTGTGTAATAACTTTACCTTAGACTTGGAGCCCAGTTCACGAGTTAAATATTATTTGCACTGTTGAAAATCAGCATTTTAAAATTAAGATGGTAAAATTATCTTTACTGTGATTCTTCAGTCAGAATGTCAAGGGAGGCAATCTTAACAATGATATGTAGAATAAGAGTGAATAAGTCTTAATTGTCTCCCTTTACATGGCTGTTTGATTAGTACTATAAAAAGTCAATAATTCAAACTTCCAGCCAGAATGTTAATAGGCCAGTCTTAGACAGTGAAATGTAAAATGAGAATATTAAAGCCTATTGGCTAGAATTTATTCAAGTTTGTAACATGTGTAACAATTTCAGAAATTCAAATAACTTGTTTAAAGCAAGTTTTGTATAAATTGTAATGCATTTTTAAAATGATTACTCTGCAGAATTTACTTTTCAAACATTCAGCTTATAATTTTTGTAACAACTTTAAATTCAAAGTTTTGCAGTTATAATAATATATCTTATTTGTTATTTTTTCAGAAACAGTATTCTGTGAACAACTACCTGTGTCAGAGTATCAAAGACAAACTGAAGAGTTTACAAAACAAAGTTTAGTCAACATGATGAATCTAATTATAGACAATACAAAGATGCCCTTGAAAGAGAAGAAACAAAAATTACGTCAGTTTAAAAAACTTCATCCAGAAATTTATACCAATCATTTTACTGACATGGTCTAGTCTTCAATACTGTTACTATTGAAGTGCAACAAAATGGTGCTTTTTTGTTAAAGTTTTATTTGTGTGAATGATTTAGTGGATATTAACTGTGTGATGATAGTACTGTCTTTACCTTAGATTTTTACTGGTCCTCGCTTGAATTCAATATTATAGTTATGGGCAACTTGCCAAACTAAATAAAATATGTAATTATCACTAGTTCAAAACAAGTCATAGACTTGGACATAGGGTCCTACTAGTGGCTTGAGGTGAAGACTGGTTGTATTACACGAAAATACTGTGTTTGAGTATGAGTGGTTGATTGTAATAATTGCTGTGAAATTTTTCTTTACAATCATTTTGGGAAATCAGGGAATAAATTTGTTATTTCGATACATTGCTTATCATCCTATGGTTCATAAATAGTTTACAATTTATGTAACATATCATTAAGTGAAAGTTAAGTCATATGTCTTGCTCATTTAAATATTTTACACATATTTGATCTCATGTTAACATGACACTATACTTATTGCTGTGGCAACAGTATTAACTTTGGTCTCAATTGTTTTTTCTCTCTTAATTTTTCTCTGTTTTAGAGATAAGCTATACAATTTGAATTAGTCTATTAACTATTTCTCTAGTTTCTTGAAATCTGGTTTCCTTAAAAAATTTAAAGTTGTTATATATATAACTTGAGGACAATTAACTCCCCATGGTAAAAAGCTAAGACAATATTCATAAAGATCTGTAATCAAAACTAATAATAAGTTTATTACCGTCCTTAATATTGTTCACTATCAAATTGATACTCATTGGCAATGAGCTAGTGTGTTAAGATGGTGAGCATCAATATACATGTAAGCATAAAACTGAACAGAATCTCAAGCTTTTAAACTTGTTGTTCAAACATGTTTGTTGTTAAACTGTATTTTAATTATCCGGTATTTCATTTACCGGGTATCTCATTGTTATGATCTCCGAGGCTGGTTCCATGTCCATAATGTCATAATATTTTTGATGGTCTCTGTTTTTGTTTATACAACATAGTGCTGTATTACTGTAATGTATTTTAAGGAGTTAAGTGTTTTATGCTCTACTATCCTAATCATCACATATATATTGACTGTAAATATACTTGTTTAGTGCAATACTATTGTATATGTACATAATGGTTTTGTTTATGTTATATCATATCATATATAAATATACATCATACATTGACTTTGTGTTTCTTGTTGTTTTTTTACATTTATTTATTGATGTAAATTTTTGAGCATATCAGTATAGGCTTCAACTTGTGCCAATAGTTCATATTCCGAACTCAAATTTATGAGGTTTTCCAACCAGATAAGGTTTGTACTTGATTCATCCGTGCAGAACTAAGTTATTTTACATCTAAATGCTCTATGCTGACCTTCAGATGAAATATACAAAATATTTAAAGGTTATAAAATTACCCTTTACTTGTACAATCATGTACATTGAGTCCCTGGTCTATATGACAGCTTCAAAAGGCAAACACTCATTGTATCAGTTTATACAACAAAAAGTGTGTATAAAAATAGGAACAGCAACAGACCTACCATACAGTAAAAAAGCAGTGGGATTTCATTTACATTTTTTAACTTTTTGCTATAAAAAGGATGCCACAAAGAAACAAAGGAAACAAGAACTTAAGGGTTTCTGCCTTCGAAATGGACAGTTGCAGAGAATGCATACATACAGTATATATTGAGGAATAGCATAGGAGAGAGATCATCAAAAGTAAACTTGTGGTAATCCGCCCCTACCCTGAAAGTCGACCTGCTAACATTTTCTTGAAGGTTCAAGACTCGAAGTAGGATCGAATCAATATCTTGTTTAGTTTATATTAAGATTGTGGACAGAGGTAGTATTTGGACTCCTATATCAACCAATAGTACATTATACTTCAGAGTTAAAATACTGAACAGGGGCGGATCCAGGATTTTTTATAGGGGGGATCGGAACTGTTTCAAGGGGGGGGGTCCAAACTTTCGAACCGAAACCACGTTATACTCATTTTGCAGAATAATGCAACATATTTATAATTAAAACTACATAACCATTAAATCTATGTTTCTCATTGAGAAAAATTGCTTCATGCTACTTAAAAATGACATACAGTCAAGAAATACACTAATGGACAGGTACATTTTGGAAATTCAAGGGGGGTCCGGACCCCCTTGACCCCCACCCTCCGCTGGATCTGCCTATGCTGACTGCAATGCGTTAAGGGGAGATCACTCAATCTTCCTTATACATATGATTAAACCATCCGAATGATGATTAAACATCCGCTATGAGTACCTCTAATAGCATGACATATCAAATTTATCTTCTTAATTTTTACAGAACTTATCACGAATCGTGACAGGCGTTTATTGGATAAGCAAATTTTGTGTTTTTCTTCTATTCTTATTAATTGACAGGTTAAAGTTTCCTTATTATCGTGAAACTTACTCAATTTTCTCTTCCTGCTCTTCTGCCGACACTTGTATGAACAGATAATCTTCCGTATCTAATAGTCCTTGTTACATGGGCTATAAACCCTTTGTCATTGTAGCAAAAATAGTATTATGCTTAGTGAATTTCCACCAATATTATTAAAAAAACCTTTTTTTGTAATTTTCAATAGGCCTACGTGTTTTACATTGTATTGAAGAAAAAAAGATGAAAAGAACTTGTGGTTAAATTGTTTATTTATCTTTACAGTATTACCTCTGCAGAGCGGCACTCTACAGAGCAAATCTTCTGCACAACAACAGCTTTTGATATTTCAATTGAAATTAACCTCTGCAGAGCAACAACCTCTGAACAGCAACATATTTTATCCCTCCTTGTGGATGTTGTTTAAGAGAGGTTATACTGTATTCATTTGCTTAATTGTAATATGCAGAACAGTTATTAAATCAAGAGAATATACTAAGTGCATATTCATTAATGACAAGCATAGTAAGTAACAAGCAATCCGATCCTACATAGCAAATCTCGCCTAGATTTTTATGGAAAAAATGATTTTTTTCACACACGAACACTCCATTGTTTTACCATAGTTCATGAGTTTGACCTTCAGAAATATATAACATTGACATGAAGATTATCAGTAAAATTAAAATTGGCTATGCTTACAAAATCTTGAAACCTACCCTACCCAACTTTTTCAGTCGTTGCTTCTAACAATATTTGGTCTAATAATTTAACCAAATTTCATGCACGTATATATGATAGCACACACATTCGAGGCGATTATTGTGCTTGAAATTGCATCATTCGACCATGTGGTATGTTCATCTTGTCACGTGGTATGGTCATCTTATCACGCTGTATGTTCTTTTTGTCACGTGGTATGTTCATTTTGCCACGTGGTATGTTTATCCTGTCACGTGATATGTTCATTTTGTCACGTAGAATGTTCAACTTGCCTCGTGGTGTGTTCAACTTGCCAAGTGGTGTGTTCAACTTGTCACGTTGTGTTGTCATCTTGTCACGTGGTTTATTCATATTATCACGTGGTATTATCATCAAGTCACGTGGTGTTGGTCATCTTATCACGTGGTATGGTCATCTTGAGTCTCACATCATGACAAAATAACGCAGACATCCTCGAAATATGCTGAACACGTGTATTAAAGCGATAACATAATAAACGCTATTTAACCTCGCATCTTGATAATATACAATGTATACAAAGAAGAAACCCAAGACTTGTAAATTATAAATTGCTTGCCAATCTCTGTGAATAGATAACTTCATTGAACTAGGGCTGCAACGATTCGATTCGATACATCGAAACTCGATTGCAAGGGTGCCGATTCGATTTCGATTCGGGACCCGCGAGTTTCGATTCGATACTGACTTTTAACATGTTTACATAAGTTATAACGATAAAAGCAAAGTCTCGCCTAAAAGACAAAGTACGTTGACAGTGAAACTGGGGTTAACTTTGTTACATTTCTCTTAAAGATGTGTTATGCGCATATTTCGCACATTTCTACGCACCCCGTACGCTAAAATCAGTATAATAGCTCTATAAAGCATCCCAAACAAACGTCCTCGAGCTACAATAAACTTCCCTTTACCAACGCTGTCATATAAATAAAACGGTTTTAAATTTTATTTTCTTAAAAAAACTGCCAGTTTTTTTAAGCCGACCGGAGATATCCGATTGTACACGAAGCGATACGGAGACAAACGATTACTCCGTGACCTTCCGCGACACGCATAAATTACGTGTGTTTACAAAATGGCAGTATAGGGTAAGAAAAGATAGCGTCAGCCGTCAGTCTAAAGTAACTGATTCTGCGAAGGTTAAACTACGGGAACATAGTTACAATATAAACTTCTGGAGATTTAGAGTGCAAATATGGAGAAATTTGTGAAATGGTGTGATTTGAAGCTCAAAATGGACAAGAAGACGGATGAATTGCTATCGAAATTGTTGCTTGACAGGTAAGGCTTCGTCGAATTTGAACAAAGAACTTGATTAATCAACTGTTGATATTAATTAGCCGTCAATGTTTCTGTTATAAGTTTAGTAATTTGGTCAGTTAATGTGACAATAACATGCAGCACACTATAAACGGCTTTATAAATTGAAGGTCGTTGACTGTGTGGCGCTTCGTCCCAAGACATTTCGACCCGGCCATTGTTTATTTGAAAAGAGTTTAAAAACTTATTTCCCTCGTCTCGTTTTTATATTTATTGCTGTGCACTTTCGATAGTGTATACCCCTTAATGTAAACAAATGAAAACCAAAATATACATAAACCGTTGATTGGTCGTTTAAAAGTCAACCTATCAAAAAGGTACTTTTTGAGTTTATCAGGTTGTGCTTTACATAGATGTAATGGACTTGTAGTTTTTTCTGCAAACATTGATTTATGCAGTTGTGGGAGGACAATTTGGACCCCCTCTCACAAAAAAGTCCCCCCTCAAAAAAAAAATATCCTAGGTCCACCCCTGTATGCACATTTTCACTGCTTCTAATGAAGGCATCAACTTTAAATTTTATGGACTGCTAAAATTACTAAATTACACCAAAATTCTCTGGTACTGTGTATTAAACTGTTAATAGCATAGTATTTGTGTTCTGACCCTTGAAATTTTCAAAGTATACCCACCCACAAGTGTACTTGTCAAACTGTAAATCATTTTAAGAGGCTTGACACAATATTTTGACAAGTGTTGGTTGCATTTGTGAAGAGTGGTTAATTTACATTTTTCAGACCTAAAGCTGAAAGTAAAAATGTTAAAGTTAGGTTGAGTCACTGGTTACAGGAATATATCATCACCACCTGTTGGTCCATTTGAGTAAGTAGGCCTACAATTTGTACATGCTGTTTGAAAACTGGGCTGTATTATGTTTTGGTGTTGTTAGTCTTTCTATCCATATGTTATAAATAGCTTGCCTGCATGACAACTCTTCAACAGCTGTATCTCGGTTAACCAAATCTGTTCTGTGAATTGCTCTGGTGTAGAGGAAGTGCCCATTGATTTTGAGGCTACAGGGTCAAAGATCCATTGGAATTTGGGCTGACAATAACTCTGTCAAACAAAGCTGTACCTTGTTTCATTCAATCATTACTGTGGATAGGACATATTGTTAACTTTTGGTGGAATAGTAAAGCTGGCTGTGTATACTAAATGTTCAGCTGATCGTGAAAATATGGAAATGAAAGTATTATAGCGTATAATTATACAACTGTTTGGTTTTCATCCCTTTGTCATGATGTAAATGTATTATCTTTTTTGATATTGTTCAAAATTGTATTCATTTACATGTAAGTGCATATGTTATCATATCATAGTAGTTAAAATAGATAGAGGAACCAAGTATTTATTTTTCAATAATTTCTACATGAGGTAAGAGTTATGTAGTGGACAGTTTACCCAACAGTCTAAATATATCATTACTTTAACATTATGTTTCTTTTTCACAGATCATGATGTTCAAGTGTCCTGAATCATATCAAAAACCAACATGAAAGGATACTACCGGATAATGATAATACAACTTCTTGTTTTCATGAATCATTTACTGGTAGATTAAACCTTGACTGAATTGGTTCTTCATGTGCCATGTTAAAAAGAGATCTAGATGCTGTAATTCTTGACAAGAGACCTTTGAACTGCAGGTAATTTTACTTTTGAATAATGTGTCATTTTTTGTATGAATATTCAAAGCTCAGCTATTGAGTCCATTGATCACAAATTTTGCTACCATTCATCATATAAATGTTAAATCTAACAATAATTTTCTTATAAAGTGGATACAAAAATATGATAATTAACCTTCAGTAGTAGTCCATATTTTTTAATTTGATTTTTTGTTGCAGCGTAATCTTAAAATATGATTATTATTATATACATGTCACTATAATGCAATATGAGTGAAAAGTAAATAAAAATATTAGGCTCTTAAATTTAGTTGGGTGTTTTAATTGCAGAAGTGCAGCTGAATTGGAAGTCCCTCGCAGTTATCTTTTGATGTATTGTGCCGAAAGATTTGCATGTTAGCTGGGTATGTACCAAGTGAGAAATATGCTGGCTTCATTAGATATCAACATGAATGTTGGTAGAGTTACTAAGTTGAACAAAGATGAATGTAAAGGTATTATTAGTAAGTTTTATTTTATCTTTTATTTATAACATGCTTTTTATCCCCTGATAGTCACACAATTAGAAGACTTGCTTACTTTGGAACCTATTTTACTCTACATATACATAAATGGTATATAGAGTACATATAGGGAAGTAAACACACTAAGGTCTCCAGATACTCTGTTAGTCAATGTATGACAATAATATTTAATTTCAATTTTCTTACTACATGAAATATTAGTTACTTATTTATTAAAGCCACTACATGAAGATATTTTTTATTTACAGTTCACATGTCGCTGTCAAACAGCAATAAAATATAACATGCATTAGTTACACAACAAATAATTCAAACCATTTTGCTTTCTAAATTTATTTTGACTAAGTGCACATTCCCTTAAAAAGGGTCATTTTATAAGAGCAAACTAAACTTGTGTTTTTGTTTACATTGACTATGCATGATCCAAATAAATAAAGAGACTAATCATGTAATTAAGAATAAGTACAACATGACTACATCTTACACATGTTGGGATCAACACTACTGCTTTTGGGAACCTAATTCTTATTTAGATCTACTTTCACATTGAGATACAATGCATAAACAAATTTAAGCAATGCACATATTTCTTGTTCATTAGAAGTTTTTGAAATTAATAAAAGTACATTTTTATATACAGTTCACTGACAGTATTACTTTTTAATGAGGCTTTAAGTAGTTATATAACAATATAAACTAAGTATTGTTCGTTTTTTCTCAACTGTCAAAGCATGAATAATTTCTCGGTGAATGCGTTTGATAAAATTATTGTCGTAATACATCCTTGAGTTTCCGAAAGTGAGTATTATGATTGAGTGAAGCTACTTATGTCGTGTGATAAGTTTTAGTCAAGATATTTCTAATAAAAATTAGGCTGCAAGTACAAAAACAATGCATTCAGTCACCGTGAAATTATTCAAGCTTTGACAAATGAGAAAAAATGGACAATAGTATAAAAATAGATTATATTTTGTTTTTGTAGGGTGTAACGCTGTAGCAACACAAATAGGTCATATAACGGCGGTTAGTCAACCTACTCACTGATCCTAGAAAAGCTAAATTTCTGGATTAAGCTGTTAACCAACTACAATGTACTAAGTGCATACTTTCGTCAGTGACTGACAACTGCCCTATATAATTAAGAATCATTAGTAGGAGGGAGAATGGCCGTACGTAGAAATAATTTCATGACCAAGTTCCACGAAAGTATGCTCTGCCCGGAAATTGAACACACAACCCCTCAATCAGTAGACTTGCATGCTACTTACAGAGCTAGCCAGACGGCTATTATATTAAAGATAAATTAGCCGTGCATATTTTTTAAATGCACAGTATTAGTTGATGATATTTATTTATGAAACATGTAGTATTGCTTAGATTTATTTTGTTTTTTTCTTTCAGACTCCACAGATAAAAGTGGAAGGTGGACAGCACATATAAAAAGAAAGTTTGAAAATGCTTTGTAGCCAATTATCAAATAAGAAATCTGTGAATCATAAAGATGTTCCGATGATCTCATAAAAATGTTCATATGAATTTATGTCTTTTAACTTATGATTACATCTTAATAATACCATCACCTCCACAGATTTACCTTATATGATGAATATCAAGAAACAAGGGAAATGTAACATTTTTGAAATCATGGACTTCTTGCAAGATCTAAGTGTTGGACTTCATTGGAAAAATGACTTAGAATAATTATGATTTTCAGTTATTGATTCGTGTGACAAGGCAAAAGATTGCGCTTCACTTTCCCAAAAACCAGGAATTGATATAGATTATTTAACAGCAAAATGTGGATATATAAAATATGCATAGAATCTTCATAATTATTAACCTCATATTGGGATTTATTAGCTTGACATGACCAAGAAAATGGAGAGCTTTCCTACCTCGCCCTAGCGGCTGCCTCCACGTCCATATTTCTGATTTAACTATCATATGACAAGGTTTATTACTCCCAATACAATTTTTCAGAATTATCTCCCCATGAACCTAGAATTTCTTAGAAAAATATTTGTTTTTACTGCAACTTAATTATTGCTTTAGGTTTCAACTTCAAGCTTTAAATATGTGTTCCAAATTGTCAACCAAATCTCATGTGACAAGGTTCATAACTCCTAATACATTTTTTCAGAATTAGCTCCCTTGCATTTAGAGCATTTGGAGTTTTCTTGAAAAAATATTTGTTTTTATTGCAACTGTTTTATTTCTTTAGGTATCAACTTTAAACTTTAAATATATGTTCCTTATTATCAACCACATCTCATGTGACAAGGTTCATAGCCCCAATACATTGTTTTCAGAAATATCTCCCCTTGAATCAAGAGGTTTCTTTAAAAAAATATTTGATTTCACTGCAACTATTTTATTTCTTTATGTGATGTGAATGACAAGGTTCATAACTCCAACTATATTTTCTTCCAAATTGTCTACTTAAAATTTTCTTTAAAAAAACAAACATTATTTTGCTATAACTTCTTAGAATGTCAGATACTCAGTCTCATAAATATGCTGCTTTCATTGATTTTTTTTCCATTTTAACAAAAACCAAACTAGTATATATTAAAAATAAAGATTTACTAAAAATAATCATCAAAATTAAAAACAATCTTTTTTGTAATTTTCTTTATTTGTAGCAAGTAAACATACAATCATTAAAAACAATCTTTGTCATCAAACTTTTGGAGGGAACTGTATGTGTTTCACTATGTTAATATTGTAAACAGCATGTACATGTTTTACCATTGATCAACTTAAAAGATTGGAATATCTCAGTTTGTATCCCCTTGAAATAAAGTCTTTATCTACTCACTTTTATAATAATTACATGTATTATTATACTCTATTCTGATATTTTAATTTTTTATTTGTGTTAAGTATGCTATTTCTCACTAATGTGATCTGTTTTTTTACATAATCTTGTTGAATGTTATAATTTCAAATTATTATGAAATTCTGTTACTATAGCCACCAAGCGTTAGAATAGAGAACAATATCATTTGATTTTGGTCTTCATACTGTGTACATCTTGCATACTCAGCATACCAAGTGTTGTAGCGAAAACATAATCTCGTAGAGACTTTATTTACTTGTCCTGTTTTCATGGCAACCACTAATTTTTAGACATGAATAATGTAAATAATCTAAAGTTATATTTGCATACTGCTTTTATACATAATTGTCAAACTCAAATACCGGTCTATATGCCCACCCTGTAACATGATATTTTCACAGAAATATTACAATTAATTTTGATTCTATGGTTAAAAAACTCCTGCTTGAAAGGATGTACAGTAAGTAACTTGCTTGTAATTCTTTAGAACTTGGGAATTTTGTCTTCGAAAGGACCTTGGCATAGTATCTTGTTTTCTGGCCTTGAGTAGTAAAATTAACAAGACATTTAGGTGTACATATTAATTGGTACTAATCATTCTTATGTCTGCATGCATGTATTTGATTTTTATTATTTCATGGTATTACTATTTGCAAATAAATTGAACAATTACAAATCTGATCTAATGTTATTTTTTGTATATTAAATCACCCGTGACATGTTCTGTTGTGATGTTAATGTACATGTGTTTGATACAGCCTTCTCTGTATTCCCAATGGAATTTTGAAATTGAAACTTGAGCGTTACTTAAGCTTGAACAATAAGGCCAAGATGGATTCTTATGTTAACAGTCTTTATACAGTCGACAACTCTGGCAATCTCACAAAAGTGCAAACGAAAAGTGAGGCTTACCATTACCACATTAGCATCTGCTGAAGATTAAAATGGCTAAAAGTCATAACCAATTATTTTGCTATTGACCACCATTTGATTCTCTTCTGTAACCCACTTGGGTAATAACATAAATTATAACAGTGCATGTTTCATCAATTGAGTTTTGACACTTGTTAAGAAGAGTCAATGCTCAGTCAATACTGGTTAGAATACAGTCTTTAGAATAATGGGAAGCAGCAAATGTACACTTCACTAAGTCACACATTTTATTGTTACCTTATATTGCTAGTTTTGTTTACTCTGGTGTACTATCCAAGGGTAGGAAGTAAAGGTATAACAAAGATGAATGAAAATTTCAGTAATTTCTTTTTTGGGAAAAGAGATAACAAATTAATATATATATGTGTGTGTACCAACAACATAAATTACTAACAAAACAACCATTTAAAACATAATCAAAACAAGAGGGTCCTGAGTACCTTGGATCACTCACCTGAGAACTAGATAATTAAGCATCTGACCAAAGATTGTTAAACAGTTTCAGCTGATAAAAACAGTGATCCCAGGAACAAGGGCATTTTTCAAACCAGGGGCATAATTTGATCAACCTTTGTAAAAGACCTCCAAAAATAACACCAGCTATCAATTATGAAATCTCTACGACTTGTAGTTTTTGTACTAAAGTATTTAGCAAAAGATTTGCCATATATAACTTTATGTATACCTTGTAAACACTGAGATGGGGCCAAGTTTGAGGCTAGGGACATTTTAACAATCATAGTAAAGAACCTTCTAGTGATGCCACATATCAAAACTCTAGGCCATGCACTTTTAGAGAAGAAGATTTTTTAACATTCAATTATTGAAAACTGTTGATCCCTGGGGTGGGACCAATTTTGACCCCAGTGCTATAATCTGAACAAACTTTGTAAAATACCAACTAGTGATGCCACATGCCAAATTTAATAACTGTAGACCAAATGGTTATGAATAGAAAATTTTTAAGAAATTGTTTAAGACAATGCACACATGCACCCACGCACCCACTAACGCACACTGGTCAGACCCACCTCAATACCTCACCTTGAGCACATTGTGCTCAGATGAGCTAAAAACAGTGACTGATTTATTCATCATAACCAGATAAAACAGGCACATTACTTCAAAATATGTATATTAACCCACAATTGGATTATCAATTCAATAACTTGTTGTAAGGGTATCTTACACATATTATGTTTGATTCTTCTAAACTTGAAAACGTAATCATCCATAAAGATATTTCAAAGTGTTTTTCGGGTCAGAAAAAAGCTTTAGAAATTTTATGTAATCCCACCCTTAGAAAATGTTATTGACTGCCAAACAAAAGTATTATGTCTATAATGTAATTTTATTACATACTTCAGATAACCAGTGTATGATACAAGTATATATCTTAACACTTTAAGACGAAAAACAACATTAGTTCCTAGCAATTACATTATATAATAGCGCAACTTCTTAATTATAAGTAAATAACACAACAAGCCTATATATCAATTACATAAATTATAGTGAGGGAAATCTTCGGGTAAGAATTTTCAAATTTCAATATACATGTTATCGGACTCCCATTTTCACATTCTAAGCTTACTACCGCTATATTCATTCCCAAGGCAAAACTAACACATTGAATAAGTTATAAGTAAAGAATCTTACATTACAATAGATGTATACTACTTCATCAGGCATGTCAAAATATATAAAAACAGGAATAAAAAGAGCACCGCTAGGCGGAGCATTATATGCCTGAAAGTGTTATTTGTTTAGTTAAGATGAAGCATTTGAAAGACATGAAATATTTCATATAAATATCATATTATGAATAATTGTGGAAACCAAAGTAGAGAAAAAAGATACCATCAAGAATGCTTCTTTTTATTCGTGATGAGTATAACTAGTTATGCTCCGGAAACTGTTTTCAGTTTTAAAATAATAGTGACCTTGACCTTTGACCTTGTGACCCCAAAATCAAAAGGGGCCTTCTACCCGATATAGTCAATCATCGTATGAAATTTGAATATTGTGGACCAAATGGAACTTAAGTTATGCTCCGGAAACCAAATTGCTAACAGACGGACAGACGGGCGGACGGACAGACGGACGCCAGGGGGTATAACATAATATGTCCAAAATTCTTTCAGGCATATTAAAAGCATTTATACTGTCATATATATGGCGAACCGAGTAAAAATGTTTGCCTGGATGATAAAGAAACAAATACATTAAGCCCACGTAACAAGCTTGGGTTGATATATACTCGAAGCATTTAAGAGTCAGAGTATATTTATAAGTAGGATACTAGAGTTTAAATGTCACTGTGGACTTGAAATAATTTCCTAGTACTGGGTATTAAGTTAAGAGCAGTTGTCCAGTGGTGGGTCATGCAGGATAGAGAGGTTCCTGGTTCTATCTTCAATTACCATTCTCCAATTTCTATGAGCAAAAAAAATACCTACACTTTTTCCACACCATGGGTTTTGTTAGGAATCACCTGCCTGAGGGTGATGCCAAAGATCAGGGGTTATTGTACAATATTGTAAAGTCGGCTGAACATGTATTATATAGAAGCAGCCTTGAAACAACACTTTATCTTAATTTAACTTTAAAGTTATGAATGAAATGGAAAATTATACATAATCAAATATCTACTGAACTGACACTAGAATTGCCACAGTTATTTCCATCCATGTAATAAAGATATATGACATTCAGTCCTTAAACTTTAAGAAAAAAGACATCAGACCATTAACAATCTATAAAACACTAAAAATTAAACATTGTTCTGTGATTTCAGACAATGATCCACAGCCCAATTTTCAAAGAAAAGAAAATATGATAAAAGAGACAATAATAAAAGGATAGCACAAATGCTAATAAATAATTAACATACACAGAAATTTTATAGACAAAAAACCAAAATGAAGTATATAAATATAAAAACTTAATACTTTGACACTGTGATTCTATGTAACCTGTAATTCCAATCTCTTTACATCACGTATTCATACCCAAGAACATATTAGGTTTCCTGAGCCCTATCAAGTACAGCTTGAGGACAATCTCCAAGCTGACAACTAAGGTTCCTTCTTAACCTGTATTTTTTAAAAGGATAATACTAACTATTCCCCCTATAGAAGTACATATGAACATGGTATTTTAAATGCTGCTTTTTTAAATAAATAAGGTACTTCAAAACAATGTTCTTTAAAATCACAAAAATCAATCCTGAGTACAGATTAAAAATTGAATACAGAGTTTTATCTTATACATGATAACACATGAGGCCTGGTGCACAGTATTTGCCCCATTTTTTTAAAAAAAGATGTACAAAGACATAAATTGGAAAGTAAAAGTTTGAATACTAAAAACAAAGTTCTATATTATAAAGTCTTACATGTTGCTGGTGTGCGCAAAAAAATATTGAAATATCACAAGTCGTTTTTGAGTTATCGTAATTTTAAGGGTCCAAAAATGGCCATTTTGGGGTGTAATGAATTAGCATCAGTTTTTTTACCTTTTTTTAAAATACTGTATTATGGAGCAATTAAACTGTAATTTAAAACTCATAAGATCATTTCATAGAAAATTTCATGCTTTAAAACATGGCTGATAACAATTTACAGTAAAATTGTTCGTTTTTTCTTATTTGAAGGAAAATGAAAATGGTGCTGATGTAATGGTCTTATTTTTGAGAAAACCATATACTTCAGTAACTGATAAATTTTTATGATAAAAACGTAAGATTTGTATAGATGTATGTTAATATCATTCAAATATGGTACAAGTTCAAGTTTTCATCGCTTCTTGAGGTATTGAAATAATGGTAAATTTGTTATTTCCATAATTTGGAACAAAAATTGAAATGTGTCAAAAAAACTGTAATGTCCGTCCCACCCTCCTAAAATTGCTAATTAGTAAAAAATATCAAAACTAAGCATATAGAACTATTAATTTATGTTACAAGATAGTAAATAAACCAAAACACCAAAAAATATTTACATTTTTAAGAAATAAATAGCAAAAATAGAAAAGTTGTGTAATGTCCGTCCCGCGTAATGTCCGTCCCGCCCTGCTTAAAATTGCTATTTTACCAAGTTTATCTAAACTTTCTGCTAAACTTAATGTATTACAGTGAAAATACATCAGGTAAACAAAAAAGACCAACCTAGTTGTATTTTGAAAAGAGTTATTAGCTAAAACCCCATAAATATCAGTAATGTCTGTCCCCTATCTCAAATCACTAATTTTCCAAAAATGTCAACCAAAAGCTATATATCCAATGTATCTTTAGTATACAATACCCAATAAAACAAAAACATCAATAAAAAATCATTTTTTATGAAATTATAAGCTAAAATTAAGAAGCTATTTTAAGCTGTCTGTAGTCCGAAAATCACCAATTTCCATCGATACAATCAATTTAACCTGATTTCCATAATTTTACAACTTATTCTTCTCCTTAAAAAAGAATCTGTAGTTGACAGTTGTAGTATGATAAATATTTTAAAATTAATTCTTATTGAGTCTTTTTTCATCAGATTTAGCTCTATTTAAACATTAGTACTACTACAACTTTTTGTCTAAGTCAATAAAATAATTAAGAAAAACCCTTTCGAAATTAAAAATTCTCTTAACTTATGTAAAAGTATCATCTATTTTTTATTTTCATAAAATATAATTAACTTGAAGTATTTAGTAACAAATGGAAATTATTGTCATACAAATATTCATAGTTTTGACAGCATGTGAAAAGGCAACACAATAAAAACCTACATCCCAAATTTAGCAAATAAATCTTAAAAATAGTTTCAGTAAGGAATAAAACACAAAATCCTTTTATATCATAAATCCAGCATTATTCTTTAACTATTTGCATTTAATAACTCTGTAATTAATAATACAATATTTAAGTAACATTACTGTTGAATGGTGCAATATTCTGTAGTGGTCAATTATGTAAGATTATGTAATAAGATAATCCACTGTCTGTCTGATCTGTATGATCTTATCTGTTAATTACATCAGTATCACAGTAGGAGTCCAATTAAGGGATGCTTTGTGATGCATTGTCTGAAGTGTCATAAATTACAGTGTTATTTAAGTCATACATTCATTTATCAATACTTAAATGAGTGGGTGTAACATTTTCATAAACTATCAGGAATTTAGTGTAAAGTATCAGCTCAAGATTAGAGAATATCTTGTGAAGAAAAAAAAATATATGAAGAATGTGAGGTAATTATTTATTTAATTAAATTTTAGAAGATCTATTGATAAAATTCAAATAACAGCAAATTCATCAAACATTTGTAACAGATATTTTTTGGAGTAGCAGTCTGTAAAAATAGCATTTATGTATTTTAAGATATAATTCTTCATAATACTTCAACAACTGTTATGGACTTATCTTGTTTTGGGGTTATACTCTGAACAGAAAAGGTTATGTTAATTATTACTAAATATGTAAATATTCATATTAAAACTTAACATTTTTAGTAAGTATCTTAAGAAATATGTTTATTTATACATAGTTAGCATAAATTATAAAAAATAATACCAAAACACTTGCAAAATAAAAATCTTGTATGAGTATTTATGACAAATTTGGTAATTTTGTAATGTCCGTCCTACAGTAACTGTGCATCTTTAATATGCTATAACTTTCTTATTCAAAGGTTTACAACAATAATTTATGACTCATTTTACTCCTAATATCCATTACTTTGCATTTAGATATCACAATCAATTTTTAGAAAGGAATGGTAAAAGAGAGGAAAACTATAAGATTTGATTATCTGAAATTTTCCTACTTGCCAATCAACTATCTTAAAAATTTGAACCAAAAGCGTTTAAATTTCTTGATTTTAAAATCTCTTTCACTGTAGTTAACTGCAGATTGATTATATTAACTGAATTTATCAACTTTTTTTACAAAATAATGCTTAAATAATTTTTTTAAGCTTTTTAGTATTTGAGGATTCCACAATCTGTAATGTCCGTCCCCAACCAGAACAACTCTTTTGCAAGTCAAATTTCTAGAAAATGGTCTCATATCTTATCTTTTTACTACTGAAGCATTCTTCAGAAAGCATTATTCTGTATAAAAATACAAAAGTAATTTCAATTACAAGAACTTTATTTTTTGACTTAGATGCTAACAAAAATGGGGCAAATACTGTGCATCAGGCCATGACCCAATGTCTCTCCCTTTCTGACATTTTCTGGGTTCTAGTCTAAAAATAAAACATACTTTGTAGGCTAAGATTTATTTGAGTTACACATGTAAATTACTGGACAGTACAACAACCCAATGTTATCTTTATCCGCAAATATTCATTTCTAATTGGAATTATTTGAGTCTACAAGTGACTAAGGCATTGTGTAGTTGCTACTGACAACAATAATCCAACTGATGTATATACTTTGTATATATATGTATTACATTACAATTTACCATATAGTAATATTTATACAAAATCACTACCGATGAATAACAATAGAGTTAGTAAGTGAGCACTAGTTACAAGTTTTCACACAATTTAAAGAGTAAAATTTAACTTCAATATTAAATTGTTAACTTGTTAGCATACTAATATATAGTAGGGGTTAATGGCAGCTTATTTCCACATATGTTCTTTTCTATATGAGTTGACATCTTATTTAGAATGAAAATCACTGTATCTTTTATATCTTTATCATATATTTTGATTCCTCAGGCATGATTACAAATCTATCTTCTAGCATCTTCCATGTTGATTAGCTCAGAAATAGTCCAGTGAGTAGCTAGTTGAGAATGAAGTCTGTAAGTCAAACTTTTAAAGTAGATACATGTCCAGGATAAATTCATTATGCTAATTGTCATAGCTTAAAATTTTACAAGTCTTAGATTTAAGACAATGGTCGGCCAGCCTAAATAAGTTCCCATGAATAACACTTTTCTGTTGTGTGGGCACACGCCAGTCTGGTACAGGAAGATAGTTTTCTGAATAGAAACCCTCAGGTTATCTCGCTGCTGGTCTTCTTCAATAATCAGAGGTGGGCATTTCTCAACTTTGGAATAATGAGCTTTTACATTCATCATGGTTCATACCATCTATTTCAGACTGAAACAATAAACATAATATTATAGAATAAGTCGAAGTACTTAAAATCAAGATGAAAAGCATTATTGAAATAGCATCTTTACATTATTAATATCATTGTATGTCATTTGTAAGAAAAACAGTCTCGTCTAAATACATTGTGAGACAACATTGATATTATTAGTCTTGACATTAATAAAAACAACTATTTCAGATTTGTTTTTGTTTTGCGTAGAGTACAACAAAGTAACAAAGCATCACTATAGTCTTGCATTTGCAAAGTTTTATTGAAATACAAAGCTGTTTATATTTACCTCAATATTGTTTAATAGTTATCCACCATTAGCTCCAACACTCTTTCCACTGGTGACAGAATCAGTTTTACCTCTATCAAGTATCAGAGGACTTGATGAGGTCACTTGGAAGTAAAATCCATGTTCTGAAATTTAAATAATTATATATATACTCAGAGTAGTCACAAGCCTTGTAAATAGTACATTTTATCAAATATCCCAAAGCTGTCACCTGTAAAGTTGGGACCAAGAACTCTGTGTATAGGGTCCTTGATATAGGGTCCTTGTTGGGACATAGTGTCATCACAAATAAGATTTAGTATAGCAGTAGGCCCCTCATAGAGACATAATTATGTCTCTGCCCCCTTAGTAGGGCATAACAAGCAATATTTAGCCTAACAAGCCCATATAGGCATTTCTAAGGGGGGTGGACCCAGCATACGCCCCCCCCCCCTAAAATTGCCCTAGCAAAGGTTGGGTTTTTTTTCAGTCATGAATAAGATAATTATTGGAAAATATATATATATGTCAGAAAAATTTCGAACACTACGCATGCAATAACTTACGAGACTTGGAGTCCAGAAATACTATGACCTAGCATATAATTTTAAACAATTCATTCTTATTATTTAAAGAATTTAACATGATCCAATGGCTGTTAGAAAACTATATGATATATTTCTACATGCTTTACACATTGCATACCCTGGGGAATGTAAGTTGAGGCTTTCGAAATGTGCCTGAATCCCTTAGAAATAACCAAAACTCAAGAATTTCCGGTGTCGCCAGTCAGTGAGTCACCTTCTACCTAGACCCCTGATCAGGGCTTTGCCCTGAACCATTCAGGCCCTTACGTCCCCTTGAAACCCTATTCTGCTTGTTATTTTTACGACCCCTTGAACGAAAATTTCCGCCCCATTTAACTAAAACTTTTTGACCTATGAAGCCTACCATCAGACGTGTACATCAGCAAAATGCATTTCTTTATTCTCTAGCACTATGGAATGCTGTACATAAAAATGTCCCCATGCCATGATAGTCCTAAAAATAAGACCCTACGTAGCTTTTTTATTACTTGTACATAACATAAAAAACGTCCATGTGATTAAAAAATATGCAGGGCCTAATATTTGGGACTACATGCCATGAAGTTACGCACTAGCAGACATAGAAGGCTACAGTGCATACAATTTGAAAGCTCTTACTAACGAACTAACCCTTACCGAAGAAATGGCCTTGCTGTGTACTCTTGCAGCGAATATAGAGTGTATGTGCCGTGTACTTGAAACGTACTCATTGCATGACCTTATAGTAGTACACAGGACATACGCAGCATATACACTAGTAGTACATTTGTAGTACACTTTTCACATGCAAATGAGCTCTGCGGTGTACTATCTGCTGGGAACTAGTACACAGGATGTACGCAGGAGAACAAGTACGTTGCAAGTACACAGCAAGTACGCTTGAAGTTCACCAGAGAAATAGTACACAGAATGTACACAGCATATACACTTTTCACATGCAAATGAGGCTGCGGTGTACTACTCTTGCCGCGTACATGCTGTGTACTTCTGAATAAAATCGCCTGTGGTGTATGTGCTGCGAAGACGTTTGCTGTGTATGTGTGGTGTACAGTTTACTGTATGCCTTACTTAGATATCATAAAAACATAAATTAGGTATCAATAAAAACCCAAATAAGGATTAATTGAGAAATAAACATAAATCCAGTCCTTTAACAATAGACTCTATTTCAATATCCAAGTTTTCATTCTTTGTTGGTTTATAACCAACATATTTGTATGTATACATGTCTTAATTTTAATTAACATCCATGGTTTTGCAAATAAAAGACATAAAATATAAAAAAATCAACAAAAGAATTTAATGGCCTTACATCCATAAACATAAATATACACTAAATGTGGAATAAAAAAGAATTACAATAAATGTAAAAAGCAATGCAATATTTCATAAAATAAATAACAGTCACGTAATAGCAATTATACTTCAGACCAACCTGATTTTTCCATACAATACTCAAAATTCATCTTAAAAATACTGTTTCTAGGTGTATTTCTGGGCTATTTGTTTTTGTTGGTACCATTTGATGTTGACAATAGATGATAGAAAATATTTTATATTTTTAAACGGTTCTTTTTTCTGTGTTACGGTTTTTCTAGTTATGTTCTATACTGATTGTTTTTATCAGAATCAGAAATTTAAATCTTTGAATGAATGTTAAAATGCGTCTGTAACTTACAATAGTCTTCATCATTGTTCATGTTCTTAAAAAGGTTAATTATTTCGTCAAATGAGAGAATATTTATCTTTGCAAGAAAAATAGAAAATTGCACTTTTCTAACTACATGTAAATCAAACTTTTGTATAACAGATCATTTGAAAAAAATGCGTGTGCATTTATACATGTTTCACTTGTCTATGCAAAAAGACCAATACTTATTGGGCTTAATACATATTGCAACATGGTTACAGTATTGTAACACCCCTACTCTCAATAGTCATTGTAGACAGGTTTTACAATATGTAGTTTTAATAGACGGTTTACAAGTTCCAAGTTATTCAAACATTACTTAAATAACACACAATTAAAAGATTCTTATAGAAAATGTTCAGTGATTTTCCTAGGGCGAAAAATATTGAGTACGAACCAGACAACTAGGACGAATCTGGAGCAAAGAGCAAACTAATAAAAACTAGTCAAAATATTTACAAAGCTAATAATGAATTGATATGTAAAGCATGAAGTATATAGAGCCTGAAATATGCATATAAATGGTTAAATAAATAGGTAAGGACTTGAATTAAAATTGTTTACAAAACAGAAAGGTCGCGAAAATATGTTACATTGGAACTCTCATAACAATACATGTGCTTTATAACAATATCGCTAATTTCAGATCAAAAGTCAATAACATTCATTTAGTTTATTTTATTGTTCATATATAATTCTCTTAAAATACTTACATATCACCAAACAATTCTAAAAATATCTTCAAAAAACGTTCTTAACAGTTAGGCGCTCAAAAAGTTGGCCAGTGCATTGGTAAAATGCACTATAGTGTGCAAATCACAAAAGCTAACTCATGCAGAGTTATTTCCCTTTATTTTTCCTATGTATATGAAGTGTACTTGCAGACCAATAAAAACAAAGCAAATTATTACAAGTCCCTCAGGTGTATATAAGGTGTACTCAAAAAAAGAATTAAAATTTCTAAGTTGCTGCAGTGAACATGAGGTGTACTGTTCTTTTTGAATACAATTGTCTGACTTCTTCCGGCATACATGAAGTGTACTTTCTAAAATGCCTATCACTGTGTGGTGTACTTAAAGTGTACTAGTGTCCTCCTGAGTATATATTGTGTACGATGTGAATAGTACACAGCATGTACTCCGCATGCGGTGTATATAAAACATACTTCTCTTATGTACTACCTAGTTCACAGCATGTACACAGCACATACACATTATATTCATCGCAGCTGATTGCTTTGGTAAGGGAAGTCTTAGTGATCAAGTAATGAAAAATCCCCAAATGCATCAGACAGATATGTAGGAAACCGATTACTCGACAAGCTCATTTTGAATATCAAAAGTTAATAAAGCAACACATATTCGCTCACAATTGAGTCTGAGATCAATGCAAAAGAACAATGCTTACACAGTTTACTTTTAGTTTCATTTCAAGGCAGTGCCATAATGACGAACGCGTAAACGACTAAACACGCCTTATTTTGGAATAATAAACTACATAACTGAGTTTTCTTTACTCAGTAGACAACAAATAATGTCATTAAAACGAATCATCATGATCTCAAAACAAAACAATTAACTTTACTTACATAATCCACCAGGAATCGGTAGTTTAAACCTCGCTTCCGTCATAGTTTGGGATGCGTTTTTTCGTAAACAGTTTATCCAAGTTGACTGGTAAAGAGTTGGTGTATAACAGCATGAGAGGTTGTATTATAATTTTTCGCAGGGAAATATAACTTAAATTATAAAATGAAGGGTTTAAACCCGGAAATGTTTATTGTCAAAAAAAATTTTATCCTCAAAAATAGAACTATTTAACGTCCTTTGGCTTAGTGAACACCCACAAGAAATCAATACGCCACATCAAAAGGTTAGGGTTTAGCTCTACGAAGTACGCTTCTATATTAATCACCTTTTGAGAATTATTGTTCCTTTTTTACTGAAATCGATTAAAAAGACCGTTAAAAAGCTTTAAAATCTTACGATCAGATGTTGTTTTGTTCAGTAAGAACTTACTTTATTCGTGTACGAATACATTTACGAATTTTACCAAAATATTAGATTTTATACAGGCTTAAAATTTCTAATGCCGTCGTAGGCCTATCTTATGCAATTTTCGTCCACGTTTGTAAAGATATTTTGTCCACAAAAATAACTTTATACGTTTTTTTTTACTCTATAGATTTAACCTTATATGGCTCGTTTTTTGGAATTCTGTAAAAAATTGTAGGCCCTAAAGTAGGCCTATTTCTTACACTTCGTCATTAAGGGTTCTAATTCCTGATTTTCATGTACAGACTTCTTTTTTTGGTACCTGTCTTCCATACATATCCTTTAAGGTCCATAAAGACATTAAACTCAAAAGACCTACAGTTTTTTGTCAACTGGAAACACTTAATGCATGAACACAAACTCTTTGCAGATTTAACCTTAGAGTGTTACGGCCGTAACTAAGTTGTGAGAACTTGTGGCCAGACCCCATTGCCATTTTTGTACAATGTATCTGTCATTGTTGTATATTATATATAGGTTTACTATTTGACAATAAAATATGTTTAAAGTAACCTTAGAGTGTACGTTTTTTGCAATTTCAGTTGGAATTTATAAATAGTTTTTTTATACATATTCATAAGGTTTCTAAGCTCATTATTTTAGAACCCATGTCCCAAACACATAATTTAAGGCACAGAAAGACATTAAACTCAAGGATCTAAAGTTTTTTGTCCACTGAAAAGACATGAACACAAACTCTTTACAGATTTAACCTAAGAGTGTTCGTTTTTGCAATTTCAGTTGAAATTTATAAAGAGTTTTTTTTAAATCTTTATGAGATTTCTAAGTAAAATTCGTAAGGTACCCGTGAAGCCCAGTGAAAAACACTTTAAACATGAACACAAACTCTTTGTTAATTTTAACTTTAAGCAGTCGTCTTTTGCAAATTCAGTTGAAATTCGTAAATAGTTTTTTTATACATTTGAATTAGGTTTCTAAGTAGAATTTGTTAGTACACGTGTCCCAAACACATAATTCAAGGCACAGAAAGGCTAATCTCAAGGATCTAAAGTTTTTGTCCACTGAAAAGACATGAACAAAAACTCTTTACATTTCTATTCTTAAATCGGTACTTTTTTACCATTCCAGTGTAAATTTACAAAGAGTTTTTTAAATATCTTCATGATGTTCCTAAGTACAATGTTTTAATTAGTCGTGTCCCAAACGCATCATTTTAGGTCATGTAAGACATTTAAGTCAAAAGATTAATAGTTTTTGCCCACTGAAAAACTCTTTATACATGAATAATAACTCTATGTAGATTTTACCTTTAAGTGGTATTTTTTTGCATTTTAAGTTGAAATTCGCAGAGTTTTTTAATACATCCTCATAGGTTTCTAAGCACAATTTTTTGTACCTATGTCCCAAATACATAATTTAGGGCCATGAAAGACATTAAACTCAAGGGTCTAAAGTTTTTGTCCACTTAAAAGATAGAACAAAAACTCTTTACATTTTTAACCTTAAATCGGTACTTTTTTACCATTCCAGTGTAAATTTACAAAGAGTTTTTTAAACATCTTCATGATGTTCCTAAGTACAATGTTTTAAGTAGTCGTGTCCAAAACACATCATTTTAGGTCCTGAAAGACATTAAACTCAAAAGAATTAAAGTTTTTTGCCGACTGAAAAACTCTTTATACATGAATAAGAACTCTTTGTAGATTTTACCTTTAAGCGGTATTTTTTTTTTGCATTTTCAGTTGAAATTCGTAAAGAGTTTTTTTAATACATCCTCATAAGTTTGTAATCACAATTTTTAGTACCCATGTCCCATATACATAATTTAGGGCCATGAAACACATAAAACTCAAGGGTCTAAAGTTTTTGTCTACTGGAAAGACATGAACAAAAACTCTTTACATTTTTAACCTTAAATCGGTACTTTTTTATCATTCCAGTGTAAATTTACAAAGAGTTTTTTTGATGTTCCTAAGTACAATGTTTTAAGTAGTCGTGTCCTAAACACACCATTTTAGGTCCAGAAAGACATTAAACTCGAAAGAATTAAAGTTTTTTGCCCACTGAAAAACACTTTTAAATAAAATACATTAATAAAAACTCTTTGTAGATTTTACCTTAAAGCGGTCGTTTTTTGAAATTTCCGTTGAAATTTGTAAAGAGATTTTTATACATCTTCATTTGTTCTGATTTTTATGTAAAAACCTCTTTTTTGAGTGCCCATGTCTAAAACATATAATTTAAGGCCCACAAGGACGAAGTTTTTGTCCACTGAAATAACTATATAGACATGAACAAAAACTCTTTGTAGATTTAACCTTAAAGCGGTTGTTTTTTGCAATTTCAGTTGAAATTGGTAAAGAGTTTTTTATACATCTTCATTAGGTTTCAAAGTTCAGATTTTTATGAACAAACCATTTTTAGTGCCCGTGTTCCATACATTTAACTAAAAAAATGTCCACTAAAAACTTTATACACAAACAAGAACTCTTTAAGATTTAACCTTGAAATTGGTTGCAATTTTTGTTGAATTTTGAATTGGATTTATGCACACATCTAGTTTGGTTTCTTATTATATATAGATATTCATCTAGAAAGTTTTTCTTTTAGTACCTGGGTTTCATAATTATTTCATTTTATGCCATTCAAAAACTCTTTACCGATTTTACTAGAAATATTGCAGATTTGCAATTTTCCGTTCAAGTTTGCAAAGAGTTTTTGCATACGCATTATTCAAGCTCATTATTGTAATATTTATCGTTTTTTTTTGGAACCTGAGTCCCATAATTATTCTATTTTTTGCCAAACGAAAACTATTTACCAATTTTACTAAAATATTGCAGATTTGCAATTTTCCGTTCAAGTTCGTGAAGAGTTTCTGTGTACACTGCATTCGAGGTCTTTATTCTGATTTTTATACTTAAAACTTTATTCAATACCTGTGTACCATTCATATCAATTTTTTTCGACCCAAAAAGACTAAAAACTCCAACGATTGAAAACATTTTGTTAGATATTAATTTTTTAAGCAGTCCTTTCAAACACAATGTCTGTACGATTTTGTATCGAGCTTTTGCATGCGTTTCAACTTTGCTTACGAAACAAAACAGATTTTGATTTAGTTGTTGGGTCCTCTGAGTCCCTTGATATTAGTAGACCACATAAATAGGGGCCCGCCGCGGCTTTAACTGAATGACCACCCGAATACACGTTTTATCATTTTGCTATGTCTGTCTATATCATGTAGAGTTCATGTATGTTTGAAAAAAGTAGACATATTGTAGGCGGAGCTTATTGCCGGACTACTTGCATTTTGAAAACTCTTTACCAGTCGACTCGGACAAACTGTTTACGAAAAAACGCATCCCTCATAGTTTGTTTACTTGTTGTAAAAGTCTCGCTTACCACGTGAGCTGCGCGTGGCGACCTCTCGTGAATTCATTAAAAGGTCACATGCATATATTTAGCATCGGGTAATGTCGGTAGTTCGAGAGGGAGTCAAAATGCGCTATTTTCAGTCGCTCGTTACTAGGCTTTCTGCAGCCTTTTGACACCTATTATATTTTGATCGACTACATTATTTAATAGTAAATACGTGGGAAATAAGAGCAACTAAGGTTTATTTTGCTATTTGATGCGCATAATACATCTTTAAGTTTCCATTACGATTTAAGTAGCATGGAAACTCTGTTCCAAATATTTATTTACAGGATATGCCCCAACGCTACGCAAATTGGGTCGGTGTAATTGAATTTTACCGGTCAAGTTTTGATGTTAGTTAATTCAAATTTCAATATATTTGCCTACAAAGCGTAGGTTTATGTTAAATGTACAGTAGTATATCAAGAACTGCATCTTTCTACAATTTATGCTCCATGCTGTTTATACTTTTTTAGTCGAAATTACAATTATAATACATTTTCGCGAACTTTACATTCGTACCCAAACCATTTCGTACTTGAAAAAAGCAAATATTAATTTAGCAGATTTTCGAGTTTCGTGTTATCAAATTTCAGTAACACTTTTAGTTAGTTCATATTATTTAGTTTTAAGCTCAAATTAATGTATAAATGCATATTTGAAGTAAATTATATTAATAAATGAATCGAATCGAAAAAAATCGAATCGAAAGAAAAAGTATCGAATCGCATCGAATCGACTTTCCTGTGAATCGTTGCAGCACTACATAGAACCAATGTAGATCGTTATGTCCGTGGTACCAGGGGAAATTATTTGTTAGAGTTAATTTAGATGATGCACGGTTTAGAGAATACATCGATCATAATCTATCATAACCTGTAACGTATTCTGACACAGCTATTATATTCTCTCTAATTGATTTAATGTGAGAATATTGTACGATTTCTGGAGATAGATACATTGCTCCAAACAGAGAAGACAGTGAAGCTGGCATGGCCGAATGGTTACGACGTTGGACTGGTAGTCGTTGGATAACCAACTCTGCGTTGGTTTGAATCCCATAAAAATCTATCCCATTGTTTCCGTAAACAAGAAACTTTATCCTACTAGCTCAACACTGGGCATTGTCGGATACCCACGGTTGATAAACGTTATCCCTGGGTTTAACGCCGTGTCAACATTTTTATAGGTTATTTTACGGCATCCAGCACACATAAACTAGCTTTCCTGGACCCTTGTCTATAACATGTACGCACATACCCTTCCACAAGGCCGGAAACTTCTCCAATATACCTTATTGATGGAGGAAAATGAAATTTTTTGTCAAATTTTCATGGAAGGGTATAACCTGCCTGGTGGGATTCGAACCCATACCCCCTTTGGGATACTAGATTCGGTATCCAGGCGCGATACCAACTGCGCTCCCGACCCGGGTTTGATAATCATTAATGGTTCGGCTGTGGACATCCGACAATGAGTACTGGCCACTGGGGCACCAGGAAGCTGACTGGAAAGTGATTAATATAAGTTGTATGAACTTGTTTCACAATCGAGCTAAGAAATGATTTAAATGCTTTTACATTCCAATTTTGTAGTGTCCCTTTAATTTGTAATTACAAGTAGAGAAGTCTAATAAGATGAGGGTTTGACTATTATTCAATTTAAAGTTTCAATCTAGACAGAATTTTCATTATGCTACCATTTATTTTATGTCATTTATTTATCAATTGTCAAGACAATCTAATTTGAACACATTCTATTTAATATAGCCTGAAGAAGGAAGCAACGAATTCAACTAATAAAATCCATTGATACTTGACGTGTTTTTGTTCCTTATTTGTCTGTCTAATCACGCAGTTGTTCTTATCTTTAAAACTCTCGACTCTATCTATTGGTATAATGATTTGTTTATTTCCAACAGAAACAGTCGAATGCATAGCCTACATCTTATATGTCCATACAATGTATTGATGGTACCGCTGAATGTAACAAACATGTGCATGTACAAATAAAGTGAAATAAACTACGTAATATTTTTCTATTCTTGTCTGTCCTGTCCTGTCATTTCCTGTCCTGTCTTGTTCGTTTTGATTCTTTTCTGTCTGGTTCAGTTCTGTTCTGTTCATGTTTGCCATTTCTATCAGATGGAAGCGTCAATCCAGTGCATAATGAAATCACACCAAGCCCATATTATAGTACTGACCAATTACTCTGTCTGATGCTTTTTGAATCCGAGAAATACTGATTTTGACTTCATAAGATAGTACAGACTTGCCGAGATATCACCAATAACTCTACAAATGTTAAATATGTTTTGTCACCTTGTGTCATTATTGCATATTGGTTTGTACAAGCATCATCATTTGTATACTTTGAGGGATAATATCACTTCTCGTAAATATCTAGTCTGGGAACATAATATATTTAGATTTGCATCTTCAATCTAATTTGCATCATTTGCATAGCATTGTTTGTCATTTTGTGTCTAATAATGTTTTTGTTGAAAAGAGAAGACATAATAATGCTCAGAAACAGTAGTAAAGGATTAAATAAATATCAGTGGAATGCATTGTTTAACTAGTTTCGTCGTATTTCACTATGATCGTAATTGCTGTATTCTCATTTTTGATATAGATTTCGTGGAAATTTCTACGACAGATTGTGCTTTGATCTAAAATTGGAGAGAATTGTGTGGTCAGATTTTTATCCAATCGTCTTGGATATGCAAAAAAGTGCTTCAAAGATTACTCAACCCGGAAGCTACTTTATACATACATTCAATGGCCACAATAAAATCATGAACAAATGAATGATTGAGAAAAACTGATCATGCGTAGCGCAAGTAATGTAACTATAATTAAAGTTTATTCATGCTTTATATATCTTTTAATCATACGTTGTTTAACTAATAAATGCTGATTTTTAAATGCGCTCGTATGACTCTTAGTGCAATTTTCATAGATAAACTGAATTGATTTATCTTAAAAACTGGGTATTGTCAAATGACTTATGGAGGGCACTGTATGAGCAACATCGAGCGATTTTGGTCCTATTGCATATTACATAAAATCAAGTTACAAACAATAAAAGTTATTAAATGATTTAACTTTCTCATTTAAATAAAACGATGAACATTATGCACCATCTTAAAGTACCAATATCTTGCTTTCTGAAAATGTAAACATTATGAAATATTTCATATTGTTTGTTACCATAGCAACGGCGTATACAATGTATTTAATATGAGGATAGTACGAGAAAATTGTCTCGCATGGAGATATTTAAATATGTAAAAATCAATGATCATGTAAAACTAAATGGAGGACACACTGGAAACATAAATGAACCACTTTAATGAAATACAAAAGTGATTTACTCCGCATAATTAGCTCAAAATATAATTGTTACGTTTCAAAGTTGTGACGTAATACATGTATAATCAAGACTAATTTGACGATTTATTCAACTACGTACTAAAATACTATATTAATCAGGGAAATTTTCCATCTACTATTTTAATGTTTGCATGGCTACATCAATAATTTGGTCTATGTTTGTATATTCACAGTCTGAAATGAAGATATTATGTTCGATATTTTATATTTAGTATGTATATAACATAATCCCCTTACATCACATGGCTATCAGTTTCACTGACATGAATATCAATACATTCAATACATAATACAGTATAACACCAACTGTATGATCACCTTGGTCACTCTACCAGCATTAATGGCATATCATTACACCCGATGCTTAAACTGTGTGTCCATTGCTGTCACTTTCACTGACATGAATATCAATACAACCAACATATAATACAGTAAAACAGCGTCTGTATGACCACATTAGTCACCAGCATCAAAAGCCAATCAGTCATATCAGATAGTCACACTGTGTGCTCACAGAGAATAGCGAATCTTGAACTAGGACAAAAGCAGGCAAGTTTCCTATCATCGCAGAGGAAGTGGATATAGGTAGTGAATTTGGTACTGAGCATAGACAGCAGAGCTAGCAAGGTTGAAATCAATTTAAATAAGAAAATGAAATTGTCTTCTTCTAATATTGATATTCTGCATTCTAAACATACGTTGAATAATCAGACCTGTTGTTTTGCATACGGATTTAACTCTGTATATCAAAACTGGGTGCTGACCCATATGAAGGGGCTGAGTTTTTAAAACATTGCGAAACCAAACTCGGTTACTTCTCATTATTGAATCAGTAAACGTAGCTAAGCGTGAGGATTTTCGATTCAACACGATATACCAATTTTCTGTACTTAATTAAATTGTCATTACGTCCATGCATTAGCTTCAAAATATCGTAATTGGTCAACTTTTTACCACAACCATGATATCCACCAGGCCCGTGGGGAATACGGCTACGCGAAGGACTTCGAATCATGTGTCCGAAAGAGGTTGCTGACTCGAAACCCACATGGGCTGGTTATGCACTTCGATTAGAATTTTAGAATACTATTGATTTTCCTCCATCACTAAGGTATAGAGAATGTGTCGACCTTGTGGATGTGTATGTATAAAAAAGGTTCCAAAAAACTAGGTATGGTGAGCTGACCGTCGTAAAATCGCCATGATTATATAATGTTGTGTTTCTGTTGATAAACCCGAAGAACAAACCATTTTATTGATGATGTACTGTACTCAAACATTATAATGATAACATAGAACTTATCTCTGTCCATGTCGAATAAATTGTGTTATACTTTGTGCAGTTTATAGAACATTAATCACATTGTTATCGTTATTCATTTTGTCTTTAAAATAAACGTTAACCATGTGTGAAATTAAGTAAAAGATCAATACCAATACACTAGAATTGTAGAAATGTATAAAACGCTTCGAGGGTTGCCTACAATACTGTAGTAAGTGCATTGCGTTAATAGCGCGAGTTAATATAGTCTTGTGGGCAACCCTCGATTTGTGTTATGGGTCATTGGAAACTAAGGCTACAAAACTAAAGTTCCTATTCCCATTTACATGTAAATGCCCCGATAATTCTTGTTTTCAGGGGATTTATAACTGAGTGATATTGTCACATTAATGAATATTCTAGTTTTATTGTTGGACATTAAACACATGATTGGATGTTTAGTTGTAAATATAAGATTAATGAGATTACTGATCCAGCTTTAAGTGTATATATATGGCCCATTTTCACGACATTTTCAGTCATTTTTCAAAATAGTCACCATTTTGTGATCAATTTGCGACTGTTTGATCATTTTCATTGTTATTTGAATAATATGAGACCAAATGAGGATGTCTACGGGAAATCGAATATTTAGATTCTAACGGCCATCTTGGACGCCATTTTAGATTTCACATAGCCTGCCAGGATACGGCAATTTTTATGCCCCTTTCCGAAAACTGCACTGAATTTAGAGCTGCATATATCAAAAGCAAACACGCCGTGAAGTTGAACATATATAGCCTCAGCTCTTGGACTAAATATAACTGATGAAAAATGTCATAAATTGCAAAAAGTACATGTTTACTAATTACATTGGTCATAGATTCTTATGACAGCTGCAGGAAGAAATTAAAACAGAGATATCACTAATTGTCTCTCATCTTTTCTTAACATTAACTGCATATAAAATAGTCACATCGTTCTGTGGCATTACTTATTACACTACTTGATGTCTATGGCAACGTTACATGTTGACATATGGAACGCCATAGATGCCTGGTGGTGTTTTCAGTAGTGTTGATATATCTAAACTCAGTCTTGCCATGTCTACACTGCTAATTATAACAAAAGACAGCTTTGACGTTCCATATGGACGACATATATCATCTCAGTTATTCTGACCGTTCCATTAAGGGCATCAATTTCAATGCAAACCAATCAGACACTAATTACGTTAGGGACTTTCTTTTTAACCTCTGTAAATAATACCAAGAAAAAATGACATCCTGACTTCTTACTCATAGAAAAAAAAACAATATACAAGAGCCACAAACAGTGTGCTGCGTATCAACAATCAATTCCATATAGATTTCCGGGTTTTTCCGGTCCTTATTTCAAATGCAAATACAGACCTTGAAATATTATTGGATATTTAACCCCAGTGTAAGCGTATCACAGAAATAGTCTAATATTGCTTTTAAGTTCACAAGAATGCGCGCCCATTTAAAGGCCCCGTTACGCTTTAAATATCAACATCATTGTGTGTCCGCGTCACATGTTGATTATAAATAGGGCGAATGTCATACAGCATTATAGATAGTGCTTTACGTTTATTAGTGTGACAAGGTCTTAACCTCCATGTCACCAAGTGTAGGTTAGAAACTATTGACTGAAAAATCAACAATTACAGAAGCATGGGATCGATTGAGCTCTATTTTAATGAGATGATCGACAGGCTGAAATTATTAATGATTGACATCTAATCTGATTAATATAGAAGAAAACATTATAAAACTAGGTTCTGTGAAGATTGAAACAATGACGTAACTTGGCATACTCCATTACTCACGTGCGCGCGTGAGATCCTAAATGAAAACCAATCGAGCATTAAAAACTTATAGCCTGAAAAAAACGAATTGAAAAAAAGCACAAAGGTATAGGTAAATGATTGCAGAAGTTGAAGAAAACAAATGCAATATTTTGATAAAAGATAGGAAGACTATTATTTTAATTTCTTCGCGTTTCATTATGTGAAAACATTTTGAGTCGCTTCACGTTTGTAAAATGTTCGACGGAGGAGAGAGACTCTTTTATTTCTACTGCATGCATGCGTATGCGTACATGAACAGTATAGTCCGGTCAACACACGGATGACCTTGCACGAAAGGATGTAGAAAATGTTATTCAATTTATTGGTAGACATGATCGTACTGATTTCCAATCCGGTGGATGCCACTTTGGTATGCTAGGGCAACTCACAGAATCCAAGTTGGTGGCTTAGTTGGCGGTCAAGTTGGTGATCAAGTTGGCGGCCAAGATAGCGGCGAAGATAGTGTTCAAGATGGCGGCCAAGATGGCGGCTAGAGTCTAATAGTAGTTGCAGTGTTCGTAACTTTTTAAGGGTCCAAGCTACGCTGTTGTATAGTAAACGGTCGATATACATGAAATGAGGGTACCATAATTTTGTAATATGGGATCAAGTTAGTATTTAATTCTAAGAGTCGAAACTATTTTTGAGGTGTTAGAAGTAATACCAAACGCATTTGTTCCAAAGAAATTCTTATTTTCTTTACCGTCCATAGACAGTGTTAGTTTTGATAAAGGGACTTTAAGCTATATCACTTCTAACAAACACAAAATTTTCATTTGCATACTTTGAAATTTCACACAAATCTATCCCGGTTATTCCAATTACTTAATTTCACGTTTTTCTCATTTCCAAATCGCAGTATTTGTCATAGAATTAAGTTGAACGTAGAAACATTATTTGCGCAAACAGGAAATTTTTATGTTTGCAGTATAACTACATGTGAATACGTACTTTCATAATGTATATACGGTTATTACATTGATTTGATGGTTATATTGAATATAAGGGCGTGGGTATGCGCGTCCGTTCGTTTGTTTAGAATGAGTGTGGAAGAGGTATGAGAGTGCATGTGAACATGAGATTATTTTACTTTTGTAATGCACTAATATATTGCGACGATGTTCTTTTTTGTACAGGTCTTAAATAAAATCTATGAAACTTGTTACGTATAACCTAGTCTAACTAGAGTTAATTTACAATTTCGTATAAGGTTTAATTCAGATATTGATATTCAACCAAATTGTTAAAGTTTAACCAAGGTTAAAGTGGTAGACGAATTAAATAAATTCCATTAAAATTAACAGTACATCTACTTATGAATTCTGGTTGACCTGGGTTTTCCCAGATATCCAGGAAGTACAATTCTCTACTTTAATGCTTAACGGACCATTAGCCATTAACAAAAGAAATTGGAGATTACTTTCAGAAGATTAAAATATTTTTTAAATTTATTTTGAACATGAATAAGAATACCCGGATATATATATTCTTTTATTCTCGGAATGACCGAAGCTTTATTAAGAACGCCATTGGTCTTTTGTTGTACTAATTACTTGCAAAACAATTTTAACAGCAAGTTATAAACTTCAATAAAATACCACAATATTTCGGTGTTTTCACGAATAGTATAGGTTGTTGGTTCCTTGTGGATTGATTAACACTTTACTGGTTGCGACATGTGTGAAAAGTAGCCATTTTTCACCATTACGCGCATGAGCTATTTCAAGATGCTCTAATTTCATTACTAATTATCATACAGATATGCAACTTGGCTAAGTTATTATCTGGGTGTATGTCTTTCAGAAAAACCTAGTTGAGCCCCGATCCCCGTTACCATGGCAACAAATGCAATTTTCGCTCTTTTCCCACCCCACATTTGCACTTCAAACAGTAATATTTTCCAAAAATTGAGGTCTAAAGTGCCAGGTCTTTTCAGATACTGAAAGCGTGTTTTCTTATAAGCACTTGGCGCCATTTCTCTGCACTCAATGACCCCGACTTTTTTTCTGGCGATGAGGGGCGCTGCGCCCCCTTCAAACCTCAGCAACAAAGGGGGGCACACCCCCCTTCAGAACCCCCCTGAGACATCTTTTTGTAAGGGTGGCGCGCGAAAACAGCTCATTTTTGGGGACAACTATCCTTAAGTGAAATTCACTTATTCCAGTTAAAAAACACCATTTTCAAGGCTGTGGCAGCCATTTTGGAGGGGGGGGGGTCTAGACACGTAAAAATGAGGGATTGAGCGGTTAAGGGTTAAAGCTACTAGTTTACAAATTTAGTTAATAATTTTGATATTTTAAAATTATAGTATAGCAAAGCGAGGTATTAAAAAATTATACAACAAAAATACAATTATAATAAGAGACATTTTGTAAAGATGCATAATTTATAAATATCAACCATTGGTATCATTAGATAAACACTATATATACATAGTGCATTGGTCTATTACAAATGCATTTCGTAGGTCTTCTTTTTAGGTCTTTGATTAGGTATCTGTTAAATTATATTTGCGTCACATTAATTTCATGATGTTGGAGTCAAATATGCTTAATTTATGAGGAAAATGGCATTTCTATAACTATGATAGAATGTTCACACAAAGTCGATGAAATCGTGATATATTATTAAGACATAAACTAAACTTTCATGCATTTAATACGTTGTGGCAAAACGTCACACGGCTCTATAAAAGCACTGACTGCAGACAGAGCCTAAAGTGCATGTTGTACTAAGCATGGAGAATTATTTCATTCACAGAAACGTAGTAAAGTGCATAATACGATATAAAAATGTCTATTCAAATATGTGTAGTACTTTTATTTCATGATTGAGCATTTAAAATAATATAAACTGTACTGCATGAATACTGAATGACAAGCGTAAGGAACTGCATAAGCAGTCACAAGCCGTTAGCAAGAGGTCTAAATTCTCTTTAAACTCATTAAATCCATATTAAGCAAATAAAGAAAGCGGACATGCATTAGAAAGTTTAACTGAAATTGAAAAGCGAGACGATATTGTTATGGTCACACAAAGTGATTTCTTGTTAAGCGTCCAATCAAACTGTTTATACCTACAACAAGGCTGGATAAAAACAAAAGGCTTGATCAAAATCTACACAAAGTTAAGCTTAATAAAGCGCATGAAGATTTTGTTGAAAATGTTTTTTTTATTACTTAGCCGCAATTGTGCCTTATTTTACACCACGTATAGTCACATTTCCGTTCAAATTGCAAACAATATGGCGTATATGTTAATTCATACTCAAGAGCACAAAAGAATACATAAATGTCTCTTGTGTCGAGATTATTGACGTAAGTTAAGTTCCTTTTTTGTTCAGACGGGCGAAAACCTAAACGCTAAACATAGAATCGATTTGTTTAGGCCGTTTTAAGATGCATATATTAAGATTTCGAAACTTCTGGCGAAGATTTTACTTTTTCATTCTCCTTTTTTACCACTTTATCACCTTTCTCCATATTAGACACTGTATTCACAGCATAAGCGTTTTCTTCAACATTTGCAGTCACATGTTGAAAATTAAACGGTGCTGATATTTCTTTAGTATGTGTATCCTTAATTTTGCTTTTATCATTATTTTTTACAGTTACTTCACCGTCAGCTCCGAGTACTTCCGGTTCTAATTTAGTAACATGCACAAAACAACATGGATTTGATATTTCTGATTTCTGAGGAAGTCTAAATCGTCTTTTTCTATCTCTTATTGATCTTCTTTTAGGAGAGTTTTCCGGAAGTAAAAGTTCATCATCCGGGTCAAAGGTCAAACGTTTTATATGGCCATAAAACTCAGCAGCAGATTTCGCGTCATCGAAACTCAAACCTACAAGTTTGGAATGATCTTTTGAAGTATGTAGCGTATGGAAATTAGTATTAGGGGTTTTATATCCAGTTTTGTCATCGAATACATCTCTCCATAAAGTGAACCCTGTCCCTTTCTCAGCTAGAATTATTGAAAGTTTTCTTTCTCGTAAATGTTCACCACTGTCTAATAATAAAAGAGGTATTCCAGTGTAGGTAAAACTCCAAAGGTCTTTATTGAGCACAGATTTCACAGAACCAAGGAATAAGTTAACTAAACAGCCACAAACAAAGACATCAGACATGTGACTACGATAAAATGTTTCTACTTGGAGTAAATCCTGTTCTGTTACACCTTCTCGAAACTGTTCAAACATGACAATGTCAGAGAATGAAGCCGAGGCACAAAGAGTGGACGGTGAACTTGGAGGTGATGTTCGAGGCATGTGTATAGGTGATGCACTCATTACACGACCTATACGTTCCATAGAAGGTTTGCGGTTACCTCTCATAGAGGCCGCTGACATCGCAGCACCCGGGGGAATACATTCTTCACTTAGAGACAAACGGTGAAAGTTTTTAACAGAGGCATCCACATAATCTCCATCTAACACTAATGATCTTCTTTGACTTGAAGACAGTCGTCTCTCTTTCATGCTAACTCTACGTCGTAAACCTTTGTCTTGAGACTGGCTTCTTTCATGTGAGTTAAAATAGGGCGATTCCGCAGGCAGGCTGGTCACCATTGGTTCCGTGACGATTTTAGTATCTTCATGCCTGGAACCAGATCTACTTCTGGTTCCAGTTTTCTGTGATGTATTTGTTACCCTGTGTTTCAACATGATGAAATTACTTCATCTGAAAAACAAAAAAAGATATATCTTTTTTGGATGAATTGGAAGTTTCTATGCGTTTATTAGATTGTACAAATTGCACTATCAATCTGGCTGATCGATAATGCAACAAGTCAGTGGTTGGTATATAGCCTTTATAGAGATTGTATTGAATGTCAGGAAAAAAAACGTCTAGAACGAAGGAAATCAAGACGATGCTGTCAATATTTCAGCTAATTTATCGATGGTTAATATTATAACTGTGATGTATAACATGATTGATTGGTGGGTATGGATATTACGCGTGATGGAGGCTGATACTTGTACTACATCGTAAAATCTAATCTAACTTTATCATTGATTTTATTAACATTTCAACTGGGAGGCCGTATTAGGTTCATATTTCTAATAGCATTATGCATTATACATTTTACAAATGCAATTAGATTGTTTTTGTTTTATTTGTTGTTTTTCTTGGGGGTAAAATGTCGTTTAGGATAACTTGAGACAGATATGAACGATTTTGTTTTCAACAATGTCTTGTGTTATCCTAAATGAGCTTAGACGCCGTATTAGCACACTTTATGGTCATTTGACGTTGGCCGGCTCACACAACCTAGCTTTCCTGGACCTTTGTCTATAACCAGTACTCACCATTTCAAAAGACCGTAGACTTCTCCATATACATTTACCTTAATAATGGAAGAAAAATTATATTTTTCGAATTTTCATAAAAGGGTATAACCGACCCGTGTAAGTCTCGAACCAGCAACCCCTTCGGAACCCTAGGACTCGAAATCCGGCCTAAAACCGTCTGCGTCAGGGACCTGGGTATATTAAAATGGATTGTAAATAGGTAATTTTGCAATAACCAAAAACAAAACAAGTAAGCAGAAATGTCATAGTAACTAACTTCACAGACTTGACAATCTGGAAACACAATGTTTCTGGCTAGCAAATAGAACACATACAGTACCTTTCATAAGTTTGTTAACCTGTTCATCTCTTACACTTAACTAGAAAATGTACATAAAAGTGTACTCGTATATAGCTTATACAAGTTGACCTGTGATTAATTAAAAATTTAATACATTACATGCTAAGTAACCACACAATGACCAAATTGTCTGAATAAATGTGAAAAATATTCAAATTGTTTTCTTGCCTCAGATCAATGCGAACAAACTATTACAATCAGTGTTATAACAGACGTATACATTGTACAGTTCACTACGTATAAGATTGCTTTTCTATAAGAAAACCGCCATTGGATCTACATTATTGATAACTAGATGTAATATATACCAGGGCTGATTCAGAATTACATGAGATTAGTCATGTAGCTTTTTAAATAGGATTTAACGTCATTTGTTATCATTTTATTACGATGTGTACAGCACCAGTCACACCTAACCAGTTTTTCTGGGCATTTTTTAGCAGAACTTGCCGACCCTTCTACATGTACAAGTAGACGACTTCACTGTACGGAAAAAAATCCATATATAATATCAAAGTTTCATGAAAGGGTAAACCTACAGCGGCATGGAATTAAACAAGGATCGCCGGTTTCGAAATTCTCCACTCTACCACTGAACCAAGATCGTGGCTTTTCATCTAACAGCTCGGATGTTGCCACTCCATTAATGCTTTTTATGCCTAATACTAAATTAACTCACAGTTTTCGTTTAATGCAATTTTTCTTCTTATCATTTATGCTACTTTTTGAGTAGAATCATACATGTTTTTTTGTTATTTTTGGAACATCCCTCGTAATAAAACCTGTAGAATGTCTATAAATTATTACAGACAGACAATTAATGGTTTTGTCTAATAGTCAATAAAATAAAAAGTGTCTGTAAATCATTAATATATTCCCGTTTTATATTGGGTGTATAAATGAAAGGATTAGCATATATATTTATATGTTTATCAACAACATAGCACACGAGAAACTATCATAAAATGTAACCGAAGTCTTAAGCATTAATGGAAAGTATGTACACACAATATTAAGACATTAATGCAATGACATGAAACACTAAGGCGTAGCGGCATTAGTGCATTACTTCTGGCTTCCAAAACTCTCACTGAAGACATAAGGCGTAGTTGCATTAGCGCCGCAACATTTATTGTCTGGATTTGCATTTTAGCCAAGTGTTCGAAATAATTATGAAACAATCAAATATATCGCGGTAACAAGTGTGAGCAAAGGAAGTATAGGACAATACAATATTTATAAAGTTAATGTACTGTCATAATAAATTATTACATGTAACCCGGGTCGATAGCGCAGACCTTTGGTAGCGCGCCGGGATTTGGAATTTCGTGCCCGAGGGGTGCGGGTTCGAATCCCACTCGTGGAGGTTATACCCTTCCATGAAAATTTGACAATAATGTCGTGTTCCTCCATTGTTTAAATAATATGGTGAAGTTTCCTGCCTTGTGGAAAGGTAGGTGAGTACTGGTTATAGACAATGGTCCAGGAAAGCAAGGTTAGATGCGCTGGACGCCGTGAAATGACCTAAATTGTGTTGATACGGCGTTAACTACAATAAATAAAATAAAAATAAAACATACTACATATATTATAGTAAAGTTTCACTATAAAGACCACTTTAGTTTAATGCAAAATCATACAACTTTGGATGATTTTTAAGTCCCAAATGGTTACTAAATGAGATAAGTTTCTACATCAAGACCATATTCAATCTAGTTGAAACAAGTTCGTATAATAATAAAAGAGTCATGTTTCTGGTCCCTCAGTATTTACGCTTCCACTCACAGCTCAGTGAATATACCACTGTTACTTCACTGTGAACGAGTGAAACTTTCAAGCCGATGCACTTGAGAGGACTCAGTACTATGTTTGTAGGATACAAAATTTCAAACACATGGAAATAACGAAGTAGGTTTTGAGATGTGATTCGAACTTCAGCGGAGCTAACTAAATAATGTTAACAACCAACGGTCACTTGATCCCGTTCACGTCTTAATTCAAAATTTACTGTTCATTCTACTGAACGAGTGATATTGAGTAACAGAAAGTTAATTCTCTGTCATATATTGGAATAATTTCTTTTTTTCCTTGATATACGAGACTGCAGATATATTGATAAAGATGTCTAAATACATCGCTAACATCCATTTATCATAATATGTCATATTTTTGTATGATATACATTACGATAAATAATACATTAGTCTCCATGTTGATCCTCATGTCAATATTATGGAAAACAAATCTAAGATGTATACAAGTTATGGTACAGAAACATTTATCATTGCAAGATCTGTGCTACATGTCACCCTTGGACATCTTGTATTCAGATCTCTTGCCCAGATTTGACACAAACCTTTAGTGAATACTAAGATTTCTATTTGGTACAAAATGTAAAAGGTTAAAAGTTAATGTACGAGTTTAATTGCTGTTTAGTAATACGAATTTGTATGTCCAATATTTTGTTACTTTTTTATAAATCAACTGTGTCTATTAAATCACAAATGCTTTTTTTACAAAAACATTTACGACCATGTCAATAGAATGTGAGACAAATTCAGATTTCACATTCTGAAATGTTGGTGGCATAATACATTAGTTATATACTTATACCCTTCGACCTTAAATTCAAAGGTGTTTTGCGATCTCAGCTAGAAATATGTCACGTGATCTCAATTAGAAATATGTCACGTGATCTCAGCTAGAAATATGTCAGGTGATCTCAGTTAGAAGTGTGCCATGTGATCTCAATTAGAAATATGTCACGTGATCTCAGTTAGAAATATGTCACGTTATCTCAGTTAGAAGTATGTCATGTGATCTCAATTAGAAATATGTCACGTGATCTCAGTTAGAAATATGTCACGTGATCTCAGTTAGAAATGTGTCTCGTTATCTCAGTTAGAAACGTGTCACGTGATCTCAGCAGAACAACGATGTTATATTGCACAAAACTTGTTGCTTCAAGACACCAGATTTACCTAAGCTGTGAATAGAAAAACCATTTAGCGAATGATTTATTCATCGATCAACATTAACTACAATGTTTCAGAATTAGAATCAAGCATGGAAAATATCATAACGATGTGCAATATGCGTGAACACTCTATCAACTTGTATATAAGAATCTAAGGAGGCAGATTGTATTCTAAAATTGGCAGACTTGCCAAGATTTATTTTTATTTAACGATCATTTAATGTCTCTGTCAATTCTTGATGTAAATCTTCAAGAGTTTATTTGCCGACAGCAACACTTGGAGACAATGGTTATTGACTTTCTTACCGAGTTTTCAGGGATGATAAAATTACTGTTTTAGTGTCGATAATACAAGCCTATTTCAGAGTATATTGTATTTATCTTCGTCTGCTGTTATAACAATATTATTATACTTGTAAACGTTGCCAACTGTTAATTAAGTTTGATGCAGAATAAAACATTCATAAAATGTACTTGATCCAAGAATATTAGAATCTAATATTTATTTTGGATCCAGAATAAAATATTATTTGAACAGAAACAAATACATGTAGAAAGTATGTACATAAATTGAATGTGTTTGAAAATAGAGTTGTTACAACAGTACCACAGTCATCATCATCATCACCACCACCACAACCATCACCATCTACACCACCACCACCATCATCATCATCATCAATATTATCATCATCATCATCATCATTTTTCATCATCATCATTATCCTTATCATTTTTCATCATCATCATCATTTTCATCATCATCATCACAATAGTCATCATCATCATCATCATCGTCGTCGTCGTCGATGTTGTTATTTGTTAATTTGATTACAATCATACTAATCAATCATCAGTGTTATGTAGACTTGACAAATTTTTCAGTGTCACTACTTTTCTCATAATCATCATCATAATCATCATCATCATTATCATCATTAACAACAACAACAATAACATTAACACCATTATCATCACCATCCTCATCACCGTCATCATCATCATCATCATCATCAACAACAACAACTACATCATCATCGTCATCATCATCGTCACCGTCATCATTATCATAATCACCATAGCATCACCATCATCATCAACGTCGGCGTCATCGTCATAACTATTACCATCATCATTTTATATTTATCATCGTCATTAACACTGATATACATGTACTGTCTAATGTCTATATTGTAAGGCACGGTCGTAATATACAATGTGTCTAGGGTCAATCTTCATCATACAAAGCGACGTGAAGCACCATTAAATTAAGCATATTCAATATGTGTGAGATTTTGCTTAAACCTAGCAGACGACATTTCTTAATATGTATGTTTATCAAGAATACGAATCGTACAAGCTCGACATTTCAAGCAACCATTATCTAGAACTGTGTGTCAGGCACTAGCCATTATAGTTTTCGAAATCAGGGAGAAAGTAAAATTGAAAGGAAAAATTTACACGTACGAGTGTACATGTGTATATGTAATCTTCATTGCACAGATAAGAAGAAAATGCATTTCCAATACACAATCTTGGAGAACAATATACTTATTATCATCATAATCATTTCCACGCAATATGTCTCTCTGTATAGTTTCAAGTATTCTATAGCATTAGGGCGGTACTTGCGTGAGAAACATCCATTAATCATTTCAAACAAATTACATCATTAGTTCATATAATGATAAAAATGTAAATTGCATGTATCAACTTCCACTTATAAAAAACCCAGACTCAATGTTTCCTTTGGGTATAATTTCACAAAATACAAAACTAAATTTATTACTCACCGTTCAGAAAGTAAAAGTGGCAAATATTCCAAAATATTCAATGTTTTCTGTCACATACTGGCTGTTCATAATGTGTGTTGTGAATGGAGAAATTCATGAATATTCGATCCTGATATCGTATTGACTTGTCTCACAATGATTCTTACTCTCCTCCTCCCTTCTCTCTCTCAGAACTCTCAGAATTTTCCGCTACACAACATTTATAAAAACACAAACTTTCATACTGACGTTATAAAAAATAGAAATCATTACGTAATCGCGATAGAATAAATCCTTTTTTCTATACGCTTTCGTTATTTCTCTGCATGTTCGTACAGTGTTTCTATATGATGAACAAGAAATATGTTCGATTTACTCGCTGCTTTATTGATTCCCTTGTACTTTGGTTCTATAGACTTTCTGGTTAGCTAATCTCAACAACCACTTGTTGACTTCGCGAGTGGGACAAGAAATCAAAATTTTCTGAATATATATATGAACAATTGTTTTTCTTCTGGTTTTTTTTTCTTAGGGCAGTCTTAGTATTGCCTATTACTTCCTTCATTTGTATGGAATTCAAAGAAGCAACATCTTGTGGTACAAATGCAACCAGGAGTGCATTGTTTGGTAATGCCTAATTACATGTACTTTAGCTTGAATGTGAAACACGTTCTTACAATATTTACATACACAATTCAGCATTGAGCCCGCTTCCATGTCCCCAAGCATTGGACTAGCAGGATAAAGTTTCTTATTCAAGGAAACAACAAGATAGGTTTTGTACTTATTTAACCTACATGGAGCTGGCTATCTCATGATTACAAATACATTGTCGTAACAGCGCCTGCTGCAGAGTTCAGTACTTATGTTACTGTAACAATATCTAATCAGCGTATTTAAATGACTAAAAACTAAATATCTGTTATAAGGTATCAAACTATCTAAAGTAATACATGAATTAAATTCACCAATTATATTCTGCTCATGATTTTTAACAGGAACCATAGTTAAGTAACCTCCTTCTGACCCCCAAAAGTACCGAACGGACGCCGTTAGCTTGTAAATTGTCCTTTAAAGTCGACTCAGCTGCTGCTGTCCGATTGTCAGAGCCGTCGGGCGGACGTCTTATTTGTGACCGAGACTGTAATCAGCTTTGCATATCTCGTGCCATGGGCATATATAAAGAATACAAGACTTCTAAAAACAACATTTATTTACCACAGACACAAACGTAAAGTAAAGATATATACATGTACTCCATAAACGTAGACGTATATCTTATCACAATTTTTGTGTTTTAATTTTTTGTTCATGTATTCGAAGTTGTGGATTTAGAAATAAAATCTGAATATATTTGAAACACTCACAGACAAGCTGTTAGACTGCAAGTTATAGCGTCATTGATTGAACATTTGAACTTGTTAAGTCATTCCATCATATGGTGACACTAGTTTACAGACAGGTTCATATAAATTGAAACTGGTCAATATTTGTAGACAGGATATATAGGGGAAATGGTCATGATTGAATATATCGACTCTTATGTAACATTATAACACTACTATGTTATCAAAAGCTTAGAAATGTGATCAATGAGTGGTATTTAAGATATATTAAGTGCGTCTGCGATACAAAAATGTTTTATTAGACGTCCAAAAGAAGCCACAATAATGAGGCAGTCGCGGTGTTCCATACAAAAGCAAATGATGATATAACTGTCATTATTTAAAGCCATGACCAGAAATCAGATGACAATTATGATAATTATTGTAATCTATGGGAACCAAGCAAATTGACGAGACTCCCACTGAATACTCTGTGCCAAGTTAGAGATACAGAAGGTGTCTAATGCACTTCACTCCAGTCGTCTTAGATGATATGGTCATTTGTTGTGCTCTCCAGCCTACATCAACATAATTACCAGCATGAGGGTCCAATGCACTGGCACTAAAGTCATCATCATCATCGTCATAATTAATGTTAATATAAACACAATCATACCAATCAATCATCAGTGTTATGTAGACTTGACAAATAAATATGTCAGTGTTACTACTTTTATCATAATCATCATCATAATCATCATCAGCATTGTTATCATCATCAACAAATTAATTCCTCCCAATTTTTATAACTATCTTAGTTTGAGAAACTTTAAAGCGCTAATGAATGTTAAAGAAGAAGCCACGCTTATAAACCTTAGCAAATTTGTACAATACGTAATTACACATCCAATATTTTCATAAATTTAAAAGTTAAAACTAAGTTTCCATTCATTTATTACATTGTTTATCCTATTGTTTTTGAACTTAAAAATGAATTGACTTTCATTATACATAATAGTCATATTTATATTTACAATGTATATACCTACTCTATACTCTATACATTGTAATTCCCCGTAACTCTGTAAATCTATATCAATATTGTATTCTGTTAACCATTACCAATTATCACACATGTTGTTACTTTATATAATGTAACCTGTGCTTAATATAATAAAGAATATGTCCTGTTAAAAAAAAAAAACCAAAAAAAAACCAACAATAACATTAGCACCATTATCAATAAAAGATTTAAACTAATGATTAGAAATAACATTGTTGAAAAGAAAACACAATAAAAACGGTCCTTTTTTAAATATCGCGTTTGAGTCGTGCCACAGTTTATTATAATGTATATCATAATAAGCTGTGGCACTACCCTAAAGCGATAGTTAAACAGTAACCGTTTTATTCTATGTTTTTTTCACTAATGTTATTTTTAATCGTAAAATATGGATAGTTTATCAAATATTAGGACTCCAGTGCCAGTGGTTAGTCCAATGGTCCGGAAAACGAGGGCGTTTAAGAAGGTCGGAGTGTGTAAATGTTGAAAATAAAAACATATAAACTCGTAGACACTGTCCTTAAAACAGGGTTTTAAATTATCATATAATGAAATATATACTTTGAGTACGTGTATAGGATTATGTGAGACTGACGAAGTGTCATGCTTCAGTTAAAGTATTATTCTGTTGATAAATAAAGGCGTTCCACTGAACTGCTCACGTATTGAACTTAAACAGGAGGATAATTACAGAATAAATTGTACCCGTACCTGTATTGCATCCGTATTTGTTACCACAGATTGGTTAAAACCATGTAATTTAATCATGAGTAAAAATAAACATGTCGTTATTTGTTTATACAAATTGGTCGATGTAGGGGTGAACTTTTACCAAATTCCCCATACGTTTCTTATTGCAAGCGAATGGTTTAACAGATACGGAATGCGACAACATTGAAATGCTTTAACATCCATGGGTTAGATAAATACCAAAGTTGACTTTATTTCTCCCACTGGGTTTTTGTGATAAATTGTTTGTTTTCACCCTGTTTGTAAAGGGATACACGCCCCAATACGTGACACTTAGTTCTGTATCTGTAGGTCAATGTACCCGTTTATGTGATATGAGACGGTAGGAGACAAAAATTTGTTTAAGTCATTGTTAAGATATATTTTCTTTTCAAAATAAGACAATGGATAACGATGGTAAGATTGGTGATTTTGATACGGAGGATGATGCTGTAGTGTAAGGCGAGCTTAAGACAAAATTGTCCTAACTCCGACTGTCACGATTGTAAGGAGAACCAATATAACCCTTAACGGTCCATTTGTTTATCTCGTTTACTTTACTCTTGCACTAAGTAGATATATACATGTACTTATTTGTTTTGAAAAATGGATCTTTTGACAAAAGTTTTTGATTACGCAAACATTTTTTGGTATTTCAAAGTTTATATATAACAAAAACATATTTGGAAAAGATTAAGTTGCGGTAGCATTTTATTTAGCTAACACGGTATATTGTTACATTATAATTAGGCTACATGGAATTATGAGCATTTCACGAAAGGCCAAAGCCCTAGTGAGAGACTTGATATTTTAGTTGTTTCTGTTTCTCTTCAACAACCAAGTCATATGAGGGCAATAGTTCATATAATATGCACATCTTACGTGTTTTATTCGGTAGGATTTAACTCCTATGCAACACATTTTATAGATTATCATTATAACGGCGGTCAGTCAACTTTCTCACTGTTCCTGAAATTCCTATGTCTGGATTGATGTCTAGATGTTAACCAGTTACTGGAAGCACACTTCCGTCAGTGACTGACAACTGTCCCACATGATTAAGAATCAGTGGTAGGATAGAAAATTGCCGTATAAATTGTTTCATGACCAAGCTCCACGAAAGTATTCCTCAACCGAGAATCGAACCTATAACGCTTGGTCAGTGGGCTTTTGTCCTACCAACTGAGCTTACTGGGCGGCTTCTCATCGTACGTATGATACACTGGTAGTTAACATCCATTATCTATAATAAACCGCCTTCTTCTTACCATAAAAAGCTATGATGGGTAACTAGGCTTTAACCCATGAAGACATAACACACTCGTAGTTTTCTCTGAAATATCTCTGAGAAAGTCAAGGAACTCTTCCCATCAGTCTGTAAAACATTTACTAACCACTGGAAATAATAAAAGACGACATAGCATGTATTAATTGTCTTATGTAATGATTGATTATCTATATTATACAACACATTGAACATGTATATCTCGTACAAAAAACAAAACACGGTTTATATTAACAATACAATGAACTATAGTGCGAACAAAAAAACAAGACAATGTTTATAATAACAATACAATAAACTTATCCACGACGAGGGACGCTCAGGATGACAATAACATAAACATGTGGTATGTTTTACGAGTGTCTTAGTTGTTAGTGTAATGGAAAAGATTTTTACCATTACAAGCATGATTAACCAACAAATGGTGGTATCCATCATTCCAATAGTGTTAAAATGAATTACTCGTATTTTATTTTTATAACTGCATACCCCTGAAATTGATTGTCTCATTTTTAATATTTACCCAAACACGTTTTGTTGTTTGTACGCACTATCATCCATGACAGGGGATGTTCAGGATGACAATAAATATAATTTTAATATGTTTTATGAATGTCTTGCTGGTGTAATGGTAAAGCGGTCTACCATTACAAGCATGATTGACAAAGGGGTGGTGGTTTATCCACCCCACAAATTTTGTTTAAATGAACAATAAAACTATTATTTTCAATACTGCCTATCTCTGGAAGGGATCGATTCATTTTAATGTTTACACAAACACGTTTTGTTATTTTGTACGAACTATACATGTTTTTGTCTAAAATCAACATTATCTTATTTTGTCTTGAAGACATGCATTCGTAAATCCTCGGATAATTCCGTACTATCCGTTAAGTACAAACAATCTCTGAATGACTTTTTATGTCACCATTTTACCAACATGTGACTACAGGTCGTCCACGTGAACATTGCGTATATAAGCATAAACAGTTTCATTACACACCAATATTTAGGCGTGAATTATTTTTACAATTTCATAGTTTAATTAGTTTTCACGTATTTTATTAACATATAATTTTGTAAGATTTACTATGTGCATACACACTATTTTGAATAAATGTTACATATAGAAACGGTCTGTTAAAATCAGTAAAATGCTGTTCATGCATTAGCATATTTACCTATTTAGTAGGCAAGTCCATTGTTTAAAGTACAAAAACACGCATGACCTAGAATACGACCTTTTTTGTAACACTATAAGCAAAGCAAAGCATAACACGGCACAACAAAGCGAAGCACTACACAGCACAGCACAGCACAGCATAGCAAAGCAAGGCAAAGCACAGCACAGCACTGCATGCGCATAGCATAGTATAGAATAGCATAGCAATTATTTGAATTGGCATGAAATTTACAATTTATTGCCAACAAACATAATATGATGCCTGGTGTATATTTACACGGAACAAAGCAAAAATAACAAATTAAATAAGAACGACTAATCGTACCGATACGGAAATCTCCCTAACCTGTAATAATCATTGGACAACCCCCCTTTACAGAGTGAATAAACCTACTTTGTTAACCTGATACCGTTATCATATTTTCCCATGTAAAAATATTGGAGCATTTTAAAAGTACCACAGATTTTAAAAAGATGTCGTAAATAATAAATGGGAAATCTTTACAAATATAGAATTCTTGAGTGTACAGAAATATTGAATTCCAAAGGAAATGTCAATAAGGCTGTGTTACAATATGTTGTATTTTGTAGAAGAAAGGGACAATTTGTTCATGCACACTGTTCACGTCATAAGTAATCTGAGATCCATAAACAGATCAGAACTATTATCAGAAATATTTCTAAATTCTGAATATATCGAGGGCTTGATGGAAAACTGTCGTAACTAACATTTGTTTCAAAAATGATTCAGAAATGCCAAATACATTTTCCTACCAAATTTCATCAAAATATTCCATTTATAAATATCATAAATTTACTTAGTCCATGCTCGGAATAACTCCCAATTTCAGTGGAAACTGTTGTAAGTCAATAAAAGCTTGTAAATACACAACAAATAGTTTTTTAGCACAGTGTTATTACATAAGACATGTTATTGTTTTCCTACATATAAAAAATCGATAACATGAAAGAAAAATGTTGAACAGTTTTTTGCTTCTCCTGAAATTTTTTGAAAATATAAGTTACGACAGTTTGCCGTCAAGCCTCGATATTTCTGTCGCAAAAATTAGCTAGTGATGAAATCTAAAAATTACCACCTTGTTTATAGCAATGTCATAGAAGTTTTGGCAATATTTAAGGTTTATATGCTTAATTTATGAAGAGACCAGTACCCACCATCTATATTTATCTACATCTACATGTTACTCCCGAACAATCAATTCTGACTATGACTGGGAGGCGCTTATCAGGAAAACTGTGTTAAAAGTATTAAAAAAATAACAAGATAAAAGATAAGACAGAGTGCAAGATTAAAAACATACTGGGGGTGGGGACTAGAAGATGACTGTCACCAGTCTATCCTTGAAGGCATCTAGGCTGGGACTGGATTTGACCTGGTATGGAAAGTTATTCCAATACCTGAGAGTTCTAGGGAAGTGGGGTTAAGGTGATACTGCGTACGGGACTGAGGAATCAGGAAGTTCAGATTTCTAGTTGGGGTAAGATGGTTATGGTCAACATTTACATAAGTTTGTATCGGATTTTGTAGAACATTACAAGAGAGGACTGGAGTCTGCGGCTTTCTAGGGAGGGCCACCAAAGTTCATTAAGCATTTTGGTTACACTACTATGGAAATTATAATTATTACAAACATATCTAGCCGCAGCTCGCTGAACACTTTCAATTTTATGATTAAGGTGTTTCTGCCAAGGGTGCCATATGGTGGAACAATATTCTAATTGGGGCCGGACATAAGTAACATAGGCTGGTGTTTTCAGTTGCCTGTTATGGGTTTCTCTGGATGAATCTTAGGGAATTCTTGGCTTTGGATGTGATGTTATTAATATGCTGTGTCTAGTTAAGGTCTTTAGAGATAGTTACTCCAAGGTACTCAGCGGTTTCTGCTAATAAATTCTGACCAATAAGGTCGTTTCGCTTATAAGACCATCGACTTAGAAGGACCTTGTAATGAAACTTAACTATAACATTAATTACACTGTCATGTTTTACAGTGTATTTCCACGAAATATAAACAACTTTCATAGTAAAATATGAAAACTACAATATTTCTTTTTACATTATTTTGATTTAACGTGAGAAAGTTAACTCAATCATTTACTCACCTGTCTTCTCTACTTCCTGGTTCAGTTTACCTATGAGCTGTTGACATCTTGTCATTCAATCAATGTTTATACGATAAAACCCCCTTTCATTTATAAATAAAATACTCAAAATATAACGGTTCTATTGAAAAGATCAATATAAATTCAATCTAATTAAAGCTTGTCAAAGTTGATTTTGGCAAAACGTCGGTATTTGAACGTCTATTTTAATAATATAGTACATGTAATTTGAAATGTAGTTCAAAAGATATTTTGATATCGTTTTAATTTGTATGCGGCTAAAATGCGTGTCTACAAAATATTGAAATTGTTTGACCTAGATTAAGGAGGAATATCGTGGGGATTTTGTCGGTAGAAAATAGAAATCATTCAGATGTTTTTTAAAAGATCTAGATGAATTGATTAAGAGCTTGTTGTAATAAATGCTTATTTCTTAATAGGGTTTTATCCGCACCTAAGGATGCATTATGTGCAGACCCCGGTCAGAGCTTAACTTCATACTTCGTTGAAAGAAACATCTTCAGTTTCCGGTCAGTGTTGCCCTTAGCCGCCCGGCTAGTTCAGTTGTAAGCACGCAAGTCTACTGATCGAGGGGTCGTGGGTTCGATTTCCGGGTGGGGCATACTTTCGTGGAGCTTGGTCATGAAATTATTTCTACGGTCATTCTCCCTCCTACCAATGATTTTTAATTATGCAGGGCAGTTGTCAGTCACTGACGAAAGTATGCGCTTAGTAGTTGGCTAACAGCTAAATCCAGAGATTTAGCCTTTCCAGGGGGATTGAGTAAGTTGACTGACCACCGTTATATGACCTATACAATGCCTTTCTACGGCGTTAAACCCAACAAACAAACAAACATTGTTGCCCTCTCTATTTCTCATCAGGGCTAAAGGCCGGCTACGGTTTGATTTAGAGGGCATGTTTGCAACATTATGTAAATTTTGATGCGCTTAATTCCCCCGTCTAAAAATCCACCAATGGGTATTAAACATACTTTTTTAGCATGGTTTGGTCATAACATTTGGTCACTATATGTGCATGCAAATGGTTTAAAAGATGAAAAACAACATGCTACAGGCTCTTGAGTGGATTAACGGTCGTTTTGAAACAAATACAGTTGTCCGAAATACAGGAAGGTTGAAAAAAACACCAACAATGCTCTAAGAACTATCTAAGTCATTTGCTTCCCTTCATGTTTCGTCCATTTTGTTTTGTTCAGTCGGTAACAGAATGACTGGAACTCAGACGTTCAGATAAACGCCTTTTTTTCTGAAATACAATTCCCTAAGGGATCTACATGACCGAGTTTCGTTTAAGACATGCCATTGGAAATGAAATACATGTACATGTAATGGCATCACAAAATAATTAGGCTATTGTGTTAATTTTTGTAAACTTATTCCATTTTTCGTAAAGCCAAGGACATTGAAGTGTTATGGGCACATCTTTATGAAGCGTATATAAACTTTAGAGCAACGGTATCATGTTTAATTTATTTAAAACATGTATATCTATTTTAAACGTGATTCACTTAAGAATGAATGGGATAAACCCATCGCAATAAAAACTGGCTGCTTTATAAGGCCACTCTTATTTTAATATTGTGTTATCATTCCTCGTTTTGTTAAATTAGAAATTTTGTTAAGATAAAATGAAGGCGATGCTGAAGTCCTCTTAACTATTTATGAAAGTGATTCATGTAAGGTCTTAAATAAAGCCTATAGATGATGATAAAGAACTGAAAGGTTTTTGAGAGATTGTCCACGAAAATTTAGGAAAAATCAGGCAGACAGCTTTCTTCGATTTTGATGATTTAACTGTCATGTGATCACTTTAATGTAAATTTCATACCATTATCTTAAGAATTCTGTTTGCACCATTTTTATGCCATAAAAACATTTTGAATATAATGTACCAACTTTCTTAATGTTTTGTCCCTGTCGGTAAGCTTAGTGGTTACCTCACATCACATCTTATTCTACCTAATCCATTCTACCTAATCCAATCCAATGCAATCCCACTATTCTCTACTTTGCTCTGCTCTGCCCAGCCTCGACCTGCCCTGCCCTGCCTACCCCACCCTACCCTGCCCTACCCCACCCCACCCCACCCCACCCCTACCCTACCCTACCCTACCCTACCCTACCCTACCCTACCCTACCCTACCCTACCCTACCCTACCCTACCCTACCCTACCCTACCCTACCCTACCCTACCCTACCCTACCCTACCCTACCCTACCCTACCCTACCCTACCCTACCCTACCCTACCCTACCCTACCCTACCCTACCCTACCCTACCCTACCCTACCCTACCCTACCCTACCCTACCCTACCCTACCCTATCCGTTCCTTGTCCGTTCCTTGTCCGTTCCTTGTCCGTTCCTTGTCCTTGTCCGTTCCTAGTCCGTTCCTTGTCCGTTATATTGTATTATTAGCATTATAGTACATGCAGGTTATAAGGCCTAGATCCCGAGCATTGACTTCAGAAGCTTTAACGAATTGTCGCGTTCATTAAAAGGTATTTTAAAATCAGTAAGAAAAGGGCTTTTTGTAAATAGGAGATACCCTCAGGAGAATTGAAATAACCAGGTGCGACATAATGCGTCGACATTGCGTTATTCTGCGTCAAGTGCGACATAATGTGGCGTTGCGACATATTGCGGCGGTGCATAAAATCAGAGCTTTAACGAAAATATATAAACATATATCTTGTAGTTCGCTTATTTCAAGATCTGTCATAGTAAAGTTGCTTTTACAAGTTGTTAAGATATGATGCGTAACAAAATTTATAATAGCGACATTTCCATTTAGGGGGTGCGACATATTGCGTTAGTTGAAACATTTGCAGCATTTTGCGTCAGCGCTGCGACATTTTGCAGGAGACGACTGCGACATATTGCGTCGATTGCGACATAATGCGGCAACATTTTGCGTCAAGTGAGACATAATGTGGCGTTGCGACATATTGCGGCAGTACAATGTATGTAAGTTAGAAACGTTTTTGATGAACATGGGCATTTAGTCTAAGAATACATGAATAAAATCTATAAACGGTAATATTACTTTCTAAATTTTAAGTCAAAACAATGTATCAAGACAGTTAATAAGATAATATGAACGACCTTTTTCTGTAGTGTATTTTTTTTCACTTATCACATCACATGAGTGTCATATAACACGTTCACTTACACTTGTGTCAAGAGATTCATAAGACTAACCTATATTTTATCATTTGTTGAATTGCTCTTGTACAGTCATGTACATACGCCATGCGACCTTTAACGCCTTAGTTTTTTCCCAACATACAGTTATGACACGATTTTCGCAACATTGTTGTGGGGAACGCCTCGAAAAGAATTGCAATGCACGGTGCATTACGCCCTGTGAAGTCTTTACGAGGTGTCTATGAAAATCAAGCGGTTCTAGTACGCTCAACTTCGACTCCGGTAGTCCCGAAGTGATACCGGTTCACTGTTCAATGCAAAATTGATATCTCTGCCAATTCTTATGACTAACAGGTGTTTTGCGCTCGTTGTCGAGGGAAAGCAACTTTCTGTCAAGCGAAATTGATCAGAAATCTGGTTAGTCTAGCTGGTTTTTCGTGCATTTCTGAAAAAATGTGGTCAAAAAGGAGACTATAAAGAAATGGAAAGATTTCAAGACACTTTTTAGGGAGTTCAAACTTGAAAAAGAATGCTCACGAATGCCTTCGACTTTAATGAGATATTGTGTTGCAGGCAGTCTGAAATGCATTTGGAATACGATGTCCAATCTAATACTATTTCTGAAACCTTTGCATCAGCCCACTGACATTTCTCAATAATTTAGTTGATTAGATAATCATTCTTTAAGCATTTGTGTCATAATTAATGTATTTGCTCAATTTGGGACCCAAGCTTAGCCAGTATTTGAGTGACGTGAATCAGAACAACCGTTGAGCAGTAGATTTGAGAAGGTTGACAGCTTTTCTTATCATAGTATATACGTGGTTTAAGAATCTTAAAATTTGCCAACCGGCTTGGTAATTGGTATGCCGTTTGGAACCTTTATATAATATATGAGGCAATGACATTTAGTGTGCGAATGACAAAGCCGCACTATTTGTTGTGATCCCATGCATCGAATAAATCAAACTGTGAGAATGTAAAAACATCAGACTCAGTTGGTGAAAATCACCATTCATCTAGAATGTTCTATCTATTACCAATCAAGTACAATTTTAAGCATGTTATAAGATCATGCATTATCGCAATGTCATTCTTATGCCTATTAAAGCATAAATAAAAGGAAGAAATTGACGTTTTAATCGTTCTAAAATGTATTCCGTTACTTTCAGTATCTGTACTGGGTTACAGCATTTTGATTGGATAGTAAAAGAATTACTATGTACCCGTTTAATATATTAACTTCCGTCTATTATAATTATCTATTGAAATAAATTCTATATTGGAATAAAAGAGCCAGTGTTTATTCTTAATACACTTATACTACTGTGTGTAAACTTGCATTGAATAGTTATCGCAATTGGTCTACATTTTATAGCCATTTAGGATGTTTAAGTAAAATAAATGTTTATATTAAAGTTATCAATTATAATAATTTTGGGAATGTCCCATTCCACCAAGTTTTTTATCAAATGTTGTTTTTGACGCCATATAATTATAGTTAATGCCAAAATGTCAGAAATGGCTTTGATATGACACAATTACATCTAATTATTCTGCAAAAGAAAATTAAATACATTTGTATTCATAGAACGTGTGCTATGTTATTTTTTAGTACCTGTATTTACGTAATCTGATGAGGCGATAAACAGTAGGCTGAAATTTTGTATTAATGTCTGGGTATATGAACATGTAGTTATCAATTTTGCATTTAATACTTTGGGAATACCCTAGATTTTCTTTAAGGTAGTTATTCATATCTTATCTGACTTCACAAGACAGCGTTCTGTAATAGGATTTATCACGTGACACAGAGTCAGCGAACTTTGCCGATCACTACGTATCAATATTAATATGCTTTATTTAGCATTTAAACTATTTTATCCTACCTAGGCTCTCCTTACAGGCCTAGATATCCGGACTCAAGTTTATAACTATCTCTAAGTATAAACCTTAAACAGTGCTGGCATTTCGAGTTTAAGATATTGTTTATTAAGAGACGACGTGGGATTCATGTGCATACCTGCAAAATTATATATCTACTACTGAATATAAATTTATATTGAAGAGTTTTCTGGGTTTCCATTATATGAGTCACTGAATGGAATTGGCATTGTGATAACTTGTTTTTAAATATAATTTCTTTGTGGGAGTCTTAAGTTGATATTATAATATCTGAAAAGTCACATACCTGTTATAAGTTTATAAAGAAGAAGAAATACTTTGAGTAAAGAAATAAAGTATTGTGTTCTTTGTACATATATAGATTCTATATGCGGTGATGATATCATTGCATGGTAGCCTACGCCATGACCTGACCGCCTACGGTGAAGCTTTTGGCAATTTCTCTCCAAACTGAGTCAATGGAAACACCTCGCATAAACGTCGCGTACAGTCATAGTCTTAACCCACAAGCCTGAAGTCTTCGGCTAGCAAAACTGATTCAGATCAGTAAAAAATAAATATCATATAGTCAAGTTAATGATAAATGTGCCCTTTATTATTTGGCATGAGAAAACGGGCTAATGCTTAAGAAAATGTACGGCGGCAATGGCCATAATTGTACTGACACACTGTTAAAACCATTAAATATTAAAACAAGCGTTTTATGTTGCATCTAGGATAAACTAAAAATTCACTGACTTGGACGACAACTAAAACATGTAATGCACCACAAATGCATGACGAAAATTCACATTTCATTAAAATATAGACGAGAAGTTTAAATTCAGAAAAAAATCAAATGCTATTTCTATTATACAAATATTTTGTTTTATAAATCACTAACAGTGGCGTAGCTTGAGTGTGTTAAAGGTTACGCACAGTCATAAGTTTGATATAAATTGAGGATGCGGTGATGCTCTCCCTAAAAATCTTGATAATGTGAGTTAAAAATAAATGTTGAAGGCTAGTTTGTCGCCGATATATATCACAAAAAACACGCGAATGAATATTTTTGTTGTACCTATTTAATTCTTATCACCATTACTCATCTTATAACCGTAGTTACATTTTTAATGCGTTTTTTAAACAAAATTAATGTTGTTTTTCTGGTTTTCATGATTGAGCTAACTCACATGAGTGCTTTAAAGAGTATGCTAGCCTATGCCACTGACAAAACTGTAAATGTAGTTTTACCCTCATATACGGAGCCCCTAAAGTGACATTTTAAAAGATGTTTTATATTTTATTTTCACAATTATTACATTTAAACGTGATAACTATTTCGTTTAAACGAGATAACTATTTCGTTTGAAAAAAAAACAACAGTATTTCGAAAAAAAAAAGAAGTAATACTTCGTAAAAACGAAATAATCGTGAAAATAAAAAAGTATTTCAAAGCGTCACCGGGGCTCTGTAATCATAAAACATAACTAGAGATAAAACTATCACTGAGCAGAGTTAGCGTTATAGTAAACATTGTAGTAAATTTGACAAAGTTGTAAAGTTGTAGACAAAGTTGTAAAGCTTTAAATAGACATTTGAAGTATAAGGGGGATTCCCTTTGATTTCGAACAGCTCAAAATACAAATGCAAATTCCCTAAAATACCCAAGGTAGCGCAGCGTCTGCATATATAAGAAGATTGTAGTAAAATTTACGTTTTAAACAAAATCATCTGCTTGCTTGTTTTAAACTTAAATTTATATAATTTTGGAAAACTTATTACCAGGAAAACCCAAAGGTAAATTATATTTCACATAGGGACTATTTTTGCGTATTTTGTTAATCTTAAACAAAATTCATGTTTTAATACAATTAATTAGGTTATGCAGTGCGTGCATTGCAATGGTTTAATTTAATGAAAATGGTTAAATGCAAATAATAAAGATTAAACACATTTACATTTACTATGTTTTATATTAAGTTTTTACGATAGGTAACATGCAATAGAATGATTTAAAATGTAATAACCGGTGATTTAATTGATACACACATTTGCTGCAAAATTATATGCAAACCTGCACGGTTGGTTCACTCGGTATCGCGTCTAACTACGACTTCAGGGTCGTGGGTTTGGTTCCCAGGCAAAACCTACATGCCTTCGCGGATTAAGGTCATAAACCATTTTCTACGGCCATTCCCTCGCCAACCTCTGTAGCTTGTGGGGAAATTTTTAAGCAGTACATATGGAATGGGCTATATACTCGGTTAAAATCTTCGGTCCGGAGATTTTGGGCTATCCAGAACTATGAGCATGGTTGCTGCAAATATGATTTAAACATTGTTTATATGCGGCGTAAAGCACTTTTTATATAACATAATTTTTATTATGTTTTTTTTCGGTTTATAAAAGGAAATTAAAAAAACAACAACAATATAATGCACATAACAGGAAACAACAAAGTGTAACAAAACGACACAATGTTAAGTTCTAAACTTTAAAAAAAATGTGTTTTTATTTTAAATTCCATCATTCATGTTCTACACAATCATGTACTGTCTACGGTAAAATATTGAAGGCTCGAACTTGACAGGGCATGACAAAGAAGCTCGAAAAAATCGGGTGTCCGAAGGACCGAATTCGTACGTATCTATACCATATCAATGTTTCTATTGCAGGTTTTTTGACACCTTTATTAATGAAACTATCTAGTACTCATTAACTAGAAGGCAACAAAATGTTAGAAACAGGGAAAGTATCATCAGAACTAACTTCACTGTCATCAACAGCATCGTATTTTTCTTCTAGTGCATTATTAACTCACCAGGAATGGTACAACTCTGACAGTTCTTGTAATAAACAATACACGTGTGTCGATCACGTGACTAATACTTACAATGAAATACTCTGTGACAATATAGACTCGTGCGATATCAATCTACTTAACTCTGTTGATGTTGAGACCACTCTTGCAAGACTTGAAGACACGTCTGCGGAAGAATCGGACTGGACGGATGACGGAACGGAACAGAATTTATACCATACCATGAGCGCTGTTGCTTTTAACGATGACAATGAGATATATACTGGTATGTTTTAGTAAAAGTTTAATCAATTTTTCATGCTGTTCAGTGTTAGCAATTCTATATTGCAAATATGGTAACAACAAAAATAAGATTACATATTTGTAACGATATTGTGAGGTTTGAAAACCGTTTTGACACTAGTGTGTTTTTATTCCATACAAAGTTATATTTTAAATTATCTGAATATAATTTTATACTTGCCGTCAACATTGAAAGTTAATATTGTGACTTTTGTGTCGACTAAACTAAGTCTGCTTTGTTTTTGGTGTTAGTATGTAAAATATGTTGGGGTCATATAAAAGAACAATTCTTATCACATATTGCATTCTTGAAGCACAAACAGGCCTCTTATTGAACTTCGGTAAAAAAGCTATACCATTTTATGCGTTTTATACTCTGAATCGTATGGCTTATAATACAATCTGTTAATGCTCCTGGCATGATTCCCGGTTCTATTAAAATGTTATCTTTTTCTTTATAGAAGATAGCCAACACATTCCTCACGAAGACATAACAGACTATACTCCAACATATTTAAATGAAACAATACAGGGACATCAACGAATAAGACATTCTAGTGTGCAGTGGTCAGACGATGAAGACAATAGTTGTAAGTATATAGTGATGTACTATGTTTTCAGTTATATCTCTACAAGTTGTTTAGTTTATACCCGTTCTCCTTTTCTTTATATCCCCCACAAGTAAAATAATTCTTAATAAACATGTATTTTGAATTTTCATTTAATTAACACCTTCTATATTTTATTTGCCCATGTATCATGTTCCATGATTTGAGAAAAAAGTTATGTTAATACCTATTGCAAAATTGTATGGAACTTTCTATGATTTTTTTGTAATTATAGGCCTACCATGACTGTGTTAACTCTGTACAAATAGCATTATCTTAAGCAAGGCATGCTGTAAAATGGCGAACGTGCATACATTAACTTGTTTAACATCATCATATTTATACTAGATAATGCAATGTACTTCTACTTTGCTTTTTACATTTTGTGTATTGCACTGATCGTATTGGAGGCTGGCGTATCTTGAATACTGGAGTAATTGCATTGCCCATGCCCAAGGCGAGGAAAATGCTAATCAAGACGTTAGAGTCTTATGTGGTAAGAGTCACACAAAGTCATATGACCACTTGTAAATAGAAAATATTGACACTGTTTCAGATGAGGTAGAGATTGACAGAAGTAAAATGCCTGTACATATCAGAAAACTAAATTTATCAGAAGAGGAGGATTCGGGAGGTATGAATATAAACCATCTAAATATATGTTGAAACTTGATACATACATACATACATTGTGTACAGTGACCTTTGTCATTGTATCAAAACTAGCGAACATACAATGCCCATCAAAAGTCCTTGGAAAATATCTTTTCCGTCTGTTCTAAGGTGTAAACCTACCAGCTTCTAATTTTCGGTTTTGTTTGTTATGGCATTCTTTTTTAAAATTAAAAAAATCTAAAAGCATCTTTCACTTTAATCTTTGACTGTGTCGTAGGTCTGTGGTTTTTGACGACTGCTGTTTCAAACAATTGCCCATCAGAAGTTTAAGACTTATTTAATACAGTGTTTCGCAAGGCAAATGAAACAAGGCTCTTCAAGTTCAGCATTCTAAAACTTTGTGTAATGTTTTAATTATTTCTTGCAGACTCACAATCAGACGACAATCAATCAAGACCTAATGTGTCACGTGTTCAGAATCACCGGAAGTCAGATCTCACAAAATGTAAAACTGCGAGAAGTCGACGAGGAAGACCTCCAACTTTTCACAAAAGTGGTTATAGAGAAATTAATGAAAAATCAACAGGAAAACATGGAAGATCAAGAGGTAAATAAACTAAAATCATGATTTTCACAAATAGATATTCTCATTAGGGGCGGAAGACCCTTCCATGAAAATTTGACAATGAGGCCAACTTTGCTTTATCAATAAGGTATATGGAAAATTTCACGGACTTGTGGAAGAGTAGGTGAGTACTGGTTATATACAAGGATCTTGGAAAGCTAAGTTATGTACGCTGGCAATTGTTAACAACCTAAGTTGTATAAAGTATAACATAGATATTTAATGCTCATGAATGTTTGATACTGATACTTATTAAAATCATAGAATTCATATAGTATGTCTGTATATGTTTGAATGAATAATTTATTGACCAATGCTCAATTTAAGGGTAAAAATGCTATTGATACGGTTAAAACCAATCAAAAACTTTAGCATTTGAACAGTGTTTTTTTTAATTTATTAAAGTTCCTTTGTCTCCAAACTTTTGGTAGGTAGTACATATTAACTACCTATCATAAAATTATGAAATAAATATTTGATATTTTTCATTTCAGTACCAAAAGATATTTTATTATGGAAATTCATCTTAGATGAATTAAGAAAACCAGAATGTACTCACATACAATGGGAGAATGAATCTCTTGGCACATTTAAATTTGTTGATACAGTTGAATGTAGTAGACGATGGGGACAGATGAAAAATACAACTACAATGACTTTTGAAAAACTGAGTCGAAGTATAAGGTATGTTACACTTGTCTTATAGTATGTGTTTATGCTGGTACCAATCTACGCCTTGGTGAAACAATGCAAACGAAGGAACATGCATTTAGTTATTTAAAACTAGTGGTCTTTGCACAATGCTACAAAACTTTGGAGGACAGCTACATGTATATTAACTACCAAACATTAAAAATGTGAAATATACGCAATGTGTATTATTGCAATTTTATGCCCACGATCAACAAATTTATCTGCTATTGAGTGACTTAACAGAGTCGTTAATTGGTATCTGAGAGAATAATACAATTCGATTGTGCCAATTGAGGGCTTCAAATTCACTTGAGTGAATACTTACCTGTAAGATCGACCCCAGTAGCCCAATGACCTTGAGTAGGCCTTATAAGTGTGAAGTCTGATAGCATATAACAGCATAAAAAAGACTAAACTGTAATAGCTTTACTTAAAATTGAAAATAAAACAGAAAATGATTGAGTATTTTTGATCGCCACTGATTAAAGAACGGTAGTTGAAAATGTTACAACAATTATGCTGAATCTAGTCGAAGAATAATTCAGTTTGAGCTATCACACAATAAACGTTTATAGCTTCTTATGATACATGACTGTCACTACGCTAAAGTGTAAGAATATTATGAATGCACATGTCAAGGGTTGCCCGAAAGACTGTAGTAAGCGCATTGTTACTACAGTCTTGCTGGTAACCCTCGATGTTAAGTGAGACAATAATTCTAACATATTTTAAACAAACCAATCACTTATTCTATTTCAGATATTATTATAAAGATGGTTTAATGAGAAGAAACGGTCTACGACTTGTGTATAAAATAAACTGGGACAAAGTACCGGAAGAGTATTGTCCACGCTGAGCGCATGCGCCAATGGTTGACGTTAACTTCTATGGAACACGTAACACTGCATTGCTCAAAACGGCGAAACTCCACGTTAACACGTCCATTGCCAAAAACAGCATGACTTTCTCCAAATCGAAATACGGTCAACTCCTTATGTATAAAGTATACTGACTGGGCAAGAATTCTTTAGAGTGCTGTCTACGCAGAGCGCATGTGTCAATGAATGACGTTTACGTCCATGGAACACGTTACACTGCTCAAAACGGCATGACTCGTCTCTATCACGTCCAACGAAAGAAGATCAGTAGTTGGAGATATTGGTCTGTTTTGGTGCTTCCAATAACACTGTCAATACTGTTAAACAGTTGATATTTGTTGTAGTTTTTACTGGTATGGTTCAGAGTTTATCCTATTATTTTTAAACGTACATATAGTGCTTACAGATTTTTATATTTTTATGTTTTTATATTTTCAATGTATATATTTTTGTAATAAAATATCAAAAAGCTTATTATACATTTGTATTTATTTCCTTTAATGGCTCGAATAGACTAACTATCAAGTCCCTAATTATTCGTATTGCAATGTATACTGTTTACTCTGCGTTCCAATATTCAATCAAATTGCAGGGCGCAATCGACCTTTTAACGCACTAAGACATGCCTCTAGAGATTTGAACCTAGTACTTCGCTCTTACTTTTACAAGTGACTGACAACTATCATACTTGATTCAGATGTAGGTGGGTAAAAAGGAGTAGAAATCATCACGACAAAATTCCAGAAAGGTATATAGGATCCGCTCAAGAATCGAACCAATAATTCCTGGATAAGTTGTTAGATACATAACGTAATTGAAGATATTTTTACAGAAATCTTCAAACTCCACTTTATATTAACATTTAAACTTGTGATTCTCGATCAGACACCATGGCTAGTTAGTGTAGAATCGATGCAAAAATGAGTCGCACAATCATTGGCAAACAGTTAATCCAGCTGCGTGTTCAGTAACGACTGTTAGCGAACGTTACGGGTACGGGACAACTCAACCCATGGATAACTCAATACAAGGTTGGGAAAACTCAAACCGTTGATGAGGTATTGAGTTTTCTCGGGTTGACATGTCTTTGGGTTGAGTTGTCCCTACCCTAACGTTACGGAACGTTTCGGATCGTTCGGGGTAATTGAACACGCTGCTGATTTAGACAACTTTTCAACATTAGTACTGTAGCAGTGTTACTTCATTTTGATACAGACACCTGGGAGCCAGACGTGTTTTTGGAAATCCGGAAACAGTGGGTTTTCCGATTACATGCGTCTAAGTATTGTGCATATTGTTTAACGCGTACTTTCTGTTATGATAAGACAAAAACTATCATCCTTTCTAATTCACAATGTCAGATTATCGAACCATACTTATTCTTAACATTAATTCCTGATGATAACTTGAAACTATTAAAAAACAATTGAATAGAAACCAATGAGAAAGACAAGTGGTTATGAGTAATGTCTAAATTTAGTAACAGTGCATGACGGAAAACCCCACTATACAATAAAGAAGTACTCTTCAATAAATGAGTGCAAAACTAGACTAACTCCATGTGAACAAAAAGTTATGTAGACAAGTTTTTCGCTGACCTCTTGTCTTTGGATGTGAACAATTACAACCAATTATAGACTACTTAAACCCACGCTTATGTATTATATTTAAAACAATATTATTGTCATGTTTATTGTATAGTGCGTACAAAATACAATAACGTGTTCGGGTCAACATTACAAATGAAACAATCCATTTCAGGGGTAGACAGTGTGGAAAATAAAAGTTGCTTAGTTTATTTTAACAAATCTAGCATGGTGGATAAACCACCTACCCTTTGTCAATGTTATAGTAGACCGCTTTGTCATTGATCTAACAAGACACTCATAAAACATATTCAATTTATATATTTTATTGTCATCCTGAACATCCCCTGTCGTGATTTATTTCAATGTATTGCTTATTTAAACAGTGGTTTTTTGTACAAACTATACAAGTGATCTAATGATTCATTACAAATGTTTGTAAATATAGAAACACATCATCTGTTCAAAAAACTACTAAATGCATTAAAGGTACTAGTTCACAGATTTGGTTTTTTGCATAATTTCAAAATACCATTCAGTGTCTGTAATTGGTTCTAAAAATTAACTGTTATTATTTTAAGACAAACTGACCTAAAGTTGCAAGAAATATACAATAAAATCACAAAATGCACTAAAAGTGTCTATACCGTGACAAACTGTGTAGATCTTTACTACTTGAAACATTATTATTTGTAGTTGTATGTCAATTTGCACTAAAATTGTCCTTGTCAGAACACTACTTTCCTGCTTCCAGAAATATTTCCATGCAATTTTGATAGTTTTAGAAAAAGTTGGTATTTAAGTTAAATCTGTGAATGAGTACCATAACGAAGCGTTTGGAAATCAGTATTGAGTTGTGGAAATATTTAGTTATTTGACTATTCCTTTCCATAGCATCATACCTCGCTATTAAAAAAGTATTCAACCATAAATCTAGTATGCGAGTTCATTTGAATTAGACATAATTAAAAACAAAAGCTTGGAATATGTCACTTATTTATGAAATGACGAAATCAAATTTATAACATTACAATATTTCAAATTAATCCCATCCAGTATTACATAATTGCAACCATTTGGTGGAACGTACAGTAATGATATAATCTTAGAAAAAAAATATTGCAATGATAGGCATTTTTTACTAGATTTAACGCCGTGTCAACACAATTTAGGTCATTTTACAGCGTCCAGCGCACCTGGACCATTGTCTATAACGAGTACTCACCTACCTTTCCACAAGGCCGGAAACTTCTCCATATTATCTAATTAATGGAGGAAAATCGACATTATTGCCAAATTTTCATGGAAGGGTATAACCTCCCCGGGTGGGATTCGAACCCGCCATCCCTCGGGCACGAGATTCCAAATCCCGGTGCGTTACCAACTGCGCTATCGACCCCGGTTGGCATGCAGTTTTGTGTCTTACATGAACGTATGAACTTTCCTAAAGTCATTTTGAGAATCGTCATCTGACAATAATAACCCAACTTATTTCCCCAACTGTTTTTGTTTCAATAACTATAGATTTGACCACAAATAAATTCTATGCGCGCTTTTTAGGACTTTATTTTAGGGACAAAATGTTAACCTTTGATTGTTATGCATATAAATTAGGTTAACGAAAATGTCCATTACCACCACCTCAATTTGCCGTCCTTGAACTGTTTTATTAATATTCTAGTACGTGAGACAGTTATAAGTAGTCAACAACATTCGATATTTGTACAATATACATCAGTAAATTACTGATCTTGATAAGTACACTTGAACCCCTTTATCACTTTTTCTCAGAATTTAAGTATCTAAATGATCTTGAAGCAATATCACGTATACTTAAAGCCACTATATAAAGATGTATTAATCTACAGTAGACTTGAAAACTGTTTTACAATCATGAATTTATCAGACTGAACGTAACATGCATTATAGACTCAATAAACTGTTCAAACCATTCTGCTTTCTAAATTTGAGTTTTACAAGGTGTCCATTTCTTAAAAAAGCCGGGTACTTTTATGTATAAATAAGAGCACAATATATTCATTTAAATGCTTATGTTCAATAAATTTGATCCAAAATAATTTTAGAGCTTAACTATGTAACTAAGGGCAGTTTGGTTTTTATAACAATACGTCATATTAACATACTGTGATCAAAACAATTGTTTCAAGTATTAAAAACCAAATTCTACTTTCAGTTTCGATCTACTTTCACTTTGAAATGCTATAAATAACATAAACATATTCAAGCAATGTTTGCATTTTATTAAAAAATCTTGTTCATTAGAGGTGTTTTAAATAGATAAAAAGTATATTTTCTTTGCAGTCCAAAAGGTGTTACATTTGATATTGGGGCTTTAAGTTATATTTAATTTACCAACAAACACTCTGACATGTGCGTATGGACTTTCGATATATTTATATTAGTTTAGTATAACTGTATAAGTATAACACTGTGATCGAAAATCAAAATACCCCGGGACAGACCGGAATGCTCGGGATTTTTTAATATTTCGTATTTTAGGCTTCTGCAAAAATAACTATTTCTCAACAGAAATTTCCGTGGCAAAATACAGAGTCCATTGAGTGCGGATTGAAACTACTGGATTTGTAGTTAGTTTACGAAGTTTATTAGAATTTCGAATTTGGTAATTAAACCTACGAGTAAATGTCAATTGGAAGGAGGCGATTCGGGATCGAAAGTTCCCGGCTTCGAACCCCATGAGAGGCAGTGCTGCGTGTATTTTCCCTTACCACTCATTTTAGCATGATTTACTTCACCCAGGGTGTAAATTGGTTGCTGCGCCATCACACACGTAGAATCTGGTATATCTTCTGGCTCAAGCTCAAATGATCAGAGGCAGAATCTATTCTTCTCATTGCAATCTGTACACACCTTGAACTGAACTGTTACTATGGTCATAATACTTTTTTGTCAAAAAGATTGCCACTTAATATAGAGTATGTTTCTTCAAGTTGCATTATTTTGTAGTTTGTCGTTGATCAAGGGAGATAAATTTTATTTAGTCAAGCCCATTTTTATCAGGAGTTGTTTCCCTTTCTTAACAATGCTTCTTTGTTCTTTAACTTGTAAGCGTTTGTTATTACCGATCCATAGAAAAATGATTAATAAAGTGTATTCCCAATTAGTCAGAGGCATATGAGACAGCTAAATAACCTAACTGTCATTCCTTTGATGGACCAATTGCATTCGTTTTTATTTGTTTGGGTCGTCAGACCAAACAAATAATGGTAGCGAAATTTAAGACCCGAATGCTGTTAATTGCAAATGCCCAAAGTAGTCCCCTTTTTGTAGCGGTTACTTCCCTTTACATGGACATTAACGCCGAAAAATTCAGGGGAGATCACTGCGTGAAGATTGTCAAATGGACTGGTCCCCTGCGAACCATAATAGGACAGGGAACCAGATTAATTGTCAAAAAACAGGCGCATTAATTTTCAAACCTGCTCAGAGAAGAAAATATAATTCCCGATTGGTCGAAGATTTCTAATATTGTGCAATTCTGTAACATTTCCGCAAATTACTGGTAATATATTGAAATAATTTTGATTAAACGCACGTCAATTTTGAACTCTTCAATAAAAAGGCGTTCGTCTATGGTTTAGTTTATATAACAAATCCAATTTGTCACGTGATCAAACCACGCTGAAGAGTCAACAGAACAACCCACGGAGAAGAAAGAAAGGAGGTACCGTATTAATTAACGCCTGTTCTCGAACCTCACCTTATCTCGAACCTTTCATAAGAAAGTTGTTTACTTTGCTACGAAATTGAGTATGACCTCATCAACTCGTGTGTACAAATGTTTTGTAAACAACAGACGCAACTACAGCAGCTAAACGAGAACAATGAGCAAGAAACAGGAAATTAGAATGAATATTTTGTTATTGTGATCACTTTTCTGATATTCCGAGACCCAAACAAATTCAGCGCCTTCTGTGCTTTGATTTTTCACGTAGGCATTTTGCTATCGAGCTACTTGCGTGAATACAGTTGTTGGCGGGGGCTGGAACCATTCTGACACATGTAAGTAACTTTCTATTTATCCGTCGTCAAAATTTCATAAAAATGGTTTTCTGACAAATATTTTATATATTTAATCATTTTTAGGTTACTTTTTTATCATTTTAATAAGGTATGTGCCCTGTATACCATGTTGTCATTTTGTTTTATTTATCAATGAAGGCATGAGTCTATACAGGGATTATATATAACAGGGATTTGTTACGAAGTGCTTTTTTTAATTTTCTCGGTCGTCACTGTCTATAACTGGTCGAAGCAGGCTGTACAAACTATTCCAGAGTTTAAAAAACTTGATTTATGTTTTTCTACATGTCTTCCATGCAATTTGTGAATGTTTCTGAAGGTTTTTTTACAAAAACTTGTGCAATTATGACCAAAAATATGACGTTAGGTATTGTAAAATAGGGCTAAAATCGCAGATCGGTGGGAAAATGCATCATTTTGTGAAACAGTCTGTGAGCGTAATTTACCTCAAAATCATCTAGAAACATATTTTTCCTAACATTAATGTCAATTTGAATGGTACTGGTACAAAAATTTCATGTGAATATCTTTATTTAAACTTGTTATTCTCGTTTTCCGTATTGGCCGAAATAATGGCGACGACAGTGAAATTTGATGAAAATCTATTACATTTACTATCGTTACAAATCCCTGTTATATAAATCCCTGGTCTAAATAAGGAGTATTGTACCGTTGTCTGTATACTAGTTTATTGATCAGATTTATGGCACTAAATTCTTTGTAGAACCTATGTTCATTTTTGTATTGTTTGACTTGATTCAGAATTCTAGCAGTAGGGTTTTTAGCCATCGAGCTTCTCATTTGGTTGGGTTAAAGGTACTAGTACCATCCAGTGTCTGTAATTGTGTCAAAAATTAATTCTTATTATTTTAAGACAAACGGACCCATATGTAACAGAAATATACAATAAAAGTCACAAAAATGCACTCATATTGTCTATACCGCGACATACGGGGTAGATATTTACTACAAGAAACACCATCATTTGTAGTTGTGTGTCAATTTGCACTAAGATTGTCATTATCAGAACAATACTTTCCTGGTTCCAAAAATATTTACATACAATTTAGATAAAGTTGATATTTAGGTTGTGATCTGTGAATGAGTCCCTTTAACGCCGTAGCAACCCATTGTAGAGGTCACATCACGGCGGTCAGTCAATCTACTTTTTTACCGTTTCTAGATAGGCATGATATCTGGATAAAGCTGTTAAACAGTTACTAGGCGCATACTTCTTTCATTTACTGACAACTGCCCTATATGGTTTAGAATCAGTGGTATGAGGGAGAATGACCGTAGAAATAAATTCAATACAAAGATGTTACTCCAAAATGATTTTGTCTCAAGTTTATTAAGTAAAAAACATAACAGTATATAATTATATATATTTAAAACAGTATGAACATTTTAAATAAAATAAAAAAATAATAAAATTTCTTCTGCGTTTTTTGCTGTATAATTTGGGCCGTCGGCTAATGATATGAGATCTGTCTATTACTATGTAGTCCGTTTCTTTGTGAAGCTACAAATGGCACAACAGAGTTATACCACTATCACATGCCAGAGTGCCATCCTGAGTAAAATGAAGCAAAAGTTCAAGGACATTGTCATCGTCCCAGATGCAATTTGACCACTAAATTTTATAAGTGTATTATCTATCATTTCACTACAATTTAGTGGACGTTCACGCAATACAATAATATAATTGACACATACAAATACACAAGTACCTTAAAATCAAATAGTTAAATAGTTAAAGATACAATCTTAAACCAGACTCAAAGAGATAAAAAGTTTCAATGAAATGTTTCTGAATAAATTATTTCATAAGGGGATACACACTGGTAAAAAACTGGTAAGTATTATTTACAAAAGCAATCGCCGGCAAAAGCAACTAAAATAACAATAATAATGATAATGATGATGATGATAATAATAATAATAATAATAATAATGATAATAATAATAATAATAATAATAATAATAATAATAATAATAATAATAATAATAATAATAATAATAATAATAATGATAATGATAATGATAATGATAATGATAATGATAATGATAATAATAATAATATCTTTATTGAACGATAACTACTTCTTAAGTGTAAGGCTTATCTCTCAGAAGGTCATCAAACAAATAGTACAATTTTACATATAAATGATTAATATAAACAACAAATATCAGAGCATTAAACAAAACAAAAAATTAAAAAAATAAATTTAAAAAAAACACACACACCCCACAAAACACACACAAAAATAATATCAAGCAGCAATCTGATTACACCTAAGACTTTTTGTTGTTTAACACATTGAATAGGTTCATTTTGTAGTAAAATATTTAAGTTTCTAGACTTCTTTGTATTATGAGCAGTGCTTAATAGCATAGCAGTAGTTTTTTTAGGATAAGGCTTCATTTGGTTCTTTCTACACCATATAAGTACACTGTTAGGATCATTTTGAAGGGATTGTTCGATAGATTCAATGGATTTGCCTAATGTAGTGTCATCCGCCTACATGTCCGACTCAGTAAATCGAAGGTGTTGTGGTAAGTCATTAAGTCATAAAAATAAGAAAAAGCAAAGGGCCAAGAATATAGCCCTGTGGAACACCTGCAATAATATTTTGTACAGATGACGATGTATTGCCTATTTTAACAAATTGTTTTCTATTTGAAAGGTAAGAACCAAGTTATCTTTTTTTCGCAAAATGATACTGACTAAGTTTGTGTAACACAATTTTATGATTGACTAGATCAAAGGCCTTGCTAAAGTCAAGAAATAATGTTCCTACTAAATTGCCATTGTCAAGTTGTTTTGTCCAATCATCAACTAAGCGAATCAATATCAATCAAATTTCTAACAGCCATTTTGAAAAATTGGATAAGTGTTTAAATCTTTAACTGATGTTTTTGTAATATGAATTTGTAATACTACATTAGTCACACATTCAAATAGTCACTATGTTATTTATATTTGTAAAAATACATCTCTGTGATTTAACAGACATATTTGATCCGGGCAACATATTAAAAATTGACCATCACAAATCATTGAAATACATGTACTTTACGACAAATGAAATCAATAAATACATTCTACAAGTTTAAAACTGTTTGGGAAGTAATGTCCGCGTGTCCGATGCATAAATAAATAACTTTAACCTTTTGACATTAAAAGGATATATAGGTAAAAGTTCAACTTCACATTTCCTGTTTTTGAATTTTATTTTTATAACTTTGAATGCAACAGACCGATGTTATATTACTTGGCTATTTTTTTCTTTATTTTCTCGTAATATTTTAGGTGTTTCCTAACTAGAAAAGACAAGAAGCGACCAATGAAAATGTTTAATTTCAGCAAGTACAACATATAGCAAATCTATAAATAGCTTGGTGATTCCCTTAGTATCTTACTTTCGTTTTCAACAATGTGTATGCCGCATGTTTTAATTCGTTAATTTGAATGTTATAGGTGACAAATGCTATTAGTATGTGATTTCTTACGTTCTTAATACTGTTTTAAAGATTGAACTTGGTTCTATACTTTTGACACAGTCGTTTGCCTGTATATCCCTTTAATATACCAATAACCTTTATCAAACTTTTTATCATCAGAAGTAGATTTATACACTTTTATAAATAAAGGCACTTGTACGAATTTCATATGAAACTCAAAAGTGATCATAATCAGAATCCTGAATGTTTGGTTTAGATTTACCAGTCACTGGTTTATTTAAAGCAGAATTTAAAGCATCGTAGTCGTCGTCCCCTACTTGTGTTGCAGTTTTATCACCTCTGTTGACAAATGGTACATGGGAATACGTTGTTTCAGTGATATACGCTGCTTTCGTTTGTTTAGAATTGGGATTCGCTAAATGTGAGTAAGTTTCATCGACAATGGCGCATGCTTGGTTTTGATTTATTGCTGGCAAATGGGAATAATTTTCATCTTGGATTGGTTTCACTGTACCCTGATTTAAATGATTATAAATGTCCCCGCCATCTGCAGCGGAATTATTGGCGATGTTAACATCATGAGCAACAGAATATTCATTCTCTGTATGAAGTTGTTTTCTAGGCTCACCATTATTTGCTGGTTCTGTGGCACATTGCGAATAGTCAGCCATATCATAATCATTATTAGGTTCATGCTTTGAAGAGGCTTTTGTGTCATTCGCAGCTTGACGTCTCTTTTTACGTCTACAAAAGAAAAGACACGTTTTATCATGTTTTTATATAATAAGACATATTACAGACTTGTTTTCCTCATATAACAGGGGCCGTTTACAGTCGCCTTCCCCTCTTAAAATTTCTTTTAAATTTTGCAGTTTTTCCCAAGATTGGAGATTACTTTGGTTTGATTTCTATGAAATTGCAATAAAATTTCCCCAAAACTGCCATATAAAAAGGGCCCAGGCTCCTTCTTTAAATACTGAAAACCTGTATTAAGAAAACAACATGTGGCCTATCCAGTCCCTAAAAATTCTAACACTATCAAAAGTTAAAACTATTTACAGCAAAGATGCTTATTCTAATAATTTAGCGGGGGGTAAATCAGAAGAAGGCTAGTATATACAAGCTAGAGATGAATGGGTTTGGTTTTTTTGGTTCCTGCTTTTGGTATAACTTCGAATGATTTACATTAAGTCATACTTCTTAATAGCTGTGAGTTTATAACTAAGAGTTTATTAAAAAATAAGAATAAAATTGGCAACTAAGTTGGCAAATGCTGTCTTCAGTGGTTGAGGACAGTACAGAGTGCAAAATATTAATCGCCTTAGTACAAACATACCTGCATACACATACTACCACGACGACCACTAAAACTAAGAATACAAAACCACTTGCAGATATTATTATAATATTCTGTAAACTTAGACCATTTTCTGAAATATAAAATAAAACATAATGAGTCATGATTTCTATCAGTCATTGAATTAACCAATAAGCCAGAACCCCGGGACTATCATCATTAGCAGGCGAAAGTTACTTATTTCATAGAAACGACAGTGGTCCAGTGGTAGGACGCACGCTTAGGGATCGAGAGGTCTTATGTTCGAATCCCACATGGGACACTGCTAATTTCCTTGAGCCAAGAAAATTATGTACAGTTGTTCCATTCCACTCAGGTGTAAAATTTGGTATTATCAGGGATTACCTGCCTGGAGATAATAATATTATTATGATTAGGGGTTATAGTACACAATTGTTAAGTCGGCCGAACATGCACGTGTATGGAAGCAGACTTGTAACCACACTTTAACTTTTTAACTTTTAACATATAGCCGGACAATAGTTACTAAACTGATTAATTATTTGATAATTATGCCGATTATTACATATCTGATACGACTACTGCTACAGAGATGTTAAGATAATGACTGTTATATACCATTACACCTTCTCACGAAAAATCTTACGAAAAATGTTATCGTAAGTCAATTTAATAAATTTTGCAGTTCTAAGTCATAAGGATAATCAACATAACTATGATATGATATTCAAAAAGTGTACACTATTCTACATGATGCAGTAATATTATAATTGATTGGCCAAAAATGACCGTAATATGAATGTTACCAGCTTTTGACTTACGATAATTTTTATCGTAAGATTTGTTGTGTAACAAGCACCACATATCTGTTCAATGGCCATGTGATCACATGTGACTATCAAAATGAAACTACCATGCTGTAGCCTACAACAGCACTAAAAGGATTTAAGTATAATTTTTGTAAACGTTTATGGAACAAATTTCCATTCCCTCAAGCAATGACTTTTTAATGTCACATCAGTTTTAAAGGAAAGAAAAAAAATGTAAACAAGACTAACATATGTAATTCAATTACACTCATAAATATTGAAGAAGTAATCATAGTGAAGGAGTGAGAGAGAGAGAGAAAAGGAATAGCACGATCAAGCACATGTTTGCAAGTTAGATATTTTTACGAGTAAATTGAATGTTAAAATGAAAAGCATGTATAAACAATTGACATAATTACTTATACATATGATATATAAATAGTTTTATAAAGATGGACTAATTACGGATTTTATAGTTATATGAAATAAGTCAAGTATCTGCAAGCAAATATAGATCAGTCATCGCTCAAAGAATAATATATATCATATAGTTGACAATCGTAAGTCTACATTTGTACATAAAATACTGGCAACAAAGTCCTTAACTTAAGATATCATGAATTCATTAAATAGTACGTGCGTCCCTTTAGTATAGTCCATCGTGTATACAGTGTAGTCCGCCGTGTATAAATGTATTACTAATGAAAGTATAGTTATAACTATTCTCGTACCCAGAGAGGCTATCTGAGGCGCGTTCCACAATTTGAGCGCGCGGGGCGACACTAAGTGCTCTCGTTCTGAACGCGGGCGTCCGCACGACTGCTCGCAGGTGCTCACAATTCAGCTCGAGAGGTGTTTCCTTTAGATATCAAAGATGACGGCTGGAAGAAATTCAGTTTTGTATCTCAAAAAATTATCCCTGAAAATGGGACCGATCGTTTGAGTTATTTGTTCCATATAACATATATACAATGGATAGAATTGAAGTTTTTGGTACAGTAAATTGTATCATAATGATTCATATATGATGAAATATGTAATTTTTTTATTGTATCAGGACATGTAGAAATAATTGTTCCGTACCCGCTATTTTCAATAATGTGCGTTTTGACGCCATCTTGGATTTAACAGCGGACGCTTGCACAATCTTGTTAACCTCTTGGTACGAGAATGAGGTATAACTCTTACACGATATTCAAGGTATACGGAACCATTTTCTAGTCGTGTTCGTTGACAAAATGTTATTACTAATGCATATGTGTAAATAACGAGTTTAAGGACTCTGGTACCAGTGATAAAAAGAATGAGAGAAGGCTAATGAATATATTAACAGAACCTGATACAATTGTTGATACACTTGATGTAGTATGGTCAGTACTAGAGTACTTAGTATCTGATATACTTGAAGCAGAACTAGTTAACTCCGCACTCGCTGAATAATCTAAACTGGGTTTACTAGTAGTATATTCTGCATTTGATGATGTACTGGACAAACATTGCTTTCTTGTAAAGCCATTCATACACTCACTAATTACGGATTTCAAAGTTAAATGAATTACAAGTCTAGTATGTGCAAGCAAATATAGATCAGACATCGCTCAAAGAATAAAATATATCATATAGTTGACAATCATAAATCTACATTTGTATATAAAAACACTGGCAACATAGTCCTTTACTTAATATATCATGAAATAATGCGTAAGTCCCCTTAGTATAGTCCGTCGTGTATGCATGTATTTACAATGTAAGTATAGTTATAACTCGAAGGGGCGAATCCAGGACTTTTTTGCCAGGGGATGTCCGAACTTTTCTAGGGGGTGGGTGTTATGTTGTGTAAGTGGTAATTGTTAATAGGTTATAAAAGACATGAATAACACACATAAAGAATGATAGAACTTTATTGATGTTAAGTATAAACGATGGTTTAACTCTGAATACTATAATGATACTGAATACTACTAAAATGCTATCTGAGAGGCTGGTATGCTCATTTACATAAATAGGCGTGGCTATCGTGGAACTATACTACATTCTCCTCTCAACTTAGATTAAAACTCTGCTGCGGTTTATAAAAGTTCAAATACTGGTCAGTTTATCTTTACAATGGAAATAAAACTAACAGTTCTAAACTTCTGGGATTTACACTAATTGACCACATGTTTTGATAATGTTCATTTTATGGCACTTAGTCTAATGAATGTTGATTGTAATTACAGATTAAAGTCCAAAGTTTCTCACGAATAAATTCCAGTGATTGTCCTCATTTAAACTATAGACTTGCTCATGTCCGAAATGTTAATATTATTACAAAACATAAAATTGAGTACACTCGATAATTTGTGACATATGAATAAAATATTAAAATACAATAACTAAAATATGAACACTGCATCATGATGTATATGTGAGAAATGTTTCATAATGTTATAAAATTAATCCAAAAGAACAAGTGAATATTAAGTAATCCAATAGAATTTACACTATAATTAAAAGAATCAATGGGTTATTATGCCATTGAACACTCATTATTTCACTTCTATTTTACTTCTAAAGTTACACATAATCTTTCAAATACTCGGGTGTTTTTCTTTCTCGTGAAGATCTTCGTAGGTTTGTATCATTATTTCTTCCTTTATTTGATTGAAGATTTTGTCCTGAGGTGTTGATTTCTGGACTATTGATATCATCGTAGTCATCTGTGTCTGGCAAGATAGGCGGATTTGGAATTGCCTTGAAATGTGAAGAATTTCTTGTAATTTGTTTATCTTCCCTCTGAGCTGTTATCATATTTCCTTTCTTTGCAATTATTTCTAATGGTCTCGGGTCAAAAGGTGTTGAGAACTTGTTTTGTTTGTTTTGTTTTACTAGAACTTTATCACCCACTCTTAAGCTTGATGGTTTTGCATGTCTGCGGTTATCAGCATATCTCTTCATTTTCAGTTTCCGTTGTTTGTCTACCCTTTTAGCTTGTTTATGTAAGTTAGTTTTGTTTTGATTGAGAGAAAGTTCTGGCAGTTTGATGTTTATTTTGCGTCCAAAGAATAATTCAGCGGGAGTGACATTTGTTGTAGAATGAGGTGTTGCACGATAATTTCTCAGAAAATTATACAAGTCCTTTGTCCAAGAGCTTCCAAGAGTGCGTGAAGCTCGTATCGTTTTGCCTAATGTTCTCATAAAACGTTCAACTTCACCGTTAGCAGCTGGATACAATGGTGTTATTCTACGGTGTTTAATACCCATGAGATTCATGAATGATTTGAAGTCTGATCCATTCATTGGCGGTCCATTGTCTGATTTAAGAGTTCCTGGGATTCCAAATGTTGAAAACAGTTTTTCAAGTACCGGAATCACTGTTTTAGACGATGTTGAGTTTACAATCTCCACAAATGGGAATCTTGAATAGTCATCGATTAGTACGAGTAGATATTTTCCATCAGGAAAAGGTCCACAAAAATCCAAGCTAACTTCTTGAAATGCATAGTCAGGCATTTTGCTAGGTTTGAGAGGTTCTGGCACGTTCCTGTTGGTTGAAGCTAAACATGGAATACAGCTTTTGCATGCCAGTTCTACTTGTTTGTCAATTCCGGGAAAGTACACCTTTTCACGCAGCAACTGTTTTGTACGTACTATGCCTTGATGTCCTTCGTGCGCTATCGCTATAACTTTGTTTTGTAACGATGTAGGTATAACTAGCTTAGTGTCATGTAGCAAAACTTGTCCATTGTTCAAATTTACTACTGTCAGTTCATTTTTACATCTTGAGAAAGTATCAAGTGTTTTATTAGTATAGGAATTGTTCCAAGATTCAGTTAGCACGTTGCGTATGACTGCTTGTAAATCATTGTCTTTTGTTGTTTCTAAGATAATTTCATCGATGGTCATAGCTGTAGGTACGTCATGATGAGCCATAAATGACAAATACTCTTCTGCTATTCCAGAATGACTGATTTTATCTGGTGTGGATGAGTCTGGATGTCGACTTAAGTAGTCAGACATGTTTGATTCACCAGGTTTATACACTACTTTGAAATCATATGCCTGTAGTCGGAGTCTCCAACGTTCAAGTCTAGCTGGTGGTTTAGAACGCGGATTAGTATATATGTTCTCCAAAGCTTTAGCATCACTGATTAATACAAACGGATGTCCAAATAGATATATGTGCCAATGTTCAATTGCCCACACAATTGCTAGGTTTTCACGTTCCGTTTGCGAATATCGTGTCTCTACGTCTGTTAGCGATTTACTTGCATAAGATACAACTTTTCCATTCTGAAGCATGATGGCACCTAATCCAACCGGACTTGCATCAACAACGATCTGTGTTTCTTTGTTAGGATCAAAGTAAGTAACAACTGTCTCGCTACTCAGACTGTCCTTGAGCTTGTTAAAAGCAATTTGCTGTTCTTTGTCCCAATGCCATTTAACTTGCTTCTTTGTGAGACTTCTCAAAGGTTCTGTAATTGTTGAGTAATTTGGAATAAATCTGGATACATAATTTGTCATGGCTAAGAAACTTCTGATTTCTGAGACATTTGATGGTGGAGGTGTGTTTTTAATAACCTCGCACTTCTTGGGATCAGCTGATAGTCCGTTTTCACCAAAGATATAACCAAAGAATTCTAATTTACGCTTGTTGAATTCACATTTACGTTTGTTGAGGGTCAAACCTTTGTCCTGTAGACGTTTCAGCGTTGCTTCTAGTCGTTTATCATGTTCGTTTTGCGTAGCTCCAAATACGATTATGTCATCACTTATGTTTCGCACCCCTTGAAGACCTTCTAGGGCTGTGCACAAAGCATTTTGAAATATCTCTGCAGCACTGTTTATTCCAAAGCTTAGACGTTTGTAACGACGTAATCCAATGTGCGTCGTGAAAGTTGTAATGTTGCGAGAACTTTCAGATAATTCTAGTTGATGATAACCTTTGTTTAAGTCTAATTTTGAAAAGAACTTTGCTCCATTTAGATCTACTATCATGTCATCAACTGTTGGAATAATGTGTCTGGTACGTTTAATTGCTTGGTTTGGTTGTCTCATGTCCACACAAATTCTAATTTCATTATGCTTGCTTTTGGGTTTGGGCGCAGCAACTATTGGTGAAACCCAGTCTGTCGGTCCATCAACCTTTTCAATAATATCTAGTTCCTCAAGTCTCTTTAGTTCCATTTCTACCTGTTTTCTTAGATGAAATGGTATCCTTCTATGTGGTTGTGTTACAGGCTGTACACTAGTATCTATGTGTAAGTCTACATGTGTATCCTTTAATTTGCCTATACCCGTGAACACTGATTTATATGTTTTGCAGAGGTCATCAGCTTTGCTAGAAAGTAGAGTGTTTATTTCAGGAATTAATTGTAAATCCACTGAAGTACAATAGGATATTAGATTTCCACTACTGCCTTGAGTTACAAACACAGGTGCTGTTGTAATATGGTCATCAGTTTCTATTGTAGCTTGAAACTTTCCTTTCAGTTTTACTGTACTTGCACCATATGCATACACTTTTGTTTTCGTTGGGCTTAATTTTGGTTTACATTTAAATTTGTTGTATGTTACTTCATCCATAATGTTTACAGAAGAGCCTGTGTCAACGAGTACGTTTAGTTTGTGTCCATTGATTTTGACATTGACTTTTGGTCTCGATGATACAACATTGACATTCATATTTGTACACTCTAAACCAAATGTTTCACTCAAATCACTATCACTGTCCTGATTTGAATTGCTCTCATTGTCCTGATTTCTCTCAAGTGCATGACTTTGGCGTTTTTGTTTGTGTTTTGACCTGCATACACATTCAAAATGGTTTTTCTTGTTACAGAACAAACATGATTTACCCTCTGCTGGGCATTTTGAACCATCTTTGTGGGGGTAATCAAACCCACAATTTCTGCACTTTCGTTTTGATTTTAAATTCTGTGATTTTATTTGTTTTGGCTTCCTTGGCTTGTTCAATTTATTCACTTCGTTGTGCGAGCCATTCTCGATTTCTCTGGCGTGTGCGTCGGAAAGTTCAATGCTTCTTGCTTCAGCAATGAGATCGTCTAAGGATATGTCTTGCCTTAGAGCTTTTCTTCTTAAGCGTGTTGAAATACACCCTTGCACAATCTGTGATTTAATTTCTTTAGAAATGTCTGAGAACCCACAGTTCTCACCAAGCTTCCTTAGCCGTGTATGAAACGTATCGATTGTTTCTGAGACTTCTTGCTTGGCTTGCCGGAACTTGAATATCTCGTACTCTGTACATTTCTTAGGTGAGAAATATTCCGTAAGCTTTTGCTTAGCTGTTACGTAATCATCTCCAGTGTTATCCAGAGTATCAAAAATGTCGTTAACATCTTCTCCAGCATAGTGCAACAATAGTGCGCGCTGTCTCTTAACATCCTTAATGTCCAGTCCAATTAACAAATTGTCTAATCGACCACACCATTTTTTCCAACGAGTGTCAGCAGCTGGTTCTGTGACTATGAAAGTCGGAAATACAGGTAATCCTGATGCCATTATAAAGCATGAAAAATCAGTCTTATTAATTTATCACATAAATAACAACAGAAAAAGTTTAACAAACTGTCTAGGTTTGAAAAGCACTGTAAGTCCACACTTGTTTTAGTCTATTTGAATATAAATCCTTTAATCACTATTTTTCACAAATTTTTTTTTTTAATCCTCGTCGCCAAATGTTATGTTGTGTAAGTGTTAATTGTTAGTAGGTTATAAAAGACATGAATAACACACATAAAGAATGATAGAACTTTATTGATGTTAAGTATAAACGATGGTTTAACTCTGAATACTATAATGATACTGAATACTACTAAAATGCTATCTGAGAGGCTGGTATGCTCATTTACATAAATAGGCGTGGCTATCGTGGAACTATACTACAGTGGGGTCCAAACTTTCGAACCACAACCACATTATACACATTTTGCAGAATAATGCAACATATTAATGATAAAAACTACATAGCCATTAAATCTGTTACGCACCGAGAAAAATCGCTTTAAGCTACTATAAAATGACTTACAGTCAAGAAAAACACTAATGGACAGGTACATTTTGAAAATTCCAGGGGGTCCGGACCCCCTGACCCCCGCTAGATCCGCCTATGACTCGTACACGATAATGTATACGGGACCGTTTTTAATGGTGTTCGATGTCAAAATGTTATAACTAATGCATATGTGTATTTAACGAGTTTAAGGACTCTGGTACCAGTGATAAAAAAGAATGAAGAAAGGCTAATGAATATATTAACAGAACCTGATACAATTGTTGATACACTTGATGTAGTATGGTCAGTACTAGAGTACTTAGTATCTGATATACTTGAAGCAGAGGTAGATAACTTCGTGCTCGCTGAATTATCTAAACTGGATTTACTAGTAGTATGTTCTGCATTTGATGACGTACTGAATAAACAATGCTCTCCTGTAAAGCCATCCATACACTCACACTTGTAGCCATTTTTGGTTTCTGTACATGTTCCACCATTAGAACAATTATTATGGTCACAGGCTACGATTAAAAAATTGGAGGTTATATCAGGATGGAGGTATCACATGAGCAAATGCTAAAAATCTAAGAAAAGAAAGGGAATAAACCGCTTCGAATAAAATTTGAAAAAAAATGTCTTGAATAATTCAGTATTAACTTCAGTGTTAAATACTTAAAAAACGCCGTGGGTCTGAATCTGTTACATATCTGGTATATAAGAGCTGGGTTCAAAACCAAGCACCTCGACCGTGTTTGAATTTATCCGGAAAACATAGAAATAATTTAATGAAAAGTGTCTCTATTATGATAAAACACTTCAAGGTTTTTAAAAGCCATCTGCCATTTTTCTGATATGACTTACTTCAAATAAAAATTTCTGTGATATTTTCAACTTGTACGTTTGATAGGTTATGCATTTTGTTGCCTATGTTTAACTCAAAATTGCTAACTATACAAAGGAATTGTATTATTGTATTTCATCAGACACTTAATGTTTTCAATACTTAATGTTTCAATGAGACTTCTTCAGACAGGTAGATAGTTCACTACTTTAGGTTTGTTAACAATAGCCGAGTAAAGTACTACGTACGCGTAATGCCTACGTGCCGACTACTTGTTGATTTTTGTAAATAAGAGAATATAATCTAAAATAGTAGGCTCTGATACCTGTACGAAAAGTGATATAAAATGGATGTTTGATTGTATATGCAGGGACCCATTGTTTCTGTCATGGACCCATTGTTTTAAAACATGCGAGTCCTGTCGGACCCATTGAATAGATTTATAAAAATATCGCTTTAGTAGCTATGCTAGTTTTTGTACTAAAATAAAGTATTATGATATTTTTAATACATTATATGGTTTAAGTTTTATATTACACTTTTGTAAAACGCTGCTTTTTTAAACAAAAATGGGTATTATACCTTTTTGGCAGGGTCCATGGGTACTTGATATGCTGTACAATTCAATATTATTGCTTTCACCTTCGTCTACATGTGCATCAAGAAGAATCTAAAACATACAAAAGATCATTTGCTCTCAAAGTGTGATTGAATTGCGTGTCCTTTTTTTAATCTGATGTTGCTTTATATTTAAATATGATTGTGAAACTTTAACTAGGATTACTTTGTCGACACTTTTCGGAGACAAATGGATGGCATTTTTATCGAGAACTTTTTTGTCGAGAAACAGTAAAAATATGCCAAAGAATAAAGGAGACAATTAAAAAATTGCTGCGAAATGCAGAAAAGTGATTGTCACGGCAAACAAAAAAAGAATTATTAAGTATAATCTAAAGGTTACTCAAAAAAGCATTATATTGAATTGTCATGTGAAGGTTTTTCAGTAATAAAATGGTAACTTGTTATAAAAAGTTTTCCTGTTCAAATGTAACATTCTCGTTCCCAGAGCCTAGTAAGATTCTCTAGTTAGATCGAGAATCTTGATAACCTTGGGATACGAGAATGGTCTGGATCTAGACACCATCTTTATGCCTACAGGATGTTTGGTTTCAGTTGGATTTATTTCCAATATTTCATATTTGCATGACGCTTAAAAGATCGGCAAAAAGGAAAACATAGTCTTTCAGAACTGAAGCTATTTACATGACTTATCGCTTCTGTTCAGTCAAGTGCTCCTTAGATTGCGGATCTGTCCTTACCAATCCGTGTGACTTTTGGTTGTGATCTGTATAATAAGGGGCGATCGTTGGTCTCCGGGCAAATTGAAAATCAAAGTACATAAAAAGAGGCATTTTAACCGCAGCAGCTACTCCCCAAGAACAAAACATGACGTAACCGGTTTAAGACGTTTGCGTAAAGGTGTGTCAAAATATTAGATAGTTTGTCCAATTGTCAAATTTTCATGGAACGGTTAGGGTGTAACCTCCCCGAGTGAATAGGAGACAAGTAAAAAATTGCTGCGAAATGCAGCAATGTGATTGTCACGGCAAACAAAAAACACTTAAGTATAATCTTAAGGTAACTCAAAATAGCATTATGTTAAATTGTCATGTTAACTGTTAAGGATTTTCAATATTATAATGTAACTTGTTATAAAACGTTTTCCTGTTTATATGTAAAGGAAACTAAGAATTTTGCTCACAACAATGAGACATGAATTCTGAACGAAGTTTGATGTTGTGGTAAACACTAACTTACCGACCAAAATATATGTATTAGTAACTTCTGCCAAACATGTTACAGCATATATACCTGATTTATATAAACATTTTCAGTTCTAATTATATTTATATCAAAAGTGCTCAACAGTGCTTAAATATCAAAATTACAAGTCGCTTTATGTATGTATGTGAGGTGGAATTTCTTACGAGTGTGAAATTGAAATTGCGTACTTGACAAGCTGACTAAAATATGCTTTTCTTTCTCTAAAATTTGTTTGCATTGTATAGTAGAAAAAAAAGCGGAGCAATATTTTACAACAGGTAACAAACTTAAATTTTCCTTATTATAGAATAAATTTTCCTTGTTGTTGTATATACATGTATATATACTATAGTAAGGAAAATTTGAGTCTGTCACCTGCGTATTTTACTAAAGCACGTTGATAAAATTATGTTCAATTTAATGATTGTAGAATGAAGTCATATATCACTGTTAACATAAACATTATATTTTTTTAATGAAAGTTTGCGCTCTATAGGGGGTTCAAACCCTCTTTAAAAACGTCTATAGTAAGTATATCTATTATATGGCTTCTTTGAGGTCAAACCCCTCCTTTGAGCCCCAAGATGAAATTGTATGATGTTGCTCATTCGTTTGGTATAAGCATAATATACGTCTGTATACCCGGTCTTCTATGGTCACACTTCACCGTTAGTGTTCTACAATTGTTTGAACCTAACTGCATTTTTAGAATATTAACAGTTCTATGGTTTTTTTACAGATTTAAAGTCGTACTAAATGAAATCTTTAAGCATGAATCCTTTCATGACAAAAAAGTTATGAATCATTTATTACCCTTCAAAGAAATTAACGTTATTTCAGCAATATCTTTGTACATTTTTATTTTTTACGTGTAACTTAATGTCCGCTTGAAAATTGTGTGGTATGTAGCCTGCCTTAACGTCTTCTGCACTAATGTCCGCTATTTACTGTCCGCCAGCTTGATTTCAGTATACCTTAAAATGAAATTTTCGTCGTTTGAAATGATGAATTAGACGAAAATTACTTTCCCTTGGTTGAAAGCTCCGATAGGTAAATGTAGCACGAGTTTTCGCGCTAAACCGATGAAGCGGTTTGGCCATGCAGCCTTGGGACTTGGAACGTTAAGCACCTGCAAGTCGTTGGTCCTCGAAGATTTGTAACAAAAAAATATACATTTTTGTTGGTTGATAATTACGGAAGTAAGGACCTATCGGAGGTGATGGTTATCAAGGCAATTACCTTTACTTGTTACGGAAGACTTTTGTTGCGCGATACTTGAAAGGGTTTAACACTTATCTCATTTCCGAAAAGATGCGCCTTAATACAAAAGGCAAGCCATTTCGAATAGAAATCATAATTTTATAAGAAAGAAAAAAAAAACATGCCTGCAAATATATAAACTTAGCAGGTCCGGATTTACCGGGGGCACAGGGGGCACGTGCCCCCCCACCTGGCCCCCACAGATATTGACTCTCATACAAAGAAAAGGGCACAAAATCGGCACCATCAAAGCAATATCAACTCGACTTTTAGATTAATTTTAATATGAAATCATTCCTGTATGTCTCTGATCCGATCTATTAAAATAGATAATGATCTCAATTGATGGATTCAAGCATCTCAAGGTACCCAGATCGGGCCTTATCAAGCGTTCAAATCATTGATCGTGCAAGTGTATGGTCCCTCTATACAGACACATAGATACCAATTGCTATGTTTATTGTCTATATTACACATACCTCAACAGTGTATTTAAGACCGTCACCAGTGAAATTACCATGGTAACTAGCTTACGAGGCCTAAATTTGATTATTGTGCACTCTGTAATCTTATTTACTAGTGGAAATCATCGGCGTTTTCATAGCAAGTTAGAGAGAGAAAAGACGAGGACAGCTAGTCAAGTGTATTTTATACGTCACTACTAGGGCTCTACACCGGTATACGATATATATCAAATACCGGTATTGTAGGTTCGATAGATATATCGGATCGAACGTTTCCGTATCGAACAAAATATCGATCAATGACGGTCATACAAACAAAATCCATGGTCTGCAAATCATTTGATATTTTGTATCGCCAAATCATCATTTCCTTGCTTCCAATTCGGTCTGTAATAATTATGTGAACGAACAAAATCATAATTTGGCATTCCTTTAAGCAAATGTCTTACACCGGACACGTCATGTTATGTCCTTTTTCAATCAAAGGGAAGTACAACTGTCGCGGTTAGAATATCCATTACAATTTATGTACTTTCGTTTTCAATTAGTACAGGAACCCTTAACTATCAGTATTTTAAATACAGCTCAGTTTTGGAGCCAGAAGTCTCTTGGATTTGTTCGGGTAGATCCGCAATGTAAAGAGAACTTGATTGATCAGAAACGATATTCTTGTTAATAGCTGAAGTTCTGAAGAGTATGATTTTCCTTTTGCCGATCTTTGTTTAGTGTCATGTGAATATGAATTACTGGAGATAAATATAACTAAAACCAAACATCAAGAAAATGATTTTTTATGTAAATCCTGCACACAAGTACATAAACGATCAATTTTCGAACGCACTCAGTCAATGTTGATGTTAATACACAGACTTTTCGTGTCCAAAACTCGTCTGCGACATAACATTTGTCCGAGAATATGCTGCCTTCAAAAAAAGTTTCGGGTTATTGTATTGTACTAAAAGATGCACTGACCAAATTGTACTACAGTATAAGTTCATTCACTCGAACACCACCGGGTCGAATTAATTGGCCGAGTCGAACACATTGTCTGGCACCGATCAATTTTCCTTCTATATCTATATTAGTCAACCTCTGTTGGACTGAGTCGAACTCTCGAACCAATATCTTGGTCCCGTGGTTTACAAATACACTTACATTCAATTGTCTCTCTCGAACAATAGATTTTCACACATCGGCCGTAAAATCTTGACCGTATATAGTCATTGTTTGTGACGCGTGATAATAACAGGGCGTGAAAATCGCTTAACAATAGATTTGTTAATGGATTTTAATCGCTTAACAATAGATTTGTTAAGTGATGTTAATTTGCCCAACACATTGTGATTAGTAAATATATTGTTTATAATATTGCATAAAAATTGCTTAACAATAGAATTGTTTGTTGACTGCAACTTGAAGACAGGCACATATTATAAAATGTCATGGTATGATTAAAAATAAATGATAAAACGAGTAAATAAGGTCTCGCTAAAAAATTAATTAGCGCATATACAGCGTGTATGTTAGTTTTAATTAATAAAAACTGATAAAAAGTTCGTGCAATTTCGGTAAAAAATAAGTCCAAATTAAGGATCAAAATGTTAGAACAGAATATATAGGTCGTTTGCGTTAATGCTGGACCCCTATTTGCCGTAAATATCTTTTTAACTATAACAGCGATTTTGCTAAAAAATTTAATACAATCTTATTTCAATTTTTCCTTCTAGAATTAAAATTTTCAGAATTTTTAATAGATAAATAAAAAAGTTTTCCATAAGGTACAATGCAAAATATTTGGAATTTTTTTATCAAAAATCCGGCGGGAGGTAAAATAAGCTGTTCTGATTATAACATTGTCATACTTCCAGTGTATTTATACAAAGTCCCGTGCGTTTACTGTAAATTTGTCGCTTAAATAAACACTCGACGGTGTACTGAATTGTAAAGCAGAGGCCCGTCTTTAAAATCGTGCGTGTAGAATTTGTATAGATTTTGACGATGCAGACGACAGTGATGATGATATTTGAGTTTGTATATACTGTTATACTTTGTTATCAAATAAAGTTTCTAACCGGGCCTCATATTTAGCTATTATTTTGTATCTACTGTTATGTGGCTGTTCTGATTATGGCACATACCCATTTAACAAAAGTCGCTTTTTGGCTTCAAAATTTGCATTGCATATCTATGGGAAGTATGTTATGTAATTAAAGAAAAATTCTAATTTTTTGGATTTGAGAAGGAAAATGCTAGTTATGATCACATACAAAATTTGAATTAATTCCATCCGATAGTTATTGAGATATATCATGATTTTAGGGGTCCAGCTTTACCGCAAACGACCTATACACACATTTATATATGCCACATGAATGAACCGTGTGTTCGGGTTATATACTAAACCAAGGGAGATAACAAATTACGAAACAATTACGAAACAAGGGGATGTAATAACGTCATACTTAGACGAAAGTCGGCCGGGTCGAAGACTTGGCTTTCTCGAATCATTTTTCATGTCCCCTCGAGTTCGAGTCAGCGAACTTTTACTGTATATGCTGCAAAAATGTTTTAAGCAAAGGAGGCAATACAGCAAACTTGGCAGTGCATGTCACCCTATCAGCAGACAGATCATGTCTAGAAACATACTCACTCATTCTCATACCCAGAGGTTATCTAAATTCTCTATTAAGATCGAGAAGATAACCTCTGGGTACTAGAATAAGACTCACTAGATGCAATGATATTTCTTAAAAAATGAAAACGTCAAAGACTTTAACATTTAAAATATTAATGAGACAGTGCATTTAGTAGTAAGGTGTTACCACATTCAAAATAAATGAATAAAATATCATTGTTTTGCAGTTTTATAAAAATCTGTTATTAAAATATCATATGATATATCGAATATCGATCATTTTGTATCGATACGAATATCGTATCGATCATTTTGACCGATATAGAGCCCTACCCTACAACAAGTTTTCTTACGAAAAACAAGACTAAAATTAATCAGTGGTTAAACATTTTTTTCATCCAATCATAAATTAATAGGCTTGTGTTTCGTTAATTTTTAAATCGTTGCTTTTATATTATATCATTTTACGTGTTTAAAATACTTGTATTCCTAATGATTTTTTCCAAAGGAATCTTCGGCGGATTTCCACGTTTTGGATCGTCCCAACAACCATTCTTGTAAATCCACTGAAACGTCCGAAAAACTCACAACAACGCTGAATTTCAACACAATAAACTAAGCCTCTTATTTAAAAAAGTATCATAAACCGACTTTTTGGATGTTAAATCGGAGAATTTTATACAAGTTACCAAATGTATTTTTTTTAAATTCTCGGCATTTACATGATGAAATTGCTGATTTTTTTGTAAATCAGGATTTTATCCATTCTAGTTCCTTGAAAACCTCGGGGTACGAGAATGGGATTTAATAAGCCCACACATAAAATCTAAACGAACAAAACGGGCACATGCATAAAGGATACCTCAATTATAGCGCTCAATATTTCCTTGGTAGTGCCCAAAAGTGCTTAAAATGTAATGATAATTTACCAAATTTTAGCTTCATTGTATCCTTTTAAAGTGCGTTCAAAAGTGCTCAGATTTACATCTTTGACATGCAAAAATTCAAAATTTTTCCACATCTTCGGGAGGGGATACCCCTCTCGTACCCACCCCAAACGTACTCCTCACTAACGGCCCCTCTGTATCAGGCCCTGTGATCTAACTCACATGAATGCATTTTCTTTATTTATGAATATTTATTAAAAGCTAATCAATCACGTGAATCTGAATTGTAATGCATTGCATCACTTTTCTACAGAAAAAAATATAATTAACCTAGTTTTAGCTTCATTCAATTTGTTTAAAAGAGCATTTTAAAGTGCTAAGATTTGCACCTTTGACATGTAAAAAGCTCAAAAATTTCTATACCGTCGGGAGGGGGTACCCCTCCCGAATCCACCCCATGTGCCCCCCCCCCACTTACGACCCTTCTGGATCCGACCCTGCTTAGAAATGTAAGGTTCAAAAGAGATTTTACGCGTGAAAAGATTTACTCGGACACGAGAAAACATAATCCATTCGAACAAAAAAAAACTGGCGAGCTTTTCAAGTGTTTCCAAAGGATTTGCGGAAATGTGTTAATATAAGACGCTGATATTTTGTGTGTTGATAAAAATATTGTTTATATGGTTTTGAAAAAAAATGCTTTTTCTTAAATTTTCTTTGTAACTTTTAACTGAAATGGGCTGTACAATGATTGCATTAAAAACAATAAAATGTCGGCAGTAGAAATCGAAAGGATTTTGTCACGTGACTTTTGCCCATTGCTACCAAAAACTACCCATCACAATATCACGGCGTTGAGACGCCGTGAAATAAAACCAAGATAAAAAGGGTTATTGACTCGCCTGATATGATACATTAGATGATATTTCTAGTTGACGATTATCACTTTTACGATGAAAGCTGCCAACCTCTCTATCGTTTCCTTCTCCTTCTTGAAGTTTAACTATTAATGTATTATTACCGTTGCCAATAATATCCAAGACCAGGGAAATACAGTATGTTCCTTGAAGCTGTAGTGCGCTCTTAAACAGAGCGTTGCCAGTATTATTTGATCTGAAAACCTTGGTGTAATTGCCGGCTAAGATATAATAAAGTACACTGTGTAAACTAAAGTACTTATAACATATATATAAGATAAAAAAACGAATAGTTTAGAACTGTTACATTTAATACTGTACATAGCAAAATTATCTTAACACTTCTTAAAAAATGATGTTGTTAGATTTAATTTGAAATATATTGATTAGGTCTAACTTGTTAAAAGTTTTATTTATACATCAAGAAAGTAACTTATAATATACTATAACATATTGTAAAAAGAAAAAAAATGCTCTACATGTACATATTAGACAGGATTCTTCACAACCTAAAGAAAATCATTAATTTATTATATTGTTAAGGTAATTGTATTTATATCACAGTATAAAATCAATAGCAGAATTATTTAAATGAATAAATCTATGTTTAGATTTACTTACGCTTTGCCCAATTGTATGTGCTTCTGTTTGTCTGGGACGAGTCTATGTTATCCCATCCACATATTGTGTTAGTAAAGTTACAATCTAAAAAGAAAAGAATTAATGATTGGAATTATTATATCCTATAAACACAGTCGAGCTAAGGCGTTACGATTGCCTTATATTTCACATTGCTCTCCTGCTTGGTTCATTTGAACAAGATTTTATATAACATATAAGTTGTAGGCAGTGTTGTCGTGTTATATAGAATCTCTGATTTGAACAACAAGCTTCTTATATCTTAATTCGCATCAACAAAAAACAGTCGTCTGTTTATTGAAGAATATTGCGAAGAATTAACAAATCTGCGTTTAAGTGATATAAATGTATGAAGCAATCCTTTGTAAAGCATTATTATCTCACATTTTACAATGTATTATAATAATGTCTTTGAGAATCAATACATCAAAATTAAGTAAAAAGTTATTGAACTTATAAAACCAATTTTGAACAGTTTAAGGTAATTTTGAATGGCACTGAAACTTCATCATAAATGTAACATTTTCCTTTTATAATACACGCTGTAAACAAGTATGTGTAATATAACTTTTTAACGCAAATACAATAAGGAGCTCTTTACCTGAACCTATCGCTACGTATCGTTATGTGCCACCCTTAATTTGATAGATCACAACTTATTCCATTTGGTTTCAAAAATGTACCTGGGGACAAAGCGCTACGTAGCGATAATCTTAGCAAACTGGCCAAAGGTCTCATAACAAGCACTTGTAACCCGATAAAACTCCATTTTTCCGAACAGAGATTTTAACCTACTTAACTTACGACCTTTCGAATCGTAAACGATTAGCACTAAGTTGTTAGTTGAATAAATGATTGTAATATATACCTATTGGACAAATTGTCACACGAAAGTCATCGACGGCAATATCACCCTTTCCCGGTGGCAAAACACTATAAGTGGTAGTAGCCTCGATCACAAACTGAAGAGACAAATAAAAATACAATGGTAAAAACAGCATATTGATATATACAGTGTCATCCGTTATTTCATTTACACTTTTGCTAGCTCATGGTGAGCTTTTAGGATCGTTGAATGTCCGGCGTCCGTCGTCTATTGTTCGTACTCATTTGTTTGTGAACACTCTATTGATCACGGCGAGCTTCTGTTATCATCAAACTTTGTGAAGATGCTTGTCGTGGTTATTGCTAGAATAAATTTGGACAAGGGTCATTTCGGATGAAAAACTAGGTCACGGGCGCTAAAAATAGAAATATCTTGTTAAAGCTCATGTTGATACTGTTTTGGTACAAATATCCTAGACATCTGTGAGGTTGCTTTGATTATTTCTAAGTCAAGTTTGATTATGGATAACCTGGGGTAAAAAGCTAGGTCACACAGGCTGACACAGCCCAAATATGGAAAACCCTAGTAAACTCTCTAGTGGTCACATGTTTTAATCAATTGTCATCAAACTTGATCAGAATGCTTGTCTAGGTGATTGCTAGAATAAACTCGAACATGGGTCATCGAAAATGTCATTATTTGATTTTTTATTTTACTCATTTTCATGTATGCACCAATGGTACTCAGGTGAGCGATAAAAGGCCATCATGGTCCACTTGTTCAAATTCGTTACCGATATTTAATAATTTAAAACATATTTTAAGGAATATATACATGTATAACTATTACAATTGAACAAATTACAATATTGAATACAGTTACTAAATATTATACTAGTGACAATCATAATGGCTATAATAAATACACCTGAAATAAAATTTGATTGAACATTGTAATGATGAAAAATCATTTTTTACAACGACAATTACTTTTGTGATATACGTTCATGGTCTCGTGCAAGCAAATTGTTTCGCTCATGTAACACATTCTTAACTTTTGGTCATCATGGATGACACTTATGTAAATTATTGAAACAATTGTCAAAATCCACATTTGACAGTTTCAACAAGAATCGAGCCAATTATTATGTTGTATTATATTCTCAAAGCAATTCCATACCAGAATTCTTTCTTTTTAAATCAAAATCATGAAAAACTGTATTCCACATACTGTGACACACATATACAGGATTATATATTTGAACTTTATGGTGGTTATATCGTTTTTAGTGGCATAAATTTAGTGCCAACGTTTCGTATATCAATTGGTACATATGTACACTATATTAACTATCCTGTGCATCGGCTGAAAGTTACTGTTTTGTTGACTGGGCTGCGAAAGAAGCGCACGTTTTAACTTGCATTGCAATTTACATTGAGGTATTCTGAACTCAATATTCAGCGTAAGGTCGTTGCAATATAATCAATACTTACCTTAAATTCTTGTTTCACTTTGAAGTAAACTTGAGCTGGTAACCAACGTTTAGAATTAGCACCACTATCATATTGTAAGCCATCACATTTTGGTTCACAATTCACTTTTAAAGTTCCTATTCCCTGCCCGTACATGCGATACCTGAATTGTACCTTATAACATCCCAGGGGATTTATTGTTTGACTGACAAGTCTGGCTGTTTTATTTTTGCCTTCACTATCTGGAGAATTTATGTATATATAGTAACCTTTTCCATCTAAAAAAGTAAAATAGTGTTACATTACTTATCTTCTGTATTAGAAATGTGCGTACATGTACGTGCGTGCGGGTGTGCGGGGGTGTGTGCGTGCGTGCGTGCGTGTGGGTGCGGGGTGCGCGTACGTGTATTACGTGACCGGCCAAGGGACACAAGTATAACTAAGCAATAATATTTTTTCTATCATGGTTGAACTTATGTAGAGTAAATGCAAGACAAATAATGTTTCTTTAAGAATTGATAATTATAAACTTTAAACATTTTTGAAAGCAGGAATAAATACAGTAAAATAACACCTATTTCATGTTTGGAACTCTAGTTTATTATCCTTTGTGAGTCGATCAGTTCCCTTCATTTCTGCTATCACGTTCTTGATGATATAATGTCTGGTGCCCTGGTCCCTATAAGATCATGGTGTACTTGCCAATTACCTTGGCAATGCTACAAGCGTCTTATGTGTTTATATTGTTTTTTCTATGCAAACCGATCTGATTAAAGCCCGATCTAAAACTATAAAACTATCCACTCGCCTACTGGCTAAAGGATATCTGTTTACGGAGATTGCATGCAACCTTGTCTAGTTGAAGGGTGGGTTGAAGTTTTTTCTACATTGGTTTGTTTCTTACATAAATCTGTTGGTGTAAAGGTGAGGAAGGTGCTCCTTAAAACATGTCCCGTGTTCAGTAACTACTGTTAGCTAACGTCACGGGTATGGGATTACTCAACCCGAAGACAACTCAACCCGTGCAAAACCCAACTCAAAGTTTGGACAACTCAATCCGTTAGTAGGGATTGAGTTGTCTATGGATTGAGTTGTTCTGACACTTCCGTTACGGAACGTTTTGGAACGTTCAAGGTAACTGAACACGGGGCTGTTTAAGCCTAAATGACAAATATTTGCCAATTTTCGGTAATCCCTTAAGCTATTGTTTTCGTACTTTGTTAGTGGTGTCATTATCATGGCAAAAAGTTTGAAAATCTAGACATGTCTCCCTCTTTGCTATTTAGATGAGCGGGAGCATTTCTTTTACATTTTTATGACCATTGCTATTCCTGATATGTTTTCACACTCCCTTTTTGTACAAACATTTTATCTTTGCTTTGCTCATATACACTCACATTATACAAGCAAAGATTTTCTGCCAACAAAAAAAATCTGCTGGTATTACAAATCAAACTATGCATTATTTTAGACATCAATGACTATTTATACCTTCACTCGTGTGATCTTGTGATGGTCCTGTTTCCTCTGTCTCTGTTGGTCCACTATGTCTTGTCCAGTTAAACCCATATTGTATGTCTGGTGTCAAATCACAGAAATCTTCATCAAATGAACATTCGATGATAACATAATCTGTGAAACAAACATGCTATGTACAATATGTATAAATTGATAATTTAAGATTAAGATACATCTGTGTTATTTTATTCGATTGTCAGTGGCGCATACATTAACCCCGCTGATTTAAATACTCACTAGTATTTTTGTACTCACTATCGATATTCGAGTATTAAAATGTGTGGGTTGATCTATGCACCACTGACAGTGGAATGGAATTTACCAATATGCATCATACAAATTGATACACGATTGGAAAACCCACCTGACTTCATCCAGGCATCTTTTACCATATATGAAAAGTTGGCCGCTCCACTAAGGTAGGGTTTACGCTTATTTTAAACTTATAGTTTTGCATATTTTCCCTAGAATATGCGCATTAACCTTATTGCTGCAGATATTGTTTTTCCTGGAAAATTCAGCCGTTTTGGCGTAATATGGGTAACAAATTTTGGTTTAAATGAAAATGTTGGGATTCATTTGGCCCAACATTTGTAAAAGATGTGTGATGTTCAGTTCTTATTAAATCAATTAAACATATTTAATCAATAATAAATCAAACAGTTAGTGATAGAAACCCAGAGAAAACTTAAAATCAAACGCTTTTCCAGACATGTGAAAATGGTGGAGTAACTCTTAAAAGGCTAGCTATTTATCAATGCCCTTAAACGTAGTTGGATACACGATAATATACCGTTTATCTAACTCCTCTTAAGGGCATTGATAGAAAGCTAGCTCTTAAAGCTTTACTCTACTATGTGAATAAAAAAATGTAAAAATGAAGAAAATCTTCTTTTATTTAAGGTTATCTAGTTATGGTGAAATTGTTAATTGAAAGTGTATTTAAGAAAACTGATAGTAATATAATTACAGATTCCGACTTTGTAAATGAACTTATCGAATCGAAATTTACATTCGGAACTCATCGGTCTTTCACTACAAAACATTCGATGAATGATAGTGGTGTTCCGAATGTCTTCATTTAGTCCAATGGTGAAGTAATTAACTGATACTTCTATAATGTACAATGCACAATCAACAAGTAAAGCAATGCAATATGTCATGACTCATGTTTCATTCGGAACCCCTCGGTAATTTCTACGCAAATATACGTTTATCCGAGTGGAAGATCTCCGAGGTTGTTCCGAATGGTCCTGTGTATTATTACAATAATTGGAAATAAAACGTATTATATTGTATCAACTAGAATGAATAGCTTTACACTTAAATAATATTAAATTAAAAGTAACAATAGCACAAGGGTACCACTTGTCTTCATTTCCTTTTATAAGTAGCACAATTATTTATTCTCTCCTTAACTTAAGGTGAATCTTCTAATCAGTGGCGGCATTACATCCTGGTTAAATGCATTTATGTTCCTTGTTCATTAAGTGCTACCATTACAAACCACTTAACAGGGAAAATCTGGCTAAAGCACATTCTCTAATTAACCGCAGGAAAAATAGCTATTGAACTTGTGGACAATATGTATTAAAACAATTACATGTACTTTAAACACATTTTATTGTGAGAAAGTTTGCATAAATCAAATACAACGTATTTACAACAAGAAATATCTTTAAAAAAAGATATTCGGCGCTCTGCTGGGTTCATTTTCAACGGTTTGAAGTATAAGTGTTGGTCATGCACGGCGTACATGTATTAACTATAGGTCAAATGTAGTTTGTCCGAAATTGCAATTAAGCCTCAACTGACAATTTTTGTCCGAATATATTGCCACTTTGCTGATTTGTCAATTTGGAAAATCTGCCCGATTCTAAAATTAAAAACATCTTTATTGCATGGATTTTCGATTAAAAATTACTTCTTTCCAGAATGACCAAACGATTTATGTTCATTTTCTGGCGAACATAAAACAATTTGATAGAAATGCTCAATGGCAGCCTACATATGACAAAATGAAAACCCATTCCGAGCGTGCGCTGAGTCATATTCGCAGTTTTGTTATACCGGAAGGGGCGTACCACGGAGAATGTGTGATCAATTAGCATAGTGAGTCACTCATTATACACAGAGTAAATAGTCAGCAGCTACTGTACGTGCTACCAGTTTATCACAAATAGCCAATGGTGTCATGTGTTTTATCCATTTCTTTATACCATAAAGGATTTTCATTGGACAATCAGCCATGGTAGAGCAAATTGTATTGGTTGAAATATAGGTCAAAAGTTGGCTTAGACAGCTGCGCCGAAAAATGACACTGGGGTCTGGCCACCAGTTTACGCAACATAGGGTATTCCAAAAATCGATCGTGCCTGCATGTTAATCTGATTCGTGTTTTAGTCAATATGTGGCATAGCAGTTGGCTCCCTCTAGTGCATGTACGTGACCACACTGATATGAGTAGTTTAGTATCACCAATCACCAGCAACATTTTTAATTAGGGACTTTTGTCAGTTATCTTCCCCTGATAAAATCTGGAGCAATCCAATTGGTAAGTAGGTCCTTACAGTTAGAATCCTCGGATTTTATCCTATGTAAGGATAATAAAATATTTCATCTAATATCTTTCTTGTTAATAAAGATATTAACTGATATGGTGAAATTTAGATAGTTAGTTACCCTTAAATACTTAGCTTGAATTTCAAACAAATTAGATGATTTACAAAAAAGTTATTTAAGATTAATTTTGGCATATTGACATTGAAAAGTAAGGGTAAAATCCGAGTAATCCAACTAATTGAACCTACCTATTTGAAGAGTATACAGGGGGAAATAACTGACTAAAATCCCTTATTCTTAAGATAAAGTATATAACTATATAAAAGCTGCATATGACGTTAATAATAGTGGTCAGTGATCAGTATAGTATACTAATCGTACTAAATCCAAAACATTGTATTGTAATACAGTGAAGTCTATTATTCAAAGCAATGTTAACAGCTCGTGTGTTCGAGCCGCCCAAACTGCGCTCGAAAAAAACTTGATAATACATGTATTTAAATAAATGACTTAAGCAGGGGGTATTGATAGCTTAAGGTCTTCAGCGAATCCGTGTTTATACTGTTAATGAACCTGATGAAAATCAAAATGTAAAAAAGCAGCTAATAAAGTTTTAGAAGCCAGAACTAAGGGATTTATACCTTTGGCGATAACACTAACACATTTTGGCATATAAGAAACTATCCTGATATGAATTATTTCAGATTGTTTTCAACCTTTGACTCAATTTAGACTCAAAATCCAATATTTTAAGGGAAGAAGAGTCACATCTTGGGGTCTGCACATAATGCATCCTTTTGGAGCGGAAGAACCCACATTAAATCCAAAAAAGGGGGTTAAATAGAATATCGCCGAATTAGCCGCATATGTGGACTAAATAATATAAAATGATACGCATACCGACTATTGGTGTTATTAAAATACACGTTTCCACTATGAATCTCAAAAAAGCTTACTAACAAATTAAAAATTGGGTCCCACTGACTTGAACATTTGTCAAAATGTATGTACGTGCACTTTTTATATGCAACATGAATAATCAGACCAGTTTACTCCATTATGAAACATAATAATATTTCCACAGATGAAAGTGTTGTATTATGATTATTGTTATTTCATTTTATATGAATTCAGACATATTCATAAAACATCATAATCATTTTTCATTTCGGGTCTGTCTTAATTTGTTTTAAGGGACTCCAACCTTCACGCCCTTTTTTGGCGGATACAGTTATTCCTCGTATCGTTTTACGCATTATTGCCTCAACTGTTTTTTTTTTATGATTATAGTTTGCTCTTTGTGCCTTTGTAGACCCATCGAACAGAACAGAACAGAACAGAACAGAATTTTATTCAAGAAACGTGTACATAGTACATAGTTTTGATTTTTAAATACATATAAAAATAACCTACATTGTCACGGGAATGGATCCGTATATAAGGCAATAAACATTAACAAACATATACATGTATAAACAGTTATATCACTATTTGGAAAAAAAGAAAATATATTAGAAAACATTACATGTAAATTTAACCTGGATGACATGTTTATAAGGCATATATACAAGTACAATAAAATTCCACTATCGGGATCATAAAAAGTCATTGACTAATTAGCGGACTGGTCTATGCATGTATGTGGAGACCTTTGTCTGCTCTGTTACTAGTTAACCATATAGGGTTTTAAAATGAAATAGATCTTATTTTTACTACTGGTTTTTTGTTTTCATCTAAACTCTGGCAGGAACAGCAAGAAAATTGGTCTTACTGCTGTTATTGCTAACCTTTTATTCATGCTGCTTGCATTATCTGGCCCATCACAGTTTGTTAAAGTTCGCTTACCGTTCCTCGCTTACTGGCCATTTTAACCCATTATCGAGATATATATGCTCACAACAGAACTGCTTGTAATTAACAGACGGCAACTTAATTTTCCGATCGGTGCTACTTTAAAACAGCTTGAGTCTCTGTCTAAAAGAAATGCTATAAGTAAATTCAAATATCATCTTATTAACCGCCTGTGGACTAAACTAGTGTAATGACAATTGATGCACGTACCTGCTGATGTCTGAAAGCTATGTCCGAGAAAAAGAAAGAAATAGATACTCCAAAAGCACAATGTGGCAACCGCCTTAGACCTCGTCATGGTAAAGTGACTAAAACTGTGTTACAACAATTAACAACTTTGTATGGGGATATTAAAACAGGAAGTTTAAACATAAACGAGGACTGTTCATATCAATATAATCGGTGTGACATATCCGAGTACTTGACTTCTACTCATACTGATCAAACGCAAAACCAAATAATACTAAACCATAAAACTGGTTCGAAGAAGTGTTTATACATAAGGAAATTTTGAGATGATTGTTTAAGTGTAGAAACAAGGGGATGACAATTACCGTGTATAGCATGTATATAAATTTTAACATGATATAAAATTAGTGATCACAGACAGGCGGTCAAGGCATGTCAAGTTATTTACAAGTTTATTACAGTAAAAAGTAACCTCAATTCAGGTCTCGAATTTAAGCTCGCATACTCGTAAAATTCGAGTGGATTTTGAAAACTGCGAGTTACTTTTACTTCAACTCACAAATTTTCGCGAGTTGAAATCGCTGCGAAAAATATTTCTGTCCAAACTAATGAGGCTCAAATCAGCATTGAAACAGTCAAATGGATCGATGTCATAAGTTAAAGATTCGCTGTACAAACATGTTCGATATTCTTTGTCTATCCCGAAATCACAAAACGATGCGATTTTTTTTTCATTTTTGCGAGATGAAATAAAATCAACTAGCAAAAAATTGCTGATCCAATTTTTTGTTAAATTCGAACCCTCCTGACCCTCATGGACAGGATCATTTTGAAAAATTTCCGGGGATCCGGTTCCCCGCTAGAGCCGCCTATCTATGACTACACTTAAGAAGATATGATACAAACTTACGTAACTCTTTAAATCATCACATGTGAGATTTAGCATAAAAACCCTCAGAATTGGACTATCATAAAAAATATTTTATAACTGACATGCATTCGTTAGTTACTCCGCGTCATTATGGTATCGCCGAGCTTTCCATATCGAGCTTATGATTTTTAAAGTCAAATTAAGCTAAATTAAGCTAAATATTTAAGTCGAGCCAGTTTCTCTGTGATAGTGTCTAATTTTGTGACTTTTTGTTTAAAACAACAGTGTCGGTATTAATTTAGGGTCAGGTGGGGGGAAATGTCCCTGGTGAAACTGCGCCTAACTCATAAAATCGAATATTTTGTTAGTTCATGTGTTACAAATGCAAGTGCATATATTTAGCTTTTATACAGATTTTCCAGGGGCGGATACAGAATAGGGCTGCCTGGGGGCCTGGTAGACCCAACTTGGGGTGGGTACGGGAGGGGTGTCCCCTCCTGTTGGTGGTGGTACGGGGGCGCCTCCCCCGAAAATTTTGAAAAATGAAGGTCTAAAATTGAGAATTCTAGTGCATTTTTTGTCATTCTTGCTGCATTCTTAATAGCACAAATTAACCCTTAACTGGTCCCCCTTTCAAAATGGTCGCCATGTGCCTTAAATTCTTTTACTGGATTTAGTGAATTTCACTTTAGGAAAGTCGTCCCAAAAATGACCTTTTTCGCGCAACTCTCCCATCTTAAGATGCCTTAGGGGGGTCCCAAAGGGGATATGCCCCCCTTTATCACTGGGGTTTGAAGCGGGTGCAGCGCCCCTAATCGCCAAAAAATTCGGGTTCACTATCTGAAAGCCAGTCACCCTGGGAATAACTTGACCAAGTTCATATCTGTCAGTCAATTGGTAATGAAATAAGTGCATCTTGAAATAGCGCTTGTGTGTTATGGTGAAAAGATGACCACTTTCACCCATGTCTCATTCTCGTTCCCAGAGTCTAGTAGGTTGCTTAATACTAGCTAGTATTGAGAATCCTACCAGACTCTGGGAACGAGAATGCCCATGTCTCAACCAGTAAAGAGTTAGCGAACAACAGACAACAAGAAAATATACATATATAAAAGTAAGAAAGTGAGTAGTAAGTAAATTTTATTCAGTGTCAAAAAATAATGACAAGTAAACATACGCTGTAAAGAGCTTTTTGACCTACTAAACAAATAACAAGTATCAACAAATTGATAGGGAATATATAGCCAAATGGTGATACTAAAAATTATTTAAACTAATAACAGGGTTTGATTTAAAATCTAATTATGTATCTTAACGATATATTAAAATAGTTCAACACTTCAACACCCAATAAAATAGAACAATGGCTAAAATTGTACACTTTAAACTTTAAACTTTTTCATTTGATTAAACGCCTATTTCTATAATACATATTCAATGGCGTTGTACAAGAATGTAATAAAAAATAAATACATGTAAGTAAAACCCCTCCACCATAAAAACATAATGTACATACAATAACACAAAAAAATAAAAAGAAATATAAAACATGCTGTTATATAGTGTGTAAGTTTATTTTTTATTTTTTCTATTGAGCTTTTCATAATTTTGGACCTACATCCTTCATAGATCATGATTCGACTTAATTTTACATTCTTATCACTAATTTCTTATTTATTTATATTTATTTTATATTGAAAATTGGTGTCCTGAACAGTATAACATGATGCTACTGTTAACCGGACATGTCCTGAACAGTGTAACATAACGCCACTGTTAACCAGACATTTCCCCAAAGGTGTCGAAACATCACCTTTAAAGAGCCCTTAATACATCCCCAAAGGTGTCGAAACATCACTTTTAAAGGGACAATTGAAACAAGGTATAAAATGACTGAGAGCGAGGCAATCCTCATTCCCACATCATAATGCACTCACTCAATCACTTAGTATGTTTACTGTAATTGTAAGATAAGGCATTAACAAGTCATGTCAGTTTTAGAACAGATTACAGAAAGTAGAGAAATAATGAGTTTTCAATCGTTTTTTGAATACATCCAAAGTAGGTGATAATTTGATATCATCTGGTAGCTTATTCCATAGCATAGGACCAACTGTACTAAAGCTTCTGACACTGAATGTTTTTTTCTTATTCATTGGTACCAAAAAATTCAGGTCTTTGGATTTTGCAGATCTAAGATCAGATCTGCTTTGTACAGGCTTTTGGAGGATTTCAGTCAGGTATGCAGGTGCAGTTCCAGAAAAACAGTTGTACATGAAAGTACATATTTTAAAGTTGATTCTGGCTTTGACTGGTAACCTGTGCAGTGAGTACAAAGCATCCTTTGAACTGTCTGATTTTCTTAGCCTTAATACTAGTTTGGCACACATGTTTTGGATTCGCTGAAATTTGTTAAGATCACATTTTGAGATTCCATACAAGATTAGATTACAGTAATCGATGTGGGACATGACCAAAGATAGGACTAGTGTTTCTGTTGCTTCTTTATCTAAATATTTTCTAATACTTTTGATACGTAAATAGTTGAACATGGCAGTTCTACTTTTTGTTTTGATGTGATCTTTAAGTGAAATATTAATTAAGTGCTAAAACCAGGAACCATAACCAGTTATAAAACATGGCAAGTCCGTTTGTCGGGCCTGATGCCACTAACTAGTTACTAAACAACTCCTATGGGTTATGTTACCATTTTTATAGACATGGGTAGTGCTCTCCACTGATTTCGCCGGGTACTTGCGTATACAAGGCATGAGGTCCGACCATGGGCTATCACGTGGGCACAGTGGCCACCCTGGGAAAATTCCGTGGGCTCGGGCCAAAGACCACTAAGTGTCGGTACTTTACGTTTTGTGTATAAAATCAGAACTCAGATGGGCCATATTTCAGGGCTCGAACGTCGAGTTAAAGCGATTTCGCCCGGTACTGGCGTATACCAGGCAAGAGGTCCGACCAAGTGCTATCACGTACAGTGGCCACCCTGGGAAAATTCCGTGGGCACGGGCCAGAGACCACTTAGTTTCGGTACTTTACGTTTTGTGTATAAAATCAGCACTCAGATGGGCCATGTTTCAGGACTCGAACGTCGAGTTAAAGCGATTTCGCCCGGTAATGGCTCAACCAGGCGAGAGGTCCGACCTAGGGCTATCACGTGGGCACAGTGGGCACCCTGGGAAAATTACGTGGGCTCGGGCCAGAGACCACTAAGTGTCGGTACTTTACGTTTTGTGTTTAAAATCAGCACTCAGATGGGCCATGTTTCTGGGCTCGAACGTCGAGTTAAAGCGATTTCGCCCGGTACTGGCGTATACCAGGTGAGGGGTCCGACCTAGGGCTATCACGTGGGCACGGTGGCCACCGTGGGAAAATTCCATGAGCTCGGGCCAGAGACCACTAAGTGTCGGTACTTTTCGTTTTGTGTATAAAATCAGCACTCAGATGGGCCATGTTTCAGGGCTCGAACGTCGAGTTAAAGCGATTTCGCCCGATACCAGGCGAGAAGTCTGACCTAGGACTATCCTGTTGGCACAGTGGCCAGCCTGGAAAAATTCCGTGGGCTCGGGCCAGAGACCACTAAGTGTCGGTACTTTACGTTTTGTGTAAAAAATCAGCACTCAGATTGGCCATGTTTCAGGGCTCGAACGTCGAGTTAAAGCGATTTCACCCGGTACTGGCGTATACCAGGCGATAGGTCCGACCTAGGGCTATCACGTGGGCACAGTGGCCAGCCTGGGAAAATTCCGTGGGCTCGGGCAAGAGACCACTAAGTGCCAGTACTTTACATTTTGTGTATAAAATCAGAACTCAGATGGGCCATGTTTCAGGGCTCGAACGTCGAGTTAAAGCGATTTCGCCCGGTACTGGCGTATACCAGGCGATAGGTCCAAGCTAGGGCTATCACGTGGGCACAGTGGCCAGCCTGGGAAAATTCCGTAGGCTCGGGCCAGAGACCACTTAATGTCGGTACTTTACGTTTAGTGTATAAAATAAGCACTCAGATGGGCCATGTTTCAGGGCTCGAACGTCGAGTTAAAGCGAATTCGCCCGGTACTAGGGCTATCACGTGGGCACCGTGGCCAGCTGGGAAAATTTCGTAGGCTCGGGCTAGAGACCACTAAGTGTCGGTACTTTACGTTTTGTGTTTAAAATCAGCACTTAGAAGGGCCATGTTTCAGGGCTCGAACGTCGAGTTAAAGCAATTTTGCCCTTTACTGGCGTATACCAGGCGACAGGTCCGACCTAGGGCTATCACGTGGGCACAGTGGCCACCCTGGGAAAATTCTGTGGGCTCGGGCCAGAGACCACTAAATGTCGGTACTTTTCTTTTTGTGTATAAAATCAGCACTCAGAAGACTCGAACGTCGAGCTAAAGCGATTTGGCCCGGTACTGGGGTATACCAGGCGAGGGGTTCGACCTAGCGCTATCACGTGGGCACAGTGGCCACCTTGGGAAAATTCCGTGGGCTCGGGCAAGAGACCACTAAGTGTCGGTACTTCACATTTTGTGTATAAAATCAGAACTCAGATGGGCCATTTTTCAGGGCTCGAACGTCGAGTTAAAGCGATTTCGCAGGAAACTGGCGTATACTAGGCGAGAGGTCCAACCTAGGGCTATCACGTGGGTTCAAAGGCCACCCTGGGAAAATTCCTAGAGCTCAGGCCAGAGACCACTTAGTGTCGGTACTTTACGTTTTGTGTATAAAATAAGCACTCAGATGGGCCATATTTCAGGGCTCGAACGTCGATTTAAAGCAATTTCGCCCGGTACTGGCGTATACCAGGCGAGAAGACCGACCTAGGGCTATCACGTGGGCACAGTGGCCACTAAGGGAAAATTCCGTTGGCTCGGGCAAGAGACCACTTCATGTCGGTACTTTACGTTTTGTGTATAAAATAAGCACTTAGAAGAGCCATGTTTCAGGGCTCGAACGTCGAGTTAAAGCAATTTTGCCCTTTACTGGCGTATATCAGGCGACAAGTCCGACCTAGGGCTATCACGTGGGCACAGTGGCCACTCTGGGAAAATTCTGTGGGCTCGGGCCTGAGACCACTAAATGTCGGTACTTTTCTTTTTGTGTATAAAATCAGCACTAAGAAGGGCCATGTTTCAAGACTCGAACGTCGAGCTAAAGCGAATTGGCCCGGTACTGGGGTATACCAGGCGAAGAGTTCGACCTAGCGCTATCACGTGGGCACAGTGGCCACCTTGGGAAAATTCCGTGGGCTCAGGCAAGAGACCACTAAGTGTCGGTACTTTACATTTTGTGTATAAAATCAGAACTCAGATGGGCCATTTTTCAGGGCTCGAACGTCGAGTTAAAGCGATTTCGCCCGGTACTGGCGTATACGAGGCGAGAGGTCCAAGCTAGGGCTATCATGGGGCACAATGGCCAGCCTGGGAAAATTCCGTGGGCTCGGGCCCGAGACCACTAAGTGTCGGTACTTTTCGTTTTGTGTATAAAATCAGCACTCAGAAGGGCCATGTTTCAGGACTCGAACGTCGAGCTAAAGCGATTTCGCCCGATACTGGGGTATACCAGGCGAAGGGTTCGACCTAGGGCTATCACGTGGGCACAGTCGACACCTTGGGAAAATTCCGTGGGCTCGGGCAAGAGACCACTTAATGTCGGTACTTTACGTTTCGTGTATAAAATCAGCACTCAGATGGGCCATGTTTCAGGGCTCGCACGTCGATCTGAAGCGATTTCGCCCGGTACTTGCGTACACCAGGCGATAGGTCAGTCCTAGGGCTATCACGTGGGCACAGTGGCCACCGTGGGAAAATTCCGTGAGCTCGGGCCAGAGACCACTAAGTGTCGGTACTTTTCGTTTTGTGTATAAAATCAGCACTCAGATGGGCCATGTTTCAGGGCTCGAACGTCGTGTTAAAGCGATTTCGTCCGATACTGGCGCATACCAGGCGAGAGGTCTGACTTAGGGCTATCCTGTTGGCACAGTGGGCAGCCTGGGAAAATTCCGTGGGCTCGGGCAAGAGACCACTAAGTGTCGGTACTTTACGTTTTGTGTAAAAAATCAGCACTCAGATTGGCCATGTTTCAGGGCTCGAACGTCGAGTTAAAGCAATTTCGCCCGGTACTGGCGTATACCAGGCGATAGGTCCGACCTAGAGCTATCACGTGGGCACAGTGGCCACCCTGGGAAAATTCCGTGGGCTCGGGCAAGAGACCACTAAGTGTCAGTACTTTACATTTTGTGTATAAAATCAGAACTCAGATTGGCTATGTTTCAGGGCTAGAACGTCGGGTTAAAGCGATTTCGCCCGGTAATGGCTCAACCAGGCGAGAGGTCCGACCTAGGGCTATCACGTGGGCACAGTGGCCAGCCTGGGAAAATTCCGTGGTCTCGAGCCAGAGACCACTTAATGTCGGTACTTTACGTTTAGTGTATAAAATAAGCACTCAGATGGGCCATGTTTCAGGGCTCGAACGTCGAGTTTAAGCGATTTCGCCCGGTACTGGCGTATACCAGGCCATAAGTCCGACCTAGGGCTATCATGTGGGCACAATGGCCAGCCTGGGAAAATTTCGTAGGCTCGGGCTAGAGACCACTAAGTTTCGGTACTTTACGTTTAGTGTATAAAATAAGCACTCAGATGGGCAATGTTTCAGGGCTCGAACGTCGAGTTTAAGCGATTTCGCCAAGTACTGGCTTATTCCAGGCGAGAGGTCTAAGCTAGCGCTATCACGTGGGCACAGTGGCCAGCCTGGGAAAATTTCGTAGGCTCGGGCTAGAGACCACTAAGTGTCGGTACTTTTCGTTTTGTGTATAAAATCAGCACGCAGATGGGCCATGTTTCAGGGCTCGAACGTCGTGTTAAAGCGATTTCGCCCGATACTGGCGCATACCAGGCGAGAGGTCTGACCTAGGGCTATCCTGTTGGCCTAGTGGCCAGCCTGGAAAATTCCGTGGGCTCGGGCCAGAGACCACTAAGTGTCGGTACTGGCGTATACCAGGCCATAAGTCCGACCTAGGGCTATCATGTGGGCACAATGGCCAGCCTGGGAAAATTTCGTAGGCTCGGGCTAGAGACCACTAAGTGTCGGTACTTTACTTTTAGTGTATAAAATTAGCACTCAGATGGGCCATGTTTCAGGGCCCGAACGTCGAGTTAAAGCGATTTTGCCAAGTACTGGCGTATTCCAGGCGAGAGGTCCAAGCTAGCGCTATCACGTGGGCACAGTGGCCAGCCTGGGAAAATTTCGTAGGCTCGGGCTAGAGACCACTAAGTGTCGGTACTTTTCGTTTTGTGTAAAAAATCAGCACTCAGATTGGCCATGTTTCAGGGCTCGAACGTCGAGTTAAAGCAATTTCGCCCGGTACTGGCGTATACCAGGCGATAGGTCCGACCTAGGGTATCACGTGGGCACAGTGGCCAGCCTGGGAAAATTCCGTGGGCTCGGGCCAGAGACTACTTAATGTCGGTACTTTACGTTTAGTGTATAAAAAAAGCACTCAGATGGGCCACGTTTCAGGACTCGAACGTCGAGTTTAAGCGATTTCGCCTGGTACTGGCGTATACCAGGCCATAAGTCCGACCTAGGGCTATCATGTTGGCACAATGGCCAGCCTGGGAAAATTTCGTAGGCTCGGGCTAGAGACCACTAAGTGTCGGTACTTTACGTTTAGTGTATAAAATAAGCACTCAGATGGGCCATGTTTCAGGGCTCGAACGTCGAGTTTAAGCGATTTCGACAAGTTATGGCGTATACCAGGCGATAGGTCCAAGCTAGGGCTATCACGTGGGCACAGTGGCCAGCCTGGGAAAATTTCGTAGGCTCGGGTTAGAGACCACTAAGTGTCGGTACTTTACGTTTTGTGTTTAAAATCAGCACTTAGATGGGCCATGTTTCAGGGCTCGAACGTCGAGTTAAAACAATTTCGCCCTTTACTGGCGTATACCAGGCGACAGGTCCGACCTAGGGCTATCACGTGGGCACAGTGGCCACCCTGGGAAAATTCTGTGGGCTCGGGCCAGAGACCACTAAATGTCGGTACTTTTCTTTTTGTGTATAAAATCAGCACTCAGAAGGGCCATGTTTCAGGACTCGAACCTCGAGCTAAAGCGATTTCGCCCGGTACTGGGGTATACCAGGCGAGGGGTTCGACCTAGGGCTATCACGTGGGCACAGTGGCCACCTTGGGAAAATTCCTTGGGCTCGGGCAAGAGACCACTAATTGTCGGTACTTTACATTTTGTGTATAAAATCAAAACTTAGATGGGCCATATTTCAGGGCTCGAACGTCGAGTTAAAGCGATTTCGCCCGGTACTGGCGTATACCAGGCGAGAGGTCCAAGCTAGAGCTATTACGTAGGCACAGTGGCCACCCTGGGAAAATTCCGTGGGCTCGGGCCACAGACCACTTAATGTCGGTACGTTACTTTTAGTGTATAAAATCAGCACTCAGATGGGCCATGTTTCAGGGCTCGATCGTCGAGTTAAAGCGATTTCGTAGGGTACTGGCGTATACCAGGCGAGAGGTCCGACCTAGGGCTATCACGTGGGCACAGTGGCCAGCCTGGGAAAATTCCGTGGGCTCGGGCCAGAGACCACTAACTGTCGGTACTTTACGTTTGTGTATAAAATCAGCACTCAGATGGACCATGTTCCAGGGCTCGAACGTCGAGGTCAAGCGATTTCGCCGGGTACTGGCGTATACCAGGCGAGAGGTCCGACCTAGGGCTATCACGGGGTACAGTGGCCACCCTGGGAAAATTCCGTGGGCTCGGGCCAGAGACCACTAAATGTCGGTACTTTACGTTTTGTGCATAAAATCAGCACTCAGATGGGCCTTGTTTCAGGACTCGAACGTCGAGCTAAAGTGATTTCGACCGGTACTAGTGTATTTCAGGCGAGGGGTTCGACCTAGGGCTTTCACGTGGGCACAGTGGCCACCTTGGGAAAATTCCATGGGCTCGGGCCAGAGACCACTAAGTGTCGGTACTTTTCGTTTTATGTATAAAATTTGCACTCAGATGGGCCATGTTTCACGGCTCGAACGTCGAGTTAAAGCGATTTCGCCTGGTACTGGCGTATACCAGGCGAGAGGTCCGACATAGGGCTATCACGTGGGCACAGTGGCCACCCAGGGAAAATTCCGTGGGCTCGGGCCAGAGACCACTAATTGTCGGTACTTTACGTTTGTGTATAAAATCAGAACTCAGATGGGCCGTGTTTCAGGGCTCGAACGTCGAGTTAAAGCGATTTCGCCAAGTACTGGCGTATACCAGGCGATAGGTCCAAGCTAGGGCTTTCACGTGGGCAAAGTTGCCAGCCTGGGAAAATTCCGTTGGCTCGGGCCAGAGACCACTTAATGTCGGTATTTTTCGTTTAGTGTATGAAATCAGCACTCAGATGGGCCATGATTCAGGGCTCGATCGTCGAGTTAAAGCGATTTCGCAGGGAACTGGCGTATACCAGGCAAGAGGTCCGACCTTGGGCTATAATGAGGGCACAGTGGCCAGCCTGGGAAAATTCCGTGGGCTTGGGCCAGAGACCACTAAGTGTCGGTCCTTTACGTTTTGTGTATAAAATCTGCACTCAGATGGGCCATGTTTCAGGGCTCGAACGTCGAGTTAAAGCGATTTCGCCTGGTACTGGCGTATTCCAGGCGAGAGGTCCGACCTAGGGCTATCATGTGGGCACAGTGGCCAGCCTATGAAAATTCCGTGGGCTTGGGCCAGAGACCACTAAGTGCCGGTACTCTACGTTTGGGTATAAAATCAGCACTCAGATGGGCCATGTTTCATGGCTTGAACGTCGAGTTAATGCGATTTCGCCGGGTGCTGGCATATATCAGCGATAGGTCCGACCTAGGGCTATCACGTGGTGGGCACAGTGGCCATCCTAGGAAAATTCCGTGGGCTCGGGCCAGAGACCACTAAGTGTCGGTACTTTACGTTTTGTGTATAAAATCAGCACTCAGATGGGCCATGTTTCAGGGCTCCAACGTCGAGTTAAAGCGATTTAGCCGGTTACTGGCGTATACCAGGCGAGAGGTCCGACCTAGGGCTATCTCTTGGGCACAGTGGCCAGCCTGGGAAATTACGTGGGCTCGGACCAGAGACCACTAAGTGTCGGTACTTTACGTTTTGTGTATAAAATCAGCACTCAGATGGGCCATGTTTCAGGGCTCGAACGTCGAGTTAAAGCGATTTCGCAGGGTACTGGCGTGTACCAGGCGAGTGGTCCGACCTAGGGCTATCACGTGGGCACAGTGGCCAGCCTGGGAAAATTCGATGGGCTCGGGCCTGAGACCATTAATTGTCGGTACTTTACGTTTGTGTATAAAATCAGCACTCAGATGGAACATGTTCCTGGGCTCGAACGTCGAGGTCAAGCGATTTCGCCGGGTACTGGCGTATACCAGGCGAGAGGTCCGACCTAGGGCTATCACGGGGTACATTGGCCAGCCTGGGAAAATTCGATGGGCTCGGGCCTGAGACCATTAATTGTCGGTACTTTACGTTTTGTGTATAAAATCAGCACTCAGATGGGCCATGTTTCAGGGATCGAACGTCGAGTTAAAGCGATTTTGCCGGGTACTAGCGAATACCAGGTGACCTAGGGCAATCATCTGGGCATAGTGGGTGTCAGCCAGGGACCACTTTTTGTCGGTTATGCGTCTTATCTTCATAAAATAAGAACTCTGATGAGCCATGTTCTAGGGCTCGAATCAAGAGTTGAAGCGATTTTGCTGGGTACTGGCGTATACCACGTGAGAGGTCTGACCTCTGGCTATCACGTGGGCACAGTGACTACCCTGGGAATATTCCGTTGGCTTGGGCCAGAGACCACTAAGTGTCTGTACTTTTCATTTTGTGTATAAAATCAGCACTCAGATGGGCCATGTTTCAGGGCTCGAACGTCGAGTTAAAGCGATTTCGCCCGGCTTAGGTCAGTGGCCACTTAATGTTTGCCTTTTGCGTATAAACTCAGCACATATATGGCCCATGTTTTAGGTCTCGAATCTCGAGTTAATGCGGTTTTATCGGGTATTGGCGTATACCATGAGAAAGATCTGATATACGGCCTTCTCTTGGGCATAATGGCTACCCTGGGAAAATTCCTTGTACTTGAGTCAGATACCACTTAATCGCGGTACTTTACCTTTTGTGTATAAAATCAACACTCCGATGGGCCGTTTGAAAGCGATTTGACCGAGTACAGGTCTATTCCAGGCATTAGTTCTGACCTACGGCTATCGCGTGACCACAGTGTCTACCCCGGAAAGATGTGAAGACATGGGCCTCAAACCTTTAATTGCTTGTACCATGCGTTTACTTCATAAATCAGCACTCAGATTGTTCCAACTTTAGGGCTTATATCTTCCCTTGACGTAAATCATTTCAGACTTTGTGATATTAGTACATTATAAAGAAATCAAAGCACACAAAGTACTAGGATATTCATTGTGTTTAGATTTATTGCATTTTTTTGTTGAATTTAATGCTGTAGCAACACCTTGTACAGGTCATATCACAGCGGTCAGTCCACGTCCTCACGTAATCTCTGGATTTAGCTGTTAACAAACTACTATGTTCTTACGTTGTCAGTCACTGACTACTGTCCTACATGATTGAGAATCAGTGGCAGGAGGAAGAATGGCCGGAGTTATTAATTGTGTTGATTACATGTTTTTCTTACTCTCTTCACAATAAAAATCTGCTTGGGTCATTTAACAATAATGAACGATTGAATTTACTTATTACTATGATTACTGTTGTAACTAGTCAAAGTTATGTACTGTGACAATATGACTCTAATAGTGTTTAATTAGTCTGCGTGTCAAAAAAACTCCAATATACAACTTGAATTTTACACTTAAGCTTAATACATTGTAATAGTATATTATAGTTTTGTACAACCAATCTGTCTTGCATCCAATTAGTTTATCTTTTACTTGTAAATATCCTGTTATAAAAGGCACCTTAAATTTATTTGTACAATGTTCTTTTTTCCGATAAAGAACCAAGCATGAAAAGAGTAAAATCCTACACATGAGAGTCAAAATCTCATCAGAACTGTGGAAGGTAATACCTAGTCCTACGTCTTACGCCAGTTTTTCAGAAAATACTGCTTTTTCCAAGGGGTAATAAACACCTAGGTGTAAGTGCCCCTATCACTGGTTGATAGTGTCCAGCTCAGCATGGTATAATTTATTGGTATTATCAGATTACAACTGATAGAGTTATTATACAACAAGAGAGGCGAGCTCACAATTTTAGAACTTTCTGATAACTTTTAGTCATTGAAGTTCTTTGCATTTGTTTGAAGAGCCCATATCTCAGCAACATCCGAGATATTGCTGACGTTCTACAAATAAACATGCTGAGATGGCTTGGTCACAAGCTGGACCTCCCAAGTCAGAAATTTGAAGATCACAGCACACCATGGCCAAGGTTGATCAGATTTCACCTAGGAAGACCTGGTAAAGCGTGATCGATTGTAACTTTATATGGATGACACCAACCATCAGGACCACCAGACATGAAGAGGAAGACTTCGTTCCACACAAGAAAGACAAACCTCACTCTTGCCGAAAGAATAATCAACGGCTTGTACCAAACTTAAAACCGGATGTTGATTAGGATGACGACGATGATGATGATAAATCTAAGGTAGGAGAAAAATGGACTTACCAATTGTGACGCTTCACACAACATATTAACAGGTATATTAGCATAATAGACAAATCACATTATCTAAATTATTCTAGTGAAAATACTTTAATGTCACATTATTATTCATACATGTAGCAACATATACTTTTCAGAATGAGTGATAGGGTGTCTGTAATCTGATGTCCTTACCAATCAAATTCATGTTTTAAAAAGTCATAGGGTATAAAATGAACTGTGTTCCTAAAATTATAGTCATAAGACGCATTTTATAAAAAAATAAGTCATTAGATTTGTATTGTATTAATAGATACAGTAATGATGTAGAAAAATGGTTCACTCTTCTTACAAAATAAGATCTTTTGAAATATGATTTAATATATAAAACAGTATAATACGTGCTCACAAATACAACAACACTGGTGTTATGTTTCTATTTCTCATTCAATGTAAATAGTACACATGTTCATGACAAATTACAATCAAACAAGCCAGCACAGCAAGTGCCAAATTAATGTAGATTTATGGCTGCGCTAATTGCTTGTGGTCAATAAAACGATCATTGTTTCCCTGATAAGCCCCATCATCCATTGGATGCTCTCAACTGGCGTAAGACGTAGGACTGATACAGTTATGTCCAGAACCACTATGAAAACATTATTAGACCACTTCAGTCAATTTAACAGCGGATGAACTATTAGTCTGTCATTTCAATCTGATAAGCCTAGTATCTAAATAAACACAATGTTGTATTGTTTATAATGCTTTAGTATTCATATGTATAGCACATCAAGTCAGGAAGACTTTGTAGTATAACATTTATTAATTCAATTACCATCAGATTAAAAAAAAGAATTATAATTATTATCGTTATTCGTTTTATATTTGTTCAAAATCATATAAGCAATTATAGTAACATAATACTTGATTTCATGAATGTGACTTGAAACGGTTGTTAAAAATCATACAGTAAGTTTAATATGAGTTAATTGGAGAAAGTTATTTTTTCTACAATCATTTTTAAGTTAAGCGCTTTTTGATAAACAAAGTCGTTCTTCTGGCCTCTATTTTACCACAACTACGCAATTTTCTTTACAGTATGTACAATTTGTCTCTATTCTCCGAAATTACAGACAAAAGTGCATCATGTTGAACATAAAATCATTTAAAACAAACTGTCCCAAAGTTTTCGTTTTATACTGGGCACGTTGCACAAGGCGAGTGCTAATATGCTATTCAAAATTGCTTTCAAAAAGCGCTAGCTAGCGATAGCCTTGAAGATGTGGAACATGTCCCTTGATATGAATACGCGCAAGGATATCGAACTATTTTTCTATGGCGTCACTCAATCCACGGAGAAGATCGAAGTGGCCGGAAAGAGTAAAACTCTATTACCATTGAAATTATCGAGGGTAATTAGACGAGATGACCGACATGCATTCGATCGCGATTGATTTGAATATCATCATTATCGTCGGAACCTGTCCGACGATAATAACAATTATCAAGATTTGAGCATTTTTGTGTCGACACCGGCTGTCTTTAGCCAATCAGAACGTTGCATTAGAGGTCACGTGACCAAAATGATGACGTCGAGTAGCAAAAAATGGGGTGCGTGTATGGAATCGTCCACGGCGTGTATTATACAGTTACCTGTTTGTAATACAAGAAAATATCATTATCGATATATGACCGGATATCAATATCAAGGAGTAACAATATAAAACCAAAAAAACATTCATACCTATTCGTAACATGTTCATTTATTGAAGAAAGCTCGCTTTTGTTGAAAAACAACAACCTATCTTCCATATTTCCGAGCGAGTTTATTAGTAAATATGAACGTTCGATTAGCTGGCGGAATGTAGGGCAGAATATGTTCTTGAAACGAGCGCAGTCGGAATATGTCTGGACAGCACATGGTAATTCGATGGTTTTTATCTGACTTAAAGCACTGACGAATACCTGAATCTGTGGTAATACGTCAGATGACCACTGCTGGTATTTATATCCGACGGGGATGGAGGCGCTGTAGTCGAGCTTCTGAAGGTCTGATTTAAAGCTCTCTACTGTAAAGACATGCACTGTTTGATCTGCATATTGCTTGAATCTTTATTCTCTATGGAGAATACACGGCTAAACAACGATTTCACGCATTTTTGGAAATGCTAATACGTGTAGAAGTGTTAAAATGATTTTAAAGCGTTTGATCATGTATGCATGGCTTATTAGAGATGTATACACGGACAGCTTAGACGGAGAGCGGATGACTGAATACGTACAAATCGGAGGGATTTTCTCAAAGCAATTTTCAATCAAATTGTCAGGCCAAGCAAAATAAATGAACTTGATTTTTCTACGTGCTTTGCATTTCCATATGACTTACAACTGAAATGATCATGATACGTGTATAGTAAAATTTAGATGCAATATAAAACAATAAGATAGTTATAGACAATGCAGGCCTGATGAGATATGTGGAGTCATGATTTTTTGGCCATCAAAATGACGCACACACATATATGCTTATGAATCAAATCGGTTCAGCAGCATTGTCATTTTCTGAAAACTGTGTTCTTTTAAAGCCGACAAAATATACCCAAATGGTCATCCACTCGCAACACCTTACAATACGCGTCAGCTTCGTACTAAACAAGGTCAAGAGCGACGAAAATGTTTAAAATTCAATCGTTATCATTCACGGTACAGAATTTTCGTTCAGCACACCATAGCTAATAGTAAAATCTACAAATGCATAAGATCCGTATGGCGACATCCCAGAGAATTGTTATCTGTAGTTGTCTGGATATGTGCTGCCAAGGAGGTGCGAAGAAAACATTTAGGAATAATTTATTCATCATGCTTCCTTTTGAAAGAATCATATCTGGGAGATGAAGTGGAAGGGTAAGCGAGTACTGGTAAAGTAAAACATGTCCAGGAAAGTTGGTTAGGTGAGCTGGCCTCAGTAAATAATCAAATAAAAAGTGTTGATAAAATTCAAATAAAACAATTAAAAACACACGTTTATTATCTGGGTTTGGTGGGGTCGGATGAAAGCTGTATGACCTTTGAAGTAAAAAGAGTAGACATCGCAGACGCTTGACAAGGATGATCCTTATAATACTATCCATTTTCAAGGAACGTATCAAATTAAACGAGCTACTTCATTTTACTGACTAATGACTAAAAGACTGTGCTAGTATTCATGTTACAGTTCAAAAACGTACCAATAAAAGACGGCAAAAAATCTTATACAGAATATTGTTTATTTTTTATCATGAAAATTATTATTTTGAGATTGACACCATATTTTAATATCGATACTCCGCTTTACGTTCTAGTAACATTTGAAGAATATCTAATTATAACAAGAGTAAAGAAACTTGTGGACCCAATTGTACATTGATAGTTATAATCTAGAGTTAATTTAATATGGTATTGTGTCCTCTCAAATTAACATGTGGCAATGGTATTTATGGATTTCAAAGATGAACATGTCAACTCTTAGACAGAGAATAAAACACAATTTCAACAAAGCATTTAATCTATTACATGTAACATTCAGCCGCTAACTCAGTTGGTAAGCACGCAAGTCTACTGATCGAGGGGTAGTGGGTTCGCGGGGCATACTTTCGAGGAGCTTGGTCATGAAATTATTTCTACGACCATTATCCCTCATACCAATGATTTTTAATTATGTAGGACAGTTATCAGTCACTGACAAAAGTATGCGCTTAGTAGTTGGTGAACAGCTAAATCCAGGATTAAGCCTTTCCAGGAGGAGTGAGTAGGTTGACTAACCGCAGTAATTTGACCTATACAATGTGTTGCTACGGCGTTAAACCAAACAAACAAACAAACAAACAAACATGTAATATTCAATCAAACGTCTCAACTAATCAACTAGTGACAAATGCTAATGTTGTTGCTTTATGAAGAATCTAGTTTTTAGTATGTTTAATCTTACTGCAAATGCTTTTCTTCAAAGTTTTTATTTAAAACATGAGAACTGCCTATACCTTATGTGGTTTACTTGAATTTATTGCATTTCAGATGTGGTGTAGCCACCAAAATATATTTCCATTAAAATAAGTATTCGTTATTTCCATGTTGGGTCATACGAACATTAAGCTAAGGAGATAACTAGCTATCAGCTATTAGCTAGCAAGTAACCTGCTAGTGATTGATTCTCTGCACTATTTAAATTTAGCATTATTAGATAAATGCAGCTAAGCCCGAATTTGAAAGCGCTTAACTTCAGCGCTTTCAGCGCTTTGATTGAAAATATTAAGCACAGACATACATGTAAAAATATCCCACCCTCATACTGATGCTTCAATTTGCTTGATATATTTTATGATTTAAGAATCAGAAATTATTTTATAGTCCAATAGATATGATAATAGGCCTACGGACACTGATATTAAGCTAAGCGAGGGCCTATACAAACTTGACTTTGCAGATGTATACAGACTCATGAATGTTTACAAGGGCTGTAGAGCTAAATAATCAAAGCACTGAAAGTACTGGAGTATTCATTGTTTTTAGACTTATTCAATTTTTGTTGGGTTTTATGCTGTGGCAACACCTTATATAGATTATATCACAGCGGTCAGTCCACCTACTCACTGTTCCTGAAGAAGCTTTATCTCAGGATTTAGCTGTTAACAAACTACTGGGTGCATACTTCGTCAGTGACTGATGACTGTCCTACATGACTTAGATCATTCACCGACTTACAAGAGCTGTCAAACTTAACCAGAATTCTGGTTAAGTTAATAATCTCTTTGGAAATTATTTTTATCAAGAAACAACACATAATGCAGTTTTGACTCATCATTTTCTGTATTTTGAAAATATCAAATTATAATTTACCATCATTGTAGGGCTTACAACCGTTTAAATTTGAATGTGCGTGTTTGTACATGAGTTTGCCAGTAATTTGTAGTACCATTAAGAGGATTACAGCCAATAATTAACTTATAACTGGTAATGAGTTAACAGTCGTTAAAAGTTAACTTTTATCATACCCCAGCAAATACTGTTGGCCTATCATCAGCTTGGTATTACATTTACTTTATCTTTCATACATGGGATGTGCAATCTGGCTACAAGTTTGTGTCACATTGACAGAATTTTTATAATGGATAGTGCCATGGTTTCATCGTCATTATTTAAAACAACACCTCCATAAAACAACTTTCCAGCCAAAGGTAGAATCTACGGCTTAGGCTTCAATATTAACTGAATATTCTATAAAGCTATTTGTAATCTACTCACACATACTTGCTTTTACCTGCATTGTACATGTAAGCTTATATTTTACAAGCCTAAGACATTTAAAGAAAAAAACTGAATAGTTTATTATATAAAACACATTTTATTAACACATAACTTGTATCACAACAATCAAATGATTAATAGATTTACATATAAACTAAAAATATAGTCATGTTACAAGATGTACAGTTTGAGAGCTCTGTCGACAAGTACTTAATTACTAGCTTTTATTGATTGAAGCGCAAAACCCATGGAAACTAATATTTCAAGAACATCTAAGTCAAATTGCTAGTTGAATTAAAACATCGAGTAGTAGATGAAGCTAAAATGAGTAGTATTGTTATCACATTCTCTCAAGGGATCCAATATGAGTACAATGGATTTCATAAGCAGTTGTTGTAGTAGTATTTATTATATGACAACATTCTTAGTCACAGGTGACAGGTCTGGCTGAACCATAGTTTAATCTATATCACTTCTTTTATATCTTAACACTTAACCTAGAAATAAAAATATGTTAAAATAAGGATCAAGTATGTGAAGATCAACCATAAACAGGCGGATATAAATTTCATAATTAAAACAACTTTTAAATCAACTTTTTTTTGGATATATTTTTGTTTTGACATAAAAAAAGCTGAAAAGAATTGCAAACCCTTTTTCAGCAGGGTGATTTTAATTGATATTTAACAAATGGGGTCACAACTCTGACCTTCATTTTTGCAGTTTATATATGAAAAGGGTTTGTCATGACATTCACACTTGACTGCCATATTATATCAACAATGTTTAGTGATATTCTATGTGCTTAAGCCATAGCACAAAATCTTTCGGATGAATTCCAGGAATTGGAACTATTAAAGGACATTTACTTACTTATCACAACTTGTTCTAGCCTCATCTTTCTAAAAGACTAGTTACATTTTTTCATACATATTTAAAACTCTTCAAGTCATATTCACATATCTTCACAGCTGAAGTCTGCAAAAAACAGAAGTGAAATTATTCACAATGTTTATTTTACATTTTTTACAAAGTCAATTATGACCAAATTTAGTTCAGTAGCCTAGGTAGATTGTTTGACAGTCAAACTAGGAGTGGAAGTAGCAGTTTTTGGCCAAACTTGTGAACCATTTAGGATACTTGTCAAGAAATAATTTGTTCAGTATTTTTTGATATTCTTTCATCATGATCAAGTTGCAAAACACTGGATTAGACATGTGGCTTTAAATTACTGGCTAAAAGCTAATATCAACCCACGTTTGAGCCCTTTCATTATTTTAGTAGGAATGTAAACAGAGATCCTAGGCACATTAATACATTAAACATACACTCTTCATTAACTTAACTACAACTGTCAGATATATAAAAAAATCCTGACAGATTTTTCTTAATGCAACATTAATTTGTTTTTTATTCTTAATTCAATTTCGGCGCGATGGGACCTTTCTGTGTTGGTGCGCCGTAAAACACAAACAAACAAACTTAATTCAATTGTTTCTGTTTTAAAAACAAAAACAAAAGAATGTAAATTTGAGAAAAGTGTCCCTGGATAGAGGCCTGTGGCTGAAATATTGAGAAGAATCAAGAGCAAATAATAAATGCAGTAAGCTACAGCTAACTGGTTAAATGTATGAAAATGTTATTTAATTCATAATCTTTTTCTCAGGTCAATTTGCACATTTAGATGACAAGGCTACTGATATATTGCTTAAATATTATTTCTGAGAGATGGATTTTACAGGCCCAGCATTGAAGCTTAAAGGTCACCTCAAACTTAACCAATGAATACAACACAACTAAATTTCAATTAAGTTAGCTGTTTTAAAATATACTTTTCAAGGCTTTCACTGTTGCAGTAGCTTAGATTTAGAGAAGCCAAGTATTCTAAATATACTCCCCACTTGGGCCCATCAAATGTTATTTTCACTTGCCCAGGTGGAAACCCAGTCACATTGGGCAAGTACATCTCAGTATTAATGGAGCATAACACTTTTTGTTAAACCTGAAAATACATTAAAATTTAAATAGATCTCATGTTTAAATTAAATAAATCTAAGGTTTTGCAAAAAAATAACAGGATAATAATATATAAAATTTCTATGATATTGATCATTGTAATTATCAGTTAACAATATGCAGGTATAATGGTATTATAATTATTACAACATGTTTTCATATTCTTTAAAACAATCAAGGGGTCCTATGGGCACATCCCACTCGAATTCATAACACCAGTATTTCGTATACTGCCCTGTTAAACAGACTATACAAAAATGGCTTTGGTAAGTTTTTACCCCTGCACTTGTCAAAATCTAATTCGACTTTATAACGTAAAATATTTGTTCCGTGTGATATTTTTCATCGTGACGTAAGTACGAATGTCCTTGGGACGAAAACGCGACTTCTTCAGCAGCGCATTTTTACACGAAAGGAAGCTTAAATGGCCATAAACTCTTACGAGATGTTACATTAACAATGAATTTCAATGATTCAAGCACAAATATAGTTTTAACTCACCGAAATCTAATCAAAATTATTGTTTCAAAAAATGAACGCACACCTTGACAAGGCCGATACAGACGACATAGTAAACAAAGGTTAAAACGCTTACGAATACTTTTTCTTGCGAATGATCACCTATATGAGTAAGGTAGAAACGAAAAAAATGGTTAAAAACAACTTACCTGTACATAAACTTCTCTGTTTATTGGTGAAAAACCAAAAAAATATGTTTTAGTCGAGAGAAAAAATGGCGTCCAAAATACAAGTTGAGGAAATTTTTTCAGAGATAAGGTAAGTCGAACGTTCCTCAAAAGATAAGGAAAAAAAGACCGATGTTGAGGAAAATCTCAGAGTGGAGTGAGGATGGGAATACCACTTAAAATATTTCCTCAAACTTAAGAAAATTTTGGTCTATTCTGAGGAAAATCTGTCGATTTGAGGATAATTTTATACTTAAGTAAGGATGGGAATACGGCCCCTGGTTAAATTAGGATGGTCGTCACGTGACTATAGTGCTTGATACGGGGACGTAGTTTCATTCATAATTTTTCATGAATGAAATCGATGTATACATCCGCGATTGTCAGTAACGTCTATTGTTCACAAATTTGTCAATACTCGGTTTCACTTTGAAGAAAGGTTTGATGTAGATCGAGTTAAATGCGTAATTAAATTGACGCGTAGGAATACACAGATGATCGATGAAACAAAAGAACTATTTGCGAACTATTTTGTGTAGCGGAATTTTCCGGATGCTGTTCGGTTTCGTTGATTAATATATAGGTCAATAGGTCAGTATAGGATTCCGATCGGAATACCGCTATTAATCTATTGGTAACAGAGTATTCATTGTTAAAAACAATGAATACAAAAAATGCAATGGCATTATAGTCTGAGTTTTATATTTACGCACTTTTACCGACTTTACAGCTATTATTCCTGGTCATCGGGCTACTGGTATCTTTCTATCAGTCTCCCTTTTACACCGCTTATTAGTGCAGCTGACAAATTGGTGACACTGAAAATATAAACAAACATTTAAATACAAGAACTTCTCAAATTATGTTTATTAAGCCTATAACCACTAGCCTGAAGCCCAAGAATTATTTTTGTCTAGTGGAAATAACTTATTTTATAAAACCTGGCTAGTCTAGTTCATGAATTGTTCATAATAATGTAACATAAGATGACTGAGTACACTTACTTTTTGTTGTCAAACTTAACACAGCTTAATGAAGTTAACGATATGTTAACAAATTTGAACCCCATTATTTTAACTTTACGTAGAACAACTTTTAAGTATACAAAGTAACCAGGGCAAATTATGTTAGATTTGTTTTAAAAGGGAGATAACTCTGAATATCTCGCTTAAGTAAGTTTTTAATATCACTTCAGTTGTCACCCTTCTAAATTCTAATATATTATTCATTGAGATATTAGAGTTATCAGGTTTATTTGGATTCATTGTTTCGCAAACTTATTTGTTAACCCAAGGCTTTTCTTCAGGGCTTTTGTCAGTCCAATCTTTGTCTCCATAGGCAACAGTTATAACTTTGCTACCTTGATATAAAGTAGATTTTAGAATGGTTTCTTTGCAGGTACCAATTTACACCTGGATGGAAGCATGGCAGATAAATTACTTGCTCATGGAAAGTAGCAATGCCCCCAGTGGGATTCGAAACAAGGACTGATCGATCCTTAAGCACTGGATTTCTGCTCCTACTAGATCTACACTGTGTATCAAATTGTGACCAAGCTCGTAGCCTTATATGTATTAAAACCGCACAAATCTTCCAGCTACCGCTTACTACGGCTTAAATAAACTGTAGTTCAGTTGTCAGTTCAAAAGAACTTTAACCACAGCATGAATTAAGAAATGTGTGCTGGGCTTTGAAAAACCTTTATCCAGATTTAAAAAACAATAACAATTATTTAATAAAGACCTTATTAAGTTATTTCATGAAAAACAAAACCGTTTAAGAATTAATTAAAATACTAATCTATGTTTAGGAGTTTCAGACTCCTAAGATTTACATCGAAATCTGTTGATTATGGTGTATGGTGAAATTAAAAGAATACATTTATAATATATGGCAGTTTAAGCTGCCTACCATACCCGACTAGATCTATGTATTCCCAACTTGTCAATTGTTTCAATATCATAACCTCTACATGGGACAAATTTTGTAATTTCATGTTTATATTCATTTAATCCTCATCATCAGCATAAAAAAGTAAAAGTAATTGCATTTTATAGTCTAAGTTTCATGCTTACGCACGTTCACCGACTTTACAGCTATTACCCCTGGTCATCGGGCTACTGGTATCTATCTATCAATCTCCCTGGGTAGTCTTTTAACTCCGCTTAGTGCAGCCCACACTTTGGTGCAACGGAATTAAACCACCCTCGCAGGTACCCATTTACACCTGGGTGAAGTGAAGCAATCGCAGGTAAATTTCTTGCTCAAGGAAATTAGCAGTGCCCATGGTGGGGTTCGAACCCGGGACCTCTCGATCCCTAAGCGCGAGTCCTACCACTGGACTACTGCTCCTACTGCACGGACTGCAACTCTGGTTTTCTAATGGTGCGCCAGAAAGTAGCCAAAATTGCTTTTTCCAGTAATTTAAACAAAAGAAAGCTAAAATGCAGTTACATTTGTACTTGATTTACGCCGCGAGGAATTGGCCATGGTCAAAATTCTAAATACAAGAAATTTTTGGATTTCAAGTGCATTTTTGTAGTTTAAAATGTTTTTAATTGCTATATTTAAAGTATCAATGGCAAGTATTGCATTTTGGTTTTTCATTGATATTGGTTTTCACAATATTGACATTAATACACAAAAGCGCCTGTCAGAAGCAAATTTAGCGGTTTGCCGAGCTAGCATAAAAATCAGCCGTCATTTTCAAGGCAGCTCAAAAATTGCAAAATAAAAGCCAGTATGACAACAATGTTTGTTATGTTTTGTAATGGTGAATTATCAAAGGAATTCAGATTACTTGGTTACGCAAAGTCTCACTATAAAGAATCTTAAAAAAAATATGACGAGGGTCAAGTCCGTGGAATTCTATCCGGATAGCCACTTCTCCCATGTTATAGGCCTAGGTCAGATCTCTGGCGTGGTATACGCCAGAACAAGGCTAAATCACTTTAACTCGACGTTCGAGCCCTGAAACATGGCCCATTTAAGTGCTGATTTTATACACAAAACGTAAAGTACCGACAGTTAGTGGTCTCTGGCCCGAGCCTTCGGAATTTTTCCAGGGTGGCCATTATGCACGAGTGATAGCCCTAGGTCGAACCCCTCGCCTGGTATACACCAGTACCCGGCGAAATCGCTGTAACTTGAAGTTCGAGCCCTGAAACATGGCCAATGTGAGAGCTGATTTTATAATCAAAACGTACAGAGCAGTTACGTAGTGGTCTCTGGCCAAAGCCCACGGAATTAAACCAGGGGGATCACCGTGCCCACGTGATAGACCTAGGTCGGACCTCTCGCCTGGTATACGCCAGTACCCGACAAATACGCTTATACTCGACGTTCGAGCCCTGAAACATGGCCCATCTGAGTGCTGATTTTTTACACAAAACGTAAAGTACCGACACTTAGTGGTCTCTGGCCCGAGCCCACAGAATTTTCCCAGGGTGGCCACTGTGCCAACGTGATAGCCCTAGGTCGGCCCTCTCGCCTGGTAAAAGCCAGTATCGGGCGAAATCGCTTTTACTCGACGTTCGAGCCCTTGAACATGGCCCATCTGAGTTCTGATTTCATACACTAACGTAAAGTACCGACACTTAGTGGTCTCTGGCCCGAGCCCACGGAATTTTCCCAGGGTGGCCACTGTGCCCACGTGATAGCCCTAGGTCGGACCTCTCGCCTGGTTGAGCCATTACCGGGCGAAATCGCTTTAACTCGACGTTCGAGCCCTGAAACATGGCCCATCTGAGTGCTGATTTTATACACAAAATGTAAAGTACCGACACTTAGTGGTCTCTGGCCCGAGCCCACGGAATTTTCCCAGGGTGGCCACTGTGCCCACGTGATAGCCCTAGGTCGGACCTCTCGCCTGGTATACGCCAGTACCGGGCGAAATCGCTTTAACTCGACGTTGGAGGCCTGAAACATGGCCCATCTGAGTGCTGATTTTATACACAAAACGAAAAGTACCGACACTTGGTGGTTTCCGGCCCGAGCCCAAGGAATTTTCCAAAGGTGGCCACTGCGCCCACGTGATAGCCCGATGTCGGACCCCTCGCCTGGTATACGCCAGTACCGGGCGAAATCGCTTTAACTCGACGTTCGAGCCCTGAAACATGGCCCATCCGAGTGCTGATTTTGGACACAAGACGTTAAGTAATGACAATAAGTGGTCTCTAGCCCGAGCACAAAGAATTTTCCAAAGGTGGCCACTGCGACCACGTGATAGCCCTAGGTCGGACCAGTCGCCTGGTATACGCCAGTACCGGGCGAAATCGCTTTAACTCGACGTTCGAGCCCTGAAACATGGCCCATCTGAGTTCTGATTTTATACACAAGACGTAAAGTACCGACAGTTAGTGGTCTCTGGCCCGAGCCCACGGAATTTTCCCAGGGTGGCCACTGTGCCCACGTGATAGCCCTAGGTCGGACCTCTCGCCTGGTATACGCCAGTACCGGGCGAAATCGCTTTAACTCGAGGTTCGAGCCCTGAAACATGGCCCATCTGAGTGCTGATTTTATACACAAAACGAAAAGTACCGACACTTAGTGGTCTCTGGCCCGAGCCCACGGAATTTTCCCAGGGTGGCCACTGTGCCAACGTGATAGCCCTAGGTCGGACCTCTTCCTGGTTGAGCCAGTACCGGGCGAAACCGCCTTAACTCGATGTTCGAGCCCTCAAACATGGCCCATCTGAGTGCTGATTTTATACACAAAACGTAAAGTACCGACACTTAGTGGTCTCTGGCCCGAGCCCACGGAATTTTCCCAGGCTGGCCACTGTGTCCACGTGATAGCCCTAGGTCGGACCTCGCGCCAAGTATACGCCAGTACCGGGCGAAATCGCTTTAACTCGACGTTCGAGCCCTGAAATATGGCCCATCTGAGTGCTGATTTTATACACAAAACGTAAAGTACCGACACTTAGTGGTCTCTGGCCCGAACCTACGGAATTTTCCCAGGGTGGCCACTGTGCCCACGTGATAGCCCTTGGTTGGACCTCATGCCTTGTATACGCCAGTACCCGGCGAAATCAGTGGGGAGCACTAACCATGTCTATAAAAATGGTAACATAACCCATAGGAGTTGTTTAGTAACTAGTTAGAGGCATCAGGCCCGACAAACGGACTTGCCATGTTTAATTACTGGTTATGGTACCTGGTTTTAGCACTACATTTATATTTCACTATTCACATAAAAAAATTTTGCTAGCAAAAATAGCAACTTGTGGCAACTTGTGGCCACTTTTGTTAGCAAAAAGTTTTTGCTAACTTCAGCGACGTCACCAATCAAGTGATTCCGAATGCCCTTCAGTCTCAAAATTTTCCAATCCCTATTTATTAGGTACGAAGATATTCATATTCGTTCCATTTCTCGCACCTTCAATGGGCACGAATACTCATGGACGAACGGAAATGTCGTACCCAAATACATAAAATGGAGTTCTTAGTTTCTGCTCGTCACTAAAATAGTTTGTACCCACTTCGCCCCATAGAAAATTCGTACCTCGTTGATAAGGGAGCGGCAATTAAATGACGAATTTCAATTTCCCCATAGAAATGTCAAACCAGATTGAGGTTCGAAATTTAGAGGCAGAATTGCATTGCAGCCCGAATTTTGGTACCAAATTCATATCAGTCCAGATTTGAGGCCGAGCGGCGATATATCAGTTTGATCTGGGAAATGAACGGACGAAAGTTTTAGGCATAATGGCGACATTTCCTTTCGTCGTAAAGTATTTGTACCTTCTGACGGTGAGAGAAATAAAAAGGAATATTTCAATTCATCCTTAGAAATTTCATACCCAATTAATAGGCATCTCTAGGTTTCAAACCCAAAGACGATATTTCTTGTTCATCCAAAAGTATTCGTAACAACTTGATGCGAACAACTAAATGACAATAATGGTGCGAGAAATTAAAAGTACCCATATTAGTTCCAATCTCTCATACAGAGTTGTCGATCCTTACAGTGATCTTTATACTGTAAGGATCGACAACTCTGTATGAGAGATTAGTATCCTAAAGTACGAAATTTCTGATTTAAAAATCTTCCAGATACTGTATGAAAGGTTTCGAGGTCGAATACCTGCATTTCCGTTCGTCTTTTAAAATTCGTATCCACATTATGTGAGAAGAGATAGAAATTTCGTTCTCACTAGGGTGCGAGAAATTGAAAGCTGCATAGGGTTCGAGAAATTAAAGGACGAATAAGAATATTTCGATTCGCCCATTCCAAATCGTTCTTAAAATTTTCGCACCCAATAGTATTTACGAAGTTTACGTGCGAATGGAAATCCCTATTTATCTAAAGTTCCCGTTTCCTTTCCTTGGTGGGTACGAATTTGGCAGACGAAAAGAAATACCGCAGTTACAATTACATGTACCTAGAACTCGCCATTTGGTCGAGAAATTCTCCAATCCAAATAGGTACATTTGTACGAAATTTCAATACACGTCTAGAGGAGTTGTTGCCATTTGTTCTTTTCCTGGTACCTTTAGCAAGCACGAACATACTTATGGACGAACGGAAATTACCCAAATACATGTAATAGGGTCAAGTTTGGAGCCAGTTCGTGCATTAAAATTTCGTACTAATGAGAATATTGATGACGGGAGCAAGGAATTAAAGGACGAACAGAAATATAACGATTCGCCCATAGAAATTTCGAACCCAATAGCGAGACTGAATCGCTTATTTCCATTCATCCGTATTTGTTGTAACTTCTGAAGGTTGGAGAAAGGCCACAGTTCATAACCTCTTATATTGGGATGAACATTCGTCGGTTATCCCACGATACAATACTCCACTATGCCGCATTATGTACCGTAGGCAATTCGGTTAGAAAAATCTCGTTATCATGAATAAATGCAATTTCGCAAAAAAAAATACGGGAAAGTAGCCTATGAAATAACACCATTTTTTTAATAAACGTGAATTTGTCTTTATTTTAAGAAAAAAACAGTAAATGAAGTGCATTTCATTGTAACACGCGATTTTATTGGAATATGACAAGTCCCCCCCAGCCTCATGCATATAAATGAGATTTTGCCAGTCAAGTTGCCCACGGTACGTATGGAGCATAACGGAAGTACTGTGGTTGCCGACAATGGGGTGAAGATATTACAACTTTTGTTCTCAATTGGGTTCGAAAGTTTTGAAGCCGAAAGGCTATATTCGCACATACAATCCAGGATTCGTCCTCACAAATTTCGTACCAAATTAAGATTGGGTAAACTAGAGGAAAAATCGCGACATTTTGAAATCATGCTCAAAATTTCGTACCCTTGAATTTCATGGGTATGAAGTTCCGAATAAGAATTCTGTAAACATCTCGATTCGCCTCAAGTTGTACCAATTTGAATAAAAAGTCAACAATTTTGAAAAATGTAATTGGCCAACAAACATCTCAAGGACAAAATGTCCGAGACGACTTGTTAAATACAATGTAGGAGCAGGCCAGAATTATATCATGTACAAAAAATGACATTCTGTTTATTCTTTCTTGTTTTCTGTCATTACCATAATGTAACAGGGACCAGCTTGACAAGTTGATGAATCTGAAAGTTAAAAGTTTAAATTTGATAAAATCTTACAAATAAAATTGAAAGTATTAAAACAGAGTCAAAACAACTCACCAGAAGACAACTCAACATTGGATAACTCAACATGTAGATAGGGACACCAATTTAACCCGTATAACTTACCCCAGATGACACTTACTAATTATGTGATAACATTTCATCACTTGTTTACATCTTCATTAACTGATAAAACCGAGGATTCCAACTGTAAGGACCTAGCTACTTACCAATTGGATTGCTTCAGATTTTATCAGTGAAAGATAACTGACCGAAGTCCCTAATTTAGTATTTATTTATCTATTTATTTGAGTTAACGCCGTATCAACACAATGTAGGTCATTTCACGGAGTCAAGCGCACCTAACATAGCTTTCCTGGACCATTGTCTATAACCAGTACTCACCTACCCTTCCACAAGGCCGGAAACTTCTCCATATTATCTAATCAATGGAGGAAAGTCGACATTATTGTCTAATTTTCATGGAAAGGTACAGTTGAGTTCACACTAAAGTTTACACCCTAGTGCACTTGGAGTGCACATCATCCACACCTAAAGTGCACTTGAAGTGCACTTTGAGGTGCAGTTTAGTTCAGCCAATTTATTGAAGCTAGAAAAAATACTTGTTGGTTGCTTGAAGACAATATTGAATGAATATTTAGGTTTATAAAACCTGGTAAACAGTTAAAAGATGATTATAAATTAAGCAAATTATTGACTAATTTATATTTTATTGAGTTCAGAATATTTTAGTCTTATTACACATGTAAATTTGTGTGGAGTCAATTCAATATTAAATGTTTGCATTGAATTGATTGTCATGTATAATGATTAAGACTAAACAGAAATAATTATTATACTCATTTTATAATTGTTCCTTATATTTTAATAGAAAATATGTGTTTTGGTGAAAAAAATGCCACACAAGTTATTTGATTGTCTAAATTTTAAATGATTCAGTCTTTATACTGTTCGACTGGTTAATTTATCAATATCTCATATCTAAATATTATATAAAATAAATCAAAATATAAAAACACCAAGCCTTATTTCAGTTTAATGCCTGTCATCTTTTTTGTTTTATAATAGTATGACATTTGTATTAAGTACTTGAAAATGTTAATGATATATGTGTATGTTTTATCATACATGTTAGTCGCATGTCACTATTTCATTTAAAATACTAGAAACCCTATAGACAGCCTGTCTTTGTTAGATAGGAAAGGTGTGAAAATATGTAAACAACAATAAATTGGACTTCGTTGCCTTTTTCGTGTAAAGTTTTTCACCTATATTCAGCATTTTTGTTCACGAGGCATGACATTAAGTGTGTTAAATTCATTCATTATGCCTTTATTTAAGATTCATAGCTTGTATATTTTAACAGAAATTTGTAATATAAACAGTTTAATATTTTCAGATGAACGTAATGAAAGTTGAACCATTTTAAACACAGATAATGTAAACGTTTCTGACCTCCATACTCTTGCACAATCATTGAATGTCAAACCTAAAGTAAGACAGTAAGAGAATGTCAAGCATATTGTAAGGCGGATATAATTCGCCAAAAGCCATTTTTAAGCGATTTTCGAACTGTTTTAATGTTTAATTGTCGGCACTCTACCAAACGGACAATAACTGACTGAACAGTACACTACAATTAAAGTAATGACTTTGTGTAACTGTCTGGAACATTTACACACATTTAAAAAGTTGTAAACCAAATATCAAAGGGTTCTTTTATCACATACAAGTAATATACTTGACATACCACCTTATTTCTAAGTTAGCCAAGAAGGGCATCATAGTTTGCAATGCAATTTTGCAGTTTTTGTTATTCAGATTAAATAACGCTTGTCTCTAAACTTTGATATTGGCCAAAAAGATATGAGATTTCGTATGAATCTTATAACTATACCCTGATATCCTCCACTAATTACCTACTTATCACTTATTATTCAATCTTCGCCGATGCACAATATTGTAATTTCGAAAAATACTAAACTCTACAAGTACTGCAATGAAGTGAAGGTAGGATAACTGTGCATAAAACACAAATGATTGACAAAAATAAACAAGTAAATCTGTGAGCTAATGCTCACTAGTGATACCCCGCCAAAATCTAAAAATATGCGACAAACAGGAAGTAGATGAGCAAGGAGCATGAAATCGCTTTACACCACATGGGACTATGGGATGAAGCAATATGCAAAGTATTAGGCTGCTGCATGTTATAGTTGCTGAGAAAACTGCGACGGAAATTTTGTAACGGACGGACAAGGGTAAAACAGTATACCCCCCTCTTCTTCGAAGCGGGGGTATAAAAAGAATGGACCAAAAGTTAAAAAAATCAACATTCGGTGTTCGAACCTATGCCAGACAAAAACATGTTTTAAGCACAACAGTCTAACCGTTTACGCTATAGAGTCCATTAATAAAACACGTTGGACATTTAGTACTCTAAGGTAATTTTGTTGGTTTAAGTTTGGGTCGCTTATATCAACTATAATTTTATACTTATGTAAGAAAGACTTCATGAAATCCACTTAAAATATTTTATAAGATACTCATAGTTACGGCCAAAATATTTAAGACAATCTTAAATTTATTTAAGTTATGAGAGCGTTCGTGAAACCGGACCCAAGTGTTATAAACATTATTGTGACATCAATTTGCAGTTTTATCTTTATTTAACAATTATAAACTGTTCAACTTGATTTTAATTGACTTAACTTTCATTTGTGTTCTTTATCATTCAAAGTCATGAAAGTTACTATGTCATACATGTTTTAATGATAATTATTTCCTCATGAATGCATAAATCTTGGAATTTGAACAGTGTTTTAACTAAATGGTTCTTGTTACTTCTAAGTTCATTTTCAATTTAATTTTGTAAAAAAATTGTTTGATTATAAATTTTTAACTTTCTATCATGTAATAGAAACCTACAGATAAAATCAATATTGTCATCAATCTATAAACAAGTCTTCAAACTTCAATATATTGATAAACAAAACTGCACTAAACTGCACCTCAAAACAAAGTGCACTTCAAGTGCACTTTCAGGTGTGGACGAAGTGCACACGAAGTGCACTTTGTGTAAACTTTAGTGTGAGCTCAACTGTATAACCTCCCCGGGTGGGATTCGAACCCTCTGGCATGAGTATCCAAATCCCGGCGCGCTACCAACTGCACTATCGACCCGGATCCCTAATTTAGTTTCAAGTGAATCCTTTCAGTGGTTTCAAAAGAAAAGCTTGCTAAATAAAACTGAACCAAGAAATTACTAAGTATAAAGGGGCATAATCCAGTCAAAAGCCATGACTGAGTTTTGCAACTCTTAACAAGTGTTACGCTGATGCCACTGCCGACACACAACGGAGTAGGTTAGCCTCACTATCCACTGAATAGTGGAGCAAAACAACAGTTTTTAAATATTGTCATTTGCTTACATCTCCCTTTAAGCTCTAACTAGTTTTAGAGAAAGCCTACATACTTATCAATTTATACAAAATTGTTATAGTTTTTACCTGAATAGCTGATGAAAATTTTTCACCATTTCACATGGTACAATATTCTAATCAGAAGAACAAATTCCTATGGCTGCAACCAATAAAAATATACAAGACAATGCATAAAACAATGGGTCATGGTGATAACTCTGCAACTCCTTTGACTGGAGATCCTGAAATAAAAGATAATAAACATGAGAACACAGCCAATAATAATTTTAGAGAATAAAGACTCGTCTCAAATAATTGTGCTCCAAGAACAACCCTTTGAAGTGGGAGCCTAATACAATTGCTTCCCTATTATCTAGACTTAGCAAATCTGACAGTTACAGGTTTCATTTTTGGCCCTGAAGATTAAATCATAAAATGCTATATTATCAATTTTTCTTCATAGAGGGACAAGTTGTCAACTTCTTGTGAAAGTGTAACTGGTACAGAAGTGTCGAATTATGATGCTCAGATGCTAGTCAAGCGGCCCGGTTAGCTCAGTTGGTAGCACACAAGTCTACTAATCAAGGGGTCGTGGGTTCGATTCCTGGGCAGGGCATACTTTCATGGAGCTTGGTCATGAAATTATTTCTACGGCCATCAGATGCTAGATCTGAAGAATTTTTAGGCCATGTCCTGGTATTATCATATCACCACCATTTCTTCTGTGATGTGGTTTTGTACTTAGGCAGACATCTATTTATTTATTGGATTTAACGTCGTATCAACACAATTTAGGTCATTTCACGGCGTCCAGCGCACCTAACCTAGCTTTCCTGGACCATTGTCTATAACCAGTACTCACCTACCCTTCCACAAGGCTGGAAACTTCTCCATATTATCTAATCAATGGAGGAAAATCGACATTATTGTCAAATTTTCATGGAAGGATATAACCTCCCCGGGTGGGATTCGAACCGGCACCCCCTCGGGCACGAGTATCCAAATCCCGGCGCGCTACCAACTGCGCTATCGACCCGGGTTAGGCAGACATCTAATGCAAGGAGTATAAGCATAGTTTACAAATTAGAATTACGAACTTCTAGTAAAAAAAACTAAATAATAACTTCTACAAACAAGAGCAGTCCATGAACAGCGATGGATGTGAATAAAAAATTAATCATTTATTTGCAAATCAAACTTATAGAAGCTAAAAGACAAAAATAAATAAATAAAAACAACCTTACCTTTCTCTGTAAATGTAGTGCCCTACACAACATGGTATCATTAAATTACTAGTATAATTATATCCAGTTGATATCATCTGATGATCAAGCTGTAAGATAACTATTTGATGTTTGTTTTTGTTTGGTTTAACACCATAGCAACACATTGTATAGGGCATATAATGGCAGTCAGTCAAGCTACTCAGTCAAGTTAGTCAGTACTCACTCCTGGAAAGGCTAAATATCTGGATTTACCCGTGAATCGCCTACTAAGCACATACTTTCATCAGTGACTAACAACCATCCTACGCAATTAAGAATCATTGATCGGAGGGAAAATAGCCATAGAAATAACTTCATGACCAAGCTCCACAAAAGTAGGCCTCGCCAGGAATCGAACCCACGACCCCTTGATCAGTAGACTTGTGTGCTACCAACTGAGCTAGCCTGGCGGCTCAATATAAGCAAGGATCATCAAACACTGTCTGAAATGATTTATTCAGCAGATCAGAACTTATTGCTTATAGTTAAATTTTATTCCACTGTCAGAGGGGCATAAATAAACCCTGCTGATTTAAATGCTCAATATTTGTTTTACAATTCCTGTACAGAAATATAGATATCTATTTTCATAGATCGTGAGTAAAGAAGTACTGTGGTACTGCAGGAAATACTGTACAGATTTTGTAGTGCAAGTTTCCAATATTTAAATCAGTGGCAAGGATTGCACCACTGACAGTTGAATAAATTTAACTTTAATGTTTTCTTGGTTGTTTTTTACTAAGCTTAACGCTGTGTCACAATTTAGGTCATTTTACAGAGTCCAGCACACCTAACCTAGCTTTCCTGGACCCTTGTCTATAACCAGCACTCACCTACCTTTCAACAAGGCTGGAAACTTCTCCATTTATCATATGAATGGAGGAAAATTGACGTTATTGCCAAATTTTCATGGAAGGGTATAACATCCCTGGGTGGGATTCCAACCCATACCCCCTTCAGTACACAAGATTCCAAGTCCTGGCACGCTACCAACTGCGTTATTGACCCAGGTTATCTTTAAGGTTCAGTTATGTCGCTAACAATAAGTAATTGAGAAATCTGATGATTCTGTATAAACATACATGCTAACTGATAAAATAATCTCTATTCCTTACCACGGGAATCTTTTAAATCTAAACTTGATGTTTCCATTTACTTTTAAAACAAACTCAAAGAGTTTCTCCTTTCCTTACTAGATTTTGATCCATAGACACAAGTCGCAGCCTAAAATATAAAACATACGGGACAACAAACCGAACAGAAAATGTCATAATTATGCTTTCATTCAATCAAAATTTACAGTAAGGTTGGTTATAAAATAAAAAGTCAAAATTTGACATTGGAAACAAAGAAGTTCCTGGTTCGGGTCATATTCTATTGAAGACATATTAGATCCATAATTGAGGTCAAATGGTTAAAGTCATATTTTGGATACTGGAACTCGGTGCTTATCCACATAAGGCCGTGGTCATGATACCAAAGATCTTACAACAAAAATCAATTGGTCAGACAATTAAAATAAAATTTTCATCAATGCTTTGTGAGTTTTTCCCAAATATTTAAATAAACTTCAATACTACATTCAAAAGGTATAGACCAAAGCTATTATATATTCATTATACTTTTTATATTTAATACAAATAACATTTTATTATTTTTTTAATCTGATTTTCGAAGATTTTTGCTGAAAGAGTTTTGTAATATGACCAATTGAATGTTTGTCTGGGATGAAGTTGTCTGATTTTTACTAAGAACAATCGTCAGGAGTTTTCTAGTCTTCTCTAGTTTTCTTCATCCGTAAACATCAGTCACAACCTGAAATAAACAGAACACGAGACGAGAAACCAGACAGAAACATTTTGTAAAATGACATTATAGCTAAGGAAACATAAAAATATAACAAAACAAAATGCTGAAAAGGAAAGAAATTAGAATAGACATGGAGCACGGACAAGCATGCATCAGGGACAGGGGAGGGGCATGGGCAGGAAATTTTACACCATGGGGGTTAGTGGTCTGTTTAGGGCGGCCATTTCCGCTACCATTCCCACCTATACATCAAGGCTATAGGAAGTCCCTGATCACTATTATTCCAAGATGGCTGACTTGCATGAAAAGTTGTTTTACCTAATTAAGACAAATGTATCAACACCCCCAAAGACAAGTCTCCCCCCTGACACCCCCCCCCCCCCCCAATTTATCACTCTTCTAAGCATTGAACTCAAACCTACACCTGAGAAACCATGGGCATTAACATTGCAAAACCCCAGTAAACTGCTTAATCAAGACATTATCTGAGTCTAAGTCGCCCGGCTAGCTCAGTCGATAGCATGAGGGGTCATGGGTTTGATTCCCAGACGGGGCATACTTTCGCAGAGCTTGGTCATGAAATTTTCTACGGCCATTCTCCCTCCTACAAATGATTCTCAATTATGTAGGGCAGTACATAGTTGGGTAACAGCTAAATCCAAAGTCAGCCTTTCCAGGAACAGTGAGTAGGTTGACTGACGACCATCCCAACAAAAGCAAACAAACATTATCTGAGTCTTAATAATCCCCAATTAACATCCTCCCAGGTTTAATTACATAATAAAAATTCCCACCTTCTATCAGAAAATACCCCCTTTCTTATGTATAGACCCCATCCAAAAAGTCAATTACCAGGCCAAAAATTAGTGTTTGCCATACTCTCATCCCCAAACTAAACTATACCAAACTTAAACTTCAAACAAGAAATGTAATGTGCAAACCACATTATGGATCTAAAAACTTAAATGCAAAAATTACAAAGGGAATACTCAATAATAAAGTCAGGTAGACTTGTGTTTTTTTTCTAACTGTTTATCACATCATATGCTATCATTGTATAAAGTTTCATAAAGATGACAATAAATGGCAGAAGTATATGTTAAAGAAAAACTTTAACGCAATTGTTATTGACAACAGACCCCCGTTGAAAAATCCGGCTAAAAACTTGAATAGCAGAGCAAAGAGATATATCGGATGCTTACAAACTGATGTGGGCCTGCAATAATATACTTGTTTTGTAAATTCTCAGGTGGGGAATAACAGTAATTGAATGATTAATTTACAACAAGCATTCATTTATAAATAATGTTACCCAGGTTTTAGTTATTGGTGTATATATATTGTGTACAGATGTAGATAGCCATAAAATTATGTAGTTAATTTATTAGTTATTGGTTTATGCATAACGTAGTGTAACTGTATTTAAACTTTTAAAGTTCATATCAGTGTACTGCACGGGAATTGTTGAATTTACGTGCGTAGCTATTTTTATTGTAGAAATAAACTGACAGTTCTCTGGTATCTAGGGATTTAGTTAGATCTTGCTTTTATCACGGGTTATAGAAGTAATGTAAGGATTTTATGTATTCAGTGAAATCTGTCACATTCTGTGCAGTTGGCGCGAATATTGCCTATTTAAGTACACATATTCATTGTTTTACTGTCATTTCTCGTTTTGGGTTCACTCGTATGTTTAGGATATTATTATTGGCGTTGTCTATGATTATTATCAATGGAATCATTTTAGCCTGGTGAGTTAAATTTATTTCAGATCTTGTATTTTTACGGAAACATTGTAATCTATATATTTTTACTTCAGGTTTGTTTTAGGTTTAACCAAACTTTCGGTACTGTTACAATGTTGCTTTAATTACAACATTTTTGATATCATTGGCGGTATTTGTCGCGAATTTAGAGTATAAGATATCATGTTCGCTCATTAGAATTTAATACTTTTATATTATTGATAGAGCTACTGTACACGTAGATTTCTTGTATTTTTTATTTGTTTTATTGAATATGTTTTGAATGTAATGCAATTTTATTTTCAGGCTGTATTTTATGTTGATAAATAACTAATAATTTGAAACTACACACCCTCATTGTTCTTCATAAGTCAACCTGGTTTACAATAATATTAAAAGAAGTTCAACTGTTCAGGGTATTGTATTACAAGAGGAGAGGCAATTTATTAGAAATTCATACCTGTTCTTACAAAATCATGTTTTTTCCTGTACAGTATTCTAATCAGTTCTATAATTTGGGTAAGAGGTCAATAGTTTCTGAACAGGTTTTGTCACATTTTCAAGAAAGGATATATCCTGCTTTAGAAAGAATGAGCCTTAAATGAAATTTCTAACCAACAAAAATAATACTGTAGTCACAGTTGTTTTTTGTTTAATATCTAGTTCAAATATAGCTATAAAGAAAGCCAAATCAATTAATGTTATTATAACAAGAGATGTAATGTGGAAACCACATTAATACAAATAAAGCTGGATTTAAAAACTTTAATGCAAAAATTACAAAGGGAAGTAATCCATAATAGAAGCAGGTAGAGCTGTGGTTACTTTCTAATTCTGTTCATCACATGGACTGTTATCATTGTATGAAGTTTCATAAAGATCTGACTGTAATTGGCAGAAATATATGGTAAAGAAAAAAATAGATCACAATTATTAACAACACCAGTTGCCTGACCGCCCAAGCCTGCCCGTGTTTTGCTAAACTAATAGCTGTATTTTTTCGTTTGAAAAATCCGACTAAAAACTTCAGCTGATCAAAAATCAGTCAGAAAACATTGGAGTATTCTGAAAACTTAATTGCATTATTAACTGCGCAGAAAAATACATTGGAAAAGTAAAATTATTCAAATGCATTAACTATTTAAGAAGTTAAAAAGTGGTTTAAATTATTTCATTACAACAAAAAATATATATTATACACTGTATACTATAAAAACATCATTTTTACACAACCCAGTTGACAAAAAAATGTTTATTATAAAAATAGAAAATAACTAGGAAAATATTATCATTTATATTGTCGGTACGCCCAATTTTATCATCTATTTCAAAAATAAAAAAAATACAACACAATATTTAGAATACATTCTGAATGCATGATACAACAAGAAATGTAATGTGGACACATTAAAGCCAGATTTAAAATCTTTAACATAAAAATCACAAAGGGAAATAATCTATAATAAAGCGAGTTGGGAGTTGTTGTTACTTTCTAATTCTGTTCATCACATGGTTATCATTGTATAAAGTGTCAAAGATCTGACAATAAATGACAAAAAATATCAGCTAAATTGAAAACTTTAACGCAATTGTTAACAACACCGGACGCCCAACCGCCCGTCTCTGTTTCGCCAAACTATTTGCCGAATTTTTTCCTTGAAATATCTGACTGATAATAACATCATACTAATAAATATAAAGTCAAGTTAAATCATCAGTCACAAAACATGTTACTTTAAACCATCATGACAACTTCTATATGCAGTACAAATAATAAAAAAGCTGGTTTTTATAAACAAATCTGAAAGTACAATTTCAGTAATTCATAGTAAGCAAATTATTGCTATATTAATCAATGATCTACATCAAATACCTTCACTTCTCATGTAAACAACAACAAAAGTCATAGTACATTTTATCAGTCATTAATATAATCATAATACAAGCAAACCAAGGTTTTTCAGTATTCAAATTTGACTTTATGCATGTAATTAGCACCCTAGCCAGACTTAGTTCTATGATCCTAATGTCCATATTCTTTTGTGCATGATAAATAGCACATTTTTATATGGTACTAGTTCTATGATCCTAATGTCCATATTCTTTTGTGCATGGTAAATAGCACATTTTTATATGGTACTTAATAGCTAATTCTGATCTAGCTATCCCCCCATAAACATGGGTCCTTCACTAGATTGCTCAGAATTATGTTTTTAACTCTAATCCCGATCTAGCTATCCCCCCATAAACATGGGTCCTTCACTAGATTGCTCAGAATTATGAGTTTATCAAAGTAAAATCCCGATCTAGCTATCCCCCATAAACATGGGTCCTTCACTAGATTGCTCAGAATTATTGATATTCATGTTTATTGATTAATTAATATATATTTGCATCTTCATTTACTAACAAATATATTAAATATATACTTAGAACATCATTATCAAGCATCATTAGTACTAATTACATGTATCTAAAAAAAGAAAAAAGTAATCTTATTAAGAAGCCTCATTAATTCCTAAAATATAAAAGAAACATTCCAAAAACATGTTCTCATTTTGCACAATGACATATGTTGTTAGATCTATTGAAGAGAAGGTAAGAGTATAAATCATTATTGTATGTTCAAAAGTTAGTGAACCAGTTAGACATTTTACCAAGCTTTTTTATACTTTGTATTGTCATAGAAATTTAAAAAAATGATGCCAAGTTGACAGTTTTAATGACTACATAATTTTCAACAAGACTTATTCAAATTGAGTTAAAATTAATCCTTAGGGTGATGCGTCTAATTTCTAATAAATATAAACAATGTCAAACAAAGCACAAGCAAGCAATAAATCTTGGCAATAGTACAACATTACATTTCTGATGACTTGCTTTGACAATGATAAGTTGTTAACTTCAAAGGCTTATTTTACAGCAGAATCATCATGTTTTCTAAAACAGTCCAATGTTTTCATGATATATAATTGATCCATTTTATAGTAAAATCTATCACTTTTTGTATTTTGAACATTTTTTTTAAATAAAATTCCAAATAGAAAACAAACAATGCATGAAAATAACAACTGAATAATAGTTTACCATTTATGTATTTTTCTGAATTGATACAGAAGCCAACATGGTTTATTAATTTGAGCTTGCTTGAATCATTCCAAAAAGAGACCGAGAAAGGTTTGCCTACACAGGGGAAATACTATAATTGCCACTATCTTAAAGTGTTTAAACTGTCCAAGTCAAGTATGCTATTACTAATTTACTACATCATGACTGGCAACATTAACAACCCACTAAGTAGGTGAATAAGCTAATGCATGAACAGCATATTACTGATTTAATCAGGTCATTTTTATTGAAGAAACAACAAGAATAAGGAACAAAAACCTGCCATGTTATGTTACCTCAATTGAAGACAGAAACCTACAAGAACAAAAAGAACCACAAACGTGCGATATAGAGTATCTATTACCTAAGGTGACAACAGAAGCTATATTTATAATAAATGAAAAATATCTTGCCATAAGATCTTTGTCATATCTTTAAACATGTCATTGATAAACAAGAAATGTAATGTAGAAACCACATTAAAGCCGGATTTAAAAACTTTAATGCAAAAATTACAACGGGAAATAATTCATAATAAAGCCAGGTAGAGTTGTGGTTAATTTCTAATTCTGAAGTGGCATGGTATGTTATCATTGTATGAAGTTCCATAAAGATTTGACAATAAATAGCAGAGATATATGCTGAATTGAAAATTTAAACGCAATTGTTAACGACACTGGACTGATGAAAAGTACAGCTAAAAAACATTCTTACAGTTTTAATTAGTTTGATTACTATTATTAAAGTCTTAAAGTCTACTAAGAAAGCTGTCAAAATGAAAACTAAAATACGTAATGTGTAATTTTATTATCTTAATTTCGAATAAAGTGGTTTCATATTATAGTTTGACTATGTGTATAACTATCCAGTTGTATTGTTAAGTTCATATTCTGGACAAAATTTTTATTTATACATTACTAGATTATTGTACATGTACAAAATTTTCTGAATAAATTTACTGTTCTCTTCTGTTCTAAGTAACAACATATCATTCATTTATTTAACATGTACACTAGGGTTGCAACGAGTATCGAAGTTCTCGGACATTTGCAATCCCGACCAGAAAATTGAGTACGAATATTCGTCACATCTTAAATTGTCAGATCTCAATAGATCTATTTTTAGAAAATGAAGGAACATTTTTAAATTAATTACAACTATAAACGAGGCACACTTCTAATGTTAACCTAAATTAATGTATGGACCGAACAGTCTTGTGTCAAAATTCTATTGATACACATTTAAACAAAAATGTTATAACTGAAAATGCCAATAAAACGTCTGATAATAGACATGTTTAAAGTACATGGTTTTCCTTAGAGTAAAAACTTGTAATTCTTCACAAACTCTTTTTATTACATGAATTCTGTATGCATCTCTATTAACAAGTGATTCATGGTTTGTTTCGTGAACCACTACACATCAGATCACCACTTGCTCAACTATTCACAGCCCTAATGTACTCCATGCTTTTTATTAACTTCTTAAAAGTCCATCAATCAGAAGCCTAACCATAAAGAGTTATACAATAATGTATCATGTTAAAAATTGGGAATTTTCAAATGATGACTGACAGGTAATTTACAGGCTGTAAGCTTGCAACCGATTATCACAGGTACCTAATAATTGTATAAAAACAATCATTGCTGATGGCCAATGTATTATCATTTTCAGTGGCTTAACAACATATGTTAAGCCATTCAGGACGAAAAAAGTCACTAGTAGACATATTTATTTAGTTGGGTTTAACCCAGTAGCAACACATTGTATAGGTCATAAACCTACTCACTGTGCCTGGAAAGGCTAAATCTCTGAATTTAGCGGTTAACCAACTACTAAGCACATACATTCGTCAGTGACTGACAACTGCCCTACATAATTAAAAATCATTGGTAAGAGGGAGAATGGGTGTAGAGATAACTTCATGACCAAGTTCCATGAAAGTATGCCCCACTCGGGAATTGAACCCACAACCCCTCCATCAGTAGACTTGCATGCTACCAACTGAGCTAGCCGGGCGGCTTCCAGTATGCTTCAATCCACCTCAACATTTCCTAAGGTAGCTCAGAAATAATCTTCCACACTTTAAAAGTAAAACCCATGCAAACTTTCATTGTAAATCTTACAATGTCACTTTTTCAGAGTAAAGACCAAGCTTAGCCAATTCAGTTCTAAAGTACAACACCAACAACCCTAACTTTCCCTAAAACTAAATCCCAATCCCCCTCCCATTTACCTAACCCTACTCCCATGGCAATTCCCAAATTTCCCCCACAATATTAATGCCTTAACTAGATAAAACTAATATGTAACTCCACAAGCCAGCAAGAATACAAATAATAGTGATCAAAAGCATTCCGAACCTTGAGCTGGGGGATATGAAGCCAATGGCTCTTAAAAACCCCAACAGACCGAACCCTCTCCATGGGGGGATGGGACAGCTGGGATGGGATATGCATGCAGGGACCTGAAATATCGGTGCAAATCTCAGGTCAGACACGGACCACTCAAGCAAAAATGAAATCAAAACATTACATACAGTAAATTAAACAACAAAAAATGTAAGAATTAATTAAATAAACTAGATAAGTCATTTGCTAATAAACAAAGTATGTACAAGCCATACAAGTACATTCATTGGATAAAGAATAAGTCATTTATTGAACCTGCAGACTGGAACACTCCTGCACATACCTGTACTAAACGCACCACAAGAAGTTGACTTATTCATTAGCCAAATGGATGTGCTATGTACAGTTAACACATATTTAAGTTTATAAACAAATGGCATATCTAGAAAACAAAATGAAATAAAACTTACCAATTGTCAACTGTTACTGTAAAAATGTCTTCCAGTGTGTTGAATCATAACCATTGGGTTTATTCACTTTTCAAATCTAATGGAAGTTATAACATAACAGGGTTTTAATATAACAACTTGAATAAATACTTAACTTAAAACAGCATGCATCAACTTCCATGAGCTGAAAAAAAAGAAAAAAATATATGACAGCAGTATCACCAGAACATTGATCCACTTCATACAATCTGAAAACAAAACATGGTCAATACATATACACACAGGGGAAGTAGTATTGTGCCTAAAGTTTGACCCGACCTGAACATTATGCAAGAATATTCAAATATTGATCACAAATGTAGTATTAATGCTCGATTACACCGTGGCCATGAGGATTATGTGTAGAAATGTAACACATAAATAAACTTGTATAATTTTACTCTCGCTGCTGAAGTGTAGAATAGGCATGGTATTGATTTTCGTCGGGATTGTGTGTAGATAATTATTAGAAGCAAATGTAAAAGATCAGAACAGGGTCAAAATTTACACACTATACAACAGTCTGATGACTACAATAGTCTGATAATAAATTACATGCTAAATGATAGGGCTGCAATGGTTCACCAAACTACATTAAAACTGTAACGGAAGGTAGCCGGTACCAGTGTACCGTACTGTGACCTAAAAATCCGAGTGAACCGCGGTCTTTTTAAATATTGTCTAACATAAATTCCTATTGGTCATTAACAATGAATTTTAAATCAAAATCTCATTTCAAGACGACAACAAACACATGTGTACCAAATTAACACAAATTAAATAAATTAGTTGTGACAATCAGTTACTATATGCCATTCATATATGTGTGTATATCGTATTAATTTTCTGTAGTAATCCTAAATTATTACGTAACAAACTACCATGTACACCGGGTATATTAATCTTTTGTTTGATGACGAACATGTGTTTGTAATTTTGAATTGAAACTGATGTAAACAATTTAATATATGTTTCGGCATTTTTCACAGTTTGTCGATGTTTGATAGCCCAGAGACATAGATAACATTCCCTGGATAGCCTAATAATACAATGTCATAATTGCTATGTCTCATCGTGTAATCATAGACTCTTCTATAATTTAATTGTTACTTTAAAGAATTTTTAAAACAAGTGTGACCTAGTTTTTTAATTGTTGACTCTATACGCTAAATTATTGGCAGGTTTTGAAAAGATACAAAATCCACGATCGCTGGAAATCAATTTTTTAGACTAACGTAAAATTAACTATGACTCCCAATATTTTATCATTTTATTTTTGGAAAATTCAAACATTACTTTTCCGTTCCTATTAATTTTTCCGTTCGATTTTTTCTGGAAAAAAAACAAACAAACTATTTTTCAACAAATTTTCGTATTTTACCAATGCAAGTGTAATCAAAATGTCGTTTGCTAATTGTGAAAGGAATAAAAGCGTTATGTTGGGTAATGTGTATTGATATTGATGGATTAAAATGCTTTGGTGGTTTAAAGACGAGCAATTGTATGATTAACGCTTACAATTTAAAATCTTGCTCATTTTCGACACATACGCCCAAAACTCCCAACAAGTGAATCTTATTAAATCATAGACAAAACTTTAAAACTCAACAAAAGTAATTGCCTAAACAAACTTTATTGTCCTCATTTTACAACTTAATTATGTCTTAATTAGTAATAATTAACTTCTTTAAATCCGTACGTGTGTACATGGTTATACACATGTTTATGACAACCGATATGACTATAAATCAATTTATTAAAAGTAGCATGTTATTGTACAAGTAAGCAATATTATGACATAATTTCAAAGTATACATTCTTATGAAAACAACAATAATTGTTGAGTACGTGTATTTTCCCGAAAGCTTCCAATAAAGGGCGATTTACAAACGAAGACAAAATTAGACTGTTAATACTAAGTTTAATATATTCTTGCATACAGGTCAAGCTCAGGTTAATTCTGTTGGACTATAATTGTTATTGATTATCAGCGTGTTGTGTGGCAGTTTGAAAACTTTGAATAGACATAATTAGTTGATTTTTAATGAACTAATTCATTAAATTCCACAAAAACAAACAACTTTGTCATTATTTTACAACAAATAAGGTTATTTGTATTTTATTATTCATAATGTGGTATTCCATTTCGTAAAAATAAAATTCCTTCATCATTATTTCGTTATGTCATACATTTTTGTGACCCACGCTATCGCTTTTTTAATTTTATGATTGTTTGATAATATTATAATTTGTCTATGCATTCATACCAAATTTACATTGTATCGCGATTAATATCGTAATCGCGTGGCATGTATCGCCGTACGTATCGCATTGCAACCTTGGCCACGAAACGCAGCCCTAAATCAAACAAAGGGTTAGTATTGATTTGATTGCCGACAATACAGACTCCCCAGAGTACATGACAATTTGTGATGTCTAAATTACTTCTTGATATTAAAAGACATATACCTTACTTAAAGTGGTCAATATAGGACATCGTATATTGATGTTTCTTTCTTATTAAAACAGATAATAATCCTATTAGATTTGAAAATCCTACTCGCCTAATCGGAAAAGTTTTGAGAAATCTTAAATACTCTCCAAACACAGGAAATTAGGTATAATCAATGTCTCTGGCCAAACAGGTAGAAACACTCTCCATGGCGAGCGGGCAAGTTGTATTTTACACCTACGGATCATAATCAAAATTTTAAAACACAAAACAATTCATTTTTAGTTTCTATTAAAATTATAAAATGTTCTGCAAGATAGTTTTGATAGATTATAATATTCATGTTAAGATTGGGGATTCATTAGGGAAATTAAGAACAAGAGCACCGCTGGGCGGAGCATTATATGCCCAAAAGTGTTTTGTTTTTTTTTAGTTCAGATGAAACATTAGTAAGATATGAAAATATTTCAGATGAATAACATATTATGAATAATTGTGGAAAACAAAGCAGAGAAATTTTTTTTTAAGATAGTAGTGACCTTGACTTTGTGACCCCAAAATCAATAGGGGTCTTCTACCCGATATGGACAATCCTCATATGAAGTTTGAATATTGTGGGCCAAATGGAACTTAAGTTATACTCCGGAAACTGTTTTCAGTTTAAAAGTAATAGTGACCTTGACATTTGACCTTGTGACCCCAAAATCAATAGGGGTCTTCTACCCTATATGGACAATCATGGTATGAAGTTTGAATATTGTTGACCAAATGGAACTTAAGTTATGCTCCCCAAACTGTTTTCAGTTTAAAGGTAATAGTGACCTTAACCTTTGACCCCAAAATCAATAGGGGTCTACAACCAAAAATGGACAATCATTGTATGAAGTTTGAATATTGTGGACCAAATGGAACTTAAGTTATGCTCCGGAAACTGTTTTCAGTTTTAAGGTAATAGTGACCTTGACCTTTGACCTTACGACCCCAAAATCAATAGGGGTCTTCTACCCAATATGGACAATCCTCGTATGAAGTTTGAATAATGTGGACCAAATGGAACTTAAGTTATGCTCCGGAAACTGTTTTCAGTTTTATGGTTATAGTGACCTTGACCTTTGACTTTGTGACCCCAAAATCAATAGGGGTCTTCTACCCAATATGGGCAATCATCCTATGAAGTTTGAATAATGTGGACCAAATGGAACTTAAGTTATGCTCCGTAAACTGTTTTCAGTTTTATGGTTATAGTGACCTTAACCTTTGACCTTGTGACCCCAAAATCAATAGGGGTCTTCTACCCAATATGGGCAATCATCCTATGAAGTTTGAATGTTGTGGGCCAAATGGAACTTAAGTTATGCTCCGGAAACCAAATTGCTAACGGACGGACGGACAGACGGACGCCAGGGGGTATAACATAATATGTCCGAAATTCTTTCGGGCATATAAAAAGTATACACTAGCAAGTTAAATAAGCATTAAGTAGCAGGGGTTTGCGAATCGATCTGTGTATTGCTTTGCCGAATCGCGAACTGGTTTGTCTTGTGACAGGGTCCACAAACCCAAGCCCTATCATCCAGACAAAGATATTCCATTTGAAGTATGAGTGACCTTGACCTTTGACATTGGGGCCTAAGAACCAGTAGGGCACATCTTTGAATCAAAGGCTATCCACAAATAAAATTTGGTGAACCTATGTAAACATGATGTTGATCGAGTTATCTTCCAAACAAAGGTTTCCATTTGATGTCCCTGTGACCTTGACCTTTGGGCCTCAACACGTGCGCATAAAAAATACAAAAACCAATGATCAATATGAATTATAATGCTATAAGAATTCATAAAGATAAAACTCACCTCTACCAATGAATATAGCATGATATTACAAACATTCTGGACATTGTTTGCTTTTTTTCAGTGCTGTGTAGTTTCAAGTTTCAAAAATATTCATTTACTTAAATCTCAATAACCAATTCCTGAAAAAATAAAATATAAAGTCGACAAGACCCTACGTAACAGAAGCTATGGCCAAATGAAAAATAAGTTACGGAGTGTTTTATATATAGGACTACAGGACAAGTGGTAACAATATTTATTTTTCATTTATTGGAGTTAATGCCGTATCAACACAATTTAGGTCATTTCACAGCGTCCAGCGCACCTAACCTAGCTTTCCTGGACCATTGTCTATAACCAGTACTCACCTACCCTTCCACAAGGCTGGAAACTTCTCCATATTATCTAATCAATGGAGGAAAATTGACATTATTGTCAAATTTTCATGGAAGGGTATAACCTCCCCAAGCGGGATTCGAACCCGCACCCCCTCGGGCATGAGTATCCAAATCCGCTACCAACTGAGCTATCGACCCGGGTAAGTGGTAACAATGTAGGACTTGTGATCATTGACATATAATAGCCATCTCCTTGTTAGTTTGAATCCCATCCAGGGGCAGATACAGGATTTTTTCTAGGGGGGGTCCAAACTTTCTAGGGGGGATCTAAACTTTTGCACCACTAGGTACAATGTTATACACATTTTGCAGAATAATGCAACAAATTTATAATACAAACTACATAAACATCAAATCTATGTTAAGCACAGAGGAAAAATGGTTTGTACTACTTAAAAATGACTACCCCCTGACACCCGCTAGACCCGTCTGAGCCATCTACAGATAGAATAGCCTGGTACAACCAATTTTCGATCAGCTAACGGTTAATTGCCGTGAAAGTCATACAAAAAGGACGAACAGCGTCTATAAACGCTGAAATACTGTTCAACAACAATTTAGCGGTAAAAATATGCAAAAAATACAACCTAACCTCAAATCATGTTTTAAATATCTGTTTTCTACGTAACTGACCTAATTGAACTAAACCGGAAGTTGCGCAACCTATTTTCGATCAGATGCTGATAAAGTATACAGCGCGTCATAGATAGCGTAACAAGATGTCATAAACCATTATTTTAGATATTAAACACAATATTTAACTTTCACTGACGTATAAACTTTTCAAAACCTATTTACAGTGTATCCTAATGATAGTTTTGAAAGTTTACATGTGGAGGAAACACAGTTGGGGCACTAGAATGTGTCTTCTCTTCTAATGACCCTTACTGTTCTCAAACATCGTAAAAGTATCCGTTTTGTCATGATAATAGGGTCTTTATGACCAGTTAGTCGGTACGTGATTTTCAAAAATTTAAAGAGTGAAACATTCGGTAAATAATATTAATACAGTGAACTCGACAGTTCCGGGTCATCGACAGTTCCGGGTCACTTTTTTAAAATAGTACAGATGATTCCTTAATAATTCAATATTTTGATTATATGATAGTTAAGTCATGTACACTAACCACTTAGCTACTGTTACACAAACTTTCCATGTTAACATTTCTCTACTGGAAGTCATAGTCATGAAACACTAAACAGCGTCTTTTCCAACCAATGCGAAAGTACGTGAACGTTTCGTCCATGCGTTCGAAAAAACAGCGATTTATATCCACAATTTAGATAAAATAAGTCCTTATTGCACATCATTTTGCAGGAAATTTATCGGTGAACACGATTTAACTCATAGATTTGTTTAATCTAATTACTGCTAGACAATAATGCAGACAATTTGACCTGGTAAGCACGTGACAATTTCGGGTCAAAACTTAACCCGTATTATATACAATCATTTATTTCTATTAAAAAGTATTTTTTTAACATTTAAAATTGATTTTATACATAATTTTATCCCATATGTTAGTTATTTGTCAATTAAATACAATTATTGTTTGACATTTTGAGTTTTACTTTTTACACGCAACTAATTGTATTTATTAGGGCTGTAACGATTCACCGATGCATCGTGAGATCGTAATCGCGACTGTCCGATACGGGTGTATCGAATCGCGTCCTAAAAAATCGCGATTCGGAGGGCCTTTTAGTTTACAAGAAATCAGTTAAAACGAAAAATACTATATATACATTTGTATCCATAGCATTTAACGTGCAAATGCAATCTTTACTCAGTGTTCAATCTAGAGCGCGCCATTGGCCCCTTATGAACGAAAATGGCGCAATATCAATCGTCTATTGTGCCCGTCGGGCGCACTCGCCGAAAATATGGCTATATCGCGAATTTGACAACTTTTCGTATATTCTATGCCATTTGTTTTCGTTACATCTATTTTGCTAAATTAAACAAGGTACCTCAATCTTCGAATCTAGCTACCGGGCCGAAGACCGATTCCGTCTTAAACGCCGACGGTTCGTTAAAAAGATACGGATCGCAAGACCAAATGTCTGGTAGCAATTTCAATAGCAATATTACTAAAAATGGATAATTGAACATAAAAATTGCAGTTACAAGCAATTTATTATTTGGACGCAAAAAATCCAGCAGAGTCCGCAATACACATTAAATTTTTATCCACGCTTGTAACAATCATAGACAATATGACTTATGTGCAAGGCGTCCTCTAAAAAATCAATAGTGCTACATATATGGCGGCTCGATTAAAATTGATTACGTTATCAAACGGTTGCAATTAACAAACACGTGACAAACTTTGGTGAACATTGATTGAGGAAGATAACACTTTCTTTTATGTTTGCCGATAAGCTGATAATTGTTATTAATTATTAGCGTGTTGTGTGCCTCTTTAAATAGACATAATTAGTTGATTTTTTTAATGAACGTATTCCTTAAATTCCACTAGAAACAAACAACTTTGTCAGTATTTTACAACAAATAAAGTTATTTGTATTTTATTATTCATAATGTGGTATTTCGTAAAAATAAAATTCCTTCAATCATTATTTCGTTATGTCATACATTTTCGCGACCCAAGCTATCGCTTTTTTTAATTTTATGATTGTTTGATAATAATATGATTATCATAATTTGTCTATGCATTCATACCAAATTTACAATTTATATCGTATCGCGATTAATATCGTAATCGCGAGGCATATATCGCGATACGTATCGTATCGCGACCTTGGCCACGATACGCAGCCCTAGCATTTATGGTACTTGTTTTTATATGCAATAGGTAATTGCAAGTGACATGATTAGATCTTTAATTTACGAGCTTTATTTTTGTTTAACTTGGAAGAAACTATGAGATAAAGTCTTTATTGACAAAAAGTCGGCTGTTTTATTGATTTTAACCCTGTTGAGACCACTCCGGATTAAAGAGACAAGCATCTGTCACGTGACCCGGAATTGGCAAGTGCGACCCGTAACTATCGAGTTTGCAACATGCAATTTCGAAAATTGCAGGAAATTACAAGCAAATAAACACTATTAATTTATTATAGCATGGTAAGGTGGAAGTATTTGTTTATCAATTTATGCAGGTTTGATTCCCACAACTTTCGTTTTGAAGAGACACGCATCGTTTGTTTCGTAACTGACCCGGAACTGTCGAGTTCACTGTAAACTACAACTCCAAATATTTGAAAAAATAAGAAAAGTTAGTAAAGAGCCATATGTCACAAAGTCTAAATTTTTCCGTGAAGTATACTTCCCAAATATGGAAAAGTAGGTGGAGCTATATGAAATGATGCTGTCTGTCAGCAGACACGCTTCAAACAAAAAGAAAATGTTGGATTTAATATTTAAAACACATATTTATGATGTAAAATTTTGGGAATAGTGAAAATAACAAAATTTGTTGCAGGTTACTTTGGCACGTTTTTTACCGATTGTATCCCCTTTAAAAACCGTCGGATGATAAACCTTCAGGGTGTGTAAACAAAACATGTGCCCAACAAAGCGGAAATGGCGAGTTTAGCCTGCATAACCAAAAATTTCCAGGGCGGATCTAATATTGGTTGTGATCGAAAATAGGTTGTGTCGGGATACCCCATTGTTTACTTCATATACTTGAGCAAGAAACTATATCCAGAACTTAAGCTCAGTATTGGGGTCCAGAAAGTGGACTTAAAAGTTCATATGAACAGTCAGAACTTTCATTATTAAGCTGAAATAAACAAGTACATAAATTAATTAATTTCTTAACAATAAAAACAAACCTCTTGCACATCACAATTTCGCGCAACTTTGCTATTGGGTTTCCCAAATTCATACAATCTGATTGGTTCATACAGCTAATTTCATGACGTCAGGAAAATATAAAAACCATACAAACCGGTTTCGTTCCCTGTCACGGAAAACACTCCAAAACTTGGCAAAAGCACGTTGGTGCCAATTGTCACAGGTTCTGAAGCATACATCTTCTCAGCTAGGTGAAGGATGTGTTGACATTCTGGTCTGCAAATATAGACAGAAGGCGCACAGTATATGTAATAAAATAGTGAGAAAATACATGCGCATGGTGGACTATGTGACAATGTGCTCCCAACATTTTAATCAAAAATACATATAAAATGGCAATGACAACCATAATGAAGTAATGCAAAATAAACAATGGAAACATGTGAACAATAACAAAACGTACGTACCTGCAAATATAAGCAAAATATGCAACAATTTAATAAAATGTAAGACACGACGAAAGTAATCACTAATTCACGTGCACCGTTTTGTGCTTAATGCGCATGCGTGTCGTTAGAGTAAAAAGAAAACGACTCAATGCAACATCGTTGTCGTCACTTGACGGTGAAATGAAAAATTAATGAGATTTTAAATAACTTAAAAGGAGGGCGTGATAAATTAATGGATAATGATTAAAGATAAATCATTATAACCAAAGAAATAAATACCTTTCATACATGAACGAATAGCTAAGGCTCTTTGGAATGACATCAATTTTATTTTATTTGGTAAATTGGAACTCATGGGTGTAAAATCAGTTTCTTGGTTTAAGTCTTACCTGTCCGGTAGAAAACAAGTGGTCAATATTGGTAAAACTTTCTCCAAAGCCAATGCAGTTACATGTGGGGTTCCTCAAGGAAGTATACTGGGACCACTCCTTTTTCTATGTTATGTCAATGACATGGTCACTAGTATTGATAAAGATTGTAAACTCATACTTTATGCTGATGATAGTACTATTTTGTTTAGTCACAAAAATCCTGAGTTCATCTCAGTTAAACTTGGCTAGGTTTTGGAAGGATGCTCTGACTGGTTGGTAGATAACTAACTGTCATTGCATCTAGGCAAGACAGAATATATTTTGTTTGGGCCAAAACGTAAATTGAACCAAGACAGTCAATTCATTGTTAGGCCTAATTGTTATGGTCATGACATTAAGGGATCTAAAAAAGTTAAGTACTTAGGGCTTGTCATTGATAATGATTTAACAGGCGAATCAATTGTTCAGAGCAAAGTAAATGCCAAATTTAATTTTTCATATAGAAATAACAATTGTTTAGATTTTAACACCAGGAAAATATTATGTTCTGCATTATTACAGAGTCATTTTGACTATTCTTGTTCTTCTTGGTATGAAGGTATATCTAAAGGTTTGAAAAATAAGCTACAGATTATGCAAAATAAAGTTATTAGATTCATTAAAGGGTATTCTCCAAGACAATCTATTTCATATCAAGATTATGTAGTTTTAAATATGTTAAATGTAAATAACCGTGTTAAACAGCTGAGACTTAGCCATATTCACAGAGTCTTTCATAACAAATGTCCGTCATATTTGAAAAATAACTTTGAACGACGAGAAGATAACATGCGGTATAATACCAGATCTAGTAGTTTTAATTTTAATGTCCCAAATGGTAACAATGTCAGTAAACAGACTTTTTATTACCATGGTATTTTAGACTGGAATTCACTTCCAGAAGAAATCAAAGCTGTGAAAAATTTCCAGAAATACAAACTTCTTGTCAAAAAATATTTACTTAGTAAACAGGTTACAGAATGTACCCAAGATTTTATATACTATTAATACATGTTTTATTAGATATATACTATTGATCTGTTTTATTAGACATATGTGTCTGTGATAATATGTGCTTGTAGCATACTTTTAATAATCCCGTTTTTGAACTAAGTCTTGTCCTCAATAATTGTTTTTTTTCTATTTTTTTAAACAATTTGTTATTCCCTTAAATGGACCCCATTGGAAATAAGCTTTCAGCTTAATGGGTTATCCATAGGTTCTTAGTACTTGATTACAACACATGTCTATTCTAAATATATTATTAAAAGTATGTCGAGCTATGGTTGTACACTGTTGTAAGTCATAATTTAACATGCTAGTCAATAGTTTTTAGTTCATCATGTCTTATCATCATATATACTGATGTTAAACTTTTATCTGTGATTTTATTGAATATTTCTGTGATATTGTGTTATAATGTGCTAATGATTTTAAATGTCAATAAATAAATATAGATCGCTTATAGAACTGACATTATAAAAGCAATGGGCTATCACGTAAGCATAGTGGCTACCCTGGGAAAATTCCTAGGGCTTGGGCGAAAGACCACTAAAGGTCGGTAATTTACGTTTTGTGTATAAAATCACCACTCAGATGGGCCATGTTTCATGGCTCGAATCTCGTGTTTTAACGATTTGGCCGGGTACTGGCGTATACCACGTTAAAGGTATGACCTAGGACTATCACGCGGGCATAGTGGCTATACCCTAGGAAAATTCCGTGGACTTGGGCCAGAAACCACAAAATGTCGGTACTTTACGTTTTGTGTAGAAAAATCAGCATTCAGATGGCAATGTTTCAGGGCTCGAATCTAGAATTAAAGCGATTTAGCCGGGTACTGGTGTATACTACGCTAGAGGTCTTACCAAAGGCTATTACGTGTGTATAGCGGCTACCCTGGGAAAATTCCGTGGGTTAGGACCAAAGACCACTTAAGGACGGCACTTTACGTTTTGTGTATAAAATCAGCCCTCAGATGGGCCGATTTTATACACAAAACACATAATACCGACTAGTGGCCTTAGGCCGGACAAATGGACCACTGGCACTGGAGTCCTCGCATTCTTTAAAATGCACGCACATATAATATTTTGTCAACAAACACAATTAAAAATCGCTCCCGTATTCATCACCGTGTACGAGTTATGACTATCATTATAATATTCACATGGTATTGAACCATTTTGACAGTAGGTACGGTCTAACAGATTTATTTTACCTTTACCAATATATTTGGATGCAAATATCGGTCTCGTTTTGTAGATTAAACATTTCCTTACAAAACTGACTATTCAAAAACTTTATATCTTAAACGGTTATTATGAAATTAATCGTAATTTCAATACTATCATTTTGCAGCGATTGAGAGTCACTGTTCACTTCCGGTTTAATCATGACGCGTTTACCGGCGTAAACTGATTGGTTGATAAACTCCTCGAGACTTTTCCCGTACCTTGTCAATGAAGCGCGCCAAATTTAAACCCAATCGGAGCGCACTGCCTAGGTAAACATTTACGTGTCCCAAGTTCTATAAATAGAATATACACGTAATCAATGATATATGCTGCGTCTGTGTACGTAATCATTAATATCCAGGGAACCAGGTTAAGTTAAACCGGAAGTCAGTAGTGACGTTGAATCGCTGCAAACTAGTGATTCTGAAATTAATATAAATTTCATGAAAACGGTATCAGATACAAACTTGTAACTTTGCATGATGTTAGAGTAATGTTTAATCTTTAAATTGAGACCGACATTTTTTTCAGATACAAGTCGAATTGAAGAAAAACGGTTTGGGCCGTATGCACGGTAGAAAACGTTCAATACCATGTTTATTATATATATATGTACAGAGAACTATATATAGTGACGTACGTATTATAATCATAAGATATGGACTCTGGTGCCAGTGAAATGGACTTGCCATGTTAAATAGCCGTTTTAGGCCTAAATTATTATTTCACGATTCGTTATATAAAAATATTGCTAGCAAAAGTAGCACTCTGTGGTCACTTTTGCTAGCAAAAAAAATTTGCTAACTTCAGCGTCATCAAGAAAGGCCCCTAAATAGCGAATTGTCTTCACAGATTTTATAGTTTCACCAGCAATATTGATTGACTGGGTTAAGCACATATCAGCCGCGGATTTAGCCCCGGACTTCAGGGCTGCAGCCCCCAATCTCAGTCCAGAGATACGTTTTCCAGCTGGGCTGATTTACACTTATGCATTTTATGGTCCGTAGTGTGTCCGTTATCAAAGCAGTTAATTGCTATCATCCGGTTGTTAATCTCTTGCCTGGGGCTTTGTTGAGAATGTAATTACCGATCAACAAGTTGTTCACGCTTGACCATAGATATATACATGTAGATCTATGTCACTGGCTTGACTGACAGGACCATTGTGCATTCGGAACACCCTCGACCATAATTTAGAAGCTTCTCTGTTTGGACTGTTTTAGATTTCCTCGTTTATCTTATAATAGATTCATTCATTAATTTTATATCATAAATCATTTATATAATTCTTAATGAATTTTAAGTTTTTGTTATTTTCATCAGGGAATTAGATACACTATGTCTCTGTTTTCATCCCACCTTAAAACAAAGTATAAAGTTGTTTTATTAATTCTATTTTTTGTATGAAAGTTTATACATTGTTGTTATTTTATTGGGTGTTGAAGTAAACATATAAGAACAATTTTGATACAGTGTTAAGATACGGAACTAGATTTTATCTTATACTTTATCATGTTTTAGTCTAAAAAATGTTAATATGGGTCATTATTCTCCTTCAATTGGTTGATATTTTCCAAAAAAGATGTCTGAAGTATCAGTACATCTCAGACACTGAAAACATGTTTTCTTATCAGCATTTTGCACCATTTTTCTGCACGCAATGACCCAGATTTTTTCCTTGCGAGGAGGGGCACTGCTCCATCTTCAAACCCCAGCAAAAAAGTGGCTTATCCTACTTTGGGACCGCCTGAAACATCTTTTGATGGGGGAGGCGCGCGAAAATGGGGTAATTTTAGGATCGACTTTCCTATAGTGAATTTCACCAAATCCAGTAAAAAACAATTTCAAGGCCCGTGACGGCTATTTTGAAGGGGGTCCAGACACATTAGTCATAAAATGCGGCATTGACCAGTTAAGGGTTAATCTGTGCTATTATGTATGCTACAAAAACAGCAAAAAATGCACCAGAATGCACGATTTTAGACCTGCATTTTTCAAAATTTCCGAGGGATGTCCCCCGTACCCCCACCAAAGGGAGGGGACACCCCTCCCGTACCCACCCCAATGTGGGTCAACCAGCCCCCCAAGGCAGCCCTATTCTGTATCCGCCACTGAAACTAGTCTATTAGTGGACCGAATATCACCATTCCATCCCTGTATACTTACATATTTTGTACCCAGAAAATATAAAGAATGTCGTTATATCGTTATCTCGAAAATTTTGATTACACGGCTCTTTGTACTGTCCAGAATGTGAACCGGCTAACTAAATCAGTGTTATTGAGGGGCGGAGTTTACATATCTATAGGCGCGGCTGTGCAGGTAGTTGTTTGCAATCTACGCTACTTGGCTACGTTATAAACTTTCTCAAAATAAAATCCCCCATTGAATTTCTTTGTAAACAAATTATTGTGTTGCATAAATTTAGCGTGAATCATAAGTTTTCTTTAGTATTTTTCGATTGGCACTATGTTAAATATTAGTGTTGATTTCTTTTAAAATTTACCGATTAAGTGTAGACACACGTATACGGTAAGTGGCTAAGGAATCGGATAAAACTCTTCGGATGATTGTTGCTGTTGACTGTTTATTTACTTACTAGTTATCATGATTATCAAGTCATAGGGTATACATGAGTTTTACTTACCGAGTTCTTTCTGGTAAGTGACTCTGAATTAGACAGATTTGCCGATTGTGACACAAAATTGACGTTCTTTACACTTGCTACACGTCTTTAAATTTGCTTGGACCAAGTTTCAATATCGGATCATAAGCCTTAAGTTTAGGTTTAGTCCTAAATATAAGACCCTACGTATGTTTTTATCATTTGGACATTTCTCTGTTACGTAGGGTCTTAACGGATTGCTTCAAAAACGCATAGCAAAAATTTTAGTGTACAGACATCGATTCAGGTCTGAACGTTCTACTCGTTTTAATTCGAAAAATTTGCAATAAAACGACACACCAATAGAAATTTAAACGAAAAATACACATGATAAAAGTGAAATTATTTAAAATTCTAACCTTAGACAGTCAAATAATCCATTTAAAGTCCTTAATTGACGAGTACTTTCAGTTTGTCACAATAACCATGCAATAATAGCCAAAGCAATCCGAATTCAAATTGGGTCACACGATTAAGAATTGATTTTGAACGAATTTATAAGGTATGCTATTGAAGGCAAGAACGACAACTCTGGAAAAAATTTTCGTTTAACCGAAGCGACACTTTATTTACCGTCAAGAATTCAGTTCAAAATGGCGGCGAACGGCGACAACCCTGGATAGCAGTAAAAGTAATTAGTGTTTCTGTAAGCGAAAAACCTGATTATTATCTTTTGATTTATGGAAAGAATAAAAGTAAACTTTTATCTATCGTTTGGTGCTAATTTGACCCACATTCATTTACTTTTTGAAAAAAATATTTTGCTATGCGTTTTTGAAGCAATCCGTTAAGACCCTACATAACAGAAAAACGTCCGTATGATAAAATAGTTATGTAGGGTCTTATATTTAGGACTAGTTTAGGTTAAGCTTCAGCCTTTAATAAATGACTTAGTCAAGCAAATTTGTCTAAGTTATACATGAATGCATGCATATATCTTATCAAGGTCCTATAAAATGAACATTTTCTATAAACTAGGTGAGATAACCGCATAAATAAATGTTGTCAGAATTAAACTGATGACGGTTCATGAAATTTACCAAAATACACATGATTTCCCGAAATACTTCAGATTTCAGGAAATACTCGCAAAACAGGGAATTAGATACCTATGTCTCTGCCGCAAAATACACTTGATAAATTAGTGTTGAACTGTAAAAACAATTAATGTCTAAATCATCCCCAATTTGGGGCAGGGATGGGTCGAGTACTGGATTCCAGTACTCGAGTAGTACTTGAGTATTTCAAATTTTGTACTCGTACTTATGAGTAATGAGTACTGGTTTTTCTTCAGTACTTGAGTAGTACTCGGGTATTACTTAAGTACTTATGAGTATTTTTGAGTACCAGATTGTTTTGCATGAGCATATAAAAGATTTTTAGAATAAATAAGAGACTAATTTTATTTATCTATTCAATTAAACATCAAATCAAGCTTCAAATTCAATTTTAAACAAGACAGTCAAAATGTTGCTGTAAATATTTTTATGCAACAGTGTATATTTTTGGACAGTTTTATTGCCGTTTCAGGGCTATATTCTCAATCTAAATTCAAATCTTTTTTTCCCACATTTCAGTTTCAGGACAACATTGTAAATATCAAATTAATAAAAACAAAGGTATGAATAAAGTCAAATCATGAACTAAGATTATTGTAGGTCTTATAATCTGATATATGAAAACCAAATGCATAATCACACTATATAACATCATGCATAATGAATTTTATTTTGTTTTGTGTTATTTTATATATTATGGTGGAGGGTTTTTACTTATTTAGTTTTTATAATTTATCTTTAGTACAACGCCATTGAATATTTAATATAGAAATAGGCATTTAATCAAATGAAGAAGTTTAAGTTTAAGTTTAAACCCAAATTAAACTTAAACAAAAGATTTTTGAAAAAAGGACAGCTGATAGTATGTTTCAGCTTAAAATAATTGCGTTATCTTTATTTAGTTAAATAACTAACTTCATGAAAAACAAAACTAAAATCTTTGTTGAATTAGCTATTGTTATAAAATTTGTATGACATTTCATCTCAATTTATATCAAAACATTGTGCAGGGTTTTTTCACCACAAAAGTGACTGTTTCAGAGAATGTAATTGTCTTGTAATTCACTTAAAAAAATATGAGTGATGCTTATAACTAGCTGATGATTTATAAGCTATATGAGGAACAAACTGTGACAAACATTGTTTTCACAATTTATGAAGAGGTATAAACTGCAAAAAGGTGTCAGACATCCCATTGATATGCATAACAATAGCTACCTATAAAACTTGTTATCAGATAACCAATTACTATGCATTATCATTTCTATAGTAGTTTTAAAGAAAAATCAATCAAGAATGTAACTTGATAGAAATAAGATGGCAAGTACTCAGAAATACTCACGAGTATCGAGTACTGCTAGTTCAGTACTTGAGTAAGTACGAGTACGAGTACAATTTATTTTCCTGAGTACTGAGTACAGGCGAGTACTGGAAAAAGTGGTACTTGTACTCATAATACTCGAGTACAAGTACGAGTACCCCATCCCTGATTTGGGGACGGATCGTTGGAGGACGGATCGTCTGACATTCGTATCGAGTACTGCTAGTTCGGTACTTGAGTAAGTACAAGTACAAGTACAATTTATTTTCCTGAGTACTGAGTACAGGCGAGTACTAGAAAAAGTGGTACTTGTACTCATAATACTCGAGTACAAGTACGGGTACCCCATCCCTGTTTAGTAGTAAAGTAATAGTACAAACATACTTAGGATACAGGAGATCCTGTCCCAAACAAAGATGTCCCACAGCGAAATTGTCCCAACTTTGGTGATCATGTCCCTCATTATTCATAAGTTGTAATTATATTGAGAGGAAAAATTCAATTTTTAGTTTTAATTGATTATAATACATTGTAGAGATGTGTTTATGAAGTTATTGAATCAGTGTAGAAATGCCACAAGAACACAGTAATGTTATTGAAAGTGATGATGGAATTGAATCGGGCACAGATCATTTAGATTGTAATGAGGTATTTATTTACTTTAGACTTGTAAGTTGTATGTTAATCTTATGTGTGTCTGTCCAGCTACTTGTAGATCAGTCAGTAGCTCTCATGTCTACTGATTGAGGTATCATTGGTTTGATTCTCAGAATCTGATGGAGCATACTTACTTAGAGCTTGGTCATGAATTCATTTCTACAGCTATTCTCCCTCCTACCTGGAATTGATGGAAGTATGCTCATAGTAACTGGATTAATAGCAAAATTGAGAGATTTAGCCTTTCCATGAATGTTTAGTAGGCTAACTCTAGGTCTTGACTATATTATAAGAAGATTAATGCAGTATTATTAATACATAAATTTAAATGATAGGTTGATCACAAAATCTTCACAAAAATTCCACCCATTTCCTGTACTTGAAAGTATTGTGTTTTTCTTAGTGATTTGATAATATTTGAAGGACACTTCCTCTATCAACCTATACCTTTGTTGGAATTGTTCTAGAGAAGTGTCCCCCTTTGTTACTGGTGTTAGAAATAGGTTAAGTTGTCTCATGTCCCAAACAATCAGGGTCATTGATGCAAGGGTTAAATGATTACAGGGTAACATACACCTAGGCATTGAAATTTTGCATCAATAAACCTACATGTTAGGAGTAGACATGGCTGAGTGGTTATGACATCTGACTTGTATTCATTGGATATCCAGGTTTCCATTGGTTAAAATCCTATCTAAAGCTTATAGAGTTGTTAAGTTGGTGTGATTGAGAGGATATAATGTCTGACTAACAATCATTGGATAGCCAGCTCGGCATTGGTTTGAATCCTATCCAAAACCTACTGTGTTGTTTTCTTGAGCAAGAACCTTTATCCTACTAGCTTAGTACTGGGGAGACTTGTACATATTAATGCCACCACTTATCTACACCTATCATCGCTCTCAACAAGACGACACACTCTTCGATACATGGTGCCCTATTGCAGAACAGACATCTACAGGCATTCATTCTTCCCAGCGGGTATCTGCTATTGGAACAGTCTCCCAGATCATGTTGCCACAGCCCAGACCTTGGACACCTTCTAGTCTGGGTTGGCTGCCATCCACTAGCTATGTACAGACCCCTGCTTTTATCAGTTTCTATATGTGCACTTGTCCGCCTCACAACCACCTTGTACATATTTCACACATGCGACTATGCTCTAGAGAGAGCCCTGCATATTATCGGTAGAAGAAGAAGAACCAGAAAGTCAAGTAAATTCTAAGCTGTAAAAGCTGGAACGCTCTCAAGCTAAAATAAATTAGCATTAACTGTGTGCTTGTATTTTCAAGTTTATTTTCAATTTCTATTTAAGGATGATTTACAACATCAAAAAGAGTTAAAGAAAGAACAAGTTAGATTAGACACATTTTCAGATTGGTCCAATTCTATACCAGTTACTCCTAGAGAGCTTGCTAAGAATGGATTTTATTCTTTAAAGACTGGTGACAGAGTTAAATGTATATTCTGTAATCTCATTTTAAAAAACTGGGAACCAGGTGATATTGTGGCTGAGGAACATAAAAAATTTAATCCTTGTTGTGCATTTTTATTGAAACGCAATGTTGGAAATATTCCTATATCACTTGAGCCGGGTTCCAGTTCAGGAACAGGAAGATGTAGGCGGGTTCCTAGATTTCCTGAGTACAGTAAACCCGCAGCTCGAGAAGGGACATACAACAATAAACCTGAGACAATGACACAATCTTCTGATGACCTTGTAGAAGCTGGATTTTTTTATATGGGTTTGTTTCTATATCAATTAATGTTAAATGTTCTTAATTTTCATCTAAAAAATTCTTGGACATACTGTTAGAACCATTTTTAAACTGTGTAAAGCTATGATATGCTACATTAATTTTAAACATTTTAATGATCACTGCAAAGAAATTTTGTTAAAATTTGTCTAATTGTTTAATATACATGATTGATCATGTTAAAAGATAAAATACTGCTCTAAGTAAACAGGACATTATTGTTAGAATGACTTTAAGTATGACACCATTTTGATTATTAATGATAATCAACTTGAGACAAGACAGGGAAGAAATAATAAATCACATGTATGAGTGTCATTACTGCTGGAAAATGCATAATTGTTATTAAATAAATATATTTACAAATGTATTAAATTATTGTAATACACATTAACAAGGTGTTCTCTCTATGCTTAAAGTGAGTTCACCAAGTCAAAACTTCTGTTTGTACCTCGGAGTCAAGAAGTGTGCTGCTAGTTGTTAAGTACATAGACCAGATGAGGTCACGTCATACAGTCTTAACAGGTCACATTTAGAGCTGTCAAGCGTTTTGATTGGTTTCAAGTTGCTGATGTATATGCCTTAATTTATAAGGTTGCTCTTTTTAAAAAACTTCCTTAATTGTAAGGAGTTTTTGTGTCTTAAGTGTAATGGGTTAATAGGAATGCCAACACTACAACACCAGTCAATGAAAATGTCCAAACCTTTTTTGCCCAAACCTTCATATTTATTGACAAAGAAAAAATCATCTAGTATGCCAATACATATAGATTCCTTCACTACAGTACTATGCAGACCATTTATGTTGTCATAAACTCATAATAGATGTATATTTGTCATGAATGTTATGCCTGCTGTGAACTGGAGCTATTTCCTTAGTGGTGGTGCCATCAATGTTTTAGACCTTTTTAGTTCATATTATGACGGGGCACCTGTTTCCACTTACAATAGAAGGATGGTCTCACAAATTTGTCACTTAATAGTGACTTTTATTTATTAACCTATATAGGCTTTATTATGGATATTTCAAACTGCATATCAATTATTGATTGGAAAAGAAATGTCAACGATACTGTGATATTGTTGGAATTGATGACAGATTTAGCCACATTATTGCTTACTAAAGGTGTCTTAAACAGGCTAACTCTAGTAACAGTGAATAAATGGGTATCTGAATGTATATTATTGATTATTAATTTGTGATAAAATGCTTACTTAAAGATTATCTTTGTAGATCTGAAATATGAAGAGGTTAATGAGCTATGCCTATTAATTCTCACCTGAACATTGTAAAGTTTAGAGCTGCAAACAGGGTTAACCCCTGTTTGATAAGTTAGAGCTTTGTTTTGTGTCATCCTTGGTCTGACTGACCAGTCTGTTTTTTGTTTTTATTTTTTCTTTATTGGGTTTTAATGCGGTGTCAACAAAATTTAGGTCATTATATGGAGTCCAACACACTTAACCTAGCTTTCCTGGACCCTTGTCTATAACCAGTACTCACCTACCCTTCAACAAGGCCGGAAACTTCTCCATATTATCTAATCAATGGAGGAAAATTGTCATTACTGTTTTATTTTCATGGAAGGGTATAATCTCCCTGTACCCCCTTCGGGACACGAGTTTCCAAAGCTCGGTGTGTTACGAACTGCGCCACCGACCGGGTTGACCAGTCTGTTAATTAGCATGTAGAGCTGAAGGTCATGTTTTGTTTGTTCATTAATTATGATTGTATATTTTAAGGTCAAGATGATTGTGTACGATGTTTTCATTGTGGTGTATTGATAAGAAACTGGGAGATAGGTGATGATCCATGGACAGAACATACACATTGGTCACCTAACTGTGATTATCTGAAATCAAGGCCTGAAACTAAAGAACAGTAGGTATTTTTGTTGTACAACTATCTTTAGACAGAACATATAAAATGAAACTGCCTGTCCATTAACAAGTGCTTGACTGGGTGATTTCTTAACCCTTGCACTTACATTCTCCAAAATTTATTTGTAGATAGACGATGTGCCAACAGTGACCTCCCATTTAGCTAAAGGTCAACCGTCAAAGGGCAAGGTCATAGTGACTTAAATTGTTAAACGATTTGTTGGTGGCAATATTTAATCAGGGCACAGCCTAAGTTCCTTATGTCACCTACTGAATTCTGGACTCAATATTAAAGGTTAAGGCCATTGGAATTTCTAACAGTAAAGTTTCTCTTTTATAATCAAAATTCACAATATTCTTATGGAGCACATAACTTCAAAAATGAAGAAACAACTTAGAGATTTAAAAATGTTGTTTGGTTTATATGCCTATAATGAATAGTTTTTCTTTGAAAATATCAGATAGGCATTAACATCACCACATACATTGAATAATAGTTGGGTTTGTGAAGTGTATAAAATGACATATTTTTTAAGTTCAAAGTGGTTTCTTTCATCAGGATCATCCATGGAGTAAATCTTTTTTTTCAACATTATTTTTAAGCTTGACTATTCAGAGAATAGTGGGGCTATCCTACTCAGCCGTGCGTCGGCTTAACACTTCTTGGTTAAGCTTTTAGGTGCAACATTTTTGTATCTTTTATATCTTTGCAAGTGCTGGAGGGATTCACTTAAACTTCATTTGTGTTTACGGGGTTACCATTGGAGTTCAAATACCAAGTAACATAAGTCTAGGATAAATTTGGACTGAATTACGGCCCTTATATACTTAGAAATATCTTGGTTAAGTTTTTAGGTGCAAAGATAAATTAGGTGCAACATTTTATCTTTGCAACTACTGGAGGGATTTACTGGGGTACTAATTGATGTCAAATACCAAGTTGCATAACTCTAGCAAGAATTTTGACTGAATTATAGCCCTCTAATACTTCGAATTTTTTTGGTTAAAATTTTTGGTGCAACATTTTATTTTTGAACCTACCGAAGGGATTTACTTGAAACTTCACACATGTCAACGGGGTTAGGATTGAAGGTCAAATACTAAGTTGCATAACTCTGGCATGAGTTTTGATTGGTTGTTGCTGTCGTTTACACGAATACCCGGAATAATCGAGCGCGCTGTCCACGGACTGCTCTTCTTATATAATTATTATCAACATGTTTGTAATTTTTTTCCCTGCTACCTAACAAGTGTGTCAACTTTACAACAAAATAATGATGATAAAAGGTAGATAATGAGTTTTCCCCCCTGTATAACAATAGCTATGTGTTTATGTATAGTATATTGTCACATTCAATATTGTAGTGTATAGGCACACTGGGTCAGTCATCACCTTAACTCTGCCCTAATCCTAGGAAACATGAAAATTTGAAAGGGCCTGTGAGAATTTGCCCAAATCCTTGGAATTGTGAAAATTTGAAAGGGCCAGTAAAAATTTGCCCAAATCCTAGGAATTATGAAAATTTGAAAGGGCCAGTGAGAATTTGCCTAAAACATTGAATTAGTTAGGGCCAGTGATAATTTACCCAAATCCAAGTAATAATGAAAATTTGAAAGGGCCATCGAGAAATTGCCGAAATCCTAGAAATTATGAAAATTTGAAAGGGCCAGTGAGAATTTGCCCAAATCCTAGGAATTAAGAAAATTTGAAAGGGCCAGTGAGAATTTGCCCAAATCCAAGGAATTATGAAAATTTTGAAAGGGCCAGTGAGAATATGCCCAAAATGTAGAATTAGCTAGGGCCAGTGAGAATTTGCCCAAATCCAAGGAATTATGATTATTTGAAAAAGTCAGTGAGAATATGCCCAAAATGTTGAATTATTAAAATTACTTAGGGCCAGTGATAATTTATCCAAATCCTAGGAATAATGAAAATTATCTAGAGCTAGTGAGAATCACTTATTTCACATAGTTGGGCTAGTTGATCATTTTCCCTTTATTTTCGAAACTGTCAATTTGGGTAAAATATAGACAACTGAAGTTAGTAAAATATTATTATTCTGTATTATAAATAAATTTGGCTAGTGCTCAAGATAGTTAAAGGTGATGACTGCAGGTTTCTATAGTCATTATTGGTATTTTTTATAATGTTCTCTCACCCTTTCTCTTTCTATATCTACATGTATATGCTCATTTTAATTTTTACTTTATAAAAGTTTATTTATGTAAGATTTAAGTTTTCAGTGTATTGCAAGGCAGTAGACTGGAATTGCTTTTACATACACAAGGTATTGGGATGTACAAATCTACTGTGTAACAGCACAGTAGTAGGGCATTCAATGTTGAATTGATAATTTATATATGTATTCTAGCATCAATCATTATGGATTTTTTTGTTTTAAATTGGAACTGATATTGTGCCTTTTCACAATGGACAAAATGATAAAATTCACCAAAATATAACCAAAAAATCACAAAATTTTTTGGGCATTATAATAATAATAATAACTTTATTTAATGAGGCAACTCAGTTGGGCAAGCCCAGTCTTCCCTGAGAGCCTCCACAATATTTACAATGATGATGACAGTATGATATAATGATGAAATTGAAAGAAATGAGCAATAATAAAAATGAAAGAAATGAGCAAATATTATATAACATATTAAAACAGGTACATATGCAAGAAAACAAATAAGAACAAAGAAGACAAAGAACAAAAATAATTATCACATGCTTAGAGTATTCCCACCAGAGTAGAACCAAGTTAGGTATGCTCTTTTAAAAGAACTGAGGCTATTTGATTGGCGTACATGGAGGGGTATAATGTTCCAGATTTTTGGTCCAGAATAAGCTAAAGATTTTCTGCAGAATTCTATTCTGGGTTTAGGAATGTTTAGAAAGTTATTTGAATAAGATCTTAAAGTTGTATTAGTTGTTGTTTGAAAGATATTGGACATATAATCAGGAAAAATATTATTAACAGATTTGTATACAAAAATTGCCTTTTTGAATGGAATTCGATCATGAATTTTCATCCATTTAAGGTCTGCAAATAAAGCCTCAGTAGGAGCATCATAACTTTGGTCAAGGATGATTCTTGCAGCTCTTTTTTGAAATTTGTACAGTTTGTTTAGTAATTCAGTACTACAGTTACCCCAGATTGTACAGCAGTAGTCCAAATGGGGTAAAATATATGCATTGAAAAACATTTTTCTCTTGTCTATTGAGAGATACTGTTTTATTCTCAGTAAAAGATATAGTAAGGAGTTGCATTTTTTGATTACCATCTCAACTTGTTTATTCCAATTCAATTTATGGTCAACATGGACTCCTAATAATTTTTCATTATCTGTAAAGTCAATTTGTTGATCTCCAAGAATAAGGTTAAAGTCATTATTTTCACTTGAGCTGAGAATTTTATGAATGTTGTTTGATGGTGAAATAATCATTGCTTTGGTTTTTTGAGGATTTGGTATCATTGAATTTCGTTGGCACCATTCATGAATGGTATTGAGACTATTTTGAAGATCTTGGCAGATTGAGTTGAGGGATTTCCCTACAGCTGTTATGGTTGTGTCATCTGCAAACATATCAGCTGTGGAATTACTTAAGTGCAAGGGCAGGTCATTGATGTACAGAATGAATAGAATAGGTCCAAGAACTGACCCTTGTGGCACTCCAGAGGTTATTTCAAGAGCTGATGAGAGTTTGCCATGGATATATACTTGTTGATACCTATCTGATAAGTATGACTTAAACCAATGGAGAGTTTCTAGTGAGATGCTGTACTCTTTCATTTTTTGAATAAGTAGAGAGTGGTTGATCAAATCAAAAGCTTTGGTAAGATCAAGGAAGACTGTACCAACAAGTTTATTATCATTGATAGCCTCTATCCAGGAATCAGTTATAGAAGTAAGGGCAGTTTCACAAGAATGATTTGGACGAAAACCAGACTGATTTTTATGAATAAGAGAGTGATGTTCAAAGTATATTTTAAGTTGGTCTCCTACATGTTTTTCTAAAATTTTTGATAGGACAGGAAGAATTGAGATTGGCCGATAATTATTTTTGTCAGATTTAACTCCTTTCTTGAAAATTGGAATTACTTTTGCCTTCTTAAATTGAGATGGAAAACAAGATCTAGTAATGCTTTGGTTGAAGATGTATGTTAGGGGCCCTGATATAATATCAGTACTCATTTTAAGAAATTTGGCGCCAATGCCATCTAATCCAGTAGCTTTGCTAACATCTAATATATTTAATTGTTTTGTTACAAAATCTTTAGTAATCAAGGGAATTTTGAATGGTGCATCATTATTGACATTTTTACTCTTAACAAATTCCTGTATCCTATGTCTATCTTTTTCTGATATACTTTCATTATCTCCTGAAGCCATAGTAAATATATTTGCAAAGAAATCATTAAAAGCTTCAGCAGCAGTTGTTGGATCTTTTATTGGATCACCTGAAGGGTCTAAGATAAAGTTTGATTGAAATTTGGTGGATTTTCCAGACAGGTCTTTTAAATGTTTCCATAATTTACTGGGATTGTTTTTATTTTCATTAATAGTGGTATTATAAAATGACTTCTTAGATTTTGTTATAAGTAATTTCAGTTTGTTGCGCCAGTATTTGTAGTTATCAATATCATTTTCCAATTTGAATTTATCGCGTTTCTTCATTGCCTCAGTAATTTCAGGGTTGAACCAGTCAGGAAGATTAGAGTGCTTAACCCGTTTTTGCTTGATAGGGGCATGAGTATTCAGTACTTCTGTAAAAAGATCTAGAAAACAGTCTAATGCATCATGTGGGTCATCATATATTTCTATTAGTGACCAGGGTTGAGTAGTCAATGAATTGATAAAATCATTTTTGCAGAAGTTATTTAGATTTCTGTATGAAATAATATTATGGATGGGCCCATTAGAGTTGCTTGATGACAATTTACGCGTAAAGCATACAGGATAATGGTCACTTATAGATATATTAGGAATTTGTACATTAATTATATTGCAAGCCATGTTAGTATAGATATGATCAATAATAGTAGAGGTGTTAGTTGTTACTCTGGTGGGTGTATTAACCAATTGTGTTAAATTGAATGAATCTATCACATCTTTCCAAGAGGAATTAATAATTTGTGAATTAGCAAAGTTATAATTAAAGTCTCCAGTTAGGATAATTTCTTTGTTTTCAGAGTACAAGAGTTCTAAAACATTTTCTAGCTCCACATTCCAGCTATTGTTAGATGATGGTGGCCTGTATATATATCCAAAAATGAACGGCTTTTGTTTCGAACAATGTATTTCTAACCATATGGCCTCAATATTTTCCCTTTCTAAATCAGGTCTTTCTAAACAATGATATTTACAATTAACATACGCTACAAGACCACCACCATTTGATTGTCTGTCCCTGCGAAAAAGGTTGTAATTGTTTAATTGAATTTCACTGTCAGAGAATTGACTGTTCAGAAATGTTTCACAGAGACACAATATATCAATATCTTTATATTTATCTAGTAAAATTTTCAGTTCATCAAATTTTGGGTAAAGGTAATGGATATTCAAATGGAAAAAATTTATGCCACGCTTTTCAAATAATAATTTATCAGAATTATCCATGTTAGAATTTGTGTTATCCTCATATAGATTTTCAATGTTTGAATTATGTCCATTTATGTCAGAAAAATTTGTTTTTAATAATGTTGAACTATCTTGATGATTGTTGCTTAAAATCTTCTCCATGCAGGTGGTGTCCATCGTATGTCCTGTTGATGACGGAATTTGTGACGTCGAATCCAGGGTGTTCGTTGGACCATTTGAAAATTTATGTCTCCTGATAGATTCAAGTTAGTTGTGTCCAGTTTGTGGGTGTTGTAAATTGCTAATTTTAATTGATTAGATAGCAATCTTGCTCCTTTATCTGTTAGATGGACTTCATCTTTGAATAAAGACCTGTCTGTTGCTTGTTTATTGAACATGAATTTTTCTGTATTGTCAATAAATATTAGGTTATTTTCAATACAGTATGTTTGGAGTAGATTGTTCAAGGACTCAATGTTCTTCGAAGACAGTTGGTCATATTTCTTAGGTAGAATCGATGATATCAGTATTTGTGCACTGGAATTGTACTGCGAGACACTCTGAACAATGTCCTTAAAGTCATTCAGAATTGCTTGTGGTTCTTCTGCACTAGATATGTTATTTATTCCAGCATGGATGACTATGGTATCAAATTTCTCCTGGATGCTACTTGCATTTGTTAGAATTGTTTTCAAGCTGTCATTTAGGTTTTTCACTTTTGCTCCAGGATGAGATTTTATTGTGACTTGCGTTGAGTCACCAGCCATGTAAGACCTATTAATTGCTCTTGTCACCGAATCACCCATGATCAGAATCTTTGGTTTGCGAGCTGCTTCAGAGACCTGATTCTGACATGTATTTGTTTCAATGCCTTGTTGTTGCGTCTGTTTTTGTTGTTGGTTGTCATTCATTTTGATATCATCCACTTTACTAATGGTATTTTTTAACATTTGAATTTCTAGTTGACTCTGCTTTAGTTCACTTTTAATGTTTTTAATTTCCTCAGAAGTTGAGGAAGCCATACTGAGTTTTATTTCTTCTATTGCCGTTTTAATAGTATTGATGTCATCATTCAAACTTGACACTTTTGTTTCAAGACCACACTCATGTTTCTTTTTGATTTCAGATTTTGAATGCAATTTTTCTTTGCAGATCAGATTTCTTTTTTCTTCTCTTAATTTTGAAGTAATTTCTAATTCCTTTTCTAACTTCTCTTCTAGAATCAGTGACGCCGCATTAGATTCTGCTAGTTTCTTTTCAGCAATTTTTATCTTCCCAGTCAAAAAGTTTATTTGTGCTGCCTGTTCAGTAGATTTTACTTGGGAGTCTGCCAGTGTTTCCTTGAGAATTTCTGCAGCTTCCAGAAGTTGTTTTAGCTTTTGGGATAGATCATCGTTGCTTGTTTTTAGTAAAGTTTTTTCTCTAATCAGGTTAGAGTTTTCTCTTGTCAACTGTTCAGTCAATTGACCAAGTTGCAGTACCTCAAGTTTTTGGTTGACAAGTAAAGGGTCAACTGTAGAGTTTTCTGGGGTTTCACTTACTTGATCAAACGAAGTGCTAGGAGTTGAAACAGTGGTTTCATTGCAGAGTATTTCAGTATTGTCAATATTTTTTGTGAAGGATCCTAGGTTTGAATTTTCATGATATATTTGTTTGACTATAGTTTCTTCTGGTTTAGAGTTCTTGAATTTAGCTTGATAATTAAGTGGTTGATCTGTTTTTCTTGGCTGTCTCTGGTTAGCTTTATCGTTTAGTTTGTTTGGTAATTCATAGAATCGTTTTTGAAAATGCTCATAGTCTACTTTAGGTCCACCTTTTCTTTCAGACTTTTCAGCTTCTTTCATTTCCTTTGCAAGTTTTGTCCAGCTACTTGGAATAGATGGTCCCTTTATTACTTTATATATTGACTTCAATATGCTTTTATTCTTGTGTTTATTCTGTGAGGATGGAGTAGATGCCATGATAGGTGACGGTGATATATATATTGATGGTGTAGTGAGTTGTTCTTGTTCTTGCTCGGATTGATGATCTTTAGTTTCCAATGTAATTATGCCATTTCTGATTTCTTCGAGGACAGTATCCAGCCATATCTTACAACCTGTACCTTGTATTAACATTGTCAATGTATTATGATAAATTGTTATAACAACTTTCTTATTGGAGATACTTATTGTTGTTGTTAAACCAGTGTTGTCTTTTGTTGGTACTAAATCATACATAGAGTTTAAAACTTGTAGCATTTTTGAATGTATTGTTCTTTCCAAGAAGGCTATCCGTATGTTGTCACTAATTGGGCTTACATAGACATCAAACATATTGTTCATTCTTAAGTTGCCAGAAAAATCATTGTTAGAAAATCCTTCAAAATCCTCATTGTTAATTGATGAATGGTTAGAAGCCATAATGTCAATACTTAAGTCCTTAGGCAGTTGAGAGAAAGAGTAAATGTCAACACTGGTATGATGGTTGAAGAAGATGGCTATTGTGATAATGTCAGTAGTTTGACACTTCTTTGTTTGATAACTGATTCAACACTGCTAACATTGAGTCCTCAGGCAATGACTACAATATGTGTAATATTTATGAAGAAAATTGTTATTCCAAAATTAAAAAATCCAAGCACTAATTCCTTATTTTGTAGAGATTAAAAAGGAATCACAAATTAAAAATATCAAAATCAAAATCCATAGATTTATATCCACAAGCACATATAATTTTTATCTACACACTCCAAATTGTTAAAAAGAAATAAGAATAAGTTTGCTTTGCCTATTTCTGTTTATTTGATATTTCTCAAAGATTTTTTGTTATTAAAGTCTTTTAACGGAATTTCAAAAAGTAAGGAAATACTAGACTGTGTTGTAAAATTTGTACAAATTACAAAGAGTCTCTGAAATTGACAAAGGTCTGGGCTCAGGAAGGGTCACCTAATGTACAGATGTCTAGATTATTGAAAGTTCTTAAAAAGTACCCTTTCTTTTCAAAATGACCGGGTATCAATAAATTTGTTACCCAATTAAAAATCCCTGGTACCCTATTTTTTCAAAATGAGTGGGTAATTACCCTATCAACCCCAAAAATTATCTGTTGCTCTGAAATAGTCCGATATTATCATATTGAAATTAAAATAAGAAATAAATGTTAACTGAAATAACCATTTCAGTTTCACTTTTATCTTTACTATGAATAGTTGACCTCAACCTTGATAAACACACGAGAATAGCGTAAAACTTTCAACTTGTTATAGTCCAACAGAATTAACCTGAGCTTGAACTACCTAATTATAATAATCACACGCTTCACTTACATTAAATCGTGAGTTTCCGTATGTGTGTATACGGTTGTACACGTGTTTATAACAACCGATGTGACTATAAATCAATTTATTAAAAGTGGCATGTTATTGTACTTTTAATTTTGGACACATTAGTTTTTGAGGAAACAAGTAAGTCAACATCATTATGGCACAGTTTCAAAGTATTTATTCATATGAAAACATGATTAGTCATTCAGATATGTGTATTATGCCGAAAGCTTCCGATCAAGCGCGATTTAGATACGGAGACTAAAATACACTATAAATACTGAGTTTGATATATTCTTGCATAAAGGTCAAGCTCAGGTTAATTCTGTTGGACTATAACACATTTTTTAAGTGGTTTTCCCTTGTAGTGCTTTTTTATACAAATTAAAATCCATTTACTTACATTTCTTTGCATTATTATACCCCCGCTTCGAAGAAGAGGGGGGTATACTGTTTTACCCTTGTCCGTGCGTCCGTCCGTAACAAAATTTCCATCGCAGTTTTCTCAGCAACTATAACATGCAGCAGCCTAATACTTTGCATATTGCTTCATCCCATAGTCCTATGTGGTGTAAAGCGATTTCATGTTCCTTGCTCATCTACTTCCTGTTTGTCGCATATTTTTAGATTTTTGCGGGGGTATCACTAGTGAGCATTAGCTCACAGATTTACTTGTTGATTCTGAAATGACATTAAAACCTGGAAAAATTGCATCGAAGCGAAGATCAAAATGGCGGACGGCCAGTATGAAAGACCTGTTAACGAACAAGATTATTCCGCATTACAATGCATTCGTCTCTTATGCACTAAAATATAGTTCTTGATATCAACGCAATTAATAATGGTTCAGTCGACAAATTTCGCCCAGAAAGGTTGTAATTATAAGGAATGAATCCATACGTTGGGCTTGACGATACATGTATACAACTCAGTAAATATCAAAGTAGAGAGAGAGAGAGTATTTGACATTATAATTGTTCCATATATTTTAGATATGAAATAACACCAGTAATGAGACGTGTACTAGATATGGGATATGAACCAGAACTTGTTAAAAATGTTATACAGAGAAGACGAAGATGTGGAGGTTTGTTTACAAGTATATTTAGACATCAAACTGATTTTAACCGGATCTGGAATTTTCAACTAACCGGTATCATACCCCCGAAAACTGTTGGGGTCATGCTGAAACAAAAGTTGTGTTTACTTGTAATGAACTCGGTCAATTTTCATAATTGTTCAATCATTTCTGTTTTCTGAGTTGCTTACAAACATATAATTGCCCAAATTGGAATATTCTTTTATTTTAAAATCAGAGGATTTAGTACATGTGTTATAATCATTGTCACAACTTAGGCATGCATCATAAACTTATAACTTAGTCAATGGAACAAAAAAATATACATATATACCCTGTAGACTCTAAAATGTTATATATTATCATCTTACAGCCGATGAAATCACAGATATAAATATACTAGTTGATGCAGTAGAGAAATTACGCGTACAACAAAAGACAGTGTCTAGAGCTCATGGTATTCCTGTACAAATGTCCAGTGGTGCCGAGATGTCAACATCTGAAACACATACATCTACTGGTATTGTTATTACTTATAGATATTTTTAGGAATTAAAGTTGGATTAGATTCTAAAAATGAAGGGTCACTTACATGACTTATATGCAAGTGCATGCTAATTCATTTTTTCTTCAGTTTAGTGCCGTAACAATACGTTGAATAGGTCATATTACAATGGTCAGTCAACCTAATCACCATTCCTGGATTAAACTGTTAATCAGGAATTTGGCACATACTTTAGTCAGTGATTATCAATTGCTCTACATGATTTAGAATTAGTGGTTGGAGGGAGAATGGCCTTGGAATATATTTCATGACCAAGTTCCACAAAAGTATGTCCATCTCTGGAATCAAACCCATGACAATTCAATCAGTAGACTTGTGTGTTACTGACTGAGCTAGCTAGGTGGATTACATGCTTAACAAATGTATAATAGTTCAATTTAGAGGGATGATGTTGTCTAAGGTTAATGATAGAAGAAATGTGATGTAATGTTTGAAGCTTTATGACATGTTTTAATTTTTTCTCACTCTTGTTCTGCAATCTGTTGTGTTCATCAGTTTTGATGGTCCTAATTGCAAAACTCTACTGTAATCCATATTATCAACAATGTTTTTTTATGTTTTATACAGGTGCTTCATCACTAGAAGACGAATACAGGCAAATGAAGGATCAAATATTATGTAAGATATGTATGGTCAGAGAAGTTGAAATCACTTTTACACCATGTGGACATTTAGTAGCTTGTGAGAAGTGTGGACAACCATTAAAAAAGTGCCCTATATGTCGAAGCTTAATCAAATCATATGTTAAAACTTATATGTCATAAATAAACTCTCATTGTACATATTGTTTTTGAAGTTTATAAATCTACACTGCTGACCAAAAGTTTGGAGACAAAGCAAGTTTACTAGAATTATATTAGTAGTAATAGTTATTATAATGGTAAAAACAATGAAGACTTTATTCAACAAGACTACACAATGGATGAATCCAATTTTCCATGTGGACCTTTGATAATTCATAAACTTTAAAGAAAATATCTAACCATTATTTTAATATATATTTTGAATGGTTTATGATAAAGTGAAAAATGTTTCCAAACTTTTGTTGGGCACTGTATACCTGGAGATAAATTATTTGACAATATCCATATTGATACAATAATGAATATCATTTTAATTTGAAACAAGCCTGATGAAATACAAACCATGTACACAAACATTTTAAACATGTAGCGTAACTATGTGTTTGTATACATAGCTAAATGTATGTTTGTCTTTGACTCAATAATTTAATATTTTGCCCTGTGTTCAACTGTGTCAATAAAATGACCGAGACATACTTTTACAAAAAAGTCTTAACGCAGTGGTCATTAATATGTGAGTCTAATACATTTAGAAGTTTGTGTAGCATAATCTTTCAGTTAAGACTTCACTGTAAACTATACAAGGGAAAATGGTATTTTTTATTTTTAAAATTGATTTTTATCGGTTAATACCACTCATTTTAATTCATATTTACCATGAATGACCATTTATCTAAATAGACCAATACTCAGAACAGTACAAGAAAGCAGTATGGTTACATGTAACTTATGGTTTTTGTGTTGATCAACATGACGTCTTGCATTATTTTATGTCAATTCTGCTTTTGTAGCAGCTTGGCTTTTTAAAAATCATAGTAAATACATTTTAATAGTCTAGACATAGATGCAATAAGAAACTTGTTTATTTATATGATTCTTTTTAATTTTCTTAGATGCAATAGCTACAAATACAGTTATTTCTCGCTATCTAGACTTAGTACTTAGTTAATGAATTTTTAATGTAAATAGTTTTAAATGCATTTTGAGCCATTTTTCTGCTTACTTTTATTTATTTTAATAATCATAAGTACTGTTTTGGGTGTTAAAATAACTGGGACCACTTTTGTTGGAAAATTAATGTTCTATTCTTTACAGTTTTGATAAGAATTTTGACCACTTATACTTTATTTCTCCCTTTATTATTGAACAGGATTTAAATCATTTTGATTGTCTATAGTTAACATTCCAAATATAATGTATTGAAAACTGTTTTAAAAAAATTATCATTTTTAAGGTACTTACTTTTTTGCTTATAAATTGCTTTTTTCTGGATTATTTTTATTTGATGTTGTACAGGATTCCAAGATGCTTATACATTATAATTTTAATTCAAATTATTTAACTTTTTCATTTATTTGAAATAAACAATGAGATTTTAAAACATTTTTGGCTGAAAGCACAAACACAAAAAGGTCTCATTATTTTCATTACATGACTATACAATCCAACCGCCAGTATTTTCATTTTTGATACAGTATTAAAAATGAAAATACGGGAGGTTGGACTAATATACTTGAGTCACATTTAAATAGCTTCATTCATATATTCTTTCCAATTGGGCATTTAAATGGCTTATCTCTGGTTTTTTTTGGTATTTTCTTTTTTATTTTGTGTTTACTACTTTATGTTTCTAAGGCCAACTTTTTTGGTTTTAGGAAATGTGAGTCTTGTCATCCTTTTGTATATATCAAACTTCACTTGAATTGCAATAGTGCCGTGTATATCAGTGTATGTTTTATACTTGTGTGGTGAATTAGAATTATTAAATAACTGAATATGTTACATTTATATGATACATGTATTATAAACCAATAGCTCATTTTAAAAACTCCAATATTATTCTGTGTACTCACAGTTTTTATCTTTGTTTTACATGGGTATAGTGTGTAAATATTGACCACGACCTGACCTTTCACATTTACATCTAATAATTATCTACACATATCCCGACGAAAGTCAGTATCACGCCTATTCTACACTTCGGCAGCGATCCTAAAATTATACAAGTGTGTTTGTATGTTTTAACTCATAATCCTCATGGTCAATGTGTAATCAAGCTTTAATACTACATTCGTATTCAATATAATGAATATTCTTGCATAAAGGTCAGGTCGGGGTCAATATGTATGCACTATACATCCGGTACAAACTAAGTTTTATCTGCTGGCAAAACACATCATAATGAGATCTGAATCAAATCTATTGTATTGTAATGCATGTAGGTAAACTATTGACATGACATGTTGTTGTTCCTGTCTTCAAGCTTTGGAATAGACTATATCCGGAATTCAAATATTTGGGTTTTCCCCTCCGGTACAAACAAACTTTCACTGTAACAATGAAAACACGTGTAAAAAGAACAATAGGATTTAATCCATAGTTTGTGTTGTTTAGCAATAATGTGTAGACAACTTTGTTTGTACCGCCTGTGCACGGACGAAAAAACCCATAAATTTGAATTCCGGATTAGGTCCATTTTACATAATAAGGAGTAAAGTTATCAAGTAGCCCAACTATATAAAATAGAGAACTTTTCTTTGGCCCTAATCAGCTTTCACTTGTTCCAGACTTCTGGCTTGTGGATTTAGGTGATGACTGAATTTTGCCTTATCTTTGTAATTTGAATGTAAAAATATTCAGGTTTCAGATGTGAACTTTTTACAGCTTTGTTGAGATGATGATATTAGCAGGCCTGTGCATTCCTATGAGATCTTTTGGTTGGATGTGTCTCTGCTATTCTGTTGCATTGGACCTCGTGTAGAATTTATCATTTATTTACCTAAATATAGTTTTAGTGCAATGATTTTGATTTTTCTGTACAGATTACTGTATCATAATATTTCATGACATATATTATATCTGTCTACAAAAATCTGCCCAGTTGGCTCAGTTGGTCTCACCAGGAATCAGGGAGTAATAGGTCTTGAGACTGGACTTTTACAACACTTTGTCAAGTTTGGTCATGACATATTTTTGCCACTCTCCTGTATAGCTTTGTATCAAGTCAAACTGTTGTTGGTGCTGGCTTGGGTAAGTGCTAAGAACTAAGGTTTAAAGCTTGGGTCCATATACTTTGCTTATCTAGGAACCATGAGTTGAGCAACTGACCTCTGTAATATGACAGAAAAATGTTGAAATTTTTGTAAAGAATCATGCATTTTACATAACAAACAAACTAAATGTGTATTGTGTATGTCTGTTCATTTTTATTATACTTAGAATCGGTAAATTAGTTTTAAGTATGCTATATTTAGCTAGTATTTTAATAGTTTTTGTAGTTAAAGATTTTACATTAGATTTTTATATTTTATTTACATTTATTGTTCCCCATTCATAAAATTAGTAACTGAATTGATATTACATATGGTATGATTATGATGTTATTATGGCATTGTCAATTTTAATATAAATTTTATCAATTTCCAAGTCATATCTTATATTTTTTTTGCATTTTCACTGTTAGGCAATAGCAATCAAATTCCTAGGTTCTTATCCTTACCTGCATTGCAAAGTTTGCTCCACCTTAATTTTTTGAAACCCGGGTCGATAGTGCAGTTGGTAGCACGCCGGGTTTTGGAATCTCGTGCCCGAGGGGGTGCAGGTTCGAATCAAACCCGGGGAGGTTATACCCTTCCATGAAAATTTGACAATAATGTCGATTTTCCTCCATTGATTAGAAAATATGGAGAAGTTTCCGACCTTGTGGAAGGGTAGGTGAGTACTAGTTATAGACAATGGTCCAGGAAAGCTAGGTTAGGTGTGCTGGACTCCGTAAAATGCCCTAAATAGTGTTGACATGGCGTTAACTCCAATAAATAAAATTAAATATTTGAAATGTTGATAAAATGTGTATTCATTTGTTTAATGCTAATAAATGGTTAACTATGTAAAGTCATAGTATTAAAAATCAATTTTTATTTTACAAACATCACACAACATACTCAATATATTGGCCTACTCCAAACTAAGCTTGAAAACTAAAACATAGAATACATCCACTGGCCCCATACCCAGATTCCCCAGAATCTTGCTATTTATTTGCTATTGCGTAAACATATATCAAATTTTGGGATTTTATTTGATTTTCAAAATTGATGTCAAAATGGTCTTATGCTTCCACTTCTGTGGTACTGGGTGTTAAGTCTCTGTATTCTTTCTGTAATAGCTGTCAGAGATATTAAGCCCCCTCAGCTTGATTACGTTTCTAAAAAATGGACTGTTGCAAACTCTTAATCTATTATTCAACGAAAAAATTAGGCTTATAGTTTGGTAAAACCTGGCCGGGCGGGTAGGCTAACGGTCGGGCATATAGTGTAGTTAACAATTGTGTTAAAGCTTTTCTTTACCATATATTTCTGCCATTATTGTCTGATCTTTATGAAACTTCATACAATGATAACATACCATGCCATTAACAGAATTAGACAGTAGTCACAACTGTACCTGCCTTTACTATGGATTATTTCCCTTTGTAATTTTTGCATTAAAGTTTTTATACCCGGCTTTAATGTGGTTTCCACATCCCATTTCTTGTTTTTATTTTCAGCAGTTGACAATATGGTCATACAACTTACTACACACACTTATAAAAAACTCAATGTTACAGTTTTACAAAGTTTTTACAATTTCAGTAGCACTGTTCCATCAGTAATGAACGGATTTACTTGAAATTTTACGCTTTTTCTTTTTTTTAACGTCGCATTCAACACATATATAGGTCATATACACGACGGCCAGCTCTTCCTACTATAGGTTTCCTGGACACTTTTTCTATCACAAGTACTAACTTACCCTACCACGAGGCCAACAACTCATGTATAGGGTATGACCTGCAGCGACCGGGATTTGAACCCGGATCTCCGGATTCGAAGTCAGACATGCTAACCACTACGCCACGGCCACGGCTCTAAAATTTTACACTCATGTTTACAATGTCAAGTATCATGTATGATATCATTATTATTACTGTATTTACAATTTGTTTGCAGTGAGACTGATGTTAATCATTTATTACTGTATGCTTCACATATCTTTGATGAGTATACTTATATAGAAATAAATATTGTGTTCTCTTTGTATGTTCATCAATGCTATAGAATGTTTAACATTTGTGCACTTAATGTATTCCCATACAAAATGTGTCTCATTGAATAAAATATAAATTTTTGATGTGCAAAAGAAACTACCTTCATCTAAGTACCTACTTTTCAAAGATTGTCAAAGATGACTGGATGAATTCATGTGGTTTTCTAACCATACAAAGTTATAATTAAACCAAAGCAACATGATGCATTTTGCAAGCCAATATATTTTAATATAATTCCAGTTCTTCCAGTACATCATGTGTAGATGGCGCTTTCAGCGCTTTGATTTATCCCTGCCAAATGTGTAAATGAGAGAACATGTACTGTTAAAAGACATAATTGGCTACAATATGGCATAATCATGTGGCTAGCGTCTTAACCATTTATATGGTCTGGCTCCCAGCTTCTAATGTAAACAAAACATGTACATTTTGTTGAAGGTACTTATTCACAGATTTCAACTTAAATATCGACTTTTTCTACAACTATCAAAATTGTATGTAAACATTTTTGGAAGCAGGGAAGTAGTGTTCTGATAATGACATTGATGGTGCTTCATGTAGTAAAAATCTACCCCGTATGTCACGGTATAGACAATTCTAGTGCATTTTTGTATCTTTTATTGTATATTTCTAGCAACCTATAGGTCAGTTTGTCTTAAATATTAAGATTTTTTTACTCAATAACTGATGCTGAATGGTATTTTGAAAATATGGAAAAAATTAACCGAATCTGTGAACTAGTACCTTTAACTAGAAATAGGTTATCCAGACTGCTAAATCTAGACCATACTTCTCACAGCAGTTTCGTCACGCATTGCTTCTTATTCCAGCAATAAAGGATAATAAGGGCTGCGGGGAGTTTGAAACTAGACACGATTTGCATCAGAGAGTAGATTAATTTTTATCGTGGTGCAATAACATTTAACTTGAGTGTCTCACTAATGCTTCAAGAAAAACGTGAAAGCTACGTATTTATGAATATGAATGAGGTCTAGGTATTTTACTTATCACTGGAGACACTCCTTGAAATGAAATATCCTGTCATAATTGTAACTATTGTTGATGATAGATATCAATGAATTTGTTAAGTATTTGAAGTACAGCACTATACCATTTCCGTTTTTATACAGAACCTTGACATTGGGTATGTTTATATACATTACATATGCATATTAATAACATTATCGTACCATAACAACGTACTACATGTATGTACATGTTTCTTGAATAAAGTTCTGTTCTGTTCTTATCAAATATGGACTGTTGTTTATCATGTGTAACAAATGTATGAGATATCCAATGTCAGCAATTACAAATGTATATCATAAAACATGCCCCTGTGCGTATTTCCCATGTCTTAGTGTAAAATTTTGAATGTCTTTTGTCGTCTATGTAGTCATGACTACAAGAAGAAGGTGCCTATAACAGTATGAACGACATTTTATGGTTTACATAGTGTTGGTACTTACAGAATAATGACAAAAAGAGTATAAATTTCATCGTTTTATTTTCAATAGATGTATCTTATAACATAGTCGAAATTCATTTCGAAATCATACACACAAGAAATACCTAAATACATGTACATGTATAGTAAGTGTATCTTAATGTTTTAGTACACTGTGGTAAAGTCCAAATTACGTTTGCAAATACGGAAAATCTACATTGAGTTCTCCACCATTGTAGCATTCTCCCTCTTTTTTATTTCATTATTAGTACATTTTGTACTTACAGTAACATATAAAATCAAATTGGCATAATAATAATGTTCCACACAAAATTGTGGAAAACATTTTAAAAGTCCAGAAATGAAATGGGAGAATTTTCCCATGATAGAATATTTTCATGGTAGAAGGGTTTTCCATACACGTTTTTAGTTTTAATCAAAATAAATCATACTTCTAAGTAAGATGTGAGGATGAAAAAAATACTGGAGTTATGCCTATATGTAGATTTACATTTGTTTAAAATTTGGAAAGAATCGGATGAAAATTAAAAAAGAAAGTTTTCAAGATTCCACTCGCAAACATATTCTTGACAGCGTTTGTTATTTGGAACACATTGGCCATTCATTGAATGAATAATTAATAGCCAAGGAGTTCTGAGTGTGTGTTTGTGACATAGTCCAGTAAAGACAGAAAAGATGGTCGCACAAAAATTTTGTCCCACACCCCAGATCATACGATCAGCACAAATTATATCTACAAGTGACTATCCCTTGCAAAGTTGTATTTCAATTCATTGATCTCTCATTGTTGGGGTTCTTCTTCAATCGATGCCTGTTTTGACTTGTCAGACGGTTTAAGTCTAGACTTTTCCAGCAGTTGTACACGTCTCAATGCATCACTTACGATACATAGCTCACCTTTCACCTCACTAACCAAATATCCAATACATCGAGTATTGTCCAAAACATCTACACTCTGTGTGTAGGGATTGTAGCGAACAGCAAACGGACGTTTAATGGTGCTAGCAAAGTTCCTGAAAAATACAAATGTATAATAAAATATTTGGATTTAACATTACAAATTTGACATGTACATTTGGATAAATTGTGGAATACATTTAAAAGTCCAGAAATGAAAAATCACAATTTTTTAAGAATGGGAGAATTTTCCCATGGTAGAATATTTTCATGGTAGAAGGATTTTCCATGCACATTTTTAGTTTCAATCCCAGTCTGAATGAAATAATGTTTATTTGCACATGGTCATTGTTGACACAGCGGGACATGGATTTGACGTATCAGCACTGATGGTGCAGTGAGCCTGCATCTAAGTTGAGGTTCCTTTTATACTGCTCATACACGACATTCCGAGCAAACATAGTCACATTAGAATTAAACTGACCTCAGAAGGATAAATCCATGTTGTAAGAATTTGTTTCAATGTAGATCTTTAAATAAATTTGTATAATAATTTAAATGATTGATCCGGAAGGCAATGTCTTAATTGTTAGATTGTTATTCGTAGAACCAAGGGCATTAAAGTTAAACGTATTTCTTGTATGAGACAGAGAGTTAATCCAAAACGCATTGGACAAAGTTCAACTACTGTAACACACTAATAAAACTCGTTCTGCTAGGAATTGAAAAACTTGTATGCTGATACAATATGCTGATAAACTTTAAATGGTTCACCACTTCTTCGAACTATGGGGTTGACTTACTCGTTTAACGTAGAAAGAAATTTTGCAAGCAAGCAAATACATAAATGTTAGTATATTGTCTCACCTCATTTGTTCCTTGGCTTCTTCAAATGTTTCAGTAAAGAAATAAACATCTTGGAAAGTTGTTATAAGACATTCTTGTTGGGATGTTGTTATTGGATCAAATGGTTTCTTTACAGCTTTGTCAGTCAATGCATGCTGTAAATAAGACAAAACGTCAGTATTGGTAATCCTTAAAAGACAACAGTGGGGATTTACGTCTTTTATCCACACCTTCAAAATAGCCACTCAATGACTTTAAACTGTCTTTTTTAGTGGGATTGGTGGATAAATCTTAAGGAAAGTCCCCCCCCCCCAAATGATATTATTTCCCGCGTGTTGGGGTTTGTAAAGGGCGAAGATTTCCTCATTGCCAGATTCTGAAAAGGGAGAGCGCATTCGGCATCACTTTGGAAAAAAATACAACTGTGTCAAATGTCAAATAGGCTAAAAAGAGCACAAATAACATTTTTAAAAAGCCATGAAGCATTATGGTGACAACGATCATTGTTTTTCTTAGTCAAAACAAGTAATGGCTTAATTGTCATAAGGAAGATATTTGTTGAGAATGCACAAAAGCCTTTCATAGCTAAGTATGAAATACGGAATATACATCTTACCTTTAGTTCACTGATTGAAGAAAGCAGTCCAGCTCCATATACTCTCAACTCTCCATCTTGTTTACATAAACCAAACTCCACAGTAAAGAAATAACACTGAAATAGAAACAAAAACACAGCATGTATTAGTGTATCATAAGCAATACTATTATTGACGTCACAAGCGATACAGGACTCTCCAAAAATTCCTGGACAAGTAAAATGAAAAGAAAAAGGATTTTGCTTATCATAAGTAATTTTTCTTTAAATAAAGCTTATTCAAATGATATAGTTTTAATCATATAATGATACACTATTTAATGTCATTTTTCGAATGTGCTCATATGAACGTCGATTTCGGAATGTGCTCAAACAAATGTCAATTTCGGAATGTGCTCAAACAAATGTCGATTTCCGAATGTGCTCAAACGAATGTCGATTTTGGAATGTGTTCAAATGACTTTTTGTTTCTGACTTTTATAGTTAATTTCAAATACGTTTATCCTAAGAACAGGACTTGGTGCACTTTTGAATACACGTTGTGCTCCTCGGGTGACGTGGGTTTAATTATCAGTAGTACCAAGTAACATCATTCCATGAAAATTCCTTCCTGCCAATTCCTTCTGTTTATTTGTTCATATAGAGTCACTCTATTAATAAAATGTTGCACTATTTTCGGCATAGTTCAATAAACGTGGGGGAAAAAGGTAACAGCGCCATATTTTACCGTGATTTAATGAATGACACTCGCTCCTATGCTTATATAATGAAAATGCACGTGAATATGTAAGAATGTGAAGTATAATGTGAATGGCAATATATAACATAAATAAAGAGTCAACATACAGTAGCTAACTTGGCCACTTCATCATCTGAAGCCCCTAATGATGATAATCCTAGTTCTTGTGAAAACTGGGCAAAACTTGGATCAGCCAACAATGGTATATGACCCATTAATTCATGACAGCAATCTCTGTAATAATCATAGTGAAAAAAAATATAAGTAAATAAGTAAGTAAATAGTTTATTATAGTAAACTTAATTCCACTGAAAAGATTATATGTACGTCACAAAGTTTCAAATTGATATGTATATATATATAAAAGTACCCAGCCCTACTGGCCTATTAGTCATCTGAAAATGAAATCATGTTTACACTCATAAATAATAACAGAAATAGCACGTGACCTTCCTCTTTATTTGTAAGACATATCTCATTTAAATCCCCCTTTTCAAACGTAACACTGTCCATGGAAGTGCACTGCAAAGATTATAGCAATTATCTTTTTCAAACGCATCCAATGAAAAGAAACAGATAATGCATATTACAATCACCTTGCTTTAATTAAAGCTTAATCAAGTAACATTGATATAGTTTCAATTATATGTTGATAAACTTATAAACGCTATTTTATATCCACGGAGTTTTGGTTGCTTTACTTTGTTCAACTGTGTTAAATCTATCATAGTCTATGATAAGATGGGTATACTTACGGTTCTGGGGTATAAAGAGGATCAGAACCATGTCGAATATATTGAGTACAATGAAACACTCTAAATGCAAGACCAGCCAGAAAATCTCTTGCAGACAAATAGCCAGCTACTGGTCTGACTGAAAAACCTGTACGTGCTGAAAATATAAAAAGTAACAATGAAAATAAAAAAAAAGTTTGATAAAGCAACAGAGTGATTGCTAATCAGTATATTTTGTTCATGCTGTAGCTAGCATCTAATACGATTTAGTATAGGCTATGTCGCAGCACTTCACATATAAGAAAGTTACCCCATCGCACTAATTGAAATTTTGTCAAATATTTCCATGTTGATTAAACTTCCATTCCTTTAAAAAAATAAGAAGAAGCTATGACGCACATTGAAAATTGAAGTTTTAAATAAAGTTTTTCATTCTTTCGTCCAAAAAATGTAATCAAGCGAGGCTACATGTATGTTACCATTGATTTTCTACTTGAAAAGCAATATAAGGAACTGCGATCGAGTAGATGTTAGAAACAAGGTAGACTACCATGTTTAAAACTAGTAGCAACTTCTAACGCATTTACCTCCCTGTCTAATGTTTCCTGACTATGTGTACTCAATTAACATGGTTGCCGATAACATGACAATAATAAAATGATGTCCCAGTATGTCAAGGCACCATTGGTGTATGGAAACTTACATGTAAAATGCACAAACTTATACATTTATAGTGTATCGTAGTTATAAGTTCAACAAACTCGTATAGTGGTTAGTACGTTTATTTTTTTAAGTTCGTAAAAGCTTTTAGAGAGTAAGTTTTGAACGTTACTCTCATTCTAAGTATCCTTATCGTAAGGGACCTTTCGGAAGAGTCTGATGATAGATGAGCATGCATGGGTATTTATAAGAAAATTAAATGCCAACAAGTCCTTAAAAAGCTATGTTTAGTAACAGGTATACGTGATTGCCATTTAGAAATGCTGAGGCAACTATCACGTGCGGCTGATGCAATCCATCATACGATGCACCATGTACTCAGATTACCAAGGAAAACCCTTTGTTCCAGCGCGGAAGATGACCAAACTCTAGCTAAAGCATGTTAATATTGCGCAATCATTAGAAACTATGTGATAAGCTGGAGTATTATTCCATGTTGTAAACTAATTGACTTATCACGTACATGACCAATATATGATTTGACTTTCTTAAATAATGTAGGTCAGTCAATCGTCATATACTTCAACTTGTACTAGACTGACATTTAGATCATGCACTCAGCATCCTTTGTCCAACCATTCGTTGGCAAGGTAGTTGCTCAAACAACTTGACATTTCACGTATTCCATAATCGGTATATTTTCGGGACACTACAAACTACGCATTAAAATGTACTTAAATGGCCTTTTCCAAAAACATGTGTGGCAGATGAAATCATGTAAGTGCATAATTAACCATTAAAATTGTATATGTTAATATTGTAACCCAATTACCCAATTACGTTACAATAGCTATGATAACACATTAATTTAGTTAAGAGGTATTGAATTAGTAAACTGTAGAAGTTATATACTATTATATCTAGCTGTTTGGCTTTAAAGGTACTCATTCACAGATTTCAACTTAAATATCAACTTTTTCTAAAACTATCAAAATTGTATAGATATATTTTGGAAGCAGGAAAGTAGTGTTCTGATAATGATAATTTAATACAAATTAACATACAACAACAAAATTAATGAAGGTGTTTCATGTAGTAAATATCTACCCCGTACGTCACGGAATAGACCCTTTTAGTGCCTTTTTGTGACTTTTATTGTATATTTCTTGCAACATATAGGTCAAATTTTCTTGAAATGATAAGAATTATTTTTTTACACTTTTACAGACATTGAAAGGTATTTTGAAATTACAGAAAAAATAAACCAAATCTCTGAACAAGTGCCTTTAAACTTTAAGCAGGCTGCTTATTCTAAAATTTGCTTTGACAGTTAAACTATAAGCGACAAACCAATTTTCTGAGACATGTAAACTTGGAATCAGACAGAATTCTGTCGAGATACAAGAACAAAGTTTGTTTTATTTGAATATTCATGACCAATTCACCTTAATGTGACCATGTGTGGGATGAAATGATTTGCCGACGTAACTATTTTCTGACATTTCAAAACTCTGATATTTCCCCTATAACAAGACTGATATTCTTCATTTTCTATGCATATTTTGTATAGATTATTCTTGTTACTTTTAATCCTAGGAATATATTAAGTATTCATACAATATTGACGCGTGCTATTTATTCTCTATATATTGTGTATACGTCATCATTTCATGTGTACTAAAGCTAAATCTCATGAATTTTGATGATTGCAACAAAAATTATTTTGCCCCCGCAGCACATGCGATTTAATTTATTCAGGGCGTTGACTTTTGTATTCTGATCAATCAATATATGATTTGCTTACAACTGTCATTCTTAGATGGAAGTACGTGCTGCGATTGCGATATGACCAATACAATGTGTTGCTACGTCATTAACCCCAACCAAAAAACGGGTTTGCAACGTGATGTAATTAAGCATGTTTCGGCGAGAACATTTTAAGATTAACAATATACGATATGATACTTATGATAGATTTCTAAAATTTGTCTTTTTAAAATCTGGATATGTACTTTTCACTCATGAAATAATATGTTCGTACGTAAGGCGTGTTCCGAAGAGTCAGTCCAGTCACCGGACAATTATTCCTTATCCAATTGTAAAATTTCTTTTATATTGAACATGACATAAGAATCTCTTTCAACATCACTTGCTCCTATAAATGTTAATTGGAAACCAAACAGACCAGAAATACATAATGGGCTACCCAAATTGGGGTTATCCCGGAAAATGATTAGAATATACATCGATGGAATAAATGTAAGGATAGGAATAGACGTAATGAATTCATAAATTCAAGTGTCAGACGATATTTATTCAGCGTGTAAACTTGTTAATAGTTTTCTAAAATTCATGAGGCCGTACCAAAATGATCCTTTGTTAAACGCTTGGTCAAAAATGCAAAAAAGTACCAGGCAGAAAAAAAACCCAAAACAAAACTCGTGCGAATAGCACAAAGTTTTATAAATCAGATTTATCGAAAAAAACTTGGTTATTTTGTAGATATTAGATATTCCCTTTGAACTTCGCTTAGCACCACATTAAGTCATATGGGGTCCATGTCGTGGCCAACACTGATTTAGCCGCAAAAATACATTTATATGCTCTTGTGTCCATATTTTATGATTTAAGCTTTTTGTGTTTGATTTGTTGCTTCAAAGGTTAAAAATCTACTCGTCCGCGAACGCTAAACATAAGCTCGTTTTGGTTTGGCCTAAGTCATTTTTTTCACAAAAATTCTAAGATACCAAAATAAAACGCATGAGTTCTATATTAACACCTATAGATAAATATATACAAACGTGCAGCACTTTCTAATATCTTGAGAATTTATTTTACACGAAACAATGACTGTGTGATCATCAATGAGTAGCTTTAGCCTTTTAAAAGTTATTTACAGCTTTGACTTTTATATAACCGGAAATACGGGGCCTTCCCCTCTATCTTTTTGAAACAAGAGTAAAATATGAGTTTTTAATCCAGTATGTCGCATGTTTCTTCCACAAAATCACAATGTATGTTACAGAGAAAGTGAATTATATGCGAACCAAGAAATGCGATGCATTGTTCCGGAGATTTTGTGGTTAACGTATGTGCAGCCCACCTGGCTAGCTCAGTCGGTAGCACACGCGCCTACTGATCGGGTTGTGTTGGGTTCGGTTCCCGGCCGGGGCATTCCTCCGTTCAGTTACATGTAGGTACTTAAATAACATCAACGGCCATTCTCCCACCTACTTCTGATTCTAAATCATGTAGGACGGTGGTCTGTCACTGACGAAAGTATGCCCCAAGAAACATGTTTAAAGCTAAATCTAGAGATTTATTCTTTCCAGGAGCGTGAGTAGGTTAATTTCTTGACTGTTGTGTTTAGACCTATGCAATGTGTTGCTACGGCGTTAAACTCCCCCAAAAGTCTAATGTACGTACATGTGTTTCATTTATAATGATAATTGATTAATAGCGGTTCGCTTACGTAAACCGCAACCCAATTATACATCATGTCATTTATATTTCTTACAACTGAGAAAAGATGCGGTAATATTCAACAATACCATATTTATTATAATAGATAATTTTCTCATTAAATGATGGAAGGTGATAAAGTACAACACCAACCGTAAATAAACCACAATGGTTCAATAACAATCCTATATTTTAATGAAACATCGTTATAATAGTATGGTGATATTGTAACAAATTAGTAGAGCAAATATTCCTTTAATGAATAAATCGAACATACGGGTTAACAAATCATATTCATTATTTACAGAAAACATTAAAGAAACGTGGCAGATTTGGCATTTGTATTATATTATTTACATTGTTATTTAACCGTCATTATTGGCAATAATTTACATTTGTGATAAACTTAATTGGTGATGTATGCAATAATTGTGTTCTACGTAGCTTGTTTTGCGTATCTAGGCAACCGGTGCATTATTAGTCGCCTCGTACTTGATATTTTCGCTCTTAAATTAACATGAAATATTTGTACAAATAATGGGAATATGATGTAGCTTGTCGACCCAGGGATGTAATGAAAAACTATAAATTTTATACAATGTATTTATCGACCAATCATGTCAAGATAATGTATCAATCTACTTTCTCTAGAACTTTGTTAGAGGTGGGTTTTAGCAGAGACTTCATTCAATATGAACAAAAAAATATTTAAATGGAACATTTCAACATTTCGTTCAGATAAACCATTATCATTATTGTTCGAGATACGTTTTTATATGGACATGAATATAAAAGGACTAACTAACCCTGTCTATAACCCTAGTTTGAGTAATATTATTACAGTACAAACAGATAGATAGACTTACCGACTAATTTCCGCATGAGACCTCTTAAATATTAAGTTTAAGTGCCTACATGTAGCCTGTTCAATTACCCTGAAAGTTTCGTAACGTTCCGTAACGTTATGGTCGGAACAACTCAACCCAAAGACAACTCAACCCGAGACAACTCAATCCCCTACTAATGGGTTGAGTTATCCCAACTTTGGATTGAATTATCCACAGGTTGAGTTGTCTTCGGATTGAGTTGTCCCGTCCCGTAACGTTCGTTAACAGTCGTGACTGAACACGCTGCTGTTGATTAGCATTCTAGTACCATCAAAGGACATCGAAATTATCGTTTGTTAGTAGCGATAATCTTGATAGCCTCTGAATATGGTTGGTAAGGGGGTGACCATTTATAGAAAGAGCACAGTGACAACAACAACATATAGTCAACAATATCGACTACTTCAATTACCTTTAAGGAATTCAGATACATCTTGTAGTTGTGGTATATTATCCTCTCTGAAACATTGAATTATAAAACATGAACTATATAATCACACCCTATGCCAACTGAAAAATGCCTAAACTATACAACGTAGTTAAATTTCTTTTACCAGAAAGATTTATTTATTTCTTATAATTTAACAAACAAAAATGAACTTATTTTTCAATTCATTAATTCTAGTTTTAAACGGTAAACACTAACTTGTAATGGGATATCATATAGCCAGTTCAGCCTGACCGAAGAGAGTGTTTCCAACATCGATGTGGTCAAAGATTTTTTTAAAGAAGTGTTCAAACAGTTATAAAGTATAGTAAATTAAATTACCTATATCCACAGTGTTCCTTTAATAGTGGCCAGTTCCTTAAATATTCACGGCATGCATGTGATGGATAAAGTTTAGTAAGTTCTCGGAAAACCGTTCCCCTGAAAAATATCAAACAAAGGAGTGTGAAAAAATATCAGGTACAGTAATAGCAAAAAGCTCAGCCCTTCTCACAGACAATAAGTAAAGAGGAAAATGTTTTAGATATTTAAATTTTTGTCGCGAAAGGACACCACAAGCAATAAAAACAAGAACCTAAGGGGTTTCCGCCTTGGAACGGACAGTGGAAAAATGCCACGTAGGGTTTAAACCAGGTTCTATAATGCACCAACTTCACATATAATTCTTATCCAATATATATCATTTCACAATAAATATAGCGGCAAAAAATCATAAGTCAAAAGCAGATTTATCTTATAATATGTTCAAAAGTTGTCCTAAAAATTTCAAGTAGATGTAAACTGTGCGATGGAACTATTTTGGGACGAATTCATTTTAAAAGGAGGTAATGAACTCTTGTCAATTGAAATAAATGACATTCAAAGTAAATAAGTTTCAAAAACTATTCGTATCTGTTTGTTTGTCTGAATAAACACTGTAATTTTGTAAAAAAGTTTCAAAACTTATTTATGTAAAATCTATAAAGAATGTTCAAAACATCCTCACGATAAAACTGAGAACTTACGTCAAGCTCATTATTAAAATACGATACCCTGTATGCGTTTATCATTCTTTGCCTTCAGTCACAAAGCTTGTCTGAAAAGCTACCGTATAAACATGGCAATAACAATAGTGCTAATTCTTGAAACCTATAGCCCGACAATCAGAAAGTTTACAAGAATTCATTAGAAATAAATGATCTCTTTACTTCTGTACAAGAACCTCAGAGTTTGGTTTCCCTGATAGCTTTCCCATATGAATTGGACTTTACATGGAATAAACACTGAATGGAAACTGAATACGTTTGTTTATTACAATTGTAAGACATCTATACTTAGAAGAACGTGACGTAAAGCAGGGCATGGCACTAACCTTAAGGTCATATGAAAAATGAGTACAACGAACTCCTACAAGTAACTTGTCAATTTGAAATTTAGAAGAGCAAAATGAAAAAGTTTGAAAAACTAAAGAAGCAGATTAGTATTTACACATATCACTTTTAACCAAAACATGATATCTTGTTTCTGTTTGCTAATTAATAAAGGAGCAATACTATAATACGTCAAGTCTCGTTTTTAAAAGTAGTGAGTTGATCTTAATGAAAATAATGGTTGAATTCAATTGGTTGTATTTATGCTATATTCTCTATAGTATTGTAAACCTGACTTCAGATTGTAAGAGTCCAACGGACTTCCTACTTGTGGTCATTGATATGTAATTTCCAAGACGCTCAGCGTTAAAACTTACAATCATTTTAATAAGTTATTATATGAATACATTTAGATACATATACATACCATGTTTTCAACTCTTCCTCAGTGTAGTCCACTCGGGGTATAGGGTCTCCGCTGAAAATATATCATATTGTAATCATTTTAATGTTATAATGACTGTGACAGCGCGGTGCATTGCTGCTTGTTTCAATAAATAAAATGTCACATTTTAAAATTAAAACAGATTACTAGAAACAAAAACAAAATGCATGTTTCAAGGCTATGTTTTGTAATTTATTTTTATCAACACTAAACGGAAAATACTAAAGTTCTCCGAAACTGATAGGTCAGAGTTGAAGTTCATCGTTACAATGGTCTTATAAAGACTAGAAGGAAGCGTACTTCAAATCAGTTATTAAAGTTACTTAAAAAGAATTTCAGTGGCCAAAAAGGACACTTGCAGGTTCCGGTCTGCTTGTAACGCGTTTTGTGTCTATCAATGATTATTGTCGTGTTATAATTATATCTTTACAATATATATCATTAGTTTGAGTATATAAATTATTTTGGTTTCCAAGTGCATGCATATGATTCTTGTGAATTAGATTAGTAAGCGTATGATATAATCATATTATCACATACCAATTGATGTTTTCGTGTTACAGAGACCTATACATCAAAGTGCTAATGTTATTCATGAGCACCAGACTATATTCATTGCATATGTCCATGGCTAATGTAATGTTGGGGATATGATCAGCGTATAACAATAAAATGTGCATAAGTCGGTACAAAATACTAAGAAAGTAATACAATGCTTCAAGTCACAATTCATAAATATATTGCACAGCGTCGTTCCACTTGCTTACTGGGTAGGCCAATATCCCTTAAGCTTTTAACCATGTACTGAGAACATACCGTCGTCGGTGGCTGACTACTTCCCTACTTGATACTGAAGTAGGCGGGATAATTTGTCTGATATAATGAATTAAAACTATACTAAGGTAGATAGGTTCAGTTAATATCAGAACCTAGGAACCCTGAATTCACATGTGCAGTCAGACATACAACCGACTGAGCTAACAGAGTGGTTTAATGAAATAATTGGTAAATAAAAACAAACTATAAAAATATTACTACACGTAGACTAAATAATGATGTATCGAAATTGCAGTGACCTCAAACAGTTCTTAGACACAATTCTGTTTCAGGACAAACCGATTCACATTTACCCATAAAAAACAAAGAGATATACGACTATATTCCAAAATTAGCATAAATAAGTTCATCAACACATGATTCAAACTACATGTACATTTGACGAATATGCTTTACTTCTGTTCAACAACTTGCAGTATGCATATTTTTTTTCTTCTAAAATTTCATGTTTTCAAGAACTTTTTAAAAGGCCTTGCATAATACTTACTGTTTAAAAGACATGGCAATCTCTGCAAACAATAATCGTCTTTGTCTGTAAACTTTGTCTGTGAATCCCTGAAGTAAAGATATTTTGTCATAATTTAATGCGAACTAGCATGATGTCATAGTACAGAACAATTTTACTATCAAAATCGAGAGTCTAAATAGTGGGATGGTTTTAATATTGGGAAATTTTTCCTCGCAATAAGCATTTGGAATTTAAAAATCGCTAAATGTCGTAAAATTGGGCTAGAACCAATGTGGTCTTAATAACGGAATTTTGTTTTACATATGATTATAATCATGCAGAAAACGACATTTATTTTTTTTAATCTAGGGGAGGCCTAACTCGACAACTCAAGAATCTGAACAAAATCCAGATGTTCGAAAACTTCAAGCAGTTGGCATTTATCTATTTCATAACTATTAACAAAATTATTGAATATTAAATGACTGTTCCTGGATGTTTATTATGGTAATAACGGAACCATACTAGACCAAGTGATCAGTCGAGATAAGAAACAATACTGGTATGGTAAAATTGGCACCCTTTTATATTCAGCAGACACATCGACACATCGAAATCATACATATTTTTTACTTAAGTCAATAGCATAACAAAACTGATTCCAAGTTTATGGAGTTCAATTGACTGCCAACATGTACAGTAAGACGCACAGTCCATTACAATTACATAGGAGTTACAGTACAGCAAACTTGATTCCATTTTTTTAGTCCAGTGGACTGTTTAATTGAAACTCCGGCTTCCCGGAAATAATCATATTACACTTCTCTATAATCAAAGATGATAAAACCTACATACCGGGTGATCAGCATCAAGTTCTGTACCATACATTAACACTCTGTTAGACGAAAGGTCAAGGTCGGATACTGTCCTCGGAAACCATGGTGACATTGCAAGTGTATCTATAACAATAAATGATGAATATTTACTAAGTAATACAAAACATACAAGATTACACATCGATGGGTACAGCAAATATACTCTACACCACTCATTTTCATGTCTCAAGAAAATATTCAGCCTATAGATCAGTCTTTAGTTAAAAGTGTCATACTTTGTTTTTTTCGTATTATGTTCCATGTAACATTAATAAATAAATTCCACAAACTTTCCGACCACCCCTCGTAGTTGGACTAGTTTTGCACTGACAAATCTATGTGTAAGGTAATTTCCAGCGAAGTCTATATATAAGTAATCATACATCCGCTTCGAATTAGAGACACATATTGTATCCGATTCTTGGATGCCAATGTGGCACGCTTAGGTCAAAGATTGTACAAGAGTTTGGCATTGCTAATGAAACAAAAATATGTTACCTAAACAAAAGTCTTATACAAAGCGTTGCAATTGAAAGTCAAAAATTAAAGTACCCATGCAATAAATAGTTAGAACGTGTGTAAATAGACAATGTATCCTTGGTGTAAAAAGTATAAAACGTGGTGTAGAAAGAAATAAAACGGTAGTTTTTGCATGAAATCACTTCAGCAGAGTAAAAAAGGCTGCATCTTTCCAGCACTCGCTGTTAATACCAGTTTAAAATTAGAGTTTAGAGCGTCATTTTGTGTTTTCAAATTAAAATGCATTGTAGGAAGTTCAATTCACTTGACTATAAATTAAGATATCACCTTTGCCAAAATTAACAAATGTTTGCAATCCAAAAAATTGTTGAAGTATTACAATTACCAAGTGCAAGACCATGATAGGCACATTTTTGTCTTGTATATTGGAAATAAAACTTGTTAAAATTAGTTTGCAATTGAAATATAACACAAAATGCTAAGCAGAGTAATGACTTGAATGAAACATGGCTAATTAAGATTAATTTAAGCTCTACACCAACGCATCATGTTTTTAGTTTAAACAAGGTCGTTTACTACATGTATATTGCATGAATCGCAGGGAAACTTACTCAGATTGATTGCTTCCTTTGCAGACGGCTCACCATTTCGGATGAAACCATTTGTGTTTCCAATGGTTTTAATACGTACTTACCTAGTGGAGACATCGTTCTAGGAGACTGTGGTATGGGAAAGTCATTTAATGTTATACTGGCTACTTGTTTCTTTAATCTTTTGATAAGTTCTTGTAGTCTTATGTAATCAGTTTCTAGATCAACGTAGATATCAAACATTGAATCGTTCTTTAGACTCTTTCTAGATTCAATATGAACAACATTTATATTGTTATCCTGCAAAAAGTAAGACAAAACATGGCTTCAAGCTTTTGATTAATCCATCCTTGTTTGCATGAGGTGAAAAAATATATTATCAGCGTCTGAGACATTGACGTAAAATTATTAACATTTGTATAAAAGGGTGAAACCGGTGTTGGAATGAAAGGCGTGGCTGTAAATGAGCAAATTGATACAATTAACAATTGATGTGGTATTTGTTTAAGTTATTGTAAGTTTTTATGTGATAGACGTTGTTATGACAACCACGTAAAGTAGAAAGGAGAAACAAAGAGTTGCTTGGTCCTTAGTTTCATCCTAATCTCTACATACCTCCAACTTATGTCTAACCACGCCAGGGGACGTAGACATGTACGCGACAACTGCCAGGAGAATTTGTAAGACTAAAATTAAAAGGTTATGATAAAAGCAGATACGAGAAATTTTAGTAATACTAAAAGTAATAAGTCTTGACGGCAGACGTCAATAGGGGAAAGCCGCGGCCGTGGCGTAGTGGTTAGCATGTCTGACTTCGAATCCGGAGATTGCGGGTTCGAGCCCGGTCGCGGTAGGTCATACCCTATACATGAGTTGTCGGTCTCGTGGTAGGGTAAGTTAGTACTGGTGATAGAAATGTGTGCAGGAAACCTATAGTAGGAAGAGCTGGCCGTCGTATATATGACCTAAATATGTGTTGAATACGACGTTAAAAACAACAAAACAAACAAACAAATCAATAGGGGAAGCATGTTCTTTGTTGCCTAGGGAAGCACAGAACTGGTCAACAGACAGCAGCGCTGGAACAAATATGTAGATCAAGAATGTCAAAAGAATTCAAAGAAGCTTGCATACATGTATGATGAAAAAATGAGTGATCACAATGTACATATAATATCTCAGTATAACATAATGTTTGTATCACTCTCCTACATGAACAATCCTCATAACGTGCACTCAGTGCATTCTACTACAGATTTGCTCACCTCAAATACTTTGAGGGCATTCACTAAACAACCAACTGTATTTCGCAATGAGAACACGATAGAAGTAGTCTTGCCAATACCACTTGGACTTGCTATTCCCATATTTCTTATATTTTCCTGAAACAAAAACAGGAAGGTACAAAATGAGTTACCATGAGAGAAGGTACATGTCGTATAAAAAGGTCATGCGTATTGATCAACTAGGGGGACTGATCGTGCTCACTCGATTGGTGAATAAGGTGTGGCATGTATATCTTTTTACTGGTTGTAAAAGAACTACAGTGACATTTTGAAATTGTTATAATTAATGCATGATTATGTACATCGTAAATTGTATATGAATATTAATTACTCGTATAACTGAGGAACTTAACTATTAAATTCGTGTAAAGTTTCGCCCTTCAAATGTTGGTTTTAATGGAATAGGCTATGTTTGTAGTCGCATTAAATTTGTAAAGTAAAAATGTTTTTGTGTACATGTACTTTAACTAATTTAATTGGCTCTAATGAGTATTTACGTGGTTTATATATCTAAACTGATACTCGATTTCATATTTCAATTACGCTGAATATCCTACTTTTGTACAAGCCGTTTGGTTTAATGTACTGTTAACATATTAATATACTGCAATAAAAAGTTAAGTTTGAAACATTATGTATGTGGTCATTATAACCCCTCATTTATAGACGGTTTAAAGACTGAGAAATCTTGACTCCTTTTAATATGAGAAGCTAAACAGTTGCATAAGGGCAGGAGGAACCGGGTTTAAAGTGCAGATGATGTGAACGCCCACTCCATATGCAACAAAGTGTTGACGCGTAGCTGATCATACACCAACTTCATATGCACCTTATATTAGCGTTGTAAAGGAGCGTAAACAAAAACATCTTTAGAAAAAATGTTCTGGGTCTATAATCCAATAACTGCATCACAAAACAATTCCAAAAAAAAAAAAAACACGGAAACAAATCAAAGTCAAAGTTTGACATTGAAGGTTATCCAAAGACGTTGGATAGATAGATGATCACGTATCATTGAAAATATTGAGAAATTCATGATGATAGATGGATGGTCTAATTTGAATATTCATAGAAAACGGATTTATGTGAAACATCGAAGGATTTGTTTTGTTCTATATATAGTAACATTAGAATTACGGGGATTGAGATATAAATCAGCAAATGGCTGAACTGAGCCAATAAGTTAAACAAATTTAACGTCTATAAGGAGAGACATTCAGAAGTTTTCATTCATGAGATATGTTGTATAGCGAAGTTCAGCAAGTAAGACCATAAAAATCAACGGTTGGTCTTAAATGCGCAATGATCTTAAAGCGAGCCTTTTTCCTTTAGGTCTGCATTCGGGACGAATGAAATAGTAAAAATTGCATGAATTTCACTATCTAATGCAGTATTTATAGCGAAATGTTACTTCACAAGTAGTTCAACATTCAATATGAAATACTATTTTTACATTAAAAATAAACATACTAATCATCTTGTACTCGTATCTATCGAGCAGTTACCTACGGGAGTCTTTCACTCCGCGTAAGTGCAGCCGCAATCTAGCGCAACGGAACAACACCACCTTTAAAAGACCATTTTTAATCACTAAAACGCAAAGCGTTACTATATTAAACGGGTGTGTTTAGAAAGTAAATTGCGGTGTTTTCGTTTTAAACGCTTATAAAGTATGTAACGTGTTCCCATTTTCTACAGAGTTAGCAATGATCCATATATAACGACATAATCATTTTAAATAAGTCATCAATGTCTTTACATACAGTAGTAAGGCAAATGCACTTTTCCAAAGGATGTGACATTCATTTACTACACCGTACATCATTCTGTGATGATACTATGTAAGCCATCTTGTGATCACTTAATCTCTTTCACCTTTGGTTCGAGTTCAATCAACATTCGAAAAACTCATGTACAGAAGCATGGACAAATGAACTTTTGCAAAGAATTGATCATGTATACCCCACAACTAATATTACTGTAAATAAAGTTTGTCTCTGTAACATAGTAAGAACAACATACTGATGAGCAAAATAATGGTAATTTTGGAATATGCTCAGATGATGCTATTCTTTTTTACATGGGAGTCTGCGAAAAGGTTGATCCTAAAAATAGAATTTTGTCCATTGACTTATGAATGACACTATACTATTATTAACCATACAATTAGCATAGTGTCACCCATCCTTATATCAGAATGCAAGGGGGAATTATTATCAAGAATTGTTGTCCATGTATTATAATTAACGACTGTGTACAATTATTGTACGGGTGTGACGCGGGCGTGCCAATAAACAAGTACATATTTCATAATAGGTCATGCGTACTTGTGTACTTGTATGTACTGTATGTATAATGGACATGTCCATTCAAAAAGTTAATGAGGAGATGCATAAACATTATTAGCCGGATTTAATTGTACATAATAATGTGTCAATAGAAATGCTTTTAATAGCTAATCTAAATACCTGTTATAGTGTTTCACTCACAAATATTTGGCTATAAAAACGCTTTTTAATAAAAGAGCTTTGGGTTTACTTAACAAGCTGACTGTGGTTTGCGTTAATAATCATTCAAATACCAATAATATGTTAATAGTCCAATAACCACGTGTGTGCATATGCCACGTGACTCTGATCAGTTAGGGTCAAATATTAAAGCAAACGACCCTGCAAGTAGGGGTTTTCTTACACAACAGTTTTGCCGTTTGACCACTTTGTATTGGAAAACGTTGAGAGTCTGCTCTTGCTTGAGAGTCACCAACATGTAAAGGGTTTTTGGTATAAGAGTCAGTACCTTTATTAAATAAATATGGTGGCTTAGTGAGAACTTTATATAAGAAATCCTTTTTTGGATCTTAAGGGTGGGTAATATACTATAAAATACCCTGATCACATAATTTTGCTTTGTTAACGCACCGTGAACACAGAACCGTGTTGGCTGCTTTTGGTTGTAAAAGTGCTTATTTGAGTGCGCCTAGAACAGAAATAGCGGTGAATAAAAAATCCCATGTATTAGGTCCATATTCAAAATGAAATCAATCGAAAAAATCGGATGATTTGTAGCATAATACCATCATTAAAACGTTGATTTAAATAAAACGTAATCTAAGGGGAAATGCAGAGTTTTAAGGCAAAGCAAACCGGTACTATTTGTTTCAAAATGTTGAATATTTTTAGACTTTGTCAGCATCAATATGGCTATTAATATTAATGAAGGGATCAAATTTTGACGTTTTTCTGTAAATCGGGGAAATTCGTCTGTCGGCAATAGTAAATTATCGTTCAAGTGAATTTATTAGGCATTTAGAATATTGCATTGTACTAAAACTGAAATATTACGAGCAAATATTGATGACATTGTCATTTACATCAACGCCGAGGAAATTTTAGCATACTTTGCATAAAAACATGCGACTTTTTGTCAAACAATTGATCAGATTTTAATAAAAATGACCATAGGCGGCCTACACGGTTCCGAGTCAAAAACACTACAAAAATATTAGTATGGTGATGCTGCTGTTTTGAGCAAGTATACAGAAGCCTGCTCAATTATCCCGAGCGTTCCACGACGTTAGAATCAGAACAACTCAACCCAAAGACAACTCAACCCGAGACAACTCAATCCCCTACTTACGGGTTGAGTTGTCCCAACTTGAGTTGTTCCGCACCGTTAACGTTTGCTAACAGTCGTTACTGAACATGCTGCTGTTTTCTTTGTTTGTTAGTACACAAACAAGAATAAACTAGAAATGTTTAGTTACATTGCACCATAACGTTGTGAGTAACATTTTATATAATTACTCACTAATAGACGCATGCGCACTTCGGTATTAATAATCTGTAACATTTAAAAAAGGTTTCTAAGGTATGAATTTTTATGTCTGTACCAAATGTGATTTCTGACTCAAATTGTCGCAACTATAATTCATGTATATTTAGCGTATGAGCGTCTTACATAAAGGCACTAAGTGCAATTTGGCAGCAATGAAATGATATTTGGTCATTCTCAAAAATGTATGGTGGACATTGTTCGCTACTTTGATCAAAATGGAATAAAGCAATATGTATGCATATATCTGCTCGGTACATTGTTGTTACGATTTACAAGCAATGTGACGTGTATTATTGATTCAGAAATGAAAATCAAAGTCAATTTTATAGGTCCAGTAAATAGTGAACATGTCTTTTATAGTAGATTTTCAGGAATGAATAATTTCGTAGATTTTTTGGTGACGAGAACATGAATACAAATGATCATATTTTTTTAAAGTTTATATGTATGCGTGCACCCCGCCTAGATGCCTCAGTTGGTAGCACATTTGCCACGAATCTTGGAATCGTTGGTTCGATTTCTTGTTGGAGCCTACAAGTCTACATTAAGTTCAGTCTATATTTTCTGCGCAATCTCTCCCGCCTATACTACTGTATCAAGTAGGGCAACAGTAAGCCTATGGCGAGAGTACGTCCTTGGATCTAGGTTTAGAGTTTGGAACCAAAGATGAATCTAGGGCTCTCCAAGGAACGTGCATGAATAGAACGTCTGTCAGAGTAAGACTAATTAGCTGTCAAAATGCGATGCAAAACACCCTATATCACATAGCATATACGTGTACTTACTATAAGATAATGAAGAGGGTAATTGAAAAGTGTCACTAGTACTGCATGGCATTTACGAAACGTAAAAATATCTCACGGTAACATAAACGTTGTAAGTCATTTTAGAAATGTTTCATAGACTTTGTTTATAGTTAAACACAAATACTTGGAAATCATGCTAAAAATGATACCTTATTTTGTTTTAGCCTATTTGGATGATTCAATGAAGAGCTATCGAACATTTTAGTATAATTGCTGCAATTTTCGTGCTACTGATAAGCCACATGACCACTTCTAGTAAGTCGTACTTGTCAATTCAATAGCATTATTTCAGTTTTACTTCATAATCATTTCACTTAAATAAAGCACCTGTCATTACATTAATCTGGCTGTTACGGAATGACACCTACCAAATTAACGTACATTGTAATTCACTTTTAGCTTAAAAACACTATTGCATGTCTGTTCTTTTTATTTCAGAAGAAAAATGCTAGATATGATCATATACAAATTTTATCAAATTCCATCTGAATACATGTAGATAGCTCTCGAGAAATTTCAATATTTCAGGGTACAAGTTCAAAGCAAATAATCTATAACTTACAATGAATTCGTCATATTATTTCAATGTGAAAAATTCTAATTTACCTCCAAGTTCTTGATGTCTTGGTCGTCTTCAATGATAATACTGCTACATCTTCGTTTTAGTTTAAATTTCTCCTCTTTGCTGTAGTCTCTTTTTTCTTCCTTGTCGTGCATTCTTACTAGTCTCCCAGAGTTACGTAAATACGCTGCCCCTCGGCTTGACTGTGGCTCCATTCCCACAACTATACCTCGAATATTGGCCACACCCGGGTTGGGCGGAGGTTCTCTTGTAATTGATGCGCCTCTTTCAAACGATTTTGGTGGCTTAGCATTAACTTCAGATTTTTTAGATAGTTTCTCTTTTTCCATAATTAAGCTTTCAAAAGCGGCGTGTTTAAGCGCCAGCCTATACGGTTCTACGCAATTCCCCGTTTTGAAGTTTGTGCAACGAATATTTTAAACAAAAAGTAAAAAAATCTTTTACTTTCAAAGTGTCAAACGGTCCAGAAAAGAATAAAAACTATTATCCTGAAAACGCCAAGAAATATTTCCAATTTATTTTATCGATAACTTTAACCGTTTGAACAAGAAGCCGCGACACTTGGAAAGCAATACAGCTAATGAACGATATGGTACTACGCTAGTCTCCTTTTATACAACCATTGGTCAATGTAGTGAACGTGCGAAACAGCATGAGGGAGTTCCATCGACTCCTCTATTGATTTTGTACCAAATAATGATTGATACGCAGAAAACCAAATACGTACTTAGTGACACATTCCACCTACAACAATACGTTTTGCATCGTAATTAGTTGATTTAACGTAAAATATACAATAGGCTGGCTGATGGCCATTATCTGTTAGGGACTGTAGTATTTTGAAATCGGCAAGTCATTAGCCTGCGATTCAAAGAAGAAAAACACCAATGACGTGGGTAACCCTTCATTACATAAATTTTGTTTTGTGTATCAAATGTTTTTATCAATCAGTAAATATAATTAATATACATGTAATTATATAGAATGTTACAAATGCCATTTTGCAACAACACTGTATCAACTCTGCGGAAACTTCTTGTTAATTACGAAGTCGTGATGAAAGGGACAAGCAAGTTTTAAGTTTTAGTTTCAGTTTTAAATTTATCGTCCTGATTCGATTTACCGAAATTAAGCCTTCTACATATGAGTTACTTTTTACAATGGGTAGGTACTCTTTTGTTATCCCATAAAATTGGTTACCTAGTTTAATCAAATCGCCAATAGTGCTGTCAGATAATTTTTAATGTAATAAATGAATTATACAACAGACGGAAGCTATGCAATGGACTTTTTCTTTAATAAGCCAGATTAGATATACCAGTACTTCAAATGCACAAATAGCATAACCAACGCGTAATGTGGGCTACATAATTTGCTTTAGTAATTATCCTCTTTAGTTGCGCGCGCGGAGAATTTTGATTAATGAGGATTTGCTGCAGTCTGCTACTTAACATGGGAAAACCCCATGTAAAAATATGGTAAAAACTCTACCTCGAGGGTGATTTTTTTTTGCTACCCACACTGGTCACAAAATGCCACGTGTTATAGGTACCGTGGGTCATAAAAAACAGGTACATATAAGGTATGCCAGCCGCCGTAGAGAACCAAATACCATTGATAATAACGGTATATACACTTCAAATAAAACATTTTGTAAATGTATAATAACTGTTTATTGGCCATTGTTGATTTGTTTATCACATATCAGTATATAGATTTGTACTGGTGACTAACCATTATATTTTCATATTCCATACATCGCCATATTACCACATTTACGGGTCAATTGTTACAGTTGCTAATTTTACTATATGATGTTGTAGATGTACTTTTTCTATATAAATTGGGGTCTGCACCATGTATTGTTTACTAGATTCAAAATGACGAGATCCACGATATACCATAACTGTGTCACTAACTGTTTTTGTTAAAAATGATGTAAGAAGGTAAAAATGGACACCCGTTTAGGAACTAAAAACAAAGCAAACCTTTGCTTAAGAAAAATAACTCTACTTTGTAATGTATTGACAATTTAAACTTTAATGATAGTTTCAAATGCAACCTATATTCAAACCAAATCAAAGTATAGGGGCTAGCCAATCGCAGCTCGAATACTAGATGGTAGTAAACCTCACTTCAACACTTCTACAACGTAGTTTCATTAGAACGACTAACCAATTCATGCAATAGCATAATTAATTTAATTATGCTAATGGTTACTGTACAAAGATGCTTGTCGCGATGAAACTAAATTGTCTATACTTTGTTTATTAACATTGTTTTTGGTACAATTTTGCATTTTAAAACTTTAAAAACAAGAAATATCTTTAAAATATAATCGGTGTTATGTTTATATTTAAGTGTTAATACTTACGGTCTTTGGATAGACCTAGATCTCAAAGCATAAGCTTTCAGCATATGACACAGCACATACCCTAGTCAGTGACTGATAACTGTTTTGCTTCATTCAGAAGTAGGAGGGAAAATGGTCGTAGAAATATATTTTATGAATAAACTATACGTGGGTACGCTTAGAAATCGAACACACGATCCCTTAAATGTTGTTAAAATGACAGAAAAGGAATGGTCGTGTTATGTAATCGCCTGAACAACCATTATAAATTAGTTTAAGACCACATTTTTGTAAAACACAGTTCTCCTCTCTGATAAATGGACGAACGACTATGGCTATGTACGTTTAAACCAATATGGCCGACGATAAACCGATTCCGATCGATTTCAAGAAAACGATTACCTTACTTTATATATACAAATGTAGATCGTATAGATTGAAAACGTGATGTGTATAGCATTGTTTTATTGTATTTGTATAGATGTGCAAGGGCGGTGGCCAAATAGCATAAATATTTTTTTTAGTTCAGATCTGTGGCTGAATAATGTTAATTAAGTTTATATTTTGAGACATGGGGAATGAGACATGATAAATAATGTTCTTAAATAGATAAAACAGTTATTACGCATACATTTACATATACCAGTTAAATGAAATGACCGGTCTGGCTCAATAGTTAGAATTACGATAAGGACGCCATTTTGTTGCCTATCCCACAATTCCATGACCGTAAAGATACGACAAGAACGTGATTTATAAACCACGTGATCGAGATTTCTTCTGAGATATGTAGATGTCACTGTAGCTATATAGAATGAAACTAATTGTTATTCATAGATCTATTGATGTAGTTCTATCCACTAAACCATCTTCTTTAAAAGGAGACTGTATACGAATTTGTTATTTCTTACAAATCTCGTCCGATCGTTATTTGACGAGACTTCGGGATGAGCGTTGCTACGTTTAAGTTCTGTTGTTGTTAGCAGATTTTTTACAATTATATCATAGCCCCAGTTTGGCATTATTTTTCCTTCATAGATAAGGTGAATGAAGATGTTGTCAGCCTTGTGGAAGGGTATGTGAGTACTGGTTATACACGTAGACAATGGTTCAGGAAAGTTAGGTTAGGTGCGATGGCCGCCGCGAAATAGCCTTAATTGTATTGATACGGCGTTTAACCCAGAAAAATAAAACCAAAATGCATGTAAATGACAATTGAGAATGAATAATAAATAACGATCTACTTTAACTTACAGCCAGGAGGTATACACCAATTTATTTAATTAAACATACCATTCCGTAACTAAACAATGCTCAAGTGTGTTACATAACACAGATCAGCTGGGGATTAAAACAGACTACATATTTGTTTTGTTTTTAATTGTATAGATTACAAATTAACACTAGTGACCTTGCTGCAGATAAAAAATGCTTAAATGTAATATAATCAAATTAACCCATCATTAAGACCGTTTGTTTCCTAAACTCCCACAGTATATTTATTTCTGATGTATTTGCAAACCTCTTCAAGTTTCAAATGTTACATAATAAAAATGTCCACAACCGACTAGTTGAGAATAAATAGATTTGAATTAAAACAAATTTTACTACCTCTTCAGAGTGTAGCAACTAAAATATTAGGTCTGTTGCAATAGTAAATATTTTGCAAATCTATTTTTAATGGCTACATTTTATAGATATCTAAATTTCTTACATTTTATTTGTAATCTTGTGCATCAAACGCTCATTCTAATGTATCGAATAAACCATAGATAAATATGTTAAGTGTCGCCACAGTATTTCTTCTCAACAAAAGACACTGATGTTTTATTGACAGGAGTTAACTCTGTACTATGAATGTAGTTGTCAAGTAAAAGCGAGTAGTTGGTTGTTTAAGTGTAAGTTTCATGCTATTGCATGTTTACCGACTGTACAGTTATTTTCCCTGTTCACTGGGTATATCTGGCATCAATGCGTGAAGCGCCTCGTGGAAGCTTTGACTCCACTATAGTAGGCCTATGTAGCATTGTTCATTGGTGCAACATTATTATACCACCCTCTCAGGTACCTCAAGTAATGGTGTCGACAAACTCTCTTTTTGTGGTCAGCGTTCGCATATTTCCATCATACAAGTACCCTTATTATCAAATGTACAATTATTTTTTGCTATAATTGTAACAATTATTAAAACTATGATAGTTTTGTTATTTTTGTCATTATTATTAGAATTAGTTGTAGTATAGATTGTTTAAAATAATGCATAATATCGTTGTACACATGGACATTTCAATCAGTCTGTTAGAAATGAAAATACGATCATCTCAAAATGACACTCTTTCTTTTGGGGTGAAAAATGACCAAATTTCAGTCATTTCCAAAATAGTAAAGGCTTAATGCGTTTTTACATACATAAAATTATCTTTAGTAAGTTATGTTAAAAACAATATAATACGTTCATTAAGCATTAAGCCTGTTCAGTGTTCATTAGGCTTCAGGACATGAACATACATAGACAAATTCATATTTAAAAAAAACATGCATAAATTAAGTTCAATAATACACATGAAATAAATTCAATTAATGATTATCATTATGATTATTAACTCAGTATTAAATTTAACTGAGTAAATTAAATTCTTAAATTTATAATGTAACAAAAATCTTTCCGGATATCATAAAAAAACTAAAATATGTTTGTTGAGTAGTTCAGTGCATGGTCAGGATAATCTGAAAGATTTAATGACCGATCCCTGATTTTAAACAATAGAATCATAATTATGTTCATCTGATAAAGATCTATAATACAGTCAACATTTAGTTTATTTATAAACTTTGTACAGTAACAAATCTAATAATGAACTTATCTTAAATGTTCATGGATCTTATCAATCAATCAACAAAAATCTTTATCTCTTTTTGTACGAGACCTTAGTATACAGTTAATGATAATTATTTCATTCGTGTGGACCCATGGACGCTTAATGAACCATTCTATTTAATTTTAGTCGTTTTTTGAATTAAAATTGTCAAAAATATTACAAAAAAAACGTATTATTATAATAAATAAAATACCAACGACTTTGTTTTATGAGTTAGAGCTAAAAAATGTTATTGCATTCATTTAGAGATGTTTTAAATTACGAAAACAATTAGAATTGTCGGACAAAAACATCACGATATACAAACGATGTAAACAATTCGTAAACAATTTGTGTGGCGGTGCCGTTTGTACAAAGTATCATTGTCTCAACAACCATCCCAAAAATTATTAATTTGTTAAAACTTTTGAGATTTAGAAATAGTTGAAGTTTTTTCGATCGTGTATGATGTGCTTATTATTTATGATTTCGTCAAAAACTAGGAATTCTGAAAATGGATAATTCCTTGGAAATTAAATCTATTTCGACTTTAAAATTAGTTATATTTATTTTTATTCTTATTCAGATTGGTAAGTTTTATCTATTTCTTATTATTTCATCTTGCTTTTTAATGTTGATGCTTTGATGTTAAGAATTCATGAATAACTCTTTGAACTTGCATTTTTTAGGACATGGCTTTGTTATGAGTCGCGTCTTTGAAATAGAAAAATCAGGAACTCAACATATTGCTGAACAAAACCGAACAGAGCAAACCTTTTATTTCTCAAATTATCATACATGAGCAATTATATGTACAATTTATAAAAAATATAAAAACAGAGAAAAAAATTCGTACATAAAAAGGTATTGATACTTCTATGGGGAGACATTGGGGAGAGGGGGAGCGAGAATGAAGTTAATCACTTCACCGTCAATAAACTTTAGTATAGTGTAAAAATAACCATAATTGTAAGCATGGGAGGTATCATATTTTCATGGACAAAATTCGCGCAATTATCTCATCATACAAGTTTTTGGTCAATAGAGACAGTTGTAAGTTTAGTTCATACTACGCATGAATTACATTTATGACTGGATTTCGACAGTTTTAAATACTGTTGATAATTGGTCTGATACTATTAGTCAGTTCCTGTATCTAAAAAATTAAAATCGATGTATAATTAATAAGGACCAATAGTTACTGAACAGAACAGAACATAAACTTTATTTAACCCGGGTAATATACAGCATGGGATACTGATTCATATTGCATTTTATCAAATAAAGAATGCGTGACAAACGCATCTGAAACTGTGACTAACAAACAAGCATCACTATAAATACACGGAGTCAACTTGTCGATCGCCAGTTGAGTCATTTATGAGTTCGTTTGTACAAACTGAACACATTGACACCGTGGCGCTTTTCACAAAAATCTTACGATAAAAATCATCGTAAGTCCAAAGTAAGAAACGTTAATAATACGGTCATTTTTAGCCAATCAATTCCAAAACTTATTGAATTATGTAGAATATTATATACCTTCTGAATATCATTATGTTTATTATCCTCCTGACTTTGAAATGCATATGTATGAAAATGACTTACGATAACTCTTTTCGTAAAAATTGTTGTGTATAGGTGCTCAGGGTAATTAACCTTGAAATGCACGAAGAACGCATTAAATAACATTTTTAATTCTCGATCATGTTTCAAGCCCAAGGTAGAAAATTAGGAGACTGTATTAAATCCGTTTTGTCGCAACCTTGTACCACTTATGTTCAACTCATCAAATAACAATTATTCGTTTTTAAACAGTTATAGTTTTTAGCGGTCTACTTAAAGAAAACTTGTGACAAAAGGGGATAGATAACTGAGTAGATTCTAATTAGTTAATTAATGCCATGACTACATTAACTTAAACCAAACTTTCCACTTTAAAATATCTGATAAAAATGAATGGATCAATGCTAACCTTCTTCACAATTGAAAACATCCTTCATTGTATACCGATACATTTCTTTATTTTCTTATAAATTATATGTCTTTTTAAATGTTGTTTGCATGTATATTCAAGATAAAATTCTGTTTGAAGGTCGATAACACTAGTCAATGTGGAATGTTGTTTACCATGATAAAGACATTCAAGAACTTTCAAACTACATTGTACTAAGGGTCAGTTGCTTTTTAAAAAAAACTATGTCTCTAAGCAGTGCCACATGTCCTTTTCCCCAGTTCAATTTGACGTATGGTTTTGATTGTCGACCTGAAATGGCATCCACAAAGAATGGACGAGAGTCAAATGTCCCCGAAAGCGCTTTTAATCTTTTACTGGTCAGAACATTAGCGAAATATGGCCATTTTTCACATTAACAAAATAGGACTACTCGTTTTTCAAGATGGTATTATTTCATTACTAATAGACTGACAGATGAGCATTTTGGAAAAAAATATTCACTATGTTACTGTATTTCAAAAAAGACCACTGAATCCCAAACACAGCAACCATGGCGACGCTTTGGCGTATCAAATGCATTTCGTTCAGTTATCAGTTACATATATGTTCCTAAAATAAGGTCTAAAGTGCTAGTACTTTTTAGGGACTGAAAACGTGTTAACTTGTCACCATTTCGCGCCTTTTTTCTACACTCTATGGCCCTGATTTTTATGGCGATGAGGGGCACTGTACCCCTTTCAAACCTTAGGGACAGAGTAAAGGGCACATCCCATTTCTCGGACCCACTAAAACATCTTAGGGTGGGGTAATGAAAGGTCATTTTGAGCAACTTTTTTACGTGAAATTCACTCAACCAAGTTATAAACACTTAGAGTTCTGTGGTGGCCATTTTGAAGGAGTTGGGGATTTAGACACGTAAAGTACGAATTTACAAGAACGTAGGAAGCATTTTCAGATGGGGGGGGGGCTAATTTGTTGAGATTTATTTTAAGAAAAAGAAAACGTTTCCTAATGTTACAGTACTTATGTTTAAGGTCAATTTTACACTGCATTTGAGCATCTTGTTCCATAAAAAGTGTTTGCAAAATTGATTTTGCCGAAAAAGCACACATGTATCAATCAATTTAGTGTGACAGATTAAATAAAGATCCTCAATCACTATAACTGCTGAAAATATTGGAGGGGCTAAGCCCCCCTAGCTCCCCCCTGTTCCTGCGGGCCTGATTTAACACTAAAGGGTCAAATAGTACAGATTAAGAAATATTATTCAAATTGCTAGTTTGAAATATATTTTATAAAGATAACCAGCTAATATGGTATCTGGATGTCTGAGATAGGTTAAGGGACATACTTTTTAAGACAATTTAAACTACAAATGTAGTTGATATTCATGTAAAAATATTTCCTAAATTCCACCTTGTGTTGACGTGTTGTTCCTTCACTTACTGCTCTACTTTAATTTAATATTAAACTTTGTTTGATATCATAAACTTCAAACAGTCGATTTGGCGAAGTTTGTTTACTATTTCTGTAGGGGATAACGAGAATGTGTTTATTTTATGATCTTAACAATATGCTGTTGTTGATCATTTATTCTGTATATTTCATGATTTAAGGACCATGTTTCGGTATAAGTAAACAATTAATCGTTATTTCATTCAGTAATTGCACGTTCTGTCTTTTTACTCATTTGTGGTAACAGCACATGTTCGTCTTTATTAACATCAATATTTCAAAAGTTGTAATGAACTATGATTAAGTTACATAAACCCTGTACAATATGACAATGATATACATTTGTAATTAATTTGAATTCTTAAAGTGAACTATAATTTAGCTTAACAGGTGTTTGCTTAAAATAATTTCAGAAAAAAAAACAATGAATTAAAGCAAAAATGTAGTGTTTTTATCGCGGGACAAAGAAACAACGGTAAAACACTAGAGAAAAAAATGTAACCGTAAGCCATATAAAGCATTTTCGTCTCTATCATATCATTAATTTAACAATCATTATATTATAATTTATTTAAATTATCTTCTACTGTTAAAATAACACTCAAGTCCATTTTTAGGTCGGTCGGTTGATCTTTAGAAATGATAATATCGGACAAGTTTCATTTAATTAAACTATGCTGTGGTTGTATAAGCTGTAACCAAGATGTGACATTTTACAGAGAATGTTAAATATAGTATTCTTATTTCCAAGTTTAAACAAGATTGATAAATGTGTTGCTAATACTTAAAAACTGTTACACTATAGATAAAAGAATGCATTGTAATTGTTTTCTGAATGTTAGACGTCCACTTAGGGTAGAATTCCCATAAAGTCAACCTTACAGTAATCAATATATTTGAAAACCACGATAAATAATTATCACAAAACATAATATTTTTTATTCACAACATTATGTTAATAATGTCGCATGGGTTAAACTTCAAAAACAACATTCTGTTGCAATATCTAACTAAAATAAAAGGTGAAAGACTCAATAAGACATGTGTACATTATACAGTAGTAAAGAGAACATCATAAACAGCTAGCTTTATAAGTTACTTCCCCTCAATTGATGTCAGTTGCCATAGTTTGGCAATGGTCCCAAGATGAAAAAGTATTTCAATATTTTATATAAGAGGAAAGTTTCAAATGGAGTCAAATAGACTAATGAATTGCAAGACCGCTAAGTATTGATATATCTAAAACAAAAACTGTGTATCTCATTGTAGGTACAACCACTGCAGCAACTACTTCATCTGGGTTACTTACAACCACTGCAGCAACTACTACATCTGGGTTACTTACAACCACTGCAGCAACTACTACATCTGGGTTACCTACAACCACTGCAGCAACTACTACATCTGGGTTACCTACAACCACTGCAGCAACTACTACATCTGGGTTACCTACAACCACTGCAGCAACTACAACAACTGGGTTACCTACAACCACTGCAGCAACTACTACATCTGAAGTACCTACATCCACTGCAGCAACTACTACATCTGGGTCGCCTACAACCACTGCAGCAACTACTACATCTGGGTCGCCTACAACCAATGAAGAAACTACTACATCTGAGTTACCTACAACCAATGCAGCAACTACTACATCTGGGTTACCTACAACGACTGCAGCAACTACTACATCTGAGGTACTTACAACCAATGTAGCAACTACTACATCTGAGTTATCTACAACCACTGCAGCAACTACTACATATGATGCACGTACAACCACTGCAGCAACTACTACATCTGAGTTATCTACAACCATTGCAGCAACTACTACATATGATGCACGTACAACCACTGCAGCAACTACTACATCTGAGTTATCTACAACCACTGCAGCAACTACTACATATGATGCACGTACAACCACTGCAGCAACTACTACATCTGAGGTACCTACAACCACTGCAGCAACTACTACATCTGAAGTACCTACATCCACTGCAGCAACTACTACATCTGGGTCGCCTACAACCAATGAAGAAACTACTACATCTGATGCACCTACAACCAATGCAGCAACTACTAAATCTGTTGCACCTACAACCCCTGCAGCAACTACTACGTCTGACGTATCTACAATTATTGCAGCAACTACTACGTCTGATGTATCTACAACCATTGCAGCAACTACTAAGTCTGATGTATCTACAACCATTGCAGCAACTACTAAGCCTGATGTATCTACAACCATTGTAGCAACTACTACATCTGAGGCACCTAAAACCACTGCAGCAACAACAACCTCTGAGGCATCTATAACTACTGCAGCAACTACTACATCTGATGCATCTACAACGACTGGAGCAACTACTACATCTGGGTTACCTACAACCACTGCAGCAACTACTACATCTGAGTTACCTACAACCACTGCAGCAACTACTACATCTGGGTTACCTACAACCACTGCAGCAACTACTACATCTGAGTTACCTACAACCACTGCAGCAACTACTACATCTGGGTTACCTACAACCACTGCAGCAACTACTACATCTGAGTTACCTACAACCACTGCAGCAACTACTACATCTGAGTTACCTACAACCACTGCAGCAACTACTACATCTGAGTTACCTACAACCACTGCAGCAACTACTACATCTGGGTTACCTACAACCACTGCAGCAACTACTACATCTGAGTTACCTACAACCACTGCAGCAACTACTACATCTGGGTTACCTACAACCACTGCAGCAACTACTACATCTGAGTTACCCACAACCACTGCAGCAACTACTACATCTGAGGTACTTACAACCACTGCAGCAACTACTATATCTGAGGTACTTACAACCACTGCAGCAACTACTACATCTGAGTTACCTACAACCTCTGCAGCAACTACTACATCTGAGGTACTTACAACCACTGCAGCAACTACTACATCTGAGTTACCTACAACCACTGCAGCAACTACAACATCTGATGCATCTATAACTACTGCAGCAACTACTACATCTGAGGCATCTACAACGATTGGAGCAACTACTACATCTGAGTTACCTACAACCACTGCAGCACTTACTACATCTGATGCACCTACAACCCCTGCAGCAACTACTACGTCTGACGTATCTACAATTATTGCAGCAACTACTACGTCTGATGTATCTACAACCATTGCAGCAACTACTAGGTATGATGTATCTACAACCATTGCAGCAACTACTAAGCCTGATGTAGCTACAACCATTGCAGCAACTACTACATCTGAGGCACCTAAAACCACTGCAGCAACTACAACATCTGCGGCATCTATAACTACTGCAGCAACTACTAAATCTGATGCATCTACAACGACTGGAGCAACTACTACATCTGAGGTACCTACAACTACTGCTGCAACTACTACATCTGATGCATCTACAACCACTGCAGCTGATAGTACATCTGAGGTACATACAACTATTGCAGCAAATACTACGTCTGATGCATCTACAACCACTTTAGTTTTTTCCACAACCGAAAGATCTACAACAACTGTAGTTTCATCAACAACTTACGAATCTACTACCACAGCAGTTCCAACAACAACTCACGGATCTACAACCTCTGCAGTTCCTACAACAACTGACAGCTCTACAACCTCTGCAGTTCCTACAACAACTGATGGCTCCACAACCACTGCAGCAACTTCAACAACTTACGGATCTACAACAACAGCAGTTCCTACAACAACTGATGATATCACAACCACAGCAGTTCCTACAACAACTGATGGTATTACAACCACAGCAGTTCCTACAACAACTGAAGGATCTACAAACACTGCAGTTCCTACAACAAATGACAACTCTACAAACACTGCAGTTCCTACAGCAACTGATGGATCTGCAACCACTGCATTCCCTACAACAACTGACAGATCTACAAACACTGCAGTTCCTACAACAAATGACAGATCTACAACCACTGCAGTTCCTACAACAACAACTGATGGATCTACAACCACATCATTTCCTACAACAATTGACAGATATACAACAACAGCAGGTCCTTCAACAACTGATGGTATTACAACCACTGCAGTTCCTACAACAACTGATGGATCTACAACCACATCAGTTCCTACAACAACTGACAGATCTACAACAACAGCAGTCCCTTCAACAACAGACGGATCTACAACCACTGCAGTCCCTACAACAACTGATGGATCTAATACCATTGCAGTTCCTGCAACAACTGTCCGATCTACAACCACTGCAGTCCCTACAACAACTGATGGATCTACAACCACTACAGTCCCTACAACAACTGATGGATCTACAAGCACTGCAGTTCCTACAACGACTAATGGATTTACAATAACAGCAGATCCTGCAACAACTGATAGATCTACATTCACAGCAGGTCCTACAACAACTGATGGATCTACAACCTCTGAAGGTCTTTCAACAACTGATAGATCTATAACCACTGCAGCTTCCACAACAATTAATGGATCTACAACCACTGCAGAATCTACAACAACTGACGGATCTAAAACCGGTGCAGCAACTACAACAACTGACAGTTCTACAACCACTGCCCTCCCTACAACAACTGACGGAACTACAACCACTGCAGTTTCTACAACAACTGACAGTTCTACAATCCCAGCAATTTCATCATCAACCGATGGATCTACAACCACTGCAGTCACTACCACAACTGACGGCTCTACAACTACTACAGTACCTACCACAACTGACGGTGTAACAACCACTGCAGTTCCTACAATAGCTGACGGCTCTACAACCACAGCAGTACCTACAACAACTGAAAAATCAACAACCACAGCAGGTCCTTTCACAACAGATAGATCTACAACAACAGCAGGTCCTTCAACGACTGAAAGATCTACAACCACAGCAGGTGCTACAAACACTGCAGTTCCTACAACAACTGGCGGCTCTTCGACAACTGCAGTTCCTACAACAACTGATGGCTTTACAACCACTGCAGCATCTTCAACAACTGATGGATCTACAACCACTTTATTTCCTTATACAACTGACAACTCTACAACCACTACAGTTCCTTCAACAACTGATGGATCCACAACTACAGCAGTTCCTACCACAACTGATGGATCCACACCCACTGCAGTTCCTTCAACAATTGATGGCTCTACAACAACTGCAGTTCCTTCAACAACTGATGGATTCACAACCACAGCAGTTCCTACAACAACAGATGGTATTTCAACCACAGCAGTTCCTACAACAACAACTGATGGATCTTCCAACACACTAGTTCCTACAACAATTGACAGATCTACAACCACAGTAGTTCCTTCAACAACTGATGGATCTACAACCACAGTAGTTTTTTCAACAACTGATGGATCTACAACCACATCAGTTCCTACAACAACTGATAGATCTACAACCATTGTAGTTCCTTCAACAACTGATGGATCTACAACCACATCAGTTCCTACAACTGACAGATCTACAACCACAGTAGTTCTTTCAACAACTGATGGATCTACAACCACATCCGTTCCTTCAACAACTGACGGATCTACAACCACTGATAGATCTACAACCACTGATAGATCTACAACAACTGATGGATCTACAACAACAGGAGATCCTACAACAACTGATGGTATTACAACCACAGCAGTTCCTACAACAACTGATGGATCTACAACAACAGCAGTTCCTACAACAACTAATGGATTTACAACCACAGCAGATCCTACAACAACTGAAAGATCTACAACAACCGCGGGTCCTTTAACAACTGAAAAATCTACATTCACAGCAGGTCCTACAACAACTGATGGATCTACAACCACTGATGGATCTACAACCACAGCAGTTCCTACAACAACTGATGGATCTACAACAACAGCAGTTCCTACAACAACTAATGGATCTACAACCACAGCAGATCCTACAACAACTGATAGATCTACAACAACAGCAGGTCCTTCAACAATTGAAGGATCTTCATTCACAGCAGGTCCTACAACAAATGATGGATCTACAACCACTGCAGCAACTACAACAACTGATGGATCACTAACCACTGCAGCTTATACAACAACTGGCGGATCTACAACCACTGCAGCTTCTACAACAACTGACGGATCTTCAACCGGTGCAGCAACTACAACATCTGACAGAACTACAACCACTGCAGTTCCTACAACAACTGACAGTTCTGCAATCCCAGCAATTTCATCATCAACCGATGGATCTAAAACCACTGCAGTCACTACCACAACTGAAGGCTCTACAACCACTGCAATTCCTATCACAACTGACGGATCTACAACTAGTACAGTACTTACCACAACTGATGGTGTTACAACCACTGCAGTTCCTACAATAGCTGACGGCTCTACAACCACAGCAGTACCTACAACAACTGACAGTTCAACAAACACAGCAGGTCCTTCAACAACTGATAGATCTACAACAACAGCAGGTCCAACCACAACTGACGGTTCTACAACCACAGCAGGTCCTTCAACAACCGACGGACCTACAACCACTGCAGTTCCTACAACCAAATTTACAAGCACTACAGTACCTACCACAACTGACAGATTTACAACCACAGCAGGTCTAACAACAACCGACGGCTCTGCAACAACAGCAAATCCTTCAACAACTGAAAGATCTACAACCACAACAGGTCCTACAACAACTGAAAGATCTACCACCACAGCAGGTCCTACAACAACTGTAGGATCTACAACCTCTGCAGGTCCTACAACAACTGACAGTTCTTCAACCACTGCAGGTCCTACAACAATTGACGGATCTACTACCACAGCAGGTCCTACAACAACTGTAGGATCTACAACCTCTGCAGGTCCTTCAACAACTGACGGATCTACTACCACAGCAGGTCCTACAACAACTGTAGGATCTACAACCTCTGCAGGTCCTACAACAACTGAAAGATCTACAACCTCTGCAGGTCCTACAACAACTGACAGTTCTTCAACCACTGCAGGTCCTACAACAATTGACGGATCTACTACCACAGCAGGTCCTACAACAATTGACAGTTCTTCAACCACTGCAGGTCCTACAACAATTGACGGATCTACTACCACAGCAGGTCCTACAACAACTGACAGTTCTTCAACCACTGCAGGTCCTACAACAATTGACGGATCTACTACCACTGCAGGTCCTACAACAATTGACGGATCTACTACCACAGCAGGTCCTACAACAACTGTAGGATCTACAACCTCTGCAGGTCCTTCAACAACTGACGGATCTACTACCACAGCAGGTCCTACAACAACTGTAGGATCTACAACCTCTGCAGGTTCTACAACAACTGACAGCTCTACAACCATTGCAGTTCCTACAACAACTGTAGGATCTACAACCTCTGCAGTTCCTACAACAACTGACGGATCTACAACCACTGTAGTTTCTACAGAATCTAATGGATCTACAACCACTGCAGTTCCTACAACAACAACTTACAGCTCTACAACCACAGCAGGTCCTACAACAACTGATGGATCTACAACCACAGCAGGTCCAACAACAACTGACGGCTCTACAACAACTGAGAGATCTACAACCACAGCAGGTCCAACAACAACTGACGGCTCTACCACCACATCAGGTCCTACAACAACCGACGGATTTACAACCACTGCCCTCCCTACAACAACTGACGGATCTACAACCACAGCAGTTCCAATCACAACTGACAGATCTTCAACCACTGCAGTTCCTACCACAACTGATGGATCTACAACCACTGCAGTTCCTACCACAACTGATGGATCTACAACCACTACAGTTCCTACCACGACTGACAGATCTTCAACCACTGCAGTTCCTACCACAACTGATGGATCTACAACCACTGCAGTTCCTACCACAACTGATGGATCTACAACCACAGCTGCTCCTACCACAACTGATGGATCTACAACCACTATATTTCCTTATACAACTGACAGCTCTACAACCACAGCAGTTCCTACCACAACTGAGGGATCTACAACCACAGCTGCTCCTACCACAACTGATGGATCTACAACCACTGCAGTTCCTACAACAACTAATGGATCTACAACCGCTATATTTCCTTATACAACTGACAGCTCTACAACCACTGCAGTTCCTACCACAACTGACAGATATACAACCACTGCAGTTCCTACCACAACTGATGGATCTACAACCGCTATATTTCCTTATACAACTGACAGCTCTACAACCACTGCAGTTCCTACCACAACTGACAGATCTACAACCACTATATTTCCTTATACAACTGACAGCTCTACAGCCAATGCAGTTCCTACCACAACTGATGGATCTACAACTACAGCAGTTCCTACCACAACTGATGGATCTACAACCACTTTATTTCCTTATACAACTGACAGCTCTACAACCACAGCAGTTCCTACCATAACTGATGGCTCTACAACCACTGCAGTTCCTACCACAACTGATGGCTCTACAACCACTTCAGTTCCTATCACAAATGATGGATCTACAACCACTGCATTTCCTATCACAACTGATGGATCTACAACCACTTCAGTTCCTACAACAACTGATGGATCTACAACCACTGTAGTTCCTACCACAACTGATGGCTCTACAACCACTTCAGTTCCTACAACAACTGATGGATCTACAACCACTGCAGTTCCTACCACAACTGAGGGATCTACAACCACTGCAGTTCCTACCTTAACTGACAGTTCTTCAACCACTGCAGTTCCTACCACAACTGATGGCTCTACAACCACTGCAGTTCATTCCACAACTGATGGCTCTACAACCACTTCAGTTCCTACAACAACTGATGGATCTACAACCAATGCAGTTCCTACAACAACTGAGGGATCTACAACCACTGCAGTTCCTACCTTAACTGACAGTTCTTCAAACACTGCAGTTCCTACCACAACTGATGGATCTACAACCACAGCTGCTCCTATCACAACTGATGGATCTACAACCACTATATTTCCTTATACAACTGACAGCTCTACAACCACTGCAGTTCCAACCACAACTGATGGCTATACAACCACAGCTGATCCTACCACATCTGATGGATCTACAACCACTATATTTCCTTATACAACTGAGAGCTCTACAACCACAGCAGTTCCTACCACAACTGATGGATCTACAACCACAGCTGCTCCTACCACAACTGATGGATCTACAACAGCTGCTCCTACCACAACTGATGGATCTACAACCACTTTATTTCCTTATACAACTGACAGCTCTACAACCACAGCAGTTCCTACCACAACTGAGGGATCTACAACCACAGCTGCTCCTACCACAACTGATGGATCTACAACCACTATATTCCCTTATACAATTGACAGCTCTACAACCACTGCAGTTCCTAACACAACTGACAGCTCTACAACCACAGCTGCTCCTACCACAACTGATGGATCTACAACCACTATATTTCCTTATACAACTGACAGCTCTACAACCACTGCAGTTCATACCACAACTGATGGATCTACAACCACTGCAGTTCCTACCACAACTGATAGATCTACAACCACTTTATTTCCTTATACAACTGACAGCTCTACAACCACTGCAGTTCATACCCCAACTGATGGATCTACAACCACTGCAGTTCCTACCACAACTGATAGATCTACAACCACTGCAGTTCATACCCCAACTGATGGATCTACAACCACTGCAGTTCCTACCACAACTGATAGATCTACAACCACTTTATTTCCTTATACAACTGACAGCTCTACAACCACTGCAGTTCATACCCCAACTGATGGATCTACAACCACTGCAGTTCCTACCACAACTGATGGATCTACAACCACTGTAGTTCCTACAACAACTGATGGATCTACAACCACTGCAGTTCCTACCACAACTGATAGATCTACAACCACTTCAGTTCCTACCACAACTGATGGATCTACAACCACTGCAGTTCCTACCACAACTGATAGATCTACAACCACTTCAGTTCCTACCACAACTGATGGATCTACAACCACTTTATTTCCTTATACAACTGACAGCTCTACAACCACTGCAGTTCCTACCACAACTGATGGATCTACAACCACAGCTGCTCCTACCACAACTGATAGATCTACAACTACTATATTTCCTTATACAACTGACAGCTCTACAACCACTGCAGTTCCTACAACAACTGATGGATCTACAACCACTGCAGTTCCTACCACAACTGATAGATCTACAACCACTTCAGTTCCTACAACAACTGATGGATCTACAACCACTGCAGTTCCTACCACAACTGATAGATCTACAACCACTTCAGTTCCTACCACAACTGATGGATCTACAACCACTTTATTTCCTTATACAACTGACAGCTCTACAACCACTGCAGTTCCTACCACAACTGATGGATCTACAACCACAGCTGCTCCTACCACAACTGATAGATCTACAACTACTATATTTCCTTATACAACTGACAGCTCTACAACCACTGCAGTTCATACCACAACTGATAGATCTACAACCACTATATTTCCTTATACAACTGACAGCTCTACAACCACTGCAGTTAAAACCACAACTGATGGATCTACAACCACTTTATTTCCTTATACAACTGACAGCTCTACAACCACAGCAGTTCCTACCACAACTGACAGATCTTCAACTACTGATGATGTCTCCACATCCATTGACCCTACTTCAAGCACTCTGAGTGTGTCAAAAGGCAGTGTAACAACCACCTCACCTACAACCTCTTCATCGATAATAACAACGGAAGAATCAACAACTGTACATAGCCCAACCACTTCCGGTGTACGAAACCTTACTACAACAGATTTAACATCTTCTACACCTGATGAAACTGTTACACCTATTGTGACATCAAATGTAACTGTGTCATCATCAGAAAGTACTACAAGTGCATACTTAACAGACTCCACGGGGGCACAGAATATAACGCTCACCTCTGTACCGAGTCTTACAACCACCAGTGATCCTAGCGTTGGAGATGGTATGTACAAATTTTGATACTTTATTCTGCTTCTATTTTCACGTAGAGCAGTGACCCAGTAGTGCGACGCGCACGTACGGATCTAGCCGTGTTCGAATTCCACCAGGGGCACTGCTAATTTCCTCGCGCAAGAAATTTACCTGCGGTTGCTTCACCTTGTTCAGGTGTAAATGAGAACCTGCGATGGTGGTATTATTCCGTCGCGTCAATTTATCGCTTGCACAAAATAAACGGAGTAAAAAGACTCTCAAGTGAGATTGAAAGACAGATATCAGTAGCCCAATGGCCAGTGAGAACAGCTGTAAAGTCGGTGCGCGTGCAGTAGCATGAAACTTATAGACTACAAACTGCACAATAACTTGTTTACCATTGTCGAACCCAAAAGTTACAAAGCTTCTCGATACGGCCACTACATCGTTAATGTTCACTGTGAAGTCACTATTGTTTATACATTACAACCTTGAAACAATTAATGGACATCATAGAACATGTCAACATGCACGTAATTTTGTAAGGAATAGAACCCAAGCGTAGCAAACAGTAGGATTGTGATAAAAACGGCTGTCTTATCATGATAAATTTGAAAAATAACGTTTTTCAAAAATAAAGCTTTGGGCTGACAGCGTAGAGCTTTAGTTAAAAATTCCATTCATATTTTAGTACACTTATTACTTATTAGTCATATACATTACATTACATGTACAATTACTGTATTTGTGTTATCTACGATATTCCTATTGTTTTTCAGATGATACCAAGAATTACGTCATCATTGCATTAAGTATAGCATTTGGTTTACTCCTGATTGGTATTATATTATGGTGTACATACCACAGATATCGTACTCGAAGAAAGGTGGACATAACAACGGTAACCTTTACTGGTTTTAAGCCAAAATATGCAATCGCGTGTCTTATGTTATGATAAATTTTGTTTGTACCAACTTTAATAATAAATATAATGTTACTTGTTTCAATAGCGGTTGATGCGCATCGATACGGCTGTAAACATTTTTTAGTATTATTGTATTTGTAAGCCACGATTAATAAATGTTGACTAGGTTTACAATTTAATGATTTTTAACTGAATACCTACATGTAGCGTTTTGTGCTGAAATTTCAACATTGTAATATAATTGATGTTCGTTCTGAATTTAACAAATGAATCGGTACTGGTATTTTTATTAGCCTGTTATATAACATCGATTGCGTTTGCTTAGCATAATTTTATAGAAAAAATATGTGTACTCGTACAGCTCTTATTGTAGATACAGAATCTTAAGAAGTAGTAAACACATACAATCACGTAATTTTGGTTCAGTGGTATCATCGTGTTTAACAACGAAAAGTCGAATGTACATGTATACCATTCCTAATAGAATCTACGGGCGTTTTAAAGAATAACAGTGTCTGAAAAACATTTGTGTAGGTTTAAGGTGGAGCTATAGCAGCACATTGGATAGTTTATATCAAGGCGTCAGTCCACATACACACTGTTCATTGAGCGGCTAACTCTCTGAATTTACTACTTAACCAGTTACTATGTGCATACTTCCGTCCCTGACTGACTGCTATTTATGATTTAGAATCAGTGGGTAGGGAAATGGCTGTAGAAATGAATTTCATAATCAAACTACACGAAAGTATGCTCTACTTGGGAAATGAATCCACAAACCCTCGATCAGTAGACGCAAGTGCTACCGACTGAGCTAGCTAAACAAATACTTTCTCGTTAGCGTTTATTACCATAATGGGATATATCTGACATTAATGAGTTTAACCTGTGGCAAATTGTTATGATTATAAATTATTTGTCTTTTTTATATCAGGATAGAAACGTTGTATCGTCTGGTACGCAGACAGAAGAAGATCCATTCCTTATTGGATATTACTCTAAGACGCAAGCACCTATAGATACACAGATGAAACTTATATCAGAGAAAACTGGGTTCTCATTGATTGAGAAACGCGTTTCTCCTTCATTTCCATTATCAAATAATGTCAAAAAGTCTGGTCCAAAGAAGAAACTACTGCCGAAATTCGATGAACTGTATTATACTAAGCCGCCGCCATTTGTATCAGAGAAAATGAAAATAAAACCGATTCCAAAAGATACTGGACCTGAGGAAATACCGAAAGACAAAGATTTTCCAAGAGACAATGGACCTGAAGAAATAACAAAAGACTTTCAAAATGATATTTCAAAAATCTCTTCCGGTTCATCCGATGAAAACAAGCATCATGACCACGCTGAAACTAGTTCAGGATTCTCTGAAAGTTGTTCAACTAATTTAGCTATGCACGATACATCACATGGACGCTCATCAACCCCTAACAAAGGAGAAAGTCCCGTTAAGGAGAGGTCATCCACTCCACATCAGGAGGGTAATATAACCAGGGGAGTGCCATCAAGTCCAAATAAAGGTGACCACGTGACAATATCTCCTGGTGAGATTGTAGAAAACATGAAAGAAGAAGAAACAGTTGTGATATTACCAAATACTGTTATGTCTCCTGATAATGGTGGAGAAAGTTCAAAAGTTGAAGACGAGGTTAAAGAAACTCATGTTGAAATACCTGATGATCTTATCTCAGTTGCGTCTGGTGATTTTAATTTCCCTGGTGCTTATGAATATATTCATCAAAATGAAAAACACGTTAAGTTTGACGAAGAAAGGGGCGATACTGACAACGCGCAATCGGATAAACACGACAAACCTCAAGATAGTAATGTTCATACTGGTGCAGATCTTCCGAAGCCGAGAACTACCGTCAAACCTTCTGAACCTCGGAAAATTGCAGCTAAAAAGAAATTTGTGATTAAACAACCACGATTGGTAGCTCTGTCAAGCGATACTGAACCATTGACACCAAAACAATTAATGCTAAAAAGATTTGGGACCACGTATGATCCCTACCCACATAAACTCTTAGGTCCCATGCTTAAGAAAAAGGCAAAGAACTTAAAGAAACAAAAGGTTAAAAGTAAGAAAGTCGAAAAGGTTACTGAAACAAGTAAATCAGATATGACTAAAGTTGACAATTAGATCAAATTATTGTACATGTTCATGCAATTGATATTATGCAGTATTTGGAGAGGGAAAACATATTTGAAGAATATGCTGTGCTCGATTAGTTTACTTTTCGATTAAAGTAAAGATTGCAGTTATGAATTCAGACACAATTGGAACAAACAAAATTAGATAAAGTTGTTTGTGATATTAGTGTATCACGTACTTTGATATGTGTTCAAAAATCTTTTTAGTCTTACTTACACTTTGTAATGGAACATGTTCATGCATCTAAATCACTATGGTAACTCTCTGTTTATAACGTTTATTTATGGTCATATATGGTAACCAGGCATTTTATGATGGTAACTTAGAAGATCATATGAGTTGATAGGTACAGCGGTGTTGCATTTTGGCTTATACAAATAGAGGAAACTGAACTGACATGAGACGTGAAGAATATTTGTGATTGTTATACATGTATTACATTTAGTTTAGATAATTTTATTGAAACTATACATAATGAGAGGTTCCCTTCAAAAGTTATTGGACAAACGGAATTTTAAAGACTGATTACGCAAACCGCAAATAAGTTTACTATAGTTAAAACTTATTTATTTTTTATTGTTGAAGTCTTATATTGATAAGCTAATTAATACCTATTTTAAATATTCTCAGATTTTTCTTCGATTATTCTTTCTTTCTTTTTTGTATGTAAATTTGAATAGGGTTTTCCTAAAATGAAAATTTTGTCTTATGACTTCATGGAGGAACTTTTGTACAACATACCAAATGAATCTGTTCAAATTAGTGAACAGTGTATTTAACATATAGCCTGTATCTGTGATAATGAAATTTCTGTGATAAGGACAACCATTTATTTTAATATATTTATAAATTTCAATAATTAACGATGGGTTTTGATAGTGAATGTTAGGACATACATGTAATTATATTTTGTTATTGTTGAATTTTATTCAACTGCCAGTGGCGCATACATTAACCTCGTTGATTTGAATATTCGATATTTGGTCGATAAGCTACGTTCATAAATACTGATATTTATTTTATCAATCACGAGTACAGAAGAACTGTTTAGAGTATTTAAATCAACGGGGTGAATGTACGCGCCACTTACAGTTGAATAGCATTCAACAATAATATATGCTTGTACATATTTATCATGCCATTTTAGGCAATATTTTAGAGTAAAAAATACATAAAAGTCTTAAGTTATTATTTTTCTTAATTACCATGGTTACTGCGAAATTGCTAAAATTAACCAAAGAGGTAAAACCCATATAGATCCGATAGCACAGTTGTTCCTACTTATAACATCGTCGGATTTTGCTCTGTTGAATCCATGTCCAGTCAGCACTATGAGTGTTTTGATTTCCACAATCACTCGGATTGGAGAAGGGAGATAAATCTTACAAATTATTCACCAGTTTTGAACGACGATTATCTCCCCTAGTATGCATAAGAATAAAATTCTACCATCATAGATTCATCATCTTCACTAATCGCCTCACTCTTCCGTTCTGCTACTCAAACATTCAAACGGTCAGTCTACCAAATCACCTCTCATGGAAAGGCTAATTCTATGGATTTAGATTTTAACAGTTTACGAGGGGTGTCCCAGTAAATCGTGTACTTTGTCCATAACTTTCTTTCCTTACGTCACATGATGATCATAATTTACAAGACTGTTTGTTAGTCATATTTTTATACAAATTAGGCATTTGATCAATAAGAACTTTTATTAAAGGCGTCATTTTAATGTTTTACTAATACAAGGTATGTGCATGCGACACAACCACTTTTACACTTGTATATTCGTTCATACTGAGTTCAAGTGAACAGCAAAATTTAAACTTTAAACTTTAATTGCATTTTATTTTTACATAGACATTCGCGGAAATTATCAATATATTATCACACTGAATCTCAGATCATAAAATAAATATGTACACAAGAGTGCTATACGCATTTGAACTGAAACACAAAAATGTGACATCAACGAGATGAGGTGACGTCAGGACAAGATTGAGACAATGTAATTTCAACTAAGTTTCATAATCATCCTGGCACAACATGGTTGGGTTTAAATTTGAATACAAACACATAGACAGAGGAAAGGAATCATTAAGTTTACCTTGTACATTCTACATATGGTAGAGAAGTTATTCATAGTGTAATATATCCACTGAATTTATCGTACCAAAAACTACTGAGTGTTATTCAAAATTAAGTTGGATACTTAACCCGTGGACCATTATATCTTTATAATTATATATTACATTATGTATTACTCTGTAATTAAAACAAGAATTTTAGATATTTTTAAACAATCATGGTATAGTAATATCAACAATTCATCTAGACTTCACTATTATTGCCTCTTTAAACATGAATTCATATGTGAAGATTACTTTGGGTATTTAAATGTAAACAAATTTAGAATAGCCTATACACAATTTAGACTGTCAGCACACTCCTTAGCTATAGAACAAGGTAGACATCAAGGAATACCAACAGAAAATAGAATATGTCAACAATGCAATATGAATATCCCAGAAACGGAATACCATTTTTACTCATATGTCCTAAACATGTAAATTTAAGAAAACTATATCTACCTCCTTATTATTGCACTTGGCCTACTTTACAAAAAAATGAAAACCTTATGTCTACAAAAAATAAAAAAACTTATTATTAACATTTCGAAATTTTTATATTTTGCTTTTAAGCAAAGGACTACATAGAACTTTATATAGTGTATAACTGAATTAATATTAATTCACATTGTTGTAAGTTGTATATAAACTTCTATGACTGTATTTTTTATATCCACAACCTTTGTCAGAGTGGTAAACAGAGCTGAAGTGGTCATGTCATTTTCAGCAGCTCGTTCTTGATGCATTCAGTTTATAGCAAATATAAAATAAAGCACATAAAATGACAAAGAGTGATGAGATTGAATATGTCATTTATTAAAATATAAATGACGACGAAGAAAAACAGTATATACATATATACATTAAAAAACAGCAAATGATATAAGTAACACATGAAAAACATTATATACATCATCAAGAAGTTGGCGCACAAAAAGGCCACAAAGCATGCTTCACTGTAAAGCATGCTGCGCCAACTGTATTTTTTTTGTATCGTGTAAATACACGCCTGGTACTATGTACTTGTAATATTATTTTAGTATTGGCTATAAATAGTATATTTGATGCCAAATAAAGAATATGTTTATGTTATGTTATGTTATGTTATGTTATGTTATGTTATGTTATGTTATGTTATGTTATGTTACGTTACGTTACGTTACGTTACGTTACGATATGTTATGTTATGTCATTGACCATACTAATATTTTGAGACTGATGTAACAATTTTGTAACAAAAGTAAGACAAAATCATATTTGTAAAGAAAATATGAAGTAAATACATTTCCTGTATATGTCACTGTTCACAACAAGGCGAACTTGAAGAGTGAATAAAAATGATTTCATAGTCTTAATATGATGTTGACTTGCGCCGCGTTTTCATACCTAGTGTCTTATAAATTAAAGCAAAACTTTTATTTTTTAATTAACCGTCTAAAAATTTAGCATACTTACAACACATGCATTTAATGGCAGTTAAAAGTTGGAGCTAAAGTTGCGCGTAATTTTTTCGCAACAAACAGAGTCCACGATTTACTGGGACACCCCTCGTACTATGTTCATATTTCCGCCAGTGACTGACAACTGCCCTACATGATTAAGAATCAGTGATAGCAGGGAGAATGGTCGTAGATATTATATCGTGACCAAACTCCACAAAAGCTTAACCCGCCTGGGAATCGGGGAACTTTCGAACCTACGACCCCTCGATTGATTGAATATATTAGAATTGCTCTATTGATATCTATATTAAATTAATATAATAATATATATATATTATATTAAATAGATTTCATAAAAAATAGTCGGTATTAAGCACAACAATTTAACTCAATCAATGACTCAGTGGATGTATTTAGAAATTTGTGATATGAATATGCTTGCCACCTCCATAAAAAGATGAGTCCAACATTAAAAGTACAGAAACATATCACGTTAACATAATTGATTCATACAATGTATCTCTTTCATGTAACACTTAACATTTATCTACTTAAATTATAAGTAGCAAAACGACTTGACGTAGAGTTGAGTATAATGAGTTGAGTTCACACTGCCCGGTGTATGCCCCTGTACATCCCGGTAATTTGTAGCCGATAGACTGGGATGAACCGGAAAGATTCGTGAAAAAAAAATCGAATGGTGAAACCGGGAGTCACCGAACATTCACCTTGGACACACACAAGCCATGCCGGTTTAACTATGGTTTCAGACAGTGGTCTTAGTTCAGAGAGACGTACGAAGACGTCATTGACGCGCGCCGGGTCGCTGATAGGGATAGTTTTCTAATGATCATTACTTTTTCTAAGTCAGTATTTTTCTGATATTTTGTAAGAATATACAAGACATATTCCGATATAATGTTGATGCATCTTGTTTTCTGATTGTACCAAATAAAGGTTAACTGTAGCAGAAGTCCACGTTATTTTGGATCATCCCTCGTATATTGTCGAAAAAACTATGATGATGTCCCAGATCTCCCCGGAAAACAAGCTGTCATTGGTTTCGCTGCCCGGTAAATCCCGGTTGTATTTGAATTTTTAACATCATCGAGGCCACTCCTCGGTGATCGCCGATTCAACACGGTTTATCCGATGAAATGCGGTTTTGCTTGGCGTCGTTACGGTTGTAGTTCCTGTTTGCAGCGGTGTACAAACCGGTACGTACCGGGTCAGTACAGAAAGGCAGTGTCAGCAAGGCATGAAATACAATGCCTACGCATTTAAGTTGAACAATAAGTGTTTAAAAAATTTACATATCGTACTAAACAGGGATGATAGTGTACTTAAACAACATACACGTTGGTTACTAATGATTAGAAATACAATGGCCTTTTTATTACATAATTAGACTAATTAACACGTTATAATTAATTAGAAATAATGACAGTCAATGTAACATTATATTATACCACAATTATATACACCCACATTATGTGTCATGTCCTGAGCGTTAAATAAGACATAAAATATCATTATATACAACACGAAGATCCTGAAAGGAAAACAAAGCTTAAATAACATCAAGTTTTTGTTGTTATTGATGTTTTGACTCGAGTGCGCATGCGCCTGAGGCAGGCGCTGGTATATAAATCACCAAGCGCAATATAAACATGGTTGTGCGTCAAACTTAAGTAAGGGAAAGTTTCATCAGAAATTGTGGGTTATTGAATGATTAAAACATACTAAGACAATATTAAAACTTGTTATTATTTCACGTTTAAAACATGCTGAAAGCCAGCTCTAAATGTTGCTGCATCGTGATACTGTTCATAGCTCTGTCAGTATGTGAAACTACATATGGTGTCCACGTGAATTGCGGAACAATGCGACATAATGATATCACCCATCATCGATTCAAAACTTGCATAAGGAATATAAGAGGAATATTAAGTTTAATGTGCACATATCGTTTGCAAGGTAATGTATAAAAATAATTTGCATTCAGAGTCATTGAAAATGGATTTAGAATTTAATAATGTACAACAAAATGCCATAATGACCTATAGATGACCTCCATCGATGGGTCAATGCAAAACTTTCTACATCTATGTTCATAACTTACCTGTAGCATGAACTAAATCATCACAATTTAGTCGTACCTGTCGGACCAGTTAAGTTGCCTGTGACGAAATTGATGGTAAATTATTATTCAATTATAAAATATTTATTTTAATGACAATTTCATTCTAGTAGAAAAGTCAATGGACAATCATAAGCATGCAATTTATACTATAAAATGCAATTTCTTTTTAACTCTTCTTTTGAACATTTTCAAAAACCAGGCACAGAGTTTTGAAAATATTTTGATAGGAATTCTTCGTGTATTATTACTCTTTTCCAATACTAGTAAAAACTGTAATATACCATTGTAAAAACTAAGTAGTAAGTTATAAAGAATTGGTTTTTTAAATTGTTGTTTAAAGTTGTAAGCTCAGATACAAAATTTAACAGTATTATGTAAAAGCGTTAATGAATGTATACAAACTAATCAAATCACAAAACGCATTTTAAAGATTTAGGAAGAACACGTGATACAAAGTCATGCGACCATCCATCCCGATTATAAAATAATTTGCATGACTTTCAACATAGCTTAAACAATTATTTGTTCTACAATTAGGCATAGTTTTACAAACTCAGAACTAAATTGCATTACACTTAGCCTATAGGGCAAAAAAAAACTGAATACATTATATCATTTTAAAAACAAATATGTTGATCAATAAAATAATTAATGTCAGTCTAATTCAAACAGATCCTGTAATTTCGACTCGAACGGGGTCGTCTTCCTTAACCTGATACCTAGAGACAATACTGTACTCTCCATAACCAAATAACAGGGCCATTATGACCCCCCCCCCTTCTGTCCAATATACTCGTACATAATACATGTAGTTAGCGCCTTATGTTTTTCTCAAGCTCTATTCCGATGTATTATGTTGGTAAAGGGAAAAATTCTCAACTAATCCAACCAGATAATATAAGTAATTTTCACAAGCCTGTTTAATGTAATAATGATCACTTCTCTAAGCTTTGATCTTAAAAGTTTGATGGCTGACAATAACAATAATTTAAATTACGGAAGAGTTAAGGCCATGTCGAGAGGCAACGTAATCATAATATAGAACAGAACAGAACATATATTTTATTACAGAGCTTGAGCAATACTCAAAAACCAAATAAATACAATAATAAATACAATATACATACTTATACGATATATTTACAACTTGTAATATTACATATTTATTGGCATAATATATTCATAACAGGCCCATCAAACAATAATACGCATCTATTATGTCTAACTAAATGCTTATTTATTGCGTCACGTAAGCATTATACCCTCGATATGGTGAAAATCTATTATTAATCCTATTCCCAAATCTTCCTTTCCCTTATAGAGGTATTTCTCTTGCCTTGTCTATTTATATTCTTAATTAGATTGTTTTTACTCCCAAGTTCCAAGAACCAATCCTTGTAACCAAATAAGTGATAATAACATATTGATGCCTTAAGGTTATAAAGATGAACAATCCTAAAGCAAAGGGCTTGACCATCACGAGGTCATCAATATATAACTACATGTAATATGATATCACACGTAAGTTGGAACAAAAATGCCACAATTGTACATTATGTAAAAATTCAATGAAATATCAAAGAACAATATCAGATTAAAAAGAAGCGTAAAATAGCCATTGGAGCTAGTAACACCAATATAACCAAAAATATGTGATTTCATTTGTGTAGATTAGACACCAAACGACCTTGGACAATTTCTTGTTTTTTAAGGATAAACTTTAATAGTTATATCTATTCATGAAAATAAAGAACAGAGAGTCATTAGAGCTATGGTGGTATGTTTCTGCCAATAGATAACCACATAACTAACACATTATTTAAATGGTTTGCTAGTCCTCTTGAAGATACTCATTCACAGATTTCAACTTAAATATCAACTTTTTCTTAAACTATAAAAATTGTATGGATTTTTTTTGGAAGCAGGAAAGTAGTTTCTGTTAATGACAATTTTAGTGCAAATTGACATATAACTACAAATGATGGTGTTTCATGTAGTAAATATCTACTCCGTATACCACGGTATAGACACTTCTAGTCTTTTTTGCAACCTATGAGTTAGTTTATTTTAAAATAATAAGAATTATTTTTTGTTGACACAGTTACCGACACTGTGCGGTATCTTGAAATTATAGAAAAAATAAACAAAATCTGTGAACTAATACCTTTAAATAACGTGTTAGTTTTTGGTTATCTGTTGCAGGGATTCTATATAACAGGGATTTGTAACGAAATGCTTTTTTGAATTTTCTTGGTCGTCACTGTCTAAAACTGGCTGAAGCAGGCTGTACAAACTATTCCAGGGTTTAAAAACTTGATTTATGTTTTTGTACATGTCTTCCACGCGACTTGTGAATGTTTCTGAAGTTTTTGACAAAAAATGTTGCAATTATGACCGAAAATATTACTTTAGGTGATGTAATATGGGGCTAAAATGGCAGATCGGCGGGAAAATGCATTATTTTGTGAAACAGTCTGTGAGCGTAATTTACCTCAAACTCATCTAGAATCACATTTTTCCTTACATTTATGTCAATTTGAATGATACTGGTACAAAATTTGATGTGAATATCTTTGTTTAAACTTGTATAATACTTGTTTTCCGTATGGGCCGAAATAATAGTGACGACAGTGAAACATGATGAAAATCTATTACATTTACTTAGCGTTACAAATCCTTGTTATATAAAATCCCTGTCTGTTGGCAGAAATATACCACCATATATATGAGCAAAATCAGCATTAGTTAATTAATCAACATAGGATTCTAACTATGTTACATGAGTGGCTATAATTTAAGAAATTTACTCGCGGTATACAAGATAGATTATTTTGTTTTCCAAACTTTCGAATGTTCAAGAACTTTCGAAAGACACAGCGTATCAACAATGAAGAAGAAACAAGTGTGATGAGAATTATTATGTCCTTAATTTATCAAATGGCGCAATTATACATACATGTATATAAGACATCAAACACGTGAATTCTACTCACGTGAATGACATACCGTGAGAAACAATTATGTTTAATGAGTTACACAACATTGTTATTTATACTCACTATATTAATCATTTTAATTAGTGAAGTATCACAACTATATTTTGCTTTAAAATATAAGTATATCTATAACAACCACTTGAACATCTTATATTGTTCGTTTTTTCTCAACTGTCAAAACATGAATAATTTTTCGCTGTATGCGTTTGTTAAAATTATAGTCGTAATACACCGATGAGTTTCCGAAAGTGTATATTATGATTGAGCAAAGCTTCTTATGTCGTATGATACGTTTTAGTCAAGCTATTTTTAATAACAATTAGACCGCCAGTATAAAAGCAATGCATTCAGTCACCGTGGAATTATTCAAGCTTTGACAGTTGAGAAAAACGAACAATAAGACAGTGCAGGGACTTTAAAACATGAGTTCATAGGTTTAAATCTTAGTATATTCAAACAGAAGTGTATTTATACTTCATTCAAATTTAGAGTTCTTTTATATTTAAAGTAAGAAAGTTTTTTTCAATGTATATATTGGATTTCAGACATTTGCTTGTTATTGTAAGCCTACTCTTGTCCCATGAATCTCAAGATCATTTTAACACGTATATAGCACATTCCAACACGGTGCCTATAATAATTCAGGACATTTGTCAATACACAGACACGGCGATGGAAAACATTAAACAAAAACATGTTCAGTCTGTCGACTCACTTTAGTAAACAATGTGCATGTAAAAAAGGTTCCTTTTTTTCCAGTAAACATATTACTTTTGAGTAACGAACAACTGGTATGAAAGATTTGAACCAGAGCAAAATAAATATTTTGTTGGTGCATGAACTCTATCACCAGGCTATTTGAATTTACCATATTCAATAGTGAGTGTTGTCAATCATACTATGAATTTATAAGTATTAATAAATTTAACGAGAATTAATTCCTGCATAGAGACTTAACCGTAATATGACTCTCGCTTCCTTTGTATGAATAATCTCATTTAAGATAAAAAATGGTAGGCTTATATTATTAATTAAACGCAGCATGTGAAATTAAACCTTATTATTCACCTAAATAAGGAGCTCATTCTATTTATTTCTATGTTGACAAATATCAAATTATCCTTCATGCACTGTAAGCATTAATAGTGTTTCCTGTTATTGTTTTATTTTGAATAATTTCTAACCACAGCCCATATATAAAAGCATATATAATAAATATTTTCTACATAAAATAACCTTCTTCTTGTACAACCTAACTGTCCTTGAAATACATTTTATATGCACAGGTAAAATGATAATTGAAACATCGCCCACAGTTTATTACCCACGCACCATTGTTTAAAAATTCTAATTAGTTCTTAATTACTAAAATTAAACTTCCAAATATAGCCCAAGGTCGTCAACAGTGTCATTTAATTGAATTATAATTAATAAGCTAGGAGTTAAAAGTTAATTATTTGTTTGTTTTATCAAGTATAAACTATTTTAGAGAATTTCAAACGAGTACATCAAGTTCGTTTTCATAACAAAAATAGATTAGACGTCGTCAAACTTGACAGCACTTCTGTCACTCTGCCGGAAATTAGTTCAGCGTCAACGTTAGATAATATCGCGTGCATGCCTTCGAGGTATTCTTGTATTACTGCAATAATTTATTTATATGTTTATCAACAAACCCATTATCATAATTTAACTTGTAAGACAAACCCACTAGACCGTAAATGTACATTTTTGGAACATTCCTCTTTTTAGGGGTGCCTGAATTGCTGTATTATACAATGTACATGCATCTACGCATCAAATTACTTACTATATAGTGTTGTTGTTGTTGTTGTTGTTTTGTTGTTACTAATTACATGATACGCTAAACTTGCTAATACTTAAAGGTGAATGCTAGTAATTAAGTTTTGCATTTCACTGGATAATATATAAATAATACATATTATATTATCAATTATTATAAATCATAACCTGTAACTTCTACCTTTTTATGCTAAGATTTACAAGATTTGCATATTTACAGAACATAATAAAATGTATTTAAACCATCTTTCTGCTAATTAGAACTTTCTGAGAAATCATTCTTAACAGTTCACAATGACGATATTTAAATGTTAAAAATAAAGTGCTAAAATGACCAAGTCCTTTTCACTGACAATGCTTATTCATCATTTTATTCATACATGTATAACACAAATGGCCTCGCACAGTAGGTGTATTGTGTGATGCTTGATTGAGTTCAAGGTATGGTGATTTGGAAGGAAATACATAATTTTCTGTAAGGCAAATCTTAGCGCAGCAACCATTTGTTTGTTTGACCTTCTAGGAAAATGTGTGCTACGTAGTACGTAGGACAGGTCTACAACAGTGAAGTGATTGTAATTTTTTAATACTATACATAGCTTAAAAACTGCACCATTTCACTAATATTTTTTACCATTTGGTTGTGCTTCTGTTCATTTCTTCTTTTTCACTGACTGTGGTTGTGCGCAATATATACATTATCAACGCTCCGTATGATAAACATTCATGTGTCTTAATATGATGAATGAAACAGAAAATCACAACAAACCATCCAACCCAAACAAATCCTGTGCCTTCAGCGCTTTGATTAATTGAAGCAGTGAAAACGCATAGCAATCTCTTAAAATTGACTAAATTGTTCATCAGAATGCCCATGAACTATTTCTACTCGAGTCGTAAAATTGAATGTTCATTTATAAAAAAAAAAACATTGACCGTATACTAAGTCTTGTTTATCCCTATAATAGTTGTCATTGAAGGCCAACGAACTCATATAAAATGTCTTCTATAAGTATGTTTGTAAACAGATAGTGGATTTTTATAATATATTTTATAGCTGATTAACATAATTATATTTACGCAACCCAAGGTTACCAACCTGACCTAACTCGCTGATAAATGCGCAATTTTAGACATATTCATTGACATTTGTTGTTGAAAATAGTTCTTGTAAATATGTACTTGGTAGCTTTAAATAGCATTTGTCTCTCAATATAGAACTACCATTTATAGCATTAAAGTAATTACTCTTGTATTGTAAACAAAACACAATGAATAGTAAATACACTATAGTAAATACACTATAGTAAACAATAGTTGATAGATACTTTATTCAAGAAACATAAGGCATGACGCCCAACACTTAACAAATTATGCATACATAAATTACATAGATACATGCAGTACTATATTCTTCATTATATATTCATAATTATAATGATATATTCATGTTCCTATTTTGATAACATTTGATTTGTCTAAGTTATACAATTATGATCATTATGCGCATGTTTTGTTCTATGTTATTATTATATTTATTATTATTATTATCATTATTATTATTATTATTATCATTATTATTATCATTATTATTATCATCATCATTATCATCATCATCATCATCATCATCATCATCATCATCATCATCATCATCATCATCATCATCATCATCATCATCATCATCATCATCATCATCATCATCATCATCATCATCATCATCATCATCATCATCATCATCATCATCATCATCACCATCATCATCATCATCATCATCATCACCATCATTATCATCATCATTATCATTATTATTATTATTATTATTTAATCAAGAATGAGCGGCTGAAATGATTTCAGTTTGGTTGTTCCATATAAGTTATGTTTATGATTTGAACTTGTTGTTCGTTCCATTTGTTCGAGATATATTTGGTAAGGAATTGGGTGCATACATACAATAGTACTGGAGGAATACTGTATGAGTTAATGTCAATTATTACATTCACCAAAAAAATATAGAAAATACATAATTATCATGTTTAGATATTATTTACTTTGAGAAGCTCAATACAAGACTTTATCTCTGTTTCATACAGTACGTAATAAAAATGTTTCAGTTTTGGTACCAACTCAAATTATAATTCAGCCATGTGCTTTCGCTATATTTGCGCAAGTAGAACATAAAAAAATTAGCATAATTCTACGATTAAATATATGCAGCTCTCAAGTGATATATATTTCCCAGTTGTAGAATAGAAAAATAATGAATTTGACTCAGTTTTGACGTATAATAAATCTATGCACTAGTTTGTAAACGACAGTTAATTCATTCCTGCAATGCACACAAGATTTAATACCCACGAGTCAAAACTTGGGCATGTGTTTTGTTATCTATGAGCGAAACCAAAATTCATGTTAGTTTTATACGGAAGCCCTGGAGGGACATTTTATGTTACTTGTTATGACTTATTTGTTATTACAATGTACTTATTTGTTATGATTTATTTTCAAGTTAAACGTAGACTGATTGTTCGGTCATTTTGTACATTGTAAAGTAAAGATGGCAAAAATCGTTTTATTTATGTCCATTCTAGCAGTTACTTTTTCCCATTCGTTGAGAGTGTATATAGTGCCCATTAGTCAAATTATACTCATTAGCTAATATTTATTCCTTCCGTAGTTTTAGTTTGTTTTTATTCTTGTTTGTCATATTATAATGTCAGCAACCTGCCTTCATTCGTGACATTTTAAATTTTACAACGACATAGGCGTTCCTATTGTTCAATTCTTCGCTGTCACCACTCACCGCAATTTGTATAATTTCAAATATGATAAAGTTCAGCAAAATGTAGGATCATATTTGCTATCAAAACCGCAATGTTATTGTACCAATTTATGTCATCTCGCGCTGAATTATGAAGCAAAATCACGTGATCTATGATTGACCAATCAAATCGTTGAAAGCATTGGCGGGTAATATAACAAAATACTCATTAACTTTGTAGCGACAGTTTTATATCTAAATAATTATGATGTGCGTAATTATGGCTTGGTTTTAGGACGCAAAAATATTTAGCTAAGTTATTGTTTTATGTAAACATGTTGTGGTTAATGCATTAACCGATACATAACATTGGCAGAACTTAGGGCAGTATGGTGTCCGAACTCGATTACTTTGTCACGTGTTATCTTTTTTTAACGTCGTATTCAACTCATATTTAGGTTATATATACGACGGCCAGCTACTATAGGTTTCCTGGACACTTTTCTATCACCAGTACTAACTTACCCTACCACGAGGCCGACAATTCATGTATAGGGTATGACCTACCGCGACCGGGCTTGAACGCGCGATCTCCGGGTTCGAAGTCAGACATGCTAACCACTACGCCACGGCCGCGACACGTGTTATCTTAAGTCACTTTGACACCATGCTGGAACTTGTTGTTTTCAAATTACGATCCTTATAGAACCCCTGTTTTATATTCTAGGTCCGACTAAGTGCAATATACTCATAATAATAACATACATGTATTATATATTTTTTTGTTTTACGCCAAGTATTTACTATCAGACTATAATGTTATTTTACGTAGCTAATTTGAGGTAAACCTCAACACACAAGTGATAAATAATTATGTCTAAAACTAATAAACAAGTTTTTTATTCATTTTTGAGGAAAACTTGATATAATGTAATAAAAAAGCATCATGAAATTTGATACATCATTGTCGACGTCATTACGATTATTGTTATTTGTTTATTTTCTTACGTAACAAAACATACAAAAAATGTAGCCATAAGGGAACGTTCATTGTAAAACATAAAATATATTGTTGTTTTGTTGATAGTTTGAAGACATTCCATCGTATATATAAGTTTTTGTTAACTTGGAGGTGATCAACATTCCCCAATCTTGTAAACAAGAATCGCGTCTTAGTTCAATATTATATATTTTTGATGATATGTAATTTTGCAGAATTTCAATATGCAAAACTTGGAACAAATTCAATTAAATACCGCCATTCTGGACTTGACGTTTTAGGTATCATAACAGTAGACCACGTGATTATAGGCCTTGGAATACATGTACTTGATATACCACTACTCTGTCTTTAATACAAATTTACAACGATACAAACATGTAGCATATTACAATTAGTTCCATACAGTACTAAGCTCAATTTCTGTTGACAAGTATTTTATCATTTTGTCACGAGCAACTTTGTCCATTCTATCACACAGTCATATTTCAACAAAGGTTTAAGCTTTGGTCTTTAGACTGTGAGACCAATGAGCATTCATAAATTTTAAAATATCATTGGCACATTCCATCAGTAATAGATGAATACCTTTAAGAAGCAACGCCGGCTCCAATGATTTGATCGGATTTGATTATTCATTCGAACATTCCGAACTCCTTGGCCTTTCACTACGAATAACCGTTCGGACTTAGGCCTATTTTGACGCCGTTTTGGAACTTTTTGTGCCACATGACAATGCAAAATGTTTTATGCGGTGTTGATGTTAACAAATCCATAATCAAAATACTGACTTAAAGCTTTACGTATTTTTCTGTTTCAGAAGGTCATGTGAGACGTATTACGAGATCAGAGGTCAAGGATCATTTATTTTGTGAATGTTGTAAAGAGAGATGTTCCATGCAAAAGCTGATGTCATTGTGCTAAATGCAAGAAGAAGAAAAAACAACATTCGTTCCGAATATACCCGAACAACAGCAACAACAAACAACTCATTTCAGAGCAAACTATGGAATTATAGAAAGTAAACAATACTTCTTGCGATGTCGACCACAACGAACATTGCTTGCCATTTGAACAAAAACGACCGGAAGAAACATTTTCACAACACATTATTCAAAAGGCGCCTACGTCATTAATAATGATATTGTACCTAATAAGCTATAAAAAGTGCTATGTTAATTGTCTCACTCTGTGATATCACTTCCGGTCTTACCGGATATAGATTTATGTGCTGTACTTCCGGTAGAGATTACCTCGCTTTGAATCTACGTGCTATGAAAAGCGTACTTAGCAATACGTAACACTTACAATTCGCTTTGCTCTCCTAATCTTGTCGTTTGAATATAAAAGGGAAATCCATATTTCGATACAGTTGATTTTGAGATTTTATTTTAGTTTGATGGAATTGTAAAGTTTTGCTATGATAATAACCGAGCGGTTCCAAATTTGTAGAGTAGAAATAGATTAGCATTTCACATTCGTGTTTTCTTTTTAGTCTCTGTTATGATGTTGTATGCTTTTATATTCAACATCAGACCATTTATCTACGTTTATTAAGCCAATTTAACAACTAAATTGTCCAACTCCTCACAGTGCTTACGCCATGCTTTGCTATATACTTATTGATTCAATAATGGAAATAACCGCTGCGAGGAGTTTGCTTCACTGTACTACAATAAACTTGAAATGACGTTGAACTGGAAATTGGTAACATAAAAAGGTTCGCTTTAAATTAGAAATTAATTATTTTAAGCTATGTGTCAGCAATTCTCATTCTCACCGAACCATTTGACAAGTTCGAATCACTAATTGATATTCTGTATAGAATAATTAGCTTGGAAAAAGGTCAATACAAATATCCATATGATATAGTGCTTCAGCAATGCGAGTATGACATCATTCGGCGTTCCGTGATGTAATGTTAGCTGCAACTTATACAGCGGTACCATTAGTGTTTTGTTATATATGAAGAATAATACGCAGCATGTTTTGTATATTTCACCTATATATTATACACATTGAGACCAACTGGAAATACACTTTTTATTCTGTAAAATGGTTTGTTATTCTTTCCATATAATGTATGGTCACTGATTTGTTGAACATCTATTCAGTCATACAAATGCCGCTCAATGAGAATACCATCTAGTTTTTGTAGCTACAGGTGACCCATTTTTAGAATGGTCAGTTTATAAAAATGACAATTATAAGCGAATTGGTTAATACCATCTTCGAGTTTGGCCAGATGAATGAAAATTTACATTTTAACTAGCAAAGCTCCTGGATATATCCAAGCATATTGGATTGTAAGTGGTGCTTTTCATAAACCTTCTAACGAAAAAAGTTATCGTAAGTCAATTTCATATAATTTACGGTTCAAAATCTCATGGCTTATAAGCTTAATTAGGATATGATATTCAAAAGGTGTGCCGTATTCTACACAATTCAATAAATCTGGAATTGATAAGACAAAAAATGGGCGTATTAATAATGTTCCTTGCTTTTGACTTACGAAGATTTTTTCGTAAGAATTTTTGTGAAAAGCACCACAGTTTATTTCTCTGTCTTCATTATCGAGAAATCACTTGACTTGATGCTACGCGTCAAATGGAAATCATCGACTTATCAATAATGAAAAAAGAAATTTTATGGATATTATTTATACATTAAAGAAAGGAGCTAAACATAATCCTGACATCTTGTGTTTGGTCCGGCGACGAGACTTAACTCTTAAACCAAAAGAAAACGCTCCTATCTGACCAATTACATGTAAAAAGAGAACGTCGCTGAAGTTAGCAAAAATGTTTGCTAGCAAAAATGGCCACAAGTTGCTATTTTTGCTAGCAAATTTATTATATCACGAATAGCAAAATAGTAATGTAGGCCTAAAACGACATACAATAACTTATTAAACATGACAAGTCCATTTGTCGGACCTAAGGCATATTAAAAGGTACATTTTACTTCACGTTTTGTGTAAAAAATGAGCACTCAGAGGGGTCATGTTTCAGGCCTCGAATCTCGAGTTAAATCGATTTGGCCGGGTACTTGCGTATACCAGGCGAGAGGTCTGACCTAGGGCTATCACATGGGCATAGTAGCTACCCTGTGAAAATTCCATGGGCTTGGACCAAAAACCACTAAATGTCGGTACTTTACATTTTGTGAATAAATCAACACTCAAATGGACTAGATTTCAGGGCTCGAAATCTCGAGTTAAAGCGATTTCGCCGGATCCTCGCATATTCCACATGGTAGGTCTGACCTAGGTCTATCACGTGGGCATAGTGGCTACCCTATGAAATTTCTGTGGGCTTGGTAAAAAACCACTAAATGTCGGTACTTTACGTTCTGTGTATATAATCAGCACTCAGATGGGCTAAAGCGATTTCACCGGAAACTGGTGTATACCAAGCAACAGGTCTCACCTAGGGCTATCACGTGAGCATAGTGGACATTCTGCTAAAAATTCGTGGGCTTAGGCCACATACCAATAAATACCCGTACTTTGTGTTTCCATTATCAAATCAACACCCAGAAGGGCTCATATCTCGATTACTGTACTCATGGGATATCCCAAGGTGAGACCTCTCGGGTGAAATACACCAGTACCGGGACTATCGAGACATGAACTCGTGGCCATTTTTTGCTAGAAAAAAAAATCTCACTTCAGCCACGTAATATTTTGACGACGTTACTAGTATGTAAACGCTTCTTGAAAAAGTTCTTTAGACATTGGGTCTAGTTCAAGATTTTTAATTAATTTTCTCTCCACACTTTTCAATCTACTATAAGCAAAATTAAATCATAGTTGTTTTGTAAATGTGACTTCTTACATTACCATGGTAATTTTACTTCATTTCCATCATTTAAATCGTCATACTCTAAATTGTCTTTAAAGGTACTCATAAATTCACAGATTTCATCTTAAATATCAACTTTTTCTACCTAAATTGTATGGACACATTTTCTGAAGCAGGAAATCAGTTATTTGAGATGACAGTTTTAATGCAAATTAACATACAACTACAAATGACTGTGTTTTAAGTAGTAAAAATCTACCCCGTTTGTCACGGGATAGACTTTTTTAGTGCATTTTTGTGATTTTTATTGAACATATCTTGCAATACATAGGTCAGTTTGTCTTGAAATATGAAGAGTTAATTTTTTACATAATTACAGACACTGAATAGAATTTAAAAAATTGAAAAGACTTTTAATGCTATCAAGAAAATGTCTTTCTTCAAAACTTGACGAGTGATAAGTCGGAATGGTTTCTACTTCCCAAAACTTTTTTTAAACAGTTTTCGATTTGCACAAGGGAATGCCTGCTAAAATTTTGAACACTTCTCTGCGTTCGATTTGACGACTTTCTATTATTAGCAGATTTTCCGAGCATTCCGCTCGATATTAAGCAGAGCTTGGAAGACTCACGAGACGTTCGCTAAACAATCATAACATTCGGAGCATCCTCGATTTTCTTTGCATGCAACCAAGGCTACAACTACCTGTAAATGAACGAAAATGCCGAGAAGTCCACCCATGAACTCCTAGACCATTCGCTGCGAATAATCTCGGACACATCTAGACGCTATTTTGAAACTACCGGTAATGAAGTAAACAATTAAACGATCGTTTAATCAATGAGAAATGTTTCATTTTTAGTCCGTAAACTTTGAAACATCACTTATTGCCTTAACAATCGTATATTTGTATATTAGATTAGATTCATTTAAGCGAATTGTAAAATGATATATAAGGTCAAGCTCCTGTGATTATTCAAGATGATTGTTGTTCAGGTCGGTTTCGTGCTTTAATCTCCATTACACACCAAGTTTGTTTACTTATTATTGTCGAAAAAAACGTGAAACACAGACAAAAGTCGTAAAACGTGAAACACAGACAAAATCCCACTGATCCTTGTACAGCGTTGTGATGGTAATATACTTATGTGTAAGCGGCTGTTAGCTGTGTAGAAATGAATTGGAATTTAAATACAGATATTGGTGTTAAAATGTGTTAACTGTAAACATAATTTTTCTTAAAGGGCATGATTCAACTAATCAAAATTGTTTAGAACAGAATGTAATCATTCTATAGATAGTCTAGGATAACATAGTATGTAGTGTCCCAAGTTATCCTGAATTACCTATCAAAAGATGGACTTTAGTCGTTCATTTCTTCTCAACTGGCAAAACATTAATAATTTCGGATGTGAGTTGACTGAAAACCATAATTACCGTACCCTCATGATGAATTCAATCGTATAATTTTCCAAATTTTATAAATATTTATCAGTCTAGCATTTAAAGCGTGGAGAATTTTGTAAAAAAAACCCGTCTCTATGTGATGGACACAGATGATCGAGTCAAAATCATGAATAAAACAGAATATTCGCTGTGTAAAGAATGATACTAATGCACGTACAATTAAAAATTGTGTGCAGTGAAGTTGATTTTTACTCTATTGTTTGTATTATTTGTCTTGTCTGTTTTAGTGTGTAGTAAATTATTTTTTTTTTGTTTTGTCTCAATTTGGAAGCATTAACATTATTGGTATCAGTAATGATATGTCGATTTTACTATCTTTAAGAAAATATAATATATCTTTTTAGTTTGATAAACCAAAATTATAATGCAAACATCTAACATTGCAGAGTTCTCATCACATTTCAAGATGGGCTTGATAACAAAATAGTCTCCATGGCAACAGTAAAAGTTGCTGTGAAATATGTGGAACAATTATGATCACAAAAGTCTTTGGCTTTTGGCTTGAATGGTAAGTCGATAATTTTACTGTTTTATCCCCAAAAATAGTGTACCCACTTAATTGTTGGCCCGGTCATATATTGAAGTACATGTGTTAGATTCCTACTGTAATCTAGTGCCTACATGTATTACTGAACGCCCTAAAATATAAGTCTGGCTAGATAAAACTTGCCATAATTAATTGAGAACTCCTTATCATCGTTGCTAAAAGAATAAAAATTGACGATTTTGTTATACATTGTATATTGGTAGTTTCTATTTAGCTAGCATAGACGGCTTGTCTTGAAGTAATAGAAGCAAAAATAAAAATATTAATCAACTGTATATTATAATCTTTAATTTTATGCTGATACACGATATCTGACTTTAGTATTATGATCCCAAGAAATTTCCTTGACAGGGGAATATTTTACAGTGATTCTTTGCAGCTGACATATAAACTCATCGGAAACAAAGCACCCTTACAGGTATCCACTCTCACTTGGATGGAAGTTCATGTTAAAGAAAATCTGCAGTGACTTTGTTGGGTTCGGAACTTGAACTTCTCGACCCCTATGTGCCTTCAACAGTTGGAATAATGTTGCTAAAAATTGATTAAGAATAACGGTCTTTTGATAGCCTGTCCTTTGTCTAATATAACCCTTAATCATAATAGATAATATGACTTTATTACCCGTCGACTGTTTAACAAGGGGGATAATCCAATTATATTATTTTAGTTATATGTGTAGCGTTCGTCTCCCTTTATTCTTTCAAATTGGACGTCATGTTTGACAAAAAATTATTTTAGTTACACGCAATGTGTTGTTTTTGCATTGATTAAAGTTAAGATAAAAAATTATCACTTCATTGTTATTTTTCTAGGTATGCACTGATATTATGAGTGAATATTGTACCCAATATGGTTATAAAAGGTTTAAAATGGTTGTTAGCAAACAATTTTATAAAGAAAACTTATTTGGCCAGCAATAAGGAGATAAGTACTATTGTTTATAATATAATTACAAATTACTATTTGATAAATATTTCCATTTCATTTTGAAGCAAGTAATCACAATATTTCTTTAAACGACTTAAAGTCAGCACCATTGACCTGATCGGTTTTGAAATAATTAGGATAAATAGTGACTGTATGAAATGGAAGTAAATATGGGTTATTGGTTGGATAAAAACCAATCTATTTGACAATCAACTTTATGTCACATTAATGTATGATGCGACACTTGTACTTGAAGTCTTCAAGTTACCTTATATTGTTGTTAGAATAGTTCACCAAATTAATTTGCTATCATTCTGTGAAATTTTTGCTGTATTTGCTTCATTTGTCACAAAAAACTGTATCCTTTTCTCGACTGTTAACGAAGACGTCTAGTCTGCTTTTTTTATTGAATCTGTACCATCATATGCTATACTTAACTTTTTGAAAGAAATAAATGTTTATAATAAGATATAGAATTTTACATCATTAATATAGTTTGAATTATTAGTATCATTGATAGCTTTCGGCGCGATATGACCTTTCTGTGTTGGTGCGCCGTAAAACCCAAACAAACAAACTGCTTTTTTACTAACATCAAGGCAAAAAAAACTATGTTCGATGTTATAATTACTTTCACATGGTAACTTATCGAGGTATTGAATGGCTACATAACACAATAGGTTCGTACCTATTATAACTACATTTGTATTTCTGTTTTACTGAAATAACACGCTAACGTGTTCAAAAATAATAACTGAAACCAAATCATCACAACTGATGTCATTATTTCTATCTTTGTCTATATGACACAATTACACAATAAATTTTCTAACTCGCATACGATACATATGTCTTTTTTCTTTATCGCTCTTTTCTGCCCTCTCAATGAGAGGGTCCGAAGCGATATTTCTGTTGTAATAATCTTTCTTCATTGTTGATTGAAACACATAAACAACGAATGAGTATTACTTATTTCAAATACCAATCTTCGTATAATTAATTTCATTGACACACGAACTCTCGAAATGAGATATTTCATAAAACAACAGCGTATCTTTCTGTGTCATTGTAATACCCACTAGGTAAAAACGAAAGATAACCAAAAACCATAAAATGTATTTATTTCTATCTATGTCGCTGTATGACACACAAACTCACCAAAATAAGATATTTTATTCCAACAAAACAGGATATCTTGGTTTCTTCCTCCATGTGTCATTTTTCCACAGTCACACTTGGTAAGTATTTATAAAAGCCCTTAAACCTTAATGTTTTTGTTACTATCTTTGTCGCTGTATGACCCACAAACTCACGAAATAAAATATTATATTCCCACAAAACAGCACATCCATTGTTTTCCTTCTTATGTGTCATTGTATGATTTTAAGACCCACTAGGTAACAATTAAACCATAAAATGTTCTTTGTTTCTATCTTTGTCCCTGTATGACGCACAAACTCACGGAATTAAATATTTTATTTTCCCAAAACAGTACACTTATTGTTTTCTTTCTTTCTGTGTCATTGCATTACCCATCTGCCCACATGGTACGTATTTAAAATCAAAGCGCTAAATGCACTGAATTTGTTCGGGTTTGAAAAGTGGAATTCAATTTCCGGCTCCAACAAAACATTCGTTCACAAAGAAAAGTTCAGTGATTTTAGTTTGATAGGTAGACCAGCACTGTTCCGGATCAAAACACTTCATATAATCGACCTATCAATACAACAGGAAAACCGGACAGGCGAACTAACAACTGATTTTTTTCACACGATCACCACTAGTCAAAGGGGTCGTTCTTAAAACATAATACAATAACTACCGCTTATAAGTTATCATTCATGCTCATTTATTCTACTGCATCTGTATGTACAGGACTGACGTCCCGAACAAGTAAAAAGTCCTATCACCATAAATGTTCTATGTTTCTATCTTCGTCATTGTCTGACACACATACACGCACAATATGATATATTTAATTCCCACAAAACAGCATATATTATATTGTTTTTTCCTGCGTCATTTTATGACCCTCTAGATTAGTATAAACAAAAATCTAAAACCAAAAAAAGTTCTTTGTTTCTATCTTTGTCGCTGTATGACACTTAATCTCAAAAAATGGGACATTCTATTATCACAAAAAGCACTTGTATTTTTTAATTTCTTTCTGTGTCATTGTTTCTTACACTTGACAAGTATTTAAGGAAACCCTAAAACGATAAAATGTTTTATTCTATCTTTGTCACTGTATGACACATAAATACGAAAAAATTGTTCAATACAACTGTTGATATCATTTCTATCTTTGTCGCTGTATAAACTTTATAAAGCATATGTATTTTTTTTATAAATGTCATTCTTTTTTCGTTATTTAATTTAAGATTTTTTCTAGTACAAAACATCATACACTTAGTTACATACATTTACTACATGTCTAACTGCAACACTAATATGCTTGATTAATAGTACTCAACTCAAAACAACTAAACTAAAATAGTTTCATTCTTTGTCGTTGTATGACTACATTGCCCTTTATAAACAATACTGGTTGGCCACAAACACAAAAACTAGTGTTTAAATTTCTTTCCTTTTCTCTATCTGTCATACACAAACGTGTTCATTAAATTCTATCCCATACAACAATGGAACAGATGGAAAAAATGGCCACCATGCAGAGGATAAAAGAATTTAGATTCCTCTATTGCTCGTATGGTTTACGTTTGGTCTAATATACGTCACACAATGAAGGATTCTCGTTGCTAAGTTGACATTACCTCTTTGTCGGAGATACTGCTAGTTAAGATGGCAAAAAGAAATACAAAATTAGAGTATGGTTGCACCAGCAGAATTACTGTATATCAATATTCTGTTGGAAAAAATACTTAGAAACCAATGACACCAAAAATGTTGACGATAGTAAACTGTAGTCTGAGCACTATTTCAATATTAATAAGATAACTTAGGAAATCCCTCGTGTACAATATATCTGTACTAAAGGGTAAGGTCAAGATGTTTGTTTATTAGAGTGGATGGTTTTGTAAGTGATTGACATTGCACGGACTTGTTGACTCATTGCGCCAGGAAAGCACCTGTCATTGTTCTGGTCATCTAATGGTTATTGTTTATATGTATGTGCTCAGTCCTACTTATGCCGTATAAATAGGCTTTATGCATTACGTTTTACCTTTGGTTATTAATAAGAAGTTAAGGTACTGGTACTGGTATAGGGTGCCACAATGTACCTCCCACACCAAGATAGATGTGGGGGAGCACATCTTTGAACAATTTTCTGCGGGTGGTCAGTAGGTCTTATACTTCCTTGTTGCTCCTAACCGAGTGATCAGGAGGTATAATTTTCGCCGGTCAGCGATGGCAAAGACATTACTGGTTATTGAGATCCAATTGGTTGGCTTGTCTGGTTGATCACTTACAAGGTCATCAATTTCACCATATATGTAAACAAACAGCATTGAAAATGATAACTGAATTAATTGTCAAAACATAAGTTGAACATTGAGTGTTCTTTTAGGTTATATAATGTAAGAACTATATTTCCTGTATCCTTAACTGGCCAGGAAGAAAGAACTATCCTAACTTCATCAAGCACTGACAATAGTGTGCCACTGGTTATAACTGTGATTTATTTACATTTTCATTGGATTATTAAAGTATATTACTGTACGGTTAAATAAACAATGTCACATCTAGAAATTAAGTATTTCTAGACAAATAATACGCAACGCATTCTCGATCACATAATAACCATGATTATCATTAAAAGATATTAATTGCTAGTTTCTGAGAAATAAAGTTATCTCCATTAGTTATCATACAAAGTAGACATACAACCTACTGGATGTACAATGTAAACTGAAAGTCTGACACTTGTATGCGCATCTTACAAAAGGTAGAGTACTTACTGAATGTATCGTTAGTTGTGCTGACTTCTATCTAACTCTTTCTTTTTTCATATCAGCCTCTCTGTTCAATACAGTATGCAAAAGTTTAGAAAACTGGTATCTACAACTTCTCTACTCCATTCATTACGTTATCTTCGTTTGTATAAGAAAACTGGCGATAATGCCCGAACATTTGGCTATTCTATGCCAGTATATTGCGTTAAACATACCCTATGCATTAAACATACTCTATGCATTAAACATACTCTATTCAATTAACATACTCTATGCATTAAACATATTCTAACTATTAAACATACCCTATGCATTAAACATACTCTATGCATTAAACATATTCTATCCATTAAACATACTCTATGCATTAAACATACTCCATGCATTAAACATACCCTATGCATTAAACATACTCTATGCATTAAACATACTCTATGCATTAAACATACCCTATGCATTAACCATACCCTTTGCATTAAACATACTCTATGCATTAAACATACCCTATGCATTAAACATATTCTTTCCATTAAACACACTCTATGCATTAAACATACCCTATGCATTAAACATACCCTATGCATAAAACATATTCTATGCATTAAACATACCCTTTGCATTAAACATACCCTATGCATTAAACATACTCTATTCATTAAACATACTCTATGCATTAAACACACTCTATGCATTAAACATACTCTATGCATTAAACATACTCTATGCATTAAACATACTCTATGCATTAAAGATACCCTATGCATTAAACTTACTCTATGCATTAAACATACTCTATTCATTTAACATACTCTATGCATTAAACATATTCTATCCATTAAACATACTCTATGCATTAAACATACCCTATGCATTAAACATACCCTATGCATTAAACATACCCTATGCATTAAACATACTCTATGCATTAAACATACTCTATGCATTAAACATACTCTATGCATTAAACATACTCTATGCATTAAACATACTCTATGCATTAAACATACTCTATTCAAGATACTTTAACTATAAATATATATATTTTAAATGCATGTGTACTTTGAGAACATTTATTATACTTTATCCCACTGAAAATACCCGGTATACATTAAAAACAAATGAAACCTTTGTATGAACCAAAGTTTACATAAAACAGAATCTTCAAATAAATTATACTCACGCATGAAACATATTCTTTAGAATTGAGTCGTTCGTTACATAAATCATATTTTACTCGAAACAAACTTCGTCTCTGCCTAAAACATAACCCTTCCACGAAACAACTATTTTACATATTATATATCTTTTATATAAAACAGTATCATTTTAAAACACAGCATTGTTCTTTCCGCATAAAATATACTTTCTACAGCAATCTCATTAACCTACCCAAGTCTATCAAAGGACAAATGACTAAGAATTCAGATTTTCTTATCTCAGTATTAGAACAAGAATAAAGTGTTTTATAATTTACATTGTTGAGTTTATGTTGAAGGTTTATTTTACCATAATTTTATAAGAATATCAAGAGAGACTACTCTTAGTGAATAACACATGCATTCAAACCAAATGTGAGACTTTGTAAAGTAACACGAGGTGTTCCAATTATAGTACTTACAATGAACATTTCTAAATTATAAACTGTTGTACCTTTGGTTGATCTTTTGCAGAGATAATATTGGTACAGTTGTATACACGTTTAAATCTAGCGACCTTGCTTTATTCCCGGTATACTGCATGTAATTCTCTTCATGAAAATCCAACAAAGTTGTAGCTATAAGTTGAGGACACCTCGTGAGAGGGGCGGGTACTGGTATAAGGTTAATGTCCAGCAAAACTTTATTGTAAACGATCGCTTAACATAATCTATTAAAGTGTTGATAAATGACATGATACATGTACAAGTTAAGGACTTTTTCTTCATACTGAGCTACGATGTAAAAAATTGTAATTGTACGCATTTTTTGTGTTAGTTTTAAGTATATTAAATAAAAACTTAGGTCTTTGTCGTTTATTTTTTTCACAGGAACATTTCAGCACTGAAATATATCATATATATATATTGGTTTTAAAGAAATACAGACTGTAATCCTTTTTGGTTCGCTGATTTATATGCTGAGAAAATAACACGTACCTAAAGGTAAGTTTTGTCAATTGCATATAGTCCGTTTTGTCTCAATTGACAAAACATAAATATATCCTTGATGACTAAATGTTATTGCCAGTATAGCTCGCTTTGATAATTTGAGACACTGTTTTCATATTTTGGACTTACGCATTGTTCAATATGGGGAGGTCTGTGGGTCAATTTATTTGAAATGATATTCTCTGGTGGCGGTTTCATTTTGGCAGATATGTAATTCGGTAGAAATACTTAATATAGTTAATTAGCTTATGTACATTATTAGATCTCATGTTATGGCATACTAATAAATGCCCATTTCAATCAATCTAAAACTGTGTTGTGTTGTGTTATACCTCATCCCATACACGTTTAATCCAGTCTGTTTTCGTTATGTATATTTGGACATTTCACAAAATTTAAAACGCTAAATAAAATACGTAAATTTCCCAGGCTATAGACTCGGCGTACCTACAAAATAGAGGTTCATTTTTCACTGATTCAAATTCCAATAATTGTGCATTTCTGATCTTAATTTATAGCTTTGTAATTGAGTTGTTGCGCATAAATTGATTAGATAAAGGCGATATATTACTAGATTTGAACTTAGAGTACTTGAAATGTAAAAATTATTAATGGTTCTCGTCGTCATGTCGCTTGAGTACGAGGAAAATTGAAAACATTTTTTGTATTTCATTTATTTCGATCTTGCTAATATCAAAATTTAACATGTGAAATTAAACTTTAGGACTCCAGTGTAGGCATACTGAGATTTGAACCTACAAACTCAAACGTTGGTTTTCAGGTTAAATATTTTTGAAACTCTTATAATTTCAACAATCCAAGTTATTTTATTGAAAGTTGGTATACCTTTTTAGTGGGACAATATTGACCATAATGAAAGGGGATAACTGTGGATAAATTATTTTTGGAGTTATTGTCCTTTTATACTTAGAAAATTGCAAAATATGTGGTTAAAGTTTTTCCTATGTAGATTATCTTCAATACTGATCAAGATATTTGATTTAACGTTTGTATACTTATTTGTCGATTACACTAGATCTTCACGACTATGAAGGAACTTAACTGTTGATGAATTATTTTTGGAGTAATAGCCCTTTAACTTGAAAAACTGCAAAATGTAAGATAAATATTGTTCCTGTGGGGAATATCTTTATACTAATCAAGGTATTCGACTTAAAGCTTGTATACATAATTATCGGTACTGTATATACACGACTATGAAGGGACATTTGTGCATTTGATAGATTAATTAATCAAAATATCATACCAAAGTCAATGTTATTTTTTGTTTGTATCGTTTCAGAATGTTAGGGACAGAAATAATGATCAAACAGTTTTCAACTATTATCATTTACAGTGTTTTATGGAAGAATCAACACTATGAGTTCGATGTAAATGTTATTATTTGGCCTGCCTTTTCTAACAAGTCGTCTCGGACATTTTGTCCTTGAGATGTTTGTTGCCCAAGTAAAAAGACGAAATTGTTTTGTTGTTTAATTACTTCAATGCCTTCCTCAAAAAAATGTCGTTCTGTTTTATTAACCCGTCAAAACTTGAATAATTTCAGGTCACTGAATCTGTTGTTTAACTCTTTCCGAACTTATTTTCCCGATATTCAAATTCGCCGCATATATATCTAAATAAACAAATATTGATATGGTTCGTTCACTCTATGGTTAAAATGAAGATAAATAATAACACATTCAGTAACCGTGTAATTATTGAAGTTGTAACAGATTAATAAAGCAGATCCATAACAATGGTGTTCACTTTGTTGATGTTGTTAGACTAAAGAAACTTACTACAATTCTCGAATTTTGATGATTTTATATTTGTGGAATTATCATTTTAATATATGCAAGTACGGTATGTGATGAAATATAAACAAATTACATGAATGCAACACATTTATAAGATTCAGCATCTGACATCCTAAACCAGCAAAACCATGTTTATTGTAATTATTTTCCATAACATGGCTTTTATCTATGTAGTCTCCGTTACAATCGCAATAATAACCTAGGAATGAAGCAAAACTAGAAACATTTCGAATTAAACAATTGTCAAATTTTAAACAAAAGCTATTCAGTAGGCCAGCAAAATGAAAATGCTTTCAAACTTTTGATGGGTACTTTATATGAGTACAAGACATTAGGGCGGTCACGATTCGCCAGAAGCGTATATTGCAATACCCTGTTATCGTATCGCGATACGTACCACGATAAATTGTGGGCCTTTAGATTCTTTGTTCCTCTGCTGTATTTAACAGAAACAATATAAATATTATTTGTAACTGATAGAATCTTGCCTCTTTTAGTATCTATGGTCATTTAGGACTGAGACGAGCCCCAATCGGTTGAATTCTTGCAACACATGTTAGATGGAATAAACAATGGTAAAACTGACGTTTCGCTACTTTTATTACGCAAGGGAAGAATTTTCCAATGAATAAGTAACATCTCTTAATACCGGCACATTAAAATCGTACCGCGGTACGTATTGCAGCAACTGCATATTGCAATATACCGGTATATCGTGACAGCCCTACAAGACAAATGACGTAAGCATAGAACAGTATAATAATACTCTCTTAACTTGAATGTGTGTAACCAGAGGGATTTCATGTAATTCTTTTACCAAGTGAGGGAATTCACGTAATTCGCGAACAAATAGGCTTTTAACGTTTCTTTGAAAATCCAACCTATAATATAGTGCGGACACATTGACCCCGACCTTACCTTTATGCAAGAATATTCATTACATTGAATACGAAGGTAGTATTAATGTTCGAAAACAATCGGATTATACCGTCAAGGCTCGAATGTAATTATAACACAGGGATTAATTTTAAAGTACATTTAAAGTGTACAATGAGTCTCTACTACACATAGGCCGGACCAAAATATTATACGATGAGGCTAGCTACCAATTCAAAAGTTGTAGGTTTTAGCCCCACAACCGCCATCCCCGCCCATTTTATTATAATTTGTAATTACAAATGTAAGAAAACAAGTTTCACGTTTGAATGTACATATATACTCTATACATGTTTTGTTAAACTTATAATGTAAGCCATAGCCGACATTACACCCTCAAAACCTACAAGCCCCATGCAACCCTACTAAGTACCCGCCGATGCTATTTACAATCAATGTAAATCGACTGCTTATTTTAAATTCGTAACGAGCCGAAGTGAGATTATGCGTGGTATTGATTTTCGCCGGGATGTGTGTATCTGATAATAAGATGCAAATGAGAAAGGTAAGGTCGGGGTCAATATGTCCGCACTATACTATAATTGTATTCACATAACAAAAGTATCAATGCATCACTGGCACTGGAGTCCTCGCATTCTTTAAAATGCACGCACATATAATATTTTGTCAACAAACACAATTAAAAATCGCTCCCGTATTCATCACCGTGTACGAGTTATGACTATCATTATAATATTCACATGGTATTGAACCATTTTGACAGTAGGTACGGTCTAACAGATTTATTTTACCTTTACCAATATATTTGGATGCAAATATCGGTCTCGTTTTGTAGATTAAACATTTCCTTACAAAACTGACTATTCAAAAACTTTATATCTTAAACGGTTATTATGAAATTAATCGTAATTTCAATACTATCATTTTGCAGCGATTGAGAGTCACTGTTCACTTCCGGTTTAATCATGACGCGTTTACCGGCGTAAACTGATTGGTTGATAAACTCCTCGAGACTTTTCCCGTACCTTGTCAATGAAGCGCGCCAAATTTAAACCCAATCGGAGCGCACTGCCTAGGTAAACATTTACGTGTCCCAAGTTCTATAAATAGAATATACACGTAATCAATGATATATGCTGCGTCTGTGTACGTAATCATTAATATCCAGGGAACCAGGTTAAGTTAAACCGGAAGTCAGTAGTGACGTTGAATCGCTGCAAACTAGTGATTCTGAAATTAATATAAATTTCATGAAAACGGTATCAGATACAAACTTGTAACTTTGCATGATGTTAGAGTAATGTTTAATCTTTAAATTGAGACCGACATTTTTTTCAGATACAAGTCGAATTGAAGAAAAACGGTTTGGGCCGTATGCACGGTAGAAAACGTTCAATACCATGTTTATTATATATATATGTACAGAGAACTATATATAGTGACGTACGTATTATAATCATAAGATATGGACTCTGGTGCCAGTGCAATGCATAACAGTAAAAAAATCTACAAAGTAAAACCTTACAGCACAGTGAATCATATTTTACATTTAAAACATGATAATTTTGTGGTCAGGGAATATGTGTAAAAATTGGGGAAAAATCAGGGAATACGTGAAATCCCTAGAAAAATTCAGGGTTTACATGTATTCCGTGAAAGAATTTTACATGGCTGGGGATTACATGAAATCCCTAAATTTCAGGGAACAATGGCGACCTACTTCCGGTTTTGGCCTCGGACCCAACCCGGAACGCCGCCCTGTCAGTATGGGTCACGAACCCGGCGCGCTAGAACCACTTTGGGGGCGAGTTACCCGCCCTTGCTACTCACTCTATACGCTCTATAGACACAATATGGACATGTACATATGTAAACAATAGTGACCTACTTCCGGTTTTGGCCTCGGACCCAACCCGGAACGCCGCCCAGTCGGTATGGGTCACGAACCCAGCGCGCTAGATCCAATTTAGGGGCGAGTTACCCGCCCTTGCTACTCACTCTATACGCTCTATAGACACTATATGGACATGTACACATGTAAACAATGGTGACTTACTTCCGGTTTTGGCATCGGACCCAACTCGAAACGCCGCCCAGTCGGTATGGGTCATGAACCCAGCGCGCTAGAACCACTTTGTGGGCGAGTTACCCGCCCATGCTACTCACTCTTTACGCTCTATAGACACTATATGGACATGTACATATGTAAACAATGGTGACCTACTTCCGGTTTTGCCTCGGACCCAACCCGGAACGCCGCCCAGTCGGTATGGGTCACGATCCCAGCGCGCTAGAACCACTTTGGGGGCGAGTTACCCGCCCTTGCTACTCACTCTATAGGTTCTATAGACACTATATGGACATGAACCTATGTAAATAATGGTGACCTACTTCCGGTTTTGGCATCGGACGCTAGAACCACTTTGGGGGCGAGTTACCCGCCCTTGCTACTCACTCGATACGCTTTATGGACACTATATGGTAGGGGTGTAACGGTTAACCGATATACCGGTATATATTGCAATACGAGTTCTAACGGTTTTTAACCGGTTCGTTTTTCCTTGAACCGGTTTTTGTAGTTAAGTGTCATACTGCTTGCTTTTATCAGAATTTGATAGTTAAATGTTTAAACAAATGTTAAAATGAATTGAATACTTGAAATACTCTTACTGTGCTTTTAAAGGTTAAACATTTAGTCAATTGAAAGAAAAATATCTACAAGACTGTTTCAAACCACGCATTTTTCTAACATATAGACAATTTGACATTTGTAATTCAAACATTTGGATAAGAGATCATTTGAAAATACCCATATGCGTGCTATGCTGATCCAATTAGAACGAGGTATATGCATTAATTAATGCTTTGCATCTCTAAGCGAAAAACCGGTACGTATTGCGATATATTGCAATACGGGTTGTGCATATTGCAATATATTGCAATACGGGTTTTACCGTATTGTTACACCCCTACTATATGGACATGTACATATGTAAACAATGGTGACCTACTTCGGGTTTTGGCTTCGGACCCAACCCGAAACGCCGCCCAGTCGGTATGGGTCACGAACCCAGCGCGCTAGAACCAATTTGGGGGCGAGTTACCCGCCCTTGCTACTCACTCTATACGCTCTATAGACACTATAATTATGGACATGTACATATGTAAACAATGGTGACCTATTTCCGGTTTTGGCCTCGGACCCAACCCGGAACGCCGCTCAGTCGGTAGGGGTCACGAACCCAGCGCGCTAGAACCACTTTGGGGGCGATTTACCCGCCCCTGCTACTCACTCAATACTCGATATGGACACTATATGGACATATACATATGTAAACAATGATGACCTACTTCTGGTTCTGGCCTCGGACCCAACCCGGAACGCCGCCCAGTCGGTATGGATCTCGAACCCAGTGCGCTAGAACCACTTTGGGGGCGAGTTACCCGCCCTTGCTACTCACACGATACGCTCTGTAGACACTATATGGACATATACATATGTAAACAATGGTGACCTACTTCCGGTTTTGGCCTCGGACCCAACCCGGAACGCCGCCCAGTCGGTTTGGGTCACGAACCCAGCGCGCTAGAACCACTTTGGGAGCGAGTTACCCTCCCTTGCTACTCACTCTACACGCTCTATAGACACTTATTGGACATGTACATATGTCAACAATGGTGACCTACCTCCGGTTTTTGCCTCGGACCAAACCCGGAGTGCCGCCCAGTCGGTATGGGTCACGAACTTCGCGCGCTAGAACCACTTTGGGGGCGAGTTACCCGCCATTGCTACTCACTCTATACGCTCTATAGACAATATATGGTCATGTACATATGTAAACAATGGTGACCTACTTCCGGTTTTGGCCTCGGACCCAACCTGGAACGCCGCCAAGTCGGTATGGGTCACGAAACCAGCGCGCTAGAACCACTTTTGGGACGAGTTACCCGCCCTTGCTAATTACTAAATACGCTATATGGACACTATATGGAAATGTACATATGTAAACAATGGTGACCTACTTTCGGTTTTGGCCTCGGACCCCACCCGTAACGCCACCCAGTCGGTATGGGTCACGAACCCAGCGCGCTAGAACCTCTTTGGGGGTGAGTTACCCGCCCTTGCTACTCACTCTATACGCTCTATAGACACTATATGGACATGTACATATGTAAACAATGGTGACCTACTTCCGGTTTTGGCCGCGGACCCAGCCCGGAACGCCGCTCAGTCGGTATGGGTCACGAATTTAGTGCGCTAGAACCACTTTATGGGCGAGTTATCCGCCCTTGCTACTCACTCTATACGCTAAATTGACACTATATGGTCATGTACATATGTAAACAATGGTGACCTATTTCCGGTTTTGGCCTCGGACCCAACCTGGAACGCCGCCCAGTCGGTATGGGTCACGAAACCAGCGCGTTAGAACCACTTTTGGGACGAGTTACCCGCCCTTGCTAATTACTCTATACGCTATATGGACACTATATGGAAATGTACATATGTAAACAATGGTGACCTACTTCCGGTTTTGGCCGCGGACCCAGCCCGGAACCCCGCTCAGTCGGTATGGGTCACGAATTTAGTGCGCTAGAACCACTTTTTGGGCGAGTTATCCGCCCTTACTACTCACTCTATACGCTATATGGACACTATATGGACATGTACATATGTAAACAATGGTGACCTAATTCCAGTTTAGGCCTCCGACCCAACCCGGAACGCCGCCCAGTCGGTAGGGGTCACGAACCCAGCGCGCTAGAACCACTTTGGGGGCTAGTTAACCGCCCTTGCTACTCTCTCTATACGCTCTATAGACACTATATGGACCTATACATATGTGAACAATGGTGACCTACTTCCGGTTTTGGCCTCGGACTCAACCCGGAACGCCGCCCAGTCGGTATGGGTCACGAACCCAGCTCGCTAGAAACACTTTGGGGGCGAATTACCCGCCCTTGCTACTCACTCTAAACGCTCTATACACACTGTTTATGGACATGTACAAATGTACACATTTGTGACCTACTTCCGGTTTTGGCTTCGGACCCAACCCGGAACGCCGCCAAGTCGGTATGGGTCACGAACCAAGTGCGCTAGAACCTCTTTGGGGGCGAGTTACCCGCCCTTGCTATTCACTCTAAACGCTCTATAGACACTATATGGACATGTACATATGTAAACAATAGTAACCTACTTCCGGTTTTGGCCTCGGATTCAACCCGGAACGCCGCCAAGTCGGTATGGGTCACGAAATCAGCGCGCTAGAACCACTTTGGGGGCGAGTTACCCGCCCTTGCTATTCACTCTAAACGCTCTATAGACACTATATGGACATGTACATATGTAAACAATAGTAACCTACTTCAGGTTTTGGCCTCGGATTCAACCCGGAACGCCGCCCAGTCGGTAAGGGTCACGAACCAAGCGCGCTAGAACCACTTTGGGGGCGAGTTACCCGCCCTTGCTAATCACTCTATACGCTATGTAGACACTATATGGAAATGTACATATGTAAACAATGGTGACCTACTTCCGGTTTTGGCCTCGGACCCAACCCGGAAAGCCGCCCAGTCGGTATGGGTCACGAACCAAGCGCGCTAGAAACACTTTGGGGGCGAGTTACCCTCCCTTGCTACTCACTCTATACGCTCTATAGACACTATATGGACATGTACATATGTCAACAATGGTGACCTACTTCCGGTTTTTGCCTCGGACCAAAACCGGAGTGCCGCCCAGTCGGTATGGGTCACGAACTTCTCGCGCTAGAACCACTTTGGGGGCGAGTTACCCGCCATTGCTACTCACTCTATACGCTCTATAGACAATATAGGTCATGTACATATGTAAACAATGGTGACCTACTTCCGGTTTAGGCGTCGGACCCCACCTGGAACGCCGCCCAGTCGATATGGGTCACGAAACCAGCGCGCTAGAACCACATTTGGGACGAGTTACCCGCGCTTGCTAATTACTCTATACGCTATATGGACACTATATGGAAATGTACATATGTAAACAATGGTGACCTACTTTCGGTTTTGGCCTCGGACCCCACCCGGAACGCCATCCAGTCTGTATGGGTCACGAACCCAGCGCGCTAGAACCACTTTGGGGGTGAGTTACCCGCCTTTGCTAGTCACTCTATACGCTCTATAGACACTATATGGACATGTACATATGTAAACAATGGTGACCTACTTCCGGTTTTGGCCGCGGACCCAGCCCGGAACGCCGTTCAGTCGGTATGGGTCACGAATTTAGTGCGCTAGAACCACTTTATGGTCGAGTTATCCGCCCTTGCTACTCACTCTATACGCTATATGGACACTATATGGACATGTACATATGTAAACAATGGTGATCTACTTTCGGTTTTTGCCTCGGACCCAACCCGGAACGCCGCCCAGTCGGTAGGGGTCACTAACCCAGCGCGCTAGAACCACTTTTGGGGCCAGTTAACAGCCCTTGCTACTCTCTCTATACGCTCTATAGACACAATATGGACCTATACATATGTGAACAATGGTGACCTACTTCCGGTTTTGGCCTCGGACCCAACCCGGAACGCCGCCCAGTTGGTATGGGTCACGAACCAAGCGCGCTAGAACCACGTTGGGGGCGAGTTACCCGCCCTTGCTATTCACTCTAAACGCTCTATAGACACTATATGGACATGTACATATGTAAACAATAATAACCTACTTCCGGTTTTGGCCTCGGATTCAACCCGGAACGCCGCCCAGTCGGTATGGGTCACGAAATAAGCGCGCTAGAACCACTTTTGTGGCGAGTTACCCGCCCTTGCTATTCACTCTATACGCTATATAGACACTATATGGAAATGTACATATGTAAACAATGGTGACCTACTTCCGGTTTGGGCCTCGGACCCAACCCGGAAAGCCGCCCAGTCGGTATGGGTCACGAACCAAGCGCGCTAGAACCACTTTGGGGGCGAGTTACCCGCCCTTGCTACTCACTCTAAACGCTCTACAGACACTATATGGACATGTACATATGTAAACAATGGTGACCTACTTCCGGTTTTGGCCGCAGACCCAACCCGGAACGCCGCTCAGTCGGTATGGGTCACGATTTTAGTTCGCTAGAAACACTTTGGGGGCGAGTTACCCGCCCTTGCTACTCACTCTATACGCTCTATAGACACTATATAGACATGTACATATGTAAACAATGGTGACCTACTTCCGGTTTTAGCCTCGGACCCAACTCGGAACGCCGCCCAGTCGGTATGGGTCACGAACCCAGCGCGCTAGAACCACTTTGGGTGCGAGTAACCCGCCCTTGCTACTCACTCTATACGCTTTATAGACACTATATGGACATGTACATATGTAAACTTTGGTGACCTACTTGCGGGTTTGACCTCGGACCCAACCCGGAACGCCGCCAAGTCGGTATGGGTAACGAACCGAGCTTGCTAGAACCACTTTTGGGGCGAGTTACCCGCCCTTGCTACTCACTATATACGCTCTAAAGACACTATATGGAAATGTACATATGTAAACAATGGTGACCTACTTCCGGTTTTTGCCTCGGACCCAACCCGGAACGCCGCCCAGTCGGTATGGGTCACGAACCCAGCGCTAGAACCACTTTGGGGGCGAGTTACCCGCTTTTGCTACTTACTGTATACGCTCTATAGACACTATATGGACATGTACATATGTAAACAATGGTAACCTACTTCCGGTTTTGGCCTCGGACCCAACCCGGAACGCCGCCCAGTCGGTATGGTTCACGAATCCAGCGCGCTATAACCACTTTGGGGGCGAGTTACCCGCCCTTGCTACTCAATCTATACGCTTTATGGACACTATATGGAAATGTACATATGTAAACAATGGTGACCTACTTCCGGCTTTGGCCTCGGACCCAACCCGGAAAGCCGCCCAGTCGGTATTGGTCACGAACCCAGAGCGCTAGAATCACTTTGGGGGCGAGTTACCCGCCCTTGCTACTCACTCTATACGCTCTATAGACACTATATGGACATGTACATATGTAAACAATGGTGACCTACTTCCGGTTTTGGCCTCGGACCCAACCCGAAACGCCACCCTGTCGGTATGGGTCACGAACCCAGCGCGCTAGAAAAACTTTGGGGGCGAGTTACCCGCCCTTGCTACTCACTCAATACGCTCTATACACACTATATGGACATGTACATTTTATGTAAACAATGGTGACCTTCTTCCGGTTTTGGCCGCGGACCCAACCTGGAACGCCGCCCAGTCGGTATGGGTCACGATCTTAGCGCTAGAACAATTTGGTTGCGAGTTACCCGCCCTTGCTACTCACTCTATACGCTCGATAGACACTATATAGACATGTACATATGTAAACAATGTTGACCTACTTCCGATTTTAGCCTCAGACCCAACCCGGAACGCCGCCCAGTCGGTATGGGTCACGAACCCAGCGCGATAGAACCACTTTGGGGGCGAGTTATCCGCCCTTGCTACTCACTCTATACGCTATATGGACACTATATGGACATGTACATATGTAAAAATGGTGACCTACTTCCGGTTTTGGCCTCGGACCCAACCCGGTACGCCGCCCAGTCGGTATGGGTCACGAACCCAGCGCGCTAGAACCACTTTGGGGGCCAGTTAACCGCCCTTGCTACTCTCTCTATACGCTCTATAGATACTATATGGACATGTACATATGTGAACAATGGTGACCTACTTCCGGTTTTGGCCTCGGACCCAACCCGGAACGCCGCCCAGTCGGTATGGGTCACGAACCCAGCGCGCTAGAACCACTTTTGGGGCGAGTTACTCGCCTTTGCTACTCACTCTATACGCTCTATAGACACTATATGGACCCTGAAAATCTGGTCTATTTTTCATATAGTATATGTATAGTAGATCTAACTATATATATATATATAGTGTAAGCACATGATTGTCGGCCCTTGCACGCTTGACCGCGCCCGAATGGAACGGCGACGCTGCTAGTGGATAGGTGGGTTGGACCCGTACTCCGATCACCAGTTTTGGTATGGATTGTCTCCCCTTGAAAATCTGCTCTATTTCTCATATAGACATATAGTACAGTAGGCTATACATGTATATGACTGTACTGAACATGGCAGACCAATTTCGCGTTTGACCGCTCACAGCCAGCCTAACCAGCACTGTCATTGGTCACGTGTCATGAACAGGTCACCCGATCACCACTTTGCGGCTGGATTGTCTTCCCCTGAAAATCTGGTATATTTCTCATATAGTATTTTTATAGTAGATCTAACTATATACATGTATATATATATATATATATATATATATATATATATAGTGTAAGCACATGGTTGTCTGACCTTGTGCGCTTGACCGCGCCCGAATTGAACGGCGACGCTGCCAGTGGGTACGTGTGTTGGACCCGTACCCCGATCACCAGTTTTGGTGTGGATTGTCTCCCCTTGAAAATCTGCTCTATTTTTTTCATAAAGACATATAGTACAGTAGGCTAGTATATGACTGTACCGAAGATGGCGGACCAATTTCGCGCTTGACCGCTCACTGCCAGCCTAACCAGCACTGCCATTGGTCACATGTCATGGACAGGTCACCCGATCACCACTTTGCGGCTGGACTGTCTCCCCCTGAAAATCTGGTCTATTTCTCATATAGTATATGCATAGAAGATCTAACTATATATATCGACGCTCTAGTATTATAAGGTCGTAAGTGGTAGTTACGACCTTATTTGACTGATTCAGTTTCAAGATCTACAAATATTAATTCATAACCTGGCCTGGTTCCTGAATCCCTTGTGCGCATATTGAAGCCAAAAAACGTCAATAACTAAAGGTCGTATCTACATTTTGGACTGAAATATAATCATATAAGGGCGTAACTGCAGTCTTACATTCCAATAAGGGCCTATCTGGCAGATACGACATTATAAGATTGACAATATGAATGAGAATATGGGGCGTAAGTGGTAGATACGACCTTATTTTACTGAAGTTTTAAACATTATATGTCACTTACGACCTTTTTAGTCTGAATTTTTACATGTGATTATGAAACAAAATGTATCATAAAGCAGTTATACGGTTAACATAACATGTTATGTTTATTTTGCATCAATAATAGAAATATAATGAAACATTTAGATCAAGACATTCACCACCATTCAGCAAATAATAGCATAGTGATGAAATCTAAGAAAGGGTAACCATTAGACCCGGAGAACAAGATTACCAAAATTTTGACAACATTATTTTACAATATATAGCAAGTTTAGTAAGAATAGAAACATCTTTGTTATTCATAAGTTCCTGCGATTTATAAGTGTTCGGATTAGTGAAAGAATAATGCTGAATATATTTCCTTCTATCTGCTGAAAAGTGTGTACATCAAAACAGGTAATGATATTCATCACCCAACAAATTTCTATTACATAAATGACAAAAACGATAGTTAAGTTCAATAACTAAGTAACGTCTTTTTTCGATTGGCAGATTATGATTCATAGTACGGAAGTTACAAAGAGAAAATGCAAGATTTTTAAGTAATTTATCAAGGGATTCTTCAAAACAAAAATCATCTTTATACAACCGATAAACTAAGCATTTAGAAGTGTCTGATACAGTACTATTCCATTCTTGTAGAAACTGGTCACGTAATCTAGATTTAACCAATGATTTAAAATGACCAATACTGGCGACTTTTTGACTAATAAAATACTTTGACAATCCAAGGTCATCTAAACAAGATTTAACAAATGATATCCATGGTGATTTCACAACATCGTTGATATGTAGATTGTAAGCAGTAAGATACAATATATTACAAATTTTATCATCTTTAGCATTAATTATTTTACTCCATAACACAAAAGTCTAGACTTAACACTTATTACAGTAGGTGAGACACCCAATTCACCATAAACCATACAATTTGGTGTAGATGGTTTTAGCTTCAACATGAATTTGAATATTTTAACTGGAATGTTTCGATAAGTTCTAAATTTTCAAACCCCCAGACTTTAGCTCCATATAATAATATAGGACTGATCATGGAATCAAACAAATGAATTTGAGTAGATAGGATGAATTTAGTTTTCTGACTTTTGACATTAGTGCAAACATGGCTTTTCTTGCTTGATCAACTAATCTCTTTTTTGTTTTACAAAAATTGCCATTAGAATAATTATAAAACTGTACGCCTAAATAAGCGAAGTCACCTACAATAGCAAGTTTTGCATTGTCATAGAAAAATTCAAATCGATTCAAACTAGCTTTTGACTTCGCAAAAACTACAACTTTAGTTTTGGCAGCATTAACTTTTAATTCCCATAGAGCACAATACTCTTGCATAGCATACAAAGCACATTGTAATTCTAAATGGCTTTCAGCTAAAATTACAGTATCATCAGCATACAAAAGTAAATATAATCTAAGGTAAACTTCAACATCTTCATCATTTAGACAATTAAAGGTAGATATTGACAAAGTAGCTAGACCTTCAAATTTTGTAGTCATGTATGATGTTAAATCATTTAAAAATATTGAAAATATAGGTGACAAGTTCTTGCCCTGACACACACCAGAGTGACTAGTAAAAAAGTCAGACAAGTTTCTACCAATTTTAACACAAGATTTAGCAATAGAGTACATATTGTAAATTAATTTGAGACACTTACCATAAATGCTGTTATTTTTATAAGTCAGAACAAGTGAATTCATTTAAGACATTCGGCAATTTCGGGATTTATTTTAAAGCGTATTTGCAAAAAAAAGTTATTATTGTTTCTTGTAGCATCGTTGGAAATTGCAATTTAGCGTGGGTCGGGAAGCAATTTTGTTATGTAAAACAACAGTATTTAATCATGCATAATTAAGCTTTTATAGGAATACGCTGTAACACCATTGTTCGTATAGACGTTTTTCAAGAAAATTTTCGTGAAAATTTCGTCTTCGTTAAAATGGCGGGAAGTGTTGTTGGTAAAGCCCAGAATTTTGCTCAATAACAAAAATCACATCTATGAAATGTCCAAAGATAATTTCTTGTTTTTCACTTTCAAGTCTCAGAAATAATTTAATATTAAAATAAATGTAGATTTATGTAGGTTAAAGTAATAGATATAGAGTTGTTAAAAGATTTTGCTAAAACGTTTTATGATGAGATGACTCTTAGTTGAAAACATGTCGGAGCAAAAAGAAAATATTTTGAAACAAAATTAGATTTTAACTATCCATTTGCTGATACAAGTAGCTTTTGATTGTCTTTAACAGCTTATCTTTTTATACATTTACCTGCTGTTTTACACTGCTAATAACAATCCACAGGGGCAATCCAACAGCTCACTCTAGTCATAAAGGTTTAAATAATATGAGCTCAGTGCAGCATTAGACACATATCCTACTTTGCTAAAAAATGCTTACAACAGAACACCACTTCTTCCAAGAATCCCACCACTTCTCCCTATTTCAAGTCCAGGGAGAAGTCACTTCTCAATAAAATTTGGTCCTAGCTAGACCCCTGGTTGTAATTAAAGAAACATATATAGTGTACAATGTCTTTAAATAAATGGCATTGTAGGAAACTAGTGGCCAACTTAATCATAAGACAGTACACTTATATTTTTATTTGTTCGGGATGTCAGTCCTAAACAAATGTATGTACCGTATTTCAGACCCTCTCCGATTATAAAAGTATGCAAAATCCAGAAGTAGTCCCTCAGTATATAAGTGTAGAGCAATTCAAATGATCGTCTGCTATGACAGGCGCAATAATTCCTGAAATACACTTGTAAATCGGTTTTCATTGAAGCGTATGTATAAAAGCTTATGAGTTAAGACTCTCAGTAAAGATCTTTACGTCGCATTATGTAATAGAATGTTATCAACTATTCAGTTACAATATGTCGATAGTGCAAGTTTTCAGTAAAGATGTTACATCAGCTTATGTAATAGAATGTTTCTATAGGAATAGTTTAAAGATCGTGGTAAATGATTTTGATTGATGTCTGAAAATTGGACTTTATCTATTTTACATACAACTGCAGTAGATTAAATGTGCATAAATGATGACTAAAAAGCGGTTAAAATTGCATTGTTCTAAGGATGACCCCATTACTTGTTGTGATTGAACACGCATCAAAAGTGTGTTCGCCTGCCCGACCGGTTTACCTGATGTATTTATAGGTCGATTGTTTGAAGTGTTTTGAACCGTAGCAATGCTGTTCTACATATCACAGAACTGTTCTTTGTGTAATAACGTAGTTGGAGCAGGAAATCTCATTTTACCTTTTAAACCCGAACAAATTCAGTGCCTTCAGCGCTTTGATTATAGTAGGCGTGATAAATTTAAGTAACATTGAAGTACATATTAATCTGATGACATGTGTAGATACGACCTTCAATTACTTAAATTCAAAAATAAAAAGGTCGTATGTGGCACTTACGCCCATTGGTTCCTCCATATTGGGCTAATAATAAAAGGTCGTAACTACAAAAGTAATTAATATCTCAGAAAAAAACTAAAGGTTAATTACATCATTGACTTCAAAAATAACGGCAATGAAATGCTCTATCACACACAAAAGTTTCATTGCAATACTTGAATGATTAATAGATTCAGACAGTTTTTTTCATTTTCCCAAAAATCATGAAAATGCAGTTACGACCTTATAATACTAGAGCGTCGATATAAATATAGTGTAAGCACATGGTTGTCTGCCCTTGCGCGCTTGACGGCGCCCAAATGGAACAGCGACGCTGCCAGTGGGTACGTGTGTTGGACCCGTACCCCGATCACCAGTTTTGGTGTGGATTGTCTCCCCTTGAAAATCTGCTCTATTTTTTTTCATAAAGACATATAGTACAGTAGGCTATACATGTATATGACTGTACCGAAGATGGCGGACCAATTTCGCGCTTGACCGCTCACTGCCAGCCTAACCAGCACTGCCATTGGTCACATGTCATGGACAGGTCACCCGATCACCACTTTGCGGCTGGATTGTCTCCCCCTGAAAATCTGGTCTATTTCTCATATAGACATACATGTATAGTACATTTAGTACGGGGCCAGAGGGGTCCACCATGCACCCCCTTCTAGACTTTTTGCCACCTATGCTAAATTGTTCTGTAGGGTCCACTGAATCAGAATCCGCGTTGTTCTCAAAAATAAACTCTTGCGCACTACCTGAAATGTCACAGTTTCCATGGCAACCCCTTGTTTTTTTGTCGAAATTGTCGGTGTTTGTAAAATCATTAATAACTTACACAAGCATTAGACTAGAATAATATAATTTGTGTCATATCAAAGCTGAGGCAGTGACCTATAGAAATATATGTAACACTTTCCGCTAAAATACAGTTTAATTCATGTAATTAACCGAAAACATGACAAAATGCTGAAAAATATCGATTTTTGTTTAATTTCATGCATATCTTTTAATTCTTAAACCCTATTTTTGAGAAATAATACATTTATTTTGTTACAAAATATTTTAGAAAGGTCTACTCATTTATATTCAAAATTATTTTTATGACAGAAGTACTATTTTTGTATGTACAAACCGTTGCCATAGCAACCGCTATTTTCAAGTAATAACTTCTATTTGGTGATTAAACTTAATGTTTTTGCTCAAATCTAACGATAGGATTGCAATATTAATATCAAATGATACCCGAGACTCATGCAGGGATTATTCTGGGTCCAGATTTTGGTGAGAGAAAAAATCCCATTTGACCAAATTTGGTGAGAGATTTCAAATTTTGTTGAGATTTTTTTTACCTCAATTAAAACGGCAAGAATTTTATAACATTAAGGTAATACATGTACACAAGATGTAAATGCTTATTTTTATAATAATGATGGTCAATAAAACGAAAGTTTCAAAGAATGTTATTTTTCTTGGCTTTTATTTCACAACCTGAAGTGCCTTAACACTTTATTGCAAGCAGAGTAGACCCAGAAAATGCAGCTGAGTTAAAATATGTGTCAAATGTTTTACACAAAATTCACAGAATATAGTGATTTTGTATCAAATTGTAAACTGAAAAATATATTTTTCATTTCAATTGGACATTTCTTCGGATTTAGCATGTTTGCTTACTGGTTTATGTTCATCAGAAATTAAAATGCATTAAGGGGTATCAATGTCCTGAATTTTGACCCTTCTTTGTTTAAATATTTTCTAAACAAATAAGTTCTGCAATAGATATCAAACCTTTTCGTAAGTAATACTATTCATTAGCAATTGGTGTATTTTATTGTTTTTTTAGAGTCTAATACACGATTTTAGCTGATAGATTACGTGACGAATATTTTATATTTTTCACAAATTCAACCGATGTTTATTCTTGAAATCGAAAAAAATAGGGAATTTTCCCCTTACTTATTGCTAAATTAAGAAGATCTAACATTCGAAATAATAAAATTAATAAATAACTAACGTAATTTTAACGATTTTCACTTTATTGGCGATAGCGTCGGTCGCGAAAATGTATGACAGTACGATATTAGAAACTTCATTCGTTGTAAAATGATGATAAAATAATTGTTTTACGATTATTTTGACGTGGATTTAATGCTTATTATTATCATTTGATCAGAGATTGTTATTGTTGTCAACTTTAATTTTCTTAAAAAAACATTTGCAAATTGATTATTACGTCTATTTAAACATGCTCATAATTAAATACAATTATCGATTTAACGGCAAGCATCTAAAAAGCCCTATCTACTTTAATCAATGCAATATCACAGTTTGTCACTTGTTTGGTTAATTGCAACCGTTTGATTACGTAAACAATCTTTTCGGGCCGACATGTAGCATTATTGGTTTTTTTGAGCGGACGTTGATTGGTCTTCATTGGCGACAATATATACAGGGGCCATCGACAAACAAAGGAGTTACTAATTATCGGCTTTTGAAGCGTGTATACTGACTGCAACTCCCGCATAGCGCGCATCGCTGATTGGTCGATTACATCACATAGGCGGACGTAACATACGCTCAATTCAACTATGACTCTTTAAGACAAAATATACGCGGGTCAAATTGACGCACGGGCGATTTTGAATGAGGGTCAAAAAGGGGTATTTTGGAATTTTTGTGTGTCAAAACCCGAGGTCTCGGGTCTAATTCAAGCCCGTTTTTCCAATAGCTTGCAAGAGTTCACTGCAGCAGTGAACTCTTGCAAGCTATTGGAAAAACGAATGCGTTTTATCGGCAAGCGTTTCAGTGAGAGCGTTGACAAGCAGAACGGTTTAAAAGCTGTTTCACCGACTCTGGTTACGTCCCCTCCTTGCGGGTTACGTCCCCTACACGATGGTCATCGGAAAAGACCGGCAGATCAAGTTGTGCGATTTTTTTGTCCCATTTAGCGAATTTTCATGCGATTTCTGCTGGGAAAATGCGCAAATATCGCGAAATCGCGCCCCAAAATGATCCCTGCAGTCATGTCTTAAGTATCATTGCTCTTATCAATAAATGCAGTATCGACACCTTCATAGATATTGTTAAGAAATGTTAATCAAAGCGCTGAAAGCACCGATTTTGTTTTCGGTTTGACAGTATTATGTCATAACGTTTGAAGACATTGGTTATTGTGCAGTGGTGGTCTATTGAATATAGAAATAATATAATAAGACTAAAGAGACTCTTGTTGTTTTGTTTTTGCTTTTACTGAAATAAAATTATGTTGGAATATGATTTTGTAATTTAGATTTTACGCTCTATATCATTACTTTTAAAAAGGGTATGTGCAGCGGCAGACTTTTTTAACCAACTTTCCCGGACTTGTTTCTTTAACATTAATCGGTTTAGCATCTTATCCTTACATGTCAAATGCATAGCACTGTCAAAACCTGATACTTTTATTTACTCAATGACTGTTAAAGTAAAATATTTGTATTAATAAAATAGTAACCAAACTATATAACAATGAGTCGTAAAACCAAAATCAACATATGCGTAATATTTGTTCATTAGTTTACATCAACCAACTCGTTTAGAAAGTTTTCCTGGACCATATTCTAACAAGTGCCTACCTTCCCTCCCTAAGGAGCTGGTAACTTTGCTACATATTGCGGATTAAAGGCCATAAGGCAATTTTTCAAGGACCATGACCAGCCAAAACCGGGGCTGAACCTTGGACCGCATGATTTAACAAACGTCAAACGAATAGAAAATACAAAACCTATTATTTTATATACGTATTTATACATGTCCAATATCTTAACAATCGTTTAATACATTTATCCACTCCATGAGTTTATCTAATTCAACATCTGTAGATATATCTTTATCTTGTTCTTCGTCAGCATAAGCGTTATCTAGGGTATCGCCCAACTGAGATTGAAGAACGTTACCTTTAAACCATGAAGTTTCAAGATACCCATCATTATTCGTCTGACCAAATTATTCTGAAACGGGAAGTATGTAAGGATTAGTATTGTGGACATTTTTCTGAATAGCTTCCAGGTTATCAAATTTCTTGATTTGCTGTACTAAACACTTGTTACAAGGTGGTAATGCTCCCATATCAACATTGCGAAACGCATCAGCTGGTTTGTCTTAAACCTAGCAATAATACAATTGTATAGTAATAACTCAGGTGCCCTGACATGTGCTGTTTGCATGGAAGGCATTCTTTGTATCTATACATATTATCTCTTTTTGATAAAAAATTTTAAAGATGGATATTTTTCAAGAAGTTAGTCTGAGGGTTTTGTTGTACTTCTACACACACATGGTAGTATAAATGAAGTAAACATTTTCAAGGTCGAAACTTCATTGAGTTTGTTAAGAAAACTATTTACAAGGATTCTTAATAACCGTTCGACTGGCTGGACAGTAATAAGAAACATTTGATAATATCTTTGTTTAACATTGTATAATAAATCACATACTTAATACTGTATTACGCCTATCTTATTTGCACTTTTTAATGAAATCGAGGATATGCTTATTAGTAATGGTCTTGCTGGTATAAAAGTTGATATGTTTAACATATTTTCATTTTATATGCTGACGACATAGTTATTTTCGCTAATTGTAGAGACGAGTTACAACTAAGTATAAACGTTTTTGAAGATAATGTTAAGTTATGGAAATCAGTGGTACACTCTAGTAAAACTAAGGTTATGATTTTCAAAAAAGAGGCAGGATTTCAGAGAATACAAAATTCTATTAAAATGATATGAACTGGATATTGTTGAACAATTTACATACATTGGTGTAGTTTTCTCATAAAGCTGGTCATTCTCTAATACTAAAATTGTTTTGTTGGTCAAACTTTAATAGGTATTTTAAAGTTAAACTTTATAGTTGGTGATTCGTCTAATGAAACTCCATTGAAAAGTTCATTTACATTTCTGTGAAGGGCTACTCGGGATAAAACAATAATACTCAAAATGATTTTAATCACAGTGAGCTTGGGAGGTTGAATTTTCCAACAATTCGCTATTTTAACATTATAGTAAACTATTGGGTAAAATTATTGCAAACTGATATGAATTAAAACAACAGAGATTTGTACCATAATAAACCCAACTTCATTTTTGTCCTGTCCTTGGTTTTTATGATTCATGTACTTTTCAAGATATTGGTAATGTTCATATATCTTACCGCCAGAAAATAACATTAACGGTAAATTTACACAAGAGTTTTTCGACCATTTAACAAACATTACGTATAGAGCGAGTGACCATGACCTTTGTATGTTTTTAGGAGATATCAACGGTAGATGTGGTGATGAATCGGATTTAATATCCGTCATTGACGATTGTGACTTACCAAAACGTGTTGTTTTAGATACTGTAAAAAACTCTCGAGGTTCAAGCTTCATAGAATTTCTTAAAAGTGTTCACTACTGTATATTAAATGGCAGATTTGATTCTGATTGTGATAATTTTACCTGTATTTCACACAGGGGAAAGTCTGTGGTGGACTATATTTTTCTTCCACATGAACATTTTGACTGTATCAAATATTTTTCAGTATTAACCGTTACAAATTTGTGTGAAGAATTAAATATACTTCCCACTAGAGCCATGCCGGATCACTCCATCTTATGTACTAATTTTAACCTTACTTATTGTCAAGACAATGTTAAACAAAGGGAGGTAATTCATCCCGAAATAAACGATCACGATGTTCCAAATGATAGATTGTACATTAAACATAACTATACAAATATTCCGAATCATTTTATGTTAAATGATGAAATGATTGAACAAATTAATCAAACAATTGTTAAAATAGAAAATTGTCAAAGAAATCAGGTTAATATTGACGCATTATATGAATCCATTTGTCAAACTTACTACAACGAAATGGACACAAAACTTCGATATTTTGATAAACGCTCAACTAAACTATCTAAACGTGTTCTTAAACCATGGTGGAACAATCACCTGGCACAACTTTTTGATGAGTATAGAGTCGCAGAAAAGGCTTACTTAAAATGTAAGTCTCACAACAATAAGCGTACGCTGCAATCGAATTTTAAACAAAAACGACAAATATTTGATCGTGAATACAGGAAATCAAAACGAAATTTTCAAACAAATGTTAAGATAGGTATAACCGAATCTGAGACCAAAAATCCTCGCGAATTTTGGAGTAAAATTAAAGAAGTAGGCAGATCAAATTGTCAGACCAAAAATGTAAACATCCCTAACCAAGTAATCTTAGATGACGGATCTATTTCCTCAGACACTAAAAGTGTGTTAAATAAATGGAAATCTGACTTCTCTTACATCTACAATTCAGATCAGGAACATATCCTAAACGAGAGTAATTTCGACAACAGTAAATTTTCTCCAAATTTTGAATTTGATTATTCAAACGAAATAAACGCACCGATTACGCAAGCTGAAACGTCAATTGCTATAAAAATGGCAAAACTCCGTAAAGCCGTTGGAATTGATTGTTTGCCAAATGAAGTTTTCAAAAATGAGGCATCCATCAACTTACTTACCTCGCTTTTCAATACATGCTTTAAATTTCATATTATTCCAAGTGTTTGGACTAAGTCAATAATCAAACCTATACCTAAAAGTAATAAAAACGACCCACGGGTTCCGTTAAATTACAGAGGATTGAGTTTAATATCAACAGTTTGTAAACTGTACACAAACATTTTGAATAAAAGACTCGTAAAATACCTCGATGTTAACGATATTTTAGAAGACGAACAAAACGGTTTTAGAAAAGATCGATCTTGTGAAGATCAAATTTTTGCATTAACTTCGATAATCAGAAACCGTAAATCTGACAATTTAGATACATTTACCTGCTTTGTTGATATGGCTAAGGCCTTTGATCGAGTGAATAGAGATATTTTATACATTAAATTAGCAAACATAGGCCTTACAAGTGGCAATTTTATTGAATCATTAAAATCTCTATACAAGGAATGTAAAGCTACTGTTGACGTAAACGGAAAATACACTGACTTTATTGACATATTATCCGGTGTAAAACAAGGAGATGTTATTTCTCCAACTCTATTTTCAATATTTATTAACGATCTAGCTTATGAATTAAAACAACTTAATCTTGGTGTAAACCTGGAAGAAAATCTAACAGTCAGTTTACTTTTATTTGCTGATGACATTGTTTTAATAGCTCCAAGTGAAGCAAATCTCCAACTTATGTTAGATCATCTTTATAAATGGTGTACAAATAATATCATGTCAGTAAATGTTAATAAAACAAAAGTTATTCATTTTAGAAAGAAGTCTAAACCTAGGTCACATTTTAAATTTAGATTAGGTAGTTCTCAAATTGAAACATGTGAACAATACAAATACTTAGGTGTAATACTTAATGAGTTTGTCGATTTTACCGAAACTGCCAATGTACTTGGCGAATCCGCCAGTAGAGCATTTTCAATGTTAATTCATGCATTGTTCAATAAAACAGATGTAATGTTTTCATCTTTTACTAAAATATACAGTTCTAAAATAATACCTATCATGGATTATTCCTCTTCTGTTTGGGGGTTTAAAAACTATCCCAAAATCGAAAGTGCTCATAATAAAATTTTAAAATATTATCTTGGTGTTCATAAATGTACTTCTACACCAGTCATACAAGGTGACACAGGTTTATTAACACCTCACATTAGACGAAAATTGTCCATGTTAAGATTATGGAAACGTTTTATCAATATGCAAGATAGTAGACTTACAAAAAAGATTTTTAATTACGATTTTAAAAGGTGTAAAAATAATTGGTCTTACGATATAAAACAAATATTTCGTGAAATGAATAAGGGAGATAACTTTTTAAATAAATCTATTTTTGGTAGTAAAAGTTCATTCATCGAAATGGCTAAAACAATATTACTTGATAAATTTAATCCTAAATGGACAAACGATATATCATCTCAATCTAGACTAGATATTTACAAACAAATAAAAACCACATTTAAATGTGAATTATATATAAAAATGAATATGCAAAAACATATGAGATCTGTTCTTACACAATTACGATCGGGAACATTACCCCTAGAAATACAAACAGGACGTTATCATAATATTCCCAGAGATTCTAGACTATGTAGACAATGTAACTCTAAAACTGTTGAATCGGAAATACATTTTTTATTCATTTGTACAAAATATGAAAACCTAAGAATGATTCTTTTCCAAAAATTGTCTTCCGTAGGAATTCTTAGTACTGATAATTATTACTATACTTTAAATGAAATTTTTCAAAATCAACATGCTATTAAAGCCTTAGGTTCATATATCACAGAAAGTCTAAAGTGTAGGGGCTAGATATGATTGTGTTTAGCCACTGCATTTTAGTCTCTTCTCTTTTCGTGTTTCTGCAACATTAATCTATTTCGTGTATTATGTTTTATTTGTTTTGTTTTGTTTTTAAAATATATTATTATGGAATGTCTGAAGCGTGTGAGCTATATAAAATGGTATATAGCTCATACACTTCAGCCTCTCCTCTCTTTTCATGATATCAACTGTAACTGTTTTATAAATACTATGTATGCATGTATGAATTACTCCATATTATTGTGTGATTATTTGTGTGTGTGTTTTTTTTTTTTTTTTTCTATGTGTTTTGTTGTTGTTGTTGTTTCTTTGTGTGTGTATGTGTGCTCGCTGTAATATTTAATCTAAAATAACTTAATATATGTTTCATATTTTTGGGTCTTAAGTGACTAGATAAGCCTTATTAGGCTGGGTATGTTTGGAATGTTTGTTCTTTGTATTTATGTTGTATTATGTTATGTACCATGTCACTATAATAAATAAAATATATATATAAGCAATGTTATACACACACTATATGATAATTAAATGCAAAGTTTGAACATAAGTTAGCTAATTTAAGTAGAGCATTATTTTACAAGAATATGTCAAATTTTAGTTTTAGTCATATTCAAAAACATTTCAACGTTTAAGATTTAGATATTTTGTGGCTATAGGCTTAAACTGTGTTCTCATAGACTACATTTTGAAAACGGTAGATGGAACAAACAAAGATCCACACATACATGTCTGTATAAATTGTCATATATTAGGAGACGAGTTTCATGTCATTACAGAATGAAAATTATATTCAGAATGAAGAAATATTAAAATCCCTACATAGTTTCCTTATTGATCCTAGCATGTTTAAATTAATTGAACTTATTCTTACTGAAATTAAAGCTTTAACAATTCAGCTTGGCACTTATTGTTACCAATTTTCCCTAATCATGGCGAAATTATTTAGAAATCCCACCACTGTGTTACCAATTTTCTACAATCATACTGGAGGTTTTGATTTGTCCGATGCCACCATTTTATGCATTATTTGATGTCCATATGTCTCTTACAAATTTATTTCACTCACATTAACCCAGTTATAACGATAAACTACAAGAATTAAAGACATAACCAAAGACAAGAAAAATAACAACAAGAGCTAGAGAGAACCCAGTTAATAAGTAAACTTTTCTATATATACAAAAATGTATAACTTTTGAGGTTCATATCCAATTTCTAACCGTAAAAATAGGATTAGTGAGTCATATATTATACCACAAATTTTAAGGTAAATTAGATACTTACAACTTCCTTTGCTAAAAGATAAATTTGTAATATTATATACAAAAAGCTTTAAAATTGGAAAAAATAAGCTAAAGACGTTATAAAATTATCCATATGCTTTACAGCTAACATATGTCTTAAGTATCATATGAATGTATGATACTACATGTCTATATATTAAATGACTATAATATCACGTTTGATATACTGCAGTATTATTTTTATGGTAATTTTATATTAAACTGACATGTCAATGTACAGGTATTTTTCGCTTTGGTGGAAGACTTGCCTGTGTTTATATGAACAAACTTGTAAGTTAGGATAAATTTGAAGAAGTTAAACCGATTAGCATGCCCAGGAAAGTTGGTTAAATTAGTAAATAACATAGCATAGCATAGCATAGCATATTCTTTATTTGACATCAAATATACTTTTATAGCCAACAGAAAAGTAATATTACAAATACATAGTGCCCGAAAATACTCATTTAAAAAGTAATGATGTGCAGCGTAAAATCCAATTTACAAAATCATATTCTAACATAATTTTATTTTTCAGTAAAAGCAAAAACGAAACAAGAAGAGTCTCTTTAGTCTTATTATATTATTTCTTCATTCAATAGACCACCACTGCACAATAACCACCGTCTTCAAACGTTATGACATGTGAATCACTTTAATACTGTCAAATCGAAAACAAAATCGGTGCTTTCAGCGCTTTGATTAACATTTCTTAACAATATCTATGAAGGTATTGATACTGAATTTATTGATAACAGCAATAGTATTAAAGATGTGAGTCTCAGATATCATTTAATATCAATGTTGCAATTATATCGTTAGATTTGAGCAAAAAAATCAAGTTTAATCACCAAATAGTAGTTCTTACTTGAAAATAGCGGTTGCTATGGCAACGTTTTTAACATACATAAATAGAACTTCTGTCATAAAAATAATTTTGAATATGAGTTGACCTTTCTTAAATATTTTGTAACAAAATAAATGTGTTGTTTCTCAAAAATAGGGTTTGAAAATTAAAAGATATGCATGTAATTGAAAAAAGATCAATATTTTTCAGCATTTTGTCATGTTTTCGGTTAATTTCATGGATTAAACTGTATTTTAGCGGATAGTGTTACGTATATTTCTAAAGACCAGTGCATCAGCTTTGATATGAGACTAATTATATTATTCTAGCTTAATGCTTGTTCAAGTTATTAATGATTTTACAAACACCGACAATTTCGATAAAAAACAAGGGGTTGCCATAGAAACTGTGACATTTCAGGTAGTGCGCAAGAGTTTATTTTTGAGAACAACGCAGATTCTGATTCAGTGGACCCTAAGGAACAATTTAGCATAAGTGGCAAAAAGTCTAGAGGGGGGTGCACGGTGGACCCCTCTGGCCCCCGTACTAATTAGGCTTTACCTGTATATGACTCTACTGAACACGGCAGACTGATTTCGCGCTTGATCGCTCACAGCCAGCCTAACCAGCACTGTCATTGGTCATGTGTCATGGACAGGTCACCCGATCACCACTTTGCGGCTGGATTGTCTCCCCCTGAAAATCTGGTCTATTTTTCATATAGACATATAGTACAGTAGGCTTTACCTGTATATGACTCTACTGAACACGGCAGACTGATTTCGCGCTTGATCGCTCACAGCCAGCCTAACCAGCACTGTCATTGGTCATGTGTCATGGACAGGTCACCCGATCACCACTTTGCGGCTGGATTGTCTCTCCCTGAAAATCTAGTCTATTTCTCATATAGACATTTAGTACAGTAGGCTATACATGTATATGACTGTACTGAACATGGCAGACCAATTTCGCGCTTAACCGCCCACAGCCAGCCTAACCAGCACTGCCATTGGTCACGTGTCATGGACAGGTCACCCGATCACCACTTTGCGGCTGGATTGTCTCCCCTTAAAATCTTGCTATTTCTCATATAGACATACATGTATAATAAAGTAGCATATACATGTATATGACTCTACTGAACATGGCGGACCAATTTCGCGCTGGACTGCTCACAGCCAGCCTAACCAGCACTGCCATTGGTCACATGTCAGGGACAGGTCACACAATCACCACTTTGTGGCTGGATTGTCTCCCCCTGAAAATCTGGTCTATTTCTCATATAGACATACATGTATAGTACAGTAGGCTATACATGTACATGTATATGACTGTACTGAACATGGTGGTCCGATTTCGCGCTTGACTGTTCACAGCCAGCCAAACCAGCACTGCCATTGGTCATGAGTCATGGACAGGTCACCCGATCACCACTTTGCCGCTGGATTGTCTCCCCCTGAAAATCTGGTCTATTTCTCAGATAGACATATAGGACAGTAGCCTATACATGTATATTACTCTACTGGACATGGCAGACCGATTTCGCGCTTGTCGCCCACAGCCAGCCTAACTAGCACTGCCATTGGTCACGTGTCATGGGCAAGTCTCCCGATCACCAATTTGCAGCTGGATTGTCTCCCCCTGAAAATCTGGTCAATTTCTTATATAGTATATGCATAGTAGATCTATCTATATATATAGTGTGTAAGCACATGGTTGTCTGCCCTTTGGCACTTGTCCACACCCAATTGGAACGGCAACGCAGCCAGTGGGAACGTGTGCTGGACCCGTACCCTGATCACCAGTTTTGGTATGGATTGTCTCCCCTTGAAAATCTGGTCTATTTCTCATATAGACATATAGTACAGTAGGCTATACATGTATATGATTGTACTGAACATGTGTCATGGACAGGTCACTCGATCAACACTTTGCGGCTGGATTGTCTCCCCCTGAAAATCTGGTCAATTTCTTATATAGTATATGTATAGTAGATCTATCTATATATATAGTGTGTAAGCACATGGTTGTCTGCCCTTGGGTGCTTGACTGCACCCAATTGGAACGGCAACGCAGCCTGTGGGAACGTGTGCTGGACCCTTACCCCGATCACCAGTTTTGGTTTGGATTGTCTCCCCTTTAAAATCTGGTCTATTTCTCATAAAGACATATAGTACTGTAGTATACATATATTTGACTGTACTGAACATGGCGACAGATCTTGCACTTGACGTTCACAGCCAGCCTAACCAGCACTGCCATTGGTCATGTGTCATGGACAGGTCACCCGATCACCACTTTGCGGCTAGATTGTCTTCCCATGAAAATCTGGTCTATTTCTCATAAAGTATATGCATATTATATCTAACTATATATATATATATATATATAGTATGAGCACATAGTTGTCTGCCCTTGCACGCTTGACCATGCCCAATTGGAATGGCGACGCTGCCAGTGGGTAAGTGGGTTGGACCTGTACCCCAATCACCAGTTTTTGTATGGATTGTCTCCTTTGAAAATCTGGTCTATTTCTCATATAGACATATAGTACAGTAGGCTATACATGTATATGACTGTACTGAACATGGCAGACCGATTTCGCGTTTGTCGCTCACAGCCACCCTAACCAGTACTGCCATTGGTCAAGTGTCATGGACAGGTCACCCGATCACCACTATGCGGCTGGATTGTCTCCCCCTGAAAATCTGGTCTATTTCTCATAGACATATAGTACAGTAGGCTATACATGTATATGACTCTACTGAACATGGTGGACCGATTTGCGCTTGACCGCTCACAGCCAGCCTAGCCAGCACTGCCATTCGTCATGTGTCATGGACAGGTCACCCGATCACCACTTTGCGGCTGGATTGTCTCCCCATGAAAATTTGGTCTATTTCTCATACAGTATATGCATAGTAGATCTAACTATATATATATATATATAGTATGAGCACATAGTTGTCTGCCCTTGCACGCTTGACCGCGCCCGAATGGAATGGCAACGCTGCCAGTGGGTAGGTGTGCTGGACAGGTACCCCGATCACCAGTTTTGGTATGGATTGTCTCCCTTTGAAAATCTGTTGAATTTCATATATAGACATACAGTACAGTAGGCTATACATGTATAAGACTGTACTGAACATGGTGGACCGATTTGCACTTGACCGCTCACAGCCAGCCTAACCAGCACTGCCATTGGTCACGTGTCATGGACAGGTCACCCAATCACCACTTTGTGGCTGGATTGTCTCCCCCTGAAAATCTGGTCTATTTCTCATATAGTATATGCATAGTAGATATTACTATATATATATATATATTACTGAGCAACTTATGATTATATATAATGTGAGCACATTGTTGTCTGCCCTTGCGCGCTTGACCGCCCCCAAATGGAACAGCGATGCTGCCAGTGGGTACGTGTGCTGGACCTGTACCCTGATCACCAGTTTGGTATGGATTTTCTCTCCTTGAAAATCTTGTATATTTCTCATATAGACATATAGTACAATAGGCTATATTTACACTTTATTTGTCCATCATTCTTTTATGGATATTTTACACTAAAATACATGTATTTGGATCATCATTCCTATAATTATATTATATTTGTCCATTATTTATATATTCAAATATTTACACCATATTTGTCTATTATTTATATTTTTCATATATTTACACTATATTTTGATCATTATTAATATATTCATATGTTTGCACTATATTTTGGTCATTATTCATATATTCATATGTTTGCACTATATTTTGGTCATTATTCATATATTCATATGTTTGCACTATATTTTGGTCATTATTTATATATTCATATGTTTGCACTATATTTTGATCATTATTTATATATTCACATATTTACACTTTATAATGATCATTATTTATATCATCATACATTAACACAATATATTTTTATTATTATTCATATATTCCTAAATTAACACAATATTTTGATCATTTATCATACATTCATATATTTACACTATATTTATCCATCAACCCTTTATTCCCATATTTACACTATATTTGTCCATTATTCATGTTATCCAATATTTGCACTATATTTGGTCAATCATTCATATATTCATATTTTACACTAAATTTGTCCATTCATTATATTTTCCTTAATTAACGCAATAATTTGATCATCATTCCTTTATTTCTATATTTTTCACTTTATTTTGATCATTAATCCTGTATTCACAGTATATTTTGTTCACCATTCCTATATTTCTGTATTCAAATTATTTTTATATATCATTCCTATATTCATACTATATTATGCTCATCATTCATATATTCTTACTATATTTTCTCCTTCATTCCCATATTTCTATATTCGTGCTATATTTTGTTCAACATTCCTATTTTTCTATTTTCATACTACATTTTGTATACTATGTTCATCATTCCTATTTTTCTATTTTCATACTATATTTTGTTCACCTTTCCTATAATTATACTTTATTTTGTTCATCATTCCTATATTTCTATATTCATACTATATTTTGTTCATCATCCCTATATTTCTATTTTCATACTATATTTTGTTCACCATTCCTATGTTTCAATATTTTGACTATATTTTGTTCATCATTCATATATTCATGTTACATTTTGTTCATCATTCCTATATTTCTACAATCAAACTATATTTTGTGCATCATTAAATTCCTATACTTCTATATTCATCCTATATTTTGTGCATCATTCCTATATTTCTACATTCATGCTATATTCTGTTCATCATTTCTATATTTCTATATTTATACTATATTTTGTTCACCATTCCTATGTTTCTATATTCATACTATATTTTGTTCATCATTCCTATATTTCTATATTCATACTATATTTTGTTCATCATTCCTATATTTCTTTATTCATACTATATTTTGTTCATCATTCCTATATTTCTTTATTCATTCTATATTTTGTTCATCATTCCTATATTCATGCTATATTTTGTTCATCATTACTATAATTCAATATTCATACAATATTTTGTTCACCATTCCTATGTTTATATATTTTTACTTTATTTTGTTCATCATTCCTATAATTCTATATTCATACTATATTTTGTTCATCATTCCTATATTCCTATATTCATACTATAATTTGTTCATCATTCCTACATTTCCATATTCATACTATATTTTGTTCATCATTCCTATATTCCTATATTCATACGATAATTTGTTTATCATTCCTATAATTCAATATTCATACAATATTTTGTTCATCATTCCTACATTTCTATATTTATACTATATTTTGTTCATCGTTCCTATATTTCTATATTTATACTATATTTTGTTCATCGTTCCTATATTTCTATATTTATACTATATTTTGTTCATCGTTCCTATATTTCTATATTCATACTATAATTTGTTCATCATTCCTACATTTCTATATTCATACTATAATTTGTTTATCATTCCTATAATTCAATATTCATACTATATTTTGTTCATCGTTCCTATATTTCTATATTCATACTATAATTTGTTCATCATTCCTACATTTCTATATTTATACTATATTTTGTTCACCATTCCTATGTTATATATTTTGACTATATTTTGTTCATCATTTCTATAATTCTATATTCATACTATATTTTGTTCATCATTCCTTTATTTCTATATTCGTGCTATATTTTGTTCATCATTCTTATATTCATACTATATTTTGTTCATCATTTCTAAATTTCTATATTCATACTATATTTGGTTCATTATTCCTATATTCATACTATTTTTTTTCATCGTTCCTATATTGTTATATTCATGCTATATTTTGTTCATCATTCATATTTTTCTAAATTTATATTATATTTCGCCATCATTCCTATATTTCCATATTTGCGCTATATTTTCTTCATATTTTCTATATTCATGCTATATTTTGTTTATCATTTCTATATTCATGCTATATTTTGTTCATCATTCTTATCTTTTTATATTAGTGCTATATTTCGTTCATTATTTCTATACTTCTGTATTCATTCTTTATTTTGTAATTCATGCTATATTTTGTTCATGATTTCTATATTCATGCTATATTTTGTTTATCATTCTAATATTTCTATATTCGAGTTATACTTTGTTCAGCATTCCTATTTTTCTCTATTCATACTTTATTTTGTTTATCATTCTTCTATTTCTATATTCATGCTATATTTTGTTCATCATTCCTATATTTCTATATTCAGGCTATATTTTGTTCATTATTTACTATATTTCTATATTCATGCTATATTTTGTTCATCATTTCTATATTCATGCTATATTTTGTTCATCATTTCTGAATTTCTATATTCATGCTATATTTTGTTCATCATTTTCTATATTCATGCTATATTTTGTTCATCATTACTATAATCTATATTTTTGCTATAATTTGTTCATTATTTCTATATTCATGCTATATTTTGATCATCATTACTATATTTCTATATCCATGCTATATTTTGTTCATCATTACTATATTTCTACATTCATGCAATATTTTGTTCATCATTTCTATATTCATGCTAAAATTTCTATAATCATGATATATGTTGTTTATCTTTTCTATATTCATGCTTTTTGTTCATCGTTTCTACATTTTATATTCATACTTTATTTTGTTCATCATTCCTTAATTTCTATATTCATACTTTTTTTGTTCATCATTTCTATTTTTCTATATTCATGCTATATTTTTTTCATCATTCCTGTATTTCTATATTCATACTATACTTTGTTCATCATTTCTTTTTTTTTATATTCATGCTATATTTTGTTCATAATTCCTATGTTCATACTATATTTTGTTCGTCATTTCTATATTTCTATATTCATGCTATATTTGTTCATTATTCCTCCATTCGTGCTATATTTTGTTTAACATTCCTATATTTCTATATTCATGCTATATTTTGTTCATCATGTCAATATTCATGCTATATTATGTTCATTATTACTATATTTCAATATTCATGCTATATTTTGTTCATCATTTCAATATTCATGCTATATTATATTCATCATTACTATTTTTCTATATTCAAACTATATTTTGTTCATCATTCTTATATTCATGCTTTATTTTGTTAATCATTTCTATATTTCTATATTCTTGCTATATTTTGTTCATTTCTTTTTTCTATATACACGCTATATTTTGTTAATCATTTTTATATTTCTAAACTCATGCTATATTTTGTGTATCATTTCTATATTTTTATAACCATGCTATATTTTGTTCATCATTCCTATATTTCTATATTCATGCTATATTTTGTTCATTATTTCTATATTTCTATATTCATACTTTATTTTGATTATTATTTCTTTTTTTTCTATATCCATAATGTATTTTTTTCATATAATTATGTCTATATTTCTATATTGATGCTATATTTTGTTCATCATTCCTCTATTCATACTATATTTTGTTTATCATTCCTATATTCATACTATATTTTTTTCATCATTCCTATTTTTCTATATTCATACTATATTTTGTTCATCATTCCTATATTTCTATATTTGTGCTATATTTTGTTCATCATTTTTATATTCATGCTTTATTTTGTTTAACATTTCTATATTCATGCAATACTCTGTTCATTATTTCTATATTCATACTTTACTTTGTTTATTACTTCTTTATTTCTATATTCATACTATGTTTTGTTCATTATTTCTATATTCATGCTATATTTTGTTCATCGTTCCTCTATTCATACTATATTTTGTTCATCATTCCTATATTCATTCTATATTTTGTTCATTATTCCTTTATTCATTCTATATTTTGTTCATCATTTCTATTTTTCTATATTCAAACTATATTTTGTTCATTATTCCTATATTTCTATATTTGTGCTATATTTTGTTCATCATTTTTTTATTCATGCTTTATTTTGTTTAACATTTCTATATTCATGCTATATTTTGTTCATCATTTCTATATTCCTACATTCATGCTATATTTTGATCATCATTTTATATTTCCATATTCATACCATATTTTGTTCATCACTCCTATATTTCTATATTCATACTATATTTTGTTCATCATTCCTATATTCATTCTTCATTTTGTTCATCATTTCTATATTTCTATATTCAAGCTACTATATTTTGTTCATTATTTCTATATTCATGCTATATTTTGTTCATCATTCCTATATTCATACTATATTTTGTTAATCATTCCTATATTCATACTATATTTTGTTCATCATTCCTATATTCATACTATATTTTGTTCATCATTTATATTTTTCTATATTCATGCTAAATTTTGTTCATTATTTCTAATCTTCTGTATTCATACAGTTTTTTGTTAATTATTATTATATTTTATATTCATGCTATATTTGGTTCGTCATTTCTATATTCATGCTGTATTTTTTATTTCGATATTCATGATACATTTTGTTCATCATTTCTTTATTTCTAATTTCATGATTTATTTTGTTCATCGTTTCTATATTCATGCTATATTTTGTTCATCATTTCTATATTCATGCTATATTTTGTTCATCATTTCCATATTCATGCTATATTTTGCTCATCATATCTATATTCATGCTATATTTTGTTCATCATTTCTATATTCATGCTATATTTTGTTTATCATTTCTATATTCATGCTATATTTTGTTCATCATTATTATATTTCTATATTCATGCTATATTTTGTTCATCATTTCTATATTTCTACATTCATGCTATAATTTGTTCATTATTTTTATATTCATACTATATTTCGTTCATCATTTCTATATTCAGGTTAATTTTGTTCATCATTATTATATTTCTGTATGCATGTTATATTTTGTTCATCATTACTATATTTCTGTATCCATGCTATATTTTGTTCATCGTTTCTTCATTTTATATTCATACTATATTTTGTTCATCATCCCTTTTTTTCTATATTCATACTATATTTTGTTTATCATTTCTATTTTTCTATATTGATGCTATATTGTGTTCATCATTCCTATATTTCTATATTCATTCTATATTTTGTTCATCAGTTCTATTTTTTTTCTATTAATGCTATATTTTGTTCATTATTCCTATATTCATACTATATTTTGTTCATCATTTCTATATTTCTATATTCATGCTATATTTTGTTCATTATTTCTCTAATCATGCTATATTTGTTTAACATTTCTATATTCATGCTATATTTTGTTTATCATTTCTATATTTCTATATTCAAGCTATTTTTTGTTTATTTTTTTCTATATTCATGCTATATTGTGTTCATTATTACTATATTTCTATATTCATACTATAATTTGTTCACCATTCCTATGTTTCTATATTATTACTATATTTTGTTCATAATTCAAATATTCCTGCTATATTTTGTTCATCATTTTTATTTTTCTATATTCATGCTATATTTTGTTCATCATTCCTATATTTCTATATTCATGCTATATTTTGTTCATCATTCCTATATTTCTACATTCAAACTATGTTTTGTTCATCATTCCTATATTTCTATATTCATACTGTATTTTGTTCATCATTTTTATTTTTCTATATTCATGCCATATTAGTTCATCACTCCTATATTTCTATATTCATGCTATATTTTGTTCACCATTCCTATATTTCTATATTCATACTGTATTTTGTTCATCATTCCTATATTCATGCTATATTTTGTTAATCATTTCTATATTCATGCTATATTATGTTCATTTCTATTTTTCTATATTCATGCTATATTTTGTTCATCATTCCTTTATTCATGCTATATTTTGTTCATCATTTCTATATTCATGCTATATTTTGTGCATCATTTCTATATTCATGCTATATTTGTTCATCATTCCTATATTTCTATATTTATGCTATATTTTGTTCATCATTTCTATATTTCTTTTTTCATGCTATATTTTGTTCATCATTTCAATATTCATGCTTTAGTTTGTTTAACATTTCTATATTCATGCTATATTTAGTTCATCATTTCATCATTCCTATATTCATGCTATATTTTGTTCATTTTTTATATTACTATATTCATACTATATTTTGTTCATCATTTCTATTTTTCTATATTCATACTACATTTTGTTCATCATTTCAATATTCATTCTATAATTGTTCATCATTCCTATATTTCTATATTTATACTAAATTTTGTCCATCATCCTTATATTCAGACTTTATTTTGTCTGTCACTCACATATTTCTATATTTATACAATAATATACAGCAACATAGAAATTATATGTTCAATGTTTATTAAGATGATAAAAATAAGAATGCTCTGAAGCAATGTCATGCTTACATACTATATGTCATACAGAACACACCAAAACAAAGAAATGTGTCATAAGTGTGACGTCATAAGTGTGACGTCATACATGTAGTTGTTGATCATGCATCTACTAAACAGCGTAAGCATATTGTGGATGTTTGTATCTCAAAATTTATGTAATATGCTTTGTCATGATTTGAAGTATAACAGTTCTATTAGGATGAGAAGTATGGGCATATAATTTTGTGCAAATAAGTGAAGAAGTGGTTCTTGTAATTAATTGCATTTTAAGGTTAATATTAGAAGATGTCATTTTTGCTACAGAATGTAGCCATAATAGTCTACAGTATGGATCTGCTCATCAAATCTATAAATATCGAAATAAAAAAGGTTAATTAGACTATATTGCGCCCCTGAAATCTTTACTGAATTGAAAAGTTAACAAGTACAAGCTTAATATACATCGGTAATTATTTGCTTACACAGGTTTTACCAAATACAAGTTTAATAGTTAATACATTAGCTGTTCTGTAATATCAATTTGGAACACCTTGACCTTTTAATTCATGAATTAATAGCACATGGCCAAGGAGTTCCAAATGTTGTAATCTCCAGTAATAAAGAGGGGAAGGTAATAAAAAATTAAGTGCTTATTTTCTTTAAATATCAACATTTTAGAATTCAATAATACATATGAATGGAAAATCTAGATCGGATTATCTCCCTTAGATATACTGTAAGAAGAATTTTATCAAGTTATTGACTAAAACATTTGGAGGGTACTATATTTACATATGTTTTTGTCTTTCTTAGCATGAAGAGCATACATTTTCCTGATGTATACTGACTTTTATGCTTAAACATTCTTCATTATACAATTTCTAAAATATAAACTAAACACAACTTAAACAAATCACCTGAGACCCAGCCAATTAACTCCCACTGAGACTTGAACTCAGAACTCCTCATGACATAGAGAACGATCACTAGCACAAGGTATTTTGCATTAAACTAAAAGAGTGTCATGTCGCTGGTCCCAAGTGATATGCAGCAGCATGCCACACATTGATAAACTTTTACTTCAAAAGAGTTATTAGTTGAAAAGTGAATTTTGATCATAAACTCCATCCAACAGAGCTTGGCTGATACTTATTTATGTATGTTGATGGGTAGTGTGTTTGATTTGTATAATAATTATCAGAGAATTTATAACATTCATGGATTACTATTCTAGATTACTACTGTGGTCACTCCTTGTTTATCCAGACTTGTGACTGGCTTACATGATACAGTTAGATCATTAAAGAACTAACACATCAATATAAGGTCAAGTTACCCACATAAAGCAATAGTCAGTGCAACTCAGGGTGGGTGAGTAGAGGTGGGGCTTATCTTAACTCTAACTCTTAAGTCGCACCGTTTTGACATACGACGTATACACTAAACATAGTGACGAAACACTATGGATGATGTATACGTGTGCATACATATCCTTTGTCACCAAGGCAAATGAACACTGACCCCGACGGATGCATTGGGTACGGACTCCGTTAGGAGTAGGACCTCAAGCAAGAGCGCTGCGACCATTGCCGTAACCTGTGGTCTTATCTCAAGCCGGAGTGTATGCATTTTTCATATGCAAACTAAAACTAAGAGACATGGAATATTATGGATCATCTCATCTCATCTCATCTGGTTTGGTATGTATAGATCGTCTCATCTGAGTTGGATGTATCAGGGTAATCTTATCTGGGTTGGTTGTATATGGTTAATCTCATCTGTGTTGGATGTATATGGATGATCTAATCTGGTTTGGGTGTATATGGATAATCTAATCTGGTTAAGATGTATATGGATGATATCATCTGAGTTGGATGTATATGGATGATCTTATCTGGTTTGGATGTATATGGTTGACCTTATCTGGTTGAGATGTATATGGATGATCTTATCTGGTTTGGATGTATATGGATGATCTTATCTGGTTTGGATGTATATGGATGATCTTATCTGGTTTGGATGTATATGGATGATCTTATCTGGTTTGGATGTATATGGATGATCTTATCTGAGTTGGATGTATATGGATGATCTTATCTGGTTTGGATGTATATGGATGATCTTATCTGGTTTGGATGTATATGGATGATCTCATCAGTGTTGGATGTATATGGATGATCGTATCTGGTTTGGATGTATACGGATGATCTCATCTGTGTTGGATATATATGGATGATCTTATCTGGTTTGGACGTATATGGATGATCTTATCTGGTTTGAATGTATATAGATGATCTCATCTGTGTTGGATGTATATGGATGATCTCATCAGTGTTGGATGTATATGGATGATCGTATCTGGTTTGGATGTATACAGATGATCTCATCTGTGTTGGATATATATGGATGATCTTATCTGGTTTGGATGCATATGGATGATCTTATCTGGTTTGAATGTATATAGATGATCTCATCTGTGTTGGATGTATATGGATGATCTCATCAGTGTTGGATGTATATGGATGATCGTATCTGGTTTGGATGTATACGGATAATCTAATCTGTGTTGGATATACATGGATGATCTTATCTGGTTTGGATGTATATGGATTATTTTATCTGGTTTGGATGCATATAGATGATCTCATCTGTGTTGGATGTATATGGATGATCTCATCAGTGTTGGATGTATATGGATGATCGTATCTGGTTTGGATGTATACGGATAATCTAATCTGTGTTGGATATACATGGATGATCTTATCTGGTTTGGATGTATATGGATTATCTTATCTGGTTTGGATGCATATGGATGATCTCATCTGTGTTGGATGTATATGGATGATCTTATCTGGTTTGGATGTATATGGATGATCTTATCTGGTTTGGATGTATATGGATGATCTCATCTGTGTTGGATGTATATGGATGATCTTATCTGGTTTGGATGTATATGGATCAGATAGTCTGGTTTGGTATTTATGGATATGCGTGCATGTTTGTTTGTCATTTATGGATAATTTCATGCGGGATTAGTATTCATGGATATTTTCTGGGTTGGATGTACATGGATCAGCTAGTCTGGTTGGTATTTATGGATACTATCATGTGTGCTTGGTATTTATGGATAGTTTATATGGATCATCTCATCTGGGTTGAATGTACCTATATGGATACTCTCAATTGGGTTGGATGTATATTGAACAGCTAGTCTGGGTTGGTATTTAGGGATACTTTCATGTGTACTTGGTATTAATAGATAATTTTATATGGATCATCTCATCTGGGTTGGATGTATACGGATCAGATAGTCTGGGTTGGTATTAATGGATATACGTTCCTGTGTGTTTGGTATTTATGGATAATTTCATGTTGGATGGGTATTTATTGTTATTTTATAAGTGGTTTATTATTTATTGATAATTTCATATGCGTTTGGTATTTATGGGTAATTTTATATGGATCATCTCATCTGGGTTGGATGTATATGGACAATCTTATCTGGGTTGGATGTATAAGGATAATGTCATCGGGGTTGGATGTTTATGGATTATCTTATCTGGGTTTGATGCACATGGATCAGCTAGTCTGGTATATATGGATAAATTCATGTGTTGTTGGGCATTTGGGACTTTTTGATGAGTTCATGCGTGTTTTGTATTAATGGATAATTTCATAGGCATTAGGTATTGATGGATTGTTTTATGTGCCGTTAGTATTTATCAATAATTTCATATGGGTTTGGTATTCATGTATAATTTCATATGAGTTTGGCATTTATGATTAATGACATAAGCATATGGTACTTATGGATAATTTCATGTGGATTAGGTATTCATGTATAATTTCATGTGGGTTTGGTATTCATATATAATTTCATATGGGTTTTGCATTTATGATTAATGTCATGAGGGTATGGCACTAATGAATAATTTAATAAGGGTTTTGTATTTTTTCATGTGAATTTTGTATTTATGGATAATTGCATGTGCCTATTGAATTGATTGATAACTGCATGTGTGTTTGGTATTCTTGGATAATGCCATAAGCATTAAGTATTTAAAGATAATTTCATGTACCTTTAATATTTTTACATAATTTTATGAGCGTTTTGTATTTATGGATAAAATTCATGGGCATTTGATATTTTTTTATAATTTAATGAGCAACTATTTTTTACTTAATTCACATTCATACAAACAGACTTTCATTACATACATTTGGGGCACCAACAAAATGATTCACTGATGTAAAAATTAGTAGAACAGAACAGAACACTTCTGACTTCATGTATAAACAATAATTGGGTTTCTCATATTAACATGTACTTTAATTTTTTACTTAATTGACCATAAAATATAAAACACAACATTGACCAAAAAATGATACATTAAATCTAATATTAGTATAACAGAACAGAACAGAACAATTATAGCTACATGTGTAAAAAAAATTGGGTTTCAAATATCAACAACATGTACTTTATTTTTTACTTAATTGACCTTAACACATAACCAACAAAACTATACATAAATGTTAATGTGAGTATATTAGTTTCTTATATTAGCAACATATACTTTTTTGAATATAAAGATCTTCATAACATATATTTGGGACACCGACAATATGATACATTAATGCTAATGTTAGTAGAACAGAACAGAACAGAACAGAACAGAACAATTATAGCTACATGTATAAAAAATAATTAGGTCTCTTATATTAGCAACATGTACTTTTTTGAATATAAAGATCTTCATAACATATATTTGGGACACCGACAATATGATACATAAATATTAATGTTAGTAGAACAGAACAGAACAGAACAATTATAGCTACATGTATAAAAAATAATTAGGTCTCTTATATTAGAAACATGTACTTTTTTGAATATAAAGATCTTCATAACATATATTTGGGACACCGACAAAATGATACATTAATGTTAATGTTAGTAGAACAGAACAGAACAATTATAGCTACATGTATAAAAAATAATTAGGTCTCTTATATTAGCAACATGTACTTTTTTAAATATAAAGATCTTCATAACATATATTTGGGACACTGACAAAATGATACATTAATATTAATAGAACAGAACAGAACAGAACAATTATAGCTACATGTATAAAAGATAATTAGGTCTCCTATATTAGCAACATGTACTTTTTTGAATATAAAGATCTTCATAACATATATTTGGGACACCGACAAAATGATACATTAATGTTAATGTTAGTAGAACAGAATAGAACAGAAAAGAACAGAAAAGAACAATTATAGTTACATGTATAAAAAATAATTAAATCTCTTATATTAGCAGCATTGTACCTCATTTTTACTTAATTGACTTTAAAATATAACAAACAATATTGACCAACAAAATAATACATAAATATTAATGTTAGAAGAGCAGAACAGAACAATTATAGCTACATGCATGATAAAAAATGTTCTATATTAGCATCATTGTACTTCATTATTACTTCATTGACATTTAAATATAAAGATTTTCATAACATATATTTTGGGAAACAACAAAATGATACATAAATGTTAATGTCTGTAGAACAGAACAATTAAGCTACATGTATAAAGATATTTGAGTTTATTATATAAGCAATGTGTACTGTATTTTTTACTTAATTAATCAAATTTATTACATGTAGGTAAATGATGAAAAAAATACAAAAAACACTTCAAAATTTGTGAATAAATATTAGTGTTGTTAGTAAGTATGGCCTCCAAAACCTCCCCTTATAGCCATACCCTTACCACCTTAACACTAAGAATATAAATTATGCTTCCTTAAGATATAGTATAAAAAACAAACTAAAGATTTGTTAATGTAACAAAAGTAAAAACAATAACAAACTAATGTTGACCTTAAAATATAAAACAAACACAATTTAGCAATTAAATGATACATTAATGATAATGTTAGTATAACAGAACAAATAAGAACAGAACAGAACAATCATAGCTGCATGTATAAAAAAATAAATGGGTTTCTTAAATTAACAACATGTACTTAATTTTTTACTTAATTGACCTTAAATATAACTAGCAAAACAATACATCAATGTTAATGTAAGTATATTAGTTTCTTATAATAGCAACATGTAATTTATTTTTTACTTAAATTACCTTAAAATATAAAGATCTTCATAACATAATATATTTGGGACACCGACAAAATTATACATGTTAATGTTAGTAGAACAAAAGCAGAACATAACAAAACAATTATAGCTACATGCATAAAAAAAATAAAGATTTTTATTACTTAATTGACCTTAAAATATAACAAACAATATTGACCAACAAAATAATACATAAAAATATTAATGTTAGAAGAACAGAACAGAACAATTATAGCTACATGCATGATAAAAAAATGTTTTATATTAGCAGCATTGTACTTCATTTTTACTTAATTGACATAAAAATATAAAGATTTTCATAACATATATTTGGGGAAACAACAAAATTATACATAAATGTTAATGTTAGTAGAACAGAACAGAACAATTAAGCTACATGTATACAGATAATTGAATTTATTATATTAGCAACATGTACTGTATTTTTACTTATTAAATTTATAAATGTAGGTGAATGATGAAAAATTACAAAAAAAACCTTCAAAATAAGTAAATTTATATTAGTGTTGTTAGTAAGTATGGCCTCCAAAACCTCCCCTTATAGCCATACCCTTACCACCTTAACACTAAGAACTATAAAATAAGTTTCCTTAAGATATAGTATAAAAACAAACTAAAGAATTGTTAATAAAACAAAACTCAAAAGTCAAGAAACTAATGTTAATGTTATTAGTAAGTATGGCCTCCAAAACCTCCCCTTATAGCCATACCCTTACCACCTTAACACTAAGAACATAATTATGCTTCCTTAAGACATAGTAAAAAAAACAAACTAAAGAATTGTTAATAAAACAAAACTCAAAAATCAAGAAACTAATGTTACAGTTATTAGTAAATATGGCCTCAACCCCCCCCCCTCCCTTACAGCCATATCCTTACCACCTTAACACTAAGAACTATAAATTATGCTTACTTAAGATATAGTAAAATATCTAAATGAAGAGTTGTTAGTAAGTATGGCCTCCAAAACTTTTAAAACAGCTATACCCGAAACCACCTAATATTGAACACTGAGCACTATAAATTTACAGCTTGAAGATAAGTTTAATATAAGAAACACTTAAATCTTTACAAAAAATGATGTTGAAATAAGAATCAGAAAGATTGAAAATTAAGTACTAGTAAAAGTTACAATGCTCATAACATTAAGTTTTCATCTGTTTACTTAGTTTAATGTGCTTTACAGGAAGAATTGGAAGTATATTAATTATCTATTTACAGAGGAAAATATTCTTAAATCTACATGACTGTGTTCATTAATCCAAAACAATAATTAAGAAAAGTTAAATCTACTGTAAATGAATTTCCTAGTTCTGAACAATGACAGAATGATGATATAATTTTAACAACCACTATGTTTACAAACTCCACACACTGTACTATGAGTCATAGAGCTCACAATCTGAGTTTAGTTGACATGCTATTGAACCCATTTTCGTTACTCTTACAACCCCCTCAGCTCGGCGTTCATCCAGCTCTGAGGCCCGCGGACTCTTCCACTTAGAAGGAGAGGTCATTTGTAGCTATCTTCCAAACTATGTTCAATGTATAAAATCTATTAATCAAAATGGTAGCTTTCAATTATTTACTTCTATCTGTAGTAAAGTCAAAATAAAGAAATTACATTTTAGCGAATACCGGTATCTTTTCCTTCCTAATTTGTAAAATTTTATGTAATATTATACAGCCCAAATATATCTACTTACTTTAATTAATTCTACCTATCAAATTTTACTAATATAAATCAAAGTCCTGAAAGTCCATCTTAATGAATTTGATTAAATGCAACTATTTATAACAGTACACTTGAATTCATAGACAAATGCTCAAGCTGTAGATATTTAGAACTTTAACATTATAATTACACATCAATGTTGATTATACATAAATGCTAAAATCCCTAACAATTTGAAACCCTTATCACATAAATAAATAACTTTCAAGAAGTTAAAATTTAAACCTTAAATCATTAATTGATATCAAAGATCTTACATACAAAGTCTCACTAAATAAAAAATGTTAAAATTTGAATATAGTTTCAAAAAATGAAGTGCAAATATGTAGTTCAACAATGTAGATCAAAAATTTAGTTAAAAAATGTAGTTCAAAAATATTCTGTCAAGTATTTATCTCTTCATAGTTTTATCATAAGATTTCAAAATATTTATCATCCACCAAAGGAGGAAAGTGTTCCTAAATCCATCTCACTTTTTTATAAACCTATATAGCAAGAAGAAAGGTTAAACATTGTTCAGTTACAGTAAAACTATGTTTTCTAAATGCGAGTAACTACAAAATGAGGACATAATTTTAACAACCACTATGTTTACAAACTCCACACACTGTACTATGAGCCATAGAGCTCACAATCTGAGTTTAGTTGACATGCTATTGAACCCATTTTCGTAAGACCAGGCAACTCTTACAACCCCCTCAGCTCGGCGTTCATCCAGCTCTGAGGCCCGCGGACTCTTCCACTTAGAAGGAGAGGTCATTTGTAGCTATCTTCCAAACTATGTTCAATGTATAAAATATGTTAATCAAAATGGTGTTTAAATATTTTCTTCCTTCTGATGTCACGTCGGAAAAGAGAAATTACATTTTACCATATATCTGTTTCCTGTTCACCCTGTTAATGTCTAGTATAAATATATTACCCACATTTGCAATTAAGTTAAACTAATTAATCAAAGTCCTAACAAGCCATCTCTATAAACCTTATTCAATGCAGCTATTAGTCTCTAAAAACTATGTTCAGAATTTAATTATAATGTACCATAGGCCTACTTGCATTATCTTAGATCAACTAATGCATTGAAAGTGAAAAATATTAAATACTTAAAACTATTCCTGACAGATGTAAGTGAACCATTACAGATAAAGTTAAAGACAAGAAAGTTATTTAGAAACTACATTTAAGTCACATTTTTTACCCTGATGGTGTAAAGAGAAAAATTATATTCTCACAAAAAAATCAAATTTTTAATTTCAAATAAATTTAAGCATGTTCTCTATTGGTTTTATTTTCATTATTATAACTGAATGGTTAAAACAAGACAGTAATTCAACATTTAGCAAGAAAAAGTTAAAGTTATTTATATTATTATCCTCTTAAACTATAGTATCATATCATAGGTTTTAATAAAAAAGATAACCAATTCGATAATAAGGCATAAGACATGAAAAACCTTAACCTAAGCTGTAAAGGTCAGAAACTTTAATGCAAGGATAAAATTCAGTTGCTACATAAACTTCTGAAACATTATATAATATACATAAATGAAACTTAAAAAAACTATCAAAATTCAAACTTTATATATTAAAACATACACTCTGTTCATGACTTAAGGCCGGTTAAAGCAGCTTTTTCATATATAAACAACATGTACCTAGAGGCAACTGTGGTGAAGGGCAGCCTCACTTTCCCACATCCATTTATGGGATGCCACAGCTGGAAGCAGTTTTCTGTCATACCCTGGACCCAAAGATTTTCATAACCTATTCACTGAATATTTTATCTTCTTACTTCTTTCAACTAAGTATTTTCCGGATATTCCAAGTCGCCTCAAATAGAGTAAGTTCGTAAATGACCAATATAGGACAGATAGTCAGTCGTTCCAAAGAGGTAAAACATAAAGCATTCAGTGACCATGTGATTATTAAAAATTGAAAAAATATTAAGTACATGTTTCTATTATAGGAAAATACCCTAAAACCTTAAATAACAGTACATGTTTCAGATATAAGAAAATGAAGGACATGTTGCTAACATAATAAAATACCCCAAAACCTTCAGTAGAAGTACATCTTGCTAAAATAAGATAATATGCTCGAACCTTAAGTAGAAGTACATGTTGCTAATAAAAGAAATTACCCTAAAACCTTTAGAAGCGTATTCATGTTGCTAATATAAGAAAATACCCTAAAACCTTAAGTAGAAGTACATGTTGCTTATATAAGAAAATACCCTAAAACGTTTAGTAGAAGTACATGTTTCTTAGGGGTGACTATTGCGGCCAAAAACAATATCGCGATAGTATTGCGATAATAAAAGTACTATTGCAATAGTATTGCAATAGTCGAAAAACTATTGCGATACTATCACGATAGTTTTTTATTATAAAAACAACGGTAAACAGTCTCAAGTCTTTTACAATAAACAATGGGTTTGAATTTGAAATATCTCTCGCACTTTGAGAATGAGCTGGTTCTCTATTAGAGGGTATATCATTGGTTTAGTTTTTGGTCCAGATTTATTCCCATTAGTGAAGATATGGATTTTGAAAGGGAAACTGCATGGTGCTTCCTCCTCAAATAATCCTTTAAATTGGAGGTATCCACTGTACTGTAGTACTATTTGGCAGTATCTGAAAGCTATTTTAGATTTGAAAACTTCATCTATTACTAAACAAAGCCAAAATGCTGCGATACTGCCGATTTTGACCTTTTGTTTTCTTTAATTCAAGGGTGGCGAATAGCATCCATTAATGATTATCATTCATTATCAATTTATCATCTATTCATATCATGACAATTTGTGACGTAATAAGTCAAGATAACTACTTGAAACAAATATGATATATACCGAAATACGCATGGCATATAGTAACTGAATTTCACAATCAACTTATCACAGAAAATAACGACAGTCGTAAATCAGTTAATGTTACTTTATCGCCGAATATACGACAACTCTGCTTGGCGAATGCTACTATGCAAGTTTTATTTATAACTTCCACGGAGTAATGCAGAGGTAAAAACGTTTTTAACTAATTAAAATTGAATTTTTTACTTGTCCATAAAAATAACTTGTCCATACATTTAAATGTACAACTGGGACAGTTGATTTCGCCACCCCTGCAATTTCAAAATCGCCGCTCCATGCAGGCATGCTTTTACTTCCATTACGGCGAGTATTTGATCAAAAAGGATGATTACTGGTATCCCTTTTGGCGGCCTCTAAATAGATTTAATTTGATCCGTATCAATGTGGAGTTCATTCATTAAAAAAAGATGAAAGTAAAGCGTTTATGGGGCTCAACTCTCGTTTTCAAGAAAACTATCAAAAAAGTCGATAGTCAGAAAAACTATCGCGATATTTATCGACTTGAAAAAGTTCTATCGACCTATTGCTATTGCAAGGTAAACTATCGCGATACAGCGATAAGTCGACCTATTGTTACACCCCTAATGTTTCTGATATAAGAGAATACCCTAAAACCTTTAATAGAAGTACATGTTGCTTATATAAGAAAATACCCTAAAACCTTAAGTAAAAATACATGTTGCTAACATAAGAAAATTTTTTAAACCCTTATATAAAAGTACATGTGGCTAATATTATAAGAAAATACCCTAAAACCTTTTGTAAAAGTACATGTTGCTACCATAAAAAAATACTTTAAACCCTTATATAAAAGTACATGTTGCTAATGTTAGAAAATACCCTAAAACCTTAAGTAGAAGTACATGTTGCTAATATAAGAAAATACCCTAAAAGAAATACATGTTGCTAATATTATAAGAAAATACCCTAAAACCTTTAGTAAAAGTACATGTTGCTACCATAAAAAAATACTTTAAACCCTTATATAAAAGTACATGTTGCTAATGTTAGAAAATACCCTAAAACCTTAAGTAGAAGTACATGTTGCTAATATAAGAAAATACCCAAAAACCTTAAGTAGAAAACATGTTGCTGATAAAAGAAAATACCCTAAAACCTTTAGTAGAAGTACACATTGCTTATATAAGAAAATACCCTAAAACCTTAAGTAGAAGTACATGTTGCTAATATAAGAAAATACCCAAAAAACCTTAAGTAGAAAACATGTTGCTGATAAAAGAAAATACCCTAAAACCTTTAGTAGAAGTACATGTTACTAATATAAGAAAATACCCTAAAACCTTAAGTAGAAGTACATGTTGCTAATATAAGAAAATACCCTAAAACCTTTAGTAGAAGTACATCTTGCTAATGTTAGAAAATACCATAAAACCTTAAGTAGAAGTACATGTTGCTAATATAAGAAAATACCCTAAAACCTTAAGTAGAAGTACATGTTGCTGATAAAAGAAATTACGCTAAAACCTTTAGAAGAAGTACATGTTGCTAATATAAGAAAATACCCTAAAACCTTAAGTAGAAGTACATGTTGCTAATATTATAAGAAAATACCCTAAAACCTTTAGTAAAAGTACATGTTGCTACCATAAGAAAATACTTTAAACCCTTATATAAAAGTACATGTTGTTAATGTAGGAAAATACCCTTAAACTTTTAATAGAAGTACATGTTGCTTATGTAAGAAAAAACTGAAAACCATAATAAGAAGTACATGTTGCTAATAAAAGAAAATACCCTAAAACCTTAAGTGGAGGTACATGTTGCTAATATAAGAAAATACCCTAAAACCTTTAGTAGAAGTACATCTTGCTAATGTTAGAAAATACCATAAAACCTTAAGTGGAGGTACATGTTGCTAATATAAGAAAATACCCTAAAACCTTAAGTGGAAGTACATGTTGCTAATATTATAAGAAAATACCCTAAAACCTTTAGTAGAAGTACATCTTGCTAATGTTAGAAAATACCATAAAACCTTAAGTGGAGGTACATGTTGCTAATATAAGAAAATACCCTAAAACCTTAAGTAGAAGTTCATGTTGCTAATATAAGAAAATACCCTAAAACCTTAAGTAGAAGTACATGTTGCTAATATAAGAAAATACCCTAAAACCTTAAGTAGAAAACATGTTGCTAATATAAGAAAATACCCTAAAACCTTAAGTAGAAGTACAATTTGCAAATATAAGAAAATACCCTAAAACCTGAAATAGAAGTACATGTTGCTAATATAAGAAAATACACTTAAAACCTTAAGTAGAAGTACATGTTTCTGATATAAGAAAATACCCTAAAACCTTTAGAAAAAGTACATGTTGCTCTTTAAACCCTTATATAAAAGTACATGTTGCTAATATAGGAAAATACCCTAAAACCTTAAGTAGAAGTACATGTTGCTAATATTATAAGAAAATACCCTAAAACCTTTAGTAAAAGTACATGTTACTACCATAAAAAATACTTTAAACCCTTATATAAAAGTACATGATGCTAATGTAGGAAAATACCCTTAAACTTTTAGTAGAAGTACATGTTGCTTATGTAAGAAAAAACTGAAAACCATAATAAGAAGTACATGTTGCTAATAAAAGAAAATACCCTAAAACCTTAAGTGGAGGTACATGTTGCTAATATAAGAAAATACCCTAAAACCTTAAGTGGAGGTACATGTTGCTAATATAAGAAAATACCCTAAAACCTTAAGTGGAGGTACATGTTGCTAATATAAGAAAATACCCTAAAACCTTAAGTGGAGGTACATGTTGCTAATATAAGAAAATACCCTAAAACCTTTAGTAGAAGTACATCTTGCTAATGTTAGAAAATACCCTAAAACCTTAAGTGGAGGTACATGTTGCTAATAAAAGAAAATACCCTAAAACCTTAAGTGGAGGTACATGTTGCTAATATAAGAAAATACCCTAAAACCTTAAGTAGAAATTCATGTTGCTAATATAAGAAAATACCCTAAAACCTTAAGTAGAAGTACATGTTGCTAATAAAATAAAATACACTTAAAACCTTAATAAGAAATACAAGTTGCTAATATAAGAAAGTACATTTAAACTTAAATAAAAAAACTCATTGTATATGTAAGAAAACACGAAACTCATAACAAAGGTATTAGTTGTTAATATAAAAAAAGATTTGGAAATCATAACAAAAGTGCATGTCTTTAATAAGTGATAAAAAATATGAAGAGAAGTTTATTTTGTTTACATTACAATTAAAATACATAAGAATAAATAAATTAAAGTAGAAAATAGAAAAAAAACACCAAACACTAAAATTACAAATAAAAAGACATATTATTAACACACAAAAAAACATGAAATAACCTAAATGAACAAATAAATGAAACAAATAAAGAGTCATAAATAAATCCGAGTTATAAAAATAAGAAACATAAGAAGCATACTATAAAACAAGATATGAAAATATATTTAAAAGATTAAAGAAACCACCTCAATATAAAAACTTTCTTCATCCTAAACACTACCATCAATCTACATGTTGTTAATATGAAAATCAATAAAAATATCAAAGTTATCAATATAAGGAGCATAATACAAAACACAATATTAAATTATAAATAAAATAAAAAAACTCACATCAATATACAGTCCACGTCTTCTTTCTTCACACCATAATCTACCATCAATTCATGCGTTGTTCTTGTGTTGATAACAAATGATGCTTTTCTGTAAAAAGAAAATAAAACAAAAAAATTTTGAAACATTTTGATTTCCTAACAACAGTTCTTGGTAATAATTACATGTAAAATAAGTACAAAACATTTAAATACAACATATCTTACAACTAATACAAAAATAATGATAATTGAAAAAATTATAAAAGAAAACCCTCAACTCCTCGGCCATGTACCTGGAGAGAAAACCCTTAACTCCTTTGCCATGGACCCTGAGAGAGACCATGATACCAACAAAGTTTGCTTTCCCCTTCAATACCTTAGGTTGAGATACATGAACCCGCGTGCAAGGCCCTTCCGGTGGTGCTGATATCACATGGGCTGAGAACGTGCCAAAGCCTGCCTGGAAAAATCCTGGAGGGTTTTTGGCATACATAATGTTTAAGTACCTTGCAGACTGGGTGACCCAAACAGCGTCAGCGAAATTCATAGGGGGTTGATAAGGAGAGGGTGGTCCGAGAGGCGAAAGGGAGCATGCATGAGAGGTGGGTGTTCATGAGGGGGAAGGGTTTAAAATGATGCTTCTCTGAGTTCTCTGAGAAAGGTGGTGGCATTTCCATGATTTTATACTACCTGAAGTTTGTAATGTTGTACAGTGTGTTATAACAAAGAGTTAAATCCAAACCAACCATCAATAGACAGGGGAGGGGGGGTCAATGGTTTCAGTCCTGAATCTTAGTACATTTAACAACAGAATTTGTTATTCAATGTACTAGACCCATGAACTGAGACCATTGTCTAGATACAATATACCTACTCAGTGTTAAAACACAGAGTTTAATCAGAATGTATTGATGTGAAATGTAGATTATACACTAAAATCATGCTCTATAAGAGCATTCCCCAAACCAAGCACTTATGAGACCTAATTCAAAGTGTCACAAAATGAGACCAACAGCATTAGTCAATTAGCATTAGGCATCATCAATTTTGATTCCATTTTTAAATTTGAAAGTAAAATGTGCGTAAATATACTCTACACACTATACTCTATTATACACATCATAAGTAAAGATCCTGTCTATTTGTTTACTATATTAAACAAGATTTCAACATCACATTTCACCATTTTATTGTACTAAATTTTATCTGCCTAAAGTATCATAGAAATTAGATTATACGTATTATCAATAAACTTGCATGTTACAGCCCTCTAAACCTCTTTAATGTAGTTCTATCAACACTCAAAGTTTAAAGTTTATTATAAGCAGAGAATTATGAAATATTAACATATTAAATAATATCATGCAATTATACATGTATTTACTTGGCCAAAGTCACCCTTATTATCAATTAAATTGCTATGTTAGATAGAAAGCAATTTTAAGTCTCAATTATTCCAATGCTGAATAACTATAAAAAAGCTAATGAGCCCAATTGCTCATGAAACAATCATGGAAGTTCAGTTGTACTGCTACAAGATCTAATGATTGACATTCCAATTTGAGGCAGTCAGACTTGGCATTTGTTTGAAACCCTTCTCAAACCCATACCTTGATGAAATAGGCTATATATTCTTATATATACTGAAATCTCAAGCAATGATCTTGACAAATTCCAAATGTAAGTATGAAACTGAAGAATACTGAGCAATGTTATAATATTATTTCTAGCTATAAAGTTATAAAGTCTAAACTTAATGAATTCTAAAATAATGAGGCCAAATATTGCATTATTATTTCAATATTTATTATTTTAATTTAGTGATGAATACAGATCAGCCGAGAGACGGAAATAAATCAAATATATTAATTAATTTAAAGCAGTATAAGAGTATCTGGCAGTAAAATTATTCAATTAAGTCAATCAAGCTCACAAAGTTCACTGTTGTTCTAGCTTCCGTCTAATTAAAACCCGATCTAAAATTACCACTAGATCTGGCCTTTTCCAAAGGAAGGTCACATTCAGGTGACCTTTTCTCATCATAATATTTATGACGAAATTGTTATGATACGTAACTTGTTCAAATCGTCTACGTCACGCAATTTGAAATGAGACACCCAATTGCAGACTGTGAATAATACCGCTGTTAGATTTGCATGCAAACCTTGGTCTAAAAATAAAAATTACGAAATCAAAATGTGATTAATAGTGTTTTCGACGTGACCTTGCATTGACTAAGTAGAGATCCAGTACGATAACGCGAGTAGAACAGGATCTCTGTTTACGGAGATTGTTCTAGCTTGTATCAGACATGGTTGATGTAGACAAACAATAAAGTAAAGTAACCAGCTTCAGATAATTTAGTTCTTTGGGATAACTGAATAGTTGATATCCATATTTTCTAGATCTTCAAAAAGTTTATTGAGACAATAAAGGTATTGCCTCTTAGACAATGTCTCTTAGAGTAATAATCATATCAATATAAAATCATCATGTTATAAGAACTAGGCTAGTTGCTACAAACTTGCATCAACCAATATAATAAACATAAAGCCTCAGTTTATGTTACTGTTGATCATCTCTAAACCAGTGCAATCAGGAAAAATACTGCATACTTATCTTAAATTTATTAAATGTTCGAACTACCATTAAGCTATGATGAGGTATATCTAACAACTGTAATGCAACTATTTGAAATTTAAATTTCAAGAGTCATTCTTAGATGGCACAATATATTTTTATACTGATTTCAAAACAAATATAACTCGGTATTATAATAGAGTAACTCACATTTCTTAGAATTGAAAATACACTGACTTAATAATTAAACAAGAGATGTAATGTGAAAACCACATTAAAGCCAGATCTAAAAACTTTAACGCAAAAATTACAAAGGGAAGTAATCATTGCCCATGCACCATCCGGCTAAAAATGAGAAATTCTATATACAGCTGACCAAAACTGTACAGAAAACATTGAACATATTTAAGTAAATTTATCGCACAAAATAGCATTGCAATATTTAATATGTCTTCATAAAATTCACAAAAACAGTGAAAACTTTAAAATGAAATCCATTCTCTTAATATTATATAACCGTATCATTGAAAATAAGGGCTAGAAAAAGTTACCATAATCAAACCCATGTTCAAATGTACAAGCATATGAACAACAAAACTTCTAATTCAAATCTATTCAAATAATTATGTCTATAGAGTAGTATCATCATTTAATCAAAACAATAATCTGTGCATACATCAAAGTCATCATTATCAAAGCCATACACATGTCTGTTCATTTTAAATAAACCTCTATCTACAATACAAAACTTAGTAAACATTGTGCTTATGGTTAAGTTTAGCCACATGGAAATGCTTGTTATCATATACAGGACTATAGAGGGTGGTTTATCTAACCAGCTCTCTAAGAATCACCCTTCAACATTATTAGATTGACCCAACAAATTTCCCTAACTTAGTCTGATCAAATAAATCTTATTTTAATAACCTCTATCTACAGTACAAACCAAATCATACATGTGACTATGGTTCTATCTACAGTACAAACCAAATCATACATGTGACTATGGTTAAGTTTAGTTACATGGGAATACTTGTTATCATAAATAGGACCATGGGTGTGGTTCACCTAACCAACTAACATAGATTAACCTTCAACAAGAGACCAACAACTTTACCTAATAATAATCTTTATATACAAATTTCATAGAAGGATGTGTCTTGCAGTAACACATGAAAACTTGCAATTAATAAGAAACGTTTTAAATGATATATCTATCAATACATACATTTTAATGTATAAAGAAATTTAATTAAGTATTTGTTACAACGATAATACATTGTAAACATTTCAGTCAACTCTGATTTACAAATACAATGTACATAAGCTAACATATTACTAGCAAGTTGATTTCATTTGAATTTATAAATGAACACTATAAATGTAACTAACATCTAAACAATACTCGATACAATAACATCTTCCGATCTAGTTATCCCCCCAGAATTCACTGTGTCCTTCACTAGATTACTCGGATTGTAGATCTTTTACGATCTACTTCCGATCTAGTTATCCCCCCAGAATTCACTGGGTCCTTCACTAGATTACTCGGATTGTAGATCTTTTACGATCTTCTTCCGATCTAGTTATCCCCCCAGAATTCACTGGGTCCTTCACTAGATTACTCGGATAGTAGATCTTTTACAATTTTCTTCCGATCTAGCTATCCCCCCAGAATAAACTGGGTCCTTCACTAGATTACTTGGATTTTAGATCTTTTACCATGTTATCTGGTATATTATTCTATAGTTTCAATTATATATTATCAATGATCCACCTTTTTTTTTTTTTTAATAATACTCGCTTGGATCATTTGTATTTTTTCTATATATTATTTTTGTTTATCTGTATTTTTTTTTATTTCATATGATCTATTTTGGAGCTTTATTATCAAGCCTGATTAGAGCTATTCACATGTATAATGTATAAATATATTTTAAAATCTTTTTAGTTTCTAATTTCCCAAATATCATAAACCAAAGATGGAACAACTAAGCTGACAATAATACGAAAATTACCTTGTTTGATACATTCAAATGTATGTAGATGACCATCATTTACTTGTTTCTGTAACTTCTATCACTTGGTATATAAAGTATAAATTTTCAATCAAACAAAGAAGGCATAACCATCTGATAGCCAATAAAACTTCAATCGCCATCAAAGTTTGGGGGGATGCACATTTAGTGCACTCAGAGTTACGAAAATGACAAATTTGGTACACTGGATGCACATTTAGTGCACTCAGAGTAAAGAATATGACAAATTTGGTACACTGTACAACTTACAAGTGTACTTAGTGAAGTGACCAAAAGAAATTATAGAAACCTACGCCATTTATTCACACGCAGTCTACTATTTTGTATTGTAAATACAGATTAAACAATATTGGAACTCAAGTGATGACATTGATTGCATGACTTCTTAGTTATATATTAATTGAAAATTAATTACAAAAATTACAACAAAAGGATGGGTCATACTATAGAGTGTTTACTGTATCTTAAGAATATCACAATACTCTTTAATAAAAACAATGAATCAGTAGTAATTTATTAATCTGTTTTTAATGTAAATCATGATTTTCATGGGTTTAGTCCTAGAGGCACACTTTGTTTTTACTAACAAGTTATTCAATGTTTTCTTTACAAGACTGGTCATTCAGTACATAAATATGTTCTCTATTTTTTTTCATGTGGTACAGAGTATTCAATTTATTAAAAAATCAAGTAAATTGTAAAGACAAAAAGAAAATAAGTTAATAGTTTGATACAAAAACTTTCCTACTTAAGCAGTTAAAATAATAATTTAGCCAGCGCTTTGATTTTTAAAATTTTCAAAAAGGAACCGGTTTAAGATCAAATATACCCATAAAAACAGTGGTCGTTGCATTTCCTACAACTATGCTCTCCTAAACCAAAAATAATTGACAAAACAGGCACTATTGCCATTAAGACAATTATGACAATAATGAGTATTATCGAACATTATTAGGCTACAATGTATCAGGTTTATTTATAACTAGAGTAAATACAGAATCATACCATGACTTTGTAAGTAAACGACAAAACAGAGTCCCGCTCTTACATACAACAATATGTTGCGCCGTAATTTGTGAACTCCAAGCCATTGTTGACCAGAAATATACCTCCTTAGGAAGCATAAGACCTACTGTGCACTATTTAAATCTATGAGGTGCTCTTGTTAGTTAAATAATTTGCACCCTATACCAGTGCTTGTACTTACACGGACAGGCCGCTAGCTCGATGACACTCTAATTCATACATTATATATAAATTAGAGTTTCATGGAGCTAGAGAACTGGGCCGAAATATTACACCAACATCTACAATTTCCAAGTGTACAGAACAATGGAAGAAGTCAATTACTAACATTATCATAGTAATCACCATAGTAAATGAACTTTAACTATTACAGAAGAGTTCAGAATAGTACTCACATTCATAAATGTCTGACTTTTACAGCGAGTACAACTTAACCTGCATGTTTTGTATGTATCAAAATTGATATAGTACTTTAAAATAATTTCTAACAGTCAAAACTATTGTTTCTTACTGGGAGAATAATCAACAGAAAATAATAATATTCTTTTTACCTGATACAAGGGAGATAACCTGAATTCAATTAACCATGCTTACTATGGATGTTGTTAATGATAATTTAAACCCAAAAGTATATCAAGACTATAGAATTATACATGTTCCTTGTAAATGTTATAAAAAAAACCATAAAATAAGCTACATTTATCTATCAAAACTCTTAACCTCATATTTTTAAAAGTTGATGAATAGTCTTTTTTGAAAATAACAATAAAGACAGGAGTAAATTTATTCATCTAATGCAATATTTCACTAAAATGAATATTAAATTCTGATGCGTGATTTTAACAATCAACAGTATACAAACTGTAAGGTATTAAATAATTAAAACAAAAAGTCTTACTAAATTTTATCAATATTAAACAAGTGGTTGGATTTTGAAACCTAACAGAGGAAAAACATTCAACTTTAAAAGTCTGAATAAAATTGTTGGGATATCAGTTCCTGCACTATATTTTCCTATACCTCTTTCTATAGAAAGAGTATAAAAGGATATTTATTTGACAAAAGATACAGTACTTTACTTAGTAAGCTACATCAACCTATTCCATTGCAAGCTAGAACATTCCAGCACAATGCTTCCCCACATGTGGAAGAATGATTGTCTCTTTGAGACTGTTTAAAGATTCCAGATAAATTTATCAAATATAGTATTGTTTAGAACAAATTTTAGAAATTCAATATGCAATATGAACTTTAACAAATCTGAAATCTGACCAAGTTGTCTCCAGCATAAAATGTCAACTATGAACTATCACATGAACTCTTGACTAGGTCTCAAACTCTGTGCCAAGTTTGAGTATTTTTAATACACTTGATAACTAACAAGATTTCATTGATCAAGTGGTCGAATCTGCTGAATCATGATCTTTTGGTCCTTTTCTGCTGTGAGTTTGATGCTTCTAACATACCAGCCATGAAACTTAAAACTAAATAATATCAGAAAAAAGAATACAGGAAAATATGTGGAATCTAAAAGTTTGACTTCTACCTAATAATACAAAATGAAAATATCCTAACTAAATGCAGCTTCTTGGCAAAAAAAACTTTGCACTTCCCAAAAGAAATACAGGTAGCTATCAGAAAGTAAGAGGCAAAACCATAGACAATCCAATGTCTATGGACAATCAATGCCCACGTTACCACTCCAACATATCGAATGAGGTATTTTGACCTTAAATTTGATTCCACATAATACGAAAAAAATGCAATGCAAAAAACCTAAAGTAAATGCTATCTATCTCACATAACACACCAAAAAAAAAAAAACTGTGCATCCCTCAAAAGATATATAGGTAGCTATCAGAAAGTAAGAGGCAAAACCATAGACAATCCAATGTCTATGGGCAATCAATGCCCACATTACCACTCCAACATATCAAATGAGGTAAATTGACCTTGTTTAGTATGCAAAAAAAGGAGGCTGATAAAATATATTTTGGAAAAAAAAACTTGAAACCTAAGCAAACAATCCTATCACGAAAAAACTAAATGATTCTTTCTATATCAAACAGACAGCAGAGAAGGATCTAAAGATCATGATCCAGTATCTTAGACCACTTGACCAATAAAATCTTGAAAGTAACTGAGTGTATTGAAAATACTGTAACTCTGCACAGAGTATGAGACCTGGTCAAGTCAGACCATTAAACCAACAACAAACATTCAGTACCACACAATTAAACTTAGATTAAGTTCATTATTTGAGTATTTCTAAAAGAAGCCAATGAAATATGCTATACTATTAGACAACAGTTACTATGCAACCAAAATGTTTACAGCTAGAAGTGTAAGTTTTTAATTGATTTTGATAAATTTTATGGGCTTTTTTTTCCAAGAATTTAATTCAGTAAATTCCGTAAGATCATTGATTGAGACTTCAACATACATGTATAATATAAGCTAAATTTATACAAACAAGCAAAATAGACAGTTGTGTCAAGATGCAGTTTTAAACAGTTTCGTAGATATCAAAACACCCCATCCATCTTTCCTTCTCCAAACCTAATTGAAGAGATTCTAAGATACCTAACATGCCACCCATCTCCCCTCATCCAAGCCCAATAGATACCTGGCACCTAACCCATCGCTTCTCATTCCAACACGTTCAAGCCCGATTGAAGTGTTTCCTAGACAGTACCCAACCAATCTCTCTTAGTCCAGGCCCAATTGCAGTTTCTAAGATACCTAGCACCTAACTCATTGCTCCTTGTTCCTACCCAATTGAAGTGTTTCTGAAATACTTAGCACCCTGCCCATCTTTCCCCCTCCACAACCCAATTGAAGAGTTTCTAAGATACCTAGCACCTAACTCATCGCTCCTCGTTCCAACCCAATTGAAGAGTTTCTTAGATACCTAGCACTTATACTTGTCAGTAAAACTGAAACAAAGACGTGTGAGTTGGTTGACAGAACTACATGTACTTTTATTGCCTAAAAATAAACTGAGTAGTAAATCAGAGACATGTGTATCACTCCTCAGGTTAAACTGGTCAGGCATTTGAATTGTTGATAGTTTTCGACTTGTAAAAACTAAAGCAAAATCGCAGAAAGTCTAAAAACTGTCAACAGTAAATTATAGCATGTCCTATACTAACATCATAGGCTGGTTCCTTTAGTTTAAATAACATTTTATTAATTAAAAAATGCTGTAAGTCATGAAAATTCCATTATGCTTTATCAATTATTTTACATTCATTAGAGTTTTATAATGATTGCTATTTTGAAATTCCTACAGAATATGAAAATTTTATAATATCTTATTAAAAATAAATTTAAAATTCCTTTAGTATTAATACACTCAATATACTAACAAGATATCATTGATCAAGTGGTTGAAACTGCTGAATCATGATCTTATGGTTCTTTTCAACTGTGAGTTTGATGCTTCTAATATACCAGCCAAGAAACATAAAACTGAATGATATGAAGAAAAAAATATAAAGGAAAATTATGTGAAATCTAAAAGACTTCTACCTAATAAATGAAATATCCTAACTAAATGCTGCTGCTTGGCAAAAAAAACCACTTTGCACTTCCCAAAAGATATACAGGTAGCTATCAGAAAGTAAGAGGCAAAACCATAGACAATCCAATGTCTATGGACAATCAATGCCCACGTTACCACTCCAACATATCAAATGAGGTAAATTGACCTTGTTTAGTATGCAAAAAAAGGAGGCTGATAAAATATATTTTTGAAAGTCAAGTATTTTCTAAATGCAACCTAAAGGAAGTCAATTAATGATTCAAGCAATATCAAACTCACAGCAGAAAAGAATAAAAAGATCATGTTACAACATCTTAGATCAAATGACCAATAAAACGTTGAAAGTAACTGAGTGTATAGAAAATACTCAAATACAAACTTAAACCAAATTCAATTGAATTCAATTAAAATTCAATTCAATTCAAATAAACTCCATTGGATTCACTTCAATTCAGTTTAATTCAATTTAATTTTATTTTATTTTACCTGATTAAATTTAAATTCAAAATTAATGCAATTCAAATTCAATTTGATGCTTTCAAATTCATATTTCATATATTTTGAATTTTCAATAATTAATGAAAGTTTACCCTATATCATTAATTTGAAATTTTAATTACCCAAAAAATTCCAAGACAAATTTTAGTTAATTAAGCCTATGAAAAGGAACACAGATAAAGTCATGGAAACATCCATACATATCATGTACTTAATTCAGATGTATAAATATCCTATGATATTCTGCACTCAGTCAAGCTGTTGCTGAGCATGGTATAATATGCCAAATAAATTTCAAAAAGCACAAAACTTATGACATTGCAGCATATGTACATACTGCTAAAAATAAGTTTTTTTTTACATATGTACACATGCAACATACACATACAGCTTTATACTCTTCGATACTTAAAGTATACAAGTCAGTTTATCACAGGTGAGTGACAAACCTAAATTTTCCTTATTATAGTATATACCACAGGGAATTGTCAAATTACCTCCCTTTGATTTTTCAAACATACCCTTTATAGTATTTTTATATACTATAAAAGGTATGTTTGAAAAATCAAAGGGAGGTAACTTGACAATTCCCTGTGGTATATATAGAGAATTATCTCTGTATACTGTAATAAGGAATATCTGGATCTTTCACCTGTGCAGTATACAGCTACAATTGTAACTGACCAAGGGATCAGAACAAATTGTCATTAAATGACAAAAAACACTTGTCATGAAACCATAACCCTCCTCATAGATATACTGTACAAGGGATGATCCAAAATTATCAGAACTATGTGACTCTAAGAAGAAAATGCATTAAAGATAATACATGAGTACGATCTTTTCATTGCAAACAGTGGTGATCGCATGTACACCAATATCATATAAGTTTACCATGAACACAGTCATATTGTCATTCTTGAGTCAAAACCTTGTAACTTCAATTCCAAAAGGTAAAGTTAAGAGGATTTGACTCAACAGTGACAATATGAGAATAGCAGTAACATTAGACAGTAATGTTTGGTAAGGGGTTTTCTAAGAGTTGTCTCTTCAAATATTCGAAGCAACAGACTAGACACAAACTGTATGGCTCATCCTTAATGTATCCAACAGTGAGGCTAGTCAACCATAGAAACTCTTAGATTTATGCATTTTCTTCACAAATACTTCAATTTCTAAACTTTAATAGCATTTAAGAGCTAATTATTCAAGTAATTGTAGAATGCTGCATGCTTACAAATATTCATACCAATATCTATAATAAATTAATGCTCCAATTATGCCGACAGACCGAAGATAAAGTCTAAAGAAAAACATGTTTATATAATCAATACAATGATTTCATCTAACTTACAAGTTGAATTCAGTAACAAATGAAAAGAACTGCTACAAATACTAGGGCTGCATTGTCAAGTTGATGTATTGCAAAACCATATTACAGAACGAAAAGGCTAATTAAATCGCAATATAAATGACCAATTAGTAAAATGAAATAAACTTTCTGTACGGAATCAAGAATATTTTGTAGAATTTCAATGAAACACCAAAATAACTCAATGTAAAAATAAACAAAATGCCTTAATATTTGATAATTTGAAAGTTATTCTTACTGTAAGCGTAATAATTTCATAGGAACAGATTAATAAATACAGACTGTCTCATTAACAACGACATTGTGAACTCTGATAAATACCCTATCATTTTTTTATGCTTAACGGTGAAGCGTCGCGTTTATCAATGAAAAAATAAATATTGAAAATATAAATTTTTTATTTTCATCATAGTGAAAATATAACCTTATATTTTCATCGTTCATGACGTCTAAGAAGATAAATGACGTCAACTTGGAGTAGAAATGACGTCCCGTTATAATATGTGTAAAATACATCAAATTAAACACAAAACTAAGCATGAATGAAACGGAAAATTCGCCGATTTCGGTGTTAGATCGATTTATATTGCACCTTGTGAGCTCAGAAAATGACATTTTTACTCGTGGCTACGCCACTCGTGAAAATATGTTTTCAAAGCTCACTCGATGAAATATAAATTGATCTTACACCGCAATTAGCGAATATCCTCTATCTACTCTAATCATAAAATTTTCATTGGATTTTTACATTTATTAATATACAAGGTAGAACTTGCCTTTGATTCATAATGTTAAATGTTTACAATTGGATGCTACATCAGCCAACTTTGTAAACCAAAAAGATTTATTCTAAGATTCTCTGGTTTGGCAAGTTTATCCCATAACCAGTACAAAAGTTTATTGAGGCCAAGTTTAATATTGTTTACATATATCATGAAACATATTGTATCACAAATACTGTCATGATCTGAATGGCATCACATCTTCACTTAAGGTAGACAGTCCTGGTAGATACTGAAAGTCCATTCATTACAGCACTATGTCAAACCGATGAAGTTAATGAGTTTATTTTCAATAAACAAGTGTTTGTTTCTGTACAAACTAAGTAATGAACTGAGTTGTGCATTCAAATAAACACATTGACTATAAAACTTTGTACTAATTTTGGATCATCCCCTGTACAGTCACTCTTTGTATACAACTCACTGTACAACATTACAAACTCCTGTTAGCACAAAATCAAGGAATACCCACCAGCCTTTCTCAGATACTTTCAGATAACACCATTTCTCACCCCACCCACAACATGAATCAGCCCGACCATCCCATACACACCTACCCTTCCATCCCCCCATACACACAACTCCCTACCATCCCTACAAACCCCACCAACACTGTTCAGATCTCAGATTCTAAAATTTACCAGCCAATACAAGATAACAGGAACATTACGTATGACCCCTCTAATCAGACGACACTCCACCCAACCTTGCTTAGTGACATCAACGGTACGTCCGGGGCTTGGGCTCACAACCAACTTCCAGTAAATCCAGGTTCCACAAACCTTGCAGTCTTATAATCTATCCCAAAATCCAAGACTTAGGATAGATGCTTGTACAACTCAACAAGAACATTATTCTAGAACAAATGTTCAATAGACAATATCCAAAACTCAAATGTCCGGGTTTTCCCATGTAAGTATTATTATAAAGACCATTCACAGTTTTTTGCCAAAAGAACAAAAAAAGTTTTCTGTTTACAAAATTCCATTTAAAAAGTGTGTAACAAAAAAAGTATTTTAAAAAATATGGAAAAACACAGCACCTGAGACCTGGAGAAAGACTATAATGAATAGTAAATGATAACAGCATAAAATGCAAGAAATATTGATGGATCAGCGCAAAAACAAGTCTATTTTCTCGTTATTTACATGAAGTTAAACTAGTTTTGCACTGCACATAAATAATTCATTAGATAAATTAAGATATCCTAGCAGCACTAACAGAGTAGTAAAAAATATTGCACTTCTTAATTAAAAATAAAATGAACAATTTCTTGAATTGAAAAATAAAGCATATTCACTTACTTATATGAAGGTATAATAGAAAGTATTGATTGTTAAAAAAACAAATAAAAATTTAAAAGACAAAAATATGTACAAATGTATATTAATTTTTCTAAGAATGTGTTAAATGCTTCAAGAAACAACAAAAATGAATTCACATGACAAAAATGAAAATGACAATTCATTATCAAACTGTAGAATAAAGAATGCTAACAAAAATAAATATTGACCATAATCTGAATAACAATAAAAGTTAAAAAAAGTTTTAAAGAGTCAAGTTGCTTATTGAAATTGTTAAATAGGCTGTATAAGATGACGGGGAACAGGGTAAAAATGAACAGGTCAATTTAAATTCAATAAAATAAAAAAAAAAGAAAATTCAAATAGAAATTCAACTAAACAATCATTAATATTGTAGCTCGTGGAAAAAATAATCTTCATATAATTACTAACCTGCGTATGTAATTCAATCTGGACACAATTAACATGTATCTTTTATAGGCATCGAAACAAATAAATATCACTTACTATGTTTATTGATATAGATCAAAGGGAACTAACTACAGTATGTATCGTTCCTATTCAGAAAAAATCAATACTGTATTATCTCCCTTTCATGAACACCAATAAACATGGATCACAATATCAGAGATATTTCATAACTCGGGTGACCTTCATGGTTCCAAATCAAAAACACTATTATATACAAAGTGTTTTTGCTTAGGAACTGTGCGGACAGCCTTTGTTTCAGTATATTCTAGAATAATGTTCCTGTTGTGATGCAACAAACATACAAAACCCACCCATGAATGTAGCCACAAATAAAAAATACAAGTTACATTTCCAAAAATGATACCAGGGGATACATACTTCAACTTGTACATGTATAGTTTGTTTTCCTAAACTGTAAAATTTGAATAATTTCACCATGACAAAATAGGTTTTCTTATGTAAATATGAAGGTAAACATTGGCACAGCAAGCAGGCATTAAAACATAAAAGCTTTAAGTATATTCTACCCCATCTGAAAACACCAAATATGAATCCCACAATTCAAGACAACAAACATTAAACGCAAGTGGTCACAGTGAAATTATTCATATTTGACAGTTGAGAAAAAAAGCCAATGATATCCAAACAATATAAGAAAGTGTACCATCTGAATAAAAGTTTACCCTTACAGAAGTAGAACAAAAGCAGATAGGCTTTTTAAGATAAATTCCAAGAAAAAAGATCAATTTTACACCTAACCTTCTCTGTAAAAAAATATTATAAATATATTGAAATCCCCAGAGATGAATTTGAGTAAACATACTTTATTATCATGTAAGATATCATTGACACAACAATACAACAGAATCAAAGGTGACCAGCATGGTCCAAAACCATACAAGACACAATGTATATATAGAATCTTTGATGGTTCGGGATCATGAAGATCATCTTTGTATTAAACAAATTAATGATAATTAACAAAGCATAAAGACTTTCTGGACAAGATCATTACAAAACAGGAATATGGAACCATCAGATTAGGAAAATGGACAATACTGTCAAACACATAATGGTATGAAATACATAAAATAAAATAAACTTAGCTTTTGTCTTCTCTTCATTCTTTCAACTTTCCCATGTTCCTTGTGAAGAGTGTTTCACCATGTCTAGTTATTCAATATGTTGAGCTCATACATATGTGTATATAACAGCACAGTAAACAACAACTACTTCCAGCCACATCTTATGGTAGAAGTCCTGCAAACATAAGAAATATTACATTATAGATTATATAATAACAATTTACATGTATTATCCGCACTGTTGAAACTAGTTGGATAGCTGTCCGGCTAGATAAATTGGTAGCACACAAGTCTACTGATCCAAGAGTCATAGGTTCAATTATCAGGTAGGGTATTCTTTGTCAGAGCTTGATCATGAAATAATTTATATGGACGATCTCCCTCCTACAACTTATTCTAAATAAAGAAAACAGTTGTCAGTCTTTGATAGATGTTTGTACCTAGTTACTCGTTAAATAGCTAAAATAACATAAAAAACTTAATCTGTTGCTAAATTATCAACAAAAACGTTAAATGCAAATGAGTTCTTGTTCATACCCTGCAGAAATGATCATGGTCAAACCATGTTTCAAACATGTTTCAAACATGGTCGTTCATGTTCCAAACATGTCCAAATAAGATGTTCCGGCGTTGTTATCACAACGTTATGGACATGTTTGGAACATGGTCGATCACGTTTGTAAATTGGCCCCCAGTTCCATAACATGGTTACAGGTAGACCATGTTCAATTTATGAAATGACCATAATTCAATTTTGTTTTGTCAACATAATTAGCATATTTGAAACATGTTAAAGTTATGAAATGACTGTATTGCAGCTTTATTCTGGAAACTTTGTTTAATACCATTACTGGTATGCGAGCAGTAGCCGTGAACGAGTAGTACCCGTGATTTTGATTTTACGCGTTTTATATACTTTCCAGAAGAAAATTAGTGTTTGTGTGATATTCAATAAGACAAAATTAAACTGTCTACAAAAAATTATAACAATCTGATAAGTATGACGGAAGATATTTACTTTAATGTCAATTAACTTAAAAATTCTTGAGGACGTCGCGCGGGGGAATCCCGTCCATGTAAATGCGCATGCGCGTACGCTATTTTTTAGGGCTGCAACGATTCGATTTGATACATCGAAACTCGATTGCAAGGGTGCCAATTCAATTTCGATTCAGGACCCGCGAGTTTCGATTCGATACTGACTTTAATTAGTGTCTACATAAGTTATAACGCTAAAAGCAAAGGCGCGCCTAAAAGTCAAAGTATACGTTGACAGTGAAACTAGGTTTCACTTTGTTACATTTCTGTTAAATTTCCATTACGATTTAATGTAGGATGATTGGAAACTCTGTTCAAAAAATACATTCTATAGTATATGCCCCGATCCTCCGCCAATTGGGTCGGTGTGATTGAATTTTACCTGTTCTGACAAACTGGCAGATTTTGGGCTCCGCATGAGCAAGCCAAGTTTTGTTGTTAGTTTATTCAAATTTAAATAGTTTTGCATGTGCAGTGTATGTTTAACTAATATGTAAAATAGTATATCAAGAACTGTATCTTTCTACAATTTATGATCCATGCTGTCTTCATGTTTTAAGTCGATATTACATTAATAATACATTTTCGCGACCTTTACATTCAAACCCAATCCATTTCGTACTTGAATAAAGCAAATATTAATTATCAGATTTTCGAGTTTTGTGTTATCCAATTTTAGTAACAATTTTATTTAATTAATATTATTTAGTTTGAAGCTTAAATATATGTATAAATGCACATTTGTTGTACACCAGTTGTATTATTAAAAAAATCGAATCGAAAAAATCGAATTGAAAAAAATAATCGAATCGCATCTAATCGACTTTCCGGTGAATCATTGCAGCACTACTATTTTTAGATTTTCCAATTTATCTATAAATCAACGGGAATTAACTCGTATTGACAAAATATCTCCTAAATTAGTTCCCTTTACAAAAAGGGGCTCACAATGGGGGAGTTAATGTTGTAAATTACTCAATTTAATTCACTATTTTGCGATCAATTTTAAAGGCCGTAAAAGGCATTACTTTTGAATGCATGGTTTTTCTTCGATGGTTATTTTATTTTTTTCATTTTTTTTTATAAAATGATGCCGTATGTGTTCCTCCATTTATTTAAGGTAGAATACCCATAAAACACATGTCAAGGAATTAGCTTTTTGCTACTTTCTTTATCATCAGGATCACAGCCTAGATTCACTGGCAAAATATTTTAACTTTTTACCGGCAAATAAATGTTTTATAACATTTTTTTGAAAATTGAGTAATGAGTAAGAATCACACTATAAATTTGAAGGGGTATATGTCCTTTAAATGTAAAAATGAATTTAATAATCAAATTATTTTCATAAATGTTGTTTAATAAAATTCACAATATTTTAATGAATGCAAATACATCAACTTTATTAACTTTACGTTGGTATTTTTACACATACAACAAGTTAATCATAGGGAGACCCAACAGAAAATGTGATGATTTTCACCAGCTTTAAAAACACAAGTCCGTATCCTTATCTTTTGACTATGAAAACAGTTTCTGCACTCCAAGTTACCATTTAAATAATTTACCTTATACCATATGGTAATTAATAAAAGAAAGAAAAAGAATTTTCACCACAGATAACTCAATTAAATGCCATTTTAATACAACGACCCCTCTTTTTAAAAAAATGTCAAAACTGTAGTGACCATGTAGTGAGCATTGAAAAAAGGTGAAAAAGTTAGTTTAAGTGATAGTTATTCAAGTTTTTTTTGCTCAAATTGTTGATTTAGATGTTGGTACACAATATATTTATATTTGTGACCCAATTTCCTAATCCTTCTACCGCGCATGCGCAAAAATAAAGGTTTAGGGGCACGAATTAACGAGAAGAGAGCATAATAGTATTATATATTCTGCCAACTATATCAACATAATAGTATTATATATTCTGCCAACTATATCAACATGTAATGTATCAGATGAGGTTGATCACATTCACATGTAAATTGGCAAATTGAAAGTTATAAAACTACAATATTCAGCAAGAAATGTAAACTTCATTACATGTTTATGATTTGACTGAATGACATTTATTATGAATGAGCTGTAGAGAACCTATCACTGACATAGCTTAAGGTCTTCAGCGAACCCGTGTTTATACTGTCAATGAACGGGTACGCTGAAGACAAGTGTATGATAAAAGTCCACCAATACTCGTGCCAGGAATCTGCCACGCTCGTATACATACATCAAGTGTGCATTGGAGAAAATTAAAGAATATCCCGTTAAAATAATGTATAATCTTTTAATTTGACAACTTACTACCTAACAAGTGCCTATTCTGAACGTAAAATATGCCAAAGTTCATTAAGGTCTTAAAATTCAATACTTTTGACAAAATGTGGACCATGTGACGTCGAGATCGACCTTTACCGTCATGATAACAATACCATGTGCTTCAACCACGCGACATTTATTTACAAAGTATGTTTGTTGAAAATAAACATAAAATGTTATATTTTTTCTTTAGTTTTACATAGTTAATAAAATTTAATTTACATACTTTTAGTTATATAAAAAATGAATAAGAAATAAAAATCTTAAATTGCTAGAAAAAAAAATGTCTTTGTTAACGAATAAATTCTAAAAATAGATTTTCATCTGGAATTCCTGGCATCAATCGGAATTACTCTGCTATGTTCGTTAACACTCATAAGTTATGACATAACCAAGAATTCCGGCTGAAACGAGATCTCGCACAGCTTCAAATGTCTGTTAGACGAAGAGATTGAATGTTTCCTAGCGAAAACGGCCTATTTTTTAATTCTTTGATATTTTAATGACCGTTTCGGGGTAAAATGATGTTTAAATGAATGTTTTATTGAATAATGCACACGATCTTATTTACAAATGGGTATCCCCGAGGCATCGGTTTTCGACGATGTAAGAAATATTCGGCCAATATGAATAAATGAAACAAAATATCTAATTGATTTACGTGTTAATCCATTGATCAAGTAATGATTAGTCCAACAAACAACATAAACATTAATTCCCCCCTTTTATGGCGTCATTTATTACTTAAGAGTAACTTCCCTTGAAAACCGTTAGTTCGGCATTGCGTCATCTGATTTCGCTGAACTGTAGTACTTTGTCTAAAAAGTCACACTGCTCAAATTTAAAAACGCGACAAACAATTATTGGTGGACCAAAAGTATAATTTAACATTTATTTGAGAGTTTAAACAGTTTTTAACAAATCTAAATCATTTAAACAACTGTAAATCTCGTAAAATTTCACTGTTATTTTATTTGAAGAGTCGGGGACTAACTGTTATTGCACAAAAAGTTTTAACCCCTTCGTAGCACTTTCATTCTTGAGAAAAATGATAAATGGACCCACCTAACACACCTGTCACAATTGCCTCAATTAAACATAAACAAATATGGTTTCAAGTGAATGTTTGTTGAGGTGAAACACTTTTTGTCTAGGGAACTGACTCATTGAGCATAAGGAACTGATGAAACTTAGTCACGTTTAAAGAGTTGTGCAGTGTACCACATGTTTCATTTATCACGTGATCTGTTTAGTAAACAGTAGGGTACACCCGAGGACAACTGTCAAAATTTATCAGACGTCTGAATGAGCGAGGAGAATGAAAATAAAGAAGCTTCATTTTGGTAATAGTGAAAATATGCAAAAATCAATGTATTGAAATGTAATTCAAAAATGAATTACTTTTCCCACATTTATTTGGAAAATTTTTATTTATTTCGACAATTATTCTCCTTAGGCGTTGAAATTAACACGTGACCGGGTCTGCGCATGAGTGAATTATGTAAATAAACCGGAAATTCATAGTTTGGCGAAATCAGATCCTCGTCGAAAACAGATGCCGTCAGGATATTTGATTAGAAAAACGAGCTTAAACGAATGGGCAATATTCTCCTGAGGTTTCATAACGGGTCTGATCCAAAACTTTAATGCCGCATCTGAGGAAAATCAAAATGTTAAAAAAGCGGCTTATAAAGTTTTGGAAGCCAGAACCTATCACTGACTGTGACAATGTTTATCATTGAATTTCTGCTACTGATAACAAGTAATGGAAAATGAAAATAAAAAAGCTATCAATTTTTGCTTTAAATTTTTTTAAAAGCACAGCCATACATCTTAACATTAGAACAGAATATAACATTTGAAAAATGAAATTAATTAAATTTGGTTATCCGAAAGTGTTATCCGAAATTATGTACACTAAAAACTTACTTGTCTTTTATCATTGTTGTCATTTGGCAAATATTTAAAAGTAAATAGATGATTTCCATATTATGAGTGCATCTTTTATAAGTTGTTGATGACAACAGATGCTTAATGACATTACAACTTTTAGTAAAATCTTCTTTAACGGAATAACCTTAAGAAAATAGCGGTAAAACACTTTGTTAGTCATGCTTTTGTACATTCGGAAGATCCTCGGCCATTCGCTACGATCAGGTCGAGGGTGTTCCAAATGGCTTTTGTAAGGTTGTGAAAAAAACCCAGTAAGTTAATACTCAGTAGTCTCCCCTGAATTTAGGAAAAATAATTTTAGGCTTCTAAGTAATATTTATAAGGATCACTATCCTACGTAAAGATTATCCTACTGTTTTATTTCAACAATTTAATGATACACTATTCATCTATAAGTATATGAATATTCAATTAAAATGTCCATACTTGTTCATAAACAGATCATGAACAGTTCATGGACATTGAGAGTATTGTGAGAAGTATGATACAACTAGCTGAACTTTTTTAACACATAGGTTTAAAATCTTAAGTTAAAATTGTAAAGACATTATTTTACAGTTCATGAATTTTTATTTGCTTGTTCATGAACATACCAAAATGCTGGCATTATTGCAGTTATCAACTTATCATAACTGTCAGGGTCAAAACAGAGGTAAAGCATGCCATATCTTAGCATTAGGAATTGAACTGAATCTGAATTCAAAACATAGCCAAAATATTCCACATGTTATGGTCTTCATTTAAATTGGATAACCATGATATGCTACGAGGGATGATCCAAAATAACGTGGACTTTTAATACTGCTCTTACAATTTTAATAATAATCATAAGACCGCACCATGCGTTTTCATAACCAAGGTAACGCCGATGCGGCGCGCGCCGTTATAATCACTATGTTTGAGAAACATATTGTATTGTTTCTCAGAAAATAATGAAACAAACAGCGCGAAACTTAACCAACTGACTTGTGGGTGTATACATGACGTCATGTCCAAATTTAACTTCATTTGATTTAGGCGTTATGGAGAAAACAACATTCATAACACGATCTCATCAACAGAACGAACGTTAAAATATTGTCACCTGACCGGATGGAAGTATGTTGCATCATAAAATTTTGTCATAATCTCATAAAAAATGCCAACCAAGACGCTTAAGTTGATTGAAAACTCTAAAAGAAAAAAATCCAGTCAGTAGAAGTTAAGTTTTTAAGTGACACGAAAAGTTTGGGAAGGGTAGAGAAAGCTTTCAAGAAAGACAGGGTGGGTGAAGAAACGGGAAAAACGAAGCGACGGCAGAGAAATCAATTTGGGAAGCACTGAATACGGACCGAGGTCTAACCATTCGCGATTTGGCAGATAAGCTTGAAATGGGTTACGGTACAATCAAGGGCATGTTTATCGGCAGCCTGCAAATGTCAAATGTGAATCGATTTTCAAATCTATTTGCCGTTATTTGACATTGAGTACTGTGCTGTGTGAGTGACGACGCCATTAATGTTACGAAGACGTCGTTGACGCGCGCCGGGTCACTGATAGTGATAGTTTTCTAATGATCATTACTTTTTACTGAGTCAGTATTTTGCTCTGAAATTTTGTAAGAATATACAGGACATGTTCTCATTTATGTTAATGTACATTGTTTTCTGATTGTACTAAGCAAACGTTAACTGTAGCAAAAGTCCACGTTATTCTGGATCATCCCTCGTATGTTTTGACTTTGATTATTATCATGGTCAAAACATATTGCTGCTTTGACAATGTTGATCAATGATATGGACATGGTCATTTCATAGTCATACCACAACCATTTCATTGCCCCCAATTTTTGTGATGGTATATCAAGGTCATATCATTGATAACCATGGTCTAAACATGGTAGGCATTGATTTGGACGTAATCATTTCCGCAGGGTTAAGTATCAACAAGGTTGAATTTTGATGGTTCTTGCTCAAGAAAACAATAAGCTTGGATTTGGTAAAACAGTTAAAAAATTATGGAATGCAATTGCTATAACAATGAATTCACTGAAAAATATAAAGACTTACATAAAATAGAGATCTTCAAAGACTTGACAAGACATCATCTCAGAGTACTTTAATACACACAACTTCATCGGTACCTATATAGATGGAAAATAAAACAAATAATTATAAATAGGTTATAAGAAATTTGAATATCATCCATTGTGTTGTTTTTAGCCCTGTTTCTTAACCTGATTGGTTGATGTTCAAAGACTTAAGTTTCAAAACCAAAATTAATTTGAACTCATGTATGTGGCAAATTTACCTTTTCCCACATGACGTCCGAGAATAAGTAAACTGTTGACTGATTCCACCCAAAATGTACTAAGTCAAAATGTAATGAATTATGTATAGGACTAATATCATTATTTTTTTAGATTGATAGGCCACAAGGAAAAAGAAAATAATGTTACTTTTTTGAATAAAAAAACAACAACAAAACTTTGTTACAGGCAGTTGAATAAAAAGTTAAATTAAATGTATTATCTATTTGTATTATAAAAAAATACAACATAAATCTGAACTAGACAAATTCTTCCCTTATGCTACACCTAAACACAGTGCCATCAAAAATTATCATTACACTAGTAAACAAGTTTTTTATATTAAAACAGTTAAAACAAATTCCAGCTGTAATTATGTGTCACGGCGCTTACCTGTTCACATTATGGGAAGAAGGATATGTAAGCGGCCGGATAGCTCAGTTGGGAGAGCACTCGCCCAGTAAGTGAGAGGTCCTGGGTTCGAGTCCCGGTCAGGCTGCATATTTTTCTATCCCTGTGACATATGCATTAGATTTCAACAAGTGAAAGATGAATGATGATATTTATACAGTAGTAGGTGTTGAACATGTACATGTACAAACAATTTTTTTCTTAAATTTCTCAAGTACAGGTAAAAATCATAGACAAATCACATTTTTACAAGTCTTTTGATTGAGGGGTCATTGGTTCGATTCTCGGTCAGGGCATACATTTGTCATTTTCCCTCCTAACAATGATTCTTAATCATTTAAGGCAGTTGTCAGTCACTGACGATATAATGTGCTTAGTAGTTGGTTAACAGCTTAATCCAGAGATTTAGCCTATCCAGAAACAGTGTGTGGGTTGACTTGCCACCGTAATATGACCTATACAAGGTGTTGCTACAGCGTTAAACCCAACAAACAACAAAATTTCACACAATAAAAACTGAAAAATAGTTCTACTTACCAAAGAATGCAGGGTAGAGGCAATGTTCAGTTCAATGTTTGATAAGACCATGTACATGTATGTATCAATAACAAAGCCAACAGATCTGTGTTGTTTGATAAGACATCAGATGATATGGTGATGAAAAGTGAAGTCTGTGATGCATGAAAAAGACAAAACATTGAGTTGAAATATATATGAACGTACATTAAAGACACATGTGGGTACAATAACAATCATACAATATAAAGTAAATTGGGGGAATAAAAACAATATGCCCTGATTGGGAATCGAACCTGGTTCTCCTGGGTGGTAGACGAGACACTCAACCGCGTCGCTAAAGGGTTAACCCAACAGCAAGGCTGTTGGAAGTGACTATATAGTCACCTACGATCACCACACTCTTCCCCTCTTTACTTTTTGGAGCTGGCATCAACTGCACATACTTGCAATTTCTATCCATTTCCGCCGGCCATATACCCGCACACCGAATTATCCTCGTCGCCACTAAAGTAAATTGGGGGAATAAAAACCATATGCCCTGATTGGGAATCGAACCTGGTTCTCCCGGGTGGTAGGCGAGACACTCAACCGCGTCGCTAAATGGTTAATCCAACAGCAAGGCTGTTGGAAGTGACTATATAGTCACCACAAATACAACATATTTTGAATTTATAAAACATTCAGTTTTCTCTGCATTATGGGAACAAACCACAATGTTATTTAACAAGATCTTCAGCTAACCCGTGTGTATCTAAATCTAAAAGCGTGAAGATGATCACTAGAAAACAATGTCTTATGCCGACCAAGTCAGACGAGAAACTTTTCTGAACAAACTTATGCACCATCATCATAAAAAATACATAAATATCAGTATTATATCTTAACAACATGTTATGCTAATTGGCAGACTCGTAATTGGATACCAGATTCTTAATTGCAACAAGTTGATCAACATTGATCAAGATTCATTTCATAAATAAATAAAGATTTGGTATCAGAGACACACGTACAATGTATATTATATCATACCGAAACAGATTTAATAAATATTCATTTTAAACAAAATAAATTCTAAATACATTTTAAAAAAATCAAAATGTCTTACCTGTATAAAAGTATCCAAACAACTGATTTAACAGGTGCGAGCTTTGAAATTTCAAACACAAACATTTCACACATTTTACCTATTGTCTACACCATTGTATATTAGGTATCAATAGAGCGCACGTGAAATAAGTTTCGTTCACGGTTCTCAACCAATCAGAAAGCTTACCGCTAGTGATCTTGAGGTTTCATAAATTTGACTGCGGGACAAAACGCACATGGACTCAAAAGATTGGAAAATCATTCGTGGCTACCTCTCGGATGATTCCGTAAAATGACGATCAGTGTTAGCACGGGAATAGCCGAAGTGTACCGAATATTTTGCCAGTCAAAGGTATAAGAAACGTGCATCGAGCCAACGACAATCCCTTAAATTTGATTTACAAATTTAATTCAATGTAAAAAAGTTCTCTATGCTAAGTATATAAATATCATTTTTTTCTGTTATCATATCAAATAAACATACATAACAATTGTCTCCTCTATTTCATAACTATATACCTATATGTATTAAATACTTAGTTTTAAATTTTCGCTCAAATCACATTGGCTGTCTGCTTGTCCAAATGATATAGACTGAGAAATACCATCTGACGGGAGAGTAACCCTGGCCCACCTATACCGGGGGGTCGATTTGACTGGGTTGCCTCTGAAACACAAAACAAGTGTATACCATGTCATAGGGGTAGGTCACCTGGGGCGGAGCCGTCTGCAATCCTTATGCAGCGACATCCGCCTTATTTGCCCTGGACCTTCAATGTATGTCTGCCATCATACTTAAATATATACCATTATTTAACGACTCGTTTTTATCAAAATTATGTAACTCCATCGACCTAATTTTGGGGGCTGTCACGACATACTCTCAGTGGTGATGATGACTCCACACTCTGAGGTGTTAGCCCTGTGGCCAGCCCCCAACAAAAGCCCCCCTTGATTCTTTTTAAATTTTTATGTTGTTCACTTTGAACATTATTAGATCACTTGTCTGCACCCTGTTAGCATCTAAGGGCCGGTTGGTTCAATGCAGGACAGGGGCAGTCAAAAGAGATATCCCCTATGAAACATCATATAGCAAACCTAATCGGACAGTCTTAGTCTACATTGGTGTATCTAAGTGACATGTGTTACAATACATATCTGGGGCCAAGGGCTGTCTGGTTTAGATTTTTTGCTAGTTAGACCAGTCTGAATTAACCGGTCTACCACTCAGCAATAAATCTCATATATGTTTGTGTGTCTCGTTCGGTGGTACCTGTGGGGGTCGTGTCTTCTCAGGGCCACCGGGTATTACAGACCAAAACCCAGTTATATTATTAGTATTACTATTAATAATATCAAAAACAGAGGCTTCCCAGAAATCCATCCTCCTCTCAAGCACTGCTGAGCCCCCACCCCTAATATGTATAGACCTAGTTATACCAAATAAAATCAGGTAGTAGTCAAAACTGAAACCAACATAGTCAACCATGCCGGTAAATTTTAAAAACAGATTATACTACCCTAAAAAAGCATGGGGTTAAATAAGTACAAGTATAGCCCTTTTGAGGGCTTTCAAAGATCTCTTGAAATATACATGTACGGCCTTTTTCAGGGCTATTTATCCCCAGTTATATTGTGTAATATAAAGTAAAATCAGGGAATCCCTGTTCGGCCAATCAACCCCTTTTAATTTGTATATAATTTGTGAATAATCCATATTTTTATTTGTTATATCTATTTCAAACCCATTTTTTACGTGGCCCTATAAGTGTGTCGTTGTACACTGTTGGATGAAAATATTAAATGTATTTTATGTTCACTATTTTATTCCTTTGTTTTAACCGATCGAACAGCCCCCCCCCTGATTTATACACAGTCGACCAAATAGTTTTTCCAAATAGATTAAAACCTATTCTAATATAGTAAAACTTCTATAAGTTTATAAACTATTCAGATTTTTGAAATAGATTTTTATATACAATTATATAAGATAGATTTTTAACTGAGAGTTTACTTTTGTAAACAACAATATTAATAAATAAATTTTTAAACATAGATTTTTTTTACTATAGAGTATTTTTAAATAGTTTTAACTTTATTTAGTTAGCAGACGACATATGATAGAAAACACTCGCCCAAAGCATCATGTTAACGGGCGAGTATAAATAAATACTTAGCTAGCTAACGACAATCCCTGTGGTCACCCATCCAATCATTAACCTCGCAGCCCATTACTCAACATGTAGCAGCGTATATCCAAAACTGACTCTGAAAGCATTCAGACGGAAAATATGTACAGTTAAGTTCCGCTATTAAGACCAGCAAACTTGATGGTCTTAATAGCAAAACCGTCTTATTAAAGAGGCCCTTTTGTTCATGAATAAGGCATTTGGGACTTATTGATGGTAAAAAAACCGCATGATTTTGAAACAACGAAAGTGGTCTTAATAGCGGAACTTTACTGTAATTGCAAAATGCGCAATGCATTATGTACCGTACGTAAACCTTCCCTCCGTTGATTGAATGCAAAATTAATGTAAACTGAATTAACAATTAAAGGTTTAACCAACAGCCTATACACAATATATTCTTGTACCCAGAATCTAGTAGGATTCTAGATACTAGCTTCGATAGTTATTGATAACCTTTGGGAACGAGAATGACACAAAATAAAGTTATGACGTTTTTACAGACTGATAGAAAACCAAGTATCCTTTTTACGCGATTTGCGAAGAATTCCGACGATTTCATCTGGAGGTTGTCTTTTTATCAGATGGGAAGCATTTAAAATAAGTGATATCCCAGTTTGTTAGGTCACGATCAACATTATGGGGTGGCTAAGTCTACCACCCCATCCCCCTGGTCTGACGGACCCGTTATTTTCTCGAATTGAACAGATGAGCGATTAATATAACCAAATTTATATATAAGCCGGCTTAATTCTATCTATCTATCTTCCATTAAGTCAAACCCCTAGTGAGGACTTAGACTATTGGCGCGTCAACCAACAAGAATATTAATAAGAGATGAGTAAAAGATTATAAAAATATGAGTAAGTAAGGTTTAAAACAGTTTAAAAACAGGACAGGCATAATTATGGGAGACATGTTCAATCTGGCTAACAACGAGACTGAACCTGGGACCTGGTAGGGCGACAACATCAGGGGGTAGGTTGTTAGAATGGAAGATTGTTCTCGGGAAGAAGGAGCATTTGTGATAATCGGTTTTTGTTGCTATATTTTGGAAAGCATTTGGGTGAGATTTTCTTGAGGTCCTCCCTAGGGGTTTGACGTAGGGGGGAAGTGGAATGGCAACTTTATTGTTTACAATATTATGGAGCATGATGAGTCGTTGGTCAATACGACGAAGGTCAAGGCGTCTCCACTCTAGTGAAGAGAGCATATCAGTAACACTTGAGGTTCTGTTGAAGTCATGTTTAGCCCAGCGAGCAGCTCTACGCTGTACAGACTCAAGCTGGTCGAGATGAACAGCTGTGTAAGGGGACCAAACAGTAGCACTGTACTCTAACTGAGGCTTGACAAGGGTCTTGTATGCAGTAGATTTTAACTTTTCTTAGTGAATTTTAGGTTTCTGCGGAGGAATGAGAGGGCCCTGTTTGCTTTGAGGGTTACAAGATCAATATGTTTATTAAAGGAGAGGTCATTTGATAATGTAAACCAAGGTATTTTGCAGAAGACACTGTTTCTAATATTGTGTCATGAAGTTTATATTGTCTTGGTATATCGTCAGTAGAAACCATTTTGTGTCTTTTCTTCTCTTCTCTACGGGCGCCCGTATTTTAATGTTCAAATTTGTTACGATCACTCAGAGCAGGAATCTTATGTAACATGTTATATAAAATCACTGCTTAGAGAAGAAACCTAGTTAGTTACTAAAATGATCTGACGGTTGCAATGTCGGAGACGGGCACCTATGAGAATATATATGCAAATATACATGTGTTAAATATTAATATATTTGCGTCAAGTCTATCCCAGGCTTTCCGAGTGGGAGATGGGTTTGAGTATCGAATGAACCACCCTTTGAAACGATTCGGGAAATTTGCAATCCACAATGTCAATACTACCAGAAAATCGCCTACAAAAACTAAGTGTTTGTATGGTCTTCGACCATTTGCGATAGCAAACAACAAGTCACCACCATAAATAAATATTTGGCACGTTGGCAACCATACAAAAATGACAACATAGACATTAAAACACGTTTCAAGAATAATAATTTTATAACATGTTTATGGTCTAAGAAATTTGGATATTGTTAGCTGCCCAAACTAAAAAGTGGTTGTCCCGGGCATCCGGACACCCACAAATTTCGTAGACTATTATATTGATGATGTAAAAGTTTATATATATAGTTAAACGATATGTGTACAGTCAGTCACAAATTATGTATGTGTAACAGGATCTAGGCAGAAATACAAGATATCAAAATACTAATTTTTTATAAATATAAAATTTACTTAGGACACAAAATAGATAGACAGCTTTCAATATTTGCTAGAACTTAAATAGACATTCATGCTAAGTAGTTAAGTACATGTATTTGTTTATAGTCGGTCGTATGAGTACTATTTAATGGCTTTGCCAGACTAAATTCATGCTAATGAATTGTATGACTTTATATCGAATCATCTCTCATATCAGAAGATCGACTAACTCGGTCTCTTAAATGCCCTAATAAAATATGTATATAGGGTCTCTGGTCTGTACTGCTACACAGGTACATGCAATTTTCATAGATATAAAAAGCAAATACACGAGGAATTGTTGTTAGTTAGCCCCCTCCCCTTTGCTCTTGTCAGCTTATGGAGTAGAAATAAAAATATCATATCATGCAACACGGATCTAAACATTTTCTGATGCACTCATGTTACAAAATATATGGAGACTGATTTATGCCATGTCGTATTTTCGTTTCTTCGCCGCGAAGAAACAAAAAAACGAAACCACGAAGATTGACCCTTTCCTTATTGAATTGTGTATCAATTGAAGTAATGATAAACATTGTTTCCATCTAAGCTTCAGTGGAAGAAAATTTTAAACATTCATGTATTTAAACGTGAAAGATCTCTTTTGAGGAATCGTCTGTTAATCAACATAATGGATTCACTATTAACAAATATTGTAAGTGATGATAGTCTTAGTCCTATATGGTATATAGCTCGAGATACTGACATTTATATAATGAAATCTATATGTAAGACAATCATTCATGCTATTGCTACGCTTTTGTCAAAACAGTATAATCGTACATGTGAAAAATGTTTACTCCTTACTGACAATATCATTATTCATAAAATATGCTTCTGTGATGAACTTCATGATAAACGCCTAAAGTTGTGGGCAAGTAGGGTCGCACGATTTACCGCATACTCCAAATACTTACCGCATACTATAGATAACATATCTTTGTCTCTGATTTGACACAAAACACTTAATATAGTATTGGCGAGTCTATACAAAGTAAATGCAATTCTTAAAACAATGCACTACGAACTAGTAGTTTTTGATTCTGTAGATATACCAGTACCACATCAGTCCTTGCTATTTATAGTTAGTCTTGCCTACAGTTTCTTATTCCTATAAAAAACCTGTCTTTAAAATATCCACTCATAAATTAATATTTATATTTTTTACAAAAGCATTACTATTCGTGATTGATATTTCTTTGGAAAAAAACAACAACACGCACTCCTTACTGTACTTTTAAAGCCACTCTGTAAAAACTGGAAAGCACTGTCTTACAGCAAGTGTATTCAAACTAGCATTTTAACATATGGACCCTACATATTCAGAGACATTTCCTGCCTATATACAGGGTCGAAGATAATAATAACTCTTTGATTGTTTAGCCTACACGTGAGTGTCATAATAGTAGTTTCATTCACAATGCGGTTTACTTTAATTCAACTTCAATGGCGATACTTTGCAAAATCCCTTAAGAAGTAACATATAAATATTATTACGGTCTCAACCTACATGTACGTAAAGTCCGTACTTTGTAAGGTACGGTCCGGTACGGCTCATTACATAAATATTTTTCAAAATGGCGGCTGCCAGCGAAATCCGGTTGAGCAATTATATGAAATATCCTGTTTTTACTGCTGTCACCTTCTATTTTGCTTCCGTACACTCATGATGAAGGTGAGATATATTCATGGTTCATTTCCCGCATTTTATCAAATATTGCAGTTTCTTGGATCTTTAATTTTCGATAGAACTGTAATGGAACTTTAAAGTTCAACAGACAGTGAAAGAAATGCCATGGATGCCTCTCTATGGCATTGAGGAGTTTTAGTTTGACCTTTTTCTGATTAATTGATTTGCTTTTTATGACGTTGTCTTAGATGAAAAGGGCTAAGCATTAATGTGATCGTACATGTTTACTGATCAAAGGTATTGTCAATGAAATCTGCACAATAAAGGATTAAAGGGAGATCACTGTGTAAGCCAGGGCTCGACATTAAGGCGCAGCCGACAGACATTCACTGGTTCAAGTTAGGTCCGGTCTGGTTGAGTTATCTCGAAGGTAGCCCGACTGGGCTATCTTATTTTGATAAAAAATTTTAATTACCACAAAAAATCAATCCGATTTCAGTTAACCAATCTCAAATTTAAGGCTACAAAAACTTGTTTACACTTTATTTACGAGCATCCTAATGCATTTGAAAGTAATCTGGTGCATATGCGTGTGTTTAATTGAGCCGTCTTGAGGCGTACTAGTCCGGGGATTTCCTTACACATGTTCGATAAAATAAGTATATTCGGTGAAAGTAGGGTTTTTTTCTTCAGAATGTTTATACTTTCTCAAAATTAAATGATATAATAACGGGGGTCATAATATATTTTAATAAAGAACATCCAATTTCCCGTGATCCCCGATATTTTTCTTAACGGCCATTTTTTAGCGTATTAAGTCAACAACAAAAAATTGGATCATGCTTGTTTTAAGTTTTAATTCTTCATGTAATTCACAATTAAATTAAAGTAGACTCTTTGATTACACAATGCGACATCGCAATTATGGCATTGTTACGCTATCAAACATCGACTTAGTGTTAAAAATACCTACACACATCTTATCTTAAATTGTTTACATCAATATCCGTTTAATATTGCCGACGCACGCTCATCGCCAAACAAAGGATTGATATTGATTTATTTGCTGCAAACAAATATAGACTCCCGGGGTACATGACATTTAGACTTTAGTTATGTACATTAGGTCAAGAATACAACTTGAAAATAATATGACATACACCCATATACGCATAGCATAATTATACTAACACGATCAACTTATTTTGGAAAATAAAGACTGTCGGCAATGTAACGTTATAGCCGATTATGCGACACATTTGCTCGGCGATTGTAACTATGCACATCTATTTATAACTTTCACGGCGTTTTAAAGGGGTAATTTTATTTTTAACAAAAAAAATGACAAATGACTAGTCCGAACCTTGGAAAATGTACAACTCGGAAAAATCGTTGATAGTTGATTTCGTAACACCCGATATTTTATTTGAGAAATCAAAATATTCATTCATTTTTAAATTTTTTGTTTATTAGGTTCATCATGCATATTTAGCAGTCAACTTTTAAGTGCTTCCCTACCACATTTTCAAGCAATAATCAAAGTAATTTATCGGTCCAACTTTTATGATATTTAAAACTATTTATGTATGCTAGATGTATTTTACAACAATAAAAACTATGACTGCTAAGAATAAGAGGTATTATCAATTTAGATGGTAATAATTGAAAGAGGAAAAATTGGAAAGGTCAGGGCAAGGACCCTATATATAAGGTCCTTGGTCAGGGCTAGTGAAAAATTGGTCAGGGCTGGTGGATTTGGGCATTTACTTGCCCGACCGGGCTAGTATGAAAAAAGTTAATGTAGAGGCCTGTAAGCACTTATACAGTAATTGACTGCTTCTGAACAAATTTTGAAGGAGAGTATGCAGGCCCGTAGGAACAGGGGGGCTTAGCCCCCCCCCCAATATTTCCAGCAGTTAAAGTGATTGAGGATCTTTATTTTATCTGTCACACTAAATTGATTGATTGATACGTAACATGTATGCTTTTTCGGCAAAATCAATTTTGCAAACACTTTTTTGAAACAAGATGCTCAAATGCAGTGTAAAATTGAACTTAAACATAAGTACTATAACATTAGGAAACGTTTCCTTTTTCTCAAAATAAATCTTAACAAATTAGCCTCCCCCCCAATCTGAAAATGCTTCCTACGTGCCTGGTATGCATTCTTTTTAGGGTAAATATCACTGTACAGGTGTTGTCATTCATGATTAAACTGACCACATTCATGGCTCGAGACAGTAAAGGTTATCAGATTGTCCCTGATCACCTGGGTTGGGTTTACTTGTTACAGTCCTAAAAATAAGATCCTACAGAACTTTTTTATCTTTTACACATTTTCTGTTACATAGGGTCTTAACGGATTGCTTCAAATATTGTATATATATTTATGACTATATTTTGATACTCCTAGTAAATCACTAAATGTTTAGTTAGGCAAATACATTTATTGCTCAATGTCGAACAGAACAACCTATATTTCATTATGTACTTAAGACTTATTTCTTTGATAACAGTCATGCCCACTAGGCTGAGGCCTGGGAGTTAAAATTTTATAATTGCCACTTGTGATCCAAAATTGGCACATTTGATGAAGTCAAAATACCCATTTCATAATTTATGACAGGTTCCACATTATACTTTAGTGCTCAAAACAATGTCCAATATGATTGAATTCTTTATCTACTTTCAGTGACTGTTTGCAATTATGGAGTGCTGAAAAATTACAAAATGTTTTGCCCCTGCACAAGGGGGGCAACTTGAGTGCTCACTGGTTCTTCCAGAAGTGAACTGAAGCAATTCTGTTTAGAAAATATACCAGAGGACCCCAGTCTGGTACAAACTGTATTATTATTGACAATAAATCTACTTAGAATTACTTAATACTAATTTATTATTTGTTATATTTTGGAAAAAAACTGTAATTGTTCGACAGACCAAAATGCCTGTAAAAGTGATGGAATGTGGACCAAAATGTAGGTCTAAGAAACATTCATATGAATTGAATTGTGCAATAAGTAAAGGATCGTTGTTAGAAATCCAGAAGTATATGGGTGTATGTTACAATGGTGGACAGGTTCCTGATATACATGGTAGATCTGCTTTGCATATGGCTGCAGCATGTGGAAAGAGAGATGTTGTGGAATGGTTAATGGAATCTATGAATGGTGATGTCACACAAAAAGATAATGAAAGTGGGTGGACAGCTTTACATCGTGCTTTGTTTTATGGTAACTTAGCAACTGCAAGATTACTTGTGTTGGTAAGTTTAGTTAGTACATGTACTCATTTAGCTCAAGTCTGAAACACATTCTCGCAATTTTACTCAGATTAATCATTTTAAATTCCACTTCCATCACTCCTTAGTACTGAGCTAGTATGATAAAGTTTCATGCTCCAAGAAATTATAGTGTTGTTTTTGGATTGGATTCAATCCAGTGTAGAGTTAATTATTCAATGATTACTAGTCCAAAAAATATTTTTTTACTTGAGACATATAGGTGATATGTCATAATTTAGTTTTTTGCTATGATTTTAACGAGTGTGATGGACTTAAAGTAACAGAATCTTTGAAAAAATGTCGCAAGCATGAGTCCTAAAATTATTTAATTATATTTTTTTTATAATTACTGCAAGGTTGGCATTGAAGGTTAGAATTATTTCCTTTTAGTGCCATATCATTATTTTAGTCTAATTTATTAAAATGCTGTTATTGTTTCAGTACAAGAGTGATATGTATACAAGAGATAATGAGGGTCTTGGACCTTTAGATATAGCAATGAAAGATAGAAGTCTTCTGACTGGTGTCCCACCTCCAGGTTGGTATACTTAATACATGTAACATACATTATATAATTATTGATATAATGCTATGAAATGGCCCTTTGCAGTTTGAAACATTAGTTGGCCCTATGTCTTTTACAAAATGCCATATTGCTAGAGATTGTTACTAAGGGAGAAGTCTTCTGAAAGGTTACTTGTGATATATTAAGTAATATTATATTTAAACCTAGGCCTCTAACTCAGAAGCTATGTACAGGATTTCTAATCTTGTGTTCGGAAGCAGTTGTGGATTCAAGTCTTGCCCAGGCTTGTTATACTGTTCCTTGAAAATTTGACAGTAATATTGATTTTCCTCCATTAATAAAGTATATAGAGAAGGTGTCTGCTTTGTGGACCAGTTAGGTGAGTAGTAGTTATAGACTGCCACCAAAAATCCAGGAAAGTTGAGTTAGGTGAACTTGTTGTGAACCATAGTTTGTGCTGACAATATGAATTAATATTTACTGTGGTGTGACATACCTGTGAGACGATACAGATGATATCATTGTAGCAAGACTACTCAAGGGAGATAAATGTGACCAGAACCCTCAAACAACAGCAAAGACAAGATCTAAATCTGAATGTATATATTCTATATATTACAGTATATGAACTCAGTGACAATCATGATGTTTATACATGGGGTGATAACTCTAACTTTACTCTTGGACATAAAACAGAACAAGGTAGAAATTATCCTGAAATCATTGATGAATTCCGTAAACGACATATTGGAATACAACAGGTAAAGATTCAGTTCCAAATTAGCGTCTGCTTGTATTTTTGAGCTAATTTTAGTACCACAGTATTACTGTTTTTTGGATGACATCAACTTGCAACATCACCTTGAAATAAAAAATGATGAATTTAATTGTTTGCCAGCTACCGTATGACAATAAAATATAAAGAAAATAAGCGGAAACATTGTGAGTGAAAAATAGCCTAGTCTATTTTTCATGACAACCTTTTGTATCATGTCACAATGAATGCTTGCTTAAAGGTAAGGTTGTTCTAAATCTGTGCATATCCTGGTTTGATGATCTATGATGAAGCAGATAATATCTTCTACATCATATATCATCAAACCAGGATATAATTGTTAAAAAAAGAGTCTCTTCAATTTACTAGTTACATTTAGGTTATTTACTTGAATTACAATAGTCTCTCTCTCTGACTGTTGGTAGGATGATAAGTTTATTAACCTCCCTTTTCTTATTTGAAGAGAGTTGTACATTTATACTGGTTATATGATATAAATATCACATCCTACAGAGAGTGATAGAACGGAATGTTCACCCAAGACGTCACAAGTAATGTCAATTGAGGCTTTAGCCGAGGTTGACATTACTTGTCAAGGGTGAACATTCTGTTCTATCACCCACTGTAGGATGTTATATTTATTATACTGAACATCAAAAATCAGAAATTGTTGACAATTTTATGGACACAAACCGTTTAATTTTATCTGTTTTATTTGCTTCTGCTCTTGAAGACATTTTTACACTGTTAAGTCTGTTGTTTCGTAAAAAGCAAGCAGCTGCGCAAGGGAAGTAACTCCAATTGAATGGCTAAAAACTTGGGTCGTTTCCTGTATTAGCAAACTCCAATACAGTAGTCTCCCTTCGCTTTGAGTGGGCCGATAGGTGATGTCAAGCGGGTCGATAGGTGATGTCCAGAGGGTAATATGATTGTCACCCGATGACATCACATTAGGCTATATAGTAAACAAATCATGTGAGGTACATGTATATTAATCACTATTGTTATATTATATAGGTAGTAATGTGTAAATATCATACAGTATTTCTGTCTACTGATGGTATGGTATATACATGTGGACATGGTATGGGTGGAAGACTTGGACATACTACTGAAGAAACTTGTTTGGTATTATATTGATTTGATACTTCTTATAACAGTCATTTCCTTTAACAACTAGCCAGAAGCCCAGGGTCAAACCACTAGCCCAAAGCCCAAGGCTAGTAAAAATTGATTTTGAATGGTGAAAATTACTTATTTCAAATAGTCAGGCTAGTTGATAATTTTGCCTCCTACAGTTAAATGTGATAAATCAAGCAATGGCTGTAATGCTATTTTTCATTGTCAATAGCATGTTTAGTACATGGCATTAAAATAGGGTATGACTTAATTGTAAAATGGGAATGAGTTTTAAGTTATGTTCAAATGATCAGAGCAAAGCCTTGGTTATAAACTGGTTTCAGATTCAATGAGAAATTGTTCAAGGTGTGTTGACACTTTTTAGCTCGACTTTACGAAGTAATGTAGAGCTCTCCTACTCGCCCCGGCGTCCGCGTCCACATTTCTGATTAAAGTTTTTGTGCAGTAAAATACTTTCTTCTATATCTTTGTTATTTCTTAAGATATTAATTTCAAACTTTAAATATATGTTCCTTACTATCAACCACATCTCATGTGACAAGGTCCATAACTCCAAACACATTTATTTAAGAATTATCTCCCCTTGAACTGATTGAAGTTTTTGTGCACAGATTAAAGTTTTTGTGCAGTAAAATACTTTCTTCTGTATCTTTGTTATTTCTTAAGATATTAACTTCAAACTTTAAATATATGTTCCTTATTATCAACCACATCTCATGTGACATGGTCCATAACTCCGAATGCATTTATTTCAGAATTATCTCCCCTTGAACTTAGAGTTTTCTTTAAAAAATGTTTGTTTTTACTGCAACTGTTTTATTTCTTTAGGTATTGATTTCAAACTTTAAATATATGTTCCTTATTATCAACCACATCTCATGTGACAAGGTTCATAACTCCAAATATATTTTTTCAGAATTATCTCCCCTTGAACTTAGAGTTTTCTTTAAAAAATGTTTGTTTTTACTGCAACTGTTTTATTTCTTCAGGTATTGACTTCAAACTTTAGATATATGTTCCTTATTATCAACCACATCTCATGTGACAAGATTCATAACTCCTTATACATTTTTTCAGAGTTATCCCCCTTGAACTTATAATTTTCTATTTTTTTCTTTTTTTTTTCTTTGAATTTGTTAAGGTTATATTTTCAAATTTTAAAATATGTATGTTCCTTATCATCAACCACATCTCCTGTGACAAACATTTACTAAGTCGAGCATGCTGTCTCCTCTGACAGCTCTTGTTATAATAGACTATTCAATTTTGTAGAGTGAAAAATTTTATTTCTAGCAAAATGATTAACAATTTGGTAGTAACATCTCAAAATTATATTTCTTGCTAGTTGATGTATTTTCTATCTTATTATAGGTACCTAAACAAATAGATTCATTAAAGACAGAAATATGTACAGAGATAGCTGCATCCAGAGATCATACAGTTTTCTTAGCTAAAAGGTAAATATTGTATTTATCAGATTTTTCATGAATTCAAAATTTTAGTTGGTAAAACTTTTATTAACTGCCAGTCTGAAGCCAGGCAGATTATCAGAATGATATGAGTTTGATGACCATGGACCTTTGAATCACCTCAGTGATCATCTATGAGTAGTGTTCCAAATGCCCTCTAACATGGAAGGAGCCATTATTATCGAATTAAATTGTGTTGATTCTTCGTTGTGTAATATTCCAATAAAATTATAGGATTTGTCTGAGAGTATTTAAAAACAATTCTTTAGGGTTTATTTTTATTTGTTTGATAATTTATGTACATATGTGAGATCTATAAGTACATGTATGCAGTTTTATACAATTATTGTTTGTCATTAAATCCAAGCATGTTAAATATTTCAGTGGTAATGTATACAGCTGTGGTATGAATATGTGTCATCAGTTATGTCAATCTCCTCCACCAGAGAAATGTCTAGTACCTAGATTAATTAACTCTAAAGCTATAAAAGGCAAGCAAGTGATAGGTATATGTACTGGAAGATTTCATACTATAGTATATACAGCATCCGCTGTGTTCTCTTGTGGCTTGAATGCTGGCCAATTAGGTAAGTCTCTATAGTTTAATATGATTGAACTCTTAGTTTTCTGAGAACGTGTTGCACATTATAATGATGTTGATGATATTTTGTTGAAAACATTCTTATGTGTTTATAAATATTGCTGCATGGGACATGGCATGTTCTTAAAAATTCACGGTGTGCCGAATGACCTTATACAAAATGACATCGTTACCTTGATGGCACACTACAATGGCATTTGGCCCCATAAAAAATTCAGTTGCTGAATGCCATTACTACTTTCATGCCAATTATTAATTTAATTAGAGGAAAACTTAAAAAATATAAAGATTGTCTCACTTTTATAGGGTTACCCTCATACTACTTTTATCTTGATAATTGCATTCTCAGTCAAATTATATTCTGACTATTTGAGAACAGATAAGAAATCCATTTAAATATTAACATGGAATATACTGTCCCACATTTATTTCAACTGTGTACTATTTGGATAAAAATGACTTGTATTGATTATTACTTTGATTTTAAAATACTTGACAGAATACAATGAACATTGAGTTTTGCTTATTTAGACTTTTATCTCTCTCACTGTTCCTAGGTCAACCCAAAGGTAAAGGTGATAGAAAAATATCTCAATTAAAACAAGTATCTTGGTTAAATGGTAAAGATATAAAAGTTGTATCAGTAACTTGCTCCGATGCTTCAACTGTAGTGTTAACAACTGAAGGTGAAATATATGTACTACATGAATATCAATGTAGAAAAATGGCTTCCAAGTAAGTAAAGAGTTTTTTTTCTTGAATTCTGTGTCTGTAACTAAAGTCTGTTTCTGGTCTTTTCCTCTATTTATTTAGCTTTTGCAAATTTCACCTAGTTAGTCAATAATAAAGATAGTGTGTTTATATAAAATTGAAAATACCATGTGCAATAAGATCTATAAATGCTGAACTGACTAGAATATGTGAATTAGTCTAAAATTTAAAAAAATCAATATACTCAAACTATATTACGTCTGACCTGTTAGTTGTATCTCATAACTTCTGACCTAATTTTAATGTGGATATTATTCATGTAGTGATTATTCCTTAAAATCTAAAAAAGAGCTGGAGGGCAGAAAAAAGGCAGGGATGCACAGCCTGCTATTCTGCTTTAGAATAATGGCATATATTGAATAACTTGTGCTAAAACACTAGCTATTTTATTTTGGCACACCAAAGCTCGTCTCTATATGCCTATGTTGTATTCTGCAACAAAATATGGACAGCTTTTGTGAGCTGTAATTTATTTCTTAAATCTCAATCCACATGAAAATACATTGTATTGGTAATTCATACTTGTTTTTATTAATTTTACGAAATAAAACTATTTCAGTCGCCCAGGTATACAACGCTTATGTGTAGTTGGTGGGAATTTAGATCATACTGATTCACAAATATTGAGAGAAAATGGTGGAAGACAACTTGTTATTAGTTTTCTACATGAATCAGGAAAGGTAGAGTATTTAAATGTTTATGAATACCCTGGTATTTTGAGTTTGTATATTGTGGGCTAGGCGCAAAATGGTCATAACTCACTTAATAACACTACTTAGGTAAGACTGTTTTGCGCTAAGCCTGTGATTTTTGTCTGTATTTTATTGAATTTCATCTTAGGTGTTAAGTATATTCTAAAAGTAGCCCTAGGAACACATTGGAAGGTTAGATATCTCAGTTGAAATATGTTTAACTTGTTATTCAATTTTGATGACCTTTCATATCAGATGGGCATATGATAGGCAGATAGGCCTCTGATGAAATCATGTCTGTTCTATAATTCTTGGTTGATTTAAAATGAATTTGAAATAGTGTAGTTCTCAGGTGGCACTGTATAAAATCATAAATTATGTAATGAATTTTAATTTAGAATTGTGTAATTGTATATATTTGTGGTGGAGGGTTTTTACTTATTATTATTACTTTTTTTGTTCAACACCATTGATTATATAATATAGAAATAGGTGTTTAATCAAATGAAGAAGTTTAAATCAGTAAAATGATGTACATTTATTTACTTATTCACTTATTGAGTGGGCAAGTGCGTTTTTTTAAGTATATAAATATGCATGTCCTATTATATAATCTGTAATTATGTTTTTTATTATGTTTACAGTTTTCATGTGCTTTATGTATTAATATTTTCAGGTATTTATATGGCATGAGAAAAGTCCAAGTTTAAAGCGAGCTCATTGGTTGATAAAAAGACAACTAGATATCAAAGACTTCATATTAACAGAGAATGGTATTGCTATAGTAACAGAACTAGGTGAAGTGTTTGTATGTACATTACTAAATAAACCTTCACCAGTTAGAGAAACTTCTAATGTTGCTAAAGGTATAAAGTTATGCAATTATGTTATTCTGTTTCTTATGCTTAGTTCACTCACTGTATACATAATTACAGGGACCTTTACTTTTGCAATTAAACAATTGTGACTAAAAATCATTTAAATAACATGATTTTGCAATAACCAAGATGGCCCTTGTGGAGAAATTTAACTGTATTTACCTTTATCTAATATTAAGCATGTGAAAGCTGTAGACATAATAACTTTCAGGGTGTTGTAAATTTAAATCTTTCACAAGTGACTCAAATTGATTGTCATAAAAGTTCTGAAACACATAAACTACAGTTTTATGTCTGCTTCCATATACATACTCGGCCAACTTAACAATTTTGTATGTTAATCTCTCATCATTGAGGGGTTCAAACTCTGCACCTCTTGACACATAAGCCCAGGTCCTGCAACTGCTCCTAAGTTGTCTGTCATTTCGTCTACAATGTATCATTTTTTTTATTGACAATATGTGACATGGGTTAGTCTTCTTTTTTCGTTATGGGAAAAGTTTGCACAGTCAATTATACATGCATATAAACCTTTTATTTCTTCGCTGTTAAAAAAGGAAGGAATTCTGCAACTTAGTAGCAAAAATATTTTCAGTGATGAATGTTTTATTAATTTTGTAGAATCTGTAGAAGGAGAATTTGGACGTATGTCTTTATTAGATTTATTAATGAAGGAAGAAACAGAGGATGTACAAGTAAGGAAAGTACCTAACATACACCGTGCCACATATATCACAGCTGATAAAAAAGGAAGAAACTTTACAGCATTTCAATCATTACCAAATTGCAGGTAAGAAACTTAGCATTTGAAAATTTGTGTTGTGTTAAATTTAATAAATATTTATTTTGAATAAGTCTCAATACCACAGTTCTTGGTACTTATCAAATTGAAGTAGGTACTTGCACATGGTTGTACAACTGGTTGTATTGTATATTTTTTCTGATTCTGAATTTATTGAGAATGCATCTAAAGCAGTTTCTCTGTTTTGGATCATTCATGGAGAAAATTTCTTCTTCTGGAGTGAAAATATAATTCTATCTCATCACCTTTTTAGATTGAATGATTTAAATCATGTGATCACCAGGCATGGTACATGTATATCCCAAAAAATATCTTTCTTGCTTGAGCTGATATTCATTAAGATAACAATATAGGTCAATGGGAGTTTTACATTAGGAGCAATATTGAGATGTTATACATACTGTCTTATTTTTCAGTTTCTTGGGGTAAATATTGCGGTAAATATTAAGATGTTATAACTATCTATATTTTCAGTTTAACAGATGTACCTACTATAAGTAACTCTATAATGACAGATTGTTTCAGTACACTTCTTGAAGAAGCTGATGAGTATGACCTTATACATGATCTCATTTTACAGGTATAAGTTTAATATGATACAAAGAAATAATTTAAATTTTAATATCTTGGATAATTTATGATATGATAATTTATTAAATTCATGATATGTTCGATGATATTGTTGGTCAACTGATTGCAGCCATTCTGAAGTGTGGCATAAAGCGCCATAAAGCCAAATATCTGGAAAGGACCAGAACAAAAACAAGCAATGCTTTAAAGTTATTAGTATGTGCAAAAGGTATTGAACTGACTCTCAAATAATGATCCTAAAATAGTTTCTGTTTGAAGTCATATTAACTTCAATTAAACCTGTCGATTAAATAAACTTACCAATTATATAAAAATATATTGGTTTTAAACATTTACACCTTTAACCGAGAGTGTCGTTTTAGTTTTCAACTTAGATCTACATAAACTGCCAAGTATGCTTAAAGTTTAAACTCCTTGGTTAATAATAAGCATCATACACAAAATATTGATATTGTCAATTTATGAAATATTTTTATGATTTTATATTTCCAGATAAATGATCAGAGATGGCCAGTACATAAATATATCTTAGTTAATCGTTGTGCTAACTTTCCTAATTTATTAGTAAACAATGCTCAGACATTATCTGATACAAACATTCCAATTATTGATGTACAAAACATACATCCACAGATCCTAGATCAGTTATTGTTATATGTGTATACTGACACTTGTGATCTACTTAATATTGGTGCTAAATTTGAACTTTCTGATGATGTGGAGGCATCAGTTTCTGAGGAAATATTTCACCTTGACCTTCATGAAGGTCATACTGAAGATCAGACTGATAGTGATGTGAATTCTAATTGTAATAAAAGAATGTCAGCTTATGAAGCAGTATTACATGGGAAGGATAAGACTAAACAATCAGATAAAAGCAAGACTGATAAAATTGCCAATGATAATGAAAGAAATCCAGTTAAACTATTAATTGATATTGCGAAGAAATGGGGAGTGAAAGGACTTGCAAAAAAGTAAGTTTTTTTCTCTCCATTTTGTGCCATTAACTTAATTAGAATTTATGTACACTTTTACTTTTAATAGAATTCAACCTGAATTCAAACTAATTGATTTTTACCTATGGTATACACACAATTTTACGGTTACTATAAACTGTATGTGTACATAATACTTCAGGATTAACTTTGAGTCTTGTGATTTTCAACAGTTTTGTGTAAAAAAAGCAACTTCTCCTCTTAACGATGAGGGAAAGAAAAAGTTTTACAAAAAGGATGATATGGTGATATATTAGTCAGTGTATTTCTATTGGAATCGCTTTCTTATAAATTAAGCTCTTTAATGTTGTGTTGAAATATATCAAAATTACATGGATGAACAATTTCAGTATTCCTCTAGATGTAATTTATAAAATCTGTCTAATTCAGTTTTTTGTCAGTATTTTCAAAACTTTCAACCATTGAAAAATAAAGTCATATGAAGTTATGAGAAAAGTTTAGTGTATTTACAAAACATATGATATACCTAACTATTTTTCTTTTCGCAGGCTTGGATGTGTAACATACAAAAAGGGTAAAATTTGTTCTGCTGGAAAGTCAATGCAGAGACAGTACTTGAGATTTGACAGAAATAAACTAAAGTAAGTGAAACAATTACAATCTGATTGAATGAGGCTTCTATATAGCTTCTATAATACTTCAAATATTGTACTGTTCAGTAAAATCCTACTTCTTAAGACTTCTTTGTATTTCTGCTACTGCAGATATCGTGAGCGATGTTGGCACTCAATAATATTCTTATATAGAATGACAGCTGAAATTACATCACACCTTAGTTTCTAGCTACATGTTCGGACAGTATTGTGAATGTTTTAGAGAAGTTTTAGGTAATTCTTAAATGAAAGAGACCTGCTGCATTAAATGGAATTGATATGTATTTTATTAATTTCTTATTGCTAAATCCTACTGCTGTGACCAGTTTCCTTGAAATAGCCTAAGTTAACTAAGTTGTCCAAGGTTACCAGGGTTAATCAAGGTGATATCAATTTGAGGGTACCAGGGGACAAAGTGCTAGCAAGCAATAGCCTTATTAAACTGGTTACTTGATATTGCTGTTTTTAAATTCAGATATATACATGTATGTATGAAATACTCTAACATGTAAATATTAACATTATATATTTTCACAGAGATTCTAAATGGGAACTATATGATGTCAGTATAAAATCAGAAGATGGTGTAATATTTCAATGTCATAAATGTGTATTGGTTGCTAGATTAGAATACTTTCATAGTATGTTAGCATCAGGATGGATGGAGGTAGGTGAAATCATACGCAGAATAGTTATTACTGACACCAGAAATAACTTTCAGGCTATATATATATTGAGTCCTGTGAAGAACAAGTTGAAAGGCTCAAGAAATCCACCCAGCAAGCTCACTCTGTAGCTCTGAGGTTTAGTCATAACCCAAAGCAGTGTTAAGTTATTTTGATTGGTTTTAATGTTAGCTATTATATACATACCTTTCCTTCTGCATGCCTCTGTAAAAGTTTTGAAACCCTGTGAACTAATAATCAAGAATATCAAATGTATGAGAAGCAAACACTTTCATTTCTTCTTGGCCCCAGGAAATTTTGATTGTCCCTAACAATTTTGACGAGTGGGACTAGTAGGACCCTTACTTTCAAATGCTCAACAAAACATTGCTGTAATTATTTTGTTTTGGTTGTTATGAAAAAGAAAGTAATTAAGAATAATGAATGACAAGATGTACTATATATTTCAGACATCTACAACCTCAGATCTATCATTACCTGTACCAGGTGATATCTTAGAGATATTATTAGATTATTTATATACTGATGAATCTCATACTATCAATGGTAAGTTGTTTAACTAACTCTATTATATTGTGTACTTATAAACATTGTTTTAATTGGGTATGTGGGGTCTGTTGTAGCAATCCAGGGTGTAGATCAACATTTTCTGTGATATTGTTGAGATATTGTTAGATTATTTATATACTGACAAATCTATACTAACAATGCTAAGTTGTTTAACTAAGTCTGCTACTGGGTCTTGTTTGATATTGTACATAATGGGATTTGAAAAGAAAAATTTTAACTGTATGAGTTCTAAAAAATGTTGGTAGAGGCCTTTAAGAAGCATTGTTTATGATTTATTTCAGGTACACAGAATGTAGAACTGTTATGTAATGTATTAGTTGTAGCGGACCAGATGTTAGTTCTGAGATTAAAAGAGATTTGTGAAGCTTCTATTGCAGTATTAGGTGAGTGTGAAATAATGTGTATTAAATTATACTAAACCTTCCTAGCTCAGTTGATAGCAATCTAGTCTATTGATTGAGAGGTTGTAGGTTTGATTCCCAGACAGGTTGAACTTTTGTGGAGCTTGGTCTTGAAATAATTTCTTCTGAATCTAAATCATGTTTGACCACTGTCAGTCATTGATGTCTAGTAACTATTTAACAGCTAATTCCAGAGACCAAACCAAAAATATTGAATTATACTTACTCTTATAAGTAAAAGGGACCTAATTGATAAGGGGTAAAAAAATTAAATTTGGGTCAAGTATTTTTTTAACGAAGTGAATTAAACTGCAGAGGCAAATTTTACACAATTTCTTTTTGTTATGCTCATTTGAATGTGAGGCCATTTAAGTTTTATTAATTATATTTTTTTATATTATATGTCATTTATAGCTGTGTATACTTTAATAATGTATTTTCCTATTTTCAGTTACAATGAAGAATGTTGGAGAGCTATTAGAATTTTCTACGATGTATAATGCCAGTCAATTAAAAAGTACATGTCAACAATTTATAGCTTTAAATTTAGCAGCTCTTATTGAGGGAAGGTAAGTTACAAATGTTATATATCTTAGTTACCAGTTATCTAACCAGAGAAGACACAAACTCACTGAACGAAGTGTTCATTTGTATAACAATAGGGAAAATATAATGATTGTCGATGTTTTCAAAATAAAATCACTAATAAGAGAATATAATAACTAATAATAATTCACATATGACACACCTGACTTGCATATACCCTATTTCATAAAAATGAATTCAGTGCTTTGCCCTTTTAATGATCTTACAGAGCATTTAATCTCAGAATTAATTTTCATGTGACTCTTAAATTATTTATTTTTACTGAAAATTTTACCACGTGACAAGAGTCGTGGACTCATTGCTTTTAAAATCAAATGAGAATCTTACTCTGAAATTGTTTTCTTATGAATATTTTCTTTGAGTATTGTTTTCCTTCTTATTAGCAAAATATGAAATGGTTGATATTACTCTATAAATATGATATGTATATTCTACAGATATTTAGATGTATTAAGTGATGATACTATAGATGAACTCTCAAGATATTACAGAGATGTGGTATGTATTTATTATATACTATGATTATATAAACCTTTATATACAGATCAGCAAATACATACCTTTGCTGCTCAAACTGATTATAAATATTCATGGCATGCTTGACAAATGAGCACAAAAACCAGCATCTTGTATACTACTTTATACTACTACTTAAGAATTTGTAAAATTAATAATCTTGTCTCCCATGATTATGACATTAGCTCCACTTTGAGTTCAAATGTTTAGAGGGCATCTAGTTCTTACCTAAGTTTACTATAATTATTTACTGAATCTTTTGAGAATAATTTACATTAATATCATTATATTATCATTATTATTATTATCATCATTATCATTATTATCTTTATTATTATTATTATTATTATTATTATTATTATTATTATTATTATTATTATTATTATTATTATTATTATTATTATTGATATTATTTTTATTATTATCATTATTATTTATATTGTTATTGCTATTATTATTATCATTTTTTGTCATTATTATTTAGATACCAAACATGTCTAGACGTATGATAACACCGTATAATGAAGGACCTGAGAAATCCTATCTTGAATATTTAGCTGCTATAAACAATGAAGAATCTGAACATTCTACTTATGGGATCACTGAACAGAAGAAAGGAAAGTCTAAAAGAAAGAGAAATAGGACTAAAAGTTCTACTGAGGAACATGAAAAGGGATCAGAAAGGGGCCAGAGGAAGACATCTGCTTCTGAAGATCAAGAAAAGGAAAAGGGGTCGAATAGAGGTCATAGGAAACTATCATCCAGTGAAGCTAATGGAAAGGGGTCAGAAAGGGGCCAGAAGAAGGCATCTAGTGAAGGTCACGAAAAGGGGACAGAAAGGAGTAAAAGAAAAGGATCAGAAAGACAATTATCAATTAGCTCAGATATAAGTGAAAACTCTGATAAAGATATCATAAATGAGGAGTCAGGACTTGTTCTAGATAGCAGTAATAATGCTGTGGTAAGTTTGTAATCATATTTTTTGTATTGAAACTAGCGCATATGGGAGATCTAGAAATCTGGAACAAGTTTCATGATTCTTCCCAATTCAAGACCTACATACCATTTGGTTGTCCAGAAATTTTATCTCTAATATAGTCAACAAAGTCAATTAGTCAATTTTCATGGGTTTATTTTAAACTTTGGAGTTTAAACGATTAAGATATCAATACATTTGTGAAGGTAATAACCCAACATTTTCAGTATTATTTACATACATTTATTATTGGAAATCCATTTGTTATTGGAAATCAGCTTAGACTATTTATGTACATTACAATCATGGCTATTTATAGAAAGTAGTATTTGTGAGATATATTAGTATTGTACTATCCTGCTCACTGAACTGTTAAGAATGTATTGGATACGTATTGGTTGAATATGGATTTATTTTCTCATCAATTGTAGTCTGTCTATACCTTTAATTTTTCAATATTTTCCTTCAGCATTTTACTTCAGTTCATGAGACTTAAAAAATGTCAATTTCGTTCATAATAATTGTTGATTATAAATATTCATATTGAAGTTTATTTATTAAGCTTTTAGTTGATTTTATTACCATAGTTTTTTTCAATGACTGTTGACTGGTATGCAGATTTATATCCAATATTTAGTTATTTATGAGTATGATAAAGCCAGGGATTTGTGCTCGGGTTAGCATACCCCATGGGGTTGACCACCTGGTTATATACAAGTAAAATAATTTTTTAGTGTTTTTACGAACACATAATATTTGGTAATGATGAAAATATTCAGGTCTTTTAGTATCTTCCTGGCATAAGAGAGTAGATATTGTTAAATTTGATTTAACTGCCTGTGGTCCATACATTAACCCCACTGATTTCAATACTGATTACAGTACTTCTGTACTCATGAATGATAAAGATAGATAGCCATATTTATGTACATCAGTGGTGTCAATGTATGCAACACTGACGGTTGAAATTAAACAATAAAGAATTATGACTGAACATATAAAATTCCTAAAATGTAATGCCACATCAAGGGGTCAGTGCAAAAACAAGTCTAACTATGTATATATAAAGAAGGAACTAGACCCATTAATATTACAAGAAATTGTTTCAAGAAGTTTGTGTAAATTTCATGGTTTCATAATTATGAAATTGTATTAGAACTTTAGTTTCCAGTGAAATTGAATTGTAGCCAATTTTTAGAATAAGTTATTAAGTTCAATGTTTATTATATTTTTAACATATTTATTTTTTCAGAGCTCAGTGACTCCTAAAAGTCCTACCACATGGAATAATGTAGCTCCAGGTATGAAGTCTCCTAAATCACCTAATGTAGTTCCACAATGGAGGAATACAGTAGAATCTAGTCCCATAGTTACTGTAACCAATAGCAACAGTCCTAGTCTTAGAGATATCATGAATGAAGAAGAAACTAAAATATCTTCTGAGAAAAATAGTTCCAGGTAATAAATTGCCTATCTCTAGTTTGACGCTAAGGGCATTTAATAATTATTGTATGCCACTTTGCTAGCTCAGTTGGTAGCACGCAATTCTACTGATCGAGGTGTCGTGGATTCGATTCCTAGTTGGGTCATACTTCAGTGGAGTTTGGTCATGAAATTATTTCATGGTCATTCTCCCTCCTACCAATAATTCTTAATTATGTATGTTGGGTCAGTCACTGGCAAAAGTATGGGGTTAGTAGTTGGTTAACAGCTAGATCCAGAGATGTAGCCTTTCCAGGAGCAGTTGGTTGACTGACTGACCTTAGTTAAATGACCTATACAATGTATTGTTACTGTGTTGAACCCAACAGCAACGAAACAAAAACAATAACTATTGTATAGTATTTTTATATACCCCTTTTATGAAACAGGGTTAAATTATTTTGCAAGTTTCTGTTATTCAGTGGATCAAATGTTGTCCACTCTACAAATTTGGCGTGGAGGTTCTATTTCACTAAATAAAAAAAACAGAGTGAACACTATTTTATCTGAATGTAGATGATGAACTAAGAAGCATTGTAGTGTATATTTTCTGACAACTGTATGGTAATTGTTGATACATAGAAATAAACACCATTAATTACTTTCTAGAAGAACCCCAGACGATAGCGCAGTTAGTAGCACGCCGGGATTTGGAATCTCGTGTCCCGAAGGGGGGTACAGGTTTGAATCCCACCCGAGTAGGTTATACCCTTCCATGAAAATTAGACAACTATGTCAATTTTCCTCCATTAATAAGATATATGGAGAAGTTATGTGGAAGGGTAGGTGAGTACCGGTTATAGACAAGGGTACAGGAAAGCTAGGTAAGTTGCGCTGGACGCCGTAAAATGACATACTTTTTAAAGTTACTACAATTCTTTATTCTAGCCACAAAGGAGGAAAGATATCATGGAAGGAAGTAAAGAAACAACAAAGTGTACAAAGAGTTCAACAACAAAGTCATACAGATAGTTCTAGTGATAATCATGATAAACATGAAACTCCTAGTAAATCTCCTAGTGTTGATAAAGTAACTTGTCCATGGTAAGATTATATACATATATGTTCTTGTATACTCAGAACCATTTACCATTTATCAAACATTTTGACTTCTTCTGAAACTTTAATAAGAGGTAGTATAACTTATAAGTTCTCTTGGGTAAGAAAGTCTAAATCAATCTGAGTCTCTTAATATACTAAGAAGGAGCAGGTGTGGCCATGTGGTTAAGACCTTGGACTGGTAATCATTGGATAGCCAGCTCCCTATTGGTTCCAAAACCTACTCCACTGTTTCCTTGAGCAAGAACTCTATCTTACTAGCTCAGTACTGGGGGACCAGGAAGCAGACTCAAAAGTGATATAAGTTGTAAGAACTGGTTTCACAATCAAGCTAAAATAGATTAGTAAAACGTAACATATCATAGCATACTAAGATAAGTTAGCAGTATGAATAATTGTCCCATGCTAGTGTCAAACAACGCTTGTTTTATGCAATGATTTGAATAGTAAGAGTGGTGGGGGGATTCAGAGTAGTCACCTAGTCAATTGTTTGGCTGCTTGAGCAAGATTCACTGTAATCTCTTTGTCCAGTTGCAGTAGTTGTTCATTGTCATTTTACGTAATGTTCAAAATATTTTATTTGATCATATTACTCACAGGGGTTCTATGAATAAAGTAGTAAGTTCATTTAGAAGTTTGATGGTTGAAGATGAGAAGGTCATAGACAATAAAACTACGACAACAAAACCATTGTCATTAGTTACCAGACCTAAATCATCCAGTAGTAGTAAACATGAGGAAGGAAGACAAACTAGTCAACAAAGTAAAGTTGTGAGGTATGTGTTTAACATTTCATGGTCTTTTGATGTTGAAACTTTTTTATTTCAAGAAAGTACACATAAGATTTAACTGTACATTTTATCTGATAATATTATACTTTAAGAAGTAACTTTTCCAAGTATGATCAATATTATTTCAAAGACCTATAAATCAAGGTAAATATAAACAAATTAAGATATATGTGTACAATGGTTCTATATTATTGCATATTTTATGTTGATAAACTAAGCTTAGACAATCAATAAGTATAGAAAATTTCTTTTGACCAGAATTTATTATACATTATAGTTGCAGCTTTTTTATGTGAACAAAGTTATGTAAGATCTGTAGATTATTACTGTTCAAAATTATTTTGGTATATTCTGTCATTTATAGCCTTTAACATTATGTCTGATGCCCATGTATCGCCATGATGTGTAATTAATTCTGGAAAGTGACATATAACATGAAAATTAAGGCCTAAGTAAGTTTTTTTGTTTGCAGTCACTGAATTTAAGATTTTCATACTAATTTGTACTATGTGCTCAATAATTTCATTGGCTGCCCTCGTTGAATGGAAATCTTATTTTGCTGGCTGAGCAGGTGTAGATTCAATATTAATGACATAAAATTTAATATTACTACAAATTTGTACATGTGTATATATTTACAGTTGGGGATTACCACACAGTAATCAGCGAACAGCACAGCCAGTAAAGGCAACTCCACTAGTAATGTCTCCACCAGTATTGGTATCACCATCAAAGAATGTATGGAATATAGAACCATCTAGTCCTAGATCACCAGAGAGTGTATGGATACCTAGTAGTCCTCTAGATAATATATGTAAATTTACTGATATTGTGAAAGATGAACAACATAAGACTGATGTATTAATTAAGAATATCAATAAACCATTGTCTCTCATACAGGTATGAACATTTTTTTGTTTTCTTAGTTTACCTACCCTTATATGTAATATGTTGTTTTTGTTCATATATCCCATAAGATTTTGGCCCTTGAGGACAACATATTTACATATTTAAATATATATACATATAAAATTCATGAAATTACATCTAAGTACATGAACATAGATACATGGGTATGTAATTGCAATATTTATAGTCTCAGTTTCACTGACTTTATAGCTATTATCCATGGTCATTAGGCTTTTGTTATCTATGAATCTATTTTGCTGTAGAGTCCTTAACTTCAGTTATGTGCTTTTGACACTTTGATATAACAAAGAACTATCCCACTCTAAAAGATACTCATTCACAACTGGATGGAGTGAAATAATAACTGGTAAATTTCTTGCTTAAGGAAATTAGCTCTGCCCCTGGTGGGGTTCGAACTAGTCTTTAATGCTATTGTTGTCCCTTTATTGTATATCTATAGTGAAGTTTCACTGCATCTAACATACTTGTTAGCTACTTTGGCTGCTGTTAGAAGGTGGCTGTATGGAGGATCATTCTTGTGAAAAACATGACAGTTACTTTGAAGTATTTGTTATTAAAAGGTGTCTTTATAAGATGGCCTAGAGGGTAGGTTATGCTGTATGTAACTTCATGAATGGTTATATTTCTTTATTTCTATATAGATTGAAGAACAAGCGATACAAGATTTATTAAAGTTTTATAAAGCAGATGAGAACTATGATGAACATATTACTGTAGAACGTGTACCACAAGCCTCGGCTACACCAGTCTGGAAGAGAGAAAGGATACAGTCTACATGATACAGACATTGCATTAACCCAGTAGCCTGAAGTTGTCAGTCACTGACTGAAGTATGCACATAGTGACTGGTTAACATCTGAAGCCTCTAACTAGTGAAAAATGAATTGAGTACAATTTTACAAGAAATATGCGTATGAGACTTCTTTTCCATGGTGTGCTCACCCACGATAAGAATGACACAAGGAAGAGAAAACTGTTTCATTTGTGGTCATATATTTTGATTTTATTGTTTCATAGTGCTACATATCATTGTATGTCTTTCCAAGGTGCCATGGTTGACTGCATTTACTTGTTAATATCTTCCTGTATTAATAACCATAGTTTACATACGTTTAGTTATTAAATGTATCTTCATTCTGTTGATTCGATATTGTTGCAATATTGTGCATCTATGTGTCAATGCAAAATAAGTCTTCACTTTCTTTTATTTACATGTAGTGAGACTAGTTTTGTACTGAGTTATCAATGAAATATATATATGTGTATCATTTAGCAGACATGTTCATATCCCATTTGGTTAGGGTCCATTGATTTTTCACCAAGTTATGGCCCTTTGATGAAAAATCTTGTCCGCTTATTTTCTCAGTGGGCAATTTCTTGAAAAAACACTTGTTCGGGGGTATTTTATCACATTCATTGATAGGTCTGGTTTAAATCATTATATAATTGATCTGAATCACTGGTGCATGTTATACATGTAGCAATAGATTTATTAATACATTTGTACTTATCTGGTTGACTCAATCATTAGCAGGACTTACTGCAATTGACTGGCTTAGTTCTCAGACCTACTTGTACATACAACCATTCTTATACCCAGAGGTAATCAAGATTCTCCATCTTTCTTAGTTAGTTTGTTAATCTTGATAATCTTTGGGAACTTGAACGACATACTATGTTCATGGTCATGAAAGTGCTAAGTACATTATAGAGTTTGAGTATGAAATACATTCTTTGTTCATTCTCACTCCTACTGACTGTATCAAATAAAGCAGTTGTCAGCCCCTGTGCTTAGTACTACTGGTAAAAAGCTTGGGTTTAGGGATATCAGCCTCTCCAATGACAGTGGGTTAGATATACCCGAAAATCTGTTATAAAAGTGTCATTGAGAAGCGTGGAGTACAATTTCCTTTTGTTAAGCATAAATTCCATCTTTTTTGTGCATATATGTTGAGTTTTTTATTTCATCGTAAGTGCTATTTTGTCGTTGATTAATACACTGCCAAAAATTATCATAGATGTATATAATGAGTGCTGTTTTGTGTGTATATTTTAGTTACTTTATTTGACATGTTATTATTGCCTGTATGTCATTGTTTAGCACACTTTTTGATAAATATTGAAGCTAGTTGTGTGAGGAAATTACGTCACATTTTAAAGTGGTTTTTAGCTCGATTTTTTGAAGATAATGAGAGCTTATACTGTTACCCGAATGCGGCGTTGAGTAAAGTCCAGCACACTGTCTTACAGACAGCTCTTGTTTGTGCAATAGACACTATGTAACTGTTATGCTTCAAGGTAGCAAATCCAATATTCCAGCCTCCCAAAACATCTCCGTGTTCTGAATATATTTCATGCTAGCTTAACCTACAATGTAACAAACCGTTGATTAGGATATTGCTAAATAGCAATACACTAACTGTATGTCTCTTGGTACCATTTGTTTTAAAATTAAGCTCAAATCATACATAGTTGTGCCAAATGTTTAGGGGTAGGTTATTAAATTTAGACCATGCCACTACAATGACGTATTAGTATACATGTATCTTTTATGTGGTATGATATTATGTACTGTATATTTGTTGTTGATTTTTTACATGTCTCATTTCAATGTGTACAAGCTTTAACTATACAGTTGAATTATGATTTTTCAAAATGGCTTCGGATCAGCAAAAAAATGTGGAAAAATCACGATATTGAAAAAAATTGTGAAATCAGTATTATAATTACATTGTGATAATTACTCCAACCCAGAGTTGCGCTGTTGAATTTTAACTGATTTTAAGTTGGTGGACTACGAAAAGTTGTCGAATTGGCTCAAATTTTGAAAAGATGTGTTTCAGATAATTGCTTTATTTTATCATGAAATACATAGGAGAAAATGAAGGGATGGCAGATCTATGTTGAATTTCCACAAATGTCCAAAAATTGTGGAACGAAAAATTGTAATTCAACTGTATTTTATATGAATTTATTTATTACATTATAATTACGATTAGTGCTCATGGCTGACATGGGTGAAAGATTTCAGGACTGGTCCTTTAGTTCAGGTTTGGAACCTTTGAGTTAATTTCCCATGTAAACGCTACTGAATCATGAAATTTTGTATCTTGAAAATTTTGTTCTTTCCACCATTTGTATGTTATGTACAATGAAATAATTTCCCATTGATAATTGTTTTGATTGTTATTGATAAATAAAAAAGTAGAATGATCAATTTATTAGTTTGTTGTTTATTTTACTTGTTATTTTAATTTGAATATGGTCAGAGGTCAGATTTCTTAGAGGCACAATTGTGTCAACACTTATAATGGTCCTTTTATGGAGGCCTGCTGACATAACCTGGTTTTCAGGACTCTTGTTTATGACCAATACTCACATACCTTTTGATAAGTGACAACATCTATGAAGTTGTATCAATGAAGTAAAATCAACATTATTGTAAAATTTTCATGGAAGGTTAAAACCTGCGCAGGTGTGTTACAAACCATCAACATCTTAGGGACACAGATATATTTGGAATCTTAAATAAAACGACATCCCTGAACATGCAGTGACTTCTCTGCTTACTTTAGTGAAGGAAGATTTTGAGATCACATTGCATAAGCAAGTAAGACTACATCTTAGAAAACTTGATCAGTTTTTCATAAATCTGATAGTGAAGTCATACGTCAGTTGGAATTAAATTCATCGTCTAACACAATACAATTATCTCACACCAGCATTCATGACCTTCCTACAATGAAAAGAGTTATTGAAGAATTATAATGGAAAGATAGAAAACATTTTTAAGAAGGAAGAACAACATCATTGTTTTAATGTAATTACTGATCTGCGACTGAATTTTTAAGGTAAAAATAAGGTTTGTATGTATAATAGAGTATAAAATGAATTATAAAAATTGGCTTGAGTCGATCTTGAAGGTTCGAACTGGGTTTTAAGTGTTCCATTCTGTTACCTCCCTTCTTAAACAATTTCAAAATAATGTAATTATCCTCTTAATTGAGCAATTATTAGAAGCCTTGTAAAGTATAATAGTGTGAATAATGTATAATAAAACTCAGAGCACGTATACATGCAGTTTGTGAAAGAATGATAGTTTGCATCTATTTACTTCACCTATAAATTGCAATCCTCCTATAGATAAAAGATGAATTCCCTCTTCTTCCCGTTGGTAGATATTCTACATGTTTTGCACCATGGACATGTTCAAGTTGTTAGGTGTCCTGGGTCGTCAATATATTTCAGAGTTCAGCTCCATACTAGTAGCTATACACTTTTGATAATAGAACCAAGAGTCAATTTATTTACATCGCCACAATGTTGTTAGTGTGACAATAAAAAGCAATGCGGCATTTTCAATCTATCTGTTTAAGGGACAACTTAAAACACATAGTGTCAATTACCATAATGGTCAAGTGTTACAAATACAGAACCTGGACAGAAAAGAACAGAACAGAACATAACCTTTTTAAACTCTGATAGTACATTATATTATACATGACAATGCATTTTGCAATATTTATATGAATGATACTTTTCACAATTTTGACTCAACTTTAGAACAAAAAGCAATATAAGTAAGGGATAAAAGTTTCTCGAGGTTTGTCTTTTTAAAACCAGATGGATTATAAACTCATATCATGAGGACTGGTACATCGTGAAATAATTCTTTCCGACATGCAAATATTTTAAACATTATATTGACCGACCAGAAGGGGGGGGGGGTAATGTCTTTAATCCCGATTGAATTTATAAATGTGTAAAAATCTATTGATAATTGTTTTTGATTGTTATTCATAGATAAAAAATGAATAATGTTCAATTATAGTAGTTGGGTGTTAATTTTACTTGTTCTTAAATTAAGAAGTGCTACAGTATATCAATCTTAGTTGATAATGTTTTAGCTCAATTACTTAGTGAATCAATATTGCTTTTGTTCACTGTCAAGCTCCTATAATAGTCGAGTGTGCTGTATGTAGACAGCTCTTGTTATGATGACACATTATAGGTACTCATTCACAAATCTCGACTTAAATATCCACTTTTCCAAAACTATTAAAATTGTATGGAAATATTTTTGGAAGCAGAAAATGTAGTGTTCTGATAATGACAATTTTAGTGCAAATTGACATACAACAACAAATGATGGTGTTTCATGTAGTTAATATCTATCCCATATGTCACGGTATAGAGAAATATAGTGCATTTTGTGACTTTTATTTTATACTTCTTGCAACATATAGGTCAATTTGTCTTGTAATAAAAATTAATTTTTTGACACAATTACAGATCCTGAATGGTATTTTGAAATTATAGAAAAAATAAACCAAATCCGTGAACTAGTACCTTTATACATCTATTGTACTTGTAAAATTTGTTACACTAATTTCTCACCGCTGATTGTGATAGCTCGATTGCTTTCCTGGTGCCCCTGTACTTACCTGGTAGAATAGTTTCTTGCTTCAGGAAACAGATAGTTTGGTTTTGGATGAGATTTGAACCAACATGGAGCTGGCTACTTAATGTTTCCAGTCCAGCATTGTAACAACTAGCCCCCATCCTCTCCGTCCTGTATATTGATAGAACATGCAATTGTCCATGTATTTCATTCATAACTTAGTTTAGTATTTACAAATATAATAAGCTTGATTGTACAAGTAACAATGTATTACAATTTATATACATTGTGTTTCCTTCTTGGTTAGTCAATTAGCATTAAGTTTCTTGCTCAAAGATGAAGTTCTGCTGTATTAGATAGTTATAATTTGGGAAAGCTCTTTTTGTATTTTTATACTTTTTTCCAAAAATACCATACTGCATAATCATTTAGTGGAGAACTTATAATGTGTTGACTTGCAAGCATCAATGGCTTTGAGCAATTTCTTCTCCAAAGTAAAATAACTGAAATGTGTTCATACTACAGTATAACCTCGCAGAGCTGCCCTCTACAGAACAAATACCCTGCACAACAACAGTTTTTAATATTTCTTTTAGATATATTTTATTGAAATAACCTCTGCAGAGCAACAACCTTTGAACAGCAAGACAATTTAGTTTGTCCCGGTGGATGTTTTAAGAGAGATTGTACTGTAGTAGGAACTGTGGACTATTCTTTTAGAAAGCAGATAGTCTAAATATATGGAAACCTTTACTAAACAACTTATCTAAGTCCATTTTTGAAACAAGTTCTTACACCTACGAGTTTTCACTATTGAGTCCATTACCTGGTTTCCCAGTACTAAGCTAGTAAGATCAAGTCTCTTGCTCAAGAAAGCAACTATGTTGGTTTGGGTGTCATTAGAACCAATGCAGAGCTGACTGCCCACTGATTTCCAGTCAAACATCGTAACCACTTGGCCATGCCTACTCTATATAAATATAATGATAATAAAATAATACAACTTAAGCAGAAAAATTGTACATAAGACTCCTGATAACATGCTCCTCTGTAGAGTAAAAGTAATCCACTTAAATCACAACAAAGCAATTCGTATTTAAGTTAGTTTTTAATAATTTCTAAATATACATAATATTTTCATTAAAAAACCCATCATAATCAAAATCATCACTTTGATGAGAACAATGCTTAGATAGTCAATGCATCTACATTTATTCCTTATTTAAAGAACAAAAACATAAAATATAATACTGAATTGATATAAAATGGTTGGAATAGTTTTACTTGTTTTTTATCATCTAAATTAGGGTTTGTTTGTACCATATGCATCTGTGCAGAACAAAGTTATTTTGCACATTATTGCTGACAAGTAAGCAACAAATGCCAAACCATAGAATTAGAAACCTGTGGAAATTTCCACATCAGTAAAAGATTTAGGATAAATCAACAATAATAGGCAATACTCTAAACACTAGCTTCCTGACAAAAATACATTATTTGATATTTATCATTAATTCAAATAACTAAATTAAGCTTGTACAATAAAACTTCAATGATTGCAACAACAATATCAAAACAAGTTCAAAATAAAATTACATCAAAACAAAAATTAATGTTAATTTGGATATATAAAAGTAGTGCCAAAAATTCAAATACTAATCAGGAATGCAAGAGAAAACATGATCTTTAAGCAATATAGAATTAAACTGAACCACTTCTGTATGCTTATAAATCAACAACTAAAGCCCACTAACAGAGTCGTTCACGGCAATAACTTGATAGATGCTAATAAACACTTTGAAGACAGTTATAGGTATTCATACTGGTCTTAGTATTTGAGAGTAAGCTACTCTATACGTCTATTTCAGTATTCTGATAGAATATTTTCAGTATTTTCATTAAGATTAATTTCTACCCATGTAAAGAAAAGAAATTTAACCATTACGTTAAACCATTATGAGTAATTGGCTCTATGTTTGACTTAAGAGTACAAGAAGTCAAGTCATTGTTTTCTATAAACAAAAAAACATTACCAGATATAGCAAAATTAGAAATAAGATTAATCCAGCCAGTCTTAACCAACTGACTATAATTTATAAAGATAAATGTAAAATAAAACTGGTCATCAATGAAAGTTAAAACAACCTATACAACAACAACCATTTTTTGATCATGAAAATCAGTCAATTTATCGCCTGTGGACTTTATGGACATACATAATGTATAAAAAACATGATAATAATGAACTCTGGGATATAAAAATCACAGTTAATACAGTTATAATGTACATGATGGTTATACAAAATTTACGAAAACAAACAATATGCTTGTAAATAAACCCATTCTTGTTATGATTGTTACCATGGCAACCAAATAATGCTGACAACAAAATGGCTGACAAAAAATCTTATTTTGAACACTAGAGATACGTCATTTTTTGGTATTGAACACTCGGCACTGGAGATTTGTTCTAACTTTTGTTTCAACGTCCATAGGTCTGGTCTTCTTGACTACATTTACTTCTCTCTGGAACTCTTCACATGTGAGAACATTGTTTGTTAGAACATGACTTCAAGGTACAAAGTATATAGGGTTCTTGTAAAATGTATATATAAATGATACCAGATGATTTATATTGTAACTTCAAGAGTTTATAGTTTTAAAATATATCTGTTTATAATTGTGATGATGCTGACATGCCTCTTGATTTCTGAAAAAGAAATTAAAAAATAGAATTATAAAATATCATAATTGCTTTGATTGATAATTGTCTTGCAAAAATTCATAATTGTTTTAAAGTTAATTTAGTGATTGTGTTTTTTTCTCCTTATAATCTGAAATTTCACAAGACTACAGCATAAAGAAATTTTGTATCATCTGCCCCTGCATTTTAATACAGGCACTTGAGTATGATTTCAAAATAAATTTATGTTCAATTGAAATTTACTACATAATCATAGTGATAGAGCCCCTTATTTATTTGTTTACAGTTTACTGTCATAGAATAATTATGCAACCAGTTTAAATGTTGAATGTAGCTAAACATGAGTACATGTAAACTGTATTTATATGATATTAATCTCAATTTAGGCCTTCAAAATGATATCTATCATTTCATGATAATGCGAGAGTCAAATAAATTAAATACATTATCAGATTTACATGTAGCTTTAAACACTTAAAAATTACATTTTACAGACAAATCAGCCAACATGTACTTCAAGTCACATAAAATTTTCATCTTATTAGATTAAGAAATTGAAATAATATTTTAAATAAAATATAATGAGTACATAATTTCTTGGGGGGCCCTGAACCCAAATATATAAACCAACATTAGGAAAACTCTGTTCTAGCAAATAGTATGACAACTATCATGGTTACAATTAGATAAAGTAAGAACACACAATATAGAAGCAACAATGAAATGACAGTAACATGTAAATGTATGTACATTATAATGATGAAAGTTGAAATTGAAAGTAGATGAAATAGTGAAAGAGAGAATATTATAAGACTGAATTAAATACATACAGTTGTACTTATAACAATATTAAATCTTAGTTTACAAATCTCTGCTTTTCATTTATGACATTCTATTTATTATTTTACAAATTGACTTAGTTAGCCCCTCTAGTAACATGGTCAGTGGTACTATTCAGTAAAAGTTCATGGGTTTGATACTAGGGTGAAAATTATACCCCTTTTTACATGTAGCAGAGTTTGGTCAAGAAATAGGATGACCATAATTCTATGAACATTCACCCTACTGTTGCATTTTGTAGGGGGTTTGTTAGTCTCTGGTATTAGTGTATGCTTAGAAGTGGTTTAAAGTTTCAGTCAAAAGATCCTCTCCCTGTAGAGAAGGTCAATTGAACATCACATGAAAATGACCTTTCTCATAAATTCCTTTACATGTTCATCACAGAGAGTGACCGAATATATAACAGAAACAATATCGCTTATAATGGAGCCAATATTTACAGAAAAAGAAGTAACATTAATAGATCTATGATGCTGAATGTGTAATGTGTATAATGAATTAACATAGATTTATATACTGATAAATTGACTTGAAAAATATGGGAGAGTTGTCTAAGCATATCGCTACGTATCGCTTTGTGCCCCGGTACCCTTCTTACAACAAAAGGAATAAGTGTGTGATATGAAATTATGGGTACCAGGGCACAAAGCGATACATAGCGATATGCTTAGGCAACTCGCCTTATGACAGCAAGAAGAATTAAAAAGCAGCATGTTTTGTAACAAAATCTTCTACTGTAATACAATGACCAAGGGTAGTCTAAATATTCAGTATATGAAAAAGATTCATAACGTACTAATAAAAGTAATGCAAAAAACATATTTCATTAAATATACCAGAAAGGCGCCACTCAGCTCACCACCACATATTTTTAAAAGCACCTCAAACAATGATTCAAATTATTTTATAAAAAAACTAATAAGGAGTCTGAACAATTTTGTTTTGCACTATCCAGAGAAATTTTATATCTGCTCTAAAATTTGATGTAAATCATCAATTTTTAAATTGCATGGGGACATTTATTTTAACTACCCAAGAATTTGAATACTTCTTGCACAGATGGAGTTTTGTTACAAATCAAATACAATATCCAATACATATCATATTTAACCCAAGCTCTTTATCATAATATGTATAATATACAATATATTAACTGATTAATTCATGTTATCTCATTAATGAACAATTTATACAAACCTAGGCTGATGGCTGATAAAGCCAAATAAAAATTTGATAATTTTATCATTGATAGAAAATATCTAAAATTTTTGACAAGGTCATAAGGATCAAAGAACACTGTCTTATTTGAATATGGAATGTATCATTTAATATGGAATTCACTATTTATAAACATGAGACTACATGTAGCCCCTTTAACCTTTATAAACATGAGCATTCATGTAGCCCCTATAACCTTTATAAACATGAGACTTCATGTAGCCCGTTTACAAATATGAGACTAAATGTATCACATGTGTTGGAACATCTTCACTAAGGATTAAACACTTAAATCCAGTCCAAATTTAGTTCATGCACCGCATGGACAAAATCCACTATATACAGTCTCTATCAACCAATAACTAGTATAATGAACTAGAATAGAAATTTTGTTCATGCCTGGCATGAACAAAATTTGAAAACTGCAATACGAATAGGCTACATACAGTCTATTTTGTTGAACAAAATGAACTGTACAGTGAGTATAGTGAATTCCATATTAAATGATACATTCCATATTCAAATAAGACAGTGTTAAAGGATAAGAGCAGTATCAGGGTTCACACTTTCTACTACAAGGAGGAAATCATCCAATCCAGGTTCACATTTCAAAAGAAATAAACAATCTATCAGTGTTCAGTTCAAAGTGTTTAGTTGCAAGCTACAGCTCACCAATTTATAAGAAAATAACCACCACATTGCATCATGCTTTTGCTTGCATCAACCAATCAATAGAAATAAAAATTGTTAGGTCAGTGCAAAACAAGTCTAAAATCTTCTTTATTTACATGTAGTTAAACTTAGTTTGCACTGACCTATGGAAATGTAATTGACAATACATATCATATTTCAAGTACTTCATATAAGCATTAAATGCAAACATAATACATTGGTGACATAAGTTGAATGAATAAAAAGCGAGCAGACTTAAATATACAAAGTTTGATAATGACTATATGGTATCAAGATTTGAGACCCAATTAATATTTTTATATGACTAAATACTATTGAAGAAAATATACAGTCCATAAATAGTATTAAAATTGTAACTGGGTATATATACGAAAGAAAAACTCTACAAAATTGTCCACTCTCAATATGTGAAATCAGACATAATCTAAAACAAAAGCTATCAATAAATGTGACATATCTCCCAAATTTTAGGTAAATTAATGACCATGATTTTGGTGCTATGTGCCAGCACCTCACTAATTACACACCATCTTGTGTTAAAGGATGATTATACCAAGTTATTCAGAAATCCATTCATAACACATTAAATTATGACTGAGACCCAACAACTGGACTGACAGAAAAACAGGCAGACAGACACACTCACACACATTGACTAACAGAGCAACTGCTACATGCCTCTTTTCAGAACACATAATACATTAATTAGCAAGTAAAACAGATAGAAATATGTTTCAACATTGATTTTCCAATTTTTTTTCCAAGGAAAAGCTATGATTATGTGTATTGGTACCAGAAACAAATAAGAATTTTCTACAAAGCCTATAAAACTTGAAAGGTTCCTAGAATATGTGTGAACCATATCCATAAAGAATTTAGCATTAAAACTTACCTTGCCGCTTTTATCTACCAACTTTCTTTTAACTCCACGCTTTGTGGCAGTAGGTATTAAATTCTAATATTTTGAATTAATTAAGTTGATGACAAAGCCCTGGTTTTCCCTTATTACTCACTCCAATATTCAATTTATCTAACTAAACTAATATTGTATTATACAAGTACAAGTAGTCTGGTTTTGATTGCCAGTAGGCCCATCATTTCAAAATCTTATATTACCACTTTAATCATTATTAGTCATTGAGTGAGTGATAATTTGGGGCACTTGATGTGGATCTTAGGTGCAACAAAAATGTAAGCACTCAGACTACTTTTTAGCATAAATATAAAAATAACATTGATGTATCTTTTTACTGCTGGAAAACCAAAAACGTTTGAGTTCTGAATATTAACTTTTCAAACTACGAGCAATACTTGGCTGAACTTACTTCATATCGATGAACACAAATTAATTTAGATTTAAAGCAATTTCAACATATTGAGAGAGAACTATATTATGTAGAGCAGAAATACACAACCAACCTACACATGTAAGTCATCATTTTATTTCATATTGACATCAGTATGTTATTGTTTTATGGTTTAAACTACAGTGAAAGTTTGCACTGAAATAAACTTTATATCTGACTATTCTACTTTCTACAGAAGACATTATTTCTAGAATGTTCTATCATAAAATATTGATCTATAGTACAGGATTGGACATACCAATTGGCTGACACAAATAGGTTTATGAATTTCCAATTGATATTTTAAACAGTGCAAACTAGATAAATCTAGGTAACAAATATGACTGCTTGGAGATGATGTGTGATAAATATATAAAAGTCTGTATATATTATTTGATTTATTACATGGGTGAAAGTTCAAATTTTTCAATATCATTGACATTTATACAAGAAATGAACCCTTACTATGATCTAAAATCCCTGAACTTTTAGCAGTGTTGAAAATGTTCACTCATGCAATTATCATTTTTATAATAATTATAATTGTTAAATGATAGTAATAATTAAACCCTTCATAGACTATTTTCTGCAATAAGAGAGTTGAAAATCATTGTGATAGAGGTTTACCTACAACAAAAGAACTAAAATGGGAACACAGTTTTGAAAGGCCTTTTAGTAATTTCAAACACCTAGGAAATGACGAACACTTGATTGACACTTCTGTATCACTGTTTAAAATGGCAAATTGAAAATCCTGTATTAGCAAATCCAGTAAAAATAGATCAATATTTATTAAGCCATATCTACATATGTGTGTCTAAGTATAACTAAGCTATGTTCAACAATTACCGATTTAGCAGCATTATGTTTGTCCAGTTTTTCTTGGATCATACGTCCATATTCTGGGTCAGCCTTAGCAAAGTTTCCAACAGCTCTCTTCTGTATGAATTCTTGAGCACCTTGTAAATGTCCAGCTATATTCTCTGTAAGTCTTTCACGTTCTGCTGCAGATAACACCTGATAACAGATTTTTCAATAAAAAATGTTAATATTTGATCTTCAAAACACATCAGATCTGGTGTATGCTTAGGCTTCAACACACTTAAATAGTGTCAATCTACATATTAACAAGCTGTGCCTTCAAGACAAAATAAACAAATGTTTGACAAGAATCTCCAAGTTGATAGGATAGGATGTAGCTGGAGACTGCCATCTGAAGTGCTCAATCATAAAAGGGTTTTTATGTATTATGTATTAACAAAAGCCAATAGATCTGCACTAACACTAGTAGCTTATTTATGAGCACCTTATTTGTGTCATCAGCTTCAAAACAGACCATCAATTAAACTCAGATCTTTCATACAGCTACATTAGGCAATAGCTTCTTTTATAACTACACAGACAATATAAACTCATACAATAAAAAATGTTCCAGTTACCAACCTTTTTAAAGAAAGTTCCAACTTGTGTAAAGTTATCATCATCAGCAGTATTATATCTACCAACTTGACCATTAGATAGTTTATCCATATGTTCACAATATTGTGCATCATCAACTGGTCCACTAAAACTATTAGGGAAATAGTTGGGAGCTCCACCTATGATAGAATAATTACATATAATAAGGTCATTAACAGGATCATGAAATTCCTATGCCTGACTTGTCCAACTCATACATTGAAGTCCATGGAGAAGGAAATAGTTCCATCCTATTTGTCTGTATAAATACATGTACTAATACAGCAATACTAATTAATGTAGATGTCTCAAAGTTTACACTACAATAACAGTGTACTATTTTATTATCAATAATTTATTATTATTCCAAGTATGTATTTTATATTGAACTTCTGGACAAGAACATTTTGATTCCAAAACAAGTTTATTTTCAGATTTCACTTGTTCCTGAAATTTCACATCCCTGGCCAATGCTAATGTTTAAGAATATAAGCAACAGTGAAATGCTGAATATAGACTTATGATTTAAAAGGTTTTTATCAACACTTTACAATTTGATATAATATTTTATATACTAGATGTCAAAAGTCCAATATTGTGTAGCCGTCAGAGTAAACAAAATTAAAGACATTATACAACAGCTATAGTATACCTTGGTTATCTGTGACACATTGAGGTCCATCTCTCTGATAATTTCTCAATCTAGCATTGTATGGACAATTTACTGGAATCTGTAGGTAATTACTGCCAAGACGATGTCTGTGTGTATCAGAATAAGAGAATAAACGTCCCTGAAATATATAGAGTTAAAATTATCACATGAATGTACATTGTACTGATATTTTAGACTTAAAATAAAAAAATATAAAACATTTTCAATTAGTAAAATGTACATTGAAAATTTCTTTATGTCCCCCCTCTGGTCATTACTTTTTATCTTCTTATTTCTCTACATTCCATGATTGATGTATATAAACATTATGTAAAAACTGTACTTAAGACTAAGAGGCTAGCAGGGGAAATTGGGTTTTGCAACACATCATTATGTTCCTTAATTAATAATGTCTCCATTATTATCTTTACAGTTATTACTCTCTTCATTTTATGTTTCCAGGATTGTTTTTTCTACATGTTCTGTAAGAATATTATTAAATAAAATTTACACAATATTATTGTAAAGGTGTTTTGTAGTAATATAAAAGGGAAATAATATATGTGTAAATAAATAAGAAAAAAGGAATGCTTTTTAATTACCTGTAACATTTTATCTGGGGAAGCCTCTACACCAGGAATCATATGTGCTGGTGAGAATGCAATCTGTTCTACTTCAGCAAAATAATTCTTAGGATTCCTGTTCAATACCATTCTACCAACTGGTATCAATGGAAACTCACCTTGTGGCCAAATCTGTATAAAATATAAAACAATATTATTTTGACAAGGTATGTACAATACTAACTTTCCAGCTTTTTCATGAAAGATTCTTATTCTTGATTCATTTACTACTTGAATATCATTCCCTCTTAAAAGTAATTATTTTAAGCAGAATGGCAGAACACTGCTTCCATCCTTTTTTCTCCTTTTCATGTCCCATTTTCCTTCCAATGCAGAAATAGTTACTTTGATTATCTTCCCTTTGATGAACCCAGTCCCTTCTTTTTTCCTATCTAAGCAGAAATAGTTACTTTGAAACATCAACCCTCTGATAACCCTGTCTCTTTTTTCTGCCTCCCTACATGTCCTTTTCTAATTTCTAGAATAATCACTACAGTAGAAAACACTATGAGACTAAATTCAAAGGAATACCAAAGCCCAACTCTAATTGAACCAACAACCCCTGAATTAGTAGTCAGATTTGTTACCTACTGAGCTAACAGGGTGGTCCCATTACACTGTAGTTCAGAGACAAATCACATACTAGTCTATGAGTGAATCAGAAAGACTTAGAAGAAGCAAATCTTGTGTTGGTAATAATCCTTAACAAAATCAATACTCCCTCATTTACAAACCTTAGTAAGATCGAATGGATTCCATCTAAATTTCTCAGCTTCTTCATAAGTCATCACTTGTATTTTCAGTGACCATGATGGGAAGTTACCATCAGCAATAGCATTATATAAATCACGAATGGCATGATCTGGTTCAGAACTAGCTAGTTTATCAGCTTCATCAGCCATAAAGTTCTTGATGCCTTGATCACACTGTAATATAATATGTGTATGATAAAATAATACAACTAACATACAAATAATGTTAACATAATTATAAAACTGATCACAATAAAACAGTACCCATTATAAAAAATCTCCATATCAAACTGGAAGTCTCTTGGACTCAAAATTTGGGGACCAAATTTGGGCTATAATGATTCTGGAAAATACAGACTATATTGTCTCCATAATAGCAATTTTGATATGCGTTAATATTGATGCAAACCAGGCCCTTGTCCTTTAAAGGTCTACAGCATTTTTAAGTAGAAGCAGGTACATGTAGTCATATTTTTAACAATGTGTTTTATTTCATGTACGCTAATTCCATTCTTTGCTCAAACAAAAATGTACCAAGAGCCCCTGGTCTTAAAAATGGCATTTCAAAATGAGAGAAAATTGAGTTGACTATTTACATAAATTATCTTAAATTTAATGCTAAAACAACGCTTCTTTTATTAAAAATCCTGTGCGATGCTTTTCATGTAGCGCTGTTTTCTGCCTGGGAACCGTTGAGTTCAAGAACAATAATTCATATATCTATGGAGCAGTGACCAAGCAGTTATGACGTTGTACTGGTTATCATTGGATAGCCAGCTCCCCTTAGGTTAGAATCCCATCCAAAACAAACCCTGTTGTTTCCTTGAGCAAGAAACTTTTTCCAACAAACTCAATATTGGGGAACCAGAAAAAAGACTCTAAAGTGATTAATCTAAGTTGCAAGAACTGGTTTCACAATCGAGCTAGAAAAAATAGCATAAAGTATGTATCTATAAATCATACCTTCCAATGGAATTTACAATAGACAGCATTTCCTTCTTTGTTAACCAGTTTAAATGTATGACTACCATAACCATTCATTCTTCTATAACCATCAGGTGTACCACGGTCAGAAAATAAAAATGATACTTGATGTGTCGTCTCTGGTCGTAAACTTATAAAATCCCAGAACATATCAGGATCCTTAAACATTCATTTGTATATACAAGTAAAACAAATCCAGATAAATGTCACAAAAAATAAGCAAAATATTATTGATTTAAAGAATAACCCCGATTACTTTTATTATATTGACCATGCTGTCAATCTTTCTAAAGTTATGCTGTTGACTAATTTGATGGCTAGATTCTTTATACAATAATTACAGGTAAAAACACACAGAAAATTGGTAATTATGTGCTGCAATTTACAATCCCTTCACCAACTTAATACGCTTGGTACTAAATATCATGAAATAACATAGTTTGGGAAGATATACAGTCAGTAGATAATTGTTGCAAATAATGCCCTGAAACTACAGCACTTGAGGGATTCAAGGACCCTATATAACATCGAGGCTTTGCCATGCGTATTAAGGTATCGGTGTACTTTGGCGAGTGTTATTTTATTAGTTTACACTCAAAGCCTCTTGTATATAGAGTCACCGTTCTGCTGGCTTTTATGCAGAATTGAGAAAAGAATTGTTCTTTATGATATTAATTTGTTTTACCCTTACCTTAAGATGTGTTTGTGGGTTTCTCTTTTGTGTATGAATAAAACTTGGAAACTGAAATAAATAAATCATTATTGTTACTTCAATTTAACATCAGCAAACAAAACCTTAATTAAAACTGATTATTAGCTGCAGATAAATTCTGCATTGCTTTCAAATGCCTATAAGTAATTCATAAAATGGCAGATTTAAACATTATGCACAATTAAAATTATTGAAAAAGTCATTAAAACATATTGATAGATCAGCTCAGTCTATAAATAGTCAACATTTTACTTTATTTACTATAGTTACATTTTTGTATCTAGTTTTGCTCTGATTCACAGATATTGCATACACAGTGCCCTTCAAAAGTTCTTGAAAAAGTCACATTATTAAAGAAACTGATTCAAATTTAAACATGAAAAAATGACAAAAAGAGTCATTAGGGAAAATTCCTCATGGTAAGCACAATCAGTTGTTCTCAAAAATTAAAACCTTTGGAAGGCAATGTAGATATAAAACAATCAATATACCAACCAGGAAAGGATCTCTTATAAAGAAGATAGGTGTATTATTGCCAACCATGTCCCAGTTTCCATCTTCAGAGTAGAATTTTACAGCAAATCCACGAGGATCACGTGCAGTGTCAGCTGAGCCTGATTCTCCACCCACAGTAGAGAATCTTACAGCTAAGGGTGTCTTCTTACCAACAAACTCAAATGGCTTCAGTTTGGTATACTTAGTCACATCATGGGTACATTCAAAATAACCAAAGGCTCCTGAAATTATAAGAGAAAGATACATTTTATACTATATCTACAACAGTACACATTGTGTCCTTGAAATCATCCAGGCCTTCATCAATTGCCATACAATCTTTCCTTTCATTGGATAGGACTCTATAAAATGTTTCTGGCACATGCAAATTTTTTTAACATCTTTAATAAGTCAAAATTACAACATAAATAGTATAAACTCTGCAACAAGTCTGATGAGTGAGGACTTAAACTAAAAAATGAACAGTTGGGGAAGCATTATCACAAACAGGTCAGGACAAGAGGTGCAGTTACATGTATCGGTACCCTTGTAATTTGTTTCAGAAAAAATCACTAAAAAAGAACAAGACACTCCATATGGTTTCAGTGGTCAGAAACTAAGTAAGTATAACAAATTGCTTATCATCCAGCATCTCCTGGTTAAAATTAAAAAGTTTAATAATATGAAAACTGGAAGATTTTACACCAATTGAAGCAGCAAACTTTACACAGTCATTTATAACATCATATACAACTTGAATCAGTTACAATACCTTGTAAATCTAGCATTAAGAGAAATTAAGAGTAAGGTTATAATTTACAACAATTTATTTAAAGAATTTATAGCTAAGATGAGATATGATACATCAATAACCATTGATGTCATAAATTTATACATTATAATGTTTAAAATATCAGTTACTTTTCTACCATAATCTTTTGTTAATGTTTAAAGTAGACAGTACCGTTGTACTTAAAATTAATTCACTCTTCTTATTTATGCCAGTGAGTTCCAAGCTAGAGTAACAAGCCTTTTTTCCCAATGGCTATTCTTTCCTGATGGTAAAGACCATTACACTGGCACTGAATACGACTCAGATTGATAAATCACTGCAATTGTCTCTAGATTTAAGCAAAAAAAATTCAGAGTCTGGGTAAAGCCATTCATTTGCAGTGGTTTCCTTAGAGCAACAAAGTTAATGGGTCAGTGCAAAACTGGTCTTACTACAGATGAAGATAGAAGTATTTAAACTAGTTTTGTACGGACACATCAATACGGTCATCATATTTCATCATATTGATATCATAGATAGTTTTGATAACTGAGTTTGCATTTAACTACTTGATTAATAGTTTGCATAAATTTAACTATGTGATTAACCATTCAACTATATGAACACATGATTTTGCTGGTTAAGCCGAAAACGGCATAACTCAAAGTAAGAAGAGTGAGTTAAGACCGTTTAGCGCTTTATCCGCGATTTTCACAAACATGTACAGATATTTTAAAGTACATGTATGACTAACTTTTGCTATGATAATAGTTCAACTCATCTTCATCAAGTTATGAAACTGTAAATTAATGTAAAACAATTCAAGATTTATATAATCATGAGTCAATGATACCCCAAACATTTTGTGAAAGAAATCTTACAAAACTAACAACCAGTGCACTGACCCATTTATATCAATTTACAACTGCGTAGAACAATATACATGTACATAATAACCACTGTTTAACAGTAAGAAGTACATCAAATAGTAGATAAAAAGTTTCAAAAGCATACTGATAGGTCAGTACAAAACTAGTCAAACTACAAGTAAAACTACATGAAAATAAATATGGATGTAAACTAGTTTTGCACTGACCCTTTGCTATGTAAGTAACAGAGACATCTAGATGTAACTTAGTTATCTTGGGTAACTAAAAACAAAGTCTACTAGTTGTGTAACTCAACGTTCTAATTTTTCATCTCCTGTTTTAAATTCGTAAGTCAATCTCGGATGTTTTTCAACTACTTGAAAAGTAAGTCAACGAGAATAAGCTTGATAAGTAAGAATTATAGTAACCATAAAATACTAGATATATGACTAGCTCGGAGTCTTATATCATAATATTTACACAAATAGTGTAATATTTGAAGTTTAAAGGACATAGACATGGTAAATCTTAATAAAAGTTGATACAGCATGCTCTCCAATTCTTTTGTTAAAAGTTACTATAACTGCACATGCAGCAATGAATTATGTAACAAGAAGCCAAAAATGGTCCTATATCATCTGTAACTGGTATCTGGTATCAGATTTTGCTAAATACATTTGTAACTATGCGCAATATTTTCAGGGATCCCTGGTATATGGCCAATTTAAAGCTAACAAGAATAAAGCAAGATTGCTGGGGGTACAGTAAAAATTACAAAATCAGTAAAAAAGGTGTTTATACTAATGCAGGCAAATTGAAAAAAAAGCTGAAACACAAAGTTATTCTCATAATATCGGAAGACCTTGTCATCATTCAAAAAGAGAATAAATGAGTTTTTTAATACTTGAAGCTTAAATACATGTTGATTTAACATTGGCTCAATAGCAAGGATTTAATTCGTACTGGACAATATTTAAAATTTAACAAGTATATGTAGAACATGTATTTACATAGCAAAGTAATGGACACTTATATCGGTCAAGTTCAATGTTAAATACTAATCTATTTATAGATTTATTTATCAAAGTGCTAAATAATGACCTCAACTAAACAAACTGTTAAATAAGATCATTTTTACATAGATACTTTATACTCTGTCATGATATAATATCAACACTTCAGATAAATAACATAAAAAATGGACATGCTTTTATTCATTAACTGTATTTCATTGGATTTTAAACTGTAAACAGCACTTTTTAAAAAGTTATATAAGATGGCCACCTCACCTAATCAGCTTTCTTGGACATGTAAAAAATACCTCCCAGCAACAAGCCAACAACTTCTTATTTAACAGAGTACTTACAACTTAATTGTTAAATTTTCAATAAAGGCTATGACCTGACTCAGCTAGGAATAAGAGCTGGCTTGCCTCATATTACTCAGCATGCTACCTCAGACTCTGCAGCTTGACCTTTTATTATAAAACAGTTTTATAAGATGATATTAGGAAATCTTGAAGTTTATGTCATCAGCAGGACTAACATGCTGGTTCAGCATTTAAATAGTCACAACTATTTCATAATGCATTATATAGATAAAACCATAGTAATGAAATAATTTTATCAAAAACATTTTAACCTAAATATTAGACAAAATCCTGGTGATAACTGAAATACATTAGTTATTATCATTTGTTCTTATCATTGACTGTCAGTATGACTGCATAGCATTTAACATCAAAGATATTTTACTAACTTATTTAAAAGAAACACAATTTTGTAATTTCATAACTAAAGCAAATATAGTAAGTCCACTAAAATTGTAATTCAGTTAAAACTGCTTTGAAGTGTTTGGGTTAGGGTTAATATCAGAGTCAGGTCTTAAAATGGAGCAAGTAAGTCATAGTTATGTACCCCAATTAAACAATAGCTATTGTAATAGGCTGTATTTACAAAAGTTGATTAAATTATCAAAAAAAAAATAAAAAAAAATACTTCTTTTATACTTTAAAAGACCTTAGTTGAAGCCAGCATGAGCCTTTGAGTCTTTGACTGATCAAGACTGTGCCTGTTGGATTAAGACCATGACTCTACATCAAAGAATGAATGATATTGTTTGGTTAGGTTTAAAGCTGTAGCAACACACTGGAAAGGTCATATTGCAGTGGTCAGCCAACATACCTATCATTCTTGGAAAGACTAAATATCTGAATTAAGCAGTTACCATATACTAACTGCATACTTTTGTCAGTGACTGACAACTGCCCAACATTATTTAGAGTCAGTGGTAGGAGGAAGAACATCCAAATAAATGACTTCATGACCCTGGAATCAAACCTACTACCACTAGACCAGAGTACTAGGAGGCTACCATTGAAATTTTCAAGTAAAACATAACCTCGCAGAACAATTATATCATTACTTGCTACCACATGCAGTTTCATAATCTACAAATAAGGTTACATGTCTGACTTGTTCAGCTGTAAAGTGTGACTGTGAATAATAAGTAGTTTTATAAAATAGGAAAAGTTCAATTCTAGATACAGGACTCGAAACTGCAACCTCCTGCTCACCAGTTAAATGCTCTACTAATTAATCTCATCAGTGTGATTAATAAAAAACTTATTTAACACATTCACACAAATATTGCAGACAAATACTATTATTTACTATACATGCATTACAGCAGTGTAACACTTATACAGGTACTGTTTGACACGTCTAGAGGTAGAATAGCAAATTAGTCCACAACAGTGCCATATTGGTTTCATCAGCTGTGCTTTTATTTTTGTAATCAAAATACATGAAGCTTAATCGATATAATATTATCAGTTAGTCTAAATCAATGACATATTTGTCAGTAAGAAATGTTGGTTAAGTCTTTTACATGAACCCAGGGCTTTTCTTCAGTATTTGTGGAAGGGGCTTGGGGCCTTTCTTCATGTAGAACATTTGTGGAAATATTATCGCAATTTCATTGATAGGGAAACAAAAAGCCAATGTAAACTCCAAATTTTTGGAAAACTGTATGATTTTAAAGTAATTTTAGGAGGGGAAGGTGTCTGTAAACGGCCCCTGTTATATAGTGAAAAAAAAGGTCTGTAACCGTACATTTTGAAATTTTCAACCTGTATTTTATTGTATCAACATACCTGCTCCTTTAGCGTGAACCACTCTCTCTGGAATTCTCTCTCTGTTGAAATGAGCCATCTCATCAGTAAAGACAAAATCTTGCAACAAGACTGGTCCCCTGGGTCCAGCAGTAAGAGATGCATTCTTGTTGCCCACTGGGCTCCCAATACCCGTAGTCATGGTATCAGGACTCTGAAAGATAAAATGATACTTGTGTAAATATTGTATAGACCAGGGTAGCATATAATTAGCAATACAATATACAAGGATTTACAACTAAAATCGGTCATAAGACGAATGACAATAAGGGCCCAAGGGATATATATCATTAATAGGTTTTTCCCCCATGGATTTATTTAGAGGTAAATCTGTTTTCTAGTAATTCTGTAAATAATAACTTTGAGCCCAGCAAAGCTCTGATTAAATTCCACCATCAGGGAGCATTCACAACTAGGGCTGTCACGATATGCCAGAAGCGATACAGCGATGCGCTAGAACCATATCGCGATACGTACCACGATATATTGCTGTGCAAACCAAAGACATGGCTGCATTAAAAAAATATTCAACTGAACAGTATTTAAGTATGTTACAGGATTTGTAGGGAAAGTGCCTGTATAGCAGACTGGAGAAAAACTGGACATTTTTTTACTTATTGGAACATTTGGAACACACCCAAATCGGTTAAATTTTTTAACTTAAGCTTTAATCAAATGAACCATGGAAAATTGACATTTTGCTACTATCATTTAGCAAAGGGAAGAATTTTTAAATGAAAATAAAAAATATCCCTAAATACTGGTACGTTGAATTTGTACAGCACTATATTTTGCACCAGTTGCATTCTGCAATGTATCGGTTTATTGCGGTATCACTATTCACAACTATAGGGAAATCTCCAAGAAATGACCTAGCCATAAGTAATTTGTATGTCTTGGGTGATGTCTCGAACTCCAGGAAATAAATGGCTTAAAATTGAAACAACAGCGGTTAAACATCTGTAGTATTCAGATCTTACCTGGGTTATTTAACCCAACAACAATTCCGAAGCGGTCATCTGGCAGTGAAGGAGTAGATGGTAGCTCCTTTTTCCCCAACACTGTGAACCAAGAAAGGTGTTGCTAAAGAATGACATTTGCATATGAAATTCAATCTCAGATTAGCTTTGCTTTTGTAAATTGTAGCTGAAGGACTTCAGTAAACCTGTGTATATACTGTCACAGGTAATGGCACATCTGATGAAAATGTTACGAAAGTGCCTTATAGTTTGGGAAGCCAGACCTACATTGTACGCTTTATGAGAACGTAAGAACATGGGTTAAAATGATCTAATGTAAAAATAAAAATCACAGACTACGGCAAACTAAAACAGACAAACCTGTCAAATAACTGGATCAAATCTAGCAAATACTACAAGTTAGAACATACACTATGCACCTACCCTATTTGTTAGTGTTTACATAATTCATAACTTTAAATTGAAGAATAAATGTTTTTCTCACCCCCTGAGCTCTCTTGAACTCCTCAATTTGGTTTGTTGCCTTGTCTCTGGACGACATGATGGAATATCAGTAGATGTCACTAGTTAAAGCCAAGTGAAACTGCGAAATATCAAATTTGTGCCCGAGTTTTATTATGAACGATAACAACCGACCTTGACACTATTTTCTGCTGGTACCGAACGTGCCCGCTATCGCATCGAAAATTTGGGGAACCAATCACATAAGAACGATAACTCTTGTAGGTTTGCCCGAATTCGTCTTAATTTATTTATGAAGATGCTTAAAAATGACTGAAAGAAGTTCACTTCAGAAGTTGTTTATCAAATAAACATAATCAGGTTGTCAAAACTATCAAGCTGAATTATCTTGGTGTGAATTGTACGAGCTATGTGGTGTACAACTACAGATTTACATAATGTCATATGTTTTCGCGACTTATATTTTTAACTGATCTATCATTATGTAGTTGATCTTTTAATTTTTCTCTTATGTATTCGAGTCATAATTCATGATTTGATAACTATGTAATGTAGATATTGTTGGAAGAATAAATACTTGTCTTTTTGCCTCGTTAATTAGATAGTTGACTCAATTTTACTGCTCAATTCCAATGTGGGATGGGCCGATATGGTCAAGTGACACTGGTCAAGAATCAGAATGATGAAAATTTGATGATCTAAAAGGTACTGGTTGGCTATGTGTAGTTGGGGTCGTGTATTTAATCCATGTTTTTTTTAACTGAAACTGAGTGCAGTCAACTGCCATGACTCGACAAATGTTTTGGAAGCAACTCGTCCTGCTGCAATTTAAACTTGTCCTGTACTTAACTAAAGGAAAATGCAATCAATTGTGATCTTTTATAAACATGTTATTTGTTGCCGTGTATGACGGCCATTTCTAGGAATGAAAAACAATTTAGTCAATGTTTTCAGATTGCAATTTGCAAGTAATGAATTTGTTGCGTTTTTCATAAGACTATGTATTTAAAACTTGAAATTTGATTATTTTGGCCAGAAGATGAACTCGTCCTGAGTCAATTTATGTATTTAAAACTTGAAATTTGATTATTTTGGCCAGAAGATGAACTCGTCCTGAGTCAATTTCTACTCTTAATTACGAGCAGACAAGTGGGTTTGTTAAGCCCTGAATGTAGACAATTTGTTGAAACATCAGGAGCTTTATTTTATATATAATATTTGAAAAGTATTTCTACTTCTTATTTATTAAGAAAAATGAGAAATTTTGTCAAATTTGTAGTGTTGACATTGCTCTTTTGAAACAATGATTCATTGAACGTCGGCATGTTTATAAACAATAACAATTGTTTCATTCTTTATAATTCAGGGAGTAAAGATGACTGATGGTCTTACATCAATAAATACTGCAAGTTTAACAGCAGCTGTAAAACATTTGTTTCCTAAACCTCTGCATGATATTAAGATATCGGATACTCATCTCATATCTGAAAAAGGTAATTGTATATTATCTACATAATTGAAAGTTTTTATTTGTTTTTTTATTACGTTCAGTTGGAAAAAGGACTACCATTAGTCACTGTACTGTAGTAACCGGAGAAGAAATAATGTTGGTAGGTTTTTCAGGGTGTTTGAAAATAGTATACAACTGGCATTGGAGATGTGATATGCAGCAAAAACTGAAAAAGTATACACTTTTCTGTTTAGTCTCGCATAGGTATCATGGAAATCTGACAAGAATTAAAGTACTTACATCTCTTCAAAACTCAGTCGAGGAAGATTGTGCTCTGTTTTCGAAACCCTAGCATTTGTGATGTCATAGTCATGTGGTATTGCCACCATGAGATTTTAAGACTTTGCAAAAAGCAGTTATTCGCTTAAGAAGTTATGTAAAAGATGCTGAAAATTTAAAGACTGTTAAGTGCCCTCTAAAATTTATACATTTTTGTATGATAGTCTTTGAATTTAGTCATTGTACTATAGACTTAGTCCATCTAATATTGCATTACCTCTGAACTGATTGTCAATGATTTTATGCCTTATCAAATAGTAATTCTCTGACTATTTTTATCAGTCCTTCCTATGTGTACAAGCGTATATTTAAGATTGAATCTATGAACCATGATTTCAATAACAATCTTCCTTTACCACATACATCTTTGGTATCCAGATATTATCAAACATTGATCAATGTCATCCTGGGATGCAACAAATAAAATTTAATGTAATACTAATAATAAACTTTTGTACAGGTAGTGCTTGTTTTTAGTCATCAAATCACTGCTAAATATATTAAATTTTAAGTATTGTTTTCATTTAGATGAGAAAGCTGATGGTAAAAAGCCTAAAAGGAAGAGGAAACCACGTACTAAGAAGAAAAATGAAAGTGAAGACAAACCAAGTACGTCTGAGGTTAAATCATCCGAGGTGGAGTCAGCTGTTATATCTATACCAGACCAAACCTCACATACGATGGAAATGTCCTCATCGGAGAACCAATCCCAGATCTCACCTGTGATTATAAAACAACTTTTATCTTGTCTTAGTCCATTGACTATACCTGAATCTTACAGTCAAAGTGAAGAATCTCATTTAAATAATCTGAAATTCTCAGTAGAACAATTGTTAGTTAATGCTCAAGATGGTCATCTTCCATCAGGGGCAACAACTCTTCATGGTAATAATTCAAATAATTTTCCTACAACTGAGATGCAAGCTGTACAGACACAGTTGGAAGAAGCAGATACACCTGGTCATGTACAAATCAGTGCAGCATTGTTACAAAACTTACTACAGGTGATTGATTGTTTTTTCCTTTTGTTTCATATACATTTTGATGGGTCATTACAAAACTAGTCTTCATCTTACTTTATTTTAAATGTTGTTAGACTAGTTTTGCACTGACCGATTAAAATACCTTTACTCATATTATTTATTAGTATACATTTACATAATAGCATTAAGTTTTCTGTATTTTACTAAATGAAACTGTGTTGCTGAATGACATTTAAATTGTATTAATTGCCTTACACATAAATTTGCTCTAGCTTTATTTATTGTATATTTGGAAGTGATACACTTATCCCTCTCCTGCTTTAGTATATCTTATATTTGTTTCCATTTTCTTACTTAAACTTATTATTTAAAAATGCTATACCATTTTATGTTGACTCATTTGTCTTTCTGTATTCTATTTGATTTAAACAGACTTTATCTGAAATTCAAAGTTATGGTTTTTACCTACAGTACAAACAAACATTTACCATTACTGAATTACTTTTGTAACTCATGCTTTTAAGCAATAGTGTGTAAAAACAGTGTTTGTACTCAGTAAGTAGGGGTGGAAAATTCCAAACACTTTGAGTTTCAGATTACATCTATTGTAAGTGGTCAAAAAAGTAGAAATCAATGGATCAACTAGGAATTGTGAATAAATCTTGTTTTACTATGATTTAGTTAAAATCCTATCTGTATTTTGTTCATGTAGATAACCTATGTAAGTTGTATCATTTAATATTATCAATTATTTTGTAGGGTATAAGTAATCCTAACCTTACACCAGCGCAGAGACCAGCTGAGCAGTCAGCACCACTTCCATCTATACATCATTTTACCTCACAACCTTTACAAACCCTTATACAAAGTTTATTTCCTCAAGATACCAACCCTTTACTCCATGTCGGACATTCTAGTGACACACATCTATCATTACCTGGCCAAGTGGTTCAGTCAGTCAGCTCTGTATCCACACACTCTGACAATACCTCTCCTATCACCATTTTAAACCAGTTAGCTAACTTCACTCACAGAGATAATAATGTCATTTTATCGCCTAATGTTTCTCAAGGTCAAGGTCAAAGTCAGGCGATGTTACCGCCAGAAATTCATACTTTACAAATGCATGAGTCTATTCGAGACAACACATCTTCCAATGAATATCATCAAATATTCAACCAAGTGGTCTCAGCTGCTACTAGAGCTACAAATGACTCCACTACCCTAATGAAAGATGGTATAAACAAACCTACACAGTCTGTACTACTGGGAAATGGTCTACAACAGCAACAACATGTACAAGGATATCCTGTTTTACTACAACCTGCAGGACCCGGTGGACCGTTACAACTTGTACCCTTAGATAAAGGTATAAATACAGACATACTCAAAGATATGGTTGATAGACAAGTTGCTACTAGTATTGATGGTAAGTTAGTGGTTTATTTGTAACCTGATAAAAATCCATGGTCGGAACTAGGATTCGAACCTACGACCTCAAGTCGTAAGCGGACACTCTACCGCGTCGCCATATAAGCTAGCTTGAAGGCAAGGTAGTACAAGTGCCGTATTATACCTCTGCTACACACACCCCCTCCTTAACAGAATTTGTCCTCGAATTCTTGGAGCTTGATTGTCTGTGGGACTATTTAAGGGTGCAATCACACAACTCCTAGTGGGTTATTTACGTTGGGCGCCAAATGTAACCCGATAAAAATCCATGGTCCGAACTAGGATTCGAACCTACAACCTCTCGAGTCGTAAGCGGACACTCTACCATGTCGCCATAAAAACTAGCTTGAAAGCAAGGTAGTACAAGTGCCGTATTATACCTCTGCTACATATTAATTAATTTTCTACTGTTTGTAACAATGATTTCAAAAATTTTATTATTGCAGAATTGTGTCAAGTCAAGTAGCTGTACAAAGTACTTGCCTTGTGGAACATGCCAAATGTGTTTCTAAAAGTACTTTTTTATGAGAGTAAAGTTACTATTTCTGAATCATAAAATGACTCATGCATTGTGTTAAAGAACATAAGAATGCTTTTTTTAAATGGCTTATTGTCTTGCTTTTTTCACGCTTATACAGAATTTAGTGTTAGTGCGCTAAAAATAACAAAAAACAGTCAAGGAGTTACTATCAAAAAAATCTATAAAAAAGTGTGGAAATGTTCCATTCAGTTGATATCTGTTACTTTTCTTGTTATTATATACACATACACTGAGGTCCAAAAGTTTCTTTATGCATGTGATTTTTACATATTTTGTCTTTATTTTTATTGAAAAATCATCGCTGACATATTTTGTGTAGTAATGTTTATATTTATAATACATAAAAAATATAATTTTAGTTCATGTTCAACTGTATATAAGTTGTGAAACTACATGTCAAGTATATCAAAGTATACTTCAAAACATCAAAATTTAATGTGTAAAGAAACTTTTGGACTCCAATGTATGTCTTACCCTGTCTTCTTGTCTTTTACAGGTGACAAAAGTCCTTCAAGAAGTAAACTTTCAGTAAGTCAAGCACCAGTTAATATCCAACCTAAGCCATCCAATCAGACCATAGAAAATTTATTACAAGCTGTTAAACCAGCCAATCAAACGATAGAAAACTTACTACAAACAGTTAAACCAACTAATCAGACATTAGATAACATATTACAGGCTGTACAGTTTAATACTGTTATTGTACCAGAATTACATGAGAATAGAACTGAACAAACATATGTTACCGAGAGCAATCAACAACATCAACAACTTACAGGTACTGAACCTAATGTCATTAAAATATCTTTTACAATACATTGTACTGTGTTAACAAATATTAACTTAATTAAGTTAAATCAAATTCATGGTCTCCTAGACCATCAAAAGATGGTGATTAGTCTAGAACTCAGAAAAAGATCAGGAGGCAGAAAAAAGGCAGGGCACATCAAAGGATTGTTGTTTCAAATAAACTACTTCTCATAGGAAGGAGCCAAAAACAAGGGAGGGAGAAGACAAAAGAACCATCAAAGTAGATAGTCTTTATAGAGGAATGGTCTGAATGTCAGAACCATTTTCTTCTCAAATTAAGCATTTGGGACTAAAAAAAACAATAAGAATGAATGATCATGTAATAACTAAGGTGATCTTAATATTATCGTATTATATTATTATAGATGAGATGGAACATGGTACAACATTAACCTCTGATACATTAGATGATACCACACAACAACAACAACAACAACAGTGTACATATAATACATCTATAGATAATGATACAGATATAACTGATGAACAATCTACAATAAATACTGCTTCTTCTATATGTAAGTAATATTCATTGTTTCTTTATATCTACCTTAGTTACCTTGCTTTGGTCCATTGACTTGTGAAATCTAAACATCAACTTGCTCAGGAGCAAAATGCATTTGCAAAAAATTTGTTCAGTACTGAAAAAAGAAATATTGAAAACTATGGTATAAAATACATACTGTAAGTTGCATTAAATAATTGATTATAAAATGTCACTGTTAAATATGATTGAAATATTGAGTCATCTACATTATCAAATATTTCTGTTAGTATATTAACCACTAAAAATATTACTTGTCCACAAACTAGTAAGGCTAACATATTAACTTGTCGGCAGATGTAAAGTCAAGTTGAGCAAAGGAATTTCACACCCTTGATTGTAGTGTTCATGCCAACTCCTCAAAACTTTGTTATTTATATATCATGATTTTTTTGTAATTCTTCATTGTTAATGTATATGTTATGAAAAATGTTGAAATATTTGATCTTATTGTATTAATGTACAGTATATGTTTTATATTTCAGTTTGTGTAGATTGTAATAAATTAATGACAACGCCATGTAATGTACATAATACTGACTATGTAGATATGCCGGATAGACCATATCTTAGTAGAGCTAGAGCAACATTACCTTCGTGTTTTACATTGCAACAAACTGCTACTTCAGAATTTAAACACTTACTTGGTAATCAACTCTTTACTTCTGTATATAGTGTAATTTTTATGGGGTTTAATATTCCCTGTATTAGGGGTCAGCTACAATATGCTGAATTCTAATAATACAAATGTTTTCATGATATTAAATTCACTTCGAAATTAAAAGATTATACAAGCCCTCCTAAAAGTTCTTTGACAGGTAAAAATTTGAGAAAAAACTGATAATGTACATTGTATACATGTACCAACAGTAATTTTACTACGAGTATGATTAAAACATTTCATGTGGCAAAGTTTGAATCATATTTATGTTGATAGACTACTTAATGCTGATTATGGAATTTGTTGTTTCTTTTTTATGGGAAAATATGAAAGCGGTTATCATATAATCAGGATTTTGTTGATGAACTTTTTGAGGGTGCTGTATTGATGTATGGTATATTACAGGTGTATTTTGTAAAGATTGTTTATCAGAAAGAACAAGGTTTGGACCATTGGTTGGTAAACGTGTTGTTATGTCCTCTAAAGATTATGATGAACAAATTAATGGATTTCAACCTTTTATTGTAAGATTTATTTTTTTCTTTTATTGTCAATTATCTCTAAATAAACATTTATCTTACAGCCAGTTCCGTAAGAAAGTCATTACCTAATGCTTGAAAAAGGTCTTTTTTATGTAGTTAAGCTCAATGAAACAATATGGCTTTAAAGTCTGTTTTCCATATACAAAATGTACATGTTCAGTCGACTTTAGTATGATAACCCCTGATCATTGAAATCCCCTTCAAGCAGGTGAAACCTCACAGTACCCATTTACACCTGTATGGAGTGGAACAACCAGAGATAAACCTTTTGCTCTTGGAAATTAGCATAGCTCCAAGCAGGGTTCAAAGCCAGGACCTCTCAATCCCTAAGGGAGTGTCCTACCCCAGGATCACTGCTCCTGAATATGATAAGTTTTATATTTTTTACAATTCACAGATAAAGAAGAATGAATCCGAAGTAGAATTATTAGAGTTATATGATGAAAGTTTATGTAACTGGACAATGTTTATAAAGTTATCACCATCATTATTGGAACAAAATTGTACAGTATACAAAGATAATGATCAATTCTATATTGTTACTAAAACTGAGATTAGAGAAGAAGAATTGTTGATGTGGTTCTCTGCTGAAATATGTTATCAACTTGGTAGGTTCAGATTTATTTACTTTGTAATACTATTATAGTTCCCGTCCAGCTCAGTCTATTGAATGCAAGCCTACTGATTGAGGGGTCATGGGTATGATCCCTGGGCCGGAGATTCTTAGTAGAGTTTGGTAATGAAATAATTTCTACGGCTATTCTTTCTCCTACTACTGATTTTTAATAATGGAAGGCAGTTGTCGGTCAATGATAGAAGTATGCGTCTTGTAACTGGTTTAAAGCTAAATCCAAAGATTTTGCCTTTCCAGGAGTGGTGAGTAGGTTTGCTTACTACCATGATATTACCTATACAATGTGTTGCTATGAAGTTAAACCCAAGAAAAAAATTGAGATTGTAACATAGGCATGGGTGAAAGTTTTCAGTATTAATACTGATTTCAGTTATTTGAGAATGAATTACTCTATGCAATTTTTATAATTTGTCTTTTTCAGTATTCTGAAAGTAGGTTTTCAGCATTTTTAAAACTTTCAACTGTAGCCCATGTATAGGCATCTCTATTTTGGCTCTATATTTATAGACAATGCTTTGCTATTGAATTATGAAGAAAAATGGTTTCAGATTACAGTTTCAGGTTTTTCAAAATTTTCATCTTGCACCCATGTATTTAACATTACTGCATCTGCATTTATTTAATGTTGAACACATACACAGCTGTTACAATTTATTTCAAAAACATTTTAGCTGAGTGTTAAATTAATAACTGTGTGTGTTGTTAGTGCTTGCTTCATTTTGGGATTGTGATTTTTTTATCTTAATTTATTTCAGGTATATCACAAGACCCAGGAAATGTTAAACTAAACCAATGTGAAGAGTGTGGTTTGTACTTCCTTGTGAAACGTTTACTGAATGCACATTTAAAGTTAAAACATCCAGAAAACTTTAATTTTACATGTTATATATGCGATAAGAAGTTTAAATCTAAAGGCAAATTAAATGGACATATGGCTATACATATGTTTGTTAAACCACATAGTTGTGTGTATTGTAAGAAACAATTCTCAGACTCCAGTAACTTAAAAATGCATTTACATATACACACAGGTAAGATTTGGGTTAAATATTTGTACTTATTTCATACTTTGTGGTAAAATGCTGTGTTATTTGATGAAAATATATGATGAAAGTATAAAATTTAATATTTTCTTTGTTGTGAAAATATGAATACAGAATGACATTTTCACTCGTGGCTACTCTAGCCTTGAAAAATGTTTTCTGAGCTTACGGAGTGAAATCAAATTCAATTTCACACCAAAGTGACAAATACCTTCTTTCTTTCATTGCTTACAACTTGGATTAATCACTATGGAGTCTGTTTCCTGGTCCCCCAGTACTTAGCTAGTATGATAAAGTTTCTTGCTCAATAAAACAACAAAGTATGTTTCGGTTGGGATTTGAATCAACATGGAGCTTGGTATCAAATAATTACCTGTCCGGCGTCTTAAACACTGGGTCACTCTCACTCTCTACAAGACATAGCTTGTTAAAAAAAATTGTCTTTTGGTTGAACCAGGGATAGTACATGTAACAGTTCATATTTATAGCAATAATCGATGTTACATCCTTTTGGATTAAATCACTGTTTACACTATATTTCAGGTGTAAAGAATTACAAATGTGATGATTGTGGTAAAGCATTTAGACAGAAAGCACACTTAGATAACCATCTAGTAGTTCATACTGGTGACAAAAAGTTTAAATGTGATTATTGTGATAAAGTATTTGGTAGAAGATCTGATCTTAAAACTCACTCATATATTCATACGAAAGAAGTCTCTCATCCATGTAAGATCTGCGGAAAAGTCTTCTATAAGACACAGAATCTGAAAAAACATCTTAAAGTTCATTCTGGTGAGAGAAATTACATGTGTGATAAATGTTTCAAAAGTTTTCAGACTAAATATCATCGTGATAGACATTTAAAGATCTGTAAAGAAAAGAACGGTAAAGAATCATCGTACATGAGTCTGGAAGAAGTTGCTAGATTAGACAGTGATGATATTGTACCACTACAGAAAGTTAGTGAAGATCATGAAATGTAATGTTGGTATTGACATTGATAGTTTATCAGTCTTAATTGCAAGGGTGAAAGTTTTCAGTGTTGATACTGAATTCAGTATTTTTAAAAATAAATCACTCTATTTATATCAAAACTCTTTATCAGTATTTTGCATGTAGGTTTTTCTGTATTTTCAAAATTTCCACTTCCACCTATGTAAGTATAATATCATAATATGACCAGTGTTAATTCAAAGGGAATATACAAGTTTCATGTGTGAATAAAAGTAACTCTATTTGTGCTTTTGCAGCCAAAGCCTTTATCAAGAAAATTTTTTATTAACTTGTTTATATTTTACATACTTGGGCCAAAATCAAACATTAAATTTCTGTTGGCTTCAGTATATTAAATAGAAACAAGTTCATGAAAAAATTCTTGATAAAACTTTGGCCAAAATAATATAGAAAATAGAGTAATATGTTCTCATTATATATATAACAAAACATTTAGAGAAGTGATCCCTATCTCCTGTTTGATTGTAGCATGTCATTTTATATGGGTGGTATACATGAAGTTTGTACATAATGATGTAAAACAGATCTAAAACATTCACTAAAGACATAATATTTCTAGACATTCCTCATGGATGAACCTGATACTTCAGAAATGTTCAGTTCTGACAAAAGTTTCTTGCTTAAGGTACCAACAATGGTTTTCTATGAGATTCAAACCAAAGCAGATCTGGCTATCAAATGATTACCAATTTACCAGTCTTACATTCAGTAGCATCCCCTATTCTAGTCTGGTGTCTTTATATCACCTAGTGGCCATTTATAGAAGAATCAACAATGATCTGATCAACTTTTTAATAATAATTTATTCTTTAATTATCATAATTATCATGTTCTTATCATTTTGCATGATTACTCTTAGTATTTATTTATTTGTGTATTCTGATTTTTTCTCAAATGTCAAAGCTTGAATAATTTGACGGTGAAAGAATGTGTTATATTTAGATATGTACCAACTCATACAAATTATGCACCAGTAGTTTATTCATAACATGCAATTGCCATGAAATAATTCATGTTTAGACAGTTAAGAAAAAGTGCATAGTAATGTTTATGTGTATATTTATTTATTATGTTGGGATCTTTTGTTATTGTTTATTAGAAGGAATCTCTTGTTAGCCTGAATATCATCAATTTAGATTTGATATTCATTTTAACAATAAAGCTATTGAAAACTTAACTTTGTTGTTTTTCCTTTATTTTTCAGAGTATTCAGTTTATTTAGACATGTTGGTGTACATGTATGTATCATTCATGAGAGAAGTAGTATGTGTACTCATATTTGATTTTAATATTTTAAGAATCATTTTATATAATCACTCTGTTTTTACATCATTTAAACCTGTGTGTTACTGCTTGAACACCAATTGAGCTATCTGAATTTCAATGGCCACTGTGGCATCATACCACATTTAATTCAAGCGTAGATGATTAGAAACACATGATGTCTACTTAATTTAAACTTAAATTAAACATGAACTGGTGTTTATGTCCAGCATAGATCTACTGTGCCCTCAAAAAATCCTTGGACAAAACCCTGTTTCTACTATAGGCTGATTCTTTTTTACCCATGGAAAACAACAACATGTTATCTGAGCAAATACAAACATCAGTATCAGGGTTTGACACTGAGTACCTTCACTAGTGATCCCAAAGGTATCCCTTGTCAGTTATTCAGATATTCCTCCTAATCATATAGAAATTCCACCAGCAAAAGAAATAAAATAGATATATGTTTACTGTGATAAACAATTCATGGAAACTCAAATTCACATGAGAACATCCAATTTTTCAGGGATCCTGACAGAATCCCAAGCTAAATCATAAGGGTTATCTGGAATCTCTTGACACTGTTAATGTCAAACCCTGATCAGCATTAGTTAGTTTTTCAGCATATTATTCAACTATTTCATATTTTGAGGCTTAAATTATTATACAGTAACTGTAAAAAATACTTGAAGTAGGCATGATTTGCTTTTCTCGGAATTTCACAAGTTCAAGAACATTTGGAGGGCACTGTATATAAAAACAAACACCAAATACTACTTTCTAATTTATTTTATATAATATTTGATATGAGTATACGACATTTAACATAAAAAATACATATAATAAGTGAAAGCAAAATAAAACACAAAATAAACAAACAAACAACTAATATAACTGTATGATGTACTGTAATGAACCAAAATTAACTAAAATATCTTGTAGTTTTATGAAATTTCAATCATTGTCCTTCCTAATGTACAGATCTTAAGCATTTTTATTTGTATAATTTCATTTCGTTGGGTTAAACGCTGTAGCAACACACTATAGGTCATATAACCGCGGTCAGTCAACCTACTCACTCTTTCTGGAAAGGCTAAATCTCTAGATTTAGCTGTTAACCAACTACAAAGCACATACTTTCGTCAGTGACTGACAACTGCCCTACATAATTAAAAATCATTGGTAGGAGGAAGAATGGCCATAGAAATAATTTCATGACCAAGCTCCACGAAAGTATGCCCCACCCATGAATCGAACTTACAACCTCTCGATCAGTAGACTTGAGTGCTACCAACTGAGCTAGCCGGGTGTCTTATTTGTATAAAGACATGCACATAAATTATGAGATACATTAGCCATCAATGAAGTTTGAACAGTTGCTTGGTTACAGCATAATTATATGCTAAGTAAAAGTCGAAATGCAATAACTATGTGTAAGTAAAGCCTTAGTGACTAGCACACACATTTTTTTCTTTAACAAATAATTTGAGTACTTTCAAAAGTTCAGTAAATATACCGCACACTCATAATTTTGATTTAACATTTAATTTCATACACCAATTATGAAAAAAGAAGAATTTATGGAACATAAAAAGATATACAAACAACTAATACATAATTAAGTACACAAACATGGCTTTCTAGAGTACATATAATTGAGGACACTCGTCTAATCGTTGATCATTCTTTGTTTACCCATGCTCATACCAGCTTGGTTGGCCCCAGTATTTGAGCCATACTGCATTGTATTCACAGCATTCCTAGCTTCAGCCAGTTGTTCTTCAGTGAAATCAAATTGTTGAGGCTCGGCAGTTTTAGGTCCTAGAATAGGTCCCTTGTAATCTGGTTTAGTTTGGCTCTGAAATAAAGACAGAAAAAATAAACAATGACAAGCAAAATGAACATACCTAATACAAGAAACTTTAGTAAAATTGCAGTTAAGGTATAATTCAACACAGGGTTCAAGCTAACTTTTGTGGCAACATGGTAGAGTGTTTATTTAATAATCGGAAGGTTGAGGGTTTGATACTTGCACAAATCATGGGTTTTTATTGAGTTACACCACTGTTGTATTATACCTGTGAGACAAAATTACTCAGATCCTTGATTGGGCATTTCTAGAATGATTTTATTATGCTTGCTGTGCAAGTTTTGCTGTTTCCTGAATCGTCGAGTGAAAGACTGAAGTGGGAACCACAGAGAATTAAATCCCCTATCCATATTGAAGAAAAATCCCAACTGAGGATCTCCCTGAATGATCCAGGGAAACATAGTAGTAAACTGAACAGGGACAATATGAGACTGAGGATGATGGTCATAGTATGTAACCATAGTTAGAACTTCGAGATTTTAAAGATGGTGATCACACTATATTAAACTAAAACTAACCACTCTTCCTAGAGCATGTATACACAGTGTAACAGCAGGAATATTCTTTCTCTCCCATAAATCAACAGTTTGAAATGCTTCTCTTACAGGTACACCATATTGTATAGCAGCTTTGTTAAATCTCTCAATATTCTGCATTAAAGCAAAACCTCCACCTTTCTTGTCTATCTTTTTAATACATCCTGGCATTAACACATTCATTAAACTGTTAAAAGAAAATCATAAAATTACATGTACATTACATAAGAATGCCTGATACTTTTGATGCAACCGCGTTCGATAGCGCTATTGGTAGGGCGCCGGGATTTGGAATCTCGTGTCCCGAACGGGATACAGGTTCGAATCCCACCCGCAGAGGTTATACCCTTCCATGAAAATTTGACAATAAAGTCAATTTTCCTCTATTGATTAGATAATATGGAGAAGTTTCCGGCCTTTTGAAAGAGTAGGTGAGTACTGGTTATAGACAAGAGTCCAGGAAAGCTAGGTTAGGTGCCCTAGACGCCTAAAATGACATAAATTGTGTTGACACGGCGTTAAATCCAGTAAAAAACCAAGAAACTTGAGGCTAATTTATTCACAGGTAGTTGTATCAAACTGAAGTTACCCTGCTATTGTTTGATTTTATTAAACTTTCAGTGGCACATACATTAAATCTGCTGATTTATGTACTGACTAGAATACTTCTGTACTCATGATTGATCAAATAGTTATTTGTATCTATGTACAGGGATTACAAACAAATGTAGTGTATTTAAATCAGTGGGGTTAATGTATGAGCAACTAATAATTGACTTTTTAAAATTCAATCTATTTATACAATACTACTGTAGTATTTAATTGTAATGTGGTATTTGGCATGAACGTCCGGTGCATCAGTTCGTGAATTTAATTAATGGTGCATTGATTTACTCGCAAATGAATTGAGACATTCTTTTTTATTGAAATCAAATGTGATCAACCACATACACATGGATATAAAGTGTGTTCTTTTGATGGATTAGGACATAGCCAGCCGCCTGCAGTTCAAATCTCATCTAAAATCCCATCACATTTTCGTGTAATGAAGAAAACTTTCCCAATCGTAAGCTTGATAATTGCGCTTTTATAATAATCCTTTATTGCTAAATAGATAAGCAATAACATACATTTGTATATACATATATTCTGTGTTTTATTCCAACGTTTCTGCAGAACGCATTTTGTCAAGGAAAACATGATAATGAGAAGGAACGTTACGTCAAAATAAAGAGGCGCATCAAGTTTTTTATTCTTATCTCTTGTCATAAACTCATAATAAACGCCCCAGACCAAGAAACGGTGAAGAAGATTTTTGCTAGGATATATCGCTATATCTCTGAAACAAAAACTGACAGATTTCTTTGAATAGAGATGTACACTATGAGATTTTGTTGACGTGCACAAGTACTCACAAACGATACCTGCCAATCAGTGAACATATATCGATATTTATAATCTTCTACGGTTAGACTCGAGTTAGTGTTCATCTGTTGTTACTAACAACATCATAGACAAAGCAGTCAAAAATCTCTAAGATTTTACTCTATTCCGAATAAAACATGCATGCAGCAGCCATCTTTTTTAAGACCTTAAGTTATCTGTTCGTATCTTGCAATGTATACATCTATAACTGATGATCACTGGCACCAGTCCTCATATTCTTATTTTGATAACAAATATAATTAAAAATCGCACCCGTATACATTACCGTGTACGAGTTATAACTATACTTTCATTATAATATTTATGTATATTATATATAAGGGAGTGCATGTGTGTATGCACATGGAACTATATATAGGGACGTACGCATTATTTTATGATACGGACTCTGGTGCCAGTGTTGCGGATCTATATCATGCAAGCAATCATGTTTTTGTGATTTCTTTGTCTAGCCTTAAACACAGGTTTGGCAGTACATGTGTGTTCAGATATATCTAAACTATGTATATTTCAAAAAGGTTCTAAATTGTTGTTTTTGTTTTGTTTTCATTTTACAATCCTATATTGTAAATGACGTGTAATGAATAAAGAATATGTTTTGTTCTGCTCTGTAGGTTAGTAAATCCCATATGTATTAAAAGTATGTAATCACGTATATAATCTTACTTGCAAAGTGTAATTCCATCTTTTATCATATCAGGATATTCTTTAGTTCTATCAAGTTTCTCCCCAGTTAATGCTTCTATCCAGTCCAAAGCTTGTTCCTCTGCCTCAGGATCTCTCTGTAAAATACATCAATAGTATTGTCTATTAGAATAGTTGTGATTAAAAACCCTTTTTGAATTCGCGCATTAACATTGAAGCATTCTAGTTCCCCGAAGTTATCAAGATTCTCGATCTTACTTGCTAGTATTGAGAATCCTACTAGACTCTGGGTACGATAATGCATTGAAGCTGCTACTTAGAGATATACCCAGCCTTATCCAAACTGTACCCCAATCACTTTTTATCTGAATTATCATCAAGTTAGCAAAAAGAATCGCAGGTTGAAAAACGCCTTCATCCGACTTGTTCGAACATTGATGATATAAATGTACACTTTCATTTTTGGCCAGTTATAGTTCTATCAGCAAGACGCATTTCCTGACAGAGTAGTAACAGCATGAAGATTTAAATAGATTTAATAATTTTCAGTAAAGAAGGAATCATGTTATGAATTTTGGCTTTTCTCTCTTATATGTTCAAGAATGGCTCTTAATGATAAAACTTATTCAAAAAGTGAAGAAGTACTTCATAGAGTTTTTTTTTAAATCTCGACATACAATACTTAATACTGAAACAAAAATGTTTTAAACATCATTTACTAGTATTCAAGCTAATATGTTTCAATCAGACAATTCAATCTCAATTACTTGTTCTGTTACATTTGTTTATCATGTAATTCATTAACAATATAAATAGAATCAACATTACATCTTATTAACTAAATAGTTTGTTCATCCAGACTAAACAAATTAGAAAGTGCTGCCATGGTTTCGCTTACTGCCGTTCTTTATTAAGAAGAAAACGTTACAAGTGCTTAGTGTGGATATATAACATAATACGTTGGTTTATGGTTTCATTTTATATTTAATACGAATAAACAAGTTTCAATATTAGAACCATGAAAAATGTTGGTCATAAGAACGAAGTGGTCAAAATATGGCGACGTTTATCTTTTCAAAGTGATCATTTTGGACTTTGGAATTGTCAAAATCGCATGATTTTGCAAAAAAAAACTCAGAGGATCGTTATAGCGGAATCTTATTGCATTGATAGTGATAAACACGTGGAAATGGTCAAATTTCGAGACTATTTTTATACTATAAGTAACAAGTGCATTTAATGTTTGTTTACAAACTATTTTCAGCCATTTCCATAGAGTTGTACATTAACTAAGTTTGTCTACAGGAATCTATGAATACAAGAAGTTCATTCTCCTTATAATATATACAAATGTTTTATTTATGACGTAATAACCCAATGTTTATATAACTAATGTCTGCATTAGATAAAAAACGATAATTATGAATGGAAGATATTGCCGCATCAAACGAAACCACTCGACAATACGCCGTTACAATTATTATTTTAATAAAAGACTCATAATGCAAACTTAGTCTTTATTTACATCGCGAAACTAGTTTATATATTGAATATATCTTTCTTAATTTACAAGTAGTTAGACTTGTTTTGCACTGACACATCGAAAGGCAATAAGCATGTATGATGATTCTTTACCAGTATTTGTTATTTATTAACGATCCCATTAATTAGTTCTATTATTGTGTTGACATTCTATTGATAGGTAAAAAACAACAAGACGTGGTGAGTTAGTGTTATAGAGTGGGTGGGTGTGTTGTGACGTCATCATTAATTGAGTACTTCGCTTACGTCTTTAAAACTTTGTAACTAATGTTTTCTACTACTGTTGTTTAAATTGCCTTTGATAAAAAGTATCGTCTGACAGCTTGAATCCAACTGTGAAACATTTTGGGGGAAGATTTATTAGTATTATTCGTGTAATCAGAAAGAATTGTAGATAAGTTTTGCTCTCAATAAACGAGCACTGGATATATATAATCTGAATAAAATTAAGATACGGTTGGGCTAATTAGCGGAGAAATACTACCTGCAAAATTACGTGGGCTGTTATCAAGAGTTACGAACAAAAATAATGATACGCTCTTTTATCAAGCAGTGTATGATAAGAAAAGTAATTGTTCTACAATGTTCTCAGGTTGACGTGGAAACGAGTTATCCCTGTTAAAGTTTCTATGATCTTTCATCCATTTCAGAACACTTAATTAATGCATGGGAATATTAAATAACATGTTTTTATCTGAATGGTTAAAAGTTCCGTTAAAAGACCACTTTGGTAATTGTAATCATGCCATTTTTACAATTTTTAGTCCCAAATACTTAATTTGTGAAGAAAATGGTCCCTTTTTTAAGACAATTCCACTATAAAGACCATCGAATGTAATGGTTCTACGTGTAATAGTGGAATTTAATGATACAAAGTAACCAACATCACCATTTGAATGGCTTTCTGGAAGAACTTTACAAACCGTAAGCCAGAAACCAGCTAAACTTATGTCATAGTTTATATATAACGTACTTCACAGGGGCGGATCCAGATTTTTTTCTAGGGGGGTCCGAACTTTTTCTGGGGGGGGGGGCGTTCCAAACTTTCGAACCACAACCACATTATTCAAATTTTGCAGAATAATGCAAAATATTAATAATAATAAACTACATAACCATTAAATCTATGTAAAGCACCGAGAAAAATTGCTTCATGCTACTTAAAAATGGCTTACAGTCAAGAAATACACTAATGGACAGGTACATTTTTGAAAATTCTAGGGGGGTCCGGACCCCCTGAACCCCCCCCCCCGCTAGATCTGCCTATGCTTCATTGTTAAAGTACAAGGAATGTACTTATAGCTTCAAACTATTTGACTTCCAGATGTAATAATAAATCAACATTAACCTCTACACGTCTATTTCCTAGGTAATCATTTATTTATTTTGATCAATCATTGATGTAATGGAATGATTATTTCTCAACAACCCACGCCGGTAATATTATCAGAAATGTTTGCTTTTATATTTTACATTCGAGAGATATTCGTGCCAGTATGTTTGTTGTAACTTTTAGCGATAATGTTTTGGCACTTCATTGCTTGTGTATGATGTAATATGCTGACAGGATCAATACCCGGTCATCTCTGTACCAGATATATATAAATTATCTGTCTTATTTTTCAATGTTAATCGGTTATGGCTCTTTCAAGATCAAACCATTTTCAACTCAGTACTAAGGTTACCGTTTAAATCAGAAGAGGTTGGTTATCATATCATACACGACAACTGGGATGACGTAATTGACTTGTAACCTGTACATCGACAATTCCATATTCGAACCTTCAAACACCAAACCTAAATCTCACGGAGCTGGCTATCCGATGATTTCCACTCAGTCCAACGTTATAACCACTTGGATAATTATGTACGCTCTAAATTTTGGTTTTGTTATAACATTTAGGTTTTACAATAGGCAGCCGGCACAGTTCCAAGACAAAAACATTATATATACATATAATGTATATTACCGAAACAAACGGATATATCTTTTACCCAAGTTCAAGTAGAGACCAGTTTCTCTATTATAATTGTTTTGTTTCACAGATTTACTTGCGTGCATACACATTCGAATGATTATATGTACAAGTGTTTATATGTGTTTTTGTCTCGGAACGGTGCCGACCGCCTATGGTTTTACTAAGAAGTAAATATTTCCATACGACTACGTATCTCTAAATCTTATTACGTCAATCATCCTACTAAAACATCGCATACAACTAATACTAGCTTATGTTTCTTTAATTACTATCAACATCCTGTTTCAACTATCTAAGATATTCGTTTCTTGCCAAAACTAATTACATGTCAATGTATAAAGCATAGATGATACTCGTATAACATGTACATGTATAGAATGTTTGTAAGATAACATTTTGAAATCCTATTATAAATTGCATCAATCATAAGCGGATTCATTAGAGAATTAGGGAACAGGCCACCAAGGATTTTTTTAATAAAAAATCTGCATCGAATATACATGTTGAAGTTTGGTTTTAACTTGAGGTAGCTAGCACGACCCTTTCCACAAAAATACATTATCAAATTTTAGTGTCTAAAGTGGGTTTGGATTGAACCGGGTGCCTTTAGCATACTGTTGATAGGAATCCCCTACACGCAGGTGACCAACACATTTATCAGTTTCATCTAGTTCCAGTAAAGAACTTGTAAGTTGCTTGCTCATGGAAATCAGACCCTAGTTGAATTGAAACCCAAGTACTCTGGATTCTTTAAGCGTTTACATTACTGCCGAACTACTGCTTTTATATATTGAATATCAAGTTCGGTATTCGAACATCATAAAAGCATTCTATGTTTGTATATCTGTTGAAAAATCCTGGATGCGCCCCTGATTGAGTATACAATTTGATACATGGAGCGCAATCTAAATAATCTTTAATAAATCATATTAATGAAGTAGATAATTTAATTAAGTTTATCAAAATACTAATTAACTTAGTATCTAATTAGATTAGCCGCTGTTTATAGTAACTGCAACTTTACCCGCTAGCAAATATGCTCTAGTAAACCGCCGCTGTCAATCACCAAGCGATGAACAGTAATTAGCTAAAACCCACCAACAACCTTGCTTGTATACAATGTAACCACAGATAACAGATAGATACTAGCCTTGGAAACCGATTCTTTCCATCTAAAATCCTATCATATTACTGATTCCTCCACCAGAAATTTGGAACAAGACCAAACTTACAAATGTTCAAATAGTTTCATATACTGAAAAGGTTAGGTGAGTATTTTACAAGAAGAATGTATCTAAAATAGATTCTTAGAGTTTTTTTGGCAATGTATTTAAGTATTAAAATAACTTTTGAAGTGTTTAGAGTACACACCCTCATGACGTAGGTTTAAAAATCGTATTAGTCATTACATTGCATTATTCCTAACATATCATGATTTTATAGTCTTAAGTTTGAGATGAAACGAACTGAAAAAATAAGTTTTTACGTTGAAACAATTTCAATTGAAAAATGCTATTGTAGCTCATGGAGCATTCAAAAGTATCGTGTGCATCACGGAAACTAGGAACATCACATCGCATGAACGAATAGTTTGCTTAAATCTTATTGTAAAGGAAACTTGTGCAGGACTTGTTCTTTTATACAAAATACATTATTTAAATATTGAGATTCAAATCTTTGAAATAATGTGTAAGCAAACATTTCTGTAACAGCGACAGTAAAGTCACAGACCTTCCACACAGCCAATAAGCAAAGAGGGTGATGTTCATTAGATTTTTATTATTTTATGAAAGGGACACCACAAACAAAAAAGGGACACCACAAACAAATAAGGAAAACAAGGACTAAAAGAGTTTCTGTTTTTTTTTCAGACAGCGGCAAAACAATTGCTAAGAATTGCGTACTGTTACATGGCTGAGTGATCGTCTTATCACAAACTGCAACTTTATAACATACAAAGCTGTAACAAGACAGAAATCTGGTTCAATCTTTGAGGCTAAGTATCATGTTTCGTGTTTTATGTGATATGTCTAATTGATGAGTGTAACCATTGTATTACAATCTGATAATCTTTTACAAACCGAGCTGTACCAAAACCTCAAACAACACATAACTTAGATGCAATCTTAGAAGCTAAGTATCGCGCTTTCGTATTCAAACAATAGAGATGCACCAAACAATGCTTAATGCGAAAGGTATCTAAAACAATAAACGCATTGTCAAATAATCACAACAGAAGTTCAAGCCATAGAAACAATAGCTTATACAACAATTTCACGATTGTTGTACTTTTTACAAGATATAACCACATTTAACCAGCCTATCTGAAGCTGGTTATATGAACGAATTAATTACGTTTTTATCTGAATTAAGCGTTTTGTCCGTATATTCAATTAACGAAAACGAGATTTTTCAACTATGTTTCCTGGATACCACGTGCGTGCTAAAACATCTGACGTTGTGGGAAGTGATTAACTTTTAGGAATGAAATAATTTGATTGAAGCTGGAAGCGTCTGAAGATTTCAGCTGAATATGTTTGTAAGACATTAATAATTCTGTAAATTTTGTAAAATGATCCTCAGGTATGAACATTTATACTTTAATGCAGATACTTGAAATATTTGAAGCGCTATCAAAAGCAACAGTAATTCTGCATGTATCCTGATAAATTCTTTTAAACAAAAGGCATACTTGAATGAGAAACTTATCTTTCATGTTTTCTTACAAACTATTATGATATTGGAAACAGGTAATCTGTTCGTAAAACGTAGCCAATGTAATGTTCCAACGTGTATATATGATATATGATTCAAGCTGAAAGCTATATCGAATCTTTTTTAAAAGAACTGAAAATAGTGATTAAGTATGTCGATGTGTCAACGCAAAACCGGTCCAACCACATGTTAATATAGAAGGACTTACACTAATTTGATTTTGACCAATCGATGACTTGCTCAAATTTACAGGAGTTGAGTTTACGTTGCACAATTGAAAACATACAGTCACCTACACTATAAATAACTGATTAAATTAAAAAAACTGATAATCAATTTGTATATCGCGTTTCAAGTATACTCTTAGTATGAACCCTTCTTCCATTCTCCATTGACATACTCGACTTGAATGTTATTAACGAGAAATGTCAAAATGATCAGAATCAATGCATCATAATGTTTGTAAGACTTTGTGTACAGGTTGATTTGCACTAACTAACGTACAGCTATAATTTGAACATGCACATAAAAAGATTTCTTGCGGCAAAAGTATCGTAAATAGATCCATTGAATATTATTATTGAACAACTGGTATTTTATTACATGTACAAAGTATAGGAAATATTGGCAGATATAGACGTTTCCTTACGTCATAATAGCACACATTGTATTGTATAGTAACATAAAATACATAAATTATTTCCTGCCAGAAAACAACACGTGTTTACATTAGTTCGATATAACATCAATGTTGGATTGTAATATATTTTTATGATCACCTATCTTATACTTATGTAATAATCTTAGTTTTAATGGAGTAATAAGGATGCTTTTTTGCTGAGTGAGATATTATGTGTATTATGAATGAACAAATCAAGCAATGGTTGAAAACTAGTATCAAATACTGCATGTTGACTTGTTCTTTGATCTAAAATAAGGATATAGAGTTATTGCATTTTATTTGATTTATTTAAGTTTCATGCTTATGTACTTTAATTGACTTTCTATTATTATTATCCTGATCATCGGACTATTGTATCTACCAATCTCTATGAATGCTCGTTTACTCCGCTTGTGTCGGCCGACACTTTGACGCAATGGAGTTATGCCACACTCACAGGTACCCATTGACATCTAGATTGAGTGAAGCAATCAATGAGAAATTTATTGTGCAAGGAAGTTAGCAGCACCCTTGGTGGGGTTCGAACCCGGGACCTCTCGATCTATAAGAGCGCGCCCCGTCACTGAACTTCTTCTCCATGAATAAAGTGAATCCCAAGAGCTGATTTTGTTTTACATCTGTATGAGAAAATACAGCCGATGATAACTTTTTACTAGTATTATTTCCTTTAATAAGATGGAATGATATTCGTGACTTGTGAACAATCGCATATTTGTTAAGGAACTACATTCAACTAAGCCACTTACATGTTAGCTGAACTATAGCGAATATTCAGGTTGCTAAGCTTCAAAATAAGTAATCATTGCAAACTGTATAAACTTTTTATCAACAAGACGAAGTTTCTACTTTCTACTACAACTAACAATGTTAACTATGATATCCTATGATAATCTTGATTAGTTAACCATACAGTACATATCAACACCATCAAAAAACCACTATCAATACATGTTCCATGGTAAACATTGTAGTTATCTTACTGTTGTTTTCCTTTGTAGTGTCCATTACATTAGTGTATCTAAATTATCTACAGAATGGTCAGTGTTGTATTTATTGGTTGCTCTATGAACTGTATACAGTGACGTTTCGCTATAAAGACCACTTTGGTTATTCGTGCGGTTTTTTTATCATTTAGTCCTAAATGTTAAATTTAAGAAACAAAGGTGTCCCTATAAAGACCGTACCGCTAAATTTAGAACATCGATGTTGATTGTCTTAATAGCTTAATAGTGGACCTTTACTGTACTCGAAACACTATTATAAATATATTTTGGTTATTTATAGATAAGCCAGTGTTGTGTTAGATGTTGTTTTACTAATGACATGAATACTTGAAACATTATGAGGGTTGTGTTACTCTTGATAGTATGTCATGTCCAATATTTGTACAACAACACTTCCTGGTTCAGAGATTCATGTATACAAGGATCGTAGATCACAGACAAGTCCTCAGTCATAGACCTTTGTACTATACCAAGGTACAATGTGCTTTATTTGAGTTTCCAATTACATTGTATACATTTTTTTACAGCGGAACTAATAATACATTCTTGTTTCCATATACCGAGTAATTATGGTCGAAATCTTTGACATTTCTCATGAGCGTAGCCATACCCACTCAACAAAAGAAGAGACGTCAGTCAAGTTCATGAGCAGTCTTTTATAATTGAGGTATTGTTTTAACCATTTCAAATAGCTTCATATATCCTGCTAGGTCATATATCAGAGAGTATAGGCATAATCAGCGATGTTCATAATAGCTACATGCATGTATACTGCCAGAACAGCACAATAACAGCTTTTTTGATTGAATTATAAAATATATTCAAACTTAGCCCTAAACAATAGGTCCCAAAACACCACACTTAAAAAGTTAAAGACTATTTATATGTGCATTTACAGCCGACTTTAGACTATTGTACTCTCGAATACTAGTACCCCTGACCATCGAATTCAGCTTCAAACGGATGACCACTAAAGTACAGGTATCAACACAATCAACACAAGCAATCACAAGTAAATTTCCTTATTTCAGAGAAGTAGCTTTTGTGGGATTCAAACCTTTGTTGGCTCAACATTTTTACGGAAAATTTTGAAGTATCTTGATAATATCTTGTATTTCAAAATACATACATGTGTATTTTTCTTTCACTACATTATAATGAAAGTATCATTAGTATTAAAACACATGTTTCAAGTATGGTAAAATAATTCTTATAATAATCTTTTTGCTATGCCATGTATCGGTTCATAAATGATTGTTAGACATCACCGGGTGTTATTTATCATTACTATCTCTCTCAACACCAGCACTAAACTTCTACCACCTCACAAAATCTTCATGAATATCTCTCGTCTGCGAAACTAATCTTAACGCGCCATATGAAACATGTTCTCTTATCAGTCAAGTTATTTAGAGACCGAGGTGAAATATTTCAGGAAGTCTTGCCATGTTTTAAGAGCAAAAATGCACTGAACTTGTCAGTTCTCATTTTCGTACATTCAAGACCGAGTAATTTATCACTTTTTAACGCCAGTGTACCAAAAGTACCGGAGAGAAAAAACTAATATTGGAAGCTACTCCTTCGTTTTGGCAATTAAATGTAACAGCGTAAACAATTTTATAGATAGGCTCCAACAAATCTGTTATTCACAATGTGAAAAAGCTATAAAAATTAAAATACGTTTTAAGCTAATGTTGTTTCTGGCAATTGAAAAACAAACATTAGAAGTCTTCAAGGACAAACAGGAGTTCATGAGACTACATACAATGTATACATAGATTTGATATAAGAATTGGCTGCAATAAATTTAACCCGGCACCCAAAATATGGATTTTTTTCAACCGCACTGGTGAGGTACAAATACTAATATTAAACATTATTGCCGAAAATCGCGATTAATAATTTTCATTGAAAAGATTTCAGTTATTCCTATCGCAAGAAAAGAACCCGTAACTTTTATACCGGATTAAGTATTTTGAAGTAAATAATGAACGATTTTGAAACAGTGAATATAATTTAATGTGAATATATGTGCAACACTTTGAAAGAAAAAAATGTTATATTGCGAAAAGAAGATAATAAAGTTATAGAAACGGACAATGCTTCCCATCAATTGCACACAAATGTATTCCAACTTGTAAGTGCATGTATTTTGCATGTACCCTTTATGTATTTGAAAAAGAACAAAATTTTAATGTTCAACAACAATACAATAAAAATGCTTTTTCTTTGACTTAATTAATTTCGAAATGAAAGACTACCCACAAATACAACCAGAAAACTAACTCTTACCTTAGCAGCGGTTGGCGGCATCCTTTAGATATGTTTTAATATTTCTATAACAATAAATAAATAATTTAATAACGTTAACAAATATTCGTGCGTTTGGCGTCTGCGTTTCTTCAACAATGAAACCCTCGCGCGCGCAACATCTAAGAAATGCAAGCGTCTGGAAAACGCGGAAGCGTTATTTTTCTCAGTATCTCGGGGGAGTACAGGTAAGTTCTCTAATTTATAAATAACCAAGGCGGAAAATAACGTGTTCACGTCATTACTCAGCGTTCGGAACAATTCGGGCAGCTTTTGTTAGTCTTCCTTTTGGCGTTCACGGAGTTAACCGAGTTGATACGATCGTATTACACGTACTTCATAAGATATTGCCAACAATAAAACCGTCGCCTCTAGAATAAATGAAGAAATTAAATTGCGGGGTTATTACAAAGATTCTAAGATAAAACAGAGCTAAGACTCAGCAAGTGCTCTCGAAAAAATATTTTTTTTTATGTATACCAATCTTGATAAGTTAATGTAAGATTTTTACACAGAGATTCTTTTTATTTCTTGCTATAACATTGATGTAACCTCATGATTTATTGTATATTTTGTATATTTTTCACTGAGTTTTATATAGTGTAAATACTACTATGCTTCAGACTGATTTATTATACAGGGGGGTGTACTTATTATATAATACTATAAAGGTTATATACAAAGTGCCACTTATAACGTTGATTCCTATGGTTACCATATCTCCCAAAACTAAAAAAAAAGTTCATTTTTCGTAAAATTCAACTAAATCGGAAATGGGCATAAGTATCATTATACAATGTACAAAATTTCATTGTGTTAGGGCAATTGAGACAGAATTTATATTGTTTGTCCGGGAATTAAATGAACAACTTTCGTACTATTAACATGCAGTAAATATAAAAGTTGTATGCATGTCTATGTAATGTGAACATTGATTTCCCCCAATTTTGAATTTAAGAATAGTTCTGACTATAAGTTGCTTTGAAATATTCTTTACATAAACAATAGTTTCACTGATGTTAAAACTGAATTTAAATTCATGCAAAAACTTCTTCCTCAACGATTATTATCACAGGGATGTTTCCAGAACAATAGATTTTATAACTAGTAGTAAATGGCAGAAATAAAATATTTACATACACAAATTGTATTTATTGTCTATTGTATTCTATATAAGAAGATATCAATGTCTAGATAACAACAACTTGGCTTCGTACTGTTGTTTACATGTTGTTTGTTTACGTACAATCATAGTACAGTGCCCTCCAAAAATCCTTAGACAAAATTCTGTTTTAGAACAAACCTATTAACATTTAACCATGAAATGAAACAAAAAGTCGTCAGCAGTATTGATAAATTAACTAATAACCTAACTTATGAATCTAATTATATTGCATGACTACGCTTATAAATGAGTAGTTACATTACTGGCGTCTTCATAAGTAATATTAGTTTTGCTTAAAATTTCATTATTCCAAAAACTTTTGAAGGGCACCGTAGTTGAAGGATGAATTTTCTGTTTCTATCTCCAGTCATGCAGCGTTTATTGTTACCAGTAATCTCTACAATACAAGGTTTGAGCTAGTTTCAGCTAGCAAAGATAATAAATGTGTTCTACGTTCGCTCAAAGGATTCCTAGAGTCATTGACCAGAATCACAGAAAACAAGAATTCTAGCGAACAATACTACATGTATTTCTTTTCTTTAACTATTTAAGATGCACGCCCTACTTCGTAGAATTCACACAACTTTATTTATGACTCATGTTTGCAGAGGTTTATATAATTATATAATTGAATACCTCTTTATACCTTGAATCCATGAGGATTTAATGCAAATGATATCATCTATCATAGTCGACTTGCGCAGATGAATTTAGTTCGGTTGTATGTCCACGCCTATTTAATTGAACGCGATAAACAACCCAACTTATTTAACTTGATAATGATCATGATGGTTTTCAACGGATGTATGAATATGTACGGGTACAGTTTACTTAGCATTTTTAACATTTTTAATTAAATACCATTATTATATACCACTTTTGTACATCGCTGAGTGGCCGAGTGGTTACAACGTTGGACAGGTAATCTTTGTATAGCCAGATTCGTTGGTTCGAATCCCATTCAAAACCTACCCCGTTGTTTCCTTGAGCAAGAAACTTTATCTTACTAGCTCAGTACTGGGGGACCAGGAAGCGGACTCAAACGTGATAAATCTAAGTTGTAAGAACTTGTTTCACAATCGAGCTTAAATAGAATAGTATAAATTTGTATAGCGCTCTTTTTATCTTTAAATTATGTCTGGATAGAATATTAAATAGCTTTATCTATCGTGTAAATTTTCATGCATTTATTACCAGTTACATAGCGTGACGCAATGTTAGAGTATTTTCTACGACCCATTCACATGTTGCACGTTTTGCTTCATTCGGAACACCTCGACCTTCGTAGCGAATGGCCGAGGAGTTCCGAATGCGTATTGCTTATTGCAGAAGTAAATAATGTTAATATACTGGACAAAGCCTTAAATGCTGCCACAAAACGGATGACGATATGAACAATGAAGAGTTTAAGACTTAACCGAAACAAAAGTACATTGCAATTTCTTTGTATTTATTTCTTCTTACTTAATTAATTTCACTAAATTTTGCAGTTTCAGAAACTCTAAACACTTTATATATATCTTCTCACTGGGACTTGAACCCAGACTACATTTCCAGCATTGAAAATGTGTGCTAGCATTACACTATGAGAATGGAATGTTTAATGCACTCTCAAGATCTGATTCTACGAATCTTCAAGTATATTGACACATTGATATTTTAAGTGCTATTCTCACAATCGAGCTGTAGCTCTTTGGGCATTATTCACATCAGAGAACTCAGAGAAGCATTCTACGAAGGAAAACGAGCATCTCAAATAGTTCCATCAAAAACAGGGACATCGCTGATAAATCCAACAACATAGATCTACAGCAGCTTAAACCTATCCTTAACAAGACGAAAACAAACAACATATAAGAACTGTACGTATTAATTAAACATTTAAAAAGCGTCTACATAAATAAACTAGAATCGCGAGCAAATTATCAAATTTTCGAATATCAGTGACGATTCAAAAACACCACATCTATGCTATATAGCAACACTTTTAACAGCAACAACGGATCTCTCTATGATCATAAGTATAAACTACAACAGCAAAAACGGATAAAAACCATCATAATTACCATTATAAATAACAACAGCAAAAAAACCGGATAAAAACCATCATCGTCATCAGTATACGCAACAACAACAACAGCAATGAATCAAAATCATCATCGTGATCAGTATACACAACAGCAACAGCAACAACGGACCAAAATCATCATCGTCATCAGTATACACAACAGCAACAGCAACAACGGATCAAAACCATCATCGTCATCAGTATACACAACAGCAACAGCAACAACGGACCAAAATCATCATCGTCATCAGTATACACAACAACAACAACAACAGCAATGAATCAAAATCATCATCGTCATCAGTATACACAACAGCAGCAGCAACAACGGATCAAAATCATCATCGTCATCAGTATACACAACAGCAACAGCAACAACAACAACGGACCAAAATCATCATCGTCATCAGTATACACAACAGCAACAGCAACAACAACAACGGACCAAAATCATCATCGTCATCAGTATACACAACAACAACAACAACAGCAATGAATCAAAATCATCATCGTCATCAGTATACACAACAACAGCAGCAGCGAATCAAAACCATCATCGTCATCAGTATACACAACAACAGAAGCAGCGAATCAAAATCATCATCGTCATCAGTATACACAACAACAGAAGCAGCGAATCAAAATCATCATCGTCATCAGTATACACAACAACAACAACAACAACAGAAGCAGCGAATCAAAACCATCATCGTCATCAGTATACACAACAACAGCAGCAGCGAATCAAAACCATCATCGTCATCAGTATACACAACAACAGAAGCAGCGAATCAAAATCATCATCGTCATCAGTATACACAACAGCAGCAGCAATGAATCAAAATCATCATCGTCATCAGTAAACACAACAGCAGCAGCAATGAATCAAAATCATCATCGTCATCAGTATACACAACAACAACAACAACAACAACAGCAATGAATCAAAATCATCATCGTCATCAGTATACACAACAACAACAACAACAACAACAGCAATGAATCAAAATCATCATCGTCATCAGTATACACAACAACAGAAGCAACGAATCAAAACCATCATCGTCATCAGTATACACAACAGCAGCAGCGAATCAAAACCATCATCGTCATCAGTATACATAAAATGGTTTTAGGAAGATTTGATGGAAATGAATGTATAGAAATAATGCATAGTGTACAATGATGTTTCTGACGTAGATTTTGAAGTTATTAACATGCACATGAAAAAAATAAACGACAAAAGCTAAGCTTTAATTTGATATACTGACACATGCATGTGTTTCTCAAAACAATAATAGAATACGTAAAGAGGCCGTTTCATGCAGCTTTCCTGGACATTTACCAGAGCAAGGTCATTGTGTATCAGCTACATATACAATATAACAGAGCAAGCTAGGTCATTGTGTATCTGCTACATTTACAATATACTAGAGCAAGGTCATTGTGTATCAGCTACATATTCAATATACCAGAGCAATGTCATTGTGTATCAGCTACATATTCAATATACCAGAGCAAGTTAGGTCATTGTGTATCAGCTACATATTCAATACACCAGAGCAAGCTAGGTCATTGTGTATCAGCTACATATACAATATACCAAAGCAAGGTCATTGTGTATCAGCTACATATACAATATACCAGAGCAAGGTCATTGTGTATCAGCTACATATACAATATATCAGAGCAAGCTAGGTCATTGTGTATCAGCTACATATACAATATACCAGAGCAAGGTCATTGTGTATCAGCTACATATTCAATATACCAGAGCAATGTCATTGTGTATCAGCTACATATTCAATATACCAGAGCAATGTCATTGTGTATCAGCTACATATACAACATACCAGAGCAAGCTAGGTCATTGTGCATCAGCTACATATACAATATACCAGAGCAAGCTAGGTCATTGTGTATCAGCTACATATTCAATATACCAGAGCAATGTCATTTTGTATCAGCTACACAATCGTATTTATATGTATATAGAGATTTTCTATTGCAGCACCTGTCTTTTTATGTTGTTTAAGTACATGTGACTATCTATTCACTGAGAACTGACTTTATCTGCCTCAACAAGGGGGACAACTTTAGAGGCTTTATGCTACAAGTTGGGCATTGCATCTTAATGTTAAATACTTGCATCAGAGTAAATTAATGACATGGAAGCAAATAATGATTGGTGACTGAAAATATCTATTTACTTAATTTTTCTTTCTTTATTTTTCTTTTGGCTTACCCATACAAAAAGCAAACTGTGTTTTCTTTTAAGTTTTGAACTTTAGCTTTATAAATGTCATAAAAGATTAGCTAGATTGTATTTTCAGAACTGTCAACACTTTATACATCTTCTCACTGGGACTTGAACCCAGACTACATTTCCAATATTGAAAATGTGTGCTGCATTACACTATGAGAAGGGAATGTTTTGTGCCAACTTAAGATCTGATTCTACAAATCTACCAGTATCAAAATAGGTGGTCGTTAAGTATTCTCTATTTTAAAATAATGAAACTATCATAATAATTTTTTGAATAGTTATTGTTGCAAGCTATATATTTTCATTTCATGGAGGAATGATAACTTAAGTTTCTAAGTATTTCCAAATATGTATTACCGGTATGTATAACCAGCAAGCTGATAATGGCCATCGATCACTCTGCGGAAGGAATACATAACGGATAAAATAGCTATTGTGGTCACTCCTTGTTTATCCAGACTTGTGACTGGCTTACATGATGTTAATAGTTGTTTTACAAACTATTTCAGAGCATGTAAGGTCAAGTTACCCACGTGCTACCTAAAGTCAATGCAACCCCGGGTGGGTGAGGTTCGAACCGTGAAATCACAGTTCGAGCTCTTGAGCTGCACCAGTTTGGCACATGCACAGATGCAATACCCATAGCGCCAACAACACTATGTATAATACACCTGTGTAATGCAGTACCTGTCTGTGGTTTGCGGGCAACAAATTCACAGACCTCCATAGAGAGCGCTGCGACCATTTCCGGAACCCGTGGTCTGATCTCAATACAGAGTGGTATGCATTTTAACATATGTCAAACGGACTAAGAGACGGAATAGTATTTATATAGATCATCTCATCAGTGTTGTGACAGTGGTATGTGGAACATCTCATCTAGTGGTATGTGGAACATCTCATCTATGTTGTGACAGTGGTATATGTAGGTCACATCATCATAGTTATGTAGGTCATCTCATCTAACCAATGTAGAAGACACTGTCATACTGAAATAGAAGAAAAGAAAATTTTTGAAGTGTTTCCAAACATGAATGTTATAAAAAGTATCACAATTATTTTTTTAATATCATAGTTATCAACACTTGGTTATGAACTGAAGATCTTGGGGCACTAATTATTCAAAGGGGCCAATAACTGCAATCAGGCCCTCTCTGTCCATTTTAACATCCCTAACACTAACAAAATATAACTTTCATCATGTTGGAAGTCATCCTGGAATAATAAGATAGGCCTATCATATTCATATCAATCTACTTTCCCTACATATATGAATAATGACCACAATTGAACAGTGTTGGACAGTTAAATCCAGTATTGACCACCGACGCAACAGGGTCAATACTCAAATGACTGGTCAATATGCCAACCATGAATAAATAAGGAAGGAAAGTCATACTTTAAAATTTGATTTGCCGTGAAAATGCATGGTGCCCAATGAACTAATAATAATCACCAAAAAAAATAATAAACATAAACTTGAAAATACTAAATTAATACACACCAGTACAGTTCCTTCTAAAAGATTATCTTATCAGTGTTAGGTAGATGACCTCATCTTGTCCAAGATGAAGACACTGTCACACTGAAATAAAAAGATAAGAGTAATTATGACCAAGTGTTGGAAATGAGAATGTTTCTATGTTAGTAATTTTATTTTGTACTTGGGTTAACCAAGGTTACAAATCTTTGTACATGGTTATGCTCTTGGAGCTTAATTTGTTCAATGGGCCGGTCACTGCCATCAGATCTTTTACTGACTGGTATAAACATTCTGTATGATAATAAAATAATCTTCAGTATTTTAGATACATTCTTAAATATTAAGAATTCGTTTTTTTTTATCTACTTTCCTTTCATATAAATAAGGGACAAAATTAATTCAATTTTTGTGTTAGGTTTAAAACCATAGCAACACATTGTATATGTCATATCATGATGGTCAGTCCACCTTTTCACTTTTCCTGGATAAGGCTTGTGCGCTGCCAACTGAGCTAGCTGGGCGAGCAATAAAATTAATAATTTAATGTTTGCTTAGCTGTGAAAATGAATCACGCCCAATGAACATAATAATATTCATAATCACACAAAACTGTTAGCTTAAAACACTAAATTAATACATACACTGTAGTCAAGATGATCATTGCATCAATACTACAATGTTAATGTATGTAGATAAACTCATCACGTCTAAGTAGGAGACACTGTCACACTGAAATAAAAGGAAGGAAAATTATAAACAAATTTTAGAAACTTGAATGTTTCCATAAGTAATATAATTTTATTCTTAAAAATACAGTAAAATCTCTGCAGAGAGGCCCTCTACAGAACAGATCCTCTGAATAAAAATAGCTCTCAAGCATTATTTAATCTTTGGCCAGATAACTGCCATCAGCCAATCCTCTGCCAGGAATTAACATTCCGTATTGAAATAAATTATTTTCAACATGTTTAGATACATGCTTATATAGATCTATTAAGAATTCATTTAAAAAATCTACTTTCCCTCCATATAAATAAGGAATGAAGTTAACATTTTAAAACTTGCTTATCTGTGAAAATGTATTTAGTCCAATTAACCATATCAAAATGTTAATTTAAATCTCTATTTTTATACATACACTGTCAGAGAGATGATCATTGCATCAATATTATGTAGAAGATTTTATCTTGTCTATGTAGGAAACACTGTCACACTGGAATAAAAGGAAGGAAAATTATAAACAAATTTTAAAAATGTGAATGTATGGTGGCATATTTCTGCCATCAGATAACCACATAACTAACTAGTTATTTAATAGGTTCACTACTTACTGTAGATAGGTAACCTCTTAAGTTATTTAAGTTAAGTGTTAACTAGTTATCATAAGACATAACTAGTTAACCACATAACTAACCAGTTAATTAAGATGTTAACTAGTTACCATAACTAGTTAACCTCTTAATTAACAAGTTAGTTTTGTGGTTAACTGATGGCAGAAATATACCACCAAATGAATGTTTCCATAAGTGATATAATTTTATTTTAGGATATACAGTACACACTCTGCAGACAGGCCCTTAACATGCACAACAACAGCTCTAGATATTTCCCTAAGAAGTTTTTTTCATTGAATTTAACCTCTGCAGAGCAACGATGACTAAACAGCAAAATACTTTAGTTTCTCCCAAGTGGGCAATGTTCAAGAGAGGTTGTACTGTACAGCAGTAAGAAATATTTTTTATACAATTATAAACTTAAGTTCTTTATTTCATGGGTTGATAACTTCCATCAGGCATTCCACTGCCTGTATTTAACATTCTAAATTATCATAACAATTTTCAACATATTTAGATACATCATCGAACATTAGAATTCATTTTCATGATATACTATTCCTTTATTAAATAAGGAATGAAGTTAATATTTTAAAACTAGCTTTGCTATAAAAAATCAAAGTATTGAAATACAGAAAGACTTTCTGCACATTGAAACCTAACAGATCCATACTAATGATTACTCTTGACACATTATATTCAAGTACGAACCAAGCAGGGCAAAAGTGCGGGTGAAGTGTTTATTCTATCCTGTATAACTGGCAAATGCTACTGCTTAATGACAGATGTATCACTCTGCAGATTAAAATGGTCAGGCACCTGAATCGTCGATAGTTTTCAACTTGTGGTATAACTTAAATCTTTCGGCGAAATCGCCGAAAGTCTAAAAATAATAATGCTGAATGTACTTACATTGTCCACCAGATGACCATTTCATAAATTTAACATAGATGACCTTATTCTGTATATGTAGGAGAGTTTGTCACACTGAAATAGAAGAAAAGAAAAATTATGTACAAATGTTAAAAGGGTGATTTTTCCAAATGACTTAATTAAATAATAAATAATTGAAGCTCTCGGTAAAGAGGGGACAGATAACTGCCATCAAGCTTGTCTCTGCCCAGCATGAACATTTTGCATGAAAATAATTTTCAACATGTTTGGATACATCCTTAAATATTAAGAATTCATTTCATAATCTTCTCTTCTGATACAAAAATTAGGAATGAAGACAAGTTAATACCTTAAAAATTTCTTTACTGTGAAAATGCATAATAATGTCCTATGAACATAATATTATCCCTCAAACTTGTTGACTTTTTAGTTTGTTTATTTATTCAAATGTCATTGATGTATACATTACTCCCGCTGATTTATAGAAAATTAAATGGATATATCTATTTGGGGGCAGGATAACTCAACCCGAAGACAACTCAACCCGGGACAACTCAACCCGTAAGCCGGGACAAATCAACCCGTAAGTAGGGACATCTCAACCCGTGGACAACTCAACCCATATGATAAGTAATTAGTTTTTCATCCAAAATAATATGTTTAAATAGTTAAATTTGATATTGAGATAAAATTTAGCGCTAATAGCGTTAAAGTATGAAAATAATGATGAAAATATAACATTTCGCCGTGTAGTATGACAAATAATGCAATTAAATTCTTTAAGAATGGCTCATTCTATGAGTAAGTAAATTAAATTTAAATAACTGTTTATCGATCTGTGATTTTTATGTTACCATGAAAACCTGTGATAAAAATATAAATTATTCTCTTTTCCAGAAGCTATAAAGATTTACTTAGATCAAGAAAAATCTTGATAACCTCTGGGTACAAGAATGAATACACAAATATGTAACAATAGTAGATCTTGATTTTGTTTAAACATATGTTACGTGTCCATTTTAAGAAGAATAAAAGTTTCAATCTATTTTTAAGGACTTTCTGTTTAGGTTTTTGGGTGCTCAAAAAGACAAAATATCAATGCTAATCATATATCATAATTATTATCATAATATATTAAACAGGTTGAGTTGTCCACAGGTTGAGTTGTTCCAACATACGGGTTGTATTGTTCCAACTTCGGGTTGAGTTGTCCACGGGTTGAGTTGTACCAAGCCCATCTTTGTTTTATCAATCCTGAGTACTGAAGTACTATTAAGTGTATTTAAATCAGCAGGGTTAAAGTGTGCATCACAGACAATTGAATAAAATGTAACAATAACTTGTAAACACTAAATCAATATCAACACTGCCCTCAAAAACTTTTTCATATAAATGATACATTCTAAATTTACACCTTTGTTGATGAAATCAAAAAAAAAAGTTGTTAAAGTTGCTAAATGATGTTATGTTGAAATCTTTGAAACATACATTTTTTAATCATTATACATTTTGAATTTTATGAGCCTTAATCACCAAGTAACATACATAATACTCTTTATGAGAAACATTTGATTAATGATTGCAATTCTATCAAATATTGCATCACCAGTACTTCAGCATTGAAAGGTAAAACATGAATTATCTCCCTTAAATGTGCCAGTACAGTAAAACACCGATAACATAGTTTTTAGCCAATTATCGTATACTAAATGAAAAAAAAACTATTTTAAATGCTTAATGATGTATTACTTTTATGAGACTGTCATTCCATATAATAATCTCTGACGAAAGGGTTATAATTTTACAAGCACTATATACTAGGGCTGTCACGATATACCGGTATATTGCAATACCCAGCTGCGGCAATATGATGATTTAACGTACCGGTTTTAGGCAATATTTTCTAATTCATTGGAAAATTCTTCCCTTCGCGAAATAAAAGTATCCAAGTGTCAGTTTTTTCCATTGTTCATTCAATTTAAGCTTAAACTGTAGATTATGATTTTCTATTTCATATGAGTTGATTCTAAAAGAAAGATGAATAGTTAGATGAATGAAATCGCACGGATATTTCCAAACAACAGTTTCATTTCATTAAATCCATTTAATTGATAATCGGTAAAACTCAAATTTGACAACGTAAAAACTACCAAACTCCCCGCAGCGGTTATCTCCCTTTATCAAGTCAATAACATTAAAGTAGCAATGTGTGACATAACCGCTGCACATGAGGAGATTGAAAAACTACATTATTACTTCCGGAACAAATTTACTATGTATTAACAAATTGGTACATGAATATCGTTGTCGTCAAAATGCAAAAAATAAATTTTAATTTAGAAAGTTTTTTAAGGGTCGATAAGTCATAAATTATCATCGGATATCAAATTAAATAAAACGATATAAATATTTCCAGCCTTACAAACTTATTCCTTACAGCGTTCATTGCTCAGTAAAAATGATTATTAGATCTACTCTCAAACTTGATATTGGACATAAAATTAATAATCATTAAATTCTATACACACATACAAAATCAAAGCGCTGAAAGCATATCAAAATCTATTGGTTAGTTTTTGACTGCACAGGGCTAGGATAAAGCTTTGCTTTGCTTCATCACAGGCATCTTCAACTGCAAAGGACATTTTTGAGGGCAGTGTCAATGTTCCTGATGTAAATATAAAAGCAACAACATTTCCATGCACATCTTTTTCTGAAAACAAAATTATATACCATGAATAACAGATATGTAATACTTGCCTTGTTGTGAATACATGTGAAACACCCAATGTAATTTCATATATCTCGCTAGACGTCCTGAACTCAATCTGTACTTAAACGTGCCATTTAATCACCCTGTAATAGACTCAAAAAGAAATATTTTCCCTGCAATCAAAATGTTATTATACATAGGACAATCATAATAGTATATCAAAGTTTTTTTACATGAATAATGAGCAAGATTGAATAAAATACGTAATATTTATAAACTAAGCAATTTAAATTTACATGAAAATTCGTAAGTGAATGTGCTAGGGTTAGTTGAAAGTGAACGTGCTAGTGAGACAACAATTTAACATAAATAAACATGTTTTAGAACTAACAAGAAAACAATCTATATATCAATGTTCAATTTATAAGACAATAATGAAAAGTAAATATCAAAACCCTTAAGTAAATTACACTGTCTTGTGAACCATTTATGTATAAGGCTACCCATGAAATATAAATACACTGTCTTGCGAACCATAAATACACACACAATTACACATAACACATAAAATACATTTATAGATGGTTAGTATGAAATAAAACATTTATTACTGATTATGCTATAGAAAAATATACACTTTTATTGAATTACACTGTCTTGTGAGCTATTTATGTATAAGACTATGCAAGGCAGGGTCGTCTTAAGTCCCTGATGTATATTCGTATACACGCATACCCATGCTACATAATATAAACCTATTAAATTACACTGTCTTGTGAACTATTTATGTATAAGACTACTCATACAATATAAATACACTGTCTTGTGAACCATGTACAAAACTACCCATTTATTCAACATAAATACATTTATCAATAGTTAATATAAAATCAAAATTAAAACTAAATAAACCCTTTTCTTAAAGTACACTGTCTTATGAACCACTTATGTACAAGACTATGCAAGGCAGGGGCGTCTGAAACCCTGAGATATAAAAATAGATATATCCGCATACCCATTTCACACTTAAATAGATGTTCTCATTTCAATGTGTAAAATTCACCTCTTGATACAAGTATAAATGGATGAGTGTCTCAAGAATAAAACATAAATAAAGAACCAACATGAAACAACACTACATACATATATAATCCACAAGACATTGTACCCTTAAATCAATAAATGAACACCTCTTATTGTATTATTTATATCAAATTCTAAAGACAAAACCCTTAAGTCATATATAAATCCAACTATGGTAAATAATTACAAACCCATTTAATTATAACAACAAAAATCATGTATAAAATAATTTTACTAAATAAAACACATAAGACAAATACATTAATATGTTAGTAGAAAACAACAATAAAACATAATAAAGAAACAACAGGAAACAACAAAAACACACATGAATAATCCACAAGACAGTGTATCCATAAAACAATAAATGAACGTCCCTTATTGTTATATTTATGTCAAATTCTAAAGACAAAACCCTTAAGTCATAAATAAATAAATCTATGATAAATAAAAAAAATCCTTAAATAATCAAAAATCATGTATAAAATAAATTTACTTAATAAATAAACATAAGAAAAATTAATCAATATGTCAGTGTTAGTAGAAAACAACAATAAAACAAAAAAAGAACCAACATGAAACAACAAAAACACACAGTGTACCCTTAAAGCAATGAATGAACACCTCTCAATGTAGTATTGATATCAAATTCTAAAGACAAAACCCTTAAGTCATAAATAAATCAATATATGGTAAATAAATATAAAACCCTTAAATTATAACAATAAAAATAATGTATAAAAATAAATTTACTTAATAAAAAACATAAAAAAATCATTAATGTGTTAGTGTAAGTAGAAAACAACAATAAAACATAATAAAGAACCAACATGAAACAACAAAAACATACATAAATAATCTACAAGACAGTGTACCCATAAATCAATGAATGAACACCCCTATTATAATATTTTAAAAAAATCAAATTCTAAAGACAAAACCCTAAAGTCATAAATAAATCAATATATGGTAAATAAATACAAAACCCTCATATTATAATAATAAAGATAATGTATAAATACATTTACTAAATAAAAAACATAAAAAAATCATTAATGTATTAGTGTTAGTAGAAAACAACAAAAAGACATAATAAAGAAACGACATGAAACAACAAAAACATACATAAATAATCTACAAGACAGTGTACCCTTAAATCAATGAATGAACGTCCCTTATTATAATATTTAAAATCAAATTCTAAAGACAAAACCCTTAGATCATAAATAAATCCATCTATGGTAAATAAATACAAAAGATTTAAAAAATACAAATTAGGTTAATGTTACATGTATAAAATTAATTTGCTAAAAAACATAAGAAGAATACATTAATGTGTTAGTGTTAGTAGGAAACAACAATAAAACATACATGTAAATAAAGAACCAACATGAAACAACACTACATACATATATAATCCACAAGACATTGTACCCTTAAATCAATAAATGAACACCTCTTATTGTATTATTTATATCAAATTCTAAAGACAAAACCCTTAAGTCATATATAAATCCAACTATGGTAAATAATTACAAACCCATTTAATTATAACAACAAAAATCATGTATAAAATAATTTTACTAAATAAAACACATAAGACAAATACATTAATATGTTAGTAGAAAACAACAATAAAACATAATAAAGAAACAACAGGAAACAACAAAAACAAACATGAATAATCCACAAGACAGTGTATCCATAAATCAATAAATGAACGTCCCTTATTGTTATATTTATGTCAAATTCTAAAGACAAAACCCTTAAGTCATAAATAAATAAATCTATGATAAATAAAAAAAATCCTTAAATAATCAAAAATCATGTATAAAATAAATTTACTAAATAAATAAACATAAGAAAAATTAATCAATATGTCAGTGTTAGTAGAAAACAACAATAAAACAAAAAAGAACCAACATGAAACAACAAAAACACACAGTGTACCCTTAAAGCAATGAATGAACACCTCTCAATGTAGTATTGATATCAAATTCTAAAGACAAAACCCTTAAGTTACAAATAAATCAATATATGGTAAATAATTACAAAATCCTTAAATTATAACAATAAAAATCATGTATAAAATAAATTAACTAAATAAAAAACATAATAAAATCATTAATGTGTTAGTGTTAGTAGAAAACAACAATAAAGCATAATAAAGAAACGACAGGAAACAACAAAAACATACATAAATAATCTACAAGACAGTGTACCCTTAAATCAATGAATGAACATCCCTATTATGATATTTTAAAAATATCAAATTCTGAAGACAAAACCCTAAAGTCATAAATAAATCCATCAATGGTAAATAAATACAAAAGATTTAAAAAATAAAAATTAGGTTAATGTTACATGTATAAAATTAATTTGCTAAAAAAAACATAAGAAGAATACATTAATGAGTTAGTGTTAGTAGAAAACAACAATAAAACATAAATATAGAAACAACATGAAACAACAAAAACATACATAAATAATCCACAAGACAGTGTACCCTTAAATCAAAAATGAACGTCCCTTATTGTTATATTTAAAATCAAATTCTAAAGACAAAACCCTAAAGTCATCAAAAATCCATCTATGGTAAATAAATACAAAACCCTTTAATTATAACAAGAAAAATCATGTATAAAATAAATATACTAAAATAAAAAAACATTAGAAAAATACATCAATGTGTTAGTGTTTGTAGAAACAATAATAAAACATAAATAAAGAACACACATGAAACAACAAAAACAACATAAATGGTCCACAAGACAGAGTACCTTTAAATCTATAAATGAACGTCCCTTATTGTAAACTTCACAATTAAATTCTATAGACAAAACCCTAAAGTCATAAAAAATCCACTGATGGTAAATAATTACAATTCAATTAAATTATAACAATAAAAGTCATGTATAAAATAAATTAACTAAATAAAAACATAAGAAAAAAATATCAATATGTTAGCGTTAGTAAAAAACAACAATAAAACATAAATAAAGAACCAACATGAAACAAAATAACATACATAAATAATCCACAAGACAGTGTACCCCTAAATAAATAAATGAACATCCCTTACTGTAAAATTTAAAATTAAATTCTAAAGACAAAACCCTTAAGTCTTAAAACATCCATCTATGGTAAATAAATAAAAAAAACTTGAATTATAACAATAATGATAATGTATAAAAAAATCTAAATAAAAAACATAAAAAAAATACATTAATGTGTTAGTGTTAGTAGAAAACAATCATAAAACATAAATAAAGAACCAACATGAAACAATAAAAACATGCATTTATAATTCACAAGACAGTGTACATTTAATTAAATAAATGCACGTCCCATTATTGTAATATTTAAAATTAAATTCTAAAGACAAAACCCTAAAGTCATCAAAAATCCATCTATGGTAAATAAATACAAAACCCTTTAATTATAACAAGAAAAATCATGTATAAAATAAATATACTAAAATAAAAAAAAATTAGAAAAATACATCAATGTGTTAGTGTTTGTAGAAACAATAATAAAACATAAATAAAGAACACACATGAAACAACAAAAACAACATAAATGGTCCACAAGACAGAGTACCTTTAAATCTATAAATGAATGTCCCTTATTGTAAACTTCACAATTAAATTCTATAGACAAAACCCTAAAGTCATAAAAAATCCACTGATGGTAAATAATTACAATTCAATTAAATTATAACAATAAAAGTCATGTATAAAATAAATTAACTAAATAAAAACATAAGAAAAAAATATCAATATGTTAGCGTTAGTAAAAAACAACAATAAAACATAAATAAAGAACCAACATGAAACAAAATAACATACATAAATAATCCACAAGACAGTGTACCCCTAAATAAATAAATGAACATCCCTTATTGTAAAATTTAAAATTAAATTCTAAAGACAAAACCCTTAAGTCTTAAAACATCCATCTATGGTAAATAAATAAAAAAAACTTGAATTATAACAATAATGATAATGTATAAAAAAATCTAAATAAAAAACATAAAAAAATACATTAATGCATTAGTGTTAGTAGAAAACAATCATAAAACATAAATAAAGAACCAACATGAAACAATAAAAACATGCATTTATAATTCACAAGACAGTGTACATTTAATCAAATAAATACCTGTCCCATTATTGTAATATTTAAAATTAAATTCTAAAGACAAAACCCTTAAGTCATAAATAAATACATCTATGGTAAATAAACAAAAAACCCTTTAATTATAACAATAAAGATAATGTATAAAGTAAATTTACTAAATAAAAAAAGATAAGAAAAAAAACATTACTGTTTTATGTTAGTAGAAAACAACAATAAAACTTACTAAAGAAACAACAGGAAACAACAAAAACATACATAAATAATCCACAAGACAGTGAACCCTAGAATCAATGAATAACCATCCCTTATTGTAATATACAAATTCAAATTTTAAAGACAAAACCCTTAAGTCATAAATAAATCCACCTATGGTAAATAAATACAAAACCCTTAAATTATAACAATAAAGATAATGTATAAAATAAATCAACTAAATACAAAACATGAGAAAAATACAACAATATGTTAGTGTTAGTAAAAAAGACAAAACCCTTAAGTCATAAATATATCTATCTATGGTAAATAAATACAAAACCCTTAAATTATAACAATAAAAATCATGTATAAAATAAATAAACTTAATAATAAACATAAGAAATATACATCAATGTGTTAGTGTTTGTAGAAAACAACAATAAAACATAAATATAGAAACAACAGGAAATAATAAATAAGACATAATACAGTGTAAGTCTTTGCAAGGCAGGGCTGACCAAGTCCCTGATGTATAATAAATACATGCATACCCCTTAATAACATTACTACATTATCCTATTTTTTGTCTTTGTAAACTTACTTCTGAAGATTAACCCTAACATCATAAATAAATAATATATAATATAAATAATAATATATAATATAAATAATAATATATAATATAAATGATTATTGTACAAATTAAAGACAAACCCATAAATTATATAAAAAAGTACAAGTAGTAAATAAACACAAAACCCTAACATCATAAATATATGAACCATTTGTAAATAACAACAAACCCCTTAAATCATAAATAATATACCCTCAGTCATAATACACCCCATGTGTTGATTGCACTTCTTCTTCAAGTTAACAAATATACTGAATTGTAAAAAAACCCACCCACTTAAAATAATAAATGAATAAATATATCAATGAAATAAATACAGAACCCTAAATATTTAATAAATATACAAGAAGTAAACAAAGACAACACCCTAAAATCATAAATATACCCTAAGTCATAATACCTCCCGCATGTTGATTGTAATCTCCATTTCCCAGATAGATCCACAGTTCTTCTTCTTCAAGTTTACAAATACTGAAATGTAAAAAAAGAAACATCCACTGGTAATAAATAACTCATCTTGTATTTTATTCAATATAAACTATCATTTGAACACAACTAAAAAAACAAATCTTTACTCCAAGTCATGGACCCTGAGGTAGACATGATACTAACAAGCCTTGCTTTCCCCTTCAATACCTTAGGTTGAGATACATGAACCCGTGTGCTAGGCCCTTCCAGTGGTGCTGATATCACATGGGCTGAGAACGTGCCAAAGCCTGACCGGAAATATCCTGGAGGGTTTTTGGCATACATAATGTTCAAGTACCTTGCAGACTGGGTAACCCAAACAGTGCCAGTGAAATTTATAGGGGGTTGACAAGGAGAGGGTGGTCCGAGAGGCAGAAGGGAGCATGCATGAGAGGTGGGCGTTTATGAGAGGGAGAGGTTTAAAATGATGCTTCTCTGAGTTCTCTGAGAAAGTTGGTGGCATTTCCATGATTTCTTACTATCAGAAATTTGTAGTGTTGTACAGTGCATTGTACCAAAACAAAACCTTAATTTAAAACACCCAAGGATGGATGGGCCCAATGGATGGGGATGGAAATGGTTTCAGTTCATGAACCCCAGTACATCCAACATAATCTATTGTCTGATGTGATAGGTCCATTAACTGAGATCCTTCGCTATATACCTATGTTTTGCTGAAATGCAGAATTCTACCTGAATGCATTGATGTGAAATGTAGATAATTCACTAAAACATGCACATTATAGGTGCATTCCAAAGACCCAAAACTTTAGAATTATATATCAAAGAATTACAAAATAAATCCAATGACATTTAGTCAAATGTTCAAATTAATTGACAAGTCAATGTAGATTAATATGTTTTCCCTACCAGATCAATAGTAACATTGTTACTTGGATTTCTCACATCCAACACAATGTTTTAATTTGATAAGGATAATATTATGACTATTATTTGTAGAATAATTTGAAGATCTTGTTTCACATGTTTTAGCTTTATAATTAATTTTATCTATTAATTCCTACTGCCTAACAAATTCACAAGGGTATATTTAATGCAGCCTAAAGATGTAGTTTGACCATAACAAACTGTACAAAGTCAAAATAATTAATATGATGTAATAACTCATTTTATTAAACTGGTTTTTATTACTCTTAACCCCAAAATAAACAATTACAGGACATTTTTTCGCACATGGTTGCTTACAGATTAATCATTATTTAATTGAAACCGTTTAAACCTCTATAGCATAATTTCTATCAACACACAAAGCCTAAACTTTTAACAGGAAAGACAAAAAATATTCAATGATTATATTATAATATCTCAAAAAACATGTTTCAGTTTTCATTTGTACCAATTTCAATAATCAATTTAATGCTGAATCATTGAGCTCATCAATATTTCATTTTTCGAATCATTTAAATGCCATCTTACAATAACTTATCACAACTTACGAAACATGACTTGCACGGCGCGGTGTGGTGCGAACTCGGAAATATATACGTAAAGAGGAAGTTGCGATTTGTGCGGTATTTCTGTCTCTGACATCATGTTAGTTCAAAACCCCATTAAAACGCTAGTTTGAGGTTGCATATACAGCTTCAAATGTAAAGATATACAAATCTAGCTAATATTATCATATAAACAACAGTGTTCAGTGTTCAATGATCTTAACAAATACAAAATCTACCCAATATTAATTTATTCGACTTTTTATTCAAAACAATATTTGATTAATTATATGGCTGAAAAAATATTAACTATAATGAACTCGATCGAAAGTATACAGTTTTTTAGCAAAACCAATCGGGTCAAGTTTTGTTGAGACTAAGTAAATTATGTTTAAAATACATGAAATCTCTTACATAAGTTTAAGAGATGGAAAACCCACAATTCTATATATTGAAGTATTCACCTTAGTCAATCATAATCTCATAATCTGCTATTGTTCTAGCTTGTAATAGACATGGCTTATGTAGACACACAAACAGTTTAAAAATCAGGTTTTGATGATTATTATCTCAGCAAAGCTGAATTGCTGATATTTATATTTTTAAGATATAATATTTTTATCAGGGTGTTGATCTTAATGTACCATTTACACCATATTAAACAATAATCATATCAATAAAAGCTAATTATAGACTGAAATTACTTCTCACAATCTTGTATAAACCAAAAAAAAAAAATATAAAACGTATTTCTGGTTATTTTTGTTCTGCATCAGAACAATAATCAGGAAAATTACCCTTGTATCAAGTTTAGAATCAAAATATAAAAAAAACAAATTCAAAAGTATTCAAATTTTCTTTGTATCAGTACATGTTAAAAAATCTAAATTATGGTGTATTTCTCATAACTATACAACTTCATGTATAATGCTCATAAGAATATAGAGTCATTCAAAGACGGTGCTATATACATTCAATTGATTTCTCATCAAAAAAGATATTTCTTAGAATGGAAAAGAAACACTGACTTAAATCATGAAAAACAAAGTATTCTATAATACAGCTGACCAAAAACTGTACAGAAAACATTGAATATACTGTTATAAATCTATAGTGAAGCCTAGTATGAAAAAAATTAATATGTCTTAACAAAAATGTACAAAAACCAAACTTAAATCATTTTTGAAATCCATCAGCATGACTAATGACAATAGTAGCCTATAAATAACTTCATTAGAAGTTAAGAACAACCAAACATCTTAATTAAAATCTGTTCAAGTAACTAATGACTATAGTAGTAGTTCTAGTATAGTATCAATAAAACAAATAATCAACTAAGGGTATGTAAAAGCCACCATTACCAATGCCATACACATGTTCATATTCATAAAAACCTCTATCTACAATACAAACCCGAGTAAACAATGTGCTTATGGTCAAGAGTAGTCTTACAGGAAGGGCTGTAAGCATAAATTGAATTGTAGCGGGTGCTGCACCTAACCAGCTTTCTTAGAACCACCTTCAACTAGAAGCTAACACATTTTCCTTATACCAGTATTAATCTTATTGCAAATTTCATGGAAGGGTATAACTTGCAATCACACATGAGCAATTACAAATAATTACAATCACTTAAAATGATATATCAGCACTATTAATTTGATGTAGAAAACAACATAATTAAGTATCTACATATATTACATTGATAATACATTTCTGTCAACTCTTAGATACAAGTGAACTAAAGTACATAATTTTTTATTATAAATTTAGTGATAATTGGATTTTATTTGAATTTATAATTGCACACTATATCATGTTACTAGCATCAAAACACAGCCAACATCTTCCGATCTAGCTATCCCCCCAGGATTAACTGGGTCCTTCACTAGATTACTCGGATTTTCATTACAGTCCGATCTAGCTATCCCCCCAGAATTTACTGGGTCCTTCACTAGATTACTCAGATTTTCATTACAGTCCGATCTAGCTATCCCCCCAGAATTTACTGGGTCCTTCACTAGATTACTCGGATTGATGATTCTTTTCTTTTTTTTTGATATTTTATATATACATTGTACTGTCATGGATCCATCTTTTTTTTTCTTCTTATATTCGCTTCAATCCATCATTTTTGTATTTTTTTTTTATATCTATTCCATTTGATCATTTTTCTTTGATTCATTTTTATTTTGGAGCATTGGTATCAACTGTGATTAGAGCTATTCACAAGTATAATGTGAAATTATAGTATCTTTAAAAGAGTGAAAAAAATATCAAAGTATTTTTAACCAAATTCGAAAATATAAAGTTGACAATAGACAAAATATTATGTTGTTCCATACTTTCAAATTTATGTATGACTATCATTAAATTTGATTCTATAATTTCTATTATATGGTAAGGTGTAAATTTTCAACCAAGCAAGGGAATAATTAACTGATGAAGTGATTAAAATTTCAAACATCATCAATAAATTGGGACCAGGAGGGGGGGGGGGGGTAAAAAGTGCACAAAAGGTGTACTTAGAGTGAAGAAAATAATATGACATACTTGGTACACTAGGTATATACCACTTAAGAGTGTCCCCAAGTGAAGTGACCAATTATACAAACTTATGCCACAGAGCCAGGCACAGCCTACTCAATTTGTATTGTAAATACTGGTAAAAAAGTTTGGAACTAGAGTGATGGCATTGATTACATGACTTCATATAGTCCCTAATAATCTAATAAAACAATAACAAAAATTATGAAGATGGTCATACTATAAAGTGCTTACTGTATTTAAAGAAAGAACAATACTACTATTACATAAACAATGAATCACAAAAATCATAAAATTTATGAAACTATTAACATATTAAGACAGTGAATCATGATTTTCATGGGTTTAAACATAGAAGGCACACTTGGTTTTTAATAAGTCAATGTTTTCTTTACTAAACTGGTCAGTCAGTTCATACAATTTAATACATTCTCTATTTTCTTCAAATAATACAGAGGATTCAATTTATGAAAAAAAATTAAGCATAAGACCTGCTGTACACCATTTGAAATCAGTGAGGTGCTCTTGTAAGTTTTTTAATTGCACCCTATACCAGTGCTTGTACTTACACGGACAGGTCACGAGCTCGATGATACTCTAATTCATACATTACATATAAATTAGAATATCATGGAGCTAGCAATCTGGGCCGACAAGTTACACCAACATCTAAAGTTTCCAAGTGAACAGAACAATGGAAAAAGTCGATTACCTGCATTATCATAGAAATCACCAAAGTAAATACAATACTACAGTCTACAAAAGAGTTCAGTATAAAAAAGTTTCAACAAAAATGTAATATTTTGTACTTGATACAAGGGAGATAACCTGAATTTAATTAACCATGCATTCAATGAAATCAATTATTGATTATTGTTATAAAAGTTATGCATATAATCGATACTAGACCGAATGAGTTCAGATTGTACAGTAAGTGTTTGTTACCCAGCAAAATTACTGACTAGGATTTTGTATGAGAGAATGAAAAATTGTGAATTAGATAAAAAAATAGAATACTATAAAGTGTTACAGTAGTTATTCTTTTTCAATAAAATAGAAACAAATAACGAAATATTATCAGCCTTTAGTTCCATGCTATGGGTTTTAGTCAGTGATTCAAACCAGCCCTATCAAATACAAGCTAGATTCTTACAAGACAATGCACAACCATTTACGAAAGGACAATTAAGTCCCTCTTAAGATTTTGGATCAAATCAACAATATCGCACAATCTGATGGCTGGGTCTAAAACTCGGTACAAGCTTGACTATCAAAGAACACCAGGGCATGATCAATATTTTATCAATCAAGTGGTCGAAACTATATATAATATTTTTACCCCTCTCTACTGTTAGTTTGATGCTTGAAAAGAATATTTCTAAATAAAATAAGTGGAATCTGAAATTTTGATTTTTGAAATTTTAGCTAGGAATGATAATTTTAAATACAGTAACAGACAAAAAAACAAATTAAAATATAATTAATTAAAATAAAAGGAAATGTCTAAAATGGGAAAAAAACTTTGAACTTCCCAAAAGATATAATATCGCTATCTTATAGATGAGGGATCAATAACCATTGTCCACTGCACCACCATATTATATCTGATGAGCTTAATTAACCGTAACTGATATTTGATTCTACATATATAACTATTACATCAAATTAATTGATAAACTAGGAAAAAAACTTTGAACTTCCCAAAAGATATAATATCGCTATCTTATAGATGAGGGAGCCTTTACCTTGCTCCACAGTCACCACCATATTATACCTAATGAGCTTAAAACTGACCTACACTGATATTTGATTCCACTTATTACTATTTACTACCAAAAGTATTATACTAATTGACTGCTAAAAACTGATAAAAATGTTCCTACTTCTAAAATAAATGATGAATATTCAAGTCATGATCAAACTCGCAATAGAGAAGAGTCAAAAGATTGTATATAGTTAGACCACTTGATTGATAAAAGATTGATCATGCCCAGGTGCTTTTTAATACATGTAGTTCCACTAATGGGTATAAACTGTTCACAATAGCAATCTAATTAGGTACCACAGTCAAAATTTAAATGATCAGATTACAGCCAACTTCAATTTTTTTTAAAAAATGGAGTAAACTAAGATTATGTTCATTATTAAAGTATTTCTAAGTCAGTCAATAAAATTAAAAGAATATTTAGACACACTTACACATAAATCTTAAACAACTCGTAGGTCGTTGTAAGCTATTGTGAACTAAAAAAATCAATTCAAATGAAACACTGGTAGTTTTGTTTTATTTTGTCAAGATCACTGATTAAAACTTCAGCCTATATTGATAATATTAGCTAGATTCACACATACAAACATTACAGTAATGTCATGAAAATTGTACCATAATTCCATCAATCATAGTTTACTCAAGTACCACCCACCCTCCAACCCAATGCTCTGGTACATCAAGCACACAACATTTTACATTTAACAAAATGTAAAAAAAAGACATGGTTACCAACCATATTTGTGTTAAATAAATCTTATGAAATACAGATCTATAATTATCAGCTAGCTCGCACACTCACTTATTTTCAATTTGGCTACTTCACCATACAGGTCATGTTCCACTATTCTTTACTTTAAAAATATTCATGACATGATCATTGTGTTCAGTAACTTGTTTACATTATGTATTACAAACAATATGCAACATACTGCCCAATCACAATCTGTGAGTAATGTCACCGTCAAATTAGCTCACAAACCTCATTTTTAGAATTGAAATTTTGAAATGAAGATGCTGTTAATAGTGTTTACGTCTAAATGAAAGCTAAGCATTAATTGGTCTACACCAAGGTCATCTGGGCATGTCCCTCTGTGTTATGTCAAGAGAACATAATACGACAACGGTATACAGGATATCTGTTAACAAATATCTAGGTGTTATACAGAAAATATATTATATTTCTATATTTTAAATTTAGATACTTTCTGACACTTAACTAAATCAATTGGAACATTAAATAGGGTTAAAACAAGATTAATAAATGTTACTCAGGGGAAGTAACTTTGCTTAGAGATTGACCATTCATAACTTTAATTATCTCCCTTGAAGTTAATAAAACTACAATAACCTTATAAGTTATGCCATTAAGATCATGCCTAAGTGCCGATGAATCACTCATCATTCATTATAATAAATTCTTTAATGAACCATTGATGAGCTCTCTAAATCATGTATATATTTATAAAACATAAAATTGCACATTATTCATTACTATATGTAAATCGTTTTCTAGTATTAGATCTATTCAACAACTTATATCTGCAAAATCATTGACAAGTATGTTAAATCTAGGGACATCATCGGAAATAGCAATATCGATGTATCACCAATTCTTGACAGATGATCCGATATCGATTCGCAATTCAGAGTATCGATACAATCTAGTATTTTATAAAGCTTTAAACTAAACGAAAGTGACCTATAATTTAACATCACTGGGTTGTATTTTTTTTTTATCACCTGAATAGATGAAACAGGCTGTCACGGATACAGTTTGTTTTATGCCTGAAACGCCTTTGAATATCATGCATAACATCATCACGGCATGATATAGTATATATATACTAAAGTTCTAGCAGCTTCTATTACACTCCTTGTCTGACTCAATATATATCGATATATCACCGTTATTTGTCTTCTGATATATCGAAAGAAATTTTCTATCAATGACAACCCTAGTAAAATTAAAATGATTTATTACCTCCCTTTGTTTCTAAAATGAATAATATTTAATCAGTCAATAAATCATGAGACACAATTAATTATAAACTTAAGAACCTGTTACCATAGTGAAACATTGAAAAGTACTAAGTTCAATTAATTGTAAATATCCCTTGAAATTTTCAGCAGTAATAAAATATCATAGTTTAGTTATTAAGGCAATTCAACATAATATTTATCTTAGTCTAAAACTCACATAAATATCATTCAGTATTTAATGTTTTACTTTATTATAGTGCTTGAATTTTGACCCCGATCTGACCTTTCACATTTGCATCTAATCAATATCTACACATATCCTGACAAAAATCAGTAGCAGCCTATTCTACACTTTGGCAGCGATTGTAAAATAACAGAAGTACGTTTATGTGTTGAACTTCAACACATAATCCTCAGGACCACGGACTAAATGAATATTCTTGCATAAGGGTCAGGTCGGGGTCAAACAATACAAGACAAATTCCAAGTTTCATCTATACTCAGTGTCCTTGAAAAATCATGGCCAAATATAACATTCAGAAAAAAATGATCATGCGTACTGCAAGCATTTTAATTATGATTAAAACTTAATTATGATACAAAGTTTAAATCATATGTTATTAAATGTTGACATAAGCACAGGAATTTACTAGATTACTTAACTATTTCAAAATTTCAGGTTATGCCTGATAGAGTCAAGCTGAAGTGATACAAGGAGCACAATTTGAAGATCATTCACAATCATTAACATTCAGAACTCCTCAACCATTCACTTAAAAGGAATATCCACGGACATATTTAGACGCCATTTTGGAACTACCTTTGCGACACATGCCTAAACAAAATACTTCAACCTGTGTTGAAGTAAACAATTCCGTGATCATTTAGGTGGTGATGAATGTCTCGTTTTAGTCCAGAAATTTGAAATGCACAATTAAATGATATCCTCTGAAGTCTGAACAATATATAGTCACATATATAGCATATTAAAATGTATTTACATAGCCTTATCTGTTTACAACAATAACTATTTTGCCTAGAAATGTTACTTGCTTCACCTGTGCTTTGCATCACATTTGTAGAAAAAACACTCGGATATGGGTAATACCCCAACAAATCCTTCCTAGATTATTCATTCAATGAATGGTCGAAGTGTTCCAAATGAATCATTCAACCAGTTAGTTAAAGTTTAGTAGCTTAAGCCTGTCATGTAATGATTAATCTTCAGTCATTTTGTATGTGCTGTACATATCCGCACATTTAATTGATCTACATTTCACATCAATACAATAAGTAAAACTCTGCATTTCAAACAAAACTGTCACTATTATGAAAATTGAAATCAGTCACAGGGGCTGCAACAATTTTTACCAAACATATTCGTAATACCCTATAACATAAATAAGTAAGGTAAAATTGTTTCCAAGGTCTAGAGTTTGAAATCAATTCAGGCCATCGATTGGCTGTCATTTAGGAAATAACAAACAGACACTGTTCTGCAGGTACGTAAATCATATTATATTTTATAACAGCTAGTATAGGACACCAGTATGATAAAAGCACAAATACTTGTGTTGCTGCTTAATTGTCAGACAGTTTTCTAGTGTTCAAGTTGAATAACTTCCAGCAAGAAGACATTCATGTAACACTTAGAAGGCTACAACTATAAGACTCGATCTGTTCATTTCAGTCACAAATAATAGATATCAGCAAATTGAAACCAATTTTCTATTTAGAAATCAAATGAGATCCTACTACATAAGTTTAATTCAATAAGCCCTGTAAAACCTGAGGGGTCAGGGTGTATACCCCTAGGATGTGTATATGGACCCCCCCCCCTCCCCAGACCCAAACACCCAATCAAAAGCCCGCAAAATTCAACTGTTCAATTATCTCTTTAACATTTTTGATGCGTAATGAATTGATTACTTGATTTCATCATAGACTCATTTTGACGCTTGACTTACATTTGATCATAAATGCATTTTGATGCAGATAGATAGAACCTGCTTAGTTAAACTGTTAATGTAGCATTTAATATTTCAGAAAAAAAAGTCTATAACTCTATAGATGAAAATTAAGTTAATTTTTTATTCAAAAAATAAATGTCTGATTTTCACATTGTCTGATTGATTTATAGATAGAGAGTATCAGAGGTCAAGTGGTCTTAATTGCTTATTTATGACCTTTTCATCCTTGTATAATGCAAGTTTAACTACTGAATTACAATGAGTGATGAAAAACACAGCAAAGTGATAAATAAATTAATGAATTACAAATGAAACACACCAAAAAGAGCTACAAAGTAAAAATAATCACAAAAAAGTCTAAAATTAATGTTATCTTTAAAATTATACTTGACAAAAAACTTTGAACTTCCCAAAAGATATAATATCGCTATCTTATAGATGAGGGATCAATAACCATTGTCCACTGCACCACTATATTATATCTGATGAGCTTAATTAACTTAACTGATGTTTAATACTACATAATTATCATTACAATAAAAAATCCGCATAACCAATTGCTAAACTAGGAAAAAAACTTTGAACTTCTCAAAAGATATAATATCGCTATCTTATAGATGAGAGAGCCTTTACCTTGCTCCACAGTCACCACCATATTATATCCAATGAGCTTAAAACTGACCTTTACTTAACCTTCTTAACAAAGGAAGTAAAAAAAAAAATTTAAAAAAATCTAAGCCTGAATCAAATTTACATGAGAGAATTAAAGGTACAAGAGATCATAAACAAACAATCTTTACTACTTGGCCACTGAAACACCTATCAATAAATTAATTAGGCAATGAAAAGCTGACAAATATTATCTCATTTATTTAAACCTGGCAATAAGAAATTCAGTGAATGAAATTTACAAGACACTATCAACAAACTGAGATGCAATAAAAATAATTAATAGCCAAATATAATAATTGGTCGAAATTATCATCAAAATACTAGATTTTTAATATACTGCAGGCAATCCTTAAAGTAAGTTCCATCAAGGACCTGTATAAGGTCCTTGGTTCTATCAAGCTATATGAAATGTTTAATTCATTACAATACTGTACAGCAGGTAAGTTCAGGTACTTTTCACAGGGATTTAATTTTTGCTATATTGGTTATCAACAATGATAGCACTAATTCTAATCTAAACCGTGTGAATATATCTGTCTATACACAAATTTTAATGGATATAGGTCAATTGTAAAAATTCTAAAGCCCACAAATTTTTAACCCCTCAAAAAATGTGCAAAAATGAACACTGCCAAATTAAATGCCAAAAAATGTAGCAATTAGTTAAATCTTGTCCCCCACCGGTTACTATAATGCCAGAAATTGTAGCAAAAGTTTGCAATTGAAATAAAGTTTGGCTATGCAATGAGTTAAATTTTAATACTCTCAAAGTAAACCTTCAGAGCTGATTCTCATCATGAAAGAAATGACTCATTTGCCATGCAAATATATCATTATAGATAAAGACTATTACACTTCAATACTTAAAGTGTACAATATGTACATGAATACAGTACAACTGTATTACACTGATGGATCCGATCAACATGTGCATGTATACAGTACAACTGTATTACACTGATGGATCCGATCAACATGTGCATGTATACAGTACATCTGTATTACACTGATGGATCAGATCAACATGTGCATGTATACAGTACAACTGTATTACACTGATGGATCCGATCAACATGTGCATGTATACAGTACAACTGTATTACACCGACGGATCCGATCAACATGTGCATGTATACAGTACAACTGTATTACACCGATGGATCCGATCAACATGTGCATGTATACAGTACAACTGTATTACACTGATGGATCCGATCAACATGTACATGTATACAGTACAACTGTATTACACCGACGGATCCGATCAACATGTGCATGTATACAGTACAACTGTATTACACCGATGGATCCGATCAACATGTGCATGTATACAGTACAACTGTATTACACTGATGGATCCGATCAACATGTGCATGTATACAGTACAACTGTATTACACTGATGGATCCGATCAACATGTGCATGTATACAGTACAACTGTATTACACTGATGGATCCGATCAACATGTACATGTATACAGTACAACTGTATTACACCGACGGATCCGATCAACATGTGCATGTATACAGTACAACTGTATTACACCGACGGATCCGATCAACATGTGCATGTATACAGTACAACTGTATTACACTGATGGATCCGATCAACATGTGCATGTATACAGTACAACTGTATTACACTGATGGATCCGATCAACATGTACATGTATACAGTACAACTGTATTACACCGACGGATCCGATCAACATGTGCATGTATACAGTACAACTGTATTACACCGACGGATCCGATCAACATGTGCATGTATACAGTACAACTGTATTACACTGATGGATCCGATCAACATGTGCATGTATACAGTACAACTGTATTACACTGATGGATCCGATCAACATGTGCATGTATACAGTACAACTGTATTACACTGATGGATCAGATCAACATGTGCATGTATACAGTACATCTGTATTACACTGATGGATCAGATCAACATGTGCATGTATACAGTACATCTGTATTACACCGACGGATCGGATCAAAGGACAAAAGAAAATCACATGTACCAAACCTTATCAAGGATTCAACAAGGACAGATTGTACAAGGGATGATCCAAAATTATGCAGCATATAACTGAAGAAAATGCATACAGAGTATACATCAGTGTACCTCATATAACAGTGGTGAATGTATATTGTTAAATTTTATTCAACAATCAGAGGTTCATACAATAACCCCACTGATTTAAATACTCACATCACTACTCACTACACACGATTGATCTAAATCAATCATGATTATTGACATAGTGTGTTGAGTATTTAAATCAGTGGGGTTAATGTATACACCTCTGACAGTTGAATACAATTTAAAATAATACCTACGACACAAGTCACAAGTTTCACATAAACTCATTTATATGAGATAAATGTCAACACTAGATTGACAATGATTAGGTTGGGACGAGTTCAATGAGCTTCCTCTGCAATGAAACAGTAGAAACTATTATAGGAGCCATATTGTACCCAGCATTTTTGTAAAGAGTTGGAACATGCAGTGAGTCAACCATAGAAACCCAAAAAATGTATATGCATTTTTTTAACAAAAAAGTTATATGTCATAACTACAAGAACATAAATTTCAAACATTACCAATTTTTGTTATATGCGGTGACATGAGCTCAGTCTTCATGGCCAACTTTCATTAGCACTGGACATTGGGTCCAGAACCGAACCGAATGAAAGCTTACTGGACCGAATTAAATCTTAGTGATTTGTTTAAATATGCAGTCAATTGATCATTTAGCATAATAAACCCCAAAAATAGAATAAACTATAAACATGTGGAATAATACTCGTATTAATAAATAATAATAATTTAGCTAATAACTACTCTTTTCATTCACACATGAAACTCCTTATTAAGTATATGATTTTCTTTAACTCTAGATATGATAGTCGTAAAATTATGTTAACTGCTTGACCACTCATATTCTTAAGTTAGTGAACTGAGGGCCAATAAGATGGACTTGGTCAAAGGTCCACAGGCTAGATTTGAAGACTGCACTAGCTAGCAAGCTATACTAAACAAATATTCATACCAAATATAATAATAATGCAAACATTTGCTCAAATATGCTGACAGACTGAAGGTAAATTGCATAAAAACTCAACATAAATAAATGCACAATTAAAGAATATCAACTAACAGGTTGAATATATTGTTCACTGTAGCTAGAGAAAATTTTTCAACTACCAATGAATAAGTCCAACCAGAGGAGCATACAGTTTTGCAAAAACTGAATTCGTGTAGGTTCAGTGTTACATTAGGAGTAATTCAAGTACTGAATAGGGATAAATTTAGTGGAATTTAAATTTCCATTGCATATTCTTAGTCAACAATGAATCATAAACCCTATGCATATATCTGTACCAATATGTACATACTATACTTGAAATAATGAAATATAAATCAAATGCACCAATTCTAGATCCTCACCAGCTAAACTAATAACCCCATAGGAGATCTACAAATGTAGACACCACAAAATTAAAGCGCTATACAGTAAACAACACTGAATGAATAGTGACACTCACTAAACCATTAATTTTGGATCATCCCTCATACAGTCATTATTTGGGTACAATACACTGTACAACATTACAAACTTCTGATAGCATTAAATCATGGAATACCCACCAGCCTTTCTCAGATACTTTCAGATAACACCATTTCTCACCCCGCCATCATAAACAACCCAGCCTTCCCACACACACAACCCATCCAACCCCCCATACACACAACTCCCTGCCATCCCTATAAATCCCAACCAACACTGTTTAGGTTAAGGCATTAAAATTTACCAGCCAATACAAGATAGCAAGAACATTACATATGACCCCTCTGATCAGACGACACTCCACCCAACCTTGCTTAGTGACATCAACGGTACGTCTGGGGCTTGGGCTCACAACCAACTGCCAGTATATCCAGGTTCCACAAACCTTGCGTTCTCATAATCTACCCCAGAATCCATGACTTGAAGTATAGACTTGTTTATTATCGGTTATAACAACTCAACAAGAACATTATTCCAGATACTTTTCAATCGACAGATGTCCAGTACTCAAATGTTTATGTTTTTCAATGTAAGTACAAACACAGCTTTTAGCAGTTCTGTGTTCCAAAAAATAAACTAAAAATAAATATCATTTCATATTTTTTTTTATTGTACCTCTAAAAGTGTGTTTGTATCTACATGGAAAAACAATAAACCAGAGACCCAGAATAAGTCTATAATGAAAAGTAAAGGATATCAGCTTCAAAAAATGCATGACAAAATACAGTAGACTTACTTGAAATCTTAATAATAAATAATGTTCATTTGCATATTGTACAGATCAAAAATATACATTGAATGAATTGATTTGAAAACTTGTAATTAGCTATCTTAAACTTAAAAGTAAAACCAATATGAAACTTAAGGTAAAATGCAAACAAAAATCAAAAGACAATCAAAATTCAATTTTCTAACATTAAATTAAACACTACTTAAGCAAAAAGAAAATGTAATTTCATTAGATTAAGAATGAAAGTAATTGTCAAAAATTTAATTTTAGTTATAGATCTAGATAGAAATTTAATAATAAATGAAACAAAAATTAATAAGCTCAAAATAAACAGCAATCACATTATAAAGCCTGTACCCAATAACAGGGATATGTCATGTGATCTTCCATTGATTTTCCAACTTATACTGTATGTCTGAAAATCAAAGATAGGCCACAAGACATACCTCTGTGCTTTTATCCTTTAAATGATAAAGTCTTAAATTTGGCATACTGATTAAAGGGAAACAATCAGCATATAACTATTCTGAGTATGACTAAATACAGAGTAATCTCCCATTAAAAGATATCTACAACCATAAAATTTCCAAAAGCAAAATTTAAACAATAAAGTTTGAGAAAAATCAGAAGAAAGACTTTATCAAGTCCTGGAATAATGTTCTTCCTGTGTTGTAACGAACAAACAAAAACCATCAAATTAATAAAATATTAATTTGATGGTTTATGTTCATATCAAGTAGTGTGCTGAACAAAAACTATTTTAGCTCCCTTTATATTTAAATGGAGTAAAAATAGTGTTTAGTTCATCCCTGGTATCAACCACAGTCAATCTTAGTCTGTGAATCTTATACATATATATAGTGAGATCTCTCTATATATATGTATAAGAGTCACAGACAAAGATCGCCTGTGGTATCAAATAAACGAAAAAAGAAAATTACCAAAGTTACCATACAATTATAGATATTCAAGACTAGAATGTTATTCTATATAAGAATATGGAATCACAAACCAGTCTGTGTAAGCTAGTCTGAGACACATGTGTTCTTCATCTTTTGGTGTCATACATATATATAGATATTATAAATATGTATAAGATCAACAGACAAAGATCAACTGTGGTCTGAGACAGGTTCCTTCTATAGAAATCTTAAATCAAAGAACACAACAGACTAAGGCAGCAACTTATATCACATCATTTCAAAATTTATTAATAATCACTTATATCTATTCATGGTAATAGAAAATATTGCCATCAGACTCATTGGAATACAAAATGCATAAAAATGATATAAATATCTTAGCTTTTGTCTTTTCATCCATTTTTTTAACTTGTCCATATTCCTTGTGAAGCTTGGATCACATTGTTTTCATGCATCAGTATGTTCATACATCTAACACATTATCTGGTTAACTTCCTACAATCATAAAAAATAATACATTATAATTAATATTATACTTGTACCTAAATCACATAGTCCCTTCTATCTTCATTATGACATCATCAAGTCCATAAATCACATACAGACCAGATACCCAATCCAATAATTCTTATAAAGACTGTGAACCTAAACTGTAAATATCTATGAAACTCCTGACCCCCCCCCCTGGAATTTCCAAAACATACGTGTCCATTAGTGTATTTCTTGACTGTAAGTCATTTTTAAGTAGCATGAAGCTAATTTTCTTGGTGCTTAACTTAGATTAAATGGCTATGTTGTGTTTTTTATTAATATGTTGCATTATTCTACCGAATGTGCATATAATGTGGTTGTGGTTCGAAAGTTTGGACCCCCCTAGAAAAAGTTTGGACCCCCCTAGAAAAAAATCCTGGAGCCGCCCCTGTGTACAATTAAATAAAATAACAATATACACATTATAAATTTATTTCAGTCCATGTGTATATTGAGCTTCAGAATACTCTCATTGGTGTCGTATCAATCATTAATTCGTAGATTCATAATGTAATGTAAACTGTAATTGCATTTTACAGTCCAAGTTTCATGCATATGCACATTCACAGAATTTACAGCTATAACCCATGGTTGTTGGGCTACTGGTATCTATCTATCAATCACTCTGTGGAGTCTTTTTACTCTGCTTCTTAGTGCAGCTGACAAATTGACACAACAGAATTATACCACCCTCACTGGTACCCGTTTACAACCGGGTGGAGAGAAGCAATCGCAGGTAATTTTCTTGCTCAATTAAATTAGCAGTGCCCCTAGTGGGATTCAAACCTAGGACCTCTCGATTCCTAAGCACACGTCCTACCACTGAGTTTCTGCTCGATAGCATACAGTTTGGAATCATGATCATAAAAGCACGTTGTAACTTGCCAGCAAATGGAAAGGTCTTATCAAAATACTCATGTACAAATGAAGCCATATGAACAAGCATTTTTACAAACGTACACAACTAAATCAACAAAAAGGTTGGTAAAAATCCTAAACATACAGTAAAGCCATTGTGTGCACTCATTAATGGATATCTGGTACAGCCAGGCATTATCGAAATGAAAAACAAAACAAAAACAAATTTCAACTCACTAAATGCAACCCACAGCAAGTTGGGCATCCAAACAAATCGACAGTATGTTCGCGGATTTTCGCTGTATCTTCCAGAAATTCAATCAGCGAAACTTTAAACAGAATAAATTCGAATCAAAAATTCAAAATTTAAAAATGTCTTACCTCTACAAATGTATCCAAACAACTGATTTTGCAGGTGCGAGATTTACCTGACGTAGTTCGTAAACAAATACCAGCCATTCAATACATTTTACACCCTGACCATTCCATTGTCAAGGTTTCAATACAACGCACGTGAAAGTTTCGCTCACGAATCTCAACCAATCAGATCTGTACAAATTGTCAAATTTGGCCGCAAGGCAAAATCATAAGGCTATACAGGTTAAAGGATCAATATAAATATAACATTTAATATATTTATCAATTCAACCGGGGTTATAATACTAAACTCGTGACGAACTCGGAAAGCCATTCGGGTGATTTCGTACATTTAATTGAAACTCGTACACTGAATTTGTTATAACAAAATATATATTCTTATTTTCCTTTTTGAAATTTTGTTATATTCGAACTAACACAGCTTTTAAACATATGGAAACTTTCCGCACGGGTTTGTATTTAAGTTAAGACAAAACACAACAATATTTTGTTCGAGATTTAATCGAGATCATTGTCATCTAAATTTATTTTTTACATTACATTGAATTTTAACGTAACATAGTACATGTATTTTATTCAACTCTCTGGATTCTCTGCATTGGTGGATTGTGTTCGACTATAAAGAATAACAATTTATTTACTTGAGTTTCATTTTCTAAATACCTTGCTGGAGTCTTTTATGGAACGTATTCTGGGATTGATGTCACTCGTATCACTCAAAATGATAAAAAAACGTTGTTTTTTTGCGCATGTATTGCCACAAAATACAATTACTTGTAATGGGACACTCTAAATTTCTAAAATCGTCAATATCGCGTATGTCCACCCTCAGCGCGTACCACGGTCAACCATCTTGTTTACATGGACGGAAAGTACCGGCAAATGATCCCCTGTAAAAATAATGCATTCCACTGCTATACGAGGACATCGCCAGAGTTTTATGAATATGATCTCCACTGTCCTTAACTTATCAAGAGAGAGCAAAATCAATCAGTACCTGAGAAATAAATAAAGTGACTTACTTTTCCACCAAAATTTTCTGACTCCAGCTTGCAAATAGCGCTCCCTGTTTTGTCAGCAATCATTCGTTGAATGACAAAGCTAGTGCTCATTTAGTGCATTCTTTTATTTGGTCTGATGTTTGAATTTGCCATGTGCGTAAAACTGCACATAATTATATTTCCGAAAACACGGACAATTTTAAAAGCACCAAATGCACGTGCGGGATGGATTTCGTAAAACTACTCAGATCTCTTTTATTCTCGTGTAATTTTTATACCAATTTTCAATAAATTTAAAATGGCCAAACATGATTAGATTTGTGAAACAACTGAGGAACTGTGTCAGAATAAAAATGTATACTAAGAAATGTTGTTGAGTGTAGAATGTCAAACTCCTGTGAACTATCACAATATCACGAGTGCAAGACGAAATTATTCATGTTTGTGCAGTTGAGGAAAAAGGGTAGTACGTATATATTTTTCTGCACTTTAATTTTGCATTGTGAATAGAATATTCCTCATGGTTTTATAAAAGACTTGAGTGCAAAACAAACAAGTCATTGAAAATATTATGTAAACTATATCTAGCACGATTAGCTCGCTCGCCCTCGAATCCAGCGTTCCATGTCTGAAAAGACCATATTTAAAAAAATTACAGTGCAGTTTAAAGTCTGCTTCCATATACATGGTTAGCCGACTTTACAATCGTGTGCGATAACTCCTGATCATTGAAATCACTTTCAGACAGGCGATCCCTCACAGTACCCATTACAACTGGGTGGAGTGGAACAATTGTAGGTTAATTTCTTGCTCAAGGAAACTAGCAGTGCCCCTAGTGGGGATGGAGCCCGGGACCTCTCGGTTCCTATTAACGAGAGTCCTACCACTGGACCATTGCTCATACAACATTCTTAATTAATGTTACATACGATGGTAAAATAATCTCTGTCAAGATAAGATGGTTATGTTCGTCGATCGTCGTAAACGACCAAGCAAAACTCGTTCATAAATGGTGAAAACTTCAAATAAAAAACAATTTTGCATCAAAGACCACGTGACCGGTTCAAGTGGATACGTGATAATTCGATATCTCAGCTTGTTTACTTTGTGTCAATTAATAAGTCATGAAATATTTATCTATTGCATCAATTGTAACATTCCATAAGTTGAATTAATTCGATTAATTGGATAATCATTCTCCAGTGAATTTGTTCTCGTGAATATTAGTTTTTTCATTTTGGTATCCTTCTCTGAATCGCTCGAATATTATGAGTTCCTGTAAGCTCATTTTATTAGATATTATCAGCACTGGACTCTCAATCCTCAACATTCAGAACTCCTTGGCAATTGCCTACAAAAATATGCATCGGGTATCTTAAGATGAAAAAAGTAGTTCTTACATGGTTTCCGTAGAAAACGTACATTCAAATGGAATTACTATTCTTGACAGCGAGTTATTCGCCCAGACTCTTAACTTGTTGTATAACTACCTCATTTTTCGTCGAGGCACATCTGTGTAGAAGATTTCCAAGGGGTTCCAAATGATTCATGTATGTTTCTAGATGTTTCGAGATCATGACTAAATATGAGCTTTATGATGACATTGTATACCATGACATATGAAACTGCGTGACATTATAGTATTATGACATGTCATATCACAAAATAGCACCGTATGACACCCATGACATTCAGTGACATTCCATGACAGGTTTTGTTATAATAATGACGAAAGAGTCAAAAGAGATAAAAATATATAAAATAATGCTCTATGTAAAATATAAGGTCCTACAGCCTAAAACATCGGACATGTCAATGGTACCAATTTCGAGGTACCTCTAAGCTCATAATGATTATTTTCGCATTCTGGTACCAAGAGCTTTCCTAGCTTGCTTTACATTTGGCAATCTTGAATGCCTTTTAGAATTCTAGAATCTTTTTAGAATCTATTGTACTGCCGCTCATTGCAGAACAAATATATCAATATGACTCATTTCATTCGGAACTCCTCGGTCATTGACCACAAATAATTTGATTCATTCAATGAAATATAAGGTGTTCCAAATGGACTCATTCTGATGCAGAAAATGGGAAGAGAAAACAAACAAAACACAGACACATATAAAAACAAAACTGGTTTTTATTTTGTGTGCATTTTTATGATACTCATAGATTAGCACCGACTTATATACAATGTATATGATTTATTTAAGTATAGAAACACATAATAATGAACTCATTTATACAACATTTGATACACACATAACACTTTTACTCAAAATTGTAGACAAAATTCACTCAAAAATGTAGACAAAATGTCAGACAAAATTCACTCAAAATGTAGACAAAATTCACTCAAAATGTAGGCAAAAGCCAGACAAAATTCAAGACATAATTATGTAGATCCACGCAATTTGTTTCTCCGATGATAAATACGTCTTGATTTACAAACAAAGAATTCGTGTGAGCAAAATCAACAGTGGAAACACTAAATGATTTTTGTTGGCTCATACGCAGAAAACAGCGAAACAAAGCGGACTGAGATTGTAGTTACAGTAACTTTGTTAAGAGTATCGACGAACCATTGTTTTTTCTATATTATCATTTAACTCCACATAAAATTTAAGGTTGCTTTCGAAATGTACATTTTTGTACCTAATAAATCATTACAAGTCATAAACTTCGGTACATGTATCATGTACTAGTATGTGCTAAAAGCAGCATTCAGCATTCAAAAATGAAATGTGGATTGTACGTGTACGATAATAAAAACACCCTCTTGATCTTTGCTTTATTATTAGAGTATTTTTTCTGCTAAGACAGAATATGTTATAATTATCACGTTTAAACAAAGCTTGAAATAAGGAAGGAAAGAATGGGAATGGAAAGTGTAATAAATTATTTGTAATTCAGAATGGTCCCAACATATTTATGGCAATTGTATGTGATTTCCAGTCAAGCAAAGCAATATACAGTCCATTCCAAATGTCTTTGGACAAATCCTGATATGTCGGCTAACTCGATTTATTTTACCTATATAAAGAATCGAAAGTAATTTAAGATGATTCAAAAGTAGCATTAATTATTTTATGAACAATATTTATTATGAAAACTATGTTATATAAATATGCTTAAATATAGTAGTAAACTACTTGTAACATACATTATCAGTTTTTCTAAAAATTTCATTTGTCTAAGAACTTTTGGAGGGCACTGTTAATTGTACTATGATTATAGGCAATTGATTAATGAGTCCCTGACTTTGAATTACCGGGAGACATCAACTATGTGAATGATAATGTCTAACAATATTAACGATAATGAAGATTGTGGCAAATAAACACATTATATATCAGTCATACGGATTATCACACCCTTTCATCAACGTGGAATGTTTAATGCATACATAAAGACTAATTCAAATAGTGCTTCTCAATAATAGTCAATTTGCAACAACAACTGTCTTGAATCATAAGCCAATTTGTAGCAAAAGCCTCTACAAATCAACAGTGACCTTAGGCTTACGGCAACAGTCACACTGCAACTACAGCTATCTCTCAACAACAGTCACCTGGTAGGAAAATCACCTCAATTGCATTCATGTCAAGTTTTCGTCTTTGAAATTGACGCCCTCTAAGACAAAATTATCTTGTTATCACATGGTTATCTTTCCTGAAACTGACTATTGTAAAAATATCACCGTATAATCACACCAGCTAATCCGCTAAATCGGGCGCAAATGGCTAAAACGGGTGAAAGCGGTCGCTCTATATTTTGATCGACACCGGTAGCCATTCGCGCCCAACTCAGCGGGTCACCGGGTGTGATTATCTTACAATGAACATTCTAAAAAATATACTATCATTAAGTCAATGTTTTTATGCAAACAGCGTGATTGTACTTTTATTCTTGTTCTCTTACACTTCCGTGTCACACAACTTCAAGTGAAACTCCATGAAATGGCCAATCTACAATCAATGTAATACTAACAATGTTTTTAGAACTATAACGATGCTTGTGTTATAAAATGATATGAAACGTATGTTACATGAGAAAAACACACACTCACTCATAATATATATATTCATAATTTCAACAAAATATCAATAAAAACATTAAAAATTAAAACAATAAATCTGTACCATGAGTTAACGTTCTTATCAACTCTTCACATTTTTTTCTTACGGAGTGAACAAGAACGATAACTCTCGGTAAGAGAAGATAAATAGCATGGCAAATATATCTGAAATTAAATGATTATCATCAGCGTTAATGTTTTTTTACATTTAAGAGGATTTTCAAATAAGAGTATCATCTATATTTTTCACTAAACTCCGGTTTCGTCACACTTTACTTTATTTCCATACAAGGGAAGTAACTGCTTTGGGGAGTTTGTTTTTCCACATTTCCACCATTCATAGAAACTGCGCTCCATTTATTACAATATAAAACCACAACTCGACAGTTCATTTTAAATTGTAGCATTCCATCACACATTATTCTCCACACTGTGATTATAACTGTTTAGTGTGCTTTTAACCGATGCGTTTTCAGTATATTTAATTCCAGTACGTACAATTAATATTTATCGAGTTTTTCGAGTTTTCGTACTAATCGGCAATTCTTCTTTTCTGTAGAATGCAGTAGGTGTTTTCCTCGACAATTCTGCCCAGGTAGAGTCTAAAACAATTATTCACATTTTTAAATATAACACTTTCTGCTCGTATATATCACAAGGTGCACTGTATATATTACCACACAATATGATAGTGCTGGGAAGGGAAGTCACCCTGTTAGATTCTGTGGTATAAACTAAACTGGATTATCTCCCTTCGGTCAATTTTCCCTCCCTCATGTCTTCAATACCTCACACGAATGCTTCATTGGAATAAGACACGAAGTGAAATTTTTGGTATTTCAATGACCCAAATATGTGTTGCTTTACCGGAACATAACACTGTTCCACAGCGCATGCGCAAACTGACCACAACGAACATCCGGTAGGAATGCTATTTAACAATGACTATTAACAAATGCAGGTGGGTGATGAGATTAGAAGTGTCGTTGTAAAAAAACGATGAGCAAGTGCAAGTTAATGGCTAACATTTTAGTGTGAATCCATTATCGTCGACCTGTAATAAATATATAGAAAGGTTATGGTAAAACTATCGCAAAATATAAGTTTGTGATTTCAGAAGCTTTGCCCTATTTCATTCCTTTTATTTGTTAATGTTATTGTGTACAAAAATGTACATGTATACTCAAAGGTTATAACCGTAACTTAGTTACAGAACTTGTGTCATAATCCGATTAATAATAATTATTACTATTGTTGCATATTAAAGTTTGTAAACATGCATTTACACTTGGAAACTAACCAATGTTCATAATGTTTTCACTAAAGACATTTGTATTAAAAAGCCAGAATCTAAAATCCACACTATGAGTTTTTAACTGCAGACTGCAGAACGCTGAGTTACTTATAAAATTAATATATATTTACCCATACCTAATCATACTTTAATGCATAATAAAAACGTTTCAATGTCACGAAATGCAAGAGAGTATAGACAGCCGGCTCGGTTGCCTATGAAAGAGACGATTATGCCAAATTCGTCAATTGGAGTGATAATGATTGTGTACTAAGATCAAATTTACGTTAAACAATCATACGCCTTTATTTGGTAGTTAATACAATCAACAACGGTGACAGAGTAGAAAACATGTTACATGTTACAACATTGTTAAGGGCGGAGATCTTAATAAATGGATGATGTAATTAATTAATTATGGACATGGCCAAGAATAATTATTTTGGAACTTGGAAGAAACAGAATATCAGTTAAACAAATTTTAAGGACCCTTATGATTAAAACCACATAGTTGTGCTTTTGTCATATTAGTTTATCACCCTTATTATCTCAAGGTGGACACACCACGTGCTAGAATGCTACGAATTCTTAAGTAAAATAATCGTGACTAGTATGATTGAGAAATCATTGGAATTAGTTTTATTCCTCTATTAGTTTTCAGACGCAATAAACAACAGGTGACCGGCACAGTTTCCAGACAAAACATCTGTATACGGATATTCATGTTAGTGTTTTGTCTCTGAATTGTGCCGGTCGCCCTTGCAATGAGCCATTGGTAATCTGATTTGGAAAAGTGGTCACCAGTCACCACTAGTAACGTTTTTTTTTACTAAATATTTCGTTTATTTTTTTTTTGTTCTTTTTGTAGCAGTATTTAGTCACGTGGTATGTCAACCCTATTCTGAAAATGTGAAATTGTGACATCAAAGGGATCGTGGTTTTAAATAGATCACATAATGACCGTTAGTACCAATGCTATATGGACATAGTTATTTAGAAATTCACAAATGCCTATTGCTTAAACATTACATAGTAACATTTATATCTACAAATTCTTTATATCAGACATTATGTATTATAAAATTGTTGTAAAATCAGACCAGCTGACAATGGAGACGGGAACAAACTGATTTACACGCTGATCATAGTCAATAGTGAATAAAAACATCCTCGCTACATTTTAACAAAATAGACGTAAGATTAATGCCCTAAAGAGTATGCAATTTATAATTCATATAAAAAAAACGTGTGAGATTCAATGTAATGTGACTATAATTATTAAGCTAAAGCCAAGCACCTCTTTTCTCTTTTGCTGTTTTCTTGTAGGCTTCTCGTCGCTGTTTCTCTTTTTTCTTTCTCTGTAATTCGGCCTGTGCCTCAGGGTCATTCATTAAAGCTTTCTTTCTTAAGTATGATTCATAACAATAAGCAAATATGAAGAAGAATAAAAACAATGCAAAACCCACAACTCCACCTATTATCATTATTGTATATTTTCCTGAAAAAAAGATACCAAAGAACATTATTTTATATCATTTAATAAAAAAGCGCTCCGTATTTTTTCGACAAACATGAAGTGCGTTCGAGTGGCAGATCTTAATAAAAGATCGACCACGGAACACTGATGTTCTCAAAGTGTTCTCTTTGAACACCACTAGTTAAAGTACATATGGAACATACTCTAAACAGATGGATCCTTTGCACTTTGACGTTTAAATGGTGTTTAAAAGCTTAATTTTTGAGTTATTTTGCAGTGGCTCTCATCACAAACAATCTTACGATAAATATCATCATAAGTCAAAAGCAAGAAACATTAATAATATGGTCATTATTTTGGCCAATCAATACATAACATTATTGAATTATGTAGAATATTGTATACCTTTTGAATATCATATCATAGTTATTTTCATTATCCTTCGGACTTTGAACTGCAACATTATGAAATTGACTTACGATGTCTTTTTTTGTAAAGAATGGTAGATCGATCGGGACCGTACATACCACCTTTGCTTTATCTAGGCATAGAGGGATAAACTAAAGTTGACTCCTGTATCTCGTATATTTACCTATTGGCAAGCCATCACATCCTGATTCATCACAATCCTCATCACATCCACAATCATTAAAACCATCACATCTATATGATAATGTCATACATACTTTATTGGAACATTCCATCTCATAAGATCGACATTCTGTAATATAACACATTCTTTTACATTACAGCTCGTACATGAAGTCTTGCATATTTAAGTACTTGGATAATGAACTTGTCCATTCAAGATATGTGTATGTGAAGAATGTGAGCACGTACATCATTTTACTAATTTTTCCATATATCACATATTAACATGTGATGAGAGTACCAAATAAACTGTAAACTGATTTTTACAGGTGCCCTCGAAATTTAGCAGGAGCAGACGGCCAACTGGAACTGAAGTAAGACCCGCGCTCAGCGATCGGGTTAAATCCCCACAAGAGGCACTGCTAATTTCATTGAGCAAAAGATTTACCTACATTTATCCATTACGTGGTATCACCTACCTGAAGTTAAGTTCAATGATCAGGGGTTATGGAAGTAAATTGAAACTACGGTTAAACTTAGATATAGAAACAGATTTTGAACCGCATTTTTAACTTTTTCGTATTGCAAATTGTATGATGATGATATGTCTATAAAATATGGACTACATGTAACTATAAAATCGTAATGTTTTACTAAAAATATTGACTTTCAATGGAACCAGTCCTGTTTATAAACATATTGTATACATGAACGAGCTGCGAAACTTTTAAGAAAAATAACATCTGCCTTTTTGAAGTGGGCTTTACGCTGTTAATCAACAATTGCTCTTAGCACTGGCGATCGGCACGGTCCCGAATCAAAATCACTATATTTACACATGTCATATATAGTGTTTTTGAATCGTACCGGCGACTGTGGATCTGAGTGACGTATACAGAAAATCAAAGCTTAATATGATACATACAAGTAGTTTGTCACTTTGATTCTTACCTAGAATAGGACTTGAATAATTTGTTATAGATGAGCCTGAAATATGTAGTAATATGATAAATTATTTATAAACTAAACTTGTAATGAACCATTTATAATAAACATGTAATAATTATAAAATCTTTGCTTGTAAAAAGAATAGTCATAATATTATTTCCTTTCGCATCGAAAAATAATGTGCCAATTTTGTGATTAATATTTTACATTAGAAGTGGTAATTGACGAAATGGACATTTTTTTGCGTCCGTCAACTGTGAGACAAATTATTGTAAAAACTGGGTTCTCGTTAATACCTGTTTTAAATGGTTGAATGCTCATATTTATTAAAACCGTGAAATTTCAAATGCTTTTATATTAGAAAAGAGCTTTTCACAACTCTCAAATATTTTGACCTCTAATACCAGTCAAGAAACTATTGACCCATACATTAGCTTTCACTTTCAATTCATCAAGGCTTTTGTTACAAATTGATGGCGTATTACTCATTTTCAAGACAATGGCTAAATGCCTGACAAAAGATCTAAGGCGCTTATTCACAAATTTCATGTCATATAATGAGATATCCTACGTCACAAATAAGCATAATGACGTCACTTACCTACGTAAACTGATGTTATAATACCTTGGAAACCATTAGTTGTTTGTATTCCATCACTATAAAATTGCACACGCATCCAACTAGCAGCTGCAGAAACTACATGATCTGTTAAATTAACACTACAATCTCTATCTAATACAATATCAGTCAAACTGTCACTATTTCTTATCTAAAAATGAAAAAAACACATACATCTTGATCTATAGTCGGGTGATCTACAGCAACAACAAATAATATAAACAAACTTTAGTTTTCGCTGATGTCCCTTTCCGCACAGATAAGTGATTGATATCAAATAGCATGTAAAATAAAACAACATTATTTCTCCAAAATCCCATGATCCTGGGCTCTAAATCTTCCACACAAAATTGAATCGAATGGAAAATTAGGTCGTTTGCAAAATGTTGTGCAGAAGATTCAGAGTAAAGGTTTGTTGGTTTATTACATATAATTTCTTAGGCTGATAAGCCCAAAAGAAAACAAGACATATGCATAACAAGTTACAAACAAACAAAAAAGACAATATGTACAATATGAAACATGGGAAAGGTACATGTTATGGTACCATATTTGAACGATGGACGCACACAAAATATAGGGAAAATACGTTTCCACGTGTTGGTGTTATACCAAACTAGCACTTGCTTTTTTAGTTCGTATCGCTCAATGTGCGTTCATCGTCCAAAAACTTGTATGTCATGTAAAGAATTACAACTCAGATGCCAATGTAACCATTTTCAGACAAAGAAATGTAACAGTTGTTTTATGTGTAACTTGAATCTTTTCTATTTTTTGACTGTTGCAAGAATTCGGTGAAAAAAACAAGTACAAGAATGCAAGACTAAATTGAATCTAAGCAAAGATGTACCAGGTAGTTAATTATGATAAATTAGCGCATTCTACGCTATAATACATAAAACATCTTATCTTGAATACAATACAAATACAACATTCATGATATTAAATGAGTTTCTATCAGGGTGTACATATTCACTTCATGTAATGAGAACCCGAGTCGACGGCCTTATCGCCTTGGAATAACTGAAATTTGTTTTGATTTACTTTTACTCATTTTGGTTTATCATAATGACCGGCTGGTCATCTTTCTTGGACAATTTTCTTTCACCAGTACCTGGGTATTCCAAGAAGCTGAGGATACAAGTAAATGTTTTATCGAGTTGTGCATTGATGTATGGCCAGCCGCGGCCTGAGATCGAAATCAGAGAGGTACAACTTAAACTTATGAGTCGAGCATGGTACCTTCTGCGCTATTTAAGTTCCAGTGCTCTAATGGTAGGGCATGCGCTTAAAAATCGAGAGGTCCCGTGTTCGACCTCTACTTGAGACACTGCTAATTTCCTTTAGCAAGAAGTTTACCCGCTGTTGTTCAGTTCGACCTAGATGTAAATTGATACTTACTATAACATAATCTCCACATCTTTGATAATTAATATCAGTTTCTAAATCTATTTCCATATCTAATCGATACCCACTCTCAGTTTCTATCCACCATAAACAATGTGAGTATGGCTCGTAGTTTGTAGCAGACGATATGGTTGCTGTACCCCCTCCTGCTATCTTTATATATGACCCACATCCTGTAAGGCAAATTAAGGTATGGCGTCATTTCTTGATTATTTTGATCAGGTTTAACGTCTTTTCAACCAAAACTACGCTCATTTCGCTGAGAACATCTTATCTAAACTAATTCTCCTGGACACTTTGTCTTTAACTAGTACCCACTTACCCCACCTCGAGGCAGACAATTTTTCCGTATACATATCTTTTTATTGGTGGAAGCTCGAAATGATTGACAAATTTGCATGGAAGGTTATAACCATCCCGGGTGTGGTTCGAACCAGCAAGTCTTTTATGACATTAGATTCGAAATACGGTGCGTAACCTGCTGCTTTTCGGACTCGAGTCTCATTACCCAATGAAATTGTAGGCCAAGGAATATCATTTCTGTGAAAGGGTGGATTGCATCGTTGACATATTGTCATAGGCAGCAGGCGGCAAGATCGTCTGACATTTGATCTCCACGAAACTCTGTTCAGAGGATCAGTGTCCACGATGTTGAATACTCAAAGATCAGTATTTCCACACTCTGACCATGTCTTTCGGACGCCCACAAAGTATCTCTTGATTGAGATTTAAACATTTGCTTATAGTTTATATTAAGATATTTAATGTTTTACAAAATTGACTCACCGTCTGTTAGTTTCGTTACTGCCATTAGAACTGAAATCAGAAAAAGAACAAGATTAGAGATTGACTAAGTTAAGAGGCTCTTCCTTAATTGAACATTGTTTAAAACTTGACAATGCCGTCTATCTACCGCTCTCGTACAAATACTTCATTTGAGACAGGCGATACAATACCCCATGAAAAAACAAACACACATGAAAAAGACTTGAAAAAAGTGTTTGAATTGCTCTGAACATGACAAGTTTTTATTTTTACCTAACATAATGTTCAAGGCTTAGCAACAATGTATATGCCCATCCATGTATCATAAATACAATCTTTTAAAATACATTTCCTACTTGTAACTAAAGCTATAATACTTGAAACGCATGTATGTATACACATAGTATTATATATTTACATATAGGTTTGTATTCAGACTAAAGGACTACAAAACAAAAGGTAGCACAACAATGCTTCTTGCTATGGGACAAAAGAACAAGGAATCACTTGACATTGATCAAAACAAAGAAAGAATAAAGAAGCATTTTGTTTTGGAATACGATGTGAAAGCAAAAGAGACTGACGTTCAGTATACTAGATATATTTGAATCACATAATCTAGCTGTAATAAATGTTTTCTTAAACATCTACATCGTTAGTATACATTTTATCACAAAACACAAAAAGCATATCATTCGACATTGCAACCATTACCTTTGCCAAACAATTTGATTTTTTGACCATAAATATTAATTCTAAAAAGCCATTAAAAGAGATAACTACTGTTTGAATATAAATGCAACAAACTAACTAAACACAATAGGAATACATGTAGTAGGGTATTTGATCTGTTGAGATACATGCAATTTGCACCGCCATAAAACAGCTCACTAAAGTGCCTAGATAAATATAGCATTGTGGGACTGTCTTTTATTACTATTTGTCTTCGATCAATCATTTGATGATGTTTGCAGAAACTTCAAATCTCTGACATTTATTAAAACTCTTATTGTTTTACAATGATTTATGAGAGACAGAACAACTGTATAAATACTAGATTCTAAATATGTACCATACAACAATAGAAAATGACAGTTCTACTCGAACCATTTGTATATTTGACCATTCTACATCATTTATTCATAGTCTTGTCTATCAGCTCATATTTCATTACTTAACTCGATTTTATCTCAGTTAAAACTACGAAAAATCGATTCATAGTTTGGTTCAATATTAATGATTGTAATTCCAGGAAAGGTTCCATGTGCTTTTGTTTTCATGATATTTACATGACAAATACAAATATTAATCACTCGTTGATCATTTGTATTGCTTTATGTACTTTCTTGTTTTTTTTACTAATAAAAATGCAATACAATTTATTGCATGAAACAATAAAATTGTATATGAGAACAAACAAGAATCAGCATATAATGCAAAACATGATAATTATAAATCAGTATTTATATAACTTAAAACAGCAGCAAAACATTTTAGGTGATTTTCATTACTTTGGATTCTTAGGTTATTTGAGTGAGTACATGTGTTTAGACAGATTTAATGTTATTTGCTTAGACTGGTTTGACATGTGGTTTGTACACTTTTTAATTGTGGGGAATGTAAAATGATATATAATGTAAAGCACTGTCAAGTGCCTGTCGACAATTGTTCAGATCATATTGTGTCAGTCAGTAGACCAACTCACAGTCCCTTAACATAAAAGGTTAGAAGGATGTACATCAACAGAAAACTTAAACTAAAATACATGTAAACTGTTTATGGACGACAAATATGTACATGTTTCAGTTCTAATTGATAAAAATATATGTTCTGTTCTGTTGAGTTGATTTGCCCATGTTTCTACAGTTTGAATTTTCATTATCTCAATAATTGTATTCAATTAAAGTATTGTCAACACGTCTTCTAAAAAAACGAGTCAATATAGTCCATAAACCAAGCTACTTATAAAAATTGACATAATTTTCCTCATGACATTTTTATCCTCGTATTTTCCATACTGTCCTCAAAACAAACTCTCCCGTATTGATTCCGTTTTATTGAATTATTCAATAAACTGTCCAAATATTTACTTTTCATTCATTTGTTTAACACAATATGGAAGCACCGAAGCAGCCACATGAGCGCTCTGATTACTGGCTTTGTTTTGTATATTTTAAATCTATATTCTATTATAGGAGGGCTTTGGTATCATTGTCTCAGTGAGAAGGGAGATCATATTATTTACGTTGGTGTAAATTAATTATATATGATTTGATGGGTGCCATTAGTATGAACAATGCTCTCATGATATAATGACAAGTTTAGTCAGACCAGAGTTCGCTGCAGACAATTACGACAGTAGGTGGCTAAATCCAATAACTTAGACAAATATAGTCCATTGTCATTTGATTATGGACAAATACATGTATAGGACTAATTGATTTTAATAGTTTTCAGTTTCCGTAAATTATGAATAGACCATTTTGTAAACGTTTCATTAGATATTGCTTTTGCGATTGCGCTAAAAATAACTTGTTCAATATCCGAATACTTTAATAGAAATATGGTCTACAGGGTTTATATGTTTGTCCTAACCTGACAAAAACAGAACATGACCACCCTTTCATTTTAAATAGCTATTAAGAGTGAATTTCAAAGGCACCCAGATTATTCCTAGAAAGTTTATAAAAGTTTGAAAATGACATTCAAAGTAATAAGTTTCATGTTGGAATCATCCTGTTAATAGTATTTTGTCGGTTTCCCAAATATATCAATTTTTAATGGGGCCACCCCTGTACATTAAGAACACGTCCCCCTTACAGTCCGATGTACCGAATGTACATTATGTTTTACAAGTCATGTCATTGTATTTATTGAAAAATGGCTGAAAAGGTAATAAAACACGATTTCATTTCTGTGAAATTCGAAACCTCGCATTTTATGATAATGAAATTTTATTGACGCGGTAAGCGAAATGACAGGAACCGGAAGTAAATACCAATACCGGAAGGAGAGGTTTTTGCTTGATCTAGAACAAACGTAATGTTTTGTTGTTTACAAACGATCTAATTATTGGCCGCCTGTCGAGTTTTTTTCTGTGTAAATGTCTTTTTAAAGTTTACAAAAAAGTTTGTAAAAAGCTGCCTATGTCTTTTTTATGAAAACTATAGATAAAGGGAGTATTTGAAATTTGAGATTTTTGTGATTGCAAAATGAAAGGAACAAAACATGCCATATCTTTAATTGACAGTTTTTTGTTTGTTTAACGTAGTTCTTTTGATAAAATGCTGGTTTATGCAATGGGTCTAATTTTTAAAAGGTCAAAATCCAAATTGGTTCGTTCAGTTAAGTACAGTGTAAAAATCAAATAGTAAGGTGATATATTTGAAATGACCATATAATCGGTTTATAATTCTTATTATTGGATAGATTCCATATGTTGACTTACTATTAACAGTTTTCCAAAAAGGTCTTAAACAAATGACATTTTGATATCAAATGATCATGCGTACTGCTATTGCTTTAAATGCATGTATAACCAATTTATGTTACATGCTTTGAACCATATGCTGGTGAACTAACAAATGCCTATTTCGGAATATGTTCAGATGAGTTATTTGGTCTTACTTTCGCGGGTGAATTTGAATCGTTTTATTCTTAAAACAGGGTTTTGTCCAACGACTTTTGTAGGAAACCGTACATATCACACTTTGCACTGATTTACAGACATTATGGTTATTAATAAAAATACATGTATTTAACAACCATTTATGTATATAAACAGCAACACAACTAATACATGATTGCATTAAGTATTTCACTATGATTGATTAATTTACTTGAATTACATTATGTAATAACATGTACTTAATTTAGTGTAGGTATATTTACTTTCATAAAGTCTGCTGGTCATTTTGAGTTACAAAAGATTAAGGTTTTAAATATAATACTACATATAATGAAATCAGTACATGTACATGTTACGGTATGCTTTAAAACCTTAATGTTACCCTAACATATTCAATAAGATAATGAAAATGATTTACGTATTTCCTAACTGACCGCTGATTCAATCATATACAACATCAGTGTCTTCAGCGCTTTGATAATGATATATACACGGCAATGTCTTAACTGCGATACTTTAGAGAGCATTAATGCTGCATTATACAATTATATAAATATGTAGCAAATAAATTCCTATACAATCGTCATTTCATCTAATAAGTAACAAAATAAAACACACTAGTGAACCAACTTCATTTAGATCTTTTAAAAACAAAACAACAGTGTGCTATTATCAAACATGTACACTGTTTACATGAGGACGAAGTCTAGTATTACCTGAAACTCGGTAACTAAACCATATTAAAATGTTAAAGATGTACTGATAGATAAATATACTATTAATATAAGATTTGTATGGATCTTAAAAAATCACCATTGTTCATGAAAACATAAAACTGGCAGAATTACCAAAATCGTGTTTGGCTATGATTCTACGATGTACTGCAGATAGCATTATCAATAATTTACCGCTATGATTTTTATAGAGCAAGATTTTATCTTCATAAACATTACGAACGACTGATTGTTACCTTACTCAACCAAAAAGTATACGGATATGCATAATTTTAATGTGCTGGTGCAACGTAATTTCAAACAGGCTAGGTAACCCATCCAAAACTAAAACAAAGTTTATCATTTACGGTTAGATAAAAACACTGTAGTTAAAAGAGTAATTGTTAATAGGCTAAGCAAATATCATCTGAAACATTATTTCGACAAGCATTAATATATTTTGACCGCAGAAAAAACAAGCATGTTAACCAACCCCAAATAGAGCACATTACAATTCTTAATTTGACAAATGTAATAAATCTAGAAAGTAGAACATTTCTATACACATGGCTGGCTTGTTTGTATGTCTTAATATATGAAATATTAAAGTCTAGATAATTAAATTCAAATACAGATTTTACATTTTGTTTAGAATATTGCATTGAAAGTGTATGTACATTGTAATAGGATGATAGCATAGACGAACAATATTATATTACATTGTAAATAAAACTATAATCTAGTAACACAGTTAGATCTGGCGAATTTTTTAATTGAGTGTTTGTTAGAAATGTATCAGCAAGGTTTCAAAATTTCAATGATTTCCTTTTATTTTTATGGTTTCTAAACACACTACGAAATTTCACAACAAATGCCATGAGGAAGGTCTTTGTTTTTTGGCTGTGAGGAAGGTCTTTGTTTTTTGGCTGTAAGGAAGGTATTTGTTTTTTGGCTCTGGGGAATGTCTTTGTTTTTTGGCTGTAAGGAAGGTCTTTGTTTTTGGCTGTAAGGAAGGTCTTTGTTTTTTGGCTGTAAGGAAGGTCTTTGTTTTTTGGCTGTAAGGAAGGTCTTTGTTTTTTGGCTGTAAGGAAAGTCTTTGTTTTTTGGCTCTGGGGAATGTCTTTGTTTTTTGGCTGTAAGGAATGTCTTTGTTTTTTGGCTCTGGGGAATGTCTTTGTTTTTTTGGCTGTAAAGAAGGTCTTTGTTTTTTGGCTCTGGGGAATGTCTTTGTTTTTTGGCTGTAAGGAAGGTCTTTGTTTTTTGGCTGTAAGGAAGGTCTTTGTTTTTTGGCTCTGGGGAATGTCTTTGTTTTTTGGCTGTAAGGAATGTCTTTGTTTTTTGGCTGTAAGGAAGGTCTTTGTTTTTTGGCTGTAAGGAAGGTCTTTGTTTTTTTGGCTCTGGGGAATGTCTTTGTTTTTTGGCTGTGGTGAAGGTCTTTACTTTTTGGCTGTGAGGCAGGTCTTTGCTTTTTGGCTGTGAGAAAGGTCTTTGTTTTTTAGCTGTGAGGAAGGTCTTTGATTTTTAGCTGTGAGGAAGGTCTTTGATTTTTAGCTGTGATGAAGGTCTTTACTTTTTGGCTGTGAGAAAGGTCTTTGTTTTTTGGCTGTGAGGAAGGTCTTTGATTTTTAGCTGTGAGGAAGGTCTTTACTTTTTGGCTGTGAGAAAGGTCTTTGCTATTTGGCTGTGAGAAAGGTCTTTGTTTTTTTGGCTGTGAGGAAGGTCTTTGCTTTTTGGCTGTGAGGAAGGTCTTTGCTATTTGGCTGTGAGAAAGGTCTTTGTTTTTTGGCTGTGAGAAAGGTCTTTGTTTTTTGGCTGTGAGGAAGGTCTTTGTTTTTTGGCTGTGAGGAAGGTCTTTGTTTTTTGGCTGTGAGGAAGGTCTTTGTTGTTTGGCTGTGAGGAAGGTCTTTGTTTCTTGGCTGTGAGGAAGGTCTTTGCTTTTTGGCTATGTGGAAAGTCTTTGCTATTTGGCTGTGAGGAAGGTCTTTGTTTTTTTGGCTGTGAGGAAGGTCTTTGTTTTTTTGGCTGTGAGGAAGGTCTTTGTTTTTTTTGGCTGTAAGGAAGGTCTTTGTTTTTGGCTGTAAGGAAGGTCTTTGTTTTTTGGCTGTAAGGAAGGTCTTTGTTTTTTGGCTGTAAGGAAGGTCTTTGTTTTTTGGCTGTAAGGAAAGTCTTTGTTTTTTGGCTCTGGGGAATGTCTTTGTTTTTTGGCTGTAAGGAATGTCTTTGTTTTTTGGCTCTGGGGAATGTCTTTGTTTTTTTGGCTGTAAAGAAGGTCTTTGTTTTTTGGCTCTGGGGAATGTCTTTGTTTTTTGGCTGTAAGGAAGGTCTTTGTTTTTTGGCTGTAAGGAAGGTCTTTGTTTTTTGGCTCTGGGGAATGTCTTTGTTTTTTGGCTGTAAGGAATGTCTTTGTTTTTTGGCTGTAAGGAAGGTCTTTGTTTTTTGGCTGTAAGGAAGGTCTTTGTTTTTTTGGCTCTGGGGAATGTCTTTGTTTTTTGGCTGTGGTGAAGGTCTTTACTTTTTGGCTGTGAGGCAGGTCTTTGCTTTTTGGCTGTGAGAAAGGTCTTTGTTTTTTAGCTGTGAGGAAGGTCTTTGATTTTTAGCTGTGAGGAAGGTCTTTGATTTTTAGCTGTGATGAAGGTCTTTACTTTTTGGCTGTGAGAAAGGTCTTTGTTTTTTGGCTGTGAGGAAGGTCTTTGATTTTTAGCTGTGAGGAAGGTCTTTACTTTTTGGCTGTGAGAAAGGTCTTTGCTATTTGGCTGTGAGAAAGGTCTTTGTTTTTTTGGCTGTGAGGAAGGTCTTTGCTTTTTGGCTGTGAGGAAGGTCTTTGCTATTTGGCTGTGAGAAAGGTCTTTGTTTTTTGGCTGTGAGAAAGGTCTTTGTTTTTTGGCTGTGAGGAAGGTCTTTGTTTTTTGGCTGTGAGGAAGGTCTTTGTTTTTTGGCTGTGAGGAAGGTCTTTGTTGTTTGGCTGTGAGGAAGGTCTTTGTTTCTTGGCTGTGAGGAAGGTCTTTGCTTTTTGGCTATGTGGAAAGTCTTTGCTATTTGGCTGTGAGGAAGGTCTTTGTTTTTTTGGCTGTGAGGAAGGTCTTTGTTTTTTTGGCTGTGAGGAAGGTCTTTGTTTTTTTTGGCTGTGAGGAAGGTCTTTGCTTTTTTGCTGTTACTATTCCTGATATGTTTTCAGACCATTCAAGTTCATATTTTAAACTTATACATGTACATGAAATTTTAATGATAACTTTTTAAATATTTACATAAAATATGTGCTTAAAATTTATATTTTCAACTACAATTTAGTTAATACATTCCAAATTGACAAAGAAGTAAAAGCAAGGAGTTTAAAAAGATTAATGTAGAATCGATATGTTTAAGTGTTTTTACTGGACTGTGGTCAAGGCTTCGTAACTATATCTAAAACAAATACTGAATCAAAGTGCTTTTCTATACACTTGTGTTTTCATAACTTTTAAATTCTATATAATACATTAAACATATTATGATAAACGCACCTTATGTATTTAAGCTGTAGTAAATATTATAGAGCAAAAGTACTTAAAATATAGTCTTCATGCCGTTAAGAGCCGAATTGTCTTAAATATGAAATCATTTCGCGATATTAGTATAGAGTGCTCCCCAAAAGCTATTAGACAAATGCAATTTTGAGAATACTGACCACTGGCGCACCAGGGCAGCATATTATCAAAAATCTTACGATATTTTAGCAATACAATAAATTTTAAGTGCGGTTTACGACAGAAATTGGTCGTAAGAGCTTTGATAATACGGGCACCAGGGCCCTTTAATTTCGTTAAAATACGCACAAAATGCTAGTGTACATGTATACGGGGAATTTTACATGTAAAGTATGTTTTATAAGTTATGTGCTCTAGTGCCAGTAAAACTGACTATGCATACCGAAAAAATACTATTAATAAAAACTGGTTCATATAACATAGTTTGAACCAATTGTTGAAAATCTAACTATTGTAATTTAACACAAGAGCCAGCCATTGTTTGAATGTCTTTAGAAATACATATTAGAATAAAACAAATGCTTTTATTTCAGTAATGATTTTTAAGAAGATGTAAACACTTCAAATGACGTACATTGCAATGATTTGATACGGAACTTAGCCATGCTACATTCATCTAACTTCTAAATATCATTTACCAGATGGTGTGAACTTTGATAATTCGCAAATCATTTCAAATCATTGCAAGGAGATTGAATGAATCACCGTGCATCCAAAGATATCAAAATTATTTATAAAAATTAAAAAAGCTAAACAAATTAAATGACACACTGTCACAATAAGGTACAGGGTTCGTGTAAAGGTCGTTATATAATATAAATTTAATGTAAAATAGCACGGTCATATGATTGTTTTATTTCAGAAATTGGCTGAATACAACAAAACGAAGCCGTTTACAATGGTATGTCTTGTTAATGAGGTTTTTCATGACATGTTTACAGATTCGTACTTAATTCTGTTAAGATAGAATTTACATGTGATATCACAAACAAAAGAGGCTATGACGTCAACGGCGTAATAATAAACCATGATGTATAATTATAAAAGTACATTATTAACATTATATTACTTTATTGAATTAGTATTTGAATAAATTATTGACTGCGCATGCGCATTTTTGTACTTGTTTCGTACAACATCGGATATTTCCGTATTTTCCGCCAAAACGCAATTGGAGCCGAGGAAAACCGATTGACATCAAGACGTGTACATGTACATTGGCATAAAATGCATTTTAGACTTATTTCGACAGCATATTTAGTATTTCAAACTGAATTGAACGGCAGTCATACAAATCTAACAACACACATAACAATGAACAATGTATAGTTGTTCATTAAAGCATGAAGGACGATTCTTTAACTGATCAAAGCAAATTCTAAATAATTCATAGAACTTGTTCGCATCATTGAAGAATATATAAATTTATTAAAACATACCAGTTTTGTATTCATCAATGTATCGATCATAACAAACGATATTAAAATTCTGTATGAAGTTAGTTAGACAGATCTGCAATACGTATTACAAAACTGTCAAAGTTAATGGAATCATTGTTTAAAGTCATAGACAGTAACAAATATAGCCTAAGTTGAATTGCAACAGCAAAAACAACATTAAAGCTAATTCAAGTATATGTTATTTTTGTACAATAAAACCTGTTATGGTAAATTTACAATATCTTCATGGTTTGTTCACTATCAAGTAACGTATACAGTGTGGGGAATCACGTGACCTAAAATGGTTCTTTACACGAAAAAAATGGCGGCCATATCGTAAAATTTGGGCTAAAAGACAAGATAAATGACATTTATACTTCACCAATTTTTATCAAACCTAGCGCAGTCTAAGCAGCACAAAATTCTCTTTCTAACGGTAGTTCTGCCAAACCCACAACGGTTCTAGTTTTCTAGATTACCTCGAGGTTTTGAACGAGTTGAGAGTTTCTTGGAGAAAAAATGCCGTGGTGCCTAACACGTACATGCTATGATTTTTTGAAAAATAACTTCTTTTAGCAAAAATACACCAAAATTTTGGCAATGTATGTTTATCTTATGCAGAAATGCATATCACCTGTCAATTACTCATTGTTACGTTTCCACTTGAAAAAGATATTACTGAAAAAGTAATAATGGTGCTTCACACGTACAATTTTTCTGTCATGAAATGACGGTGCTTTACACGTTCGATGAAGAACTGATAGTGATTTACAAAAGGTCATTAGTATTATCAGGTTGATATTTATGATAAAAGTTTAACTATGTTCTAGACCTTTTTAACTAGTTATTTCAAATCCCTCACACATTCTTGCGTTAGAGGGTTGCGGGTAGATGTACAAGCAGTTGAGTATATAGCTTGAATAGTTTTAAACACATTTCGTAGCATTGGGTCTAACAAATTTTCTCAAAAGTTTCAACAATCAACTATACATTTCTACGTCCTATTTATTCCAAATATTTAAATTCGTCATCTCTTAAAAGGGCAAAATACATCTAGCCGTTATTATTAATAGTGATGATGGAACTGGGTCATTATTATCTTAATTTATTATTTGCATAATAGATTTATTGATGTTTTATTGTTTTTAGAGTGTAGATATATACGAATTAGATCGGTACCTTCCCTTACCGGACTGCCCGTCAGTCCGGTAATTTACCGGACTATACCGGACAGACCTAAATATTTCATTGTTTTGATAAAGATACATATTAAAATGGTACTTTTTGCATGTAGTATTGTTATACAACTCAATAAATAAAGTTTTAATTTTTTTTTAGCATTTTATTGTGTATATACCCATATAATAATAAAGTATATATCACCGCTGACTGAGGTCACATGGCTTATTCACAGTGATCGTCTGGATTGACAATGATCAATAACTTTATGGCCATGGAAAGTGCGTGGGATACATTTATTTATGCTATATATACTATATCACTCATCTAAGGATAGAATTTGGTAATAAATACTTAGTTCTGATAACAGATTCATCAACTATCTATACCGGACTGGCATTTTCAGCGATACTCTCCCTTTTCTCTACCGGACTGGCCTTGAAATATACATATAAAATCTTACAACTACCGGACTGGCGATATTTTCATAATTGAATAGCTTCACAAATAGCTAAGAATAGATACTTAAATCGTTTAAAAACATTTTATGCAATATAAGAAGAATTAAATGATGTTATTTGCCACCGAACTGGCATTTATCTATTAATTCTTAACTATTTGTGTTGGTATTCCATCATACAAATATCGCCAGTCCGGTAGTATTTAGATTTTATAAGTAGATATTAAGGCCAGTCCGGCAGTGAAAAGGGAGAGTAATCTTACACAATTTAGAAATGCCAGTCCGGTAGCAAATAACATTTTTTTCTTCTTATATTGCATAAAATGTTTTTAAAACATTTATTTTTTTTAACTATTTATGTAGGTATTCCATCATGAAAATATCGCCAGTCCGGTAGGTTTACAATTTTATAAGTATAAATTAAGGCTAGTCCGTTTGTAAAAAGTGAGAATAATCTTACATATTCATTTCTTTGGCTCTAAGTCGGTTTAAAACGCTATTTTCACTGTTTGAAATCAATCGATTATCAAGATATGGCCTTTTAAAATAATAAAAAAGTCAAAACATGTAATTTTATTGTTAATCTTTATCAAAACAATGAAATATTTAGGCCAGTCCGGTATAGTCCGGTTAATTATCGGACTGACGGGCAGTCCGGTAAGGGAAGGTACCCCGAATTAGATAAATACATATATACGTCATTTCTAATGACGAATGCCCTATTTTCTGTTTCAGATTGAAAACACTATGCCATTATTAGATAAATATTTTTCATCAAACATCGGCCTATAAAAATACCGAATTTGAGTTGAGTCATTACTCAATTTTATTTGCCATGCGGCACGTTATTTTATGTGACTGTGAAAAAACAATCGGCGAACAAAAGAATTAAAAATTTTAATATACAAATTTGACAAGTGACAATTGTTATATTCTTTGAAAACGATAACGTGTTTGAAGTTAATTCATATATAAGGTCAGGTTATTACATTTAATTAGCACCCTGCACTGTCGGTTTGAGTAAACCTTGTTGTGATTTTGGCATCGTATATATTTATAAATATCCAAAAATATCGTACTATTTACGGGCGTATGATTTTATTTTTATCTAAGTATGAACAATTACGTCAATAAAAATTGATTTATGTGAGTCGGCACCGAGTCCCTTTCACTGATAATCAAGGTATATCAACTTTTTTGATGATTACCGCCGATCAGTTTTTATAATGGCAGACGATGACTTCGTTATTAATTTGAGAGTTCAGTGGTTGCTATAAGTAAATTTACTCTCAATAAATAACTGATCGAATGATAACGGGAGTTGCATCGTAACGTTTTAGCTTCTTACACGACAGAGTGAAAATATGCGATCCTGTCAACGTTCGATATCGCCAAAAATCGGCTTTAAGATTTTTCTTTTTCGATTTTGCCGAGGAAATCGGCCGATTTTTTTTGTGTTTTCGCCGAAAACTCGGCCCAATCTCTGGATTTCGCTGTATAAAATCGGCAGACTTTTCAGAGTTTGTTAATTTAAACCATTTATTTCAGGCTAAAGAGTAAATGGGATCGTGAAACATTTGTCTCATTAATTTCGTATCCAGGGGATATCGGCACATTTTGTGTAAGTGTATATGAAGCCAATCTAAATCAAGCCAAGTTGGATAATGTATACAGAAATGAAAATTCTAGTCATTAAATGAAAAGCAATATGCTAAAATTGATAAAAACTTCTCCATAACAGATTAAAACTCAGACTCAGTAATTATAAGAAATTATATTTTACCTTTCCAGTGAATCTACTACACTTACGTCCAAAGAGGTTTCTCTGTTCTGGATCGTTCATGGAGTTAATTTTCTTCAACTCAGAGCGAATATTTATTTACCTTGAAATTTTCGGTGACATCACATCACCTTCTTCAGCTGACTGATTTTTATCACATGACCGGTAGATTTGTATGTATGTTCAACATAATGGTACTCTAACAAACAGTTCATACAAAAGGCAGACAAACAGTTATTACATAGGTAGACGAATAGTCCTAGCAAAGGCTAAATTTAAAAGTATTTCAAGTAATTGAAATGCTTAAATCACTGGAGCTTCAGAGGGCTTCGCCTCCAGTGACCCCACCATTGCGTTGCCCTGGACCCAAAATAGGACACAGCGCGACCCCATTGATCCCCGGCCTTAATTTTCAGGTTTTTAAAACCAATATCATCCCTGAGCAATCATATAAAAAAGTCCTTTGTGTTTTTGTTTCAATACATACTTGATAAAATTGTACGGAGCCTTTAAAGTTACATTTGAATTTCTATTTTTATTACGCAATTATTTCGTAAAACGTTACATTTTATTAATTTACTTTAACGATTTTTCTTTTCGTTGAACGAAAACATATTTTGTTGAAACAAAATAACTGTGAAAATAAAAAGTACTTAAAGTGTCACTTTATTTGCCTTTTACATATCTTACATACCCAAGTTGACTCCCGACACTATGTATAATGCCTTGTCCACAAAAATCAGCAACCTTAGCTCAATTACATATAAGTGTGAAAATGAATATGCACGCATATATTTGATGACGTAGATGTATATAATAAAGGTACTCAAGTCCCATTTTCATTGTTTGAAACATTTTTGCCTCGTTCTTCCTCGCTTTCTCCCATCTGACATCTAATGCTCCTTTCTATATCGCTTTTCTATTTACACTCACTGTTCACTCTTTTCGGCGACCTGGCAGCCGCGTACACTCCTTCAAATCGAACGTGTAAAGGGAAAATCTGATATGTCACATAAAATCAAATGCTATTTTTTGTAGATATGTGTATAGAAAAGCGTGCATTGGTATGAATTTGCAAACTTTATTTGGTAAAAGGCGACTTTGTTATCAATTGGTGACAATGTACCGATATATGAATATCTCGTCAAACGGACGTGTGGGTGCTATAATGGATGTAAAAAAATTCCGTTAGAGATATGTAATGTACAATGAGTTCTTTATCGAACGTGTAAAGCACCATCATTTTATGACAGAAAAATTGTACGTGTGAAGCACCAATAGTCACTTAGCATGAATATCGTTCTTATTTAAAGACGTACCAGAAAATTATCGACAGGTTATGAGTATTTCTGCATAAGGTTAACATACATTCGCAAAAGCTCGGTCAATTTCAGTTTAAATTTGTTAATTTTCAAAAAATCATAGCATGTACGTGTTAGGCACCACGGCATTTTTCCTCCAAGAAACTCTCAACTCTTTCAAAACCTCGAGGTAATCTAGAAAACTAGAACCGTTGTGGGTTTGGCAGAACTACCTTTAGAAAGAGAATTTTGTGCTGCTTAGACTGCGCTAGGTTTGATAAAAATTGGTTAAGTATAAATGTCATTTATCTTGTCTTTTAGCCCAAATTTTACGATATGGCCGCCATTTTTTCCGTGTAAAGAACCATTTTAGGTCACGTGATTCCCCACACTGGTATAGTGTACAGACACATCAGGGGATATTGAGAATACAAATAATTTAAGTTAACAAAACCTTGCATGAAATTACACTTTCTAATCAATGAGTTTTTCAGCATGCTTTCTGATAGTACAGTCTTAGATCAATTATTCAACTAGATATGTTACTTACTAGTTACTTTACTTAACCTACATGTGTTATAACTTCAATTGTTTCGCAGGCTACAGAAATATCTGCAATTTAATGCAATCGGTTGACTATGATTTCTGCTCAAAAGAAATTTACTGCCAAAATTGAATGGGTTTTTCTAGATGGTTTGAGCTTAGTTTATAAGCATGTACATGTAGTATACTTCAAACCGATTGTAAATACATTTTCTACGTATTTTAGTATATTTGTCTCATTTAAGGCATTTGAAAGTATTATGCTAAATAATATGGATAGGTATTTTATTAATTAGGCCTAATACATAAATAGATGAAAAACACTTTACCTTTTGTAACAAAAGAAAGGAAATCAACTGCAATTAAGTCTCACTTGAGTTTTAAGTGTGAACTTGAAGCTGTTTTTTCTACGGAATATATATCGATATATAACTATTTTAGTCTGTGGTCATATTGATTTCATCTACTGAATTAACACTACAAACTCTTTGAATATTAAATGTGTTATATCAGTTAGAGCTGTTGATAGACAACAAGTATATTTGTTTTAGAATGACGTCATCAATGTAATAACTTAAATAAGAAACAATGTATGCAAAACATATGATATTTGTAAAAAAGTTCACCTATTCACACTTTCTGCGAGTGTTTTTTGTTTATTTAACTCCGAACTATCGTTTTCTTATATTTAGAATGAATTAATTTAGTTTAATTGGCATTAAACAAGCATATATCGGAACCTTATCATGGGTCTTATACATCGTCATACACTTATAAGAAAATAACGGACATGTATACCACGTGGTAAACTTACTAAATTTAGCTTAAACTTATTCATTTAGCTCAATTGTGAAACAAGTACTTACAACTTAATCACTTTCGAGTCCGCTTCATTGGCCCCAGCACTAAGCTAGTAAGATAAAGTTTCCTGTGCAAGAAAATAACAGGATAGGTTTAGAATCGGAATCGAACCAACGTGGAACTGTATATCTAATAATTACCAGTTCAACATCGTAACTTTACGACCAGGCCCGTGCCATAACTACTTAGTATAATAAGTGATCTAAGCTTGCACGTGGATTCTGCAGCCATGGGTCTTGTCATCGATAACTTAATAATTGTAAAGTCTGTGGTATGCAAATTGCTTATATTACACAATCTATATTCAGAGGACATTATCAGTACAACCAGATGCAGTTAGGATATGCAAATAAGCTCATATATTTAACCACGACGATTATAGTAAGTACGTATTTGCATGCTAATCGAATAGTTGAACACTTTATTTAAATAGGTTTCAATATAATGTGGCCCTTGGAGATATATGTTAAGAATCAAATGAATATTAAGCTGCTATAGCGAAATTTTAAATCGAGTGTTGCCTGCAAGACTCTATTAACTCGCTCTTATACGTAATTCACTTACTACAGTCTTGCGGACAACCCTCGAAATGAGCAGGACTTGTACATGGCATTGAGGTGATAAAATGTGAATTGTCCTTAGAAAGTCATGTACAACTCCATTAATTTTATTGGCATACACTTCTAAACATTAAAAAGATCATAGCAAAAAATTTTTATGTGTTATAATAAACTTATATACGACATATATGCAGTATAAATATTGTAAAAAAGAAACAAAGCGATGAAAAATTAGCTTTCCGACTATTTGCATCTCTTTTTAGAATAACGAACAATTCTGTCACTGAGTTACGATAGCCCTAACACAGGGTTGAAGTAAGGCAATCATAAGTTTAATGCTTGCCCTCTGTAATTACATGCAGCAGTACCCCTAGGGTTTGAACGATGGACCTCTCGGCCCCTAAGCGCACACCAGACTACTGCTTATGTTGTGCCGTGGTCTCAGTGACATATCGTTTGAAATTAGAGCATGCCATTGAAAACAATCTTCATATATTCGTATATTACTCTGTCTACAACTTCATTAATGATAAAGTCAATAAGATTTTACTTTGAAATCACTACAACAGTTAATTAAAATCACACTTTGTGTTGTTTACTTGACAACAATAACATAACGTAGTGTTTTCTCTAATAATATCTTAAGCTTATGTCGTCTACGTGAACTACATGTATCTGAGATTGCAACAGAACCTTCTTCTCTAACCCGGTGTATGGTTTGTCAACGATTGCGTTTCCGACGGAGCAATCATACATTCAGTTTACAAAACATCCTGTCACAACGGAAACATGTTAAAATTAAAGTTTTTATGGATGTCAAGTTGTCTGTAACAGCAGAAACATCCGTAAGATAAGATTGATTGGTCAAAAGTCAAGCTTTCTGCTGGAACAAAGTCTCCGTTCTTACGGCACAAAGTACATTTATTTATTTTAAACAACTCCATTTTAATGACCAAATTATGTCTTTTGTGGTAAGGTTACGCCGTATATACATAAGTAATTGGTAACAGTTGGAATATATAATCGTATGTAGTTATACAAATTATTTCAAATTTGGTCTCATTGGAACACATTTTGTATTAAAATGGCATGGTATGTGGTCATTTCATTAACTGTTAATTACTGTATAAAACAAAACATATTGTACACATAGTATACGTATAGAAAAATAAGTTCATTTACACATGCTGAACCTATTTGGGACTATTTTTGTCCGCAAATAGTCCTGTTATTACGTTACTACGTATCATTACGCGATTACAAGTATATACATAGTACTATTTTCTTTACACTTTTATTTTCATTTATAGTAAAGTGTATCTTATCTACTAAAATAATATTTTAACTAGCAATTGTATATTCAAATATATTGAATAAATGGCATTATTACTTAAAGTACCCAGCACATATCAGAACTTTACTTATCAAAGCAAAGAGAGATTTTGTATGTCAACATTTATGATAGAAGAAAATCTTATCCTTTTCAATATCTTTTGTACAGAATAGATTGATGCATTTAACAGTTGGTAATTTCTCCGTCTGAAACATATAATAGTCATAGATGTCTCTTATGGTGACCATATCTAATACATAAATAAAACATGTATGGGAACCCAAACATGTTTGAAAGTAAAAGTAAGTTTTGTTTAGCATAGGCTCATTCTCCTTCCCAGAGGCTATTAAGATTCTCGATACTAGAGAGGTCGAGAATCTTGATAACCTCTGGGTACGAGAATAGCAGACGCTGTGCTATATACTAAACTGCTATTTACTTTTACGTAACATCCATATCACACACCTACATTGTTCGAACGGCCTTCACCCCTTCATAAAGATGATAACTTACATTTTTGTCTAGTTTGCCAAAACAGCAAACCACTACACAATTAGAAAATTCATGTTTTGAACACTGTTTGAAAATTATAGACTTCAATGGTGACAGCCTATAATTACGTTATGTAAATAGTATTCATGTAAATAGCGTATGCAAATGGCATTCTTTTGACTAAGTATGAAAATAACAGAATGCATTTGAAATATTGCAATACAAATGTACAAAACCCAATTTCTTTATATAAGTTTCATGTACATGTATTAATGTTGTGTGTAATTTGAGAACTATAAGTGCTGTTCTATTCTGTTCTGACAAATATGATAAACGGCAATGATTGTACGACGTCTTATCATTGTGTAAAATATTTGGGCTAAAATCGGGCTAAAATACGGTCATAAATTAGTATTCTGTTTTATATAAAAACCAGGTCAGTTAGAAATAATGAGAAACAATGAGAATGCATATCTACAGACAATGGTTTCGATAATGTGTGCCAATAATGTTTGGTCACCTTTTTATAGTTAGGATATTATACTCCAATGGTAATGAGATAAAAACCTTAGATGTCTATGCAAGAGGTCTGATTATGTTATCTATAGACTAAAATTACAAACTTTGTCAAATTTTATCAAGATCTATAAAATAATTAATAACGGTTCATCTATTACGATTTGTCATATTATTTAAAATGCTATAAAAGCTTAAAGCTGCTTTTCACAGATTTCAACTTAAAATGTCGACTTTTTTCAACTCCTAAAATTGTATCAAAATATGTTAGAAAGCAGTAAAACAGCCCCGTGTTCAGTAATTAGTTTGTTAGCTAACGTTACGGGTACGGGACAACTCAACCCGAAGACAACTTAACCCGTGCAATACTCAACTCAATGTTGGGACAACTCAATCCGTTAGTAGGAGATTGAGTTGTCTCGGGTTGAGTTGTCTATGGATTGAGTTGTTCCGACACTTCCGTTACGGAACGTTTTGGAACGTTCAAGGTAACTGAACACGCTACAGTATGCTAATTATGACAATTTCAGTGCAAATCAACATACAAATGTAAATAATGGTGGCAAGTATTGTTCGTATAAAATAACAAAACGTGTTTGTATATACATTAAAATAAAACAATCCATTTCAGGGGTAGACAGTATTGAAAATCAAAGTTGTATAATTCATTTTAACAAAATTACTGTGGCGGATAACTTGGTCAATCATGCTTGTAATGGTAGACCGCTTTACCATTACACCAACAAGAAACTCATAAAACATATTAAAATATATATTTTATCGTCATCCTTAGCATCCCCGGTCGTGGGTTATTTCATTGTATTGTTATTTTTTGTTTGAGCTATATCTCAACGTGATGTATTTGCTATTTGTAAATAAAGTTCTATAAAGTGTTGATTTTGTACATACCATTATCCCCTAGTAGTAACTGTAGATGCTTTTAGTACATTTTGTGATATTTATATTATATTCATCACAATCAATAGTCATTTTTGGTCTAAAAATATTGATAATTTAATTCTCAACACAAATACAGACACTGATAGGTAATTTTAAATATCAAAATATTACACCAAATCTGTGACCGTAAAGCTTTAATAGTTTTGACTCATTTTCAGAGATCGTTCTTATACAATGCGACTCTACTAAGCCCTACATTGATGTAAATCACTGGAAGACATACTTTAAACAAAAACAATTGTATTATACATAAAACTATACCCTAACAATGCATGGGGGCGTTTGTAATGTCATTATCTGATTCTCTGTTTTGATATCAGACGCTTTGTTTCGACTTTAAACATTAATTGTAACAATCCGAGTAGTGTGGGTGTTTGTTTCCCTTGCCACGTGCACATTGTCGAATGCCAGCAGTCTCCGAGGTGACAAGTAAGCAGACGTCAAACAGCCCACGTATTTAATCAATTATACATCATCCGACATTTATTGGCCCTTTAAACATGCACATCTTAATTAAAGATTTGACGTCATTAAGCCAACCATCCTTATCGAACCTAGCGTTTTATAGAGTCGTTTTACATATAAAATCCATTTATAGTTTTGTTGTTTGAAACGGGGAATACTTTAGTCAATGCAATCAAAATGTCAAATGAGTGCTTTTTATACCTACAAGTAGATGACATGCACTGAAGTAAACTTCCGTGATTGTAATGCTTTATACTAACCTGAAGTATCTAAAACTTTGTAATATAAAATCCAGACCATACTTAGAATTTAATTTTTCACAGTAAAAGTTCTATTATCTTACTTAAAAATACGTGTACACAAGAATTAATATCACACGTATTCCCCTTGTGCCAAGTTTTCAATAAAACATTCCTCTTTCTACATGTATAGTCTCTTTCAATTAATTATATAAACTGCAAATTATATCCAAGATTTCTGATTTTTTTGTTGGGTTTTACGCCGTAGCAGCACATTTCATAGGTCATATCACGGCGGTCAGTCAATCTACTCAATCTTCCTGGAAAGGCTAAACTTCTGCATTAAGCAGCTAACAAGTTGAGACAAGCTAGACACATGCATGTACATTGTACTTACGCCATTGAGGGAAAATGCAGTAATAGGAGGGAGAATGGCCGTAGGAATTATTTCATGACCAAACTCCACGAAAGTTTGCCCCGCATAGAAATCGAACCCATCACCCCTCGATCAGCGATCAGTAGATTTGTGTGCTACCGACTGCGCTAGCAAGGCGGTTTATACAAGATACATAATTCCATAACAAGTCGAAATAGAAAATAAGTTATAACTTGTAATGTTGTGAGAAATATAACATAAAAGTCACAAAACTTCCTTAATTCATCTATATCGTTACTAACATGTATGGTTTTGTACATCAGATTACCGTCTATGACAGTTGTACGTTACTTTGCACTAAAATATTCATTATCAGAACTCCTGTTCTACTGCGTCCATTATGATTCTAAACCATTTTGAGAGTTTCAGAAATGTTGATATTTAAGTTGAAATCTGTGAATATACCTTTAAATCTGCCATTGTCTCTCCAAAAAAAGCAAGTAGTGTTAAAATCTGGAACATTTCAATTTCAGTAATAAAGGAATCAAATAACATAACTGGTGAGTTTAACTTGGGAAACAAACGCCGAAGTTCTCAAAGCATTTGATAATTCATGACAAAAAATTACTTATGTAAATATAACATTGAAATGACATCTTAACCAATTGCTTTATTTTCTATGATGCATGATATAGCATATCACTTTTGTATTGCAGTAAGGAAGCCAAATGGTCGCAAATAAATTAGTTTACCAAATGAGATAGGACTTTTAGCCAACTATATGTATTTTACATAAGGTATTTTTATTTCAATAAGCTTTACTTATAATATTGTAGTGATATAGCACTTAAATAGCACTTGATGTGCTAGTAAGTTTTTTTTTCATGTTTTTCTTTGAATGTATCAATTATATGAGTAAACACCTGAGCAAATACATCTCAATATTTCAAACATGAAAAAAATAATAAATGAAAAACTAAAATATTATTCTAATTTATATAAATGTAGGGTTAAGAATATTATGTCATTATGTCTAAAAACTCTCACGAATCAAGGACACCTTTTTTTGGTAATTGAATATAATTGAACTTTAATATGATTACAAAACGTATATTCACAGTAATACTTGCAGCTTTAAGACGGTAAGTAATTCACTGTATGTAAAATGTTAACTGAATGCATGTTTTGTTGTAACAAGGGCGTGGGTGAGTGAGGTGACAAATTAATGTTGAATTAACATGCATAGTACGACCATTGTACGACCATTGTACGACCATTGTAAGACCATTGTACGACCATTGAACGACGATTAAAATGACATTGAGCTGGTTTTTATATAATAGTTGAGATGATTAAGATTGAATATGAAGATATCAGGAACTATTTTAAAAGTCTCAAATTAAAGCAATTAATTAGATAAACATTTAAATTGAATGTAAAACTGTTATATAAGATATCATGTGTGCGGCTATATGTAACCAAACATTTAGCCTGCATTGTGACCTACTTTAAAATTCAATTGATTTAAATCATTAAGTAAGGCAAATGTCGGGGTGACTGTCTGCAATGAAATAGAGATCAGGTATAAAGCATCGTTGCACCTGCAAGGCTTATATCAGAATACATGTATAGCTATGTATACAATACATTACACCAATATATGTAAACCAATAAGAACTATTTTGTAATTTGAGATTTTCCTCGTCTGAATTGACTGTTCGAAGGGAGTAAAGGGCGGGGACAATGCATTGATGCTCATACACATGTTTATTAAAACAATGAACAGCAATATTTATTATCTGTTATCTGAGAATTCGATTTTCTCGGTTAATTTTTTTTTAATATACATTATGCTTGTAAACAAAGTATTCTATGTTAATGATTAGTCATGCATCAACATTCAATGTCGAGATAAGATAACACCATTCTGTAACTTCAAAGCACAATCGGAAACATGAATAAAAACAACCATTTCGTAGTGCAAAATGAAATCTGTTGAGTACAGCAATAAGGCTAGCACTTTATAGCATATCGATAGGTCAGTGGATTTAGTTTTTGGGATCTAGCCAAAAAGCGACTAAACAACCTTATTGAACCGACTGCAAACTATGCAAAGAAGGTATAAGTTATGGGAAAGCACTCTCCAAATGAATGATTTTCGTATCACATTTGTAGTTATTATATATCTTACTTTTAAAGTCAACTACGAAACAAACATTTTAAGTAGATAAGTGGTCAAAACTTCAAAGGAAATTTGCTTTAAAATACAATAATTGTAACATGGAATGCGAAACTTGAAAGGCTGAAACAAGATAAGGTTGGCTAAAAACTCATAATTTCACATAAGCACGTAATTTACTTACTAGATCGAGAAAATATGGCATTGCTATTGTATAGTTAACAAAACAAATATTTCATAATATAGGAGAAAATTATGTTAATTTACTGCAATTTTCATCAATTTGTGGGCGGTTGCGACAATGGACCTGACAGTTCCATAACATAATGTCAAACTATCTCAATGTACTTGAGTTACTAATCAAATATTCAATAATTCCACTAACAAGATTGAAATTGTATATTTGAACGCCTTAAAATGTAACAAAACTTATCATTTATAGTAAACGCTAGGCGTATACATATAATGATAACAACGACAAGACTTGCAATCATTTTGGTACCAAAAAAAACTATAATTGAAGTTGAACTATCTTGAGTTTGAGGGGACTCAATCCGGCTATAAGATCATCGTGATCAGATACTTGACAATTCCAGTATCTCGGACCTAAATCCAAAGGGTACCAAAAAAATAGAAGTAAAATAAAAAAGGTATAGGTTTTGTTCAATACTGATTACTGAAACAACAACGAATTGAAAACAACATGAATTCAGAGGTCGAAAATAAGACTCAAAAGTAATTGTTGTCAGCACTTGCAGAACTTTGCCATTTGAAAGAAGACTTACTTAAAAGCCAAACACTGTTGTGTATGTGCTTTACGGTGGATTTCAACATTTTCCTTTTACCAATCCTGCTAATGGTCCCTGGACATTCCTAGATCTATGAACTGAAGCTTTTAATAAAGCTCTAAGCACACACCGTCGAAAGTGGCTGAAAACTATCCCATTTTATACAGATGAAGAATGGCCATTGAAAATTGTTCATGGCAAAACTCAATGAAGGTACGCGAAAACCCAAGATCTCTGAATTCTTATAAGAGGCACCACAAACATAGATAATCGGATAGGACACTTTAAAAAGAAGTTTAAGCATAAGTAAATATGGTACAAGGGTGTTTGGGTTTCTCAGGCCACACTGTATAAAGTAGTATATATAAATATATATAGAAATACCGTCCTAGAAACTATGTTATACAATATTTATTTTGATGGATACCTTTATTTGAGATTTTCTATATATTTGTAGAAATATAAATATTCAACTATTGACTTAAAATCTTAATACACTTCTCATTGCTTTGATAAAACAGTGCTTCATTGTATAACCTTTCTAAAATAGAGTTACTTAAATGTTTAAAATGTAAATAAGAAAATTTATAGAGTGCATGACTTTATTGACAAACAGATGTTATTTATATAAATTTGTATTATTTGCAATCGTGATGTTTTGTATTAATAAATGTATATACACAAATGTATATAAAAATAAAAGTGAGTTTCGAAATTTTCGTCATAAGATCTTTTGATAAAAATAATAGTACAAGTACTTCCAAACACTCGAAGTCATATTTAGATATGTATAGATACAATATGTTTATTTTTATGCTTTTATGAAAGAAAACTGTACTTCATCTCTATCTTGATTGTATTTGATCTTGTTTAATGTATACACTATTCATACGTCATAGAAGTGAAAACGTATTTTAATGTGCAATTTGAAACACGTCAATAACTGTAAGAAAGAGGTCCGATTTTCGTGCTCTTATAATAAGGGAACGATGTTTTGTAATACCCCATTATATTAACTAGTCGTAATGAGTTTTGTTTGAGTACTTCTAGATTAAATCCTTCTTAATACTTTGTTCACGAAGTATTACTTAATCTATATATTTCATTTCTGTAATCAAACCTTCGTATAAAGTGTTATATAAGGTATAGACATGTATTAGTTAATCAGATTATCATATGTAGATATGTACACAAAATTTAAAAAGTTAGCTAATTTTAAACGTTCAGTGTTCAAAGAACGCGTATTATGAATTTAATATTAAATATAATTTCATTTTGATGCCATTCTTTTTCCTGTTGTATTTCCTCTTCATTTTTGTTTTTCTGTTGGTTTTTTCTTATGTATTTATTTGTGTGTTTCATGTATTGTCATATTATTCTGTCTTGTTCATGTTGCCTATTTAGGACAATAATCTGTGTATAGATTATGCTGAATAAAGAAATATTGTTATTGCTGTTGTTGTTGAACATTTAACCGCTACAAACGACCACTTATCAACAAGAGCTATCTCTAAATAACTCCAGTCCTATCTCAATTTTATTATTTCTCCTAAGTTATATTTCAATATAAATGGAAATAACAATGAATCTTGTCTTTATAGCATTAATATTAATTATTACTTATAAAATATTTCCCTTGATTCAATGTACATATTCCTGATCTATATTTTCACAAAAAAGTAGTTGAAAAATAAATGCAAGTCATATACAAAACATAGAAGTTACGCAAATAATGGCAGACATTATTCATCACTTGCATGTTTCAAAAAAACATTGGTCAGTGTAACAACAAGCCTAACAACAGGTAAAATAAGGAATAAGTGTAGTTTTGCACGGACCCATCGATTTCTCTAACCTTAGCAAAGCAGATTTTGGCAATGTAACAGATAAAAATGTGATCAATATGTCATTGATGCAAAGATTCGTATTTGAACTAGCGCATGTATCAGACTTCAAACGTTCTACAGACTTAGGTAAATATGTACACAATTGTACCAGTTAGTGAAGACACCGATTGTCACAGAGTTCTCCAATGCTAGACTTATTGTAGACGAAACAGGGCCTTGTTATTTAGATATACAAGAATAAGTATTCATCATTTTTAAATAATAAGCATTGCATCATCAATTAAAAACGACAAACTAATATTTGTTTAGGGACAGTTTATCATGTACCTATAGACTGATATACGGTGCCCTTCAAAACTTCTTGGACAAATGACTTTTTGAGAAAAAATGATCAGGCATACTGTATACCATTGTCATAACAACACTATTTTGTATATAGCTGCCATTTGCGTTCCCAGAGTCTATCAAGATTCTCGAGCTTGTATCGAGAATCTTGATAACCTCAGGGTACGAGAATGATAGCTGCATACACATTGTCTTATGTCAAAGATAAACACGCTTAAAGTTGGGCCATTTTGGTCATTTTGGTGGTAAATGGACGTTCTCAAACTATTACTGAAGCGTTATCATGTAACATAATTCAAATCATATATTGATAAACCAATGAATGATGATTTTGGTTTTACCTAAATTGACTCTTCGTTCCATTTTGTCCAGGGAAAAGGCGAATCGATATATCTCAATACAATTTTATGTCCAGGAGCGTTTGAAAGGCACGGTACATATATGTATTGTCACGTACTAGAATCGCGATGCCATGCTGTAACTTCTTCTTTGATTTCAGACTTATAGACTATCTTATTTCTATTTACACAGTGACAGGAGATGTTGTTTGTTTTATATTGTTATGTAAATACAACATGGTTTTATGTATATTTTAATCAATGTTACAAAACTTAAAGACATTGTCATGTGGTCTATATATGACATGTACGTGTATTTATTTATATATTACCATGGCAACGGCATGCAATCAAGATACATTTGTACTAGGTGACTGAGAATTGTATTTTACAAAATACTCTTACTCTACAGGTTTGTTTGGTATTTTGGTATTTTATTGTCAAGCTGGGATTGGACTAAAGATGTTCTACCACGACACAATAAAACCAAGTTTCAAAGCGATGGGGTACATGCGCTGAAGTATACATAGGTTACAAAAGAATCACAAACTTACTTTCTCTCATGACATATAAAGAGCTATAGACAATAAAAGTGCTCGAATCCACGAATCTCAAACAATGAGAAGTCAGCGATGTGAGTCATACATTTTAACCTCTTGATCATGGAGGTCGATGTCATATTTTGGTGGCGTTTGCATTACAACAATTGTATCGCACGTATAAGGATTGATCAATGAATTTCTAGATAGTTGCTTTATTTTACTTAAACTTTATCAAAATGCTTACCAACACAAATAAGTATAAGTGCCGCCGGCCAAGTTAAGCTAATTTAGAATTGACTAATTCCCAAAATAAATGCATTTGCTTAGCTCTATACATGTAGCTCGTATATCCGGAGCTCTAATAAAATAAGCGTATCTAATAAACCTAAAACTTTTTGTGTGAAAATAAAGATTACTGTAACAAAGAATTCTACAAACAAACAAACAACAAAGTGATTGCAGTTTCAACAATACCACTGGTGTGGTTTAAAATGCATTCTACATCATTGCACTGGAAATTGGTAAACTTACAAAGACATGTCCCGAAGTAAAACTACCTCTGAAATTTCATTTCCTAAAGTTTACCGAGGAAACAGGAATATAACCATGGAACATAATCTTTCTACAAGATAAAATCGACGTATAATTAAATAAAACTTGCTACAATTCTTGTTTCACTTGTTATAAGTAATCCATTATTCATAAGTTTGGTGATTTTATGAGCCATGGTTTCATTAGGGCTTGACGATAACATTAACAGGGATGGACAAAGTAAAGATATTTACTTATTCTGAAGCTATATACGTCTGGTAGAAATCTTCAATAAGTTTGTTATATTACCACATGGCGTCATTAGCTTTATTAATATTTCATAGTTCTATTGTTACATGGCAGGAGAGAGAGTCTTTGTCATAAGTTTCGTGAGCTTAGCGCAAAACGGTCGTAACTCACTCTTTTTTAAATTGAGGAACGATCGTATTGCGCCAAGCTCGCTATTTATACGTTCTAGTCCATTTTGTCTATGAGTATATTATTTGACTTCTCGATGACAACAGTTCTGCACTTAAGGTAGAATTCCCTTAATACATAACAATGTTTATTACCAATGAAATATGCTCAAAATTCGTGTATCTAATTCTACAAGCGTTGTATTATTGACATTTTCACCTTGTCAGATTTTCAAATCCCATTAACTATATTACTTCGTATGGACAAATTACAAAATTACATTTTTCATATAAAAGGAAGATTGTAAATTGTAATTATGGGAATTCTACCTTAAGTTTATGAAATATCTGTATGGCTTCTGTTTGAACATATTATAAATAATACAGTACAATGTATTACTAAATAAAATGCAAAAAATGTGTTGGAATCTCCCTGCGCTGCCTTGTAACACATTTTGTAACAGTTGCTCACTGGCACCAGAGTCCATATCTTATAATTATAATGCGTACGTCCCTATATATAGTTCTCTGTACGCGTATACATATTCATATATAATAAACATGGTATTGAACGTTTTCTACAGTGCATACGGCCCAAACCGTTTTTCTTCAATTTGACTTGTATCTGAAAGAAAATGTCGGTCTCAATTTAAAGATTAAACATTACTCTAACATCATGCAAAGTTACAAGTTTGTATCTGATACCGTTTTCATGAAATTTATATTAATTTCAGAATCACTAGTTTGCAGAGATTGAACGTCACTACTGACTTCCGGTTTAACTTAACCTGGTTCCCTGGATATTAATGATTACGTACACAGACGCAGAATGTATCATTGATTACGTATATATTCTATTTATAGCACTTGTGACGCGTGAATGTTTACCTAGGCAGTGCGCTCCGATTGGGTTTAAATTTGGCGCGCTTCATTGACAAGGTACGGGAAAAGTCTCGAGGAGTTTATCAACCAATCAGGTTACGCCGGTAAACGCGTCATGATTAAACCGGAAGTGAACAGTGACTCTCAATCGCTGCAAAATGATAATATTGAAATTACGATTAATTTCATAATAACCGTTTAAGATATAAAGTTTTTGAATAGTCAGTTTTGTAAGGAAAAGTTTAATCTACAAGACGAGACCGATATTTGCATCCAACTATACTGGTAAAGGTAAAATAAATCTGTCAGACCGTACCTACTGTCAAAATGGTTCAATACCATGTGAATATTATAATGATTGTATAGATCTAGTCCTCGTACAAGTACACGTCCTAGTACACGTACGGTGATGAATACGGGAGCGATTTTTAATTGTGTGCGTTGACAAAATATTATATGTGCGTGCATTTTAAAGAATGTGAGGACTCTAGTGCCAGTGCAGTTGCTGTAGAAAATCTAAGTAAAGAATTTCGAATGCATTTTTAATCTGAATCATAATCAAACAAAGAATTAATAAGTAAATTGGTTTTGTGTACGTATAATGTTCAGTAATACTGAATGTTTGACAGTTGTAACTCTTTGACAAATGTATTTGGCTGTTTTACAAAAACATCCTCATCTTTTTTCAGTAAGGTATATTTTCTGCATTTCAGAAGCTTCCCCGCAACACATTACGTTTACGCCCATTTCATCAGTCATAGTCATTAGAGCCGTTCCGTTTTAATGAAACCATCGGCTTTGGGAAAAGCCATTGCTTGACACCAATCATTTGTCAGTAATTCTCTGGCTTCTTACATAAAGAGCCATTGTCGGTTGTCGTACATAAACAAATTACAATTCAACAGTGAGAAGTTACAGTGAATTTAAGTATTTGACCGTTGCCAATGAAGGCTTGAAGCACATTGAAAGCCTCGAAATATTCATATCTAAGGTATACATGTACTTTAAATTATATCAGTTTTTTATTCCAACCAAGTATCAAAATAATGTCACCAACTAACTTCCTTCTTCATGTATATGAACTGTTTATATGGTTTCCATACACATTTGTGCTATTGTTTTCTATCACTCAACAATAAGCTGTTGAATTTATACATCTGGTGAAATGTCAACAAAACTTAATACTCATTACGTCGTAAATCAAATATTGACCACTGGAGTATTGGTAACCAGTAGCTATTAGTCCACGTCCAAGTTAAATACACATACTTATTGACGTTTTTCTTGCAATGGTCAAGTTTGACCTGACGCTATATTATAGTACATCGTCCATGGACAAATGAATCAAACTGTACTTGTGGTCATCCTGTGTCCGAGAGAATGAGGTCATTGTCCGGAATAGAATACAAAAGACTTAAATAGCATAAATACATCCAGTGGATGATAGGTATTGATCGGTATTATATTTTTGTATTGTCATTTACTTATTATTACGTGTCCGCTTAGTAAAGATACAGACGCCCTTGTGACATTATGCTTGACTTTGGTTGGTAACCCACCTTGAAAATACTGTTACAATATCTGCAGGACTAATATTGTACTACTTTAAAGGTTTTTTTATCAGCAACGTCGACTCCTTTGGAAAATTGAAATATGGCCAAGCATCCTGACAGTATTGTGTCATGCTGATATTGTTAAACATTTTTATATATAGAGAGATTTTTAACACCCATTTTCCCCACAGCCTTTGGTTTTTCGACAGTATTTCGATAGAAGAATTTACGACTTAAATCGGTTGTGAGAGTGTTGCGTTACCAAATGTATAAGATGTATACTTACTGATATAACAAAGAATAAAAGTCTTTAAAAAGTATTATATGATTGATTATATGATTGAGTACTGAATATAAAAATAATACTGTACCATAGCTAAAGTAAATAGTTGAAGATAGTTTACGATCTAATCAATTCAATTATACAAAAATAGTCAATAAAACGACATATGAACTAGGCAGGAGTGTAGGTATGATATTGACTTTGTACATGAATACAACAGTGAATATTTGTTTAGAACTGACAAGAAAAAGAACCAATCAATATCTCATGTCTTAGAACTAGTGATATCAAGTTGCTTTAACTCAGTACTCATTAGCGGGGGCAGAGGTATTCCTTTTAAGTGTGAAAAAGTCATACCGAATAGCTCTTGTTTGCTCTCCGGATTTGACAAGAAATTACCGGAAATGCACGAATCAATATAAAGAATGATAAGTAGTTATCTCAGTCAGTTTGCCAATCGTTTTCGAGTACGATCGTACAATGAGAGAGGGTTGCCATTTAACATTCTAAATGAGTTTAAGGAATGTTCACTTATTCATCGAACAAAAAAAAGATATTTTCGAACGATGACGGAACCTACCGAACATTTATGAGTATTTGATCAACGCATGCAAATTAAATTGATCAGAATTTGACTCTATCAATTAAAATCTAATTTGAATACAAATTCAGCGTCAAATTTTAAATAAAGAATGCTATAAAAATAGACAAAAGTTCATTTTCAATGTGTGCCGACAAGTTAAGTTTCTGACATTTAGCGACTGTATATTCAAATAACTAATTCAATAGATAATGTTTACAGCCACACAGAAGTGGAATGGTTCATTTGTGATTCATAAATCCAGTCACCAATTGTTCTTTAGACAGTTAATGGATTCGATTTGTTGGTGTACTATTGTAAAGCTGATGTCAGGAACTAGTTCAATATAAGTCTACATTGTACATGGTTAGTGTTGGACAATAGTTAAAATTAACAATTTGTTTAGCCGACAGACTATGTCAGAAATTTGTTGACTTTAATTTAAAAATATAAAACATTTTATATATACAGTACATTAATAGTATAGCGCACAATATATTGACAAAGTGTTCATAATAAAAATACCATTCAATACATGTACGCAACAATGATCTAACTAGGCATTAACTAATTTGGTACCTGCCTGAACGAATCTTTCCATTTCAAGCAGAACATTATATGCACACGGCGCATTGACAGAACCATATTATCATTGTTTCTCAGAGACCACTACTTTCATGGCCATGTCAGTATTTCAAAAACATAAAGTTACAAACCATGTCTTTCACCTTTCCTACGTCCACAACGGACGCATACCGTGCCCAAGCTTACAATGTTAACTAACTGTTCAGTACGGTCCTCCCTGCTAAATGTAACTGTATACTGTATAGCGGGTATTATCTGCGGGGGTTTTATTTTGGCTTTATTGGCGGAAAATGAAAATGCGCCAAATATAAACACCGCCAATATAAACCTCGGCAGTTTTAAGCCGCCGCCATATTGTTTACTAAGGGACATTACTCTTAATAAATTTTGTATTCATTAAAATATGTATTTATTAACTCCCTTAAAAACAAGAATTATGTAATGAATTAGGTGAGATTTATTATGTAAATGAACAAAATTTGGTATTTTGAATAACACAAAGGAATTGATACAAGTTATGTATGTAGTAAACGAAACTACAGACAGACAACACAGTCATTCTAACAATTAGGCGACAGGTTCCATCAAAACTCCGTTACGAAACTCGACGACGCTGTCGCCATTTTGTTAACTTTATAAACCCGTATGCCGGTCATTTACGAATCTTCACGAGTTTTGGCTCAAACACTTATTTGATTGTCGTAAAAAACAAAGTCATCTTTAGTATTGCAATTAATTTAATTACTTAATTGCTGTCAAACCCAAGACAAACTTCTCATCACCTAATTTAACAAATTGAGTAAAAAGAGCGGAGTAAGTGTTTATGTAGCTTATTATTCATTGATATTCAAAAGAAAATTATTGTCAAATTCAATTGTAGATCGGAAATCTAACGTCATGTGACGACGCTTTATAATTGATTTGTCTGTTTAAAGACTCCACTAGGTGGGTTGCTTACACATTGATTGTGACAAGCTGTTAATTTTAAAATTTGTTGGACCTTGACCAATGGATTCAGGTAAATTGGCGAAGGAGTGTGTGGCCGCAAACTTTAATACCGACAATTTTTAACAAAGACAAATGCGTTATTCACGACTATAAACAAACATGAAAATTTTGATTTTCATTACAACAAATTGTTATTATTATAAGACTCTCGCGAGTTGGGCTTACTTATGCAATTTGTCGAACGATCAATCAAACTTAGCGGCACCCAGGTAATATTTTTTAACAAAAACATTCACATTTAATGGCGATTTTTATCACATTATTAAACTTGTTCCCGTCAATACATCGTCATAGAAATAGATAATCTGCTGTGGAAGCATTGGTTTTCACACGTCCGCTAAGATTATGCAACTTGGTGACACTTGGTTAATTCAAAAATTTGAAAAGTCGCGGTCGGCCGCTTATACAGGTAAATTGACCTTTTGGGAGGAAATGGCATAGTTATGTACCTTTGACCATCTTTTACCGGGAGGTTTAAAATTGGCGCTCAGAGTAATTTCCGCCAATATTTAGCATCGCCAATACAAAACTCTCTTGTTTACGCGAAATTTCTGCCCCGCAGAAATAACCCGCTATACAGTACCTAGTCATCGTTTAGAAGATCAACGTTGTTTATAAACTAGCCTACTAATTCTTTTTTGTTATAATTTTCTGGTGAGTTATCATCGACAACTGTAATACATTTGTGCTTAGTTATATATTATCTTATCGCAGAACAGAACAAACGATAATTGTATACGTAATCATTACAAAGTACATTTAGAAATCGTCGGGCGTTGTACACTTTCGTATAGCGGGCATTTAGAAGAACTTGAAGTTACGTTGAAAATATTTTTATGTTTAAAAACAGATTTTTGAGATATTATGCCTTAATTAGTCTTCGTCCCCATTCTGAACATTACATTTGAGACCACCAATAAAGTCTGAGTGAATGAATGTATTGATAATGGTCTACACTCTGTTTGATAGTTAATTCAATGTAAAAATATCCTACATTTCAAGTTCCAAGAGGTGAAATCACCTTTGACAGTTATCTTGTTATTATCAAGGCTGAAGTACCCTTGACATTCTATGTATAGACATTCATCATGGTTATCTTAGCATTCATTGACAATATAGAAATGTCAATATGTCAACTTTAATTTACAATAAAGTTCCACTATTAGGACCATCAAGGACCTAATTTTTCTCTAATTCAGTAGTTGAGATCTAAACGCCGTCAAAAATAGTATGTTTTTGCTGTAACCAAAGTTGTATTTCAAGTGGAACTTAACTGTATTGCATAAAATATGTTTGAACTGTGAGTGAGTTGGTGAACGGACCTGTATAAGGTGGATTGGTATCAAGATCATGTGACATGTTCAATTCTATAGTAATGGTCAATACTCGCACAGGAAACTCTTGTGTGCCGATTGAAGCAACATCTCCATTTTCCTCTCGTGTTGATGCCGAGACAGTGTGACAATTAGTGATTTGGACCATTTTAAACTATTCTTTAAAACCGGTGGATTTTTAAGGATTTTGCGAGATATTTCATCAAGAGGCCCACAATTTTTAACCGTAATTTCCTATAATAAACACATTGAACAACAATGTAGATTACCGGACATCGACGAAGTGTACCGAGAACAATAAAAACGACGTCTTACGTAATTTACCGATCTCATGGCACAGCTGTCGGATTTTAGACCTGCTAATCCAGCTAGCTAGCTCCATGGTTCATGTAGTATGATGAGAATATATCTTGATATGATTTTAACTGATTCAATAGCTAATCAAGTTAGTCACTAATGGTAAAAGCTTGTAGTTTTGATCATAATATCACCATATTTATAATAATACCAGATATTACCAATTTTTATATAGATATTACAAGATTGACTTAGTTCTCCGGAGAGTTTTGATAGACGAGTCAGACATTGACTTACATTGCAAAACATTTGTAAATAAATAATGCATCAATATTGTATCGATAAAAGCATATATCGATATGACATTAATAAATAAGTATCTTTTGAAGAATTTTGTAAGACGCATAGGCCACAGATTTACATGACTGTCAAAACATAAGTTAAAACGGGCTATGTTATTTAAACTTTCACATTAACCATTATTCTATGTATTAAAAAGTGATGCAAAAAATCCAAAAATACCCTTATTTTCTACAATATGTTGTTTATATATTGTGATCACTCTAAAGACCATCATGGTTATCGCAAAATCATGCGACTTTTGACATTCTGTAAGTTTCAAATGTTTCGAAAATAAAAAGGTCCCTATACTTACACCATCCCGCTATTGAACCCATCGATTATAATGGTCTTAATAATAGAATAGCATCATCAAAGCCTTTGAAGAAAGGTGTCAAGGACATAAAAGCCATGTTCCTATCATTACAGAACTAATTTGTAAAATTTGTCCTAAAATCTAATACTAAGTACCGTGCTCTCCAGAAGTCCGGGAACAAAGTCATATTCTAAGATACATATGCAAACCGAATCACATGTACCCATATGAAAAAGTCATTTATGCAAATGTCAATATTCAACATGAATTATTTAATCAACATATACTATTCACATTGTACTCAATGGAGAATCAAAACGTTGTGAAAGCAAATTATTATTAAATGAGCTTTAATTTTGCTATTTGAAATCAGTACATTTTTCTTACAAATGCGAACTTACAAAATATCTCAAACTTGGTATTGGTCCATTGTAATACATTAACCATAGTTTCGGAGGCTGAAGTAACTTTTATTGCAATGCAAAAAAAATGAAATCTATCCTTAGAAAATCTGTTTCCGTTGCATGAATAATGAATTAAAAAAATGAAAAAGCAATTCTTAATACTTGAATTTTGTAGCAATGCAATAATTAGCACATTGAAGAAACTTTTGGAGGGCAGTGTATTGTGGTTTGCATGAAATTTCATTTGTCCAAGATATTTTGTTTGGCGCTGTATACAAGTAATTCCCCAATAAATAACGTAGATAAATTTTAATAGGGAGTGGACGGATAATATAACCAGAGATTTAATGACTTAATTTGGTTTAAAAATATATTATAAGCCCAATTACATGTATTGAAAAAAATCTATAAAATTTTGTAGGTGTTTACAATACAATGTATATTGGATATCGTCACTTTATTTTTTATCTGTTCTGTATAGTCTATATCATACTGTAAAATATTATATTATAAAAAGAAATGGTTCAACATTACTGTTAAATACGCTCCTATCATAAATTAGGCAATTTATTTCTTTTGTATCACATATGTGGACTAAATCTAAATCAAATGGCCATTTATTATAATGTTCAGAACAAATGATCGTTCATTTTAATAAACAATGATATATTTACTTTGAAGTATGTATAGAACAAAACAGAATATAACATCTATAAAGAATGCATTCTAATAAATTATATATCAATAAGACCAATTAATAGAAATTATGTTGACAAAACATTTACATAGCAACTAGTAGCTACTCCAAAAGTATTCAGATAGTTTAAAGTAAATTTCATGTCAAGATGTGTAAAAATGTCCACATATTCTTAAGGTTTTACTCATGTCCAACTTTGTTGAGGCATTTTTGCACATAACCGTTTTGTACATACACAGTTACTGTATATAATAACAAAGTATCTGTTCTGTTTTGTTCTGTGTGACTTGTATTATATCTAATATACTGAACTGATTGTATATAAATTTTATAAGATTTAATAATAATTTTACTGATGACTGATTTTACATATAATATATGTTTGTTTTGTTTAAATGAATATAAGGTTTATAAGTAAAATGAGACAATAAAACTAAACTACATAGATAAATTTATATCAAGGAAGAAGAAGATTTTATTTTTGAAATCAATAGGTCAATAGACCCGTGTGAACATACAATGTATAACATAAAATATACAATCACGTGACAAAGACATTATACATATAATCGAGTAAACATACATACATATACATATATATTTTAGTGCCTTTTCAAACGAAGCAAATTTCTTGATTGTTTTGTTTTTAAAAATGGGATATAAATTCAGATTTGGTTTAATTTCAATGATCACATGAGTTAGTTAGGATTTTATGACGTATTGTACAAACACAAATTGTTAACATTTACTAAACCAGAAAATCGAAATCATTATGCTCTTCATTTATATCAAAATATTATTTTTAAAACGGTGTATACAATTAATGTTGACATTCTGTTTAGAGTGTCTATTACCTCTCACTTTGGTATCCATCTGAGCATGTTTCCAATGACATATATATCTGTGTCACCAAATAAATGTATTATAGCTTGTTCAAATTAACCTGAGACTAAAGGAGCCAGAACAACTTAACCCGAAGACAACTCAACCTGTAAGTAGACAACTAAACCCGTCAGTAGGGACAACTCAATCCGTGGACAACTCAATCTGAGCATAATATTTAGATATAATTTGCATACTAGTTAAAAAGTGTGGAGTAACTAAAGCTAGTTATATGTTAATTAGTCAGAGGTAAATTTTATCTAACTAAAGCAATTGTTGATTTAAAAGTACAGAACAGAAATTATTTTGTTATAATAACGAGAGATCAACATGGAAGATTGGATTTATCCAAGTGTGTAGCCTTGTTAAATAAAGTTATTATTATTATTATTACTATTAATAATAATATTATTATTAATAATTTATTATTATTATTATTACAATGTATTTTATTAACAGGGTATTTCAGTTCTATTCTAATCTATTTTTCACATACATTATAAGTAATTAATAAAGACTATGTTCTGTTATGTTATGTTCTGTACAGTACAAACTGTTATTCAAAAGTTCAAACTGTTAAATGAGAAGTCAAAAACATTGTTTATACATTTATAGTAAAAAATGGTTTAATAGTATTGGTAGTATGTTTGGTGTTACTGGATTTATCATTCACTATAATACAATGAGGCAAGCAAGATTTCGATTGTCGGAAATTTTCAAGAATTGTCTAAAGTATTTGATATATATTGGTGTATATGTGACACAGATTTTATTGCAAAATGATTGAGGAAAAACACATCGATGACCTTGGAAACATTATGAATGAGGGCGTAGAAGAAGCTTCATACACATAGTATCTTTTCGTCTGATGAAGTTGAGGCACATATTAAAGGGGACAGTGAAAAAAGCTAAAAATAAACGTTTTAATAAACGTTCTTGTTGTTTTACGTGTGTTTGCCATTGTATTAAACTTATTTGTAAATATAAAGCGACTTAAAGACCCAATGGGTCGGTTTCAAATCTATTTATATTCTTTAATTGTATTTTAATCATGCATAAGTTAATTGAACGAATGTCACTGTAATAAACAAATCATTAATCGATAAGCTGCAAAAAGTACTTAGAAAAAGCTGTAAAATGAAATACGACACATCTAGAAATGAACATAGAAAAAAGCTTCGAACTTAAAAGGGACTGAAAAGGGGACATATACAAAGCTGTAAACAGAAAAATGACATATACAAAAAACAACACACACAGTCACACAGACAAGCTGTACTTACCTATATATGTACAAAACAACTTCAGGTTAATACTGATTTGATGATGAAGTATATATTGATTAATCCTCATATTATTAATTCCTAAAATGCCTGCTATACAACAACAACGACAACACTTTATAACACTCTGTCATATTTCCATCAAAACAACATAACACTATAACACTACCCTATATTTCCTTAAACATAGTTCTGACACTAGAAACAACAGTCATTATGGTGTATACATAACATTATATGTACGTAGTTCCGGTCTGCTCTGGTCTGTTCAGTTCAACACTAAATATAATTGTTACACAAGCAAACATAAATCCTAGCTATTTTGTTTAGATTTATCGTAAATAAGTATTTATTATTATGTATAGAACAGCCCGATTTGTTTTGTAAAATAAATCAGCTTAATTGTAGATCTACACTTTTTATAACATTCACAGTAATTTCTTCACAATGTATTAAAATCTATCCAATCCTTTTAAATTAGGCAACAATACTGTAACACGCCTACAATACCAAGATTAAATCGTTTACCACTGAAAAGAAAAATCCAAATAACTAAAATGTAAAAAATATAAATCGCATAATTCGACTAAAGTTCCATATCCTTTATTTCTATTACAGAAATCGTGCGGATCTTTTATACGGATACCTGTTCTTTAAGTGTACAGATTAAATAAAACATGCACTAAATCGTCCTTACTATATGTTCAATGAAGCATTAAGCTTGTTTTAATGTAACTAATGGCTTCAAATTCTAGCATTGTTACAAAAGTTAGTATTGGGACGGTTTTGGAAGTTTAAATAAATACTTAAACTTTAACTGTAAGGTGTATATATGTATATAAATCTAAACCAATGAGATCAACTTATTCTTATATTTTACCTATACGGAATACCTCAGTATTATTATAATAGAGTATATATATAGTTTAAGCTAAATCATGTTTTAGTCTTTTTAGTTAAATATTAATCACTGACCAAGCGTTAACGATCCATAAAACAATTCAATAAAACGATTCAAATAACTTATTCACAAATATTCAAATGAACGTATCGGTTAAAAGGTCAACACTGGTTTTGGGACTAAGTCTATTGTCTGGCACTGCCATCATTTCAACGCTGGATTGAATTTAACATGTTTTCATTCATACATTATTTGGTATGGAATTTATTTCAGATAGGCACGAATCTGAGTACTGCCACGCAATCGTCCTTGGTTTAGCCTATGCCATGATTGTAGCGGTTTAATTTAGCATGAACCATTGCCATGTAAGAAACCATTTTTAATACAAATATCGAAATATAAACCATTAATTCTCACCCCGTTATAAATTGGGTGGAAATATGAACATATTTTTTAATAGTGTGTCTACTATATTCATTTCAAGAGTCTTAAAAGTACTTAGCTCATAAAATATATTTTTGACTATGTTTGATACACAGGTGATTATATCAAAATGATAAAGTTACTCATATCTGTAGCATGTTCAATTACCCTAAACGTTCCAAAACGTTCCGTAACGATACATTCAGAACTCCTCGGCCATTTATTATTGAGTTATTACCCATAGTCTCGAAAATGGTGTAAATTTTTATTTGCCCTTACAACGTAGCAGTTATATAACTAAAATCTGACATAGTAATAACATTTGAAATACAATTAGATACCAGTTTGTGAGAACTTTTCTGTGGTCTTATATTTTAGCATAAGGGAACTCGACCCTAATCATAACATCTTAAGCGACATTTCGTACGGAAGTTCTTTACCATTACCTGTGGTTTTTGTAAGTCTATATTGTATATAACATTGTACACATGTATTCAGTACTCGTATATTGAGAAAACTATGTGCAGTGTACAATAATTTAATTATTGCATTTAGTACTTATGCGCTTCGTAGTTGTTGAGCCTATTATTTATTTATACCAATGCATATTGAAAACAATGGAGTTTTTTTGACACTTTAAAACATGGACAATGCATAAAGTTTTACGCCAATATATACAAAACAACACATACAGTTGTATGATTTCATTGTATTTATAATAGTAGTTTTGCATTTTGAACTAATACTTAAAGCACAATAGCTTTAACTACTATATGCATCTATATTTGTAACCCGATTAATGAAACCCAAGACCTCTCGAGTCGTAAGCGGACACTTCACCATGTCGCCATAAAGCTAGATTGAAGGCAAGGGAGTACAAGTGCCGTATTATACCTCTGCTACACACACCCCTCCTTAACAGAATTCGTCCTCGAATTCTTGGAGCTTGACTGTCTTTGGGACTATCTAAGGGTACAATCACGTAATTCCTAGTGGGTTAATTACGTTGGGCTTGAACAAACAGTTGGAGTCTAAATGGTCAGTCCTTCAAAACTTGTACTGGTTACATATTTTTGACATAAAAATGTTATTTTCATTATTATATATGTAATTAGCTGAACGACTCGTAGCAGTTTGCCGTTTTGAATTTATTATTTATAACAACTATTTGATCATACATATTTGTACGTTCGATTTATGCAGCAGTGTTTTGCTGCTGTTAGTGTATAATATTGCATATAATTGGTCGCATGGGCCCCTGACTCTCCGCTTACGCTTCATAATGAATATGTACAACTCGTAAATAAAAAAGACTCAGCAAAACATTATTTCATATAAAATAGCGTAGGTGTAAAATGCATCTTTATCAAATTAGTTGAACGTTGAAAGCATACTTGTATCTAAAAAGCGGTATCAAAGGCTTGCCGATTATAAAACATTTTGAGTAGAATTTTAATAGCAGTATTTGTAGATATATACAGCATAGCATTGAACCTTTTTCATAAAGTCAATTACCCATAACCTTTACTGCAAGATCTTTATATTAAACACTTCAATATAATCAGATAGTTTTAATGTTTGTGTTGTGCAAATAAAACAGAAGCAAACTTAATACAAATATTAAACAAAGTTCAATTTTTTATATAATAGAGAAACTTTTAAGACAACTTTTTGGACTTAAAGCAATCGAGAAAAAGGTTTAAACGAGCGTTATTCTCTCATTTTAAGAACGAACCCTAATTAAAGAATTCTGGCTTTTATTTATGAGCGTGAACGTTTCAAGGACACGCAAGAACATGCATAATATTTGTAAATAAAACTTTTAACCTATTTTTTGGTATTCTTTACCCGTCAACACAATGATTCCTTCATATCAATCATGTTTTAAAATCTTTTAAGTCTTATAGATTTCGTTTACAATAAGGGGTATATAATTTTAGTGCGTCTATTGCTATAAATGGACAAAACAATAAATTAATAAAAGTCTAACAATGTTTTAGGTAAATATTTGTCAATTCTAGAGTCCCTTTTTTCATTTATCGTATATTTACCATGTTCTTAATTATAGCTCCATGAGTGTGCTTTTTAATATTTCAACAAGTTATGAAAAATATACGTAAGTCAATAGCTGTGTAGTTTCTGAAACATGGAGTCAAACATTGACTTTAAGCAGGCTAAATTATATTATATAGAAATTGATAATATAACTTTATACATATACTGTACCCTAGGGTTTATGTAACACATTCAACAGAAATCAGTATCCGGTTACAGTACGTTCTGTTCTTTTCAATCCAACGTGTATGAAATGTAGCCAATAATTTCCGATAATTATTATCCGCCAGTGTCGTTAAACACTCAAATATCCGTTCACATAAAACATAAAATACTCAACCTCTTTACGTTAAAAACCAATTTATATTCACAAATAAGTTTTTTTCTCAATCAGCGAGAAAAGATACAATCATAAAAAGACGCATTTAAAATTCCTTAGCGTCAAAAACTTTAAATTTGACGAGAATTCCTACGACGTCTGTATTTATACGTGCACCGGTTGATTATAAAACCGCGTATCCGGAATTGATGTAAAACAATTTGTCACAGCTACTAAATCATTCATTCTACTTGGAAACGACTTGCTAGACTACGATCTACAAGTGTAGTACAGTAGATATTGATCTAAATTATGAACAAGTTATTGGATTTTACTTGCTGGGTAAAAGTCTGTAGGTTTTATTAAATTAACTCCATAGTAAGGACTTGTAAAACAAACGATTGAATCGTAATAATAAATGAATATAAAAGATATATGTTTGGAAGTTCAGATGGTGCTTCATTGCCCTGACTTCCGTTAGTAATTATATGTATATATTGTATATATATTATGTATATTGGACTTACGTCCTTTTGGTAGTATTGTCCTTTTTTTCTCAACTGTCAAAGCTTGAATAATTTCACGGTGACTGAATGCATTGTTTTTGTACTGGTGGCCGAATTGTTATTAAAAATATCTTGACTAAAACATATCATATGGCACAAGCAGCTTTACTCGATCATAATACACACTTTCGGAATCTCATGGATGTATTACGACTATAACAAACGCATTCACCGTGTAATTATTCATGCTTTGACAGTTAAGAAAAAACGAACAATAATTTGAGCAAAACTTTGTAAACTGAATTATCATGTTCTAGTATACGAGAACTATTAGTAAAGTAGTAAATGTAGTGCGTGTGACTCAATGATAGAAATAATCTGTGTCCGATCCCTACTAATGTAATTAAGGGATCGAAAGGTTCAGAGTTCAACCCATAGAAATGTAAATAAGGGATTGAGAGGTCACGGGTTCAAACCCTAGAATTGATGTATTAGGTATTGTGTGGTCACTAATTCGAACCCTAGCGATGTGATAAAGAGATCGGGAGGTCATAGGTTCGAACCCTATCAATCTTCACCTTCTTCAAGGCCTTTCTGATGCAATGACCCACTGTGACTGTTATATGTAATGAATGTGAGACACGAACAGAGTGTACTGGTTAAAAGGTTATAAAAACAGCGACGACTTCTGCATAAGTGCATGATCTGCCTTGAAAGTCTTCGAGAAAAAGACGGAGGCGATGCCGACTGGTTGCTGGTTCCACGGTCAGAACTCAGATTGTAGAAGTGATGAATGCTGAATAACTGTATATGTCTATTCTGCAGTATAGCAAAAAATACAAAATACAATGTCTCCGCTTAGCCTTGAAATGACGATAATAATGAATGATAGAAACAAGTATACAAAAAATGAAACCATTATCTAAATATCTATACTTATCTTAATTGCATCAACAAACGTTCTCGGATTTTCAAGGTTCTCACAGTAATGACAAAAAATCTACACAGCATGATATCACTACAATCAACAAGCTATACAATGCACATAAGCACGCTGGGTAAAAAATTGTAACAGTAATCTTGATTCCAATTTGTTTTGCTATATAACAAGTTCAGGGAACAAGTTTTACATAGAAGCAACGACATTATCTGATATCATGCTGTGATGATAATAATACAAATAAATTATATCATGATGCATGAACATTGAACAATGAAATAAATTGCATTTTAACAATATAATTATCAGTGATTGTTCCCAAAATTCGCCAAGAGGGGCGTGGGAGGTGATATATACCCGTTGTAATTACTGTTCCCAGATAGGAGAGGGGGTATATACACCTGGTTAGTCTTAACAATAAATTACAAATTTAAGTACTTAAGTTAAGATTTAGAATTATATTTCCATGGGTATCTCAGAACGAATTTGGGTTGTACCCCCTTGGAAAAATTCTGAATCGGCGACCGAAGTCCTGTTTTTACTTTGAATCATAAGAGTATAAAGTTGAATCCTATCCAGAAACGTATAACTTTATAATATTGTAATATCAACATTAACTCATTTCTTACACATATCATATGGTCACAAAAAGGTATGAGCTTATTTATATCATTGAGCAAGAAATTTCCTGCGAATGCTTCTCATTGAGCAAGATTTTTTTTGCGATTGCTTCACTCTACCCAGGGTACCCGCAAGGTTGTATGAATGAACATTAGCAGTGTAAACGACTCCAAAAGGAGATAGATGGAAAGTTTAGCCCAGTAACCGGGGGATTTAGCTGTAGAAAGCTCGAATCTATAAAAAACAATTACAAAGACATGCAAATAATTTCTGATGTATATGCTTACTGCAAATCTTTTAGATTAGTGTTATCATATAAACTCTCTCTTATTATCACATATTAAACATTACATTACATTACATGTATAGGGATGAAAAATGGACTAGAAAATATGGTACGTTATAGCCAAGTGTATTCAATAACCGAGTATGTTTATTGTATCATTATCAAAGGGAGGTAATAACTAACTCTTGTATTTTTTATGTTGAATAATTCTGTAAGGACAAATTGTTTATATATCTAATCAATGCAAAATGATAAACCGTTCTTAATCATTAAAAATATACCATGGGTTGTAAAAGTAATTTGTTACTGTGATTAGCATTAAGGAAATACTGTATTAAAAGTATACGTATTGATTCTATTCAACCATTGTAAAACATTTAATTTATTATTAATGCAATGTGTGCCTCTATAGCTCAGTGGTAGAGCACTGGTCTCGTAAACCAGGGGTCGTGAGTTCAAACCTCACTGGAGGCAAATATTTTATTTGTTTGTACTTAAAGTATATTTAAATAATCTTTCTCCCATTTACGTATTGCAGCTTAAAATACTGCATATCTTATCAGGTTATAAATAATTATTATTTTTTGTTCCTGGGTATATCTATATGTATACTTATTCGGTATTAACCATGATCAACCCCCTGTTGTTTTTACTTTTGATATAACATCTTATTTGAGACTGACATACATGCAGTATTGTTCAATTCTATTCAAATGCCAGTGACGTTTTCTTAAACTCCGCTGATTTAAACATAATTTTATAAATCTTGAGTACAGTTATGCAGTAGTAAATACTCAAATCAGCGGGATCAATGTATGTGACACTGTAAGTGCAACACTGCAACATACCACACATCATAGAACAATTCCTTTCATTATTGTAAGGTTTTTACAGCTAACATGATTCAACGGAAATTTAGAAAGTATCATGAAATAATTATCTACAAGCTTTATATTTTGTACTCTGGAAAAGGTCTGTGAAGTTAGCTATCTATTGTTTATTCTCTATTCAAAAGTCTATTCGCACAATAGACAGCTATGTATTGAGAAATCTATTCATTCAGAAATCTATTCGCATTTACTGTATACATAGACATAGGCAAGTTCAAAAATATGTACAAAAATCTGTTCACAAAATGCCAAAAAACAGCTGTCTATTAGGAAGTCCATTCAGAAGTCTATTCGAAAAAAACAGTAATGCAATGAAACGGATTTAAAAGTCTTTTCATGGAATACGTAAAGAGGGAAATGTCCATTCAAAAATCTATTCAGAAGTCTTTTCAAAAAAAGCCAGTAATACAATCAAACAGATTTAAAGTCTTTTCGTGGGATACGTAAAGAGGCAATTGTCCATTCAAATGTCTATTCCGAAGTCTATTCGCAAAATCATGTATATGCATTTAGAATGAGGGTGAAGTCTTTTATAGAATTTCGAATAGAGAGCTGTCCATTCAAATGTCTATTCAGAAGTCTATTCGCAAAATCTGGTTAATGCGTTCAGAATGAGTCAGAAGTCTATTATGCAGTAGCGAATACACAGCTATCCATTCAAAAGTCTATTCAGAAGTTTATTTGCAAAATCATTCATATGCATTAAGAATGTGTCTGATCTTTTATACAGTTGCGAAAAGATATATGTCCGTTCAAATGTCTAATCAGAAGTCTATTCGCAAAATCATGTATATGCATTCAGAATGAGGGTGAAGTCTTTTTAAGAATTTCGAATAGAGAGCCGTCCATTCAAATGTCTATATTCAGAAGTCTATTCGTAAAATCTGGTTAATGCGTTCAGAATATGTCAGAAGTCTACTATGCAGTAGCGAATACACAGCTTTCCATTCAAAAGTCTTTTCAGAAGAATTGCAATATCATATAAATGCATTAAAAATGTGTCTGAAGTCTTTTATAAAGTTGCGAAAAGATATATGTCCATTCAAATGTCTATTTAGAAGTCTATTTGCAAAATCATGTATAAGCAAGGTCGGAATCCCATTCAGAAGTCTATTCGAAAAAAAAACAGTAATGCAATCAAACAGATTTAAAAGTCTTATCGTAGAATACGTTAAGAGACAAATGTCCATTCAAAAGTCTATTCAGAAGTTTATTCGCAAAACCAATTAATGCAATCTGAATAAGCAAGATGTTTATTCCCATATTGTCAGGGACAAATGTCTTTTCGGATATCTATTTTCAAAATCATATACATTGTATATGCTTTAAGAATGTGTTTAAAGTCTATTTTTAAGTTGGGAATCGACAGATATCCATTCAAATGTCTATTTGCAAAATCATATATAGACATAAAAAAATGTGTCTGCAATCTATTATAAAGTTGTAAATAGACAGATGTCTATTCAAATGTCTATTCAGAAGTCTATTCGCAAAATCTGGTGAATGCGTTCAGAATGAGTCAGAAGTCTATTATATATTTTCGAATAGAGAACTGTCCATTCAAAAGTCTAGTAAAAAGTCTATTCGCAAAATCATATATATGCATAGTGAATGTGTCTGAAGGCTGTTATAAAGTTGCAAATAGACAGATGTCCATTCAAATGTCTATTTAGAAGTCTTTTCGCAAAATCTGGTAATTGCATTGAGTCAGATGTCTATTACAGAGTTCGAATAGAGAGCAGTCCGTTCAAAACTCTATTCAAATGTCTATTAAAAAAATCTGGTAAATGCGTTCAAAATGAGTAAGAAGTCTATCACACAGAAGCGAATACACAGCTGTCCATTCAAAAGTCTATTCAGAAGCCCATTGCAACATAATATAAATATATGCATTAAGAGTGTGTCTGAAGTCTATAATAAAGTAGCGAATAGACAGATGTCCTTTAAAAGGTCTTTTCAAAAGTCTATTCACAAAATCTGGTGAATGCGTTCATAATGTGTCAGAAGTCTATTATAGAGTTTCGAATACAGAGCTGTCCATTCAAAAGTCTATTCAGAGGTTCATTTGCAAAATCATGTCTATGCATTCAGAATGAGTCAGAAGTCCTTGATAGAATTTCGGATAGAGAGTTGTCCATTCAAAAGTCTATTCAGAAGTATATTCCAAAAAACGTCAGTAATGGTATCAAACAGATTAAAAAGTATTTTTGTGGAATACGTAAAGAGACAAAAGTTCATTCAAAAGTCTATTCAGAAGTTTATTCACAAAAACATAGTTATGCAATCTGACTGTGCAAAATGTTAATTTCTTGAATGCTAAGCGACAGATGTCCATTCAAAAGTCTATTCGGATCTCTTTTTATAAGTCTTATCGCGAATATATAGCTATGCTTTAGATTGTTCCTAATGTTCATTCGTGGGGTGTGAATAGACAGCTGTATATTCGGAAGTCTTTTCAGAAGTCTATACGAAAAAAGTCTATTCAGAATTGAGAGGTTTATTCGCAAAATCATTCATATGCATATAGAATGTATCACAAGTCTATAATTGAGTTGCGCATAGACAGCTGTCCATTCAAATGTCTATTCAGAAGTCTTTTCGCAAGATCATGTGTATTCATTTAGAATGTGTCACAAGTTTATTATTGAGTCGCGAATTGACAGCTTTCCATTCAAATGTCTATTCAGTAGTCTAATAGCAAAATCATGTGTATGCATTTAGAATGTGTCACAAGTCTATTATAGAGTTGCGAATCGACAGCTGTCCGTTCAAATGTCTATTCAGAGGTCTATTCGCAAAATCAAGTAAATGCATGCACATTGTGTCAGAAGTATATTCTGGAATTGTGAATAGACAGCTATCAAAGTATATGGCAATTCAGAAGTCTGTTCGCAAACAGTTGTTTGCATTCAGAATGTTGCAGAAGTCATTTTATAAAGTTTCTTTTTGTAAAGTGTTAAATAGACATGCATATTTAATGTGTCGGAATTATTTTCTTGGTTTGTGAATGGACATGCTCTTATAAGCAGGTCTACTTTTTCTATTGAAAGTAAGAATTCTATTTTTCTCCAGGTAGTAAACCTTCTCTCGGTAGCTGAATTACTTCTTTCAGTAAATCAGGTCCATCGGACTTTACTACTGGCATTCATGAGATTAATTCTCAAAATTATTTGGTCTACCTTTTTCATTTCGGTTACAAGGTAAATACCATTATGTATACTACAAGCACGAACCTGTGAGAGAACACCAAGATTGACGTCACGCTGCAGCACCGTCAAAAGAATTTACCAAAATGGCGTAAAATTGTGTTTCTTATAAAACAAAAGTAATCATTTTGACAGGCTTAATCACTTAAAGTAAATTGGTGACAAAGTAGTTTTGTTTGGCGCTTATGAAATTCAAAGGTTTGTACCTCCAAACTTCGAAATATTAGCATGATTGTCTCAAGGAATTGCGCGTCCTCGAATAGAACCAGCACTGGTTACCGAATTTGCATTTGCACTTGTATAATCTACGGTACCAGTAATCTTGTTTGAACCAGATTTTACCAGCTCGATTTGGTTAACAGAATCTGCTAGAAAACGACGATATGAAAAGGCAAATTCGACCTTCAACTAAAATTGCGAAAATATTCGGGAGATTCATACATGTTTAAGGGAGTTAAAAAACTTACTCAGTTCAGGCAAAACCACGCAAACTTCAGTAGACTTGGCAGGTCTATAACAATTACATCTAAAACATGCTGAATGTAAAAACAAAATTTTGCGAATAGACTTCTGAAATATGAATGGACAGATGTCTATTCACAACTCTATTATAGACTTGTGACACATTCTAAATGTATATAAATGATTTTGTGAATAAACGTCCGATTAGACTTTTGAATAGACAGCTGTCTATTCGCAAGTCTATAATAGGCATGTGACACATTCCTAATGAATATATTCAGAATTTTGCGATTAGACTTCTGAATAGTCATTTGAAAAGACAGTTGTCTTTTCGCTACTCTTTGAATACATGTAGACTTCTGGCAGATCTAAAGGCATTAAATTGATTTTGCGAATAGACTTCTGAATATACTTTTGAATGGACAGCTCTCTATTCAAAACTTTTTAATAGACTTCTGATTCATTCTGAACGCATTTAGTCTGTTTCCAATGGTTAAAAAAATGGGTTCAAAAAAAAATTATACTATACTTAGTTATAATGGTTTTATTTTGAACTATGGACCTTGTAGTTAAAAAAAAGTATCATCCTCAATTTTTCATGTCATTATTTCGGCGGCCATCTTGGATTTCAAAATGGCCGCCATGAAAACAATAAGAATACAATATTATTGTATAGATGCTCATAACTTTTTTTATTAATGCTCAGATTTTGTTCATACTTGATCAAAATGACCACATGATTAAACCCTTAAATTTTAAATATCTAAAGGTGACTTTGATCCTATATGACCTTGACCTTCAAGGTCACATGTAAAAATTGTATTATTTTGATCGAATGTATTATGTATACATTCTTTTTTTTCTGAGTTTTATATTCTTTTGAACTAATGAATGGTTTATTTCAATGTTAAATCATTTTTAAACAGAAAAAGTATCCTCCTCAAACTTTCATGTTATTATTTTGGCGGCCATCTTGGATTTCAAAATGACCTCTATGAAAACAATGCATATACAATATTTATGTAATTTGTTCATTACTTTTTTATTTATGCTCATGCTGTATTCATACTTAGACACAAAACCTGCAATGATAAGCCCTTACTTTTGGAAGGTATATATGTGACTTGATCCTTTGTGACCTTGACCTTTCCCAAGGTCAAAGGTCAAAATATTGCTAAATTTGATAAAATATGAGGTGTATACATGATTTTTTGTGTCACTAAGGTTCTTTGGAACTTATGATTGGTTTATTTCAATGTTTGATCATTTTAAATCAGGAAAAGTATTATCCTCAATTTTTCATGGTTTTATTTTTGGAGCTATTCTTGATTTCAATATGGCCACCATAAAAACAAGACTACATGTATAATCATTAATGTAAATAAAAATCCTTATTGTCTAATTTATTTTTAGATTGTATTGATAAGTTTGGGAGATAAAAATGTGACCTTGATCCTTTATTACCTTGACCTTCACCAAGGTCACAGGTGGATTTTTTGCTCAATTTGATCAGAGGAATCTTGTAAACATGTTTATTTTACAGTGTCGAGCATTCTTTTGAACTTAATAATTGTTTTATTTCAATGTTTTATCATTTGTGAAGAGGAAATATAATAATTTATCATACCCAATCACTCATTGTATTATTCTGGCAACCATTTTGGATTTAGATTTGGAAACCTTCGTAAGGCATTAAAGTGTTAACATATATTTAAGGATTGAAATAATAGAAAACTGACTTTCATCGAAAAATAAATGTCATTTTGATGATATCTAATTTGCATAAGTGCTGAAGTGTAACTATTAAACATATTATTAAGTACATGTACATGAATAAAAACCTTAATTTTTTTGTATAGACACTTAACGTTGAGCCATTATGACCTTGTCGATGAAGGTCTTATGTAAAAAAATGTAGAGGGAATAGTTTGGTTGGTATAATCAGAATATCGCTTATTGGTTTTTTAATACAAAAGTTTATTCAGCCTTAAACATTTGAGTTTGCAACAGTGATGTGTGATTTGAACTGTCATGATCAGGAAAGGGATAAACTTATGTGGTAGTTTCAAAGATCTATATATTAAAGATCGTTTTCATTGTATTGGTTTTACTCTAAACAGGCATTATTTGATTTACATTGGCTACTTGTAAAACAAAGAATTGAATTTAAAATATTGACATATATGCATAACTGCTCAGTTGGAAACGCTTCTGGGTATCTGATGGAACTCCTGTCCACTAAGACTTTCACACGAACACTAAGGAACTCAGCATCGTCAGCAGGGTGCTATAAGGTTCCTCATAACAGTAGAAAAACATTTAATGACAGAGGGTTTCAGATAGCAGGTCCACAGCTTTGGAACATCTACCTCTCGGGTTGAGACAATGTAATTCTATTGATGTTTTCAAAAAAAGACTAAAAACCCATTTATTTCAAAGATATTTTCAATAGTTTCTCATGTATACATTGTAACTATGTTTAAAATTAGTTGTAATTGTATAACGCCATTGAATATGTTTTTTTTAATGTAGAAATAGGCGTTTAAGAAAATAAAACAAGTTTAAGTTTTTAAGAAAAAATGAGTTATTATTCAATTGCACGTCCACAATTGACGAAATAAACATATGTTTGATTGTCTATAGTACTGCAAAACCCCGGTAAACAGATGGACCCCCAGTGTCATAAACAATTGTGTCTAGGTTTTTTATCTTAATTATCTGTCATTTATGTCCAGATCTTAAGGAAACTGTATACAATGATAGCATACCATTTGAAAAGCCGAATTATTAAATAAACCTAACCCCACCTTGCTTCATTATAAGATTGTTGCCATCTTATTATTTGCTATAAAGTATTATTAGTATATTTTAGTGCTAATTTTGGCCAGGCATTTATGAAGCTTTACACCACGAATGTTTATACTATGAAATGATAATAATTTGCAATAACTTTGTCTGCTTCTTGCTTAATGTTTGATTATTGCCATTTATCTATCTTTCAGTAAACAATTCATGTTATAATTTTTTCCTCTATGTTGCTTTAGTTGCTGTAAAAAACAAAAAAGAACATGCTGTATTCTTACATAAATGTTTTTCAATTTACCTTCACATGGTAAAACTGGCTTGAATGTGGTTTCCACTTTTAACCACTGTCTATACCATGATCATTTTGGTGAAATCATATAATAGATTTTAGTAGTGATAAATTTCACATGTGATTTCATATAACCAAATACACCATCAGTTTGGGGTAAAAAATGGAATATTATTCTGACGTGGACCGTATAAACGTTGCATCTAGAACAATTGCACTATACAAAAATGTTTAAAAAACTACTCTGGAATACCAACAATTCCTTAGCTGTGACAATATGACAATGACATGGCCTGTGGTATACATTATATTTTTAATGCGCCTAATAACTTTATGCAGAATTTTAGTGGCAGATATTGAACCTTTAAATTCTGATAAAATGAAAGGACCCAGATACATGTAAGTCATGGTCGTGTACATACATGTATAAATATTTTATAATATTTCCAACTTGAACTTCGTGTCACAGTTTGAATAATTAAACCACAGTAAGATTATTTCAAGTACATGTTTTCAATACATTTTAACATTTGTTTAAACATGTAATTTTCAGATTGTTATAAAAACGAACATTATGACACATAACTACAAAACAGGTTCAAGTAAAAACGAACCGGTTACACATATAAAATTTGTATTGCAATATAAACTTGTACAACCGGTAACCGTTACACCCCTACAAAATACCATAACTAATTGGCATTCAATTTAAGTTAAAAATCTGCCAGTCCTATATTCCCTTAACAGCCGTCTGGCTGATAATATCTTGTAAAACAGAACAGACACTTTGTTAAAGGGCTTGAGCAATACTCATCATCCAAGTAAATACCCACCTCTTTCACTTGAAAAAGATAAAACTAACAGAAATGGCACTGTGTACCAATCATAATTGTCCTTTACATGTAAATTAAGTTTGATAACATGGCTGCCATGTTTTAGTCAGTGAATGTTTTAGTAGATCAATTGAAAGACATATGTTTATTTCATTTTTGTTTTGTTAGAAAACGTTTTCAACCATAACTGACTGACAATCTATTTTAGACGAGGAAGTTCTATTTAAACATGATGGGGACATGCTGTTCCAAATTGTATGTATTAGTATCTAAGTCATTTATGTATGTATACAGCTGTTAGTGGAGCAGAGATGTGGCCTTACTGTGTTTGTTTATTCATGACCTTGCATTCTAGTTTTGGCTTATGGTAAATCTGAATTGGTCGGACGCATTAGAGAATGTGTCTATTTATGACTGGAGACCTCTTGGCTCTTGCAGGAGATGAGATAGCCTTAAACCTGGGAAGAGAAGATCTCACATTAACACATTTTATGTTGTAGACAAGACCCTCGATTGCCACCACTTTTAACTCCATGTTAACTTCCATCTAATTTAAAATAACTTTGAATAAGTTTAGGTGCACAGACAGTTTAAGGCAACTTTTATACATATCTTCAGTGCAAAATACATGTATGTCAAGCATTTTTTCATGTCACACACTTATAGTATCCTTGTAAATACATTTAAACATGCTTGTCATCTATGATAGCATTTATATAATTCAATCAAATACATGATGAAGGCCTATACAAAAAGCCTTGATTGTTATACATCATGTAACATGTATAAATATGTGAAGAATGTTGTTGTGCAAAGCTAGAATTACATCAATTAGTTTTTCCATTGTATTAAGTTCAATTCTTACTGTACAATGGGGTCAATGAATACAGAAAAATGGGGCAAAATGGAAAAATGACACAATTACAGTAACTGAAAAGTACTAGCATTTAAGACCTCATTTTGGGAAGTTGTAACTGAACGCAGTGGAAATTTTAGGCTGAAAAGAGCAAAAAATGCATTTTTGCCCCTTATGCTCTACCTCAGTGTTGCCATGGTAAATAGAATAAGGGTCCAAAAGAAATTGTTCTAAAGTTCACACACCTATGGAATACCTTTGCCAAGTTGCATTCAAAAAGTAATGAAAAAGAGCATCTTGAAATAGCTTTATTGCATTACCTAAATTGTAAAAATATGGACAAGTTTCACCCATGCCCCAAGCAGAAAAGGGTTAAATGACTATAATTTATGAAGTAATTTGTCTTAATTTGTTTTATTTCTAACCTTTTGCTCTGAGAATATTTAAACTAGTGTGTATAACTTAAAATTTTCAACAAGATGTAGGAAAAAGGGAATCAATGTTTTTTAACTATGGCGGCCATTTTGAATAATAAAAAATGATGTAATATATCCACAATAGGTATATTATCATTGAAAATGTTCTAAACATTATTTAACTTCTATTATAATTCATTTGCATTCAAAATCATTAATACATGCAACCGTTAAGTCGTCTTTTATGGATAAGTACAGTAAAAATTGGCGGCCATTTTGAAATTCAAAATGGCTGCCAAACCGGAAGTGTGAAAATTTGAGGATGATACTTTTTTTACTCAGCACATTTCACTCTTTGAAAAAAACATACTTTATAAAAGTATAGTATGATTTTTTTTTAATTCACCATTCGCCATATACTAATTCACCAGATTTTGCGAATAGACTTCTGAATAGACATTTAAATGGACAGCTCTCTATTCGAAACTCTAAAAAAGACTTCTGACTCATTCTGAACGCATTCACAAGAATTAGCGAATAGACTTCTGAATAGACATTTGAATGGACATCTGTTTATTTGCAACTTTATTATTGATTACAGACACATTCATAATGCATATATATGATTTTTCGAATAGACTTCTGAATAGACTTTGAATGGACATCTTTCTATTCGCTACTTCATAATATACTTCAGACATATTCTAAATGCGTATATACATATGATGTTGCGAAAAGACTTCTGAATAGACTTTTGAATGGACATCTGTGTATTCGCTGCTGTATGATAGACTTCTGACTCATTCTGAACGCACTTACCAGATTTTTCGAATAGACGTCTGAATAGACTTTTGAATGGACAGCTCACTAATCGAACTCTATAATAGACTTCTGACTCATTCTGATTGCATTCATCAGATTTTGCGAATAGACTTCTGAATAGACATTTGAATGGACATTTGTCTATTCACAACTTTATAATAGATCACAGACACATTCTTTATGCCTATATATGATTTTGCGAAAAGACTTTTGAATAGACATTTGAATGAATATCTGTCGATTCCCTACTTATTAATAGACTTCAGACACATTCTTAAAGCATAGATATGATTTTGCGAATATATATCCGAATAGACTTTTGAATGGACATATTTCCCTGGCATTCTGGGAATAGACATCTTGCTTATTTAGATTGCATAACTACGTTTTTGCGAATAAACTTCTGAAAAGACTTTTGAATGGACGTTTGTCGCTTTTCATATTCCAAGAAAAGACTTTTAAATATGTTTGATTGCATTACTGGTTTTTTTCGAATAGATTTCGGAATAGACTTTTGAATGGACAATTTTCTCTTTATGAATTCATTGAAAAGACTTTTTAATATGTTTGATTGCATTACTTACTTTTTTTCAAATAGACTTCTGAATAGACTTTCGAATAGACAGCTGTCTTTTCGGCATTATGTGTACAGATTTTTGTACAGATTTTTTAACTTACCTATATCTATGTATACAGTAAATGCGAATAGATTTCTGTATGAATAGATTTCTCAATACATAGCTGTCTATTGAGCGAATAGACTTTTGAATAGAGAATAGATAAAAGATAGCTAACTTCACAGACGTACCCCGATTTCAATTGGAATTTTTTTCAGCATTTAAGTCCAATCGTAAATTAAAAATTGTATAGGACCATATTGTCGTCTGCTTCCAAGGTTTTCATGCTTTTTATTGATTCAAAATTGGTTTTGTGGTACATGAGCTGAAAAGCGGGAATGGGCTCGCGCTTCTTATGCGAAAATCCCACGTTGTCAGTTCTGGAGTAAATCGTTGATATGCACAAGGAAAAGTCAAGAAATGGCTCGAATATCGCTCCAAGATTGAGAAATTGCCATAGGTCTTAAGCCAAGCGATGCAGGATAAGATTACTTATTGCTATTTTTCTGTTAAATCAAAGCAACTAGAAACCTTCCCATAGCAGCGTATGCACGACAAACCGTTTTGCAACGATTAAGTAACATAAAACCATTCAAGCAGACGAGAGTATTGTGCTATATACATATTTCCGTTATCGATCGGACTCAAATGTTGAAAAATTTGCATTTCCAACGATATTGAAATCGGGGTACTTAGGAGTTTCGTAAAGTATAGTAAGTAGTCTAATAGGTGGTAACTTTACATATCTTATCAAAGAAAAAAGGTGTTTTGAATAAAATGTATCATTTTGTATCAGCATTGTTAAATCCATTAGCAAATTATATTAAAAAGTGCGCAAGGTTAGGAATTGGCATTGGCTACGTCATTCACCTAATACGTCTATGATACCATTTAGTATGATGATTTTGACAAAAAATTATAAGTATTCATAAAGAATTATTATAGAATGTGAAACTTAATAATGAGGCATGAGTATTTTAATGATATAAACATAATTGTCTATTTTAGATTTACTTTGCGCTACATTATGCTATTCACGCTACTTTACATGATTTAGGTACATTCGGAACATCCTCGGCTACATTCATGAAAGATCGAGGGTGTTCCGAATGGATTTAGGTAACCGCAAACTCCCCGCAGCGGTTATCTCCCTTTATCAAATCAATAACCACTGCCACCACAAGTAAAATTCGTCTCTCAGAGAGCCGAAAAAACTTTTTTCATCTTTTCTTTTACAATTCAATATTTTCAATAAATTTAGTCTTCTCTTAGTAAAATATGATGTTCAAAGTACATAAAGGGAAAAAATAAATAGTATAAATAAATAACTTGTAAAAAAAACAAGATTAATTTTACCCTGACACCGGTTACCTAAAGTGCGTAAAATTGCATGATAACAAAATGTTACGCAAAGTAAATATTAAATGGATTATTGTACTTGTAATTTATTCATGAACTAAACAATTTTGGTACATAATGATATATTTCTATTTAATTTATCTTATTTCTTTCGCAGTACTTGTAATTCAACCACAATTTTTATCATTCAATGTTATTTTTCGCTACATTACGCCTAACACATTTTAGGCTGACCGTTATTGCTCGTTTAAATTTAAACATAAGTCACATGGTACTACTTGCGTCACGTGATTCATGTGAAGGCAGTGGTTAAAGTAGCAACGCGTGACGTAACCGCTGTGAGGAGTTTGAGGTAACCGATGTAAACCATTCGGAACACCCTCGACCTTTCATGAATGAATAATCTCGGAAGGATTCGTGGGGGGTCTTCACCGGATTTTGGTGATTTTACTACCTACGCGAGGCGAAGCACGTAACGGTTACACAAAATAGTTCTTGTAGTATACACACAGATCTTTGTCTAATTTATTTGTTTTAAATTGAACCTAATATTGTTCATCGGTACCATGGAAATGAGTAATTTCAAATTTACGGACTAAAAACGAAACTTCAGTCATCGCCTAAACGATCGTGTACTTGTTTACATAGTTTCAAAATGGCGCCTAAATATGTCCGAGGTTATTCGTAGCGAATGGCCGAGGATAATCCGAATGCGATGTAAACGTCAAAATTAATCTTGTTTTCTTCCTCAAATTCTTGATACTTGATGTTTATAGTTAACCATTATAGACTTGTTATTTTCGAAAGGAAGACTAAATTCAGAGAATTATATATTTAAATGTAAAAGAGAACATATTCTCCCCTTTGACGGAACAATATTTTTCTTTAATAAAGGGAAATAACCACTGAAGGGTAAGTAAACACCAAACAGCAGTTACTCCCCTTTATTCAAAGAATACCAACTGTCTAACAAGTAAATTTAGTCGTCAGAGAGCTGAATACATTTTTCTTTTTACATTTAAATATTTCAGTTAAATGTATTTTTTCCTATTAATAAACAATTGTAAATAGCACGATAAATCTTGACTTTTACGACGGTAACCTAAAATATGTATAGTGAAACGTAAAATGAACTTTAAAGGTTTTGTTTGTTTGTTTGTTTGTTGGGTTTACCGCCGTAGCAACACATTGCATAGGTCTTATAACGGCGGTCAGTCAATCTACTCACTGTTCCTGGAAAGGCTAAATCTCTGGATTTAGCTGTCAACCAACTACTAAGCACATACTTTCGTCAGTGTCTGACAACTGCCCTACATAAATAAGAAACAACGGTAGGAGAGAGGATGGCCGTAGAAATAGTTTTATAACCAAACTCTGCGAAAGTATGTCCAAAAATAGTTTGTATATGGTTAATTTGTCCTTAAATTCTATGGATGTTACGTGAAGTGTAATGATATTCTAAGGTCATACCAAAAAGTTTTTTTGCTTGGCGTTCAGTCGACTTACACATTGTCAAATAAAGACAACAGTTTTAGTTTGATTTATCGGTTATATAAGGTTGATCATTTTGCAATACCTTTTCAATTACATAATAGATCGGATTCGGACTGCAGTATAAACAATCTATAGTCAATTTTGGTTCAACTTGCAAGTAATGCGTTCATGTACATGATGTAGTTAAAACACTTTTCAAAACACAAGGTCCGCATGCGGAGACTAACATTTTGTCTTTTTGGTATGGCCTATGAATACTTTAAATGTATCCCAAATTCAAGAGAAGAATTCATCTTATCTCTAACCTTTCTAGTATAATTTGTTTATGAACGTTCCAATATGACCAACATTTTTTTGACCATTTCAAATTATTTTGCGTTACATTACGCACTTTAGACACACCGTAGAATACATGAGGCACCATTCAGAACACCCCGGCGATCATCCCGAACATCCACGAAGAAAATTGCCGAAGAGTTCCGAATGCATTGTCACATGATACCACTATCGTCACGTGGTTTGTGCTAACAGGACGTAACTCCCCGATGTGAGAATAATGGGTTTGACTTTTTTAAAAATTGCAATGATTTCGAGTACTCGATCAAAACACATCAATAGTGCCGAGAGTGACTCAAAATGATTACAGGGCCAAAGATTGTAACACTTGAGTAGAAACTCAAAATAAAAATTAAATGAAGTTATAAATTGAAACAAGGACTATGTATAAATATATACGATCCTTGACTGAAAGCAACTTACAAAACCAAGTCAGTCTGTAAGCAGTGTTTAATAGCACTTTTGTAATCTGAGAAAAAAATGAGTTTCTGAGCAAGGAGTTCATTCTCAAATGTCACAACCTCCGTCCCAGATCAAGTGGATTCTTAACCCATAAGATAGTCATATGTCTGCGTCCAACAGTTGTTTAATGACTTGACTGACATTGGTTTGTTATATCCATACGTTTCTGTATTGAACGTTGATATCAACTTGGGACGAGTTTCCTAAACATATTGCTAGCTAGCGCGTTGCCCCCTGGTACCCTTAATTTGATATCAAATGTGTATTGGTTTTGGTGTAAAAAGGGTACCAGAGGACAAAGCGCTAGCTAGCGAAATGCTTAGATCATCCTACAATTCTGAACTAAAACAACTTTCTTCGTGCCAGACTGTCGAGTGGTCGAGTGGTTAACTGTACCAGGTCAATATCAACGTTAAAATACCAACAATATAGAGATATTTAACTGTAACAAGTTCGACTTGCTATGAAGTCAATTGTACAAAACCAAACTAAAATCTCGGTTTATTCCATTGCTTCTATTGGCTTAAAATTTATTTTCACGTGGAATTGGTACAATTTCAATGAACCATGTTACATATACACGCCAAATAAACTATGACTAGCACAAGTAAGCACAAGGCAAAATAAACTAGAAATTTTGAAAGGGGTAACCCATTAAAGCATTATTACACATACCAAATGTTGATATGTACCTCCAAATACCATAATTATTATCTTTAGGGTTTCTTATACTAGTTATTTGTACCGGCTATCATGGTAACATATTCTCGTTTTGTTAACAAACAAGCTGAACAAGTTACAGTTAATTATTTCCAAAAGAGAAAAAAGACAAACAACCAGAAAGCACACCTAGTCGTGGAGCATTATATGCTCAGGTATGCTTCAAGACCATGCAGTTATAGTTTAATAAATATAAAATACATATAAATTCTGGTCTTGTAGTTTTGTCTGTAAATTGTTGTCCTGTTTCTTTACGTCTTGAAGATTTATACATATCTGTATCAAATTTGGTAACGATGATCTTATTGTATACAATCCTGTAAAAATATATAAAACAACACCATTACAAATACACTGTAGAAAATTAGAATTTCCCTTATTATGTCAATTTAAATTATATAATTATAGTGTATACATAACAAAGTTGTTTTTAAATTTCAGTTCATAACATCCTGTTAATTTCATATAATAATGCATCAATTCGAATAATAAAATCAACATACCATTACAACATAATTGTTAGTCCGGGTTACCTGCCCCATAAATCTATCGTTAATGGGTCAGGCAAAGCGCAATAATGGTGGTGCCCACAAAGGCATCTTTAGGTTACAAAAAAATCTTTGATTTTTTTTATTTCGCATTTTCGAAAAATGTTCAATTTAGTTGTAGTTCGGTATAATAGATCATTCAAAGTCGATTTTTCAGTGTGCATTTACATATAGCGAACGATTAACCAAAAATCATGACTGCAAGTTAGACACTATTCAGACCTTGACTTTTTCTCTGTAGATTATCGGATACTACTTTATTTAGCATAAATGTTACAAATTTCCTTTTATTTAAGCCTGTATAGTGAAAATGTTCACTTAAAAACAGAATTATCCGAAAGCTTGTTCAATTCATCGTGTGTCGCCATTATTCTGCTTTGTCTGACATACTTTTACTTGTCAAGGACGACTGGAAACCAGGCAATATTATTGTTTGAAAACGTTACAAAAGCCCGTTATTACCTCCCTTTGATAAGATAATGGTGAAAGATTCGTCTGGTTCCCAGTCGTACTTTGGCAGGTAAAGGCAAACCATGATAATGGCCGCGCCCTATGTAATGAATTAGATATTGGATAAGTATGTTTTCAAATATGCATTTCTCATTACACAGGCTTAAATCAAAGAATCATTGTACAAGAATTGCAGTGGATGCCTTTTTAAGTTGTTCGGTTACATTAATTTATGCAAAATAAAGTATCCGAAATTGTTACGAGACTAATCCACGTCCGAATTGTGATCACTTGTGACATGTTTTTGTTAATCGTCGGCTATATAAACGTGTAATCTGAAAATTCGAAATTGAATGTCCTATTTAGTACCGAAATCCTACTAAAGTAACTATCGTATGCAAATGATCATGCAGGATTAAGGAAACGTTAAAACCTGTATAATAACCTAGGAGGCCGCCATGATTCCCGTTTGCCTGACCCGATAACGATAGTGGTAAGGGGCAGGTAATCCAGACTTGGTGAAAGTTAGGAATTGTTTGCATACAGTGCCAACCATACTTGTTAATGTTCTATTCATGGCTGTGACCACCGGCACGGTCCCGAATCAAAAGCACTATACAAATGTATTCTCATGTAAGGTTTATTACTCAAAACAGTAGTTTTTCAACAAAGTTCCGTCAGAGGACAGTTTCTCCATAAATAATAATTTTATTTCACAGATTCACGGAAAGCTGAGACATATTTTAGCTCCTTCAAATGACACCAACATCTTCAGCATTTTCCGTATAATAAGGTCGCAGGCTTATTTCGATCATTACGATCAAACAGATTTAGTTTACTCGATACAAAAGTCGCAAGAACTACATACACATGCATACGAGTACAGTATAGACGTTACGTCACGCGCTTATAATAGACTGTACTAGCGATGTTACAATGAAGAAAAATATTCGCTTTTTAATGACTAAATCACCTTCTTGAATACGCATACGATTTGACTGCATCAATTGCATGGGTAAAAAACATTTGAGGATCAATTGCATTGGTAAATTTCCTCGCTTTACTTAGTTTATTCGATCTAACCGTCAAATTTGCCGTTGATACAATGATAGTGTATTTTATTCTTGCGACTTCTGAGTCGACTAAACAAAATCTTTTTGACCGTGCTGTTTGAAATTGGCATACGACCTTATTACTAGTCGTATGCAAATTATGTGGGTGTCATTTGAAAGAGCAATGCCTTAGCTACGTGTGCATTATGAAATAAGTGAAATAAATATATTTGTATTGGAGAAACTGGCCTCTAAGAAAAATTGGTCAGAAACTACAATTTTTCAGAAATATACCTTATATGCATATGTTAAACCCCAGTCACATTAGAGCTTACGACCACTTAAGACCAGTTGACGATCACCAGTGACCTCTGGTCGCGAAGTATCTTTAAAAAGTCTTACGACGGTCATCGGTGATCTTCGACAGTCGCAGGTTATCTTATTTAGGTCCCACGACCAATTTCAGTCGCAGAGAGGTTTTTGAGCTTGCACAAAAACCTCCTTGCGATCAAACAGGTCGCTAGTAATCTTATAAGGTCTTAGGCTGTCGCACGATCGTCGTTCGAAAGTCTGTAATAATCTTCAACTGGTCGGCGCCGATGTCCTTGTCACTCGGTCGCAGGTAGTCTTTCCAAAGTCGTAAGATCATCGTGCGATTAGTAGTGACTTGTCTTACGACCACCCACGATTACAAATGACAACTAGCGACTTCTCTACGATTAATTGCAACTATCGTACGATCGTCAGAGACTAGTTAAAGATTTCCTGTGACAAGGCACAGACCACGTGGTCTAACATTATATATCGCAGTCACTTTGAGGTTCATTCCTCATACGCACTTTTTCCTTCGTTTGAGTAACACCGTCATGCCACCCAAAAAGTCAAAGTGTAAAGGAAAAGTCCAGAAAAGGACCAAACACGACTCTGACTCTGAGGGTGAAACTGAAGAGCTAGTTGTAATCGCAGTTGTATCATCTGCAGTCTCCTTTGTGCGTCGGCCATAGTTATTCTATGTTGTTTACTCTCTCTCGTTACTGTGATAACTGAGAATGTTTCACTGTAAAGTCCTTATTTATACCTCCAATCCATCAGTCTTTTTCGGATTTTTGTTAATCGCAAAACTGTCGTGCAACAATCCTAAGACAGTCTTTACAAATTGTCACTAGTCACTGATAGTCTTGAGTAGTCTTTAGAAATCGTGCGATGGTCGTACGACAAGTTGTAGGTGATCGCATGACAGGTCACGGGTAGTCGTAAGTAATCCCAGACAATCTTGAGACAATCGTACGTTTTCTGATGACCTGTCGTACGATTGTCAATGACTGGTCGTACGATAATCGCGGTAGTAAATTTTTCTGTGCAAAGAGGGTTTGGCCGCAGACAATCGCCGATGATCGTCGGTTTTACACGTCGCCGGTGGTCGCAAGTAATCGTGAGCTCCAGTGTGACTGGGGTCTTACAGGGAATGTGTGTAATCAGGGATTTCATGAAATCCCTGAAATTTGGGGATTTTACGAATCCCCAACCATGTAAAATTCTGTCAGGGAATACATGTAAACCCTGAAATTTTCTAGGGATTTCACGTATTCCCTGAGTTTTTTTTTTCAATTTTTACACATTTACCCTGACCACAAAATTATCATGATTTAAATGTAAAATATGATTCAATGTGCTGTAAGGTTTTACTTATTAGATCTTTTCACTGTCATGCATTGATACTTTTGTTATGTGAATGCAATTATTGCATTATAGCTTGGATTTTCAAAAAGATTACGTGAAATCCCTGGTTACACACATTCCCTGTAACATATATTAACAGTGTTTTTGATCAGGCGTCATGACGGTCGCCAGGGTTGAGACCAAAAAAATAGCTTAAAAACTTTAGTATGGAAAATCATTACCTTGAATGTGGTTTTGGAGGCTTTGGGATGTTATATGCTGATTCTCATATATGTGATACATTCATGAAATTTGTTTTCATTTTATCACCTACAATAACAAAAATATAAAAAAATAATGGTTCTACAAAAAAATAATTATTTGAATTTAAGAATTTTAGTTAATTTTATGGTCTCCAAACTTCCGGTAGGCAATATTTGCATTGAATTAAAAATCTTGGTAATTAGAAATGTTTGAAATAGATAAATGTCCCTTTTTTCTTGCAGTCCAAAATACTTTTGTCAATGGGGCTTTAAGAAAATGACAAGTAATTTCGCTGGAACCTCTCACTAATACAGTGCCATCTAAAATTACATATACACTTGTAAAACCCAGGTTTTGTATTCATTGTGTGAAGTATCGGTAGGAAAGCTGTCAAGAAAATTAGATTAGTTGGCCACTATACATGGCATAGTTGCTGATATTTTCCTAAAATCTAATTCTGAATATTGAATACGTACATTTTCTATAGGTACATGACTGTGTTTTGCTCCCCAAACATGGTATCGTTGTAATTCTAGTATATATTCTAACACTGATAAAGTTGATAGCATCTGATCAATCTGTCAAAAAACATTCAGATATAAGATTCAAGGTTCATAATCATCATTATACATGTAAAGTATTTGCATGTTTTTTTTAATTTTTTGCACAAACTAAAGGTATACGATCTCTCATGCCACTCACAATTAAAACTGATTTTGACAATTATTGTCTATGCTAACAAAGTAGGATACATGTATTTGCATTCAATACACTATGTTCACCATTATGTTAATCTTTGCATAAGTTAGATAAAAGATATCATCAATCAACGTGGAACCAAGTATTGCTTAAAAATCTAAAAAAAACATCATTAGACAAACTCAAATACGCTAGAACCGAACAAAATGTTCTCGGAGAGCCTGAGGCCAAGTTATCTTTTCTACAGTTTCCGTCTCAAATATGAAAATTCTGCACTTTTGCCTTCAGAGCTGTCTGCCCCCTCATCAGGTTTTGGGCTTTTAGATCAACCGAAGATGCTGGGGAAACTTACATTCTCATTCTCAACACCTGGGACATTTTTAGGCCAAAATTGGAGAAAGAAGTAGTGAAATTTAACTTTTCGACAGGTCCACGTATGCAGAAAATGTCTGTTTTAAGTCAATTTTTTGCCTAAAAATGGAATAAATTTCTGATAGAGAAATTCATTTTTCTTACCTCTGGAACTTCTTTTATTAACTTGGTGTTTTTATTCTCTATTAAACAATCTCAAAGTGAAACACATTTTGCTATAATACATTGCCATCAGTCGCAACCTAAAATATATAACATACGGGAAAGCAAACAAAACATAAAATATTTCTTCATATGTTAAACTATAAATATATATTAGAAACTTTTGTATGGTTAAGCTTTCGTACAAACCAATCAAATAGAATGCGTTTACTAGTTAGATCAATTATAAATATTTGAAGACAAATATGTCGGGAAAAAATGTTTAGAGTAATGTATTACTGTAGTCACATTTACTATTTGTGGTCAAGTGGTCAAAGTCATATGTTTAACCTGATGTCTTTTCCATCAAAACGCAGGTGTCATATTAAAAAGGTCTTACAACAAAAATATCTTAAGCCAAATTATGAGAATTGAAAAATAATGTTGTTTTTTTTTTTTTTTTTTTTTTTTTAATTGGCTTTAACGTAGTATTCAACACATATTTAGGTCATATATACGAAGGCCAGCTCTTCCTATTATAGGTTTCCTGGACTTTTTTCTATCACCAGTACTAACTTACCCCACCACGAGGCCGACAACTCATGTATAGGGTATGACCTACCACGATCGGGCTCGAACCCACAATCTCCGGATTCGAAGTCATACATGCTAACTACCACGCCACGGCCGCGGTTATAAAGAATGTTTTCAATAATAGGTTCATAAATAGAATTGTGTGATGTTATATTCAGAAGGTATACATTATATGATATGCGCGATACTTCTTAAGAATTGATACAGATAAAAATTGATCACTTTATAAAAATATTTTTTTGCAGTTGGTTTACTGCAAATTTTGTTATAAGATCTTTTTTTTAATATGACATTAATTGCCGAATATATGAATCTTGAAATTTCTAGTCGGGTCTACTCTTCTTGATCCAAAATACACCAGTCACAACCTGAAATAGACAAAAAACACGAGAAGAGAAACCCGACAGAAATATTTGTTTTGTAAAAAGACACAAGCATTGTACTAAATCAAATAGAAAAGGAAACAAATGCTGAAAAAGAAACAAATTAAAATGGACATGGGAAAGGCAAGGGTAGGAAAGCATGCATGGGGACAGGGAGGGGCACGGGCAGGGATTTTTACACCATGAGAGGTTTTATGGTCCGTTTAGGGCGGTCATTTCCGCTACCATTCCCACCTATTCACCAGGGCTATAGGAAGTCTCTGATCACCATTATTCCAAGATAGCTGACTTGCGTTAAAATTTGTTTTACCTAGTTAAGAAAATCTTATGAATACCCCTAAAATCCATTCCCCCCCATTCAGTTACCTCTAAGTAATCACTCCTTTCTTCGTAGTAACCCCAACCCTCTAACTAAAACCTTTAAATCGTCTGACACAAAATGCGCCAAACCCATCTCTAGATTAGCTGTATACTCTTGTTAAAACTAATCAGACCTTAAATAACATAGCAATTTCTCCCATCAAAATTTCCATCTCACACTGAAAAATAAACAGACACTCCACTGGTTGTTTTTACAACTCTAAGGTCAAAGCGAGTTTGTTGACAAATTAATATTTTTTAAACTAAAAGAACCACAAATGTTTGTCCCCCTTGATGTACGAAAATAAAATCAATTGACTCATTTATTTAACATCTTTGTGTCATGTGATCTACAATATGCTTGTGTCATATATGAGTAGTTTGGTGTAAGAATATCGAATATTGTACATAAAGCTTTGATTGAGGAGATTTTGAGAGATGGGTGACAGTATAAATGTGTATGTTTGAATGTTTGTAGATACTTAGAATACATGTATTATATATACATGTACATTTGTTACAAGATGCATATGTATACATAACTGAATAAAGAGTCTGTACTATTTTCTTCGTCAAAATATTTACTAATCGACGAGATCAAATAGTAATTACGCGATGTAGAATTGGTCATACCAGATTAACACATTCATACCTTCTCAAAAGAGAGGAAGCACTTAAATGTATACCATGTGACGAGCATTTCAATGTTAAACACATTCTCATTGACTGACAGGATATCAAATGCATTCGTGACAAACATTTTAAGGTTAACTCACTTAAAGAACTTTTCGAGTCAGTACCATCACATGCGATACTTAACTTTTTGAAGGAAATAAATATGTATATTACCATATAGGATTTTAAATCATTACTATCGATTGAATTAAAATATATTATCATCAAATGTTTTCGGCACGATATGACCTTTTTGTGTTGGTGCGCCTTAAAACCCAAACAAACAAACTGTACTTTTTGTTTTTATGAAAATCAAACACTACTTTAAGAGTGGTTATAGTAGTTTTTGTCTCAGAAATGTTTGTGAAAATGTACGCAATCTTTAGAGCAGTTTTCAGTTGAGTTTCGTCTTTAATCGAAATAGTATTACTATGTTGAAAATCAGCACAAAGTTCTTGTTGTTTGTAATTAGCCAAACTGGAAAGAAATCACTATTTTCTATAACAGCAAAGGAGAATAAATGAATAGTTGAAATTCTCCATCCCAGAGCCAACATCGGGCGGATTAGTCATATGATTGTTGACATTGGAAAAAAGAATCCACGGGGTTGGGCAACAACTCCTCTACCCAATCCTTCAGCAGGCATACCACGCCCAACGGCCCCATGGTTCTGTCTGTGCCTCTACCTCTTCTATTAAGCAAAGCAAAGGAATGAAGTGTGTTGACATATTGATAAAGCCTTTTTTGTAAGCGATCAGACGATCATTTGATGGGCGAAATAAGCAGTAATTTAATAGTGAATACACAAACGTTCATTCATGAATGCAAATACATACACTTGCTGTACTGAGTATTTCTGTGAAATGGACAATTATGTAAGGATTTTATTCGTGTTCATGATTTACATCACTTACAATACTTCGTGTATGACAAAACGCTAGCTTTCGTCATAATATCTGGACAGCATTGATACATAAGACTGTTCATACACAGTCAATAATTTCTTGACATGGAGAGGAAAATAAAGATTTTGCCGAAAGTTTTAAGGGTAAAGAAGGAGTTTGAGACATTAAGAACACCATCAGTTAAACAATACAGATCTTTCAAACAGACACAAAGCATAAAAGAGAATTTTTTCTATGTTTTTAATTTTTGTTATGAAAAAGAGGCTAGAATAAAAAAAAACGAAACAAAAAGCTAAAGGTTTTCCTCATTAGAAAGGATAGTGGTAAAAACATCACTTGATGTTTAAAGCAGATGTACCAACCTACAGGTAGTGTAAAAGACCATGCATGTTTATGTACTTTAAACAATGGACTTGCCCACTCAAAAGGTGAATACACTAATGCTTATACGTCATTTGTACTGATTTTAATATACCACTTTGACGTTCAAATCTATTACAAATAGTTCATAACTGACACTAACCAAAAACGGTAAGAAAACATTGAAAAATCAAAACACTTTTCCTCTTGAACATATCCGTAAACATTTTAGAATAGCACAACTATTATTGCTTACAATATTTTTTTAAAGATTAGTTCGTATTATAAATAATCATTACATTATGATTATAGATAAAATCTTATCTTACACTGTATATTTCATAACAATTAATTTACACCTACAAGTTGAAAAAAATATTGTAATGAAAATAATTAGAATAAATATTTAAGTGATTCTATACACAAGTTAATTAATTACATCTTTCAAAAATAGAAAATAAAAAAAACAACTTACAAAAATCCTGTGTGCATTATCTTATTACTAAAAAATAACATACAAGTAAGTATCATGTAGTAAAAATCATTATCTATTATTATAAGAAGCATTTAGCTTTACAACAAAAGACAACTTTTATATACCGAACTTATTATTACAAAATACTACAGTTTACAAAAAATGATGTTTCAGTAATTAAGAATATGTAAACTCATCTTTCAATTCACTTCAAAAAATAAAAATGAATTATGTCAAATACCTTCCACATCCATGCATACAACAACATACTTCATTATACATTATTTGTTCCTTACAAATACAAAGTATAATAAGGACATATGGTGCTATTGGAATTACAAATTGGCCTTTCTCCAAATTTGCTTTAAACATGTACATGTAATTAGCTCCCTAGCCAGACTTAGTACTATTGTCTTTATGTCCGTTATTTCATGTATTATAAATAGCACCTTATCATTTGGTGCATCGTTAAAATATTATGAATAGATAGTGAATTCCGATTGCTTAGAATAATGTGTTTAAGCTCTTAGAATAATTCCGATCTAGCTATCCTCCCATAAAGGGTCCTTCACTAGATTGCTCAGAATTATGTGTTTAAACTCTAAGAATAATTCCGATCTAGCTATCCTCCCATAAAGGGTCCTTCACTAAATTGCTCAGAATTATGTGTTTAAACTCTAAGAATAATTCCGATCTAGCTATCCTCCCATAAAGGGTCCTTCACTAGATTGCTCAGAATTATGTGTTTAAACTCTCTGAATAATTCCGATCTAGCTATCCTCCCATAAAGGGTCCTTCACTAGATTGCTCAGAATTATGTGTTTAAACTCTTAGAATAATTCCGATCTAGCTATCCTCCCATAAAGGGTCCTTCACTAGATTGCTCAGAATTATGTTTTAAACTCTTAGAATAATTCCGATCTAACTATCCTCCCATCAAGGGTCCTTCACTAGATTGCTTAGAATTATGTTTTAAACTCTTAGAATAATTCCGATCTAGCTATCCTCCCATAAAGGGTCATTCACTAGATTGCTCAGAATTATTGATATCTTTTAATATTTTAATGAGGAAATATTTAGGTTTTACTTCTATAAAATACAAATGCAAAATTACAGACACAGTACATCATTATCAAGCATCATCAGGTCTAATTACATGTATATGAAAATTGCAAAAAACATTTTTGAAAGTTTAGTTAGAAAAAAATATCCACATTTTTTCATGTGTATTTAAAACAAAAAACGTTACAAAATACTAAATACAATGAATGTATTTTTATATACATAGAAGTGTAGGTATTAGTATATATCATTGATTTTGTGTATGAAGTAGGTGATTTAAATGTCGAAATTCTATCGAATATAACAAAATGCAAAACAAAATTAAAATGGTAGCCTAACAATAACATAAACATTCATTTCTACTAGAATGTATTGACATTAAAAATACATTGCATGAGTTTATTTTTATTGGAGAGAAAAATGTTTTGAAAACTTTCCAATGTTTTTTTGATATATCAATCGATATGTAATAACATAATTTCTGCTAACATAATTTCTGGATAACAGTATATCATATAACTCCTTAATTGAAACAACCAACAGGTAATGACATTTTATTTCGAGATAGAAATCTCAATGAGAATAACATGTCATGAGTTGACATGTTATACTTTATCGATATTTTTAACTTAGTGGATCAATTCAACAAAATATGAGCTTAAAAAAAACAGGGAAAATGAATAAATAAACCCTATTACTATGTAAGTAATATCTACACACTTATCCACTGAGCCAAATGTACTGAACAGATACAATTGCTTTCATAAGAACGAAAAATACTTTGACACTAAACCACAATATCCCGTACTAACGTGTTCCTCCATAAATTGGATGAGTCCAAAATAAAAAGTACATAATCATGCTATGTTTAAATTATTGATTTTATATATCTGTTATCTTTAATCAGAGACCTAGATGAGAAAAGGACAGCATTTTAACATTAATAAGAGCGTCTATGTTATTCTAATTTAAAAAAAAAACCTACATGAGAGAAATGATAGAATGACAAGTCATTTTGTGTGCATGATATCTTGATGTAAGGCAGAGACATGTCTAAGCATTATGTAAGAATGACATGTCATTTTGCGAGTCTGTTATTTTATTTAAAGAAAGAAACCTTCATGCGAGAAATGATAGAATGACATGTCATTTTGTGTGTATGTTATCTTAATTAAAGAATGAAACCCGACATGAGAGAAATGATAGAATGACATGCCAAATAGAGTGTATGTTATCTTAATTGAGGATAGAAAACTATATGAGAGAAATGATTGAACGACATGGCATTTTGTGTGTGTATGTTACCTTTATAAATGATACAAAACCCTACATGAGAGAAATGATAAAATGACATGCCATATTGTGTATTTTATCTTATATAAGATAGCAACCAACAAGGGAGAAATTTTAGAATGACATGTAATATTTTGTGAATGTTATCTAAATGAAAGACTGTTACTTACTTCACAGAAAAACTAGAATGACATTTCATATATTGTGTATGTTGTCTTAATCGAAGATAGAAACTTACATGAGAGAAATGATAAAATGACATGTCATATTGTTTGTATGTTTCCTTAATTGAAGCCAAAAATTTAGAGTAATAAAGAATGACATGTCATATTGTGTGTATATTATCATAATGGAAGAAAGGAACCTTCATGGGAGAAAAGATTGAATGGCATGCCATATTGTGTGTATGTTATCGTTATGAAAAACAGATACTTACCACGGAGACTGGATAGAATGACATGTCATATTGTGTGTATGTTAACTTAATTGAAAATAGAAAACCTACATGGGAGAAATAATAGAATGACATGTGATATTTTGTATATTATATTTTAATTAAAGATTGAAACCTACGGCATAGGAGAAATGATAGCATGATTTGTCATCTTGTGTGTATGCTATCTAAACTGAGGATAAAAAGCTCCACAAGAGAAATGATAGAACGACATGTCCTTTGTGTGTTTGTTATCTAACTTAATTGTACAAAACCCTACAAGAGAGAAATGATAGAATGACATGCCATATTGTGTGTATTTTATCTTAATTAAAGGAAGAAACCTACAAGGGGTGTAAGATAGAATGACATGGCATTTTGTGTGTATGTTATCTTAAATGGAGAAAGAAACCTACATGGAAGAAATGATAGAATGACATGTCATTTTGTGCGCATGTAATCATAATTGAAGACAGATACAAACCTTTGAAAATTTAAAGAATGATACATTGTATATCATATTGTATGTATGTTATCTTAATTATAAATTAAAATCTACATGGAAGAAATGGTAAAATGACATGTCATATTGTATGTCATCTTAATGGAAGACAGATACTTACCTTAGAGAATTGAAAGAATGGCATGCACTATTGTGTGTAAGCTATCTTAATCCAAGAAAGAAACCTTTATGGAAGAAATGACAGAATGGCATGTGATATTATGTGTATGTTATATTAATGGAAGATACAAAAACCTAGAGAAACAATAAATTACTTGTCATATTATTTTGTGCGTATGCTATCTTTTTTTTAAATTGAAGCAAATACTTACCTTAGAGAATTGATAGAATGACAAGTCGTATTGTGTGTATTTTATGTTAATTGAAAAAAGAAACCTACATGGAAGAAATGATAAAATGGCATGTCATATTGTGTGTATGTTATTTAATAGAAGAAAGAAGCCTAGAAGGAAGAAATGATAGAATGACGTGTCAACTTGTGTGTAAGTTATCATGATTGAAGACAGAAACTTACCCGGGAGTAATGATAGAATGGCATGTCATAATGTGTGCATGTTATTTAGATTGAAAATCAAAACCTTCAAGGGAGTAATGATAGAAAGGCATGTCATATTGTGTGTATTTTATTTAAATTGAAGAAAGAAGCCTAGAAGGAAGAAATGATAGAATTACGTGTCAACTTGTGTGTAAGTTATCATGATTGAAGACAGATACTTACCCGGGAGTAATGATAGAATCGCATGTCATATTGTGTGTTTGTTATTTAAATTGAAGAAAAAACCCTACAAGGGAGAAATGACAGAATGACATGTCAACTTGCGTGTATGTTATCTTAATTGAAGACAGATACTTACCCGAGAGTAAAGATAGAATGGCAAGTCATATTGTGTGTATGTTATTTAGATTGAAAATCAAAATCTTCAAGGAGTAATGAAAGAATGGCATTCAACTTGTGTTATGTTATCTTAATTGAAGACAGATACTTACACGAGAGTAAAGATAGAATGACATGTCACATTGTGTGTATGTTATTCAAATTGAAGAAAAAAACCTAGAAGGAAAAAATGATAGAATGACATGTCAACTTGTTTGTAAGTTATCATAATTGAAGACAGATACTTACCTGGGAAGAATGATAGAATGGCATGTCATATTGTTTGTATGTTATTTAGATTGAAAAAAAAGATACCTACAAGGGAGAAATGATAAAATGACATGTCAACTTGTGTGTATGTTATCTTAATTGAAAACAGATACTTACCCGAGAGTAAAGATAGAATGGCATGTCATATTGTGTGTATGTTATTTAGATTGAAAATCAAAACCTTCCAGGGAGTTATGATAGAATGGCATTCAACTTGTGTGTATGTTATCTTGATTGAAGACAGATACTTACACGAGAATAATGATGGAATGGCATGTCATATTGTGTAGATGTTATTTAAATTGAATAAAGAAACCTAAAAGGAAGAAATGATAGAATGACATGTCAACTTGTGTGTATGTTATCTTAATTGAAGACAGATACTAACCCGAGAGTAATGACAGAATGGCATGTCATATTGTGTGTATGTTATTAAGATTGAAGAACGAAACCTACAAGGAAGAAATGATAGAATGACATGTCAACTTGTGTGTATGTTATCATAATTGAAGACAGATAATTACCCGAGAGTAATGATAGAATGGCATGTCATATTGTGAGTATGTTATCTTTGTACACAAAATGCAAAAGAATGGCATGTCATTAGAGTATAATTGTTCTTATTTGAAGACAGGTACGTAAATGTACATGAGAGTTATGATAGAATGACATCCCATATTGAGTGTACATGTTATCTAAATGAAATACAGATACGTAAACGGGACTAAGAGTTTTTGCATACGACCCCCCCGATCAGTAGACTAGCATGCGACCAAATGAGAGAGCCGGGTGGCTTACTCACAGAGATTGCTTAATGTACTTGGTCTCATATCATATTGACTAGAACAGAAAGTAAAGTTTGTTTAATTTTGTCTATGTTATTTATTACACAGATCAGCTTAATGTGAAAATGAAATCCTGCTAGACACCAACTTATGTTATATAAATCGTATAATTTTGTATGTTTTATAAATGAAATAAAGTTTGTTAGTTTGTTTGTTGGGTTAAACGCCGAAGCAACACGTTGTATAGGTCATATAACGGCGATCAGTCAACCTACTCACTGCTCCTGGAAAGGCTAAATCTCTGGATTTAGCTGTTTAGTTGATAACCAACTACTAAACGCATACTTTCGTCAGTGACTGAAAAACTGCCCTACATAATTAAAAATTATTGGTAGGAGTAAGAATGGCTGTAGAAATAATATCATGACCAAGCTCCACGAAAGTATGCCCCGCCCGCGTATGGAAGCCACGACCCCACGATCACTAGACTTGCGTGCTACCAACTGAGCTTACCGGGCGACTCTATAAATTGTGTAATGCTGTATGTATTATAAATGAAATAAAGTATGAAACATGTCCATACTTTGTGTTTAGTAAAATATGATTGTGTATGGAAAGAAATTGTCTTGATATAGGTTATTTGAAGTAAGTCTAGTCATATAACATTTAAATATTTAGTCAACATGCAAATAGCAATTAAAATTTGAATTTGTAATGTTCAACTAAAAATATTAAAGTATGCACTAAATTATTACAAGCAATACTATATCTTAATTTACATTCCCAATAATTGGTATAGCTACAACCAATCGTCTTATTTCCTCAGTAAGTAACGCATGTCCTCCCTCTTTTATAAGTAGAAACAGGAACAAAGTCTCTCATTTCTTAACTAATCTCCATCATATATCGTTCATGATTAACGTATAACCACATGAATCAATTTTAAAGTTAAATACAAACAATCATATTATTTCCCCTTCCCTCAAAGAAAGAAAAACACCAACCACTCTCCCGATTACCAAAACCTACCCCCCCCCACCGACAATCCCGTATTTTTCCCCCAAAACAGTAATTTTATTTCTTAACTAGATAAAACTAATATTCAAGGCCACAAGCCAGCAAGGATACAAATAATAGTGACCAGAGCATTCCGAACCCTGATGCTGGGGGATATGAAGCCAATGACTCTTAAAAACCCCAACAGACCGAACCCTCTACATGGTTGGGATGGGGCAAATAGGATGGGATATGCATGCGGGGACCTGAGATATCGGTGCAAATCTCAGATCAGACACGGACAGACCAAAGACAAAAAAAAAAACATGTAAGCATAATGGCAAAAAGTATAATCAATTAAACTACAATAAAATTAAACAGATAAAAAACTAGAAATGTCATTTGTTAATAAACAAAGTATGCACAAGTCAAACGAATATATTTAATGAGTAATAAAAGTACACACAACTTTACCAGTATCCCCCATACACAGGCACACATACCCAGTGCTCGTGCGCAACCCGATCTCCACTCAGACCCAGTGCCAAAGCGTAGCCCATCCCCATACACTCACTCAGTGTTCGTATAACCCATTTAAAACACGTACTAAGTGCTCATGCGCACCGTATTTCATCACTCACACCCCACACTCACTCAGTGCTCGTATGACCCTATTTAAAACACGTACTAAGTGCTCATGCGCACCCTATTTCATCACTCACACCCCACACTCACACTCAGTGTTCGTATGACCCTATTTAAAACACGTAATAAGTGCTCATGCGCACCCTATTTCCACACTCACACCCACTCACACTCAGTGCTCGTATGACCCGATTAAATACACGTACTAAGTGCTCATGCGCACCCTATTTCCGCAGTCACACCCCACACTCACACTTGGTGCTCGCATGGCACTTATCCCAAAACTTGTATTTAGTGCTCATGCGCACACCCATTCCCACATTCACATCCCACATTTACACCCCGTGCTCGTACGCTCCTCCACCACACTATTACTAAGAGCTCACACGCACCCTCACACTCATACTTGGTGCTTATATAGCCCCTATCCCAAAACTCATACTCAGTGCTAAAATGCACTCCCATTACAACATAAACACCCCACATTTACACCCAATGCCCATACGCACCCAAGATCCACACTCTCACACAGCAAGATATTAACGTTTTTATAGCTAATTGATGTGCTTCACGTATTAGTAAACAATATTGAACTTGCCCTTGATTAACTTTCATATCGGTTATTAGATAAATTCGCCAATCAAATTTAGTAATTTAGTATTATACTTATTTGGTTTAAATTATAAACTTAGCGCATATACACGAAGTTGGCCGAGCGTGAGCGTAGCATGCGATTGTAAACAAATATACATCGAGGGCAATTTCAACCTTGTTTATTAATAACAAATACTTAAGATTATCAACAAATGACATTTCTAGAAAAATGAATAATGAATAAAAAATACACTTACCAAGTCTTCACTGTAACTGTTGTAAAGTCTTCCAGCATGTTGAACCATAACCAAAACGTTTTATTATTTACATTTAAAACTATAAGGAAACCATTTAGTCACAAGTTTTTAATTCTACAGATTTGATAAATACTTAACTTGAAATAACAGCCACTTAAATACCATTAGCTGAAATAAAAAGAAACAAAGACAGATAAGCAGTAAGGCTAAAATCTAAGTTTTTTAGAAACCCTAATTTTCATGTAAAGATGTTGATAACGCCCTAGCTACACATTGTATAAAGTCATGCCAAAGCGGTCAGACAACCTACTCACAGTTCATAGAAAGACCAAAACTCTGGATTTAGCTGTTTTAACCAGTTACTAGGCATATACTTCCATCAGTGACTGACACATGCCCTACATGATTAATGATCAGTAACTTCACTGGTAGAAATCATTCAATGACCAAGCTCCACAAAAGTATACTCCGCCCGGGTATCGAACCCACAATCTATTAATCAGTAGATTTGCGTGCAAACAAATGAGCTAGACGGGCGGCTCTTTATTTTCTTAACATAAAAATAATTTCGGAAATTTTAATGTCATTTACTTAAAAGTTAATATACAGTATTTTAACTTGTGTCAACTGTCAAACTGACGGGACATATACGGAGCTACTGGCACATAATTTTGTAACTAAGAGCACAGCTTCGTAAGTGACTGCCAACTGTCGTACAGCTGTAAATATCAGAATTGCTGTAAAAATAATTCATTATTAATTTTTAAGAAAGTTTTTTGGTTTATCCCATTAACCGTGGGTTCGTAGGGAGAAGAAAGATTTACGCAAAATAATATATAATAAGATTTCGCAACCCTTACATATAATTTGGTATGCAGAAAACAGTCTATGGTGTCATAACCAAATATTTATCATCTCTATAACCTTCCATGAGTAATAATAACCAGCAACATTTTACGAAGATGCTTAAGTCTTATACGTGAGCTTTGGGATTAGAGATCCTGGGTTCGAATCACTCTAGGGGTATAGCTTATCTTTTCACGCTAATAAAAATTCTGAGTGTGTCACTCTTGCCAGGTGTAGGCTACATCAGTAAACTGTGTCCTAAATGATGGTAAATTCAATTATCAGGGGTTATCGTACATTAATGGTTGATCGATTTATTATGTATATAGAAAAGCAGATTTTTAAACCGAAGTTGGACTCAAAATGAATTTTACGTATTAAAAATTAAAGTTTTAAATTTAGTATTAAAAAATATACTTCCTTTATCATATAAGTGAAGACATTGGTCATTGTCATCAAACAAATCAAAAAAAACAGATGATTATATTACAGCAGGACTTCCATAACACTTTGTAAACCCATAGAATCTGAAAGCATAAGAACATACTCGTATAAGGACGTGGAGTTAGACATGGCAGAGTATAACAAGCACGCACCCAACCGATTTCACACATATTTGCTGAAAAAAACACGATGAAAAATTAAATCTCATCCATATATTATTCAAATCCTAATTCATGGGTTGTTTATACATACAAGTATGAACAAAATCCACATATTTGAGATCAAGAGTAAGATTTTTGTAGTGACGGTGTAGTTGATTAGTAACAAGAGAAGTAAATCTTCCAAAATTAGTGTTTATTTTCTGTACGAGTTATTTCCCTTGCGTATATTTACATAGATACGAACCTATAGTAAGATTTATTTCACCTTACGAAGGTCACGGCGCTTACCTTTGTAAATATGGGCTAAACCATTATAAAAGAGGTTGTTCGGAAGGCTTATTCTCCGAGGATTTATTTCCACTGGTCAATGTTAAATTGTAATCAAATTTATAACTTCAATTATCGAAAGACGGTTTAGCACAGTGGATACAGCTGCGTCTAAAATAACGTTTTTGACACAGTGGTCGGTGGTTATAAAATATAAGTAAATATATTACATTTTTGACAATTTTTCGCGTGCTTACACGTTTCAGAAAGGATGATCTTACTAACACTTTAAAAGCATTTGGGTGGTTATATACACTCTTTGTGTGCACGAGATTCACGAGGGAGAAAAACTTGGATAATTTATATAATACTGACACCATATTATAAATAAGATGAAAAAAAAACGTAGCAAGGTTTAAGTCTGAAAATTATTATGCTACTGGGATTTGAACCTTAAACCTTTAGGTCTGACGGCCGACGCGTTACCACTGGGTTAAGGATATCAGTTAGTGAGATGCGTCAAAGTTATTGTAATTAACGCTTGCTAGTATTGTATTGCACACCTGTTCACCGCATTCGGATCTTCTTCATGAATATTCAATGCACTTTGACCTTCGTAAGGTGAAAGAAATCTTACTATACTGCCAATAACTGACCATTGTGTAAAGGCATTGAGCACATATTAAGAAAACAATGATTGACAGATTTAGGATGGACTAATATAGAAAGTGAAAAGATAGAAATTGGGAAAAAATGATTGACGAGTTTCCCGCCCTTTGACCACACCTCTCTGGCTACCGGCTAAGTCATTGGTACCAGTGCCATGTGACATATACAATGTAAAATGTAGTTTTCAGTGTTTGTTGTAATGGTGAACTTATGTTGTTACATTGTACAGTCCTGAAATCTGTGTAAAATTTTAATTAGAATCGGATAATTCTATATCTGTTAAATTTACTGTCAGCAGTGTTCAATATATAAAGATTTCAATTGTAATAAAACCAAATTTATAATCGCTCGAATTTAAAATGAAATGGGAAATGGTGGTAGCCTGACTTATATGTCAGTATCATAATACTGGAGCAGTGTTCAAGTGCTATGATACATGCAAACAATTCGAGAAACCCTTGGTTCGAACCCCAACAGAGGCAATTTTTTCAAGAACGATAACTCCGATAGCTTTAATTTTGTCCACGGATAAATTGGTATTTGTGAATATGTAAATATGTAAAATGTTATCAGTTGTGCAAACAATGTTGTGTAAAATACGCCAAATAAAAGTTTATAGGAAGATATTAGAAGTCCAGCGACCAGTACCGTGTATTGACATGCCATCGTATAAAATTCACAATTAAAGTTAAAATGCGGTTTAAAGTAAAGTGCACAATGCACATTTTCAATATTTATAATTAATATTGAATGCCAAAGTAGTTAGCTTAGATCAGCAAAATGATGAGCGTGCGACATATTTTTTAACAATTGAGAGGACAAGTCTGTTTTTCAAAGTACAAAAACACGCATGACGTATAAAACAATCTGTAGGTGAAAAGTACGAACAAAAAAAACAATAAAACAAGTCTTGAATTTAACAATGATACAAGGCTATAAGAATTAAAAACACTATGTAGCAAGGTATGGGGTACAAAATAAAATATAAATTACCTTGGAAAATGTAATCTAATAATATAAATCCAATTCAATAAATATTCCAAAATATAAGAAATTTCAAATTAAAAATGGCTGTGGTTTAGTCTTTTTTGATTGGATATCAGGGTCGAGTTTCCTGAGCATTATCGCTAGCTAGTGCTTTGTGCCCTGGTACCCTTCTTACACCAAAAATAATAGACATTCGATATCAAATTAAGGGTACCAGGGGACTAAACGCTAGCTAGCAATATGCTTAGGAAACTCGCCCCAGATTAATGTTGATTTGAATAAGAATGATCGGAGGCTAAAGTTTCAAAGGTGACAAATTGATAGGTCAGCACATGACTAATCTATCTACGAATAATAAAATGATGATATAGACTTATATTGCGCTGACAAATCGAAATATAGACCGGTCAAATTGAATGATCTACGAAATACTTAGCATTTAGCAGGGGGTGCAAGTTAATTGACCTGATATTGAATCGAACCAAGGCGCCTTCCCTATGTCGAGGACCCTTCATCATTATAGGATCCATACCTAAGTGCAAAGTCTACCACGTAACTATGATAGAAAGATTGAAGGCAAATTAATACAGTGATCGCATTGTGCCTTAGGTACAGCAAAATCTCTGTATATTTATATTGGGTACATGGATACAGGTTCGAGCAATAGAATTACAAAACTTACCAATTTAATACTCAGGTAATATCAGTTAAAACAATGAAAGTACCATAAAAATACACAACGGTACCAATCTCCGTAAACAGAGATCCTGAAGAGCGTTGTCGTACTGGCGAGTATGCGAGCGGAAAAATTTAGACCGGGTTTTAATCAGATTGCAACGGTACTTACTCGTCACTCACTGACATTCTCATTTTAACTTTAAAAATCCAAGCAAATCACAGAATTTGTAGTCCAAATATATATATATATTATTATATTATTTTATATTATACATTTTAGTACGAATACTTTACACTATGACTGGCTTATGCTTACTTGTTCACGTAATTCAAACAAAACTAGGAATATGCACCTTACCAATTAGCTAAGTTCTCAACACAAAGAGAGAACACGTGTAAAATTCACTAATAGTAGCATAGCAAACAGTTTTCGATTGGCGAGCTTAATATTTCACAGATTTGTCCAGTGGGAAATAAATACGCTAATTCCCACTAGACAAATCTGGTTTCGTGTAAATCGCATAATATTTATTAAATAACATGTCGGGGGCTAACCCTTCTAGTCCCCCTTTTCCTACGGGTCTGACTAAAAACATATAGAGAATATTTAGATAGCTTAATATTTCATTCACTGAATTCAATACACGTTATAAAAACACAGGCGTGGCTAGAAATCAAATCCGTTAAAACAACTAAAATCACACGCGCTCCATTTCAACACTACTTGCTGTGTAATTTCTGAGATTTCGTACTGACAGAAACATGATGATTACCTCCCTTTGAAGACAACTTTAATTTACATTTAATATTTGATTTATCAGTTACTACTCACGTTAATGTTTAGAGTCCTTATTCGTTAATATGTTCCTATGAATACATGTAGCTTGTACTAAATACGATACTTACTAGCAATATTGTACGTTTACCATACTATAATGAGCCGCGCCGGCTAGCTTAGTTGGTAGCATGCAAGTCTACTGATCGAAGGGTCGTGGGTTCGAATCCCGGGCGGGCACACTTTCGTGGAGCTTGGTCATGAAATTATTTCTACGGCCATTCTCCCTCATACCAATGATTTTTAATTATGTAGGGCAGTTGTCAATTACTGATGAAAGTATGCGCTTATGAGTTGGTTAAAAGCTAAATCCAGAGATTTAGCCTTTCCAGGAGGAGTGAGTAGGTTGACTGACCGCCGTTATATGACCTATACAATGTGTTGATACGGCGTTAAACCCAACAAAACAAACCAAACTATGGGCGTGCTCGATTGGAAATTCAGACTGTTAGAACTGGGAGAACTTCAATCAAGTGCGTCGGAACTGTGTTCTGGCAGCGTTCTACCCATTCCATCGATATAGGTGGTGTGAACGGCATCGGTCGCGGATTATTCATACCCAAGATGGCGGCGGCATCGCTGCAAACATGTGATTTTGGTGTTTGGAAGCGAATGTTGTTAAAATAATACTTTTGAACGATTGTTACGATAACAAAAAACTATTTTCTATAAATAAAGTAACAACAGAGTATATTTCCTACGGATTTTGCCTTTTCATTCAGTTCCGACATCCAATTTCACTCGTTTGGCAGATTCTGTGAAAGAGTCGGAATTTGATTCTGGCACAGTTCTGACAGCCCAATCGAGCACGCTCAGAATCATCTACAGTAGATATCTTAAAGATAACCTTAACAAGCCTGACCATCATCAACACTGTTTTCTTCGGTTTTTGTTGTTGGGTTTAACGCCGTAGCAACACATTGTATAGGTCATATCACGGCGGTCAGTCAACCTACTTATCGTTCCTAGAAAGGCTTAATGTCTAAATATTGCTGATAAACAGTTACTAGGCACATACATCCGTCATTGACTACAACTGCCCAAAACGAGTAAGAATCAGTGGTAGGTGGGAGAATAGCCGTAGAAATCATTTCATGAACAAACTCCTCGAAATCTCCCGCCCGGAAATCAAACCCACGACCCCTAGATCAGTGGACCTGTGTGCTACCAAATGAGTTACATGTAGCATGTCGGCTTTAACTCATTTATTAACAATGTATCCACAGACGATCGTGCATAGGTCAATTGATAAAGGCCATGAGTATTTATGCACTTTAAGTGATGAGCTTATAATGGGTCAATGCAACAAAACAGACCTCGGGACAATACTACAATATCACGACAAGCATTTGACTTCTGGTAACCAGTGGTTTAAGGAGTCGCTCTTAGTATCATTTAGTTACCGTGTTTAAAGTTACAATTCATGCAAATTTGTTCTACTTTATATACTGGTATAAAATAGTGAACAAAATAACACTAGTTGGATGCCATTAAAGTCACTAACTTTGATCCGGGTTTTACTGTCCGGGCGTTCCGGTATTTACCTCGAACCCATTTACGGACAAATCTGTCGAATCATTTTACATGTGACTTCTTTTTACGAAGGGACAGGCGCGCCATGTTATCCGATTAAAATGGCGAATATAAGAATAAGTTATGGAAGAAAACCCAATCTATATATGGCATTTTAGTTTATGTCCCACATTGATCTAGGACTGCAACGATTCACTGGAAAGTCGATTCGATGCAATTAGATTTTTTCTTTCGATAAATTTTAAAGAATAACTTATTCCAAATGTACAGTAATACATTCTATAATTTTTTTTAGCTTAAAACTAATTTATATTGATAAAAAGTGTTTCTTAAAGTAATAATTTATAACATTTCTTTTTGATCATTTTTTAAGATCAATAAAGCAAATGAGTTTTCATACAGATTTATTTATCGCTAGTTTATCATTGTAACTAAAAGTCTTAAATTCTTTTAACTTTTATAGATAAGTTTAAAGGCTGTGCTCCAAATCGAAATCAAACCGGAGCCCTCACAATCTACTATCGATGAACCGAATAGAATTGTTGCAGCCCTGAACTGATCACAAAATGTAACGTGGTAATGGTACCGTTATAAAGATACTTTTTAAAGTCAAGATGGGAAATGACAACTAGCTTCACAATGTTATTGTTACTTTTTTAGTTTTCTAATGTGACATCGAGCACGTGATCATCCCAGGGACATAATAAGCCCCTTAACTGGCCCCGATATGGACCGATACCCATACAAAGAGAAGGTCACAAAGTCGGCAATATCAACGAGAACAGTTTGGTAGCGCAGTTGGTAGCGCGTCTAGATTTCGAAACTAGTGTCCTTTAGAGGTACGGGTTCGAAGCCCAACCGGGAGGTTATACCCTTCCATGAAAATTTGACAATAATGTCAAATTTCCTCAGTCAATGAAGTACATGGAGACAGTTTCGGCCATGTGGAAGGGTAAGTGAGTACTGGCTATAGACAAGGGTCCAGGAAAGCTAGGTTAGGTGCGCTGGACGCCGTAAAATAACCTAATAACCTAATTGTGTTGGCACGGCGTTAAACCGAGTATAAAATAGCTCGTTTGTGATAACTTGAGACAAATCTAAATATATTCTATGCAACTAAACGAACTATAGCACGTGGTCAGCTTTCCTTGCAAGACACGCCTGGTTTATAATTATTATGCTAGCTCATGGTGCAATCAATATTATATGATGTATACATGTACATTTCTTTAAATAAAGGCAATAAAAAATAAATACATGCATTAATAATTAAGAATATTTTATAAATAAATATGCTTACCTCTCCATGCGGCCGTCTCTTCACAACCCCACCTATAGGCAACACATAAACTACAACTAGTAAGCACGGAAAGTCCGTGATTCACGTTCCACGCTCCACTGTACATTAGACAGTCAATGAATTTAGATGTGTACAATAATGTAAACACACTCGTTCCAACCAAGTGACCACACTATACTTCATAATCAAAACAAAAGCACAAAATTAACCTGTTCGTTTTATGTTATTTACTTTTTTCGAAACCCCACATTATTTTAAACATTAAGAATAACTTTTCTGTATGTTAATTTTGCGATAGTTGTATTCTTGCTGATTAAATTCCATGAGTTCTGGTCCCTATATTCATAGGCCTTTACCTTCAGTCGGCAATGCTATTAATTTTCTTTTATGAGTTTATGTGATTTTGCAAGTCTGGATGACCTGCCCCTTACCACTATCGTTATCGGGTCAGGCAAGCCGTGATCATGGCGGCCTCCTCAGTAATTATTCAAGAAATACTTTGTAATACGTTTTCTTAATCTTGCATGATCATTTGTTGACGATATAGTACCGAACTCCTACTCAATTGTAGTACTATATAGATCATTCGATTTCGGACGTGGATTTATTTATTTATTGGAGTTAACGCCGTGTCAACACAATTGTAAGTCATTTTACGGCGTCCAGCGCACCTAACCTAGTTTTCCTGGACCATGTCTATAACCAGTACTCATCTACCCTTCCACAAGGCCGGAAACTTCTCCATATTATCTAATCAATGGAGGAAAATCAACATTTTGTCAAATTTTCATGGAAGGATATAACCTCCCCTCATGGAAGGGTATAACCTCCCCTCGGGCACGATTATCCAAATCCCGACGCGCTACCAACTGCGCTATCGACCCGGGTTTTCGGACGTAGATTAGTCTCGTTAGAATTTCGGATACTTTATTTAGCATAGATGTAACCGAACAAATAAAAAGTATCCACTGTAATTCTTGTACAATGATCCTTTGATTTAAGCCTGTGTAGTGAGAATTTATCATTTGAAAACATAATAATCCAATACCTAATTCATTACATCGGGCGCGGCCATGATCATGGTTTGCCTGACGTACTTTTACCTGTCAAAGTATGACTGGGAACCAGCCAATGATTTTTCAAATGAAGGCTAGATTGAAGTTCTTTCGCTAAAATGTGTTATCGTTTGTTCCTGTCAGAGATAAGTTTGAGATGTCTTTACCCTAGAACCTGGTTTAAAGTTTAAACCTCCAGTAGCTTTTAGTTTGTCACTGTTCGTTCCAAAGCGGAAACGGGTTTCTCTTCTAAAACTGTATGACATAGAAATTTCATATTTTGCGCATGGTATAACCTTAGATTCCTCTTCGAAGAGTGCTCAAATTATGACCCTGAAGTAAAAAAGACCCCATTCCAGAAATAACAAACTTTTCTTAGAGTTTTATCCGCAAATGTTAAACATTCTTGTTAACTGTGAAGTCTAGAGCTTTCATATTTGGCACGTGGGATCAATTAGTGATCTAAAATAGTCCCTCCCAGGGGTCACTAGTTAAACATAGAGTTATGTGAAAAACTGTTTAAGAATCTTCTCTTGACCTTTGTGACCTACAAGTAGACTTATATTTAGCATGTGGGATTTCGGAACGCCTCGACCATTAGCTACGAATAATTATTATTATATTTGACAAAGATCAGTGTATAAACTACAAGAACTATTTTGCATCCCCATTGCGTGCGTCGCCTGTGCTCCGCCTCGCGTAGGTAGTAAAAAACCCAAGCCGCCAGGGTAGACCCCCACGAATCCTTCCGAGATTATTCATCCATGAAAGGTCGAGGTGTTCCGAAAGGCAAGTGGGATCACTAAATGAAATAAAATAAGAAAGAACTAAACAAAGACATTTTGTTGCTGAGTAGCATTTAATTTTTGTTAATACTAACATTTATACAGTGTTACGCATTCTCCAACAGTGAAATATATACAATACATATCTTTATCACAGAGTGCAAAATTTGAGCGAGTGACAAAAACGTGTTTTCTTCATTTACTTGACTGTAGATGTATTACCACAAAGATTCATTTATTCGATGTGTTTTTATGCTGAACTTTGTAGTAAAAAGATAGGATCGTATCGGAATAAAATAATTAAGCACGATCACATATTATTCCCTTTACTGATAAAGGGAAACAACTCATTTTATGCTTTCGACCAACCCATTCAGTATTACTCCCCTTGTGTAGTTTAACAACTTTTCGCGTATGCTCCAATTTCAAATTTTTCAAATTTTGTAAAGAACAAAAGTTTCATGCAAACTAATTACTTGTTTACCATTGCCTTGTCACAGGCTATAAGTTTTTTAAAATTATAATAAAAGGCGAACATCAAGCACAGCATTTGTTTATGTGTTAACTTAGTTTTGTTTTCGAATAAAATTACTGCAGTATCTTTGGATGTAGAGCTAGAGTTGAGCGATACATTTTTATCAATTGAGAATTTAAACAAACATACATGTAACCATTCAATCTATCACAGACGTTTTTTATACATTAAGAAATAAATTAACAATATTCTCGTTTAAAATAATACAATAAAACTCGTGTCTGGTGTTCATAAAATTATTGTACATGTATATTCAACGACTTTCACAACTGTTCCTTGCCTATGGTCAAAGGAATTTAACTCTGCTAAACATAAATACAAATGTATGCTAAATCATTCAGAATTATATCCCTTGGTACAAAGAAGCACTAACTCAAGTTGAAATTAATTGTTTTAAAACAAATTATTTTGTCAGTCCTAAGTTTAGTGAAAACTGTAATGAATGGATATAATACTTCATTAGTACCCATGCAATATATAGAACTAGAGCAAGAAATGGATTTCAAAAATCTTTAAATAGAATAAATAATCTTGACCATGAGTACAATACATAAACTGTTCATATATCAAGTTTGACCATAGTCTAGCGCAGTGACATACTGTATATAGCTGACCTCCTTACAATGTAGATGCCATTACGTTGTCACTTATTGATGTTGAATCAAAATTATATACGTACAAGTAAATAGAAAGTGTTTTTTTTCGAACAAACAATCAAGAACATATTCCGAATAATAAAACAATATAACACTACAGTCGTTTATTTAGTCTACTTATTCTAATGATTGTCGGTGAGCTGCCATTCACTTCAATAAATTATCGGAATACCCCGGTCTTTTCCGAAGACTGCTAAGAAAGCTTCAGAAACTAAAGCGCAAAACAGGGTAAAACTTCAATCATTTGCGGGATATATTAAGTCCTCATTCTCGTAGAAATGAACGAGATATTCCGATTGTTCATTAACTTGTGCAAAAAACTATATTGAGACAAGAAAGATAACTCGCATTTATTTTCTATTTAAATGATGCGCGTACTTGTCTCCCTTTGACATCAACTGGTGGTCGGTAATTATTTTGCATTTTGTCGTTGTCAGCATCAACAAGACTTCTTAGTTTTTCGAGCTAAAATAAATACAAATTAAATGAAAGAAATTAATTTAAGTAAGTATTTGGCCATTTATGTTACGTGAAAAAAAACATGGAGGCAGTCATAATTAGTGGATTTCGACATTTAACTTTCAATATCAGAATGAATATCTGAAAAATATCTATGATGATAGAAATGATAATAAATATCGAGTTTTCATGGGAAGTTTAATCTGTAACTAGAGAGAATCGAACACAGGACCTCTGGAATCGAAAGTTTGCACTTTATCACAGAGCCACTGCTGTGGTCATTAATCATAAATCGTTTTATTCATGATTCATATTATCAGGCACCTTCGACTATCGCAGCATTAAACAATGTATGTCCATACAGTCTACGAAATTTGGTTGCCTGTACAGGTCATTAAAGTAGCAAGCATTGTATCTTGTTTGTAGATTTTTTTTTGACCAAAAGAGTTTTTTGATTGTCCTAACTAAAAAGTAGTTGTCCTGGGCAACTGGACACCCACTAATTTCGTAGATTGTCCATATCTAAACAAAGTGAATTAGGCTAGTATTGACATTAAGAGCAAAAAGACAAAAACTTATGTAGATCTAAAATTTGATCATATGGTAGTAAGATTATGTAATAATTTTTTGGGTTTAACGCCGTAGCAACACATTGTACAGGTTATATTACGGCGGTCAGTCCACCTTCTCACTGTTCCTGGAAAGGCTAAATCTCTGGATTTAGCGGTTAACAAACTACTAGGCGCACACTTCCGTCAGTGACTAACTACTGTCCTACATGACTTGGAATCAGTGGTATGAGGGTGGTGAATGACCGTAGAAAATTATTTCATGAGTAAGCACCACGAAAGTATGCCCTGTCCGGGAATCGAACCTACGACCCCTCGATCAGTAGACGTGTTCGCTACCGACTGAGCTGGCCTGGCAGGCAAGAATCTTGCAAAAATCCGTGTATACCAAAATATAATTCATGATAAGATATGTAAGATTTTTACCTGGTCATGTGAGTATTGCACAGGTTGTTTAAATACGATCCATTGTACACTCTCATACAATGGTGGAGTGGTTAAAGATCCTTCATAAGTCCAGTAATCTTTAATATTGCCTTGAATAAAATAATAAAATAATTATTAAAAAAAACAAGAACATTCTTACTAAGTATTAAATACCAACAACTAACATATTGAAGATTGTAGCAAAATAAAGGCATAAGGAGTTTTTCATAATATTTTTACTATTTAAAATGTTATACTCGTACATGTAATTAAAAGATTAAAAAAAAACTTGTAAAATATTACGAAAATTAAACGAACTTGGTGCACAAATCAAGGGAGTTGTGGCTAAGATCAGAAGGATACTTAATATATTTAAAGGACGGACACATTAATTTTCGCGCCATTCACATTATACGACCCATCCTTTGGCGGGGAAATAAATATGTGAGTTAATAAAAATACCTAAATATCATAGGGCGGATGGCACGGTCTCGACCAACCAAAGGTAGTGAATATTTACACAGTAGTGTGAATCGTGACAGTGCCTGTCGCCTATTGTAAATACATTCATCAATATCATTTCAGTCCATCGGATCTTCTAGCCGAGTTCTTCATTTATACAAAAATTACAACCCAAAGTGAGCGAATGAATTCAAATAAATAAGAAAAATAGAGAGACGAGTAGAAAATAATTACTCAAGAAGCAGACGAGTGCCTGTGTCTGCGTAATACAACCAATCCCATTACTGGCACCGCCATACAGTTTCAGAAAATACCATAGGCAGTCGTCATGGTCTAGATTTACAACGACACTGTGTATACTGTGTATACAAGGTAATCTTTCTATTTGCATTTTTATAATAGATTACAGACACATTCTTAATGCCTATATATGCTTTTGCGAATAGACTTTTGAATAGACATTTGAATGGATATCTATCGATTCCCAACTTAATAATAGACTTCAGACACATTCTTTAAGCATATATATATGATTTTGCGAATAGATATCCGAATAGACTTTTGAATGGACATTTGTCCCTTGCATTATGGGAATAAACATTTTGCTCATTCAGATTGCATTACTATGTTTTTTCGAATAAACTTCTGAATAGACTTTTGAATGGACATTTGTCTCTTTGCGTATTCCAAGAAAAGACTTTTAAACCTGTTTGATTGCATTACTGACTTTTTTCGAATAGACTTCTGAATGGATTTCCGACCTTGCTTATACATGATTTTGCAAATAGACTTATGAAAAGACATTTGAATGGACATATATCTTTTCGCAACTTTATAAAAGACTTCAGACACATTCTTAATGCATATATATGATTTTGCAAATAAACTTCTGAATAGACTTTTGAATGGATATCTGTCTATTCGCTACTGCATAATAGACTTCTGACTCATTCTGAACGCATTTACCAGATTTTGCGAATAGACTTCTGAATAGACATTTGAATGGACAGCTCTCTATTAGAAATTCTATAAAAGACATCACATTCATTCTGAATGCATATACATGGTTTTGCGAAAAGACTTCTGAATAGACATTTGAATGGACAGCTCTCTATTAGAAATTCTATAAAAGACATCACATTCATTCTGAATGCATATACATGGTTTTGCGAAAAGACTTCGGAATAGACATTTGAATGGACATTTGCCTCTTTACGTATTCCATGAAAAGACTTTAAATCTGTTTGATTGTATAACTGGCTTTTTTTTAATAGACTTCTGAATAGACTTTTGAATGGACATTTTCCTCTTTATGTATTCCATGAAAAGACTAATTAATCTGTATAATTGCATTACTGATTTTTTTTCGAATAGACTTCTGAATAGATTTCCGAATAGACAGCTGTTTTTCGGCATTTTGTAAACAGATTTTTGTACAGATTTTTGAACTTGCTTATATCTATGTATACAGTAAATGCGAATAGATTTCTGAATGAATAGATTTCTCAATACATAGCTGTCTATCGTGCGAATAGACTTTTGAATAGATAATAGACAATAGATAGCTAACTTCACAGACCTCTCTGTAAAAGTATAGTTGAGGCTCTGAAAATGTGCTTGAATCGCTTAAAAATAACTAGAGGTGCGCGGTATTACCGGTAAACCGGTAACCGTGGTTTTTTATCTCGCGGTACGGTACCGCGGTATTTTCGGAAATACGGGTATTACAGTGCCCGTGAACGAGTAGAACACGTGATTACGGTTTAACATGTTGTATATGTCAGGGTTGGCAAAATCAACGCTGTTCCGAGTCGTACATTAAAAATAGTTTCATCACTGCATAACGCTGTGGAAGTTATGCATATACATATACATATACATGCAATCCCATGTATAGTAGCAATCACAGAGCAGAGTTGTCTTGTATTCTGCGAGAAAGAAACGTTGACTGATATACGACAGTCGTCATTTTCTGTTATAAGTTGGTTGTAAATTTCAGTTAGAATACATGGATAAAATAGATCAATTTAATTTTTGATTTCGAGATCAGGCTCTAAAGGCAGTGGAACGCAAATTTTGTGTGCATGGGTTTCCTTCAACGATTGTTTTATTCATTTTCATTTTTCCACAAAATAATGCCGTATTTATTCCCCGATTAATTTTGGTAAGTTTTAGCATAAACCCCCCTTGAATGCCTCGTATTAACAACACGTATGGCGTCATGACACAATTAATAGACGGACTGATTCGTTTTAACCTGCGTTCGTTATTTTCAACTTGGATTACGAAACATCATCAAATTGTCAATGAATTTGAGCAAAAAACATAAACAAAATATATGGTGAATAAGTTGTAATAGGTATTATCTGTAAGTTATGGTTAGTGTGTTTTTAAAAGTTAATAAATGATCTTTTTAAAAGTGTATTTTACTTCTAGATCGGTATACCGTAGTATATACCGTGGTATTTAGTAAACAAACACGGTATACCGTGGTAAAATTTTCCTGGCGGTACCCAGCCCTAGAAATAACCAAAACTAAGGAATTTCTGGGGCCGCTGGTCACATGGTCCTTTGGTCAGGAAGTTGCCTGGACCATTCGAAGCCCCTTGGAACCCCATTCTGCTTATTTATTTTACGCCCCCTCTAACTAGAATTTTCCGCCCCCTCTTACCAGAAATCCTGGATCCGCCTATGGAATTCACATTATAAAAATACATTTTCATTGAATACTCAACAACGATACACTTGTAGTGTGATGTTATACATTTAACTGTCAAATATTGATACATGAGATTTAATGAGTGCGTTACTCTTTATACACAAATCAACTTTATTTCAGATGAACATCGTCAAGAAACAGTCTTTGTTGAAATGACACGTTTATTTAATGTTAAAACTCTTCCTTAGTATAAGGGAGACAACTCGTAATGTGTTAAAGTTTCCTTCCTAAAGCTTGTTTGTTGGTAGCTGCCCCGTAAGTTGATACGCTGCATATACAGTACACACCAAAAGTTTGGAGACATTTTCAGATTGTAGGCCTAGTGAATAGCTTTTATCCTAATTAAAGTAACCGCTCAATTTGATATGCTTGGTAGTTTGGCATTATTGTTTGGTTATCTTTATAATTTTAACTTAGACTACAAAAATAGCATAAACGCTATGCTATAGAAAATAATTACGATTTAAGTGTTTTTGGAGGCTTTAGGATGTCACCTGCTGAATTTTATGAATGTGTTTCATTCATGAAGCTTCTTTTCATTTTATCACAAACCATACTTAAATATACTAAAGATAATGATATAGCAAAAATAACCATCAACATTCAAGAGTTGGTAAATTTCTTTTGTCTCCAAACTTTTGGTGGGTACTGTAATTGAGAGCTATTAATCTAGCCGCGACTGGTGTTACAGTTGGAGGATTTCAAAGTGCGTTTGTACATGCATTTATTTTGTACATCTTTCTTCGACCATTTTAACATAACGTAGATAAGACATAAACATACTGCTGCTTACAAATAAACAAATTTCAAGGTGGATAAACAATATACATACTAATACAAATGTAACGGGGTCCTTGTTTAGTCACGATTTACTTTTTACGCTGTTCTGTTCTTTGGACTCTTTCTGCCTTTTCTTACTCTTTTCAATTATTTCCCTTTAGCAAGTTTATCACGTGATCTGTCCGTCAAGCGGTCATTATTCTCGACTTGGCTTTTGTGAGAGAATGGTCTTGCTTCTTGAACAGAATCTGGAATAGTTTAGCACTTGTGCATTTTCTTGTTCTTTAGCTATTCTAGTTTTTAATTCTGTAATTCGTTTAAGTTGTCATTCTTTCATTTGGTTTAAAACTTGGTTTCAATTTTATTGTAATATGTTTTCGCGACCTTTGGAATTGAGCAACCAGCACTTATTAGTTTGACATTTACTTCCATGCCACGTGTCATTTGTCATTAATAACCTCTAACAGTTCATAGTTATTTATAATGATTTATTTTACTAATTAATTAATACAATGCCTGTCTAATTCTTTGCAGTCACCACTTGAAGCAAGCAGAGTATGTTTGTTGTAATTATATGGAGAGTGTGAGAGTTTTTGTACTCAGTTATATTAACTGGTAAGTTCGAAGAAGTGGATTGTTTCTTTATACAGTTGTAATGCTATATGTACTTTCTATTCAATGGACAATTATTGAGTTTAGTGACATATTTTCATTACAAAAGACTGGTGTTTATCTTAGTGTTGTCTTGTTTAAAACAAACGTTAATGACTTTTTATGACCTTGTTACCATGCTTTCTTCTTTTTTAGGAACCTAAGTCTATTTGTACTTTTATTTATGACTTTGTATTATTTCTTTACAGATACAAGTATGTACATATGAATGTATGATTATGCATGAATAATTGTATGCAATAGAATATACAAAATATACATAGTCTTCAGAAGTCTTCTTTTCTAACCCACACCACGCCGTGTTGGTGCTATAGTAACAAAGATAAACCAACATGGTAGCACAAACTTCGTAAATTATACAAATCATTGCACATTTTAATGAAAAAGTCGATAAAAATTTAACATGTATTCTTTTCCAGAATAAAGTCTATCTATTCTACTTAAGTGTTACTTCCTCGGTTTAAATCCAACTCTAAGTCCATTTTCTGCTCTCATGACGACATCAGGAAGAAGCACTGGTTCTTCAGATGGATTAACCGTAACCTCAAACCTAAAATAACAAATGTTTATTTAAATATTAAACAATATCTTATTAAGGATAACATGAGATATTGTTTGCATAGAATATTGTTTAGACATAGTTAGATTTTTTCCTTACCATCTAAAGGTTCTCCTAAACAGCATTCATTTACAACGTAACGAGAAAACATTCAATCATACAAATTAAATACATCTATTACGACATTAGTCAAATAAGAAAATATAAATGTTAGTCTAATTTACACAATTTGTTAACGTAACTTGATTGATGTATCCTCATTATCCTAGTGGTACATGTACGAGCATACCAATCAAACAGGTAGAAGGAGCAGCATTTTAATGCTCAGATCAAAACGAAGCTGAGGACACTTCCTAGCCGATTCTATCAGCCAATGTTTTATGTCAACTTTGACGACACTGTTACTGTTATTCAAAGCATAGAATCATCTGCTATTAAAATACTGAAAGAGTACAAATTATTTCAAATTATACTAATACCTTTTCACTAATTTAGCCAAGTTAATCTTAATTTCGTTCATAGCAAACATCTGCCCGATACAATTTCTGGAAACAAAATGTAAATTGCAATTTCGAAAGTTTTCATTAGCAATGTGCTATATATGACTGTAATTTCGAAAGTTTTCATTAGCAATGTGCTATATATGGCTGTAATTTCGAAAGTTTTCATTAGCAATGTGCTATATTTGGCTGTAATTTCGAAAGTTTTCATTAGCAATGTGCTATATTTGGCTGTAATTTCGAAAGTTTTCATTAGCAATGTACTATATATGGCTGTAATTTCGAAAGTTTTCATTAGCAATGTGCTATATTTGGCTGTAATTTCGAAAGTTTTCATTAGCAATGTACTATATATGGCTGTAATTTCGAAAGTTTTCATTAGCAATGTACTATATATAGCTGTATATGAAAGTTTAAAATCAATACACGTTGGACATCAGATCCCAGTTTCATTATCTTCCAACTCTGATTCAGTAGCCTGTTTAACATTCCAAAATTTCTGTTCTATACCATAAATTAACGTTTGAAAATTAAGTTATGAAACTATAACTACATTTATCAACACAACATAATATGCATAAAATATATCAATTAGAAATAAATGTATTGTCACATATGTATTTGAAGCAAGGGTACAACGTTTAAACAAACATGTACTAGGTAACAGTGTCTACATTTTTCATTTTTAAATGGTAAACATAGATAGTACGGTTACATATTTAAATGTACAATTATACATATATTATGTATAACTCGTATAACCACAATTTATGAGTTTAAAAGTATTCTGTATATTACTTTCTATTAGTACATTTAATCATGTCATAAGAATGACAGCATTATATAGAAAATGTCTTTCACCTTGATCCAGCAGAGAAAGGTATAAAACCATACACATCATTGTCATCACGATGTTCAGCATCAAATCTTTCAGGGTCAAATACCTGTAACGATAATAATACATAGTTTGTATATATGTATGCATTTATCCATTTCAAGGGTTGCCCGCAAGACTGTAATAAGTGCATTGCGTTAAAGAGCGAGTTGCAGGCAACCCTCGATTTATTCTGTTCAACATGGTCATAAAATACATGCAACATTCTTTCAATTATACTGACTTGTAATACCAAAGAGGAAAATCTACATGTTGAATATATGTTTTTGTAAAGAGGCATCATGGTCTTTAGTATCAAATCCTTAAGAAATCATTGACTACATTGTTTGTATTTTGAATTGAATTGAATTGAATTTGAATTTTTTTAACCATTGTATTAATGGTTAAAAAAAGGACATTTCAATACCGTCATAAAATACACTGTACATGCAGCATACCCTCAACCACGCTGACATCCTACCATGCCATCTTGTCATTCAGCAACGAAGCTTTCAATACAATTTTTTTCGCAAAAAGGGTAATTAGTTTTATAAACAAGTTAAATGTACACTGCAATCACCTACAATGGTTCAAGGTTGGTCTCATGTTATTTTAAATTAATTGTTTCCAAAAGTGGAATTAATAAATCGTTCAAATACTACTATAAGTCCAAATACTTTTTGTATTTCTAATGTTAATTTTACCACTTTGATCTTAATCAGGCTCTGAATCAATCAACCAAGTCTTATTCAAAATTAACAAACTCCATCTCACTTTTATAGTTTATAGATCATTTTGTCTTTGTCATTTTTTGTTCAAAAGTTGTACTTGACATAACAGTTGACTTAAAACATGCTATTGATATTACCATGTTGTTTTTCCACGTTGACTCGTTATGATGTATTGCGTATATGTGGATCCATGCAATGGTACCAGCTGGAATTTCTTTTCCATCTAAAACAATTGGCTGATCATGGTTAACACGTCCAATAAGTGGTACCGGTGAATAATATCGTAAAACTTCCTTAATAAATTTTGGCAAGTACGTTAACCTTCCAAGATGATCTCTGCAATTAAAAATTAAATACTTTAGAACTTTAGAACTCTTCTCACTTGCACATCGACCGATCGTCACTCTCGTTCACTTTCTAAAAGCATTGTTTCACTGAGCTGAGCTGGGAGCGTATCAGAACTAAAGCGTCACATACATTTCTTAAAGCAAACAAAGGTCCACACATTTTTCAAACTTATCAAATGGTTCCAAGTCAACAGCAAGTTGTTACAGAAAAGAAAATCTATTAATAAAGCACACTTTACATTTATGTTATTATCAAGAATATAATGCGATTAAGAATTAGACTCGGACAACACCTTAAAATATTTTCTTTAAGTATGCACTATTTACGAGTGATGTGTGATAAAACACGTCCCAACCAAATACTAAATTGCAAGTGTAAAATCATCGAACTAAATACATAACGTCACTGCACTCGATAGGCATAATCTGATAAACTTAATTACATTTTAGGGGATTTTCACCCGTTTATTAAATCTGAAATTCTGACTTGCTGTTAAACTTATGATCGACGAAAACGTATGCACAGATTCTGTTGAAATGTCTTTTTGGGTCTTGGGAAGTTAACATAAATTTAAATGCAAGAAATAAATGGTATATTAAACTAACATCACAATACATGGATACATTAACGATCATGTTGAATTTCATGGCCATGTAGAAATTAGTTACACCTACCCAAAACTTTAAGTCTATATGTTTTGAAAATTTCACGTAATTTCAGAGAATAAACTTACTTAGTTATGTTATCACTTTCACCAACAACATCACACACATCTTTATATACTTTCTGTTGTAAGTCAGGATTTTTACCTAGAGCATAAATCACCCAACTGATCGCTGAAGCCGTGGTGTCATGTCCTAGAAAAAAGGAATATATTTATAACAAACTAAAGCAGCTAATGATGCATTAAATAGAGTACTAATACCTTTCATAACATAATCGAACCAATAATACTTAATTAAATCCATAGACTGACGAGGTGGAAACGATACGGTGCTTCTTCAGAATACAGAAAAATGGTTGAGAGTTTTGTCAAGTAGTAATCGTAAATGGCACTTGCTAATAATTGTAAATGCTCGGAATAAAGCCAAAATCACTTAAATGTTATTGAATTATTCCATGTTTTGTATGGTTTGGATTAGATTAGTATTCGGCAATAAATGACTGTAAAGTTCAAGTACAATGTATTTGTAATTTACCTTCAAAAGTAAAAGTATCCACTTCATCTTGTATTTCTTGTGCAGATAAACCATGTCCTTCACTATCTTTAGCAGTTAAAAGTATATCTAAAAAATCTAAACGTCGTTTTTTACCTTCTGTAACCTCAGTTGTACCATTCGTCTTCTGTAATGAAATCAATATATAACAGTAATATGTGTAAGCGTTTTTCTTATATTATATGCATTATTGTCTTCAGGAATATGTAGTGTAACATATGTGTACGTTTCTGTTTCACCTGCTTTTAATTTATTAAATGCTTACTTATTAAAATTGGTAGAACTAGATAAAATAAAAACTTTGAGCTAAAAATAAAAACAAAACAAAAGTAAATAAAAAAAGAATTCTTTATATTGAAAACAAACAAAACATAAATGATATTTTTACGCCATTACATTATGATTACTACGACCCTTCTCCCTCTTACCACTAATTCCAAATCATGCCAAACAGTTCTAATACACTGAAGGAAGTATGCTCCTTGTAAGTGGTTAACAGCTAAATCCTAAGATTAAGTCTTTTCAGGAACGTAGAATATGTTGACTGACCGCCGTTATATAACCTTTACAAAATGTTGCTACGGCGTAGAACTTCAAGTGTAAAAGTATGACTATGAATATGAACAACTTACAAGATCTTGAACTCTAGATTGTATAATGTTTCCAGTAAATTGATGGACTGTTTCAACCAATCTGTTGTATTCTCGACCAACCGGTAGCATGTTAAAGATTGGATCAAATGCTAAATGAATTTCGCTGAAAGTTTTAATAAACTGATACAAACAATTACATTAGCAATACTTTAAGAACGAATTTCAGTATGGAATTGTGTATGCAGCACAGGTGTAGAACGACATAAAAACAACCCTTGTTTTCAAGCTGTGGCTCCATGATAAAGCGACCACCCATGGAGCAAAAGGTCCAAGTGCAACAAAAGCAAATTTAGTTTCATTCTTTTCATTCCGTTCTGCCATCAGTGCTTGAATCTCTTTGAAATGTTCAGACAATTCATAATATTATACAATATGGTGTTAGTTAATTACATTTTATACAAGTGACGTGTAATTATAAAGGTACTTACACAGTACGTTTCCAAATGATCTCCGACATTCTTTTGATTGCATTTATATATTCTTCCTCACTGAAATATGTCAAATAATCTTATAAGTCTTCACTGTTCATTGATTTTTTCACACTATTTTTTTTCCAAAAAGGACATTTTCTGTTAATAGTACTAAATCACTGATAGTACCTAAATATGCTTTTTTGGTGGTTTACCTGATAAGAAGACTTTTAAATATGGTCGCTTCTTGTCTTTTCAACATCCTTAGGCGGTTAGAACATCTTTCTAATAGAACTATACTAAATAAATGTTGCACAATATCAAGCTCTAGTATCTTCCCATCAGCAAATACATATTTTAACACTTATTTATTTTTAGCTAACTTGACCCACGTGGGTCTAGTTAGGAAACACACAAAATACAAAGAGAAAATATAGAAATACTTTGCCAAGTAATATATCAGTTTGTCAGTGTCAATCTTAATTATAAAAATATGATGCGGAATCAGGAAAATCGGAACTGAAAATTTTGCCCACTAATCCCTTTAATGCATAAAGTTAATTAGATATGTTTCAGTAAAACTAGTATTTTGACATATATATAATTATTAACGATTAGGTAATATTATTGGAAGAATTGTTTTATCTACGTATTTAAGCTTCGTTTTAAGAGCGCTTCACGTTATAATATGTAAATTCATCTAACCTTTTTGAAGCCTTTGTTTGTATAGAACCAGAATATGACAATGAACATCTCAACATAGAATCTAATGTCATCTTACATACATATGGAAATATATCAATAGTGTTTCCTTTTGATGAGTCCTTGGCAAATCTATCCTGTAGAAAAAAACATTTGTTTCAACATGGTCATTTATGGTTTCGACGAAGTAAGTATGAAAACCAATCGATATTTTTTTTAATATTTGTTATGCATGCAACTATTGAAATAGATAATTTGTTTATTCTTACGGTTATTTATACTTTACACAATTTATTGCGTTAACATTCTGTCTGTATAATATTCACGCTACGAATGTTTTAATGAGTTCTACAGCATTTATAGGTTCCTTGAAGTGTTTTTTCTGTAGCAAGCCAACACAATCAACAAATTACCACTAATATTGAACAATTATCTAGACGTTTTGTCGTATAATATTCATCAGAAGTATAAAAGAAATAATGCATACATTTGGAAACGTAAGAAGAGAAAGTGTTCTTTAATGAAATATTGTCATAGTTATTTTCATAGTTTTCTACACAATGACCTGGGAATCATCGTATAAGGTACATATGAAAAATTATTATAAATAACGAAGTTAACTAATGGAAATTACCATAAGATAATTGGATGATTCATTCATGATTTCTATGTAACCATTCAGGATGTCAAAATGGAACGCTGGTGTCAACAACTTCCGGTTTCTTTCCCATTTTTTACCTTCACTCACAAGAAGTCCATCTCCTAAATTTTAAACTTAAATTTAATCATGAAATTTATTCAAACTAACAAACCAAAGTCATGCAGAGAATATTCACAAATATCAGCGCTGCTATGTGCCTTATCAACGAGCCATTTGTTAAACCAGTCAAAGGTATAACTGTTATAGTTTACTTTAATCGACTGCAAAGCAATGCCCATTTAGAAATTAACATAACGACTGCAAACCAATTTTTCTAAGATTAATTAGACGTGTCGTAAGATAATGACTTCCAATGACGCAAGGTAACACATCTCTGGTGCAATTCAAAATAAATTTAAGCATATTCATTAGTTCTAATTACTGAAGTTGAGTTCCAAATCAAGAAATGCTGAACTAATTTAGTTTAAATTTATACCGATTATTTCCATGTACATGAAAAAGTATAAAACGGGTAAAATTGTTGCGTTATAATGTAACATGATTGACTTCAGAATGTTCCAAACAAAATAACAGAAGTTATAACATGGCTTTTATGGTCTATGTGACACGTTTTAGTTAAAACATTTAATATGACATTGTTGATTGGGTTATAGCTATAAAGTATCGGGCCTGTGCCTTCAACTGCAATGGACCATACTCATATTCATCTATAGGTGGCGGTCAATCTGCTTTCAGAATAGTTAATGTATCTACTGATGTAACTATCAAGTTCAGAAGCCTTACCTATCCATGGTAGGAATGATCGATAACCAGCAAAATAATCTTTAGATTTTTCTCTGGTTTGTTTGGTTAGCTCCTTAAAAGTATCAGCATGTAGTATATGGATAATTGGTATTGTTCCAGTCCATGTACAAAATATCTTGTGTCCATCATCTGATGCTTTAAGAACAATGTCCATAACACTTTTGGAATCTACCATCTGTAATTGAGGTTCACATGTACATCGACCTATATTTCTAAAACAATACAGTTGACTGGAACAACACTTCGATATCGGAAGATTTTGCATTTTTTTCTAAATTTGATAACTTTCGGCGTTCATTCTGTACCATTATCATTTTATTCCAAATGATATCTCCTTATGGAATATTATGGGTTGATAGACCGCTTTAAGCTCAATGACCGCATCAATTTCTGGGCGGATATCGACACACCGTCCGCTTCTGTAGTGCATTTATTTCATTGATTCGTTAATAAAACTAATTATAAAACATTTTTATATTTCGTTTCTAGTTTCAGCGTATATACTAATCGTCTCATTGTTTAAAAAAATTAGTACAATCATTGAAAACGATTTTTGATACCTTGTTTGCTAATCATTCTTTTTTAAATATGAGGTTTCACCGTTCATCGATGATTTTATTTGCCTACTTAGCTTGAGGTACGGCGACCAATTAATTAGCTATCCTTAAAACCTTTCATTATTAGCATTAACTAACATTCGACATTCGTACATATTATACTAAATATAACAAACATGAAAAAATTGTCTATATATAGCTAATTAATTATACATGCATACAATCTCTTTTAAACGTTTGTTTCATCAGTAGAATTTCAAGACAACCTACCTGTCCTTTCCGTGCATTTCCTAATAGCCAATGTTTTGGTAATCCAGGCACGGTACTGAGTTTTCTTCTCAAGCTAAGAACATGTGATGCATACCTAATAAATTTCCAAACAAAGACAGTCACTAATCCCACCAATAAAGCATAAACAATGCTATGTAACTGCGTTACAAATGGCATGCTGAAAGGTTCAGCCCTAAACGCGTATGTTGTACAACAGTGAAGAATGGAAACAAAACGTACGCAAAATACAATTTAAACAACTGATGACGAGCTTAAAGTTGTTCTAAAAGAATGAGTTCATGCAAATAATACGTGTATGTGCATTTAATAGTTCATTCATCTACGTTATATGTCTTTACATTGAAAATTGTGTGTACTGATAACAACTTATTGTTTGATTTACAGCCATAATAACAGTGGTTTTGTGACCTTGACCGAAGATATAACTGTGTACAGATATATAGGTGAATTTAGAAAGAGACATTTAACTAGATTACTATCATCAGTTATACTTAATTTAAACGCATATTATTTAATCGTTGTTGTATTCATATATATACAGTGAATGATAACTGTCTTCGTTTGCGATGAAATGTCTTTAAACATTTTGGTTATATAAAATGTTATATGAAACTGGTCACCGATTTGGTTACTTTTAGTGTCGCCATTGTGTGACATTTGGGGGTTATCGTCGGCGATGGACGCGTCCCCTGTTTGCTTGTCCGGAGCATATCTCAAATTCAATTCAAGCTATTAAATTGAGGTTGCACATGTGGATAGATCTCAAAATGGAAAGGTGAAAAAGAACTTGTTGTGATTTCCGGGAAGTATTTGGGTGCCAGTTTAATACTTATTAACAATCATAATACTATTGGTGGAAATATATGAAAACAGCTTCTTCAATCTGGTTGTATTAATGTCATCAACAGAGTATTGATTGTAACATATGGAGTTCATACTTTAAGTTCGTGTCACTGTGTCAAATTAATGGCTCATTTAACGTTTGGTATCTTCAAAATAGATTATGTTTATGCCATGTCGAAATACGAGACTTTGCCATATACACGTATATCGACCGATCGTTTAGTACATGCAGGTAATGAATCACTGTGTATCCTAGACAAAACTTGTCCTGAAATGAGAACAATTTCAGAGGAGGCTTACACTGCCCTACTTTATACAACTATAGTTCTACAACGTCAGAAAATGGTCGTAGAAAATAGTTCATGAGCAAACTGTGCCGTACCCTCTGGGAATCGGAACCTTGAATCGTGCTATCGGCTTGGTTAACCGAGTGCAAAAAATGTAGTTCACCTTCATATTTTAAACGTCCACCGAGTGTTGAGTAAAACAACTCAAATCAGTAAGTGAAAAGTGTACCATAGTTTTAGTATCATAACATACATAATTCATGTAAATTCCTGGCGACAATTATTGTCTAGACCCGATGGGAATAAGTTAATCTCAATAGAAATAAAAAAAACCAACTTAACATATTAAAGTGTCATTCGATTGGCAGGTTGATCATTTATCTGTCAAATAATATAATTTGAATACCATCTCGCATAGTATATATATGTGTTAGTAATAAGCTGGAAAAAGCAAGTTATGTCGCAGCTTTTGGGGTCATGGTTAAGAGAAAATGTTAAAGCAGTTGATTAATGTTAAACAATAAGTGCTGTATGTGCTCCAGTGGAGATAGTTAAAGCTATGGTGTGCATTTACAACACATGTACATTATTTGAATTACAAGGCACATGTATCATTTACACCAAAGAACAAAGTGCATGAAGAATCAACTTACAAACATGTTGGAATAATAGACTGCCCTACTTGCATGCTTTCACAAGCAACATGGAAAAGTTACTAAAATATAATTTTACTGAATATGAGTGCATGACATTTACGTTTTACAATCGTGATGTATAGAGCAGTCCATAGAAAGATTTTATGTCAATGCTAAGATATGCTATTGAAGGAACAATTAGAAATAAATTAACATGTTAAGTTAACTAGCCTTTTCTCTCAAATTCAGATTTGAGAATCTTGATAACCTCTGGATATGAGAATCGTTATTTGTTGTGTTTCAAATTGAATTGACTCAACTTAAAACATTTTTTTAACTTTTGGCCATCGATCTTTGCACTTCATAGTATGTACCATGTAACAATACAAATACATGTTAAACAACATTCGTATTTTCTAAGTCTTTAGATTGACGACTTCATTATCCTACTTAGAGTTTTTATGAGAAACAGAAGGTGATTTTCTTTTAAACTCACCCAACTTATTTTGTAACTTTTTTATATGGTCCACACATGCTGCTACTTCAAACATTGTATGTGACGGGGGTTCTCCAGTCAATACATAGTTATGTGAGTATAGTCCTAAATGCGGTGTCCAGTAATTTAATTAACCGTTAACAAAAATGATATGTTTTGGTTATTAACGGTACTTGTCTCGTCAACCTAGTTTTTTTGGTCATTTTTCTTTACCACACTACGTGTTTACGTTTCAACAAAGAGCCCATTGACAGCTTCTCCTTCCGCAAAGAGTATCGATGTAACATATAGAATTTATATAGAAATGTATAATCTGCCGCAACAAGGAATAAGACTCGATAGACCAGTTTTCAAAACATTCAGTTCAGCGACTGAATCACTATCGAGGCTAAAGCTACTCTACATTTCATACTAATTAGATATTAATAAGCAGTAAAAAGCTAATTGTAATATGTTTTGCTTTTCAAAGTGACAATACAAATACTAAGCGTCACTAATCAGTGAGAAATTCTCAATGGACATGTTTAAATAATAAGCTTCGATGGCATTCGTACTACGATCGCTGTCTTCAAATCAGGCTATAAAAATCGATTTTTAATTAAGCATTCGTAGGTTTTCAACTTGTTCTGCATAGAAAAAATGACTTACTGTATCATGAGCTATAATTTCATATAGAAATGTCAAAGGCCAAGCGGTGCCCTTTACATTAAGTTTTGACTACGACGATTGATACTGAACCCAGCGTTACCTTTTTGTCCCTTGCAAATATAGATTAATAAGTATTTCATGATAAGTATTGCATTGCTCTATGTTTGTTCAGGTTTATAAAAGGCAAACTTTGGTTGTGTAATAATTAACCAGTCTAGCATTTACTAATATCAATACAATAACATTACATGTAAAAGTGCACTCGCATGTTATGAATAGCAATTAACATGCTATTTGTAAGTTATTTTACAGTTTCATTTAATTCAGTTTTATCTAATTACAGGATAGAAACAATCAGTTCAGTTATAGACCTTAATATAAGCAACATTATCACATTACATAATCAGTTATAAATTCACAAATACGCATCTTTCGACAAATCAACCCATTAAATTACGAGTATTTTACAACCGGGACAAATAGTCACATGATCGTCAATAGGTAACCAAACACTTTTCTACTGTATCGTCGATTTTTGCATCAGCAAAAGCACAGCAATACTCTGATAGCACTTAAAATAAGTTTCAATTTGCTTTTTATGAAAATGCCCTGAACAGCTAGTTAACTATACATGTATTTGTTTACTCTGAACGCCTTGCACTAAATATGTTTTGCAAATACCTAGTCTACACAATTTCGATATAATTTAATCTAAACAAGCAAACTTTTAAGATTCTTGACTAAATGGGAATTTTCGATGTAATTCAATTATTGTCACTAATTTAATCAGTTATTTGATTGTAGCTTAAGATTTTAACTACGCTTACAGAAACACAAATAACAAATAATTCAAAAGCATACGGGTTTAATTTCTTGAATCAAAATTGTATTGGTTATAGTCAATAATGGACATTTGTGAGAAACATCATTTTTTTCGCAATCTTTGACTTGCGCTTCCATAAGTGCACGAAGTTTTCAATACAAAATCTTAAATTCATTACTTCAATTACATTGATTCATTTATTCTCATCCAATAAGATAGATGGAATTTCTATAACCTCCACCACAAATCTGACTGCTGTTTCCATAACATGCCATGTTACATAGAGATTCATCTGGCACTTCCAAAGTATTGTAGCTGTTTCCACAATAACATTCATAAAAGTACTGAAATGTACAAAGAAAAATAAAGATAAACATTAAAGAATAAAGATGATTCAAGTTCAAAGATGATTATTGAACTTCAAACAAGATGATAGAATAGTTTATAAACAGCTCGTACATGCATAAAGTGTCTATTGCAAGATTTTATATAGAAATTAATCTCAGTAGAGCATACTAGAATTTCGAAATCTAAATCTATTCTAAGTCAGTGTCTTAAATGAGTACTTTGTCAAACTCTATTGATTAGACATTTCCACATGTCAATCCGCTGATGTGTGCAGTCTATTTCATTTAATACATATTTTATTGCATAAATCGGATTGGATAAGTTTCGTTGTTTTACGCCTTTAAATCACTATTATATATTAAGCCGCTTGGCTAGGTTTCTAAACTCATAACGCAAACCAATGTCAGATATTAATGACTAATAACTATTGTTGCATTACTTTTATAAAAAGCAAAATTCCTTGCTAGCACAAAGCCCCCCCCCCCTCTTTCGGAAAAGGGTAATTAGTAACAACTTTTAAGAATTCAAGTACTATTAACTTATCACCATACCTGCGTTCCAGCATAAGAGAATCCTTGGTCGGAACATACTTGTTGACATAATTCATTAGTCATACTGTTTAAACCAAAGTTATATCCATTTAACACACGTGTAGGGGAGTCTGCAAAACATCCCACGTAATTATGTGGACCTTTCTTCCCTAAAACGAATCAGAATACATTATGAAATAAGATATATGGTTTGATACTACAGATGATAATTATTACGTTTATAAAATCACTGACAATGAAAGCAGTCATCACATAATGATAAATCTCTATAAAAAAACCATGTTAAACTATCTCTTGATTCTGCAAAACATCCGATGTAAAAGAGGATATTGTGTTTCAAGAAACAAATAATAAGGCATGTTATTTTACTTGTTTAACGTTTACAAAATATTAATGTTATGCTTACATCAGTGACATTTGCATATTCAAAAACATGAAGATTTTACGTGTAATTGTTACCAAACAATGTAGCATCACCTCTTAAAACAATCGTACGTTTAAAGCCACTGTATGAAGACATATTCATTATCAGTAGACTTGAAAACTGTTTTACAACCATGAAGTTATCAAAATATAACATGCATTTAAGACACAATTAATAGTTCAAACCATTCTGTTTTCTTAATTTGAGTTTGACAAAGTGTCCAATTCTTAAAAAAGTGGGGTACTTTTATAAGGGCACACTATATTCATTTACAATGTATACGCGGATGTTTAATATACCTGATCCAAAATAGTTTAAAAGCTTAATTATGTAATTTGGAGTAAGTTTTTTCTCTAACATGGCTTCATCTTTAACATACTATTATAAAAACTATTGTTCGAGTATTGACAACCGAATTCTACTTTCGGTTTCGATAGATACTTTCACTTTGAAATACAATAAATAACATGAACATATCTAAGCAATATTTGCATTTATTTAAAAATCTTGTTCATTAGAGGTGTTTGGTACAGATAAATATCTATTTTCTTTGCAGTCAAAAAACAATGTTACTTGTGATATAGGGGCTTTAATTAGCTCAAACTTGCAATTAGAAAGCAACCTAATTATCTAAAAAATATAAATAAAGAAACATACTAAAACATGTTGATGAAATTGTCGATGCCTGGGATACATATGATGAACATCCCATACACTTCAAGTCGTCAAAAAAGAATGCTCCAATACATTCTGAGGTCCTTGCACATTCTACCATACAACGTACTGCTGTGGTATTGTAATATTTAAATAAAACATCCATACACTGGTTACCATCATTTATATATTCCCTTACAAATTCACTAAATTCTGAGTGCGAGTGATCCAATAGAAGCGCTACTACAACAATTACAATCACTTTTATATTCATTTTCCGATGCATTTGTTGTGTATGGAAACTATTTACTCGAATCGTAAACGCTTAATGACACCGACACTGTCCACTATCAGTGATTGCTAATAATACTATTAAATAAAATAGTTCATGAGCAAACTGTGCCGTACCCACTGGGTATAGGAACCTTGAATCCCGCTATCGGCTTGGTTAACCGTGTGCAAAAATTGATTTGATTTGTTTTAGTAAATTAAGATGTGCAAGAACAAATGAAATGGTTGTTATGTAGAAGTAACTCACCTATATATATTAAATGTCCATCGATTGTTGAGTAGAACAATTCAAAATCAGTAAGTGAAAAGTGTACCATAGTTTTAGTATTATAATATACATAATTCATGTAATTTCCTGGCGAAATTTTTGTCTAGACCCGATGGGAATAATTTTTAATCTTCAATAACACGACATGTAATCTCAATAGAAATAAAACCATAATATATTAAAGTGTCATTCGATTGACAGGTTGATCATTTATCTGTCCCATGATATAATTTAAAAAGCATCTCACATAGTATATGTCTGCGTTAGTAATTAGCTGGAAAAAACAAATTATGTCGCAGCTTTTGGGTCATGGTTAAGAGAAAATGTTAAAACAGTTGATTAATGTTAAACAATATTGCATTAGAAATGACATATCATTCTAGCGATGCAAGCAAGTTTTGTGCATATAAATAGACATTTTATAAGGCTTCATCGTATTTGTATATCATTTCTAGAACTAAATATGCATTAATGAATGAAAAACACTGGTCAAAGTTACAGTCGGCAACGACTGCTGACCATATGCAGGAAGATGATGAAGATGACGTTTTTCTACTTTTTTCCTTTAATGATTTTTGCAACCCCTCGCCAAAATAGCTTACCTGACGATAAGTGCCGTCTGTGCTCCAGTGGAGATAGTTTAAGCTATGGTGTGCATTTACAACACATGTACATTATTTGAATTACAAGTTACATGTATCATTTACACAAAAGAACAGAGCGCATGAAGAATCAACTTACAAAAATGTTGGAGTAATAGACTGCCCTACTTGCATGCTTTCACAAGCAACATGGAAAAGGTACTAAAATATAATTTTACTGAATATGAGTGCATGACATTTACGTTATACAATAGTGATGTATAGACCAGTCCATAGAAAGGTTTTATGTCAATAAATATATGCTATTGAAGGAACAATTAGAAATAAATTAACATGTTAAGTTAGCTAGCATTTTTTCTCAAATCCAGATTTGAGAATCGTGATAACCTCTGGGTTTAAGAATCGTAATTTGTTGTGTTTCAAATTGATTTGACTCAACTCAAAACATTTTTTAAACTTTTTGGCCATCGATCTTTGCACTTCATATTATGTACCATGAAACAATACAAATACATGTGAAACAACATTCGTATTTTATAAGTCTTTAGATTTACAACTTCATTATCCTACTTTGAGTTTTTTATGAGAAACAGAAGTTGATTTTCTTTGAAAGTCACGCAACCTATTTTGCAACTTTTTATATGGTCTACACATGCTGCTACTTTAAATATTGTATGTGAGTATAGTCCTTAATGCGGTGTCCAGTAATTTAAATATGAAAGTTCAAAGATTGTTCATTTTATTACAATAATACACCGTTAATCAACATTAATTTTTTTTATTATTAACGGTACTTGTCTCGCCAATCCAGTTTTCTTGGTCATTTTTCTTTTCAACACCACTTGTTTACGCTTCAACAAAGAGCCCATTAACAGCTTCTCCTTCCACAAAGAGAATCGATGTAACATATCGATTTTATATTGAAATGTATAATCTGCCGCGACAAGGAATAATACTCGAAATACCAATTTTCAAAACATTCAGTTCAGCGGCTGAATCCCAATCGAGGCTAAAGCTGTTCTACATTTCATGCTAATTAGATATTAAAAAGCAGTAATAAGCTATTTGTAATATGTTTTTGCTTTTCAACGCGACAATAAAAAAAATATTAAGCGTCACTTATCAGATAAGAAATTCTCAATGGACATGTTTGAATGATAACCTTCGATGGCATTTATATTTTATATTAAATAGTTCAATAATCTCTGGCTACGATCGCTGTCTTCAAATTAGGCTATACAAATAGATTTTCATTTAGCATTCGTATGTTTTCAACTTGTTCTGTAACTTCTGCTTATAAAACATTTTCATGACTGTAACATAAACTATTGTAATTCATATATAGTTGTCAAGGCCAAGCGGCGCACTCTAGATTCAGAGTTGAATGCGATGATGACGGATTCAGTTTCCAGCGCTTCTTTTTCACCCTTGCAAAAAATAGTTTAATGCATATTTCATATACTCTTTTCATTACTCTGTGATTGTTCGGGTTTTGATAAGGCAAACATTAGTTATGTGATGTACTGGTGCAAAACAAATGAACCAGGCAAGTGCGAGCTTCATTTCACTAATAATATAATATTACATGAATGAGCCCATTCACACATTGATAATTATATGAAAGTTATTTAAGTTACATCTATTACACTTCAGTTTCATTAAAAGGAATGAAATTGTCAAATAGATTAACATCGTTGACCACAGGATTCAAAATTTGAGTCAGTTTAAATATATACCTATTAGTGCCTTAAACACAAATATTTTCATCACAACACATAAGTCAGTTAAAATGGATTAATATACTCGTATGTGTATTATGACTGATATTAAGAATACTTTACTACCGGGTAAATGAACAAATAATCTTCCAAAGGTAAACAAACTCTTGTCAAACGTATCGTCGATTCTTGCACCAGCAAAATAACAGCAATGATAGCACTAAGAGTTATTTTTTACTTCCTCTTTACGAAAATGCCCCCATTAACCTGTGAATTGTTGTTGTTTACTCAACACTACCCACCAAATATTTCTGAAGATGACATAGTCTATCACTCGACTTAATGCAGTGTAAACGAGCACAATTTAAAGGTCCTGGGCTGATTGGGAATTTCGGTTTCAGAGAAGTAGTTGTTTTATGTGAAAGATAATGAAATTCAATTTTGGTCATAAAGATAATTGGTGCTTGGTAACTTAATTGTTTCTGAAGATCTTGTGACTGAAGATCCATACTACGCTAACAAAAACACACACACACAAAAACATTTCGAAGGTGTATGAGTTTAGTTTAGTTGATTTGTTTTAAGTATGTTTAAAGTGAATGATAAAGATTTGTGCGCAACAAGTCAACTTTTTATTCATAAGTCAGTTTTCAAAATGTTTTACTTGAGCTGTTACTCGTACGTGCACTAAGTTTTCACCACAAAATCTTTAAATCATTACTTCAATCACATGATGCATCTAGGCTCATTCAACAAAATAGATGGAATTTCTATAACCTGCACCACAAATCTGACTGCTATTTCCATAACATGCCATGTTACATAGAGCTTCATTAGGTACCTCAAAAGTATTGTAGCTGTTTCCACAAAAACATTGATACATGTACTGAAATGTACGAACAAAATAAAGATAAACATTTCAGAATAAAGTTGGCGCAAACTAAAAGATGATCGTTGAACTTCAATTAAGATGATAGTATCGTGTAAAAACAGCTACATGCATAAAGTGGGTTTTTTGCAAGATTTCATGAAGAAGATTATTTTAGTCGAGTTTACTAGAATTTCGAAACCTATATTAATTCTAAGTCAGTGCCTTAAATAGAATACTTTATCAAACTCTAAATGATCAGACATTTCCACATATCAGTCCGCTGACGAGTGCAGTCTGCATACAAACAAAGCAGAGTGTGACTGTTTTGATAGCTAATTTATTTTTGGATCCTTAAGCACATTAATTTGTATCTCTTTTTTAGAAACTTCTTACACCTACGTTTCATAGGGTGAGAAATGTTGCATCAGGCCTGTTAATTGTACTTGGTCATGTTTCAATGCACTTTGTCTATGTACAGATTATGATTTTTCCCCAGACTCAGAATTCAATTTGAAAATCATTTACATACATTAGATCAGGTAGTTGTATTGTAGTTAACAAAGCTTATATTATATGAGTCACACTCAAACAAATTATACTTCATACATTATGTATATATAATTAATTGGATGATAATATACTATCCACTCCGGCAAGCGGATTTTACGCCTTTCAGAATCTCATAACGCAAGCCAATACTAGATATTAAAGAGAAAACACTATCGTTCACATTACTATTATATACACAAGAACAAGATTCATGTCATGCACATACCACCCCTTCCCCGAAAAGGGTAGTTAAAAGTAACAATTTTAAGAATTAAGTTCTCACCATACCTGCGTTCCAGCATAAGAGAATCCTTGGTCGGAACAAACTTGTTGACATAATTCATTAGTCATTATGTTTGAATCAAAGTGATATCCATTTAACACTCGTGTAGAGGAGTCTGCAAAACATCCCAAATAATTATGTAGACCTTTCTTCCCTGAAACGAATAAGAATACATTGAGAAATATGACACATGGTTTGATACTACAGATGAAAATGATTACGTTTATAAAATCACAGATACTGAAAGCAGTCAATTTTTGTATGCGAAAACGTAATATTTGACATGATTAATTTAATTGTTGATTGTAATATGCAAACTAATAAGTAGGAAACAATTTTAAGTTAAATTCATAATGGACGTAATGGTCAAATTAATTTAAAGTTACACTTACTGTTCAAAGTGACAGAGGTATCAAGTGCAAAATGTTCATTTGTAATGACTTAAATGTATTTAATTTTATGTTTTGTACATCTATCAAAATTAAAAAAAAACAAAAATGTAATGGTAAATGTCTATTAGAAATTTTGTTAAACTATCTCTCGAATCTGCATAACATCCGATGTAAAATTGGATATTTTTCTTGAAACAACTAATAATGCATGTTATTTAACTTGTAAAACGTTAAACAAAACATACATTTTTATTTATTTCATGTTATCATCAGTTAAATTTGCATATTCAAATACTGTACCATAATCTCTTAAAACTTTCGTACAGTATAAGCTCCAACTTGCAATATGAAAACAAAACCTAATTATCTAAAAAATATAGAAACATACTGAAATACGTTGATGAAATTGTCGATGCCTGGGATACATATGATGAACATCCCATACACTTTAGGTCGTCAAAAAAGAATGTTCCAATACATTCTGAGGTCCTTGCACATTCTACCATACAACGTACTGCTGTGGTATTGTAATATTCAAATAAAACATCCATACACTTGTTACCATCATTTATATTTTCCCTTACAAATTCACTAAATTCTGATTGCGAGTGATCCAACAGAAGCGCTACTACGACATTTACAAGCAATTTTATATTCATTTTCCTATGCACTTGTTGTGTATGAAAAATAATTACTCGAATCGTAAACGCTTAATGTCATCGACACTGTCCACTGTCAGTGTTTGCCAATAATACTATTAAATAGGTTAGAACTATTCGTATGTTTCTTTACAATTTTTACCACCGTTGCCATCAGGAATCTATATTAAACTGTAATGGTCGCGTGATTATTAATAAAATATTCATGATTTTTATTCTTTTCAATTTTGTAGTTCAATGAGTTTATATTTGCCGATTAAATGATAGATGATGATACACATAAATTCATAAATAACGTAGATTTTAAATAGGATTTTTAATTTGTAAACTATTTATTAAAATTACTATTATAAAATTGAAAATAATCAATTGATCAAAAAGTGGCTTCATTATGCGTGGATTCTGAACTACAATTACAAAAATGTGTACTTAACTAAACAAAAGTCTCATTTAAATCAGTAATTGGTCCGATTAAGTAGCATATGCTTACTTATAATACAAAACCATGGTTATTCATTCTGAACAAAACAATATGTTAACAGCCTATTTTAATAGCATAGTGGGAAGCTTGTTAATATATCACATAAGTAGACAATGGCTGATAAAAACACATAAAGACAAACTTGTTCAATGTAAAAATCACATAGTCGAAGACAGTCGTGCCACTTCAACAATATGTCAGTCTCTTTTGGACGACATATCGTCCTACTCACATTCCCTCGATAGGCTAGAACTCTGGTTCAAAACTCTTAAGCTAGTACTGAGCAAAATACCCGGTCAGTTGCTTACAACTGCCTTACTTGATTCAGGAGTAAGCGGAAAATGCTCCAGATAATTGTCAAACCTGAATTTCACAAAGGTATGTAGATCTCAACAGGGAATCAAACCCACGACTACTACATGCATGTATGTGGTTGTACATTTTCTATAGAAGCATATCTTTCCAAACATTTCTAGCCTTATAAGTTAAATATACAATTATACAAGAAACAACAAAAGAATAAAAAGAAAATTTGATTCCAGTAAATTCTGAATATTTATTTCATCATTCTATGTAAAATTTTACTTAAACGTGACTTCGAAGCTTTTGTATTCTTTTCCATACCTTTAAATGTATTACCAGTGTCACTTTTAATGCTGATCGTATCATTTTTTCCATTACATTTCTTATTGTCGATCCTTGATAGAAACTCTGGTTTGATATCATCACTAGAATTGTGAACTTGTGGTCTAATGTTGTTTGATAATATATACTTAGCATTTGTTTCTCTAATTTGAGCACAACGTCTTAACTTATTCTCATTTTCTTCTTCATCCACTGTTCTGGGAAGTGTTACTATTTTAGTAAGGAAAGCTTCAGTTTTAGATAAATCGTTCTTATTGACTAGCGTCATGCATGTTGAATTATTTCGAGCAGCATCTACATCTAATGATAATTTAAGAGGAATATTATCGCTACCATCAAGTATACTGTCTGAAATATCATCAAGTGTATTGTCTCCATATGAAAGGCATTCATTTACACTGTCTGTTGAAGTATCAGACTTTGAAGCAATACAGTCAACTAGACTTTTCTCCTGCTTTGCTTGCTGAACGTCTTTCGGCAATTGTGAATTTCGTTTATTCATGTATGCTGACCAATCAAATACTTCTTCACATGTGACTAATTCTTCACTTTCCATGTCACTGGCTGGTGGTACGCATGACGGTGAAGCAACAACTGTAAGGGGGAGATCTTTGGTCGCTTCATTAGCACATTCATCAAAAGGTAGACTAGATATATTTTCAATGCAGCTAATGTCACTCATTATTGCACTATCATTGCTTATATTTGCACTAATGCAGTGATCTAGAGGCAAACTTGGTACATCCTCTATGCTATCGGTATTACTCATGTGAGCGTAATCATCACTGGTATGACTCCAGGAAATATTAGAGCTGTCACAAGTGCTGATGCATTCATCTAAAGGCAAACTTGGTACATCCTCTATGCTGTCGGTATTACTCATTTGAGCGTAATCATCACTGGTATGACTCCAGGAAATATTAGAGCTTTCACAAGTGCTGATGCATTTATCTACAGGTAAACTTGGTACATTCTCTATGCTCTTTGTGTTACTCATGTGAGCGAAATCATCACTGGTATAACTCCAGGAAATATTAGAGCTATCACAAGTGCTGATACATTCATCTAAAGGCAAACTTGGTACATCCTCTATGCTGTCGGTGTTACTCATGAGAGCGTAATCATCACTGGTATGACTCCAGGAAATATTAGAGCTGTCACAAGTGCTGATGCATTCATCTAAAGGCAAACTTGGTACATCCTCTATGCTGTCGGTGTTACTCATATGAGCGTAATCATCACTGGTATGACTCCAGGAAGTATCACAAAGGCTATGACTATTTGGATCAAACTGTTTGACTGAATCTTGTGGTGCAAATGTAACCATCTGTGATACCCTGAAAAATATCATATCATCAAATTAAAATCCTTGGCACTATAGTGTCAGTAAATATCATAACAAACGACAATATTTGTTTACAGAAGCGCCTGATATATGAGTTTGACTTAAAAATAAGATTATTGTAAACTAATGTAATGTAGAATTTTCATCATTATTATTATGTACAACACCATTGAATTTGCAACATAAAAATAGACGTTAGTTTAAGTTTAGTTTAAGTATGTTTTATAACTTTAGATAAATGTATTGAGTGTGTACATAACTACTGCCTGAATTGCTTTAGACTTAGACTTTGCTTACCTCATACAATCATTTTCCTTCTCACCATTTGCTATCACATTTTCAACTATCATACTTGAGGAACACATGACAGAGGTTTCGGACTCAGAATCCCAGTCGCTTTCGTAGATTGCTTCTACATCAGATAGACTTCTGGATTTCATGGCATCATTTTCAGACTGACAACCTGTTGTATTGACGTCATTGTGTTCATGGATGACTTCATTGTTATCAGAAGGAATGCTATCATCATCTTTGCTTTCATCTTTTACTTCCACTATTTTGCTATCGGTAGTTACTTGATCGTTAGCAATACATTGCTCGGTGTTGACCTCTGAAAGCACAATGCTGTTGCTGAAAATGAAATAAGACAAATTCTAAACAGACGTAGTAAATGGTATGTTTTTAAAACTACATAAGTTGTGCTTCAAACTTTTTTATCTATATTTAATAAACGTTATTTTAGTTAATGTATCAGGGTACTTAAAACGCAATAGAAAATAGACTAATATCAGACTAAATGTTTTAGTATTATGTCAAAATATTAAAACTTTTTTACACTTAATAATAAACCTGGTATATTAAATAATATGCTAATTATCAATAAGTATGCGTAACTTTTTAACTAACCAAATATTGAGTTTCTTTTTATTATGTGTCATAGCATTGTCATCATATTCTAAATCACTATAGCAATCCATATCATCGTCAGTATCAGCATAATCTTTAACATCATAGTATGAGACTTTTGGAGAAATGTACTCTGTCTTGCTTTTATGGTTTATTTGATCATCTAGACTTCCATCTGAATCATCGGTATCAGAGTCCCAATCGCTTTCATATTCGAAATCTTCGTCGTATTGTGAAACCACTTTGTCATCGAGTGGCACTGGTCTGAAATAAGATAGTTTTAAATAAGTTAGCTACGTACTTAAACACTTAGTACATATACCAGTTAACATAGAATTGCCTATATTTGCAACGATTTGAAACTGTCTAACACTTATACAGATTCACCATCAGAATCCATGTTGCAGTGCATTGACACGAACAACACGTACATAGCATTTTAAAAGTGTGTAAATGCTTTTAATATTTAAGACTGTGTCAATGATTGACATTGTAATAGTGTACTATGTATTCAATATTCAATTGAGGAATTCTATTCCTATACGGACAATGATGTGAAATATCAAGACTTAAATTGGATGTTTACAAGTCTACTCATGTTACTGATATGTAAATGAGTTTATCGGTCATTTGGAATAATTATCAAGAGCCCAACAAACCAAATGTTTATGTGTTTATCACACCTAGCTCAACAACTATATGAACTATGTGAATTAAATAAATATGTTGCCAAGGAGACTACACTGAAAATATTAAAGAACATCAACGCTATGCTTAAGTTGTGATTGAAAATTTGATTTACTTACTTTGAAAATTTGTTCATGAAATTGTTATCAATATTGTTGTTATGAATGGAACTACATGATGTATCATCATCCCAATCACTATATGTGTTATCGTCACTTTCTAATCCATAACCTCTTTCTGGTGAATATCTCTTGGTTAATTCTGTGCCAATCTGAAAATATACAATAAAAATGTCTTTGAGCTTTCCGGAGTCTGAAGTGACTATGCGCAAGATAAAAGACCTAATAAATTGGCATATTTTGTATCAATTATTTCGTTTACTTAGTGACAAAAAAGTTGAAATACCACCTTTAGTTATAGTCCATCTTAAGCAGCAATAACTTTTATTCTGTTATAAAGTTGTGTTAAAACTTATAAATAGTGAAATAATACGAATAAAATATATATAGATAAAATTCAGAATAACTCCAGGGTAAATGTATTTTGTCATTATAATTAACGCTCTCCACTACTCCTAAGAATTGAGCAAAACTACGAAGACAAATGGTACGAAACAACACAAAACAGGTTAAGTATACTTATACTTCAAATTCAAACTATAATGGCGCTATCATGCAATGCGTAAAACAGTTTATGCAAAAATGTCCATGATAAAAGCTTCGACCGAAACATCTATATAGGATGTTTATTGAAGATAATGCTTGTATCTTCCCTATTGCATAAAATTAGACAAAATGTATTTAACTATACAATTACATGATCGCCCAAGTAATTCTAAAGCTAATTTTTCACAGAATTTGTTATTTTTTGGTGTTCCAAAATTACCTGAAAACGTTCGATAAGTAAAATCGCTGTCATTTTTTTTATAAAATAAATAAGTAGTATAATAAAACATTTTCCTATGGTTCATACTTTTACGGATATACAGTAAACATGTTTTTCAAATAAATCGTGCAAAATCGTAATCGCGGATGCAACATGAGCACGAACGATAAAACGTATTAAACTTACAGTAATAGGTCCTGGGTTTGGTTCAATTCCTTGTGCTAACAATAGTAGAGTTAAAAACTCAGCAATACTTCGTAAAATACCAAATGTTTCTCTTCTATTATGATAATAATATTTCAATTCAACATTTGCTTCTGAATTTTGAGAGAATGTATGGCTAGACTTTCCATGAGACACAAATAAAAGCGCTTTCGCAAAGAAAACGCCTTCTTGTACCATTTTGTTTCCAAAAGTGACGTCGTTGCCAACGACGTAGTGTATGTGGCGTCTGTGACGTCATGACGTCGCTTATGCTAATAGACGCTTGAATTTAGATTTAAAAGCGCATATTTGATATCCTGTTATTGTTAACAACACAGGTTATTAACTTTTTAATATTAATAATTTCAGTATAGCCATTATAATCAGAGTTTACGTTATGTGTTGTTGCATGGACGTTTACGTCTATTCACAAGGTAAATTACTAGTCCGTCTTATGTAATTGTGTTGGCACTTACAAACAGAAGTTGTAAATGTAATGTGGTGAATTATATAGTGGCTGATTTACGCCATGTGGTATTTTCGTTTTTTTCGCCGCGAATATTTTTTAATCGGTTTTTAACGTCGAATTATTCAATACATATTAAGGTTATATATACGACGGCCTGCTCTTCCTACTATAGGTTTCCTGGACACTTTTCTGTGAAGATTAGAAAATACGAAAAACGAAGATATACGGCAAATTCACAGATTGTCGTATCTTCGTATTTCATTTTTTCTAATCTTTCCGACAAAGAAACGAGCACACGACAAAATAAATGCAACAATACGTCAGATAAAATGGGTCGTGATTTCGCTTTACATCTGTCGAAGATCATCTTCGCGGCAAAGAAACGAAAATACGACATGGCGTGAATCAGGCACCATAAAATTCAATTCATCGTGATGATTTTATAAGAACTATTTTCGGATGTGAGTTTCAAACTAAAACATAAAAATATGCTCACGATGCATTTAACCAACATGTTTGAATTAAGCGCGGATCAGAGAGTATGAATTTTGTCGACAGGAGCATTTTGTTTTACTTAAAAAATTTCGTCCTCAATAAGGACAGAAAATTATAGCTGGCGTGTTAATACGTCTACTATTTACCACTCTGTTACTGTACACAATATTCAGCTCAGATTTTGTCTGGATGTACGCAATATTCAGCTTATATTTTGTCTACATAGATCTTATGGTGCATTTCGCGACAGTTTGATTTTTCATTTTGGATCACGCAGTCAACATACTCACCATTGACCTGACGCTCCGAAACAAAGTAATTTACACAGACTAGGCAAACCATTCGCTATATATCTAACAATAAATTGACTTGATGAGCAAATAAAGTCACTGTCTTAAAAAGTTAAAAAAATATTTTCAGACCAAACTCTACGAAGGTACACGTATGCATTGTCCTCATATCAAACTAAATGACCCTAGATCCACAGGCTGAAACGTAATTGACTTTCCTAACCGAATAAGCGTACTACATTGAATATACAATGCATGCAAGTATGTATCTTTAAGCCTCCAATGATACCAATCAAAAATTATTTGCGATTGTTTAACGATCGTATTAGAACCACGTTGCTATCCTTAAGCTATTTTGGTAATGTTTTCTGATCGTCTTTGTCTATCATTGACTAATCAGGAAGTGAAAGATATGTATGTTTCTGTTTCAGACACGATGCCGTCCAAATGTTCTCGGACTAATTAACTTTGTAGAAAAATTGATCATGTACAATGTATACCACAGATAACAACTATGAATAAAGCTTACTCATAAAATTCATTATAATGTTTTAAATAGTCTATGTATTAGAATTCAAACATGATCGTTATAGTATGACTGTCTACTACAGGACGAACAGACCAAGACTCCCCAAGTTGACCGAAAAATGAAAGAATGAAAAATATAATAATGTACTTACATCAAAAGGTCCTGGATTTGGTTCAATTCCTTGTGCCAACAGCAGTAGAGATAAAAACTCAGCAATACTTTGTACAATACCAAATATTTCTACTCTATTATGATAATAATCTTTAAATGCAGCATTTTCTCCTAAATTTGGAAAGTTTCCATAGCTAGGTTTTCCATGAGACACAATTAAAAGCGCCATCTCAAAGATAATGCCTTGCTTGTGTTAATTTATTTCAAGAAGTGACGTCGTTGCTATCGGTGACGTTGACGTTGCGTCAATGACGTCATTACGTCGTTTTGTCACACGGGCGTGTGGAGAAGGCGTAACATCGATTCAATTGAAGAAAATGACCAAAATGCGTATGAAGTAGATATAATTAATAATATAGTTCTTGTACGCTCTTGCCTTCAAATTAAATTTTATGACGACGTGGACAATTTATTTCATACAACTAAAAAGGTCGTGGGTTCGATTTCAGCACGGACCATGATTTATTGGGGTACACATGAATAATTTCACTGCATGTTTTATATAGAAGAATTTCACTTGTCAATGAAATCCATTCGATAACAATGCATACTTTTTCAAACACTGTTCTTAACACTACTGTATTTTGAAACGTACTGGGGCCCTAAAGTGACTACGTAAAACTTGTTCATTGCTTTTTACATTTCAATGAAATAATTATTGTCTTCATTTCATTGAACAGAAAAGATTCTTTATGTAGTAACGTACATATAAAAAAGCTCAAAACTTGCTCAACACACATTAAACGGAACAACAACTAATGTTTGATTATTGACAATATTAAGATATGTTATAAAAATCAATATGACTCAGATTAGTCTCTTAAAACAGGTAAAAAAACAATAGAAAAAGAAACACAATTCTCGAAATGTCAGATGTTATACCTTTTATATCCACTGACGTATATCCAAAGTTAGCAATAAGTACATGTATATCAATTTAACTGACTAATTCAATCATCGATGTATTGTTTGTGTGTTAATAGAAAATTCAGATGACGTTTCAAGACAACGACCCATTACTAACAAAGATAAACAACAAACGTTATCAAGCATTTTGAAATACAGAACTATACACTACAGCATCCTTTTCATGAATGATGTATAATGATCAAAATGTTATAAACCAAATAGTTGTCTTTAGATCAAGTTCTTTTTATTTTTTATATAATAATATACAAGTAATACAATTATAAAACAAATAAGAGGTAAGAAAACAAATCAGAAAATAGCAACAATCAAACACAAACACCTGCCAGAAGGCCAAAATACAAAAAGGGGAAATGTTTTTTAATTCTTTTTTACTATAAACAATCATCAAATCATTACGGGTAAGTCAAATTATAATATACAATAACATTATTCTCTCAGATCAGTCTATTACAAATGGTACCAAACATAATGAAAAATAGAATTCATCAATGATTCTGATTATATTTTGACGCAATATAACTACACTTGGCTCAAACATCCAGTATAGACTTTTAAACGAAATAACTCACTTTGGTGGACCTTTTAAAGTTAATGAGTAATATATTATCCATACATACAAAAACAAAAGACTTCATACGAAATTCAAACTTATGGGGTTGGGATTAGGGTTATTACATGCACGTATGCATGTATGTTCAAACAAGTATGTAGCATAATCATGAACTATACATTTGTATACAAAGAATAATACAATATTTTTGCTTTTGAAAGATTTTCAACAATAGTATGTAAAAACAAGGCAATGCACCCGGTTAACAATATTTTGAGTTCCGTAAAAGGTTTATTGAGTGCATGATCTAGATAAAATGATATGCCGGGATATGAAGCTGTAGCTCCCCATCTAAATAGATTTTATTGTATTATAGTTCTGGAATCCTCTAAAGTAAATATGCCATTGTTTTATGACGTCAGTTTATTTTCTTGGTTTGAATCCAACATTAACACCATTATCTGACCTCATTACTATATCTGGTAATAAAACTGGTTCATTTAATGGATCTACTACTACCTCGAATCTGTAAACAAAAACCAAATACTCATACTTAATACAAATGGACATATTTCTGATGTACATTCAGTTTCCTCTACAAGTACATAAAATGCAAGAACAGCGTCTATGGTAAAATTGTCTCAAGTCAATATGAATTCATTTGCACTATCGTTATACAATGTTTCCGAAAAAGCTATTTGACAAATGGTACATTGAGAGAATTACGCAATACCGCAAGTACTTTTTTTACTATCATTAAAGCTTATTCATGAAACATCGTTGATAATGACTGGTAATCAATGCCTAACTTGGAATAAGCTAAGATGGCTCTGTTTTGTTTTGTAGGCAAGTGTGAATCGTTGATTCTGTTTAAGAACTATTAAAGGGCATTGTACAGTCGATATTTATCAGCTTGTCAGTTTTGGATTAATGTTTTTAGCCCCCAATAAATAAAAGTCAATAAAAATTAGACATACTTCGAGCTATATCAAATAAGAATAGAAACGTATAACAGACATTTAGGATAGCAGGTTTGATATTAAAAAAGACAGGAGGACAAAATACAACAAAACAACATATTTATCTATTACTGCTATCATATTAAAGAACATTTGACATAATGGTGTCTAATGCGTTATATTGCCATAATATACTGACGGTTCATGAATAGGCCTAGATCTCTTAGCTTTTTTCGCCTAATACTAAGATTATAGTGTCGCTAGTGACTAAAGAACACATAAGCATTGTTTCAAAACATTAGATGAAGGGTGAATATTTGTCTGTCTGTCATACCTTTTCACCACTTTAGCTATGCTAATTTTTATCTCATTCATAGCAAACACCTGACCGATACAGTTTCTGAAATATATACATACAAATTAATTAATATAGAAATGTATAAGTTTGCAATGAACATAATCCTAGACAGAAATACAACATAATCAACTTGTTACAAGTATGTGTATTAAACCTGGTCAAGAGTGTTTAAATCTCTGAAAAATCATATTGTTGATGATTTGTAGCTCTACTTAAAAGAAGTTTGTTTGACTTATCAGATGATATTAACACATAAGAAAAGCACACAACTATGACCTCGGTAAAGTATTCGAAGCATTGCAGGAAAAAATCTCAACAATACAAATTTATAACTACATTGTTGTGCAGATGTGTAAATCATGTATGAATCAGCATGTACAAAGGTTAATTCAATACTGAAAACTAGCATACAAGCTAGATTATTAATAAAACATCGTTAGAACCAAATTAACATTAATAAAAACTAGTTATCAATGCTGAACTTAAAATAAAGTATGATGACTCTTTTGCTTTGTAGGTAAGTGTCTACTTAAAAAAATGTTTTACTAATCTGACAAAACTACCACACTAGAAATGCACACATATTATAATTATTTAACTGTTTCAAGTATTAAAGGAATATAATCTATCCAATATCAATATATCCCAACATAGTAGGGTACAACGATGAATCAGCAATCAAAGTTTCATTCGATATCATTTTTTCAATTATAAAAGAATCATTAACCTCACATTCAAAGTCTACGAATAAGTGACAGTATAACTTATCATCCTTCTTCAAAAATTCAAGCTAAAAAGAATATTGAGTATTTTCTTACCTTGATCCAACAGAAAACGGTATAAAACCATACACATCATGGTCATCACGATGTTCAGCATCAAATCTTTCAGGATCAAATACCTGTAACAATAATAATACTTTTTATACATATATATATCTATTTATTCTGTTCAACATGGTCATAAGATACATGCAAAAATTGGTTCAGATATCATGGCATATTCATGAATGGTCCCCTAATCGCCACGATATGGCTAAATACACCATATCATTCTTCCTTTAGTTCTTAAAAAAACAAATACGTAAACAAGATAAACATAGAGTATTTACCATATGGTTTGTCCATATGTCTTCATTATGATGTACGGCATATATGTCAATCCATATACTGACATTGGCAGGGATTTCTGTCCCATCCAAAATGACTGAATTGTCGTAATTCGCTCTCCCAATAACTGGTACAGGAGAGTAATACCTCAAAACTTCCTTAACAAACTTCGACATGTAAGTAAATCGTCCAATATGGTCTCTGCAAAATAAAACAAAAAGCAAATCAATGTCAAAATCAAAATACATGTACATCTGGACAAACAAGAGTGATAAAAGCCCTGATAGCCTGGACATGGGTCCAACAGGGCATAACATGACTACGTACTACCGTCCGATATTGTTAACAATGAGACTACTTCTTCACGTGTATGTGTTAACCTAACTTTATATCCTTGCGCTTATTCTAACTGCGCATGACCGAATGTATTAATACGCGACATTTTTGTTATACGTTTCGAAAGTTGTGGTTTCTAAGACCTGATTTGCAAGCAACCCTTGTAAAAAAGTGTGTACGTAAACATTATATCAAATCTTGTTTATCCCTTCTTTCAACATTTTCTGACTATTTCAAAGGATAAACAAGATTTTAATCATTTTGCATTAGTCACACCATATTCAATTCAATAAGTAAAACCATCGTTTGTATTACGCTTTTGTCACTGTGACACTATAAAGAAATGTATAATTCATACGGTAGATTATGATTTGGAAAGAAACTGCTTGATAGAAACGAACTACCCTTGCAAAAATGTAAAAATTGGCAGAAAATATATTTAGAAATTCGCGGAAATGGCAGACACAAAAAAGCTTGTGGAAATGTTGCTTTTCATTGACAGCATATGTATGGTTGTTAAATGATCGGTTAAATACACAGTGTAATTATTCTGACAGAATCAGAACCAAAAATGGCTTGAATGATCATTTTATAATTTAGCATACAAATAATTAGGATTTTTTGCAACATATTTATAGTCTTTTACTTACTTAGTAATGTTATCACTGTCACCAACAACATCACACACATCTTTATATACTTTCTGTTGTAAGTCAGGATTTTTACCTAGAGCATATATTGCCCAACTTATTGCTGAAGCCGTAGTGTCATGTCCTAGGAAAAAAGAATATAGTTGGTAAGCTAAACCCACAAGGTCATAGAGGTGATCACTAGGAGATGGACTGTAGATGCTGAATTAAAGCCTCAGTTGTTATCATGGATTGATGCAAAGCAAAAGGCCAAAGACAAAACAAGATTATGAGAAATAATTAAAGTCCTTTCCAAGAAGTTGATGAAGAGGCTTAGTTAAGTAAGTAAGTTTAAAAGTATGGTTGACGGTCAGGCGTTTAATAGTCTTCATTGTCGAGCGGTCTGATGTGCATATATGATTTATTGCCATCTAGGATAAAGAGTCAAAGACAGCAAAGAGTTGTATGTTTTAAGTATATATACTTTGTACAACTTTTAAACATAGATGGGTCATTCTATTTTTGTTCATCTTAGAGCGCTGTTTTCTCAGTGAAACAGCGCCGGTCAACCAATGCAATCAACGTTGTTTATGATTTAGTTTAGATAAACTCTAGCATTTAAATAGCATTAAGGTTATTTAAAATGTACCTTCAAAAGTAAAAGTATCAACTTCATCCTGTATTTCTTGGGCAGATAAACCATGTCCTTCACTATCTTTAGCTGTTAAAAGTATATCTAAAAAATCTAAACGTCGCTTTTTACCTTCCACAACTTGTACTTCATCTTGTGATTTCTGCAATTAGAATTACGATTAATTACAACCGATTATAAGCTTTAGCTAAACAACATGAATATGATTTCTAGACTAAGCATATATAAAGCAGTTGTTTGTTCAAACTTTGGTACCACAAACTCTAGTAGTGGTAAATTAAGTGAACGATGCTAAGTTGAACTACCCGCATTATATGAGTGTGACTGTTAAAATGTCGTACAAAAAAAACACAAATCATATACATGTAATATTTGGTATGCAAGTAAACTACAGTCAATTACTCTTAAGACGACTATTCATTATCTCGATCAAAAATCAAAAGTCCCGAATGTTTTCCTTTTTTTTGTCAATATAAAAAATATGCTTAGCTCGATTTTCTCTCGACTTATAAAATTAACTAAGAAGTTATTAAATAGGGCAGGGTGCATTTCATTTTTGCTGCAATGTTGTCACTATTAAAGTCCCATCGTCAAGTCAATGGACTGCAAAGAAAATAGACATTTAAATCTATTTTAAACACATCCAACGAAAAACATGATTTCAATTAATGCAATTATCGCTAATTAAGTTTAGGTAAATTATCGCATTTAAAAGTGAAAGTAGATCGAAACCAATAGTAATTTTTGTAAATACTTGGAATAATAATTTTGATCACAGTACGCTTATTATACCATGACCTCTTTTTAAGAAATGGAAACTTTGTCAAACTTAAATTTATGAAGCAAAATGGTTTGAGATGTTTATCTTGTCTTTAATGCATATTATGCTTTTAATGACTTCAAGGTTGTAGGACTGTTTCGTGTCTGCTGTAAATGAATATATCTTTATAATAGTGACCTCAATAGTAACATATGCAATAAATATATCTATATAACTTACCAATGTTTGAACCCTTGAATTTATAATTTTGCCAGTGAACTGATGAACTTTGTCACAGAGACTAATGTATTCTTTGCCTATTGGAAGTTTATAGAACACACTATCTATAACCAGATGTGGTTCTCTGAAACACATAAATAAATTAGCAATTATTCCTTTTTATGTTGGCATATTTCTGCCACCAGATAACCGGGTAACTTCTTTTATTATACTAGGTTTAAAGTTGTGTCAACACAATTTAGATTATTTTACGGTAGCTAGCGCACCTAACCCAATTTTTTTTCTCGGACGCTTGTCCATAACCAGTACTCACATACCCTTTCACAAGGCTGACAACTTCTCCATATGCCTTATTAATGGAGGAAAATTGACATTTATTTACATGTATTGTCTAGAACCATTTAACGAACAAAATTATTAAATGGTTAACTAGTAGTAACGAGTTATCCCATTAAACGATAAGATAGTGATATCTTTGAAAAATAACAGGTTAACTAGTAACGTAACTAGATAACTACTTACTGAACTCGTTAGTGATGTGCTTATCTGTTGGCCCAAATATGCCGCCATACCTTTTTCAGTCATCAAATGTTTAGAATTATTTCACAGTTTTAACACATTTTCAACGTTTAGTATAGGCAAGCCAACCATCACACCTATTAACCTATCTTTTCCTGACTTTGTCTTTAACCTTTCACAAGACCGATCTCTTCCCCCATATGTCTTATTAAAGGAGGAAAATAGACATTATTGTCGAATTATTATTAATGTAACCTTTATCTCTTATATCACTAACGCAAGGGATTTATGCCCGTGTTCTCTTGGAATGCTGTTGACAGTTGAGGTCAAAGTATGCAATATGACCCTAGTCGTGCGATATTCTTTTCAATATGATCGAACATGTCCAGAAAATGCCATACAGATTCTCCAGCGTATATATACAACAAATGTCGTATTACAATATGTAAACTTACAAGTTACGTTGCCACGCTATTTCTGACATTCTTCTAATAGCTTGTATGTAGCCCTCCTCACTGAAATACGTGTTAAATATATAACGGCATTACAAATATGTATATATGGCAAAACGGCATTACATATGATGCCTTTGGTCATACACAATTATGAATAATCATGGCTAAGAACAATCATGTTGAAATAAAGTAATGATATCAGTAATTTCATTAAATATAGATATGTTGATCTTTCAGAAACTGCGTTGATTGAAGTGTTTGAATGGGGTCTTTGAATTATGTCATATGACGTAATGCAAAAACCCTTTGTGTCATACAAAAGAGCCAAACCTTAGCTATGGGTGCATGTATATACCAATGAAATTAAGTAATTTATTATGAAAAACTTGTCACCTTATACGTACGTATGGTGTTGTTGACTCGGAAACGTACCGGTCGACTATGTGTCCGAGTAAAAGTAGACATACATAACAACTGTCTTTTCGTATTATTCATTTTACAAACTCGCGACATGTAGTTTTAGCTTATCAAAGTAACCTTTGATGTATAAACAATAATTGTTAACGCTTTGTAATACAGTGACCAGCTAAGTATTTCTTATTATTATAAAGATGTGAGACAACAATAACATGCTTACAATAGTGTCGTATACAATCAATGTATAGTGTTTATTCTACATGGTGATTGTTTTACCATGTAATGTCTATAAACGTACAAGGTCGTATTCTAGGTCATGCGTGTTTTTGTACTTTTAACAATCGACTTGCCCTCTAGATAGGTGAATAAGCTAATGTATGAGTAACATTCTATTGATTTAAACATACCATTTTTATATGTAACATTTATCTTAAAAATGTGTATGCACATTGTAATTTTTATATAATGATATGTTTATAAAATAAGAATAAACTAATTAAACTATAAAATTGTTAAAATAGTTCACCCCTAAATATGAGCGTGTAATGGAACTGGCTATGTTTGTATACGCAATGTTTATGTGGACGACCTGTTATGTATCTTTGCAAAACATGCACAAACATAAGTGATTAATTCATCATAATTATTCGTACAAAACTGAATAACAACTGACTACATTTCTTTTTTCGTTTTACAATCTTGATGAAATACAGAATATGTTTGATACTCCTAAAACCTTGCAAACTTACTTTTTACAACAGTTCATGTATTATTATGTAGTGATTACAAGCTGACATTTATAACACAGCCAGAAATGAGCTTAAATCGTTGAATCATAAAATTAGTGTCAGCCGTAAATGTCATTTCATGACAATCAATAACTGCATACGACATACTGAACTTCATACATTCAATATCAATGTCACTCTACCATTAGATTCATGGTTAATAATCATGCACTTAGTCGAAATAATTCACCATATATACAATAGAAAAATATTTATGATTTTCAACACTTTCCTCTCACGCACTAACTGAAGTGGACCCTTACCAATACTTTTTTACCCTTCCGCAAGTCGACAATTTTTCTCTTTATAAAGGCAAATTAACATTTTCGTTGACAGCTTTAAACTGTCGCAACAGGGAATCCAACCCAAACTTACCATTGGTCTGCGGCAGTCTTTGTTAATGACAGGATTTTCGTTGAGGATAAAACTTCGATACTGGTAAATAGCTAGAAACAGTATCCTTTCAACTTGAGAAGCCTAAAATACCACAGCACAATAATTGGTCTCAAAGAAACTTCACAAAATACGATACTCAACCCTCCCCTTCCAAGAAAAAAAAAGATGACAAAAAAGTAAAGTGTGTCAGTTATGTTGTCCCTTTTTCGTCTCTACCCCCTCCCAAAAAAAAGAACTGTAAGTAGCAATTCTAACCTTTTTGAAGCCTTTGTTTGTATAGAACCAGAATATGACAATGAGCATCTCAACATAGAATCTAATGTCATCTTACATACATATGGAAATATATCAATAAAGTTTCCATTTGATGCGTCTTTGGAAAATCTATCCTGTAGAAAAAAAACCAAGAAATTTCATTCTTTAAAATCAACATCTTTGCTTGGTGTCTGTTGGGTAGGTTTATGTGTTTTACTGTTGCTTTTTGTGATTTGTATACTTACACCTTTTTGTAAGTGTATTATTTCGAATGGTTCCAGGCACATGGTACATGTATAGAACGTATCATAGAAATGAGACTATAACATAATGTTTAAAAAGAAGACAATGGTTAAAGCTTCTACAGTATATAAGGTCTGTGATTTTAATCGGTCGACAAACCTCAACATAAGTGTTGGGACTAGTACTTTTCTAGCATATGAACTAGTTGTTTCAATGTTTCCATTCGGGAAGTAGCGCATTCGGAACATCTCGATCATTCATTGAATGAATAATAACGAAACAATAATCATCGCCTAAACAATCGTGGAATTGTTTACTTCAACACTGTTAAAGCATTTTGTTTGCGCTTGTGAAGCAATGGTAGTTCCAAAATGCCTTCAAAATATGTCCGAGGTTATTCGAAGTGAACGGACGAGGAGATTCAAATGGGCGTAAGGCAATATAATTATTCAAATACAAATGTATTGTATTAAGTACGTTGTTAAGGGGAGATTACGTGACTTTGCGCATTAAAAGCATATTACCATGAGTAGATCTGCTCCGTCGTTCATAATTTCTATATAGCCATTAAGAATTTCAAAATGGAACGCTGGTGTCAGCAACTTCCGGTTTCTCTCCCATTTTCGTCCTTCACTCATTAGAAGCCCATCACCTTGAAGAATAATATAAAACAATCATCTTTTACTAAAACCTGTGTGAGTAGATGGCTTAAAAACAGGGGAAACGAAAGGCGCATGTCTGTAAGTGACTGTTTGTGTTGCAACGACAGTAAGTAACCTTGGTGAAAATTAATTAAGGGATTTATACAAGTTCAACTTGGGACTGAAACCAAGATTCACTGAAATAATTTCACGGTTATTGCATATACACATCACAATATCACGAATGTTAGACTAAGAAGTCACTGTGAAATTATTCATGTTATGACCGTTGAGGAAAAACTATATTTTGTTTTACTTATATAAAAGACATGTTTCTTACAATCGGAACTCCTCGGTCATTCACTAAGATTTATTCATCCAATGAATAGTCGAGGTGTACGGAATGATATGTCTTATTTTCACATCTAACTACTGGCATCAGAGTCCTTAAACTTACCTAGCCAAGGTCCAAACATTCTATATCCATCAGTTTGCCCTTTGGATTTCTCCCTTGTCTGTTTCACGACTTCCTTGAAGGTATCCGCATGAAGTACATGTACTAAAGGTAGCGTTCCAATCCATAGACAAAAAATCTTGTGTTTCTCATTGGCTGCTTTCACAATTATTTCTAGAAAACTCTTAGAACTGTCAATCTGTAATGCATAAGGAATTTGTAATTTTGAAGTTCTTAAGCTTTAAATTCATGAAGACGAGAGAAAAGGGGCAATTGTACTACACACATATACTTGAAACTGATCTAAATCATGTCAGGCAGTTGTAAGTCACTGACGGAAGTATGCGCCAAGACCAGTGACTGGTTAACAGCTAAATCCATCATTTAACCTTTCCAGGAACGGTGAGTAGATTATCTGACCGCCGTACTAAGACCAATACAGTGCGTTTAACCCAACTTAACACGTTTTGTTTTCACATGACTGAAAAGTTAGCAATTTGCAATTCCCATACTTAAGAATTTTTGTGACAGCATCGTATTTAGATAAGAAATAGGAGATCACCTCTCAAATCCAAATACTTTCTCAACCATACTCGATTTTAATGAACCCATTTTTATTAGTTTAATGCCTTTACATTGGAACATTTTTTGTTTTCGTGACCTGATATACCCTCATTCGAACAAGTGGTCAAGTACACCTGAACTTGAACTTTATCATCCGTATTCGCCCATGTATAATTTATCTTAAATATTTTTCTGTTATCTCTAAGTCACTATATATGGACACTGACATACTTCAATGGACTTATTTCACCGATCTTATTTATGTCACTGTCGCAGCTCAGAGACATACATGTAATTGTACAAAGCCATTTCTTAAAAGACAGGGCATGGATTAGCCATTTTGTCCAGGTTACCTTTGGTGTTATCTAACATAATCTTTTGTTAAAAAAAATCAATCAGAAGTAAATCAACTTAAATATATAGCCCCTGTAATCCTCAGTTTAACTAAGCCACATTTTAGTTCATTACGTATGCGAGGTCATGTCACAAATGTGGTCCTAATATCCTAATATTAGCTTCTTTATAATACATAGGCTAGCAGAAACAGAGACAGGGGTAGAGCGGGGATAAGCCAGCTCCACTATTATGATAAAAACAAATTGAGACAATCACATATTTCCACATCGCATGAATCTGCCTACAAAAAAAATTTACCCCCCCCCCCCCCCTACTACTCTCCCCTCTCAATCTGATGTGCTTCCTACGGCGCTGAATATTAATATAAAATTACTTTTAAATTGTCCTTCACACATATATTTGCCCAGTAATAAATTATATCTCATACCTAATATGGAAGTTCTAGTTTTATTAAGTAAACAAATACACTTTATGTAATGATATATTCACAATTTAAGGACATTAAATGTTTTCTACATGGTATAGAAAATTGTCCTCTTATTTGAGATCATTAAATAGAACGTTGCACTTTGTTTATTTGACATTAGCACAAAACAATGCAATGAAAGAGCCAGTTTGATCAAACAAGATAAATTTCATGACTCATTACCCGAGAAGCACGCGTCCATTTCCGCTTTTTCAGCACATGCACGACAAAACCAATTTTGCATCAAATAAGAAGCATGAACACCAAGCAAGGAGACGACAGTATAGTCCTATAATATTAGGGTTGGGCAAATCACCAACTTTTTTTTGAAACGGGTGTTTATTATGGCCAAATGATGCACTGAATCCAAATATGACCTTTAAAATTGTCTCCGGTGACGTTTTAGGTTCACTTTTTGCGAAAATTCAAAATGGCGGCCAAAATGGCCGATTTTGGTTATGTACAACTATTTTATATTTTCACCATAGCTTGTAATATATCATTTTGTAGGTTTTTAATGATGATAATCACATTTTTGAGGTTAAGAATAACAAAATATGTATGGGAAGCTATATTTATTGATAATTTATATAATATTTCAGCCAAAATCACACTATTTCGTAGAATAATATCTACTTTTGCATTAAATCAATTTCCTATAAATCTTTCATAGGCTTTCAGCTTGCATATTACTATTGTCATACTTATCTCTACTTTTGATTATATTAATGCTACTAAGAATGAATTTTTATCACCTTTATTAAGAATACACATACTAGCTTTAATAGCAATAACCAAATTGCATTCATTAAGCTATGCCGCTCTTTCTGTTTTATTGTATAATGACTTTAAACTGTTATTAATAATTAAAAAACAAACCATCTACTGGTTTTAAATGCTTTACTGTTTATAGATTTTGATGCATTGCAGATATTGTAAATGTTTTCCTTAATCATAAAAATTTAATTTTGAAATTATTCTATTAAGTTGAAGATTACTCGAATAAGCTTTTACTAGCTGTATCTGTACATTTATACATGTATATGAAGTCTTGATTTCATAGTTGTGTAAAAAGTTATGAACCTTTAGACAAATATATTCCTTTTCCATGAATGGAAATGTTAGAAATTAATAATGACAGAGGTGAAAATAGCATAGTTAGCATATATAACTTTGATATCAAAGCTAAAAATTACCTCGAGATCTCACTTGGACGAAAAGGTTCTAAAGTAACATGATGCAAGGTCATTAGAAGGACTTCAGACATGATTCTAACTTTAATTGATAGTCAATGGAGATTTTAGGAGCACAGTTCCGGTTGCTCTAATGGAGTTATCAAGACCACTCTATCAGTACAATTTTGAATCCATTGCAGCTTTTGATTTGGTAGGCTGGTAGTACAATGTTTAAACCATGCAAAAGTCAATGTGGGAGTGGAGTGTACAAGACCATGCACAAATCCTTCCATTGATTTCTGTGTCAAGTGCCTATGTTTTATAAGTCTTTAGATATGTAATTGCTTATGTGAAAGCTGATACTCCTTTGTGATGTAAGGTTAAGTTGAAGTGATCTGGCCATAATAACACAAAGGTATTGCGCATTGTTCACCTTCTTTCATGCTATATAAGGTCCATTTAGACATTGTTGTGTAGTTTTATACACAATTTTTTCCTTCTAAATAAGGTTCATTTTCATGTTTAAAGTTGTCATTCAATTTAAAATATCATTAAGCATCTATCAAGTTGTTGAGATTAGTTTTAGTTTGATAGTTTCTAGCCTGTATATTGAAGATCCTGTTGTTGTCCGCATGGACTTATAGATATGCTTGTTATCTGTTGAGTTGATTGAGAGCTGATATGTAACATGTAAAAAGTACCGGTCCATCACAAGAGCCTTCGAACTTGCAAAGAGAGGCAATCACTATAAAAGCTTACATGATTAAGATATGTTATATGCTCACATACTTGATGGAGTGATAAAAACAAAAGAAAGATATCTATCTGCTGAATTATATTTTGAACAAACTAATATTGGTCCATTCACACTGAAATCAGTTGATTCGCTAAGGATTCACAAACAGAAAAACGATTGATATGTGAAGTAAGATATCTAAGAGCCACAACTGTGTCGCATTTACACCAAATGCGACACATAAAAAAGACAGTAAACTCAAAATGGAAATACTCCCTAAAAACAAATTAAACCAAAAACATAAGACTAGAAAATGATGTTTTGCTTAATATAGACAGTGTTTTAAAGCAAACTCTTTGATCATGTAGCATATTTTGTAATTGTCTTACAGAATAATCGAAAATATGTATTGTCTTGCCAAAATATTGTATAAATTATCAATAAATTAAGCTTCCACTACTTATTTTTGGTATTTTAACCTCAAAATCGTGTTTATCAACCATAAAAACCTATAAAATGATATATTACAAGCTATAGTGACAACATTATATTGTCTCGCAGAACCGAAATCGGCCATTTTGAATTTTCGCAAAAAGTGAACCTAAAACGTCATCGTAGAAAATTTTATTTATGATATTCAGACTCAGCACATAATTTGGCCATAAAAAACACCCGTTTGGTTTGCACCTTTTAAAAAAAGTTAATATTTGCCCAACCCTAATAATATACACATTTCGGACATAAATATTGAAAAATAAAAAATTCGGGTTACTAGAAGTTTCGTTTAGTATATTAGACTTTTAAGTACTTTGTGTGCATTTAATTTGCAGAACAGACTAGGTTTCAAATAAATTGATAAAAACTTGCTTTACAGCTATTTTTTGAATGCATGGTATATCTAAATGCGTCGTACTGTGTGACACTCTCCGTTCTCTGACTTAGGAAGAACGAAAGTTCGATAGTGGAAGAAGTTGTCAGCACCTTGTGGAAATATTGGCAAGACCTGGTAAAGTGTGTACTGGAATGCTGGTTAGATGTGCGACACTTATACATTACAGATTTTAAACAGTTTTGATAAATATAAGACGTAAATTTTCACAAAAACAAAGCCGACCAAAGTCTATATATTATGTACATTGTAACACTAGTCATTGAAAATAACCTTGAATAAACATTTAAACAAGAAAAAAACTGTACTTGTTTATTGTCACGATATACTTCTTGACTTCAATTTTTTCAAACTTATGGAACGTCATGACTGTCTTATTATACCACGATCGATGGTAATAATGATTTGGGCGAGTAAAAAAAATGGCTTGCGCTAATGGAAACTCGAACATGGCGGACAACTACATGTACTTGATTCCCGACTGCTAGTCTTGGACTCAAGGTTAAAATGGTCATAAGGACATTTCTTATTTTCATGGTTGTTTTGTATTTTACGAACGATTTATATTTGTATATATAAAGACTCTATGTTTTAATAATTAGTGAGTTTGTGGTTTTGTATATGAAAACAGTAATTATTATCACATGAATCTGTATCAAACTTAAGTTACACTGGTACAGTCTACAAAACTACTAAAGAACTATATTATAATTAATACAAGGGTTCCGGTATACAGGATGTTGTATTGTATAAGTAAAGAGGAAACATATTTAGAACCTGAAAATCATGTTTGCAGAGGATACCGGATTAAATAGAGAATTTCTTGTTTAGAGTAATTCCACTGTATATAACATTGTAAGAAGCTGTTCGTATTCAAAATTTATACCGTTTCCTGTGAGTTAAATCTGCTTATTCTTGAATATAAGTTAAGGTGGTTATCAATGCACAAGTCTTTTTAAACACGTTCGCCCCACCTCAGGGCAGGGCGTGGGGATAGTTGATGAAGAGAGCCATGTTTTTAACTACCATGTCGTTTACTGCAAAGCAATTGGTTTGCATTCTGGACTAGCGTAAAAATGTTCTGTCAGGTTCTGAAATAGGGCTGGAATGTCCCAGCATGGTATTGGAAATTGTCTCTTGTATGTTCTTGCAGGGCGGAAAGATTACCAATGGTTTGTTGGATTCAAAGACAAAGGGGCGCGAAGTTCGGGTTGTATTTGACTAGTACATAACGGCGAGAAATTAAAAAAAAACTCGCATATATTCATCGTCCTAGCCATTTTCCCTAGTACGAGAGGAAATTGCTTATTTCATATAGTCGGGCTAGTTAGTTATTTTACCATTTATTAAGCATGTATTAAGATCGCTTTTGATAACATGAGACAATGCTAACAAAAGATATCGTTTAAATTTGTCTAAAATTATCTTACCTTGTAAACGACATATTAATAACATGATAATTCGGGCTAGTGCTCGAAAAATAGTATGAATGAGGAAATTACGGCAATGTATACATATAAGGTCATGACATGACGATACTTATGTTTTGTTTGTATAACCTAGTTTGATTTCTCCGTATCAATGTAGATATACTAAGATATAACATCTATAACAAGTTATAAACCCACCTGTCCTTTACGTGCATTTCCAAACAACCAATGTCTGGGTAATCCTGGCACAGTACTAAGTTTCCTTTTCAAGTACGCAAAACGTGATAAATGCCTAAGCACTTTCCAAGCACAAACAGAAACAAGTCCAATGCATAAGGCAATAAGTATACTGTAGAGATGAGTAACAAACGACATGTTGTCTTATAAGGCGGTGGTAGACAAGTAAACGTCAGTAAACAATCACACACTTTATATACTGTTCAACTTAATATGATAAGCGCAGGATCAAATATAACTCTCAGGTAAGTGTATTCGTACTCTAGTCTTACAATGCTATATATATATAAAGGTTACAAGTTGTCTTTAACAGGTGACTTTGTGAAAAAGCTAACCTTGCTAAAGTACTTTTGTCAGTCTCTTATGAAATCTCAGTAATACTTTGGTGAATTTTCATCACCCTTTTCCAATGTGAAAAAATAGAGCATCGGCATTATTTTTTATTATTATGAAAAAATCACTGCACCCATAGATAACTTGATGGCCTATCATAGATATTTTTAGTCTTGTCTTGAGTGCACATGATATCTGAATGTGAAAAGTATATTGACTGATGAAATGATGTTTAAAATTTCATAAAACTTGGGTATGCATGAAAATGTACGCAGAATGTGAAGTCAGCAGCACAGCAGTCACTTCAGCTGTGAACCTATACTGTTGGAAACTTCTGCATGAGAGAAGTAAACCTTCACTATCAGACAAATAAGCAATAAACTTTTTAAACATGATGGTTACATTGCTCCAACTTTTAATGATGATAATGGTTATGACGACGATGATGATAGTCAAGTTAAGATATTAAACATATCGTCATATAAATTTCAATCTATTTTAATGAAAAAAGTAATCAGACTATTTTCTGAAGAAAGTAGAGCTATCAGATGTAACTATCCTACTGTTTTTTTATTTGATTTTTTGATTTTTCAATATACCAGGATTAATCCTAACTATTTTTGTAATGAATGAAAATTGATGACATCTATAAAGCATTATATAGGGGTTAAACAGGTTCTTTAACTTGCTGTGTTCCGTTGCTTTGTAAACATGTAAAACTCGAGCAAGAAAAAAATACATCAACTCGATGTCATTTGAGTAAAAAATCATGGTGTCTAAAAACTTATCAAAATGTTTTAACCCTGACTATTTTTGTGCATTGATGACATCTATTAAGCCTTCTTGAGAGGTTTAAGTGGTTCTTGTATTTGCTGGATATGTTTCTATGCTTTTAAGATATTTAATAAAGAAATTTAAGAAAAATAACACGAACTCGATGTCATTAAAGTAGAAAATCATGATGTCTAGAACACTTTTATATACCAGGAATTAGTTATCTACATGTGTATGTCTCTGAATATACCATTATTTTAATGAATAGAGTAAGAGTACTACATTTTTACTATAAATTATTAAGTTTTGAAGTAGTTTGAAAAAATCTGGGACTGTTATTCCAGGAAATGTCACATCATGGGCTGTCCTTGTATTGAGAATTAATTATGAGTTATTCTATTTAGGGTGGGTGGATATTTTTCTATTGTAGTAGGGGGGTAATTCTTACTCTGTACATTTATATGTTCGTAGTTGTTACCTCCCTTGCTTGAGATCACAGTTTAACTATCTGATAACTCTGTAATAGTTAGATGTTGTTTAAGTACTTACTTTAAATGAGTTTAATTGGTCATCACAACAAATAAGTTGTCTACATGGTTATAATTGACTTTTGGTTCTGCATAATAGTGTAGTATATTGTGGCAGGTGGTCAGTTGGCCATCAGATATTGAATTGAACACATCAGTTGTACATGTATACCTATATGTACCAATGTATTTAGCTTAGTTTGAACTAGACTTGTTCAGAAGTAAGTTTGAGTAACTTATTTCTTTAATTTTGGTTAAGGAACTTGTGTATTGGCTTTATTTTATGAATAAAAGGTTGGCATGCAGACACAGCAGAAACAACAGATGGATCAATCCTTCTGCTACATACACTGTAAATTGATAGCTGGTATAGATCAGTATTTATAGTTATGAATATATTCAAAAACTTCAATAACAATATCTTAAAATAGTGAATCTCTCCTTACTTTAATCAAGGACCCTATATTATGTAGGGTCCTTGCCTTAATTTAATGCACAACCATTGGGTCAATTCATCATTCTGATAATATATAGTGTGCATGTAGTTAATATTCTGTAAAGCAAGACTCGTTTATTTATTTACTTGAATAAAATGATTAATGAATTATATTTTTATGTATTAAAAACTACATTGCAGTTTAATTTATCAGAGACAAATATGCCATCATTTTGCCTGTGTCTTTATATAGTATATGATATCAAGGACTATGTATAATTAGGGTCCATAATGATATACATAACATTTGTAGTATTTAGTTAGTCAAATTATATTTAGAATAAAATGAAGGCTGTACAGTTTGTACAGCATCTGACTTGCTAATATCCAACATGAAATTGGCCTTAAGTTAACTTGTTGTAAAAAGCAATCAAGTACATGTATATATAAACACCGACTTACCCATTCTTCATCATATATACTTTGTATATATCACGGGTTTAGCCCAAAATGGTCGTAACTTACTCCTTTCTTATACTGAGTTAGGACTGTTTTATCCTAAACCCACAATATGTAAACAGTTAATGAAAATGCATGAATACATTGTAAAATTGCATGATATGCATATGATATCCGAATATAATTGTATTACACTGCAGATACCTTTTGGCATAATATAGCATGAGCAAATATTTATAAGGGTCTATATTTTCCTCAGGATTCATAATATGAATGTAATGTAATTATCTGCTGACATAGTTTTAATCAAAGATAAATTGACTTCATTATTTATAATATAATGTCTAGTAATAGAAAATGGGAAGGTGCCTTTAGATTCTTTAAATACTAACATTTAAAATGCAATATTACAGATTTCATTCAATTCAAATAAATTTACAATACAGTAGCCATGCATTAGATAAATGACCCTTGAACATGATATAATTATTATACAGTTCATAGATAGATTAATGGTAGACTCAATACATAATACCTATGCATTGCACAAATCCGGAGTTGCCTGCAAGACTGTAGTAAGCTCACTCTTTAAGGCAATGCACTTACTACAGTCTTGTGGGCAACCCGCAGATTTTATATACATGAAACACAGACTGGGTTGCACTTGTATGGGATGAGTAATAACAAACTAAACACAGTTTTGATTGATTGATAAGAGCATTTATTTTAATGCCATAACAAAAACATATATATATCAACAAACATGCAGTATATACTATAATTTTATCAATACATTATATAGAGTTCAATACATGGAGTTCACATGCAATTGGAAAATCTTGATTGGATTATCTCCCTTAGACCTGTAATAAGAACTTTATTATGCTCCTCACTAATGTGAGTTTGCTGTGGATACTGTCTTACATGTTTTTGTATTTCTTCAAATAAAGTGTATTTTTCCTTAATCTACACATTTCAGTGATTTTGATTTACTACAATTTTGACATATCATCTGAGACCCAGCAAATATTAACTCCTACTGAGACTTGAACTCAGATCTCCTCATGACATAGCGACTGATCACTAGCATGAGGTGTTTTGCATTAAACTAAAAGAGTGTCCCATTGCTGGTCCCGAGTGATATGTGAGCCGCACATAACATAAAACAATTGGTTTGAAAGAGTAAGTATGTTACAAAGTAAATTTTGATTAATAAACTATATCATACTAAGGAAAATTACTTGACTCCTATGTAATTAAGTTACAAATAGGGGTGAGTTTGATTTGTTCAATGTTTATCAGCACAATGAACCGTACTCATGAATCATGGCTAATTGCTATCGTGGTCACTCCTTGTTTATCCAGACTTGTGACTGGCTTACATGATGCTGGGCATCATGTAAGGTCAAGTTACCCACGTGCTACCAAAAGTCAATGCAACCCCGGGTGGGCGAGTCGAGGCGTGATGACACGGGTCGAACTCTTGAGTTGCACCAGTTTGACATACGCACGTATACATTAAACACAGCGACAACAACACTATGAGTAATATACCCGTGTAATACAGTACCAGTCTGTTGTTAGCAGGCAACTAACACACCCCGAAGGGTACAGACCTCTAATCAAGAGCGCTGCGACCATTGCCGTAACCTGTGGTCTGATCTCAAGATAGAGTGGTATGCATTTTTACATATGGCAAACAGACTTAGAGACGGTGTATAGTATTGGTATCATCTCATCTGGGTTGGGTACATCATCTCATCAAGGTTGGGTACATCATCTCATCTGGGTTGGGTACATCATCTCATCAAGGTTGGGTACATCATCTCATCAAGGTTGGGTACATCATCTCATCTGGGTTGGGTACATCATCTCATCTGGGTTGGGTACATCATCTCATCAAGGTTGGGTACATCATCTCATCTCGGTTGGGTACATCATCTCATCTGGGTTGGGTACATCATCTCATCAAGGTTGGGTACATCATCTCATCTGGGTTGGGTACATCATCTCATCTGGGTTGGGTACATCATCTCATCAAGGTTGGGTACATCATCTCATCTGGGTTGGGTACATCATCTCATCAAGGTTGGGTACATCATCTCATCAAGGTTGGGTACATCATCTCATCTGGGTTGGGTACATCATCTCATCAAGGTTGGGTACATCATCTCATCAAGGTTGGGTACATCATCTCATCTGGGTTGGGTACATCATCTCATCTGGGTTGGGTACATCATCTCATCAAGGTTGGGTACATCATCTCATCAAGGTTGGGTACATCATCTCATCTGGGTTGGGTACATCATCTCATCTGGGTTGGGTACATCATCTCATCTCGGTTGGGTACATCATCTCATCTGGGTTGGGTACATCATCTCATCTGGGTTGGGTACATCATCTCATCTGGGTTGGGTACATCATCTCATCTGGGTTGGGTATATATGGATCATCTCATCATGGTATTAAGGTCATCTCATCTCACCAATGTAGAAGCCATTGTCACACTGAAATAATAGTAAAAAGAAGTGTAAGAAGATTGAATGTTTCCAAAATATTATTATCTTAATCTTGCCCTGGTTTTTAACACTTTTTTGTAAGGTAATGAGCAGAAACTTTTGTTTCAATAATTGCAATCAGTCACGCCTTTGTAGTGAATTAACACCCCCATATATAGTAAGATCAAATTTTAACATTTTTGGTTCATCCTCAAATATGTTTGAATGCATTTTAATAAAATACATTTCCTGTCAACAAAATAAGGGACAAATTAAATACTACTTTATAACTTTATATCTTACTTTGTCTTGAAAATGTAAAATGTCCTTATAACTTAATAAATACATTGTCACCAAAACATCCTGCAGTTAGCTTGATAAACACTAAAGCGATGCATATAAGGATACGTTCCTATCATTGAATAGTAACCAATAAATGAACATCTTTTTCTGAAAACAAAATGAAAGATGAAACCAAATATTTAATACTTGCCTTGTAGAGATTATATGAAACATCCAATGGCTTTTCATGATGTACCCATTCTGTTGTCACTGCTGATTCCATACACCTCAAGACAATCATAATGTATGAAAAGAATAAAAAAACATAATGTAGTATTGTTATATTTCATTAACCTGTCACATCTTAAATAATAACACAGTCACTAAATGTATTATGTTTAACTTTTTTCGAACTACTGAGCCACCGTTCAATATTGATCGTATATGAACTATAAATGTGATTTTGAATATTGGGAAATAACAATTTCGAAAGAAGTTAAACTAAAACACTCGGCAATGATGTTATGAATTAAGTTGTGACAGGTTAATAAAACCAAAAAATAATATTAAAATATATAATAAATGTTCCTGTTGATAGAATAAAATTACTTAAAAAATACATAATGTACCTGTTGTTCTCCTGAAAACTATAATGAATAAGATTTTAAAATATATATATATATATAGATAGAGACAATAGTTATATAAAACACAAAAGTAAAAAATAAATTTTAAGAACATATTATGGTTCTGTTTTATAAACTTGTCTCAACTTAGATAGTTACATAGTCATTGAACCTGTTATTTTCAACTTCTTTCAAAGCACTGAGCAACTGTCCTGTATTGATCATTAATCACCTAACTACGTAATTGATTTTAATATCAGGGAAATACTTATTTTGAAAGAAGTCAAAAAATGACACATTCAGCAACCATGTAATTATTTTAATTGTGACAGTAAAAAAAAACCAATACATAAGTTTATGATTTCAGTGTTTCTTAATTAACAACATGTACTTTTGTTTATAATTTCTGTTTTTTTTTATGTTAATAAAATAGGTTAATTAAACAGAACAATATATATATGAGAAACATAAAACATCTATAATTAAAAAATTTAAATAAATTTTGGGTGACATTGAAATAATACATAAAACAAAGCTAGGAGAAGACAATAAAACATTATTCATGAAATTTCAAAGTACAGATAAACAAAATTAAAATTATACATAAATGTGCTAGTGTTAGTTAAAACGTGAATGTGCTAGTTTTAGTAGAACACAACAAATCATAAATGAATAAACATGTTTTTAATAGACAACAAGAAAAAAATACACCTATGTTCAAATTCTAAGAATAAAACAAGTACAAAAAAATGACGTGGGTACCAGAAAATAATAAAATCATAATAAAACCTATAAAATAACACTGTCTTGTGAACCATTTATGTATAAGACTACTCATAAAATATAAACACACTGCCTTGTGAACCATTTATGTATAAGACTATGCAAGGCAGGGTCGTCTTAAATCCCTCAGATATAAAAGTACCAAGGCCTGAAGGAAATACTATTGTAACTCTCTTCATTTTCAAATGGAGTAACAATAGTGTTTCGTTCAGTCCTGGTACATGTATATCCGCATACCCATTAACAATTGATACAGGTCCTTATTGATAGTATGAAAAAAATGTTTATATCATGATTATAAAATCCTATAAAGACTTCATGTTATTAAACAACACCAAAACTCTAATAGTTCTTACAGCGATTTCACTGTCAAAGTATTAAAACTTATTTCCTTTTATAATGTTTTATGTGAAAAATAAATATTTGGGCAGGGTAAATTAAAATAAAAGTAAACTAAACATTAATTATTAATAAACCTCAATAATCTGATGTTTAAAGTTATTATAAATCTTAATTCAGCAAAGTTATTTAAACAAAAATTGAAAATCCAGTAGCCTGTTCAATTACCCTAAACGTTCCAAAACGTTCCGTAACGATACATTCGGAACTCCTCGACCATTCGCTATGAATAATCTAATCTTATAAACAAATATATGATCGTTAAGGCAATGAGTGATGTTTAAAATTTCCAGACTAAAAACGAAACATCACTCATTGCCTAATCGATCGTATATTTGTTTACTTCAACACCGGAAGTTTCAAAATAGCGTCTAAATATGTCCGAGATTATTAGCAGCGAATGGCCGAGGTGTTCCGAATGCATCGTTACGGAACGTTTTGTAACGTTTAGGGTAATTGAACAGGCTACTGTACATGTATAAACTTTGTTACATGGTTGTCTCCCTTCCTTATAAAAATATTGTTCACAATCTTCATTATATATTATAATTATTATTTATAAGACATTTAGATAAATTTGATAAATATTTTATTTGTATCACTTTTGTTTAACACATCAAATGACTAAGATTACAGCAGGTAACTATTGCTCAATAGCACCATACTAATCAATCCCATCATTTGGAATCATGCACAAATGATGTTGGGTAACTTATTCATAAGCATTGAGCACTACTTTTGAACAAGTGACACAAGTCATTTGTAAAAAATATTTTCATTTTAATGATCTTTCGGGAAAATAGGCATGTTCTAACTTTCCCTCTTTTACTAATACTGTACAATGAATACCTGTACATTTACATACAAAAATTTATTAACCATGCAGCAAACTCCTCACAGCGGTTACGTCACGCGTTGCTACTTTATTGATTTGATAAAGGAAGATAACTGCTGCGGGGGAGTTTGACCATGCAGAGTAAGATTATAAATAAGAATTTCATGGAAGATGTGAGGCAATAAATGGAAACAGTTCACATTCTATAACTCACAGTTTTCTTCCATAATTTAATTGAAATATAAAGAGCCATTAAGTTGAATATTTCTAACTTAAAAATAATTGTGTGAAATCAATTTTTAAAAATTCATTTAGAAATTTATCATATCCTATATATTAATCAATATTAAACCTCATTTTGTCAAGAATATATACAGTTTAACTCGGATATAACATACTCGCTCGGCCATAGAAATAAGGTATGTTATAACCGAGGTATGTTATATCCATATAGAATACTAAGTATGTTATATATAAGGATGAAAAACTGGCCAGAAAACTTGTATGTTGTAACCGAGTGTATGTTATAACAGAGTATGTTATTTCCGAGTTTTACTGTAGTTGACTTAAATTCTGATTCAGTAAAGTTATTTTAAAAATACCTTAAAATCCAGAATAAACTTTGTTACTAAACATTCTAATTAAAAATAGATATACACTTTATGGATATAAAAAAACATTTCATAAATAATAAAAACTTGTGGTTAAAATTAGAAGAAGTAAAATAAATCATTGATAATTGTTCATAATAAATGCACCAGTTGTTTAATAAATAAAACATTAACTCATAACTAAGTTTTCAAATTGTAAATATGTATGAATAAAACTTTTTAATCATAAAAATCCTTAATTTGTAAATAGATTTAATGCTACACTAAAATCAGAAATTGTTAATACAGGTAATACCTTAGTCTATAAAAAATTGTTCATGGTCAAGTTTTAATTATATAAAAATTTCTAGAATTATTAATAAATGTTTACTAGGGTATGTTAATTTTAAATATTTGTTCAAATAAAATATATATACTTATAGGAAACACTGAATGAATAAACAAATTTTAATGAAATAATTAGGTAAAACTTTAAAACAAACAAGTAATGTTTAATTTGTTTAAATACAAAACATCCTAAATCATAAATTAATGTTCAAATTGTACAACAGACAAACCCCAAAACATAAACGTTGTTCATTTAGTTTAAAATTTTTAGTTAATATACAAAATGAACTCCTTTGTGTACTTAAATCTATGATTATGACAATATCACTGATAGTTGGTTACCCTATGGACCAAAGACCATGTGTTGATCAGGCACATCATCATTGGTCCATACTGTAAGCAGCAGTGATATCGTCATATCACCTATAGTTGGTTACAGTATGGACCAATGATGATGTGCCTGATCAACACATGATTATTGGTCCAAAAACTAATATTCAAGTTGTTTAAATAAAAAACCCTAAATCATAAAATTAATAAACTTTCAAAGAGTTACAGACAAAACCCTAAAATTATATATAAATGTTGATGTTGTTTATTCAGTTTCAAAAATCAGTTTAAAAATATTCCTTTGAGTTTTTAAATCTATATGACAATATCACAGGGAGCTGGTTACAGTATGAACCGATGATCACATGTTGATCAGGCATGTCATCATTGGTCCGTTCTGTAACTAGATATTAGTGATATTCTCATATCACCCATGACTGGTACAGTGGTACACTATGGACCAATGATAACGTGCCTGATCAACACATGATTATTGGTCCAAAATTAATATTCAAGATGTTGAAATAAAAAACATCCTTAATCATAAATCAATGTTCCAATTGTTATAGTCAAAACCCTAAAATCATACATAATGGTTTAAGTTGTTCATTTAGTTTCAGAGTTTAGTTCAAAAATACTTCTTTGAGTATTTAAATCTATTAACAATATCACAGGGAGCTGGTTACAGTATGAACCAAAGATCACATGTTGATCAGGCACGTCATCAATGGTCCATACTGTAACCATCCATCAGTGATATGATGACACCACCAATAGCTGGTTACAGTATGAACCAATGATCACATGTTGATCAGGCACATCATCATTGGTCCATACTGTAACCCGCTATCCATGATATCATTATATTACTGATACAGGAGTCTGATATATCTTTTTTGACAAACCCCACACATTGTACTGTGAGTCATAGAGCTCACAATCAGAGTCTAGTTGGTATTTTATTGGAATCCATTTTGTAAGACCAGGCAAACCTTACAAACCCCTCAGGTCGGTGTTCATCCAGCTCTGAGGCCTGCAGACTCTTCCACTTAGAAGGAGAGTTCATCTGTAAAAATGCTATCTTCCAAAACTGTAAATGTTTAATGTATAAAATGTGTAAAACAAAACAGCAGTTTTCAATTAATTACTTCTTCTGATGTCAAGTGGAAGTAAGAAAATTACATTTTATAGTTATCCTTTTCCTGTAAAACAAGCAAAAATCACCAGTATTAATTCATTGCTTAAATATTCATCATTTTCAATTCTATCAAAATTCTTAAAAGTAATCTTAAAAATTATTTCTCAAAGATAAATGTTCAATAAAGTCAAACTCATTAATCAAAATCTTTATAGATTATCTTAGAAATTTAATTAAATACTATATTTCTCACAGTCTATGTAAAAAACAAAACATTAGTAAATGGTCAAGTAGGTATTGTACAAATTTAAATTCATAAATAAATCTTCACATAATAAAGACCAAAATAAAACCATACAAAAGCATTTACTTCTATAAAATATATATAAAAATTAATATCAAAATAAAGAATTGTTGAGGATGGTTAATTTACCAATAAAATTACCCCCAAAAAATCACTTTGTAAGTGTCATTAAACAATTAAATATTATATAAATAACACATGGCAGTGAGGGCAACGGTACAGATTATCAACCCGAGGAAAATGTCAAAACTGTCACCCTCACTACCATGTGTTATTTGTTTTATTATACCAAATAAAATTGTAACATGTAAATATTTATTGAACAACAAATAACAACACAGTAAGGACAACTATCAGTACAATAAAAAAAACTGAATTATTAATAAACTAAGGGAAGTAACTTGTAAATCATGGCTACTAATCGTTAATAATGGTTTCCCTTAGATAGCGGGTAATATAACAATGTGATCGAACAAAATAACACCCGCTCCAGTATAGGGCTGGGAAGTAACTTGTAAATCATGGCTACTAATCGTTGTACAATGTTGAAATAAAATTAAGACGATGCACATGCATTAATTTACGCTATGCATGTATGCGCAAAGATTAATATGTATTGCAATATATTGCATTATATTGCAATACGGGTTTCGTGTATTGCAATATATTGCAATACGGTTTTTACCGTATTGTTACACCCCTATATTGTAATGATGTTATGTTCATATTTGATCTTGCTGTTTTTCGTCACATGCCCTGTTGGGCCTTGATTTACTAATAAACCTTCTAAACCTTCTTCGTTAATAAGTGGTCTCCCTTAGATAGCGGGTAATATAACAATGGGATCGAACAAAATAACACCTGCTCCGGTATAGGGCTTTAGCATAGGGAAATTCCAGTGAGGTATAATAATATAATATATTACAAAATATAATGAAGGCATTCAGGTATATACCTACAAATCATATATAAATAGTTCACAAGACAGTGTAAGACTAAGCAAGTCTAAGTCCTAATGGTATAATAAAATACTAGCACACCAATAAAAATATTGTTTTTAATGACCCTATTGTAAGAATTGCAATCTGAATAATTATAGTTAAATCTTACTGTTAAAACTCAAAGATAGGAATTCACAGCTTATTCAAATAAATACTATAGTATGTATACAAAATTTAGACTGATTAAAGCATTGTCTTCATATATTAACAACATGTACCTAGAGGCAACTGTGGTAAAGGGCAGCCTCACTTTCCCACATCCATAAATGGGATGCCACAGCTGGAAGCAGTTTACTGTCATACCCTGGACCTATTAAACAAAATATACTACAATACAATGTACAAATTGTTTATATATATATATACACTGTAGAGTCATAAGATATACATACAAAACATACATATTGTTCTGTTTTATTAACCTTTCACAACTTGAATAACTGTATGGTCATTGAATCTGTTATTTTTAACTTCTTTGAACTTGGCATTTTCTCAATAAAATTGCCGCAAATATAGTTAGTTCATCAATGATCAATATGGGATGGTGGCTCAGTGGTTAACGTGCTCGTACAAAGAAGTTCAAGATAACCAATTCAGTGACTGTGTAAGGATACAAGTTTTGACTTGCTGTCATGAAAAAGTACTATTGTTGCTAATTCGTAGTAAATTTAAGAAAATACTGTAACCCTATAATGTACCTATTTTAAATATGGAAACCAAAAATCTTACATAAATGGTTCACAAGACAGTCTAAAACTATGGAAGACAAGAGTAATTAGGTTTGTTTGTTTGTTTGTTTGTTTGTCTGGGTTTTACGGCGCACCAACACAAAAAGGTCATATCACGCCTAGTAATTAGGTCCTCCGGGTATAAAATATCCTAAAATCATCTATAAATGGTTAAGCAGTAAAATATGTAAAATCATAATTAATGTGCAAGTAGTCAATACAAAACAATGATTTTTGTCATGATCATGACATGATATTAAATGTTCAAATTGTTGAAATAAAAAAAAATTTAAATCATAAATAAATGTTATCCTATATGATAGCCTAAATATAAATACATGTATTCAAGTTGTCATTACATTGCCCTAAAACCATTAATAAATGCTCAAATAATGATAATATATAAAACCTCAAATTATATATAAAATTAATGTTTAAGTCCCTAATATACATGTAGCTTCAAGAATGTTGTTCAAAAATATTCCTTGTAAGTCTCACCAACTAATCTATTTTTATTTCATAATAGATTTGGAAACTGTTCTTATAAATCTATAAGGCTATGCATGTTTATCTATCTAAAAATAAGGCTGGTTAAACATTGTTCAATCATTGTAAAATGTTTTTCCATAGTTACGAATGAAGATGGATTATGATGATTTAATTCTTACAACCACTATGTTGACAAACCCCACACATTGTACTGTAAGTCATAGAGCTCACAATCAGAGTTTAGTTGACAATGCAATTGGACCCATTTTGTAAGACCTGAGGCAAACCTTACAACCCCCTCAGATCGGCATTCATCCAGCTCCGAGGGCTGTGGACTCTTCCACTTAGAGGTAGGGCTCTATATCAGTCAGAATGATCGATACGATATTCGTATCGATACAAATGATCGATATTCGATATATCATATGATATTTTAATAATACATATGTAAATAGATTTTTTTATAAAACTGCAAAACAGTGATATTTTATTCATTTATTTTAATTGTTTTAACACCACACTACTAAATATACTGTGTTATTAATATTTAAATGTTTAAGTCTTTGAAGTTTGCACTTTTAAGAAATATCATTGCATCGAGTGTGTCTCATTCTCGTACCCAGAGGTTATCTTCTCGATCTTACTCTAGAATCTTGATAGCCACTGGGTATGAGAATGAGTGAGTCTGTGTCTAGACATGATCTGTCTGCTGAGAGGGTGACATGCACGGCCAAGTTTTGCCCCCTTTTGCTTACAACATTTTTGCAGCATGTAGTTCACTCTGGTCCGTCCGCTTTTTTTGTACAAAATAATAACCCCAAACTTTATTTTTTGGAGGCAGCATATTCTCGGACAAATGTAATATTGCAGACGGGTTTTTGTGTCACAAAAAACCTGTGTATTAACATCAATATTGACTGAGTGCGCTCGATAATCGTTCGCTGTTTATGTACTTGTGCAGGATTTACATAAAATGAAATCATTTTGTTGATGCTTGGTTTAAGTTAGATTTATCTCCAGTAATTCATATTTACAAGACACTAAACAAATATCTGCAAAAGAAAGAGCATACTCTTTAAGAATTTCAGCTATTAACAAGAATATCGCTTAGGACCAACTAAGTTCTCTTCCTATTGAGGATCTACCCGAACAAATCCAAGAGACTTCTGGCTCTCAAAATTGGTCAGTTTTAAAAAACTGATCGTTAATTGTTCCCAGACTAATTGAAAACAAAAGTACATAAAATGGATAGTCTACCTGAAACAGTTACTTCCCTTTGATTGAAAAAAGGACATAACACTTACATCCTAAAAAAAAGTACATGTTGATGATATAAGAAACACTTAAACCCAAATAAAAGTACATGTTGATGATATAAGAAATACTTTAACCCTAATAAAAGTACATGTTGATGATATAAGAAATACTTAAACCCTAATAAAAGTACATGTTGATGATATAAGAAATACTTTAACACTAATTAAAGTACATGTTGATGATATAAGAAACACTTAAATCCTAATAAAAGTACATGATGATGATATAAGAAACACTTACATCCTAATAAAAGTATATGTTGATGATATAAGAAATACTTTAACCCTAATAAAAGTACATGTTGATGATATAAGAAATACTTTAACCCTAATAAAAGTACATGATGATGATATAAGAAACACTTTAACCCTAATAAAAGTACATGATGATGATATAAGAAACACTTACATCCTAATAAAAGTATATGTTGATGATATAAGAAACACTTCAACCCTAATAAAAGTACATGATGATGATATAAGAAACACTTACATCCTAATAAAAGTACATGTTGATAATATAAGAAACACTGAAATTCTAATAAAAGTACATGTTGATAATATAAGAAACACTTTAACCCTTATAAAAGTACATGTTGATAATATAAGAAACACTTTAACCCTTATAAAAGCACATGTAGATAATATAAGAAACACATACACCCTAAAAAAATTACATGTTGATAATATAAGAAACACCCCTAATAAAAGTACATGATAATAACATAAGAAACACTTAAACACTTATAAAAGTACATGTTGATAATATAAAAAGCACTGAAATCCTAATAAAAGTACATGTTGATAACATAAGAAACAATTCAACCCTAATTAAAGCACATGATGATAATATAAGAAAGACTTAAACCATAATAAAAGCACATGTTGATAATATAAGAAACACTTAAACTCTAATAAAAGTACATGTTGATAATATAAGAAACACTTAAATCCTAAAAATAATTCATGTTGTTAATATAAAAAACACTTAAACCCTAATAAAAGTACATGTTGATAATATAAGAAACACTTCAACCCTAATTAAAGCACATGTTGATAATACAAGAAACACTTAAACTCTAATAAAAGTATGTGTTGATAAGATAAGAAACACTTCAACCCTAATTAAAGCACATGTTGATAATATAAGAAACACTTCAACCCTAATTAAAGCACATGTTGATAATATAAGAAACACTTAAACCCTAATAAAAGTACATGTTGATAATACAAGAAACACTTAAACCCTAATAAAAGCACATTTTGATAATTAAAGAAACACTTAAACCCTAATAAAAGTACATGTTGATAATATGAGAAACACTTAAACCCTTATAAAAGTACATGTTGATAATATAAGAAACACTTAAACCCTAATTTAAGCACATGTTGATAATATAAGAAGCACTTCAACCCTAATTAAAGCACATGTTGATAATATAAGTAACACTTAAACCCTAATAAAAGCACATTTTGATAATATAAGAAACACTTAAACCCTAATAAAAGTACATGTTGATAATATAAGAAACACTTAAATCCTAAAAATAATTCATGTTGTTAATATAAGAAAAACTTAAACCCTAATAAATGTACATGTTGATAATATAAGAAACACTTCAACCCTTATTAAAGTACATGTTGATAATATAAGAAACACTTCGACCCTAATTAAAGTACATGTCGATAGTATATTAAGAAACACTGAAATCCTTATAAAAGTACAAGTTGATAAATATAAGAAACACTGAAATCCTTATAAAAGTACATGTTGATACATGTAATATAAGAAACACTTACACCCTTATAAAAGTACATGTTGATAAATATAAGAAACACTTACACCCTTATAAAAGTACATGTTGATAATATAAGAAACACTGAAATCCTTATAAAAGTACATGTTGATATTATAAGAAACACTTTAACCTTAATACAATGACATGTTGATAGTATATTAAGAAACACTTAAACCCTAATAAAAGTACATGTTGATAGTATATTAAGAAGCACTGAAATCCTTATAAAAGTACAAGTTGATAAATATAAGAAACACTGAAATCCTTATAAAAGTACATGTTGATACATGTAATATAAGAAACACTTACACCCTTATAAAAGTACATGTTGATAAATATAAGAAACACTTACACCCTTATAAAAGTACATGTTGATAATATAAGAAACACTTACAACCTTATAAAAGTACATGTTGATAATATAAGAAACACTGAAATCCTTATTAAAGTACATGTTGATAATATAAGAAACACTTAAACCCTTATAAAAGTAGATGTTGATAATATAAGAAACACTTAAACCCTAATAAAAGTACATGTTGATAATATAAGAAACACTAAAATCCTAATAAAAAAATATGTTGATAATATAAGAAACACTGAAACCCTTATCAAAGTACATGTTGATAATATAAGAAACACTTAACTCCTAATAAAAGTACATGTTGATGATATAAGAAACACTGAAATCCTAATACATGTAAAAGTACATGTTGATAATATAAGAAACACTGAAATCCTAATAAAAGTACATTTTGTAAATATAAGCAACACATAAACCCTTATAAAATACATGTTGGTAATAAAAGAAACACTTTAACCCTAATAAAATGACATGTTGATAATATAAGAAACACTTGAACCCTTATAAAAGTAGATGTTGATAATATAAGAAACACTTAAACCCTAATAAAAGTACATGTTGATACTATAAGGAACACTGAAATTCTAATAAAAGTACATGTTGATAATATAAGAAACACTTAAATGCTAATAAAAGTAGATGTTGATAAGATAAGAAACACTGAAATCCTTATAAAAGTACATGTTGATGATATAAGAAACACTTACACCCTTATAAAAGTACATGTTGATAATATAAGAAACACTTACACCCTTATAAAAGTACATGTTGATAATATAAGAAACACTTACACCCTTATAAAAGTACATGTTGATAATATAAGAAACACTTACAACCTTATAAAAGTACATGTTGATAATATAAGAAACACTGAAATCCTTATAAAAGTACATGTTGATAATATAAGAAACACTTAAACCCTTATAAAAGTGCATGTTGATAATATAAGAAACACTTGAACCCTTATAAAAGTAGATGTTGATAATATAAGAAACACTTAAACCCTAATAAAAGTACATGTTGATACTATAAGAAACACTTAAATCCTAATAAAAGTACATGTTGATAATATAAGAAACACTGAAACCCTTATAAAAGTACATGTTGATAATATAAGAAACACTTGAACCCTTATAAAAGTAGATGTTGATAATATAAGAAACACTTAAACCCTAATAAAAGTACATGTTGATACTATAAGAAACACTTAAATCCTAATAAAAGTACATGTTGATAATATAAGAAACACTGAAACCCTTATAAAAGTACATGTTGATAATATAAGAAACATTTAAATCCTAATAAAAGTACATGTTGATAATATAAGAAACACTGAAACCCTTATCAAAGTACATGTTGATAATATAAGAAACACTGAAATCCTAATATAAGTACATGTTGATAATATAAGAAACACTGAAATCCTAATATAAGTACATGTTGATAATATAAGAAACACTGAATCCTAATAAAAGTACATGTTGATAATATAAGAAACACTGAATCCTAATAAAAGTACATGTTGATAATATAAGAAACACTTAAACCCTTATAAAAGTACATGTTGATAATATAAGAAACACTTAAACACTTGTAAAAAAACATGTTGATAATAAAAGAAAAACCAAAATCATAATACAAGTAAGTGAATGTCAAAGTCATCAAATTTAGGAACTTAATATAATCATAGTACTTAAATATAATAATAAAATAGTAAAAGAAACCACCTAAAAGTAAATCCAATGTCTTTTTACTTCATACCATAATCTTTCATCCATCAATCCATGTGTTCTTCATACCCTTGTACCATCTAATACTTTACTGTAAAGAGAAAATAGAACAAAACCAGAAAAAGTGTTTTACAAACATTTTGACTCCCTTACAAAAGAACATGGTTTTAATTACGGTATAACCTCTGTAGAGAGACCCTCCACAAAACAAATCCTCTGCACAACAACAACTTTTGATCCTTCCCTAACATGTTATTTTAATTGAATTTAACCTCAGCAGAGCAACAACCTCTAGACAGCAACAAACTTCAGTCTCTCCCAATGGGTGTTGTTTGAGAGAGGTTGTACTGTACATGTAAATTAATAAGTGAAATATTTGAATACTATGTACTTTACAGTACCTAAAAAAAATATAAAAAATAAGCAAGCCCTTAATTCCTAGTCATGAATCCTGAGAGAGACCATGATATCAACAAGGTTTGCTTTCCCTTCAATACCTTAGGTTGAGATACATGAACCCGCGTGCTAGGCCCTTCCAGTGGTGCTGATATCAAATGGGCTGAGAACGTGCCAAAGCCTGACTGGAAAAATCCTGGAGGGGTTTTGGCATACATAATGTTCAAGTACCTTGCAGACTGGGTGACCCAAACAGCGCCAGCGAAATTCATAGGGGTTTGATAAGGAGAGGGTTATCCGAGAGGCGAAAGAGAGCATGCATGAGAGGTGGGTGTTCATGAGAGGGAAGGGTTTAAAATGATGCTTCTCTGAGTTCTCTGAGAAAGGTGGTGGCATTTCCATGATTTCATACTACCAGAAGTTTGTAATGTTGTACAGTGAGTTGTAACAAAGAATTGAAATCAAACATACCATGGGTGGTCAGGGGAATTGGTCAATGCTTTCTGATTATGAACCTCAGTACATTCAACATACATGTAATTGATTGTTTCATGCACAAGGTTCACGAACTGAGATCATTGCAAAGAGGCCTATTTTCATTAAAACGCAGAGTTTTATCAGAATGTATTGATGTGAAATGTAGATTATAAAAAATTATGCACATTAACAGCATTCCTGAGACCCGAAACTTTAGTTTTCAACATCAAAATTCTACAATTTATTGTATTAAATATTGTTGACCTTAAGTGTTATAGGAACTTTTTTACTGAGCTTTGTCTAAAATAACAAACTGTTACTCTCAGGTTTATTCACATTTTTATTCTCATATAAAAACGCCATAAACTGAAAAAAAACTTTGTTTTCAGTCTCTTAATTTAGTTCATCTAGCCATTGACTAGTCAACAAATTTTCTGAGTTATAAACTACTTGTATAGTCCAAAGATGGAAGTTCACCTTGACATAGTTTACTTAACAAGGCCATAGTTATGATTTCAAAATGCCCACCAGATTTATTTCATTAAATTTGTATTTATTACACTAAATTCCCAGTATAAACAATTACAGGACAAAGATTATATTTTAAAAGATGAATACTTTATCACCTACTAAATACTATATTTTTTTTATGGTTAAACTTGCATGTTAAAACCATCTAAACCTCTTTAATGTCATTTATATCAACACACAAAGTTTAAAGTTTTAAATGTTGAACTATAAATCATTTAAATGTTATCAATTATCAACTAATTAATTAAATATCATGCAAACATACATGTATTAAGTTAGCCAATTTTATCCTAAATATCAATTTAATAGTTACCATGCAAAAAGCAAATTTCTTGTATTAATACTATCAATTTCTTTCATTATTTAATTTTGAATCAACATACATGTAAATGAGCTCCATTGTTTATTGATTATGAAACAGTCATGAAAGTTTAGATTTACTGATACAAAGGTGAACAGCTGAAGTCTGGATTTTCAATGAAAACTTCAACCACTCAAGTTGTATAATTTTTTTGCGATTTGTTTTTGCATTTTGCAAACGCATGTTTCTGCTACCACCACTTGATACAAAGACATTGGACCAATCATGATCTTTTCAACTTTAGGTATTTATGCTATGCATTTGTTTGAAACCTTTTCAAAACTCCATCTTAAAGTACATTCGACTGTTTCCTTTGAAAAGTTAGTTAAATCTAGCTCATATTAATCACATATAACAATTGTCTCAAGTATTAAATGATCTTGACAAAATTCAAAATATATTACACATTAGTTTATTCCTACATTATAAAACTGAAGAATACTGATTCAAAGCAATGTTTGAATATCTGGCTTTAAAATTATAATCTATACCATGTCTGTAATAATCTATACCAGTGATCTTAATGAACTTGAAATTCTTCAAGACAAAAGTTTCAGCAAAATAATCAGGTCAAATATGGCATAGTCGATTCTATTTTAATTTCTAAATCAATAGGATCAGCTGAGTGATAGCGACTTACATATATTGATTTAAAACAGTACTTGAGTACCTGGTTGTAAAATCAACCGTTTTCAGCAAAAAACAATCTGGTCAAATCTCATAAAGTTAATTAAGTTTTAATTAATAGTCTGTCAGCTGAGATATGAAAACAACACAATCTGTCATGTTTTTCATGTATTGTAACTACCAGTTTAGTCAATCATAATCTCATAATCTACTGTTGTTCTAGCTTGTAATAGAAAAGGCTGATGTAGACAAACAGTATGGTAATGCAATCACAGTCAGACAATTAGTTCTTAAGAAAAGCTGAATAGTGGATATTTATATTTTATAAATCTCATAAAAGTTTATTAATATGTAAAATCTAATGTTCCTTATATACCATGTTAACCATATCAATTTGATTAACTATATATTAAAGTATAATAACGAAATAATTAACTTATTACAATCCTGTAACCTATACTTAGTTTATTGTTGATCTCCATTATAACAAAGCAATCAGGATAAATACTACATGTACATTAAGTTTAGAATCACGATACCAATAAATTTTCAAACTGCCTAAGCAGTGATGAAGTATGTTTTATAACTATTCGACTATTATGAATTCTGATAAAATACAAGATTCATTCATAGATGTCACATTATATATTTCTACTGATTTCTCAAAAATGTAGCTAAGTCTATAGAGGAAATATATTTCCTTAGAACTGAAAAATACTGAATAGAAATTGTGAGATAATTCATACACATGTACAGCTGACCAAAACTGTACAGAAAACATTGAAAATCTTGTAATAAATATACAGTACAACATAGTTCTTCAATCTTTAATGTTTCTTTAAACTGGACAAAAAATAATAAAGAACAACAAAAATCTTAATTGCAATACATTTAAGTAACTACAGACGCTATTGTAAATAATATCATTAAAAATAAAAAATTAAAAAAAACCTGATTGAAATCAATCCAAGTAGCTGATGACTATTAAGTATAGTATCAAATATAAAACTAAGCAAAAACTAAGAGTATCTAAAAGTCACCATTATCAATGCCATACACATGTTCATATTCATACCTCTATCTACAGTACAAACCATAGCAAGCATGTGTCTATGGTTAAGTTTAGTTACATGGGAATGCTAGTTATCATAGATTAGACCATGGGGTGTGGTGCACCTAACCAACTAACATAGATTAACCTTCAACAAGAGACCAACAACTTTTCCCAATAATAATCTTATACAAATTTCATGGAAGAGTATGACTTGCAGACAAACATGAAAACTTACAGTTCATAAGAATCTTTTTAAATGATAAATCAGCACATACAATTTCATGTATAAAACAACATAACAAAGTATCTATTACAATGAATACTACATTGTAAACATTTCAGTCAACTCTTATAAAATTAATGATTTATAAGGATTCTGCATGAATTTATAACTATTTACTATTTACACTATTATATGCATAACTGACATCTAAACAAAACTCAATACAATGACCAGTTATATTGTTGATTCTGTATTGAATCTTTTATGTCCGATCTAGCTATCCCCTCAGAAAACTGAGTCCTTCACTAGATTACTCGGATTATTGATCATATTCTGTCCGATCTAGCTATCCCCTCAGAAAACTGAGTCCTTCACTAGATTACTCGGATTATTGATCATTTTCTGTCCGATCTAGCTATCCCCTCAGAAAACTGAGTCCTTCACTAGATTACTCGGTACAGTATTCTGTAATTTTGATTGTATATTATATATCAATTATGTACTTTATCAATGGTCCATCTTTTTTTTTCTTCTTATATATGCTTGGATCCATTGTTTAATTTGATATATTATTTGGATACATTTGTATCTATTCTTTTTTTCATTTTGGAACATTGTTATCAAGCATGAATAGTGTTTTTTACTTGTATAATGTAAAATTATAGTATTTTTAAGAAGTAAATACTTTCTATATTTTCATTGTTTTTTAAACCAAAAAGACAAATTGACAATATACTCATATTATGTTGTCAGATTTACTCAAAAGTATGTATGACTATCATTAATTTTGATTCTGTAGTAAAGATATAAGTTTCCAGCCAAAGCAAAGAATTACATGTATTACTGATAGCTATGAAAATTTCAAACAGCATCAATGTATGGGGGAGGGGAAAATAAATTCAGAACATGAATATTTGGTGTGCTATACCTCTACTAAGTGAGGTGATCAAAAAAATTAAACAAATTTATGCCACACTTATCCAGACACAGCTTACCCATGTTTATACTGTAAATAAAGGTAAAACAATTTTAGAACTGGGGTGATGGCATTGATTGTGTGACTTCATAGTACAAGATTACTTTATAAAACAATTACAAATATTACAAAGAAAGTAAGTGTCATATTAAAGAGTGGTTACTGTATAAAAAAATAAAGAAAAAACAATACTTCTTTTACAAAAACATTAAAAAACAATAATGATCAAATTCAGTCATCTATTTTGACAGTAAATCATGATTTTCATGTGTTTAGGAGGCACAAGTTTTTTTACTTAGATATCCAATGTTTTCTTTACAAGCCTGGTCAGCTGGTACATAAATATATTCTACAGTCTACATTATCTTCAAAAATTAAAAAGCGCATTCAATTAATCAAAAATCAAGTAATTGTAAAAACAAAAATTAAATATAGTTGAATAATTTGATTCAAGAAAAAAATCTGCAAAGTAATTTATGAACTCTAAGCCATTGTTGACCAGAAATATACCTCCTTTAGGAAGCATAAAACCTACTGTTCACCATTTGAAATCCATGAGGTGCTCTTGTAAGTTATATAATTTGCACCCTATACCAGTGCTTGAACCTACAGGCACAGGTCACTAGCACGATGACACTCTAATACATATGTTATATATGACTTAGAGTTTCATTGAGCAAGCAATCTCTACCAACATTAACACCATCAATTACAATCTCTAAGTGACCAGAACAATGGAAGAACTCAATTACTAACATTATCACAGTAATCACTGTATAACACAATAACTTCAAATAGTACAGACAAGTTTGTAACACAACTCATTAATTATCTTTATTTAGAAAAAAAAACATCTAAAGAAACCTCAGTAAAACTATTATCATAGGGGGCATTTAATGTAATGAATATTTAATCCTGATGCATGAATCTAGAAATCAACATAAACTGTAAGGTTATAAGTAATTGATACAAGAATTTCTTGATCCATTTAAATTGTATATCTAGCAAATACTTTGATTTTGAAATTTAACAGAGGAAGAAATGCATTCAAAGTCCCATGTAGGCATTAAACTGAGGGGGAGGGCATCACATGTATGTTTTCAAGGACAATCTCTTCACAATGTAAGGTTATATAAAGGTATATAAATTTGTACCAAGGTACAGTAATTACCATTCAGTCAATTATGGTAATTCAGGAATACTATTATGTAGAATCTGGCTACAAGGAGTCAGGTTTGATACAAATTTTACTTAGTAAGCTACATCAACCTATTCTATTACAAGCTAAAGTATTCCATCACAATGATTATGTCTATAACCAGTACTCACCTACCCTTCCACAAGGCCGGAAACTTCTCCATATTATCTAATCAATGGAGGAAAATCGACATTATTGTCAAATTTTCATGGAAGGGTATAACCTCCCCGGGTGGGATTCAAACCCACACCCCATTGGGCACGAGTATCCAAATCCCGGCGCACTACCAACTGTGCTATCGGCCCGGGTTTTCCCAACTTGTGGAAGAATGCCTATGTCTCTTTTAGACTGTTTGGGGTTTCAAGATTAATACGGTTGCACATGATAATGTTTAGATAGAATTTTATTATTCAATCAGGCTGCAATATGTACCCGTTACTTTAACAATAATGAAATCTGACCATTTTGTGTAATGCATGAAAATATCAACTATAATATATAACATTAACTCTTGAGTATGTTTACACTCAATAACTAACAAGATTTCATAGATCAAGTGGTCGAAACTGCTGGCTTATGATCTTTTGGTACTTCTCTGCTGTGAATTTGATGCTTCTAACATACAAACAATGAAACATAAAACTATATACATGATATCAGTGAAAAATTATATAGGAAAAATAAAAGGAATCTAAAAGTTTGACTTCTACCTACTATTACAAAATGAAATGTCCTAATTAAATGCTGCTGCTTGGCAAAAAAAACTTAGCACTTCCCAAAAGATATGTAGATAGCTATCAGAAAGTAAGGGGCAAAACCATGGACATAAATAAATGTCTATGGGCAATCAATGCCCACATTACCACTCCTACATATCGATTGGGGTATAATGACCTTGAATCTGATTCCACATGAACAAAAAAATAAAAGCAAAAGATTTTAAGTAAATGCTATTTATATAACTTCACAAAAAACTGTGCACCTCTCAAAAGATATGCAGGTAGCTATCAGAAAGTAAGAGGCAAAACCATAGACAATCCAATGTCTATGGGCAATCAATGCCCACATTACCACTCCTACATATCAAATGAGGTAAACTGACCCTTTATGATGCAAGAAAATGAGGGAGAAAAAATATTTTGGAAAATAAAAAAAATATAAAAATTAACCTAAACAAAAAGTCCCCTCAGAAAATTACGTTATGACTGGAGCTATATCAAACTCACAACAGAGAAGGATCAAAATATTACAATCCAGCAGTTTATAGACCACTTGACCAATGAAACAATGCAAGTGATAAGTGTCTTAAAAATACTCCAACTCTGCACAGTGTTTGAGACCTGGTCAAGAGTTCAAGAAACCAACTATTCAGTACCACACAAGCACTTGAGACTCAAACCAGGGATCACTAAAGACCCTTACGCCAGAAGTTCTTCTTACATCAACAAATATGAAAATCTACTCACTGTGTCAAAGCCAACTTTAAGTAGACAATTAGTCAAAGACCATTAAATTCTGAAGTAAACTCGGATTAAATTCATTATTTTGAGTATTTCCATGATAAGCAAATGCAATTATCTATACATATTTACACTACTATTTCCAGGCAGCTGTTTAAGTTGTAAATGTAAATTGATTTGGAGAAGTTTTATTGGCTTTTATATAAAACAAGTTAATTTTTACATTTTATCAAGATCATTAATTGAGACTTAAACATACATGTATACTATGAGCTAGATTTATACACACAAACAAAGTAGACAGTTGTGTTAAAGTGAAGTTTATTGACCAGTTTCTGAGTTACCCAGCACCCATCCACCTTTCCTCTTCCAAATGCCATTGAGAGTATCTAAGACACCTAGTACCCCATCCATCTTTCCTCTTCCAAACCTAATTGAAGAGTTTCTTAAGTTTATTATTTTGAGTACTTCCATAATAAGCCCTTGAAATTATCATTATCTATAGACAATTATATACCCAAATATTTTAATACAATTCATCTCAATTGAAATCCAAATACAAATTCAATTTAATTTCATTCAATTTAATTTCTTTTCATATTCAGTGTTAATTCAATTCAATTTGATTATCTATTTGATTGAAATCCAAACACTGATTTCATTAATTTTAATTTAAACTTCAATTTAACTTTATGCAAATTAAAATTCATTTCCTTTTAAAATTCAATGTTTATTCAAATCAAATTCAAATCAATTTGATTACTTATTTAATTGAAATCCAAATACTGATTTAAATCAATTTAATTTAAAATTAAATTTAATTTGATGCATATTAAAAATAAAAATTAAAATTCATTTCCTTTTCAAATTCAATGTTATGTCAATTCAATTTGATTTGATTTTAATTACTTATTTAATTGAAATCCAAATACTGATTTAATTTAATTTAAAATTCAATCTAATTTTATGCAAATTAAAAATCAATTCAATTCCTTTTTTAATTTAATGTTAATTCAATTCAAATTCTACTCAATTTGATTTTTTATTTAACAGAAAAGAACATACACTTTATTTAACCCAGGTTATATACAGCATGGGATAATTGATATTTAATTAATATGAAATTACAGGTTTCTCAAATCAAATTTATTTGAAATTATGAATTTTTGAAAATTCAAAAAAAGTTTTATTATCTTGAAATACCTATAATCTATTATTTTTAAATATTTCATTAGTTTGAACTTTTCAATAATTCATGCATGTTTATCAAATTGCATTAATTGTAAATCTTATTACCTTAAAATTTCAAGACAAACTTAACATAGTCAACTAAGCCTTTGAAAAAGACCTACATCATTAAATCTTACACAGTTAGTGAAGCCCCACATGTATTTATCAGTCTCAGGTCAATATGCACCAGCATTACATATTTACCCACTTTATTATTATATTTTAAGAATCATAATCTCATAATACATCCAGTACCTAATATGTCATATATCTAGGTCAAATATCTAATAATCTACATTTCACATCAATACAAAAAATATAATTCTGCATTTCAAAACAAAACTCTCAGGGGCCAGGTATAGTTTTTACCCAATTTATAAACTCTATAATTTTATGTAATGCATAAATAGGTTAAACTTTTCATGTACCAATGACTGAAAATTACTTTAAAATAATTCATTGGCATATTCAGACATTGTTATGGCAAGTTTCTGGCAACACTTTTCAATGTAAATTACATTATTGCATACAATTTTGTCTTATAGTCTATTTAATATATACTGGCCGGGGTAAATAGCTTTCAGTACAAAGAGTGCTCCAAAAGTTTCAGGACAAGTGATGAATACAATTTTTCAATGAAAAATGTATAAAGCTGTATCTGACCCAACAGCTTAAAACATTTTGTAAAAATGTCTAAGCAATTTATGCAAACATACAGCTTTGAACACTTAGATACTCAAAGTATACAGTAACAACTATAACTGACCAAGTGATCATAGAAAATTGTCAACAAAATGACAAAAAACACTTGTCATGAAACTTTAAAACACTCCTCATAGATAGACTGTACAAGGGATGATCCAAAATTATCACACATATGATGCTAAGAAGAAAATGCATAATAAGAATACATCAGTCTCTCGCAACAGACTAGACACAAACTGTACTGCTCATCCTTAATAAATGCAAGAGTGAGACATGCCAACTAAAGACATTCTAAGATTTATGCATTTTCTTCACAAAGAATTTAAATTTCTAAACTTCAAGAGCATAAAGTCAAACATTAGCTGGATCAATTGTGAGCCAATTAGTCAACTAACTATAGCAAGCTTGATGGTTACAAGTAACCATACCAATTAATAATTATAATAAAGCAAAAAATTATATCGGTGAATACTCTACCTTTTTCGAGGGATGCAATGGAGAGTAGCCAACAGACTAAAGGTAAAGTAGCGAGAAATACTTGTTTATATAAACAACACAATAAGTTCACCAAACACACAAGTTGAACTCGGTAACAAATTAATGAATTGTACACTCTTAAAACTACGGCTGAATTGACTAATTAATATAATACAAAACCATATGATTTATGTCTTAATATAATGATAAAAAATAAACAAAAATTGCAAAATAAATGACCACTTAGTACAAATCAATTTAACATTCTCTTTGAAAACAATAATAATTTGTAGACTTTCAACAGAGCACCAAAAGCTCTGAATGTATGAATATTGAATAAAACAGAAAGAATGAATGAATACTTGAAACTTTGAAAATCATTCTTATAACATAGGTAATAGTTACATAAGAGCAAATTAAAAATTAACTGTCTCATGAACATCTACATTATAAACACTGATAAATATGAAAAAAAAACCAATCACTTCTCTGAACATAAAATTTTCATTGGAATTTCGTATGCATCAAGAAACATATTGTATCGCAACTGCTGTATTGAGACCTGAATCGTATAATATCGTTACTGGTGTTACACAGCCCTGGTAGAAAGTTTGCGAACTGCATGTCCAACCGGTGAAGTTGATGAGTTTATTCTATATAAACAAGTTTTTGTACAAACTAAAGGTACTGTAACGTTTTGTGTCATTCAAATAAACAATATTTCATGAATAAACAATGACTATGAAACGTCTGACTAATTTTGGATCATCCCTCATACAGTCACAATTTGTAAACAACCACTGTACAACATTACGAGTTTCTGATAGCACGAAATCAAGGAATACCCACCAGCCTTTCTCAAATACTTTCAGATAACACCATTTCTCACCCGCCCTCAACATGAAACATCCCATCCATCCCATACACACCTACTCTTCCAACCTCCCATACACACAACTCCCTATCATCCCTACAAATCCCACCAACACTGTTTAGGTCTAAGGAATAAAAATTTGCCAGCCAATACAAGATAACAGGAACATTACATATGACCCCTCTAATCAGACGACACTCCACCCAACCTTGCTTAGTGATATCAACGGTACGTCCGGGGCTTGGGCTCATAACCAACTTCCAGTACATCCAGGTTCCACAAACCTTGCATCCTCATTATCTATCCCAAAACCCAGGACTTCGGAGTGATGCTTGTACAACTCAACAAGAACATTATTCTAGAATAAATTTTCAATAGACAATATCCAGAATTAAGATATCCTGGTTTTCCCATATTAATACAATTATAAAGAGTTTTTGCTCAGATTTTGCCAAAAGCACAAAAAATATTAGAACTGTTTTCATTTTACAAAATTTGATTATTAAGGTAAAAAGATATGTTTTTAAAATAACATAGAAAAACACAGCATCTGATATCTGGAGAAAGTCTATATGAATTGTAAAGGATAACGGCTTAAAAGATGCATGACAGATTTCATTAGACATAGACAGATTTGGTATCTTAGCAACACTATTAAAATACATGTAATTAAAAAACATCACACTACTTAAAATAAAGTGAAAATTACTTGAATTGTAAAAAAATCAAAGTTTCTAGTATGAAGGTATATCTACAAAAGTATTTATTGTAAAAACATATAAATAAAGATTTAAGCTATTTCAAAGAATGTAAAGAAACAAAAATGAATTGGTAAGACAAAATGAAAATGATAACTTATGATTAAACTAGGAAATTATGAAAGCTAACAAAAACAGATATGGTCAATAATCTAAATGAATACTTTCTTTGCTTATATATCAAACATGATGCAGACACAGACAAGATGCAGACAACTAAAATGAATGGATATTATATGGCCAAGTGGATCTGTCATGCAATCTTTATTGAAAGATATCATAGAAAAACAGTAAGCAGTACCATACTGTATTACTCTCACAGAAAAACAAACAATGATTGAATATTGTTGAATAATGAATAAAATTTTGATAATTGAAAATTTTAAATATACAAATAAAATTTTGATAACTTAATTTTAGAACAAATTTAATTTTTTTAAATTCGATAGAAAAACTTGACAATAAAGAAAGTGCAAATATATAAGCCAAAAAAAATTATACATTACTTTGACAAAATTGATTGATATAAATCAAAGGGAGCTAATACAATGTGTAACGTTTTCTAAACAGAAAAATTCAACACTGAATTATCCCCCTTTCATAAATATCTGCTTTAGAAACAAGAATGAAGAAAGACACAAAAAGATTTGATTAAATTCTAGAATAATGTTCTTGTTGTGATGTAACAAACATACAAAACGCAACTAACAAAATTTACCATGAAAATAAATCATCCTAAACTAATTCCAGGGTAAAGTTAATTGCATTGTCTGCTTTTCCTCAACTGTCAATGGTTGAATAATTTCACACTTTATATATAAGTAAGGCAATTTTGACATGGCAAACAGGCATGAAAACATTAAAGCTATTGGTCTGTTCAACCCAATCTCAAAACATGAAACACCCGATCAAAAGTTCAGAACTGTTAGACGAAAAACAAAATTTTAACTCAAAAAGTCACTGTGAAATTATTCATGTTTCGACAGTTGAGAAAAATCAAACAATAACAAAATAAGAACAACGCAAAAATGCAATATAAACAAAGACAATGATATCCTTACATTATTAAAGGTGACCAGCATTGTCCAAAACCATTATAATATTCTATGTTTATATAGGATATTTAATGGTTCGGAACCCTGAAGATCACCTTTGTAGGCTACATTACTTATTATTTTACATGTACAGTACAACCTCTCTTGAACAACACCAACTAGGAGAGACTAAAGTATGTTGCTGTCTAGAGGTTGTTGCTCTGCAGGGGTTAAAATAAATTAAATTAAACCTAAAGGGAAATATCATTTTTGTGCAGAGTACTTGTTCTGTAGAGGGCCTCTCTGTAGAGGTTATACTGTATTAAACAAAGTAATGCTGATTATCAAAAAATAATGACTTTCAAGACAAGATCATTACAAAATAGAAATATGGAACCATCAACCATCCATGTAGACTAAACATGAGACAACTTTCTCTCCCAGTTATCTTTTATAACTAGATTCAAACCATTCTGTGGACTATTAACCAGCAACTTATATTTCTTCATTTCAAAATGATGGATAAATCAGTCATATTCAGGATGAGTAGTTAATGATACCATCAGACACATAGTGATACAAAATAATATAAAAAACTTAGCTTTTTTCTTCTCTTTGTCTTTAAACTTTTCCATGTTTCTTTTGTAGCTTGATTCACACTGTTTTATATTCAATATATTAAGATGTATATAACAACACAATAAACAACATCAACTTGTGTCCACATCAACTGTTCAACATCCTACAAACATAAAAATATTACATTTTAAATAATATTATAACAATGTATTACCAGCAGTATTGAAACTGGTTGGATAGCAGTCTGGCTAACTCAATCAGTAAGGCCTAAGTCTACTGATCAAGAAATAGGAGGTCCTAGGTTCGACTCCCACATGGGATATTCTTTTATGGATGTTGGTCATGAAATAATTTCTATGGTCATTCTCCCTCCTACCACTGATTCTAAATCATGTAGGGCAGTTGTCAGTCACTGATTTTGACACTTGATTGCATTTTGCCTGACTTATTCTACCCAAAATGTAATAATAATCTCAGTTCAGTAACAAGGTGGACACAAAATATTAAACACTCTGTATTTTCTCCTTTTGTTGATGTTTCGACTAAAAGCCTTTATCAAACATAGATTGACATCATCATCAGTGATTAATTAACTTGCTTACTCCATAATTTTCACAATCTGACAACATTTTACTCTTTTACAATCAAAGACAATGGTGTTATGGAAATTCAATTCTGTCCCATCGCAAAATTAAATGATTTTTCAATAAAAGGAAAAAATACATCTAGTGCATATTGCAATAAATCAGCATGTTATAAATTATGAATTGGACTGACTTGAATTCTAAATGTTGTGAACTGTACTTTTTTAATTGGTATGATAAAAAAAAACACAGATAATACATGAACTGGCCAAAAGTATTGCCTTTCTCTACACATGAATGCATATTAGGACATTCCAGTCACTTTCAATAAAGTTATTACATTTTGAAAATGTTACAACATTCTATAAAAATGTAAAACCCAGTTCCACTTACCAAAGTAAGACAGCTAGATGTAGAGTTTAATTCTATGGTTGATGAGCCACATACATGTATGTATCAATAAAAGTCACCAATAAAGTCATCAGTGAGTCTGTATGTTTGGTAAGACATCAGATCATATGGTGTATGTATCAAAGATGACGTCTGTGAGACATGAAAATAAACAATACATAGAGTTAGAATACTCGTATAAGTATGTACAATAACAAACATAGACTTTATATGAAGACATCATAATCCATGAAGTGTGTTTTTGAGTAGATTTGGAATAACCTTTCAATCGTGTTCAGTCTACACATGTAGTTTTATTTACCACATGATTAAAATGTCATAAACTAAATAACATAGTAAGATCATATTGTTAATACAGACAAGTTGATTATTGTTCAATAGAAAACAATGCTAAATACAGATCAAGACACATGAACAAATGTTTCTGAAAAAACATCGTCATCATCATCATAAAATTCATAAATGTCGGTAAAATACCTTAACAACATGTTATACTAATTGGTACACTCATAATTGGAAAACTGATTTTACTCATCGCTGCCAGTCGATCAACATTGATCAGTTGATTTTCAAAACATTTTCCATTCACTCAATTTAAATTTCAAGCCATGGTTCATTTCAAAATAAATGAAAAGTTAATACCTGAGACATATCCATATCATCTAATACAGACAAAGGCTAGATCAACTAACATTTTAAACAAAATGAATTCAAAGTAAAAAAATTCAAAAATTCAAAATGTCTGACCTGTGTAAAAGTATCCAAACAACTAATCTGACAGGTGCGAGTTTTATCTTTTCAAACATCAACAATTCACACATATTTACCTATAGTGGGGTCGATAAGTGTCATTTTTCACGACAATCTTTCACTTAGTGATACAAGCACCAAATTTGGTACAGTTGTTGTACATAGTGTGTAGTTTACAAAAAGCACGATTTCCACCTCGAAATTCAAGATGGCCGCCAATTTTTCAAAATGGCCGCCGATGATAGGGATTTTTGTCCTGTTCATATAAAATAGTCTTTTTAATTATTTTTATTTACGTAATTATCAATATAATTTCAACATTTTATGACAAATAAACAATTCTGTTAAATTTTTTGAAACAAAATTCATTTAATAGCTGTCAATTCAAAATGGCGGCCATTACAAGACGCCAAATAATTTTATATACTAACGCTTTTTCTCAGATGAAATTCATTGCAGTTAATTGATTCAGAACATTTCTCATTTATTAGACTATATCTCTAAGGATTACCAGTGCATCTGGTGACATCACTACAATGAAACCTAGGCATCATTCGCGGTTCCGGTTCGAAAACATTACATATACGACTGCCTGTGCTTTGATACTCAGCATGTAGATTAGTGTCAGTTTGAAGTGTGCTTACTGCTGAATTGGCTGATATCTTTCTCTGTTTGTGTGCTGTTGAAATCAAACAGATTTCTGTGCATTATACTAAAAAGTCTCAAATGTTATCGAATCAACCCCTCTTAATATTATATAACTATCGTTAGTCAACGTGAGGGATCCAATGGTAACAGGGTTTAAGTTACCACAACGGTGTACAGCTTACACGGAATTTAGTTAAAACTGAATGAATCATTGGGTTAGACGTAGGGTACTCTTTCCATGGACACATATATAGGAGTGATGATCCCGGACAACTATGAATTAAATTCAGCGGCGTTCGTATCAATTAATACAACTCAGAAATTAATCCGTTATCGTCCATGACTACGTTTTGAATTAAAAAACTGCTTTGACAACATATTCATGAAGTATTACATCTCTCAGTAGCTACAATCCATTTTTTTCAGTATCCAACCGATTTCCTTCTTCAGTAAATGTGTGGCCAAGACTTTAGAGGTATATGCAAACAGTTGTACATTGTTTCCCATATCTCAATGTTGTTTACAGTAAGGCAGTAAAAAGATTAACTGTAAAGCAGGAAATGTCTACTAAAGTCCATCATGTATTTCTATAACAACCGATTTAGACTAGTGCTGCTGTCTCTATCTGACAAAGTTTATGTCTCCCCCAAATTGTTAGTAGCTCAAATAAACATTCTAAAATAACTCCTAGTATACCACCCTTTCATAGGACAATTCAGATTGTTTTTAGGTTTAATCAATCTTGATCAGACGATTAAGCTTGTATTTATGAAGCTTTGTAATGCAATAGTGCTAAGTATCGCAAAACTTCCTTCATTAAATGATTACTATTTGCAAATTTGAATATGCTAGAAAACGAATAGCCTAACAGATTAGTCATTCGTTGCCACACAAACTGACACTAGCAAACTATACAGGCCAGACATATCAGCTGGCCAATACTTTTCAGACTCCGGTCATAATCCCCGACTATCAGCATATTTCCGATGCAACTGTCATTTATGGATTCTTGCTCGTATATTCTGATTCTCAGAAAGCATTAAGGGCCTTTTGTTAATATGTTTTTAAAAATTTAATTCCATGCAGGTGCATGCATATGTCTCGAAATATAACAGGACATACGCATGTAATTAATTTCGATGTTTACGAGGGTCAGTTAGAGACAAACGTGAGCGCCATAGAGAAGCACTCAAAACAAATTTACGACCAAATTGGCAAAAAATTGTACGTGGAAGTGACAACAAGACCGAACTACATTGGGGTCTGATCCGATACAATACTTACCATGTGTTTTTGTAATGTTGTTGTTGTGACAAAATGTGAGATTACATCCATTTGTTTCTACAATAAAATGAATCCTTGTAATCACGAAGAATCATATTCAAACCACTTTATACTATAAAGCAACAGGCGAAACTTTTTTATAATAAAGCATGTGTGACTGATGCTGTTAAATAAACGTGTTTCTATCACTAAAAAGGTGCAGATTTTATAAACCTTGGATTGAGTTTGGTCTAAGATAGTCAATTAGGAGGTTACCAATACTCAAAATGACGGCTCAGAAAAATCTAATAGAATGTTGTTCTTTCACGATTTTACTTGTAGTCATTTTATGTAGGTTTTTAAAAAAAGCTAAGTCAATATTAAGCAGACATGATCAAGATTTCAGAACATTCTAGACATTTGTCATAATTTTGCGCGATTAGAACAGTCTTATAGATAATGTTGCGACGCTAGGCTTGACTTTTCTGTCCAAGAGCAAGTATCCTATAATGCAATTTCACATACAAGGGCGTCTTTCTATGAACAAGTCAAAAGTTCTGTCTTCCACGCTGCGTGTATTTTTGGTCAATCGATGGTTATCAAGATCAAATCCAGTTGACTGGCTCTGGTAAATCTGTAGCGAATGACCAGAGCTATTGGCCAACCTTTCACCGATTGCCAAAAGTTTTCCTCTGTTAACTAAATGTGGTGACAAGAGGGAATGTCATGAGCGATTCAAATGCTATCGAGTCGGTTTTAAATGAACTCGTTTGTACGCTTGCATGTGCGAATAATAAAATCATCACAGACTAAACCGTCTATGTTTGCGTTCATATAATTATTACAACAATATTTAAACTATCTTTACGATCTTGACCTTAAATTGTTGACTTCTAGACATGTGTGCATCACGCATTATTGTTGAAACTTTAGTTTTTGACTAGGATTATGAGAATCATTGCTTCATTTTCTTGACTTGTGTTAAATTTCTGTTAAAATCACTTTATATATATACCTTCTCATGTGACATTGACCTTTGACATACACAACATGTGGACAGCATTATGCATAAACATAGTAAACACTTGATAAAGGCAACCCAACACATGTATTAATATTTCAATGTAAAAGTAATAGTCTCAAAAAAACTAATCGTTTGATTATTTAATTAGTATTTACGGGGTATTAACATCCTCATTGGATCAAGGTCAAGGTCACGGTAAATGTCAATTTATGTCTATAAATATTTGTCAAAGATTCTATCAAGTTAATTTGAATAATAACTATTTTCTATTTGCATCTCCAACCCTACATGATCATTAAAATGATTCAAAAAGTATGAAACAACTTTCTCATGTATGTTACCTTTACCATGACCTTGACCTTGACCTTGGAAGTAAATCATATGATGTAAATCAATGTCTTAAAAAGGTTAACATTTGTAGAATTCAAAAACACTATATTGTATCATCCTATTATACAGTCAAAGCGGTAAAAAGAAGTTTAGTCGCTTTGGGATACTGATTTCCAGGCGCATGCGCAGAAACGACGGCCATCTTGAATTTCGAAGTGGAAATCGTGCTTTTTGTGAATGGTAGACCATGCAGGTCATCTGTGCCAAATTTGGTGCTTGTATCACCAAGTGAAAGATTGTTGCAGTTATCGACCCCACTACTATTGACCACGCCATTGTATTAGGTATCAATACAACGCACGAGAATTAAGTTTCGCTCACACCCCTCGACCAATCAAATGCATACTTTTGAAATATACCGTTAACGATCTGTAGATTTATACTTTCATAAATTTGACCGCGGGGCAATACGCTTGGACTTTAAGATTTTTAATTCGTTCGATGTATACTGCTCGAATGATTCCGTGAAATGACGTAAGTGATAGCACGACAATCACCGAGACTTACCGAGTATTGTGCACTGAGCGATCGACAATTCATGTGGTGACCTCTATCCAATCTCTTTCCTCTAAGTACGTTGCTCAGTCAGTATGTAGCCGTGTATCTCTAATGCTGATATAAATATTCAGACGAAAATCATGTAGGCCTATCAGCAGTTAAAAATTACAAAATATGAAATACGTAACCAAATGAAACAATGTAAAATTAATGTAAACTGAATTAACAAAGGTTAGACGAACAATCCTCAAACGTTTTCTTTAAGTTTTTTCCTTCATCTTGATAGCTACGAAGGTTTTCAGAATGGGGCTATTTTACCGAGTGAGAAAACACCAATAAATTTTCCAGTTTGCTTTAAAAATTAAAAAGAAATGTATGGATAACTTGTATATTACAACTTTTACTTATAAGAAAAATACTTCACTACTGAACAATCTTGAGTACATGACCACAGAAAGCATTATCAGATTGTGGACCTTTGTTCTATAGAAAAAAATACATGAGAAAGGAAACAATGCCTTCCTAACTTTGGTATTATTAAAGGGGTACATGCTTCCCCAGATCCGGGATTCTATATAACATGTTATATATAATCCCTGCCTAGATGTAGTAAGAAACTTTGCAATAATTAACTATCTGACATTAATTCATGTCTATAGTTTTTGTGTTAAACTATTTCTTTTAATAATCACTGCGTCAGTTTATTAGTTATTACGATCACTACAGTTTTACAACGTAAAAGTTTTTAGAGAGTTGCGTTAGCGCGTTACGGAATGTACCGTATACACTAGTCATTATCATATTCCTTTCATGCTAGGCATGCGCGGTAACCACTGACGCAATTTTGTCAACAAAATGTCTTCACCTTACTTTGTAGCCAACAGCTTCAAAAATCCTGATGATGATTTCATAATGCATGGTCGGTCAGCATGCTATTGGTAATTCGAAAATTATATCAATTTTTTCTTTCGTAAAACACATTTCAAACCACAATTTTCTACAATTGTCATATGAATTCGCGACCTAGATGACTAATGAATTGCTTCCTAATTTTAGACATTTAGTCTCTTTCTTCCAATTTATGGTTATCAATCCTTTTTGGGATCGTTTATAAGACATCTCAAACCTGGTTAATCAGCTTTCATTATAGGGCTGTGTGTCAATTGCGGAAAACTATGGTATTTATTTTATATCTATATTGAGGGCTTGAGCTATGCCAGCAGGGTTCTGAACCCGGGTACCGCCACGGTAGCTGGATTGGTCTTGCCTGGATGGCCAGAAAATGACTGTGCAAAACTTACTATTACTTCCATTCTTTGAACCTATTTCTTGCAAACTCTATACCGTGTCTTTATTTCTGCCTATCCTATTTATTTCTCTTTTGTCTTGATTTCTCTTGTGCACCGTTAAAGAAGTGTCAATTTGTGACATTTTAACGTATTGATGTAGATGTAGATGTAGATATTGCACTTGCAGAGGGATGCCAATTGGCTCATGTCCTGACCCCATAACAAGTTGCATAGTGGTACAATGTATGTCTTCTATGTTGGGCTGAGTCCTAACATTTACTGCTGTCATTGATCTTGCTTAGGACTTGTATTTAAACATTAATTAGAAACAAAATATCTTTTATCAATTAATGTACCTCCAAGATAATTGAAATTCACACTGCTCCATGACTTAAGTTTTGTGATTGATTTAACACTATATGAAAAACTGTATAAGTAAGCCTTTTGAGGAGAAAGGACATGTATGCGAGGATTTCTGCTGTACTTAACAAGTCAAGTTATTCTTGACCAATATACCATATCTCCTCCTCCACTTGTTCTCCAACCTAGCACACTAGCCCAGATGGGGCCATATGGAATGTATAAGAACAAAATTCCCACATGAGAGCCATATGAAACCAATGTAGTCTAGACTATTAAACAAACCAATTTACAATTTCTATTAATTGACTATATTTAATTATACATGCATATGTTTACATTGATGGAAGTGTCAACAGACACATTATGTTTCCTCTTATTTTTCAGGGAGAGAGGAGAATTTCTTTCCAATTCGAGATTGACCGGCACCACAGCACAGTTGAGTCAGCTCTCTATATACAATCCTGATAATTACAGGGATAATAGGCTGAAGAAAAAACATGCTAAATCTTTGACTGACCTTGCTAACAACTTGGAGTATCTAAGTGATCGTGTGAATGATACATTGACTGAAGGAGTTTCTCTTAAACAAGTGGATAAAGAGCTTGAAGATGAAATCCGTAGAGAAGTCAAGGAAGAGCTTGAAAGATCAACTTTTTCTAGACCATTATCTACATATGAAACTTTAAGAGGAGACCTTGAAGAAGATAAACTTTTAGATTTGTATGAAAAACGTGTTGGTGAAATGGATGAAATGTCAGGAAAGCCAATGTCCCCACGCGAAGCTCAGTGGTTTGTTAATCCAAACCATCTAGATACAACTTGTGAAGCTCCAACATTACAAAGTATAGGTAGATCTTACAGATATGGCAGCAAAAGTAGAACAGGATTTTCTGACAAAGACAGAACAGCTTTAGAACATTTTCCTGTTACTTTAGGTTCTTCATATGAAATGAGTGCCCTTGATTACCCTGCTTCAGAGCCATTAAATAAAACAGCCCCACCCTCAATGAGAACAAGTCGTGCTAAATCTGCTACAAAGTTGGGTGCATCAGTGTCCTTTAGAGCTACTGACAGGTCATTCAAAGGAAGTAAAGACTTAGATAAGTTATATCTTATGACAAAAGAAGCCCCTGTTACAGGTATATGAAAATTTGATATTCTATAACATTATTGCTTTTTATTATAGTAAATGGTGGGGAGTGAAAGTCTGGTAGGTTGGAGCGTTTAGTACCACTGACTGCTTATCTAAAAATGTCCAGTAGTTATTGTACATTAACTGTACAGAATAAATTGGATGGGACAGAGCTTAACTAGTCTTTGTTCTTCTTTATTTACTTGTAGCCAGACAAGTTTTAGGCTGATCTATCAATTTGCTTTTGGATTGGCAGGAATTGGTTTCATAAATTAAACAATATTGTTTGAACATGTCTCTTATACATTTTTATTTGAAAGATTTGCCCAAAAATTGTTTTTGAAGATGAAAAAAGCAAGATACTGAATTGATAGCACTGTGTAGGAATGCCAATGACATAATATGTCAAATTCTACTGTTGTAATATTTTGTATTGAAGCTGTTCAGTTTTTGTTCTTTTATTCTGTGAGTATATTCCACACAATGATTATCCTAGTCTAATTCTGAAATTTTTGTTAAGCACTCACCAAATTTATCAATATCATATGTACTATATACATGTAGTAATGAGCCTAATTATCAAGTAATCCAATTATATACCTTCTTTGGTACTAGTATTATCATGATCCCAAATGTATTTTGATAGTTTCAGTTAAATGATTAATGCAAAGTCTGCTAACTGCTTGATATCTGTTAAAACCTGACACTAACTATCCTCAAACTTTATATTACAGTCTAATTATACTGGTTGTATCAAAATGTTTTTTTTCTAGGATCATCATCTGTTTATATGTCTACACCACATCAGTTGATTCTTGGAAAACTAAGAATGGAAAGGTTAAAATTGGAAGAAGCTAAATTGTTAGAATTAAAGAGATTGGATGAACTTGAGAGAATTAGAGGACCAAAAACTAAATGGTATTCTTGATTTAAGTCTGTTACTTATTTGTTTCATATAGCAGATATATTTAATTAAATCAATTTAGTCTTTATAATGTTTAGTCTTTACCTGCATAAATCTATAACTGCTGCATTATCTTGTTGACATCTGCAAAGCATCTGCTATGTCATTTTGTCAAGGGTAAACAGTTTTCTTCTGATATTAAATCAACACTGTTTGAATTATTGTCAACTGACAGGATAGATGAATTGACAAATTTACCAGGGAGTTACAACCCTTAAGTCTATTTAATGTGGGACATTCTGTCACCTTGAAAAAAATAAGACCATGACACATGGTTATGTTTGTGGCAATATGTATTGTTATTTAGATTAAAATGTTAGACAGTTAACAGTCATTCGGGGCCCTGTAAGACTATTACTATTATTGTTTACTCACATGATTTGTAATTTCAGGTATGAATCCTGTGGACCAGATTTTCACTATGAATCTAATAAGAACACTCAACTGATCAGATCATCTAATAGTTACCAGGATATGTTAGATTACAGGGAGGATTTACTACGTTCATCTTATGATAATTTGAAGAAATATAATAGATCTTTAGTCTATGCTTAACTACCAGCATCTATAGTCACATGAACTACAACAGCAATGCATTTGTTTTTCACTGATTTCCTTTCTCAGTCAAATAATTGAATGACTTTTAAACATTTACTGTGCATTGGATAACTGCTGCCTTTCTTTCTCTGAAAAGTTCAATTACTGTTGATAGTTTTGATGGTAAGCTCCTTATGCTCTGCTCAAAAAAAGGAATCGAGAGATGAACTAGTTGACATACAAACTTAATTTACAGGTACATTGTACATGTATGCCCAGGATTCAGGGATAAGAATTACTCATAGGCTAATGTAGGTTTTTTAGACAAAGAAATGTAACAGTTATTTTATGCACTACTTCAATCTTCTCTATTTTTGGCTGCTGCAAGAATTGTTGTGTTCTTTTGTAAGAAAAGGGTAGTTCAAAGTTCTATTATAACTGTATTGACCTGTACATTATATTGTCTAAATACAATGGTCTGTATTCTGCAGTTATTTTTACAACTGTAATGATGTCTAGACTACTATAATTTGGTTCTATGCAAAGTATTGAGTGTTTTTTTTTCATTTCAATTTAATTTATTTATTCCATTTTTTACGTTAAGCTTGCAAAAATCTTGCTGTTTACAGTTAATTTTTGTAAATGACTTGATTATGAGAAAGTAATATATGAATAAGTTAATAATTTGATTATTTATTTTGTTCAATGAATTTTATTTATTTTATTTATACATTTTCAACGAATAACATTTCTCGGTTATAACAATCTGTGATATTTTTGTTGTACTTATACATGTATGTAATTTTGTTATTAGTTATTATTTAAACAATTTGAATACTGTTTTATGTTTGTTAAATACTAATTGTTGTAATACAATGTAACCTGAATAGACAGTACACTTTTAACACCAAACATGTTCGTTACTCAGATTTCCCAATTTCTAAGTAAATTTTTATTGCATACACATGTCAAAGAAAATGTTTTGATATTTAAAATACAGGCATCAGACTAGCAAAAATCTAGGAAAAAATGCTATTAGAAGAAATCATGAAATGACAAATTTGGAAAAAATTATCTTTCAAGTAATATCCTTACATTGTGACATTGTGACAATTACTGTGAGTAAATCTGCCATAGTTGTAGTTTGTATTTTGTTGTTTATATAGGCTTTGGATTTCTCAGGTTACTTGTTGTAATAGTTCATAAATGCAAATGCTTGGTACATCTCAGTCATTGTAACATTATTTTTGCTAACCAAAAATGAATTCATTTGTTTTGCTATTGACTAAGTTATATCAGGTCTGTCAATAATCTTGCATATAGCCTCAACTGATCATCTGCTAATAGACAATAGATGATAGTTAAGATGTAATCAACTTTGAAAACGCATTAGCAGTGATTTTTAATTGTTATATAAGTGGCCATATGGCAAAATATTATATAAATATATTGTCATTTGAAGTGTTTGGATTTTATTTAGTGTGTTATTGCATTCGCTTAAACATTGTTATCAAGTGCTTTTAGTTTTTGTTTAGAAAATTATGTTTAAAATCCCTACATCATAATATATTATAATAAATATAATTATAACTATATTATATACTAGCACTTAGAATTTGCTCAAAACATAGCATTTATGCATTGTTAATATATTGATTAAAATGTTGATCTGTTTTCATGTATCAGTGTAAAATATTAATTATGAATCTTTGGACCTTACTGGAATTGAACCCAGGGTCCTTCAAGCCCTTAACAGACATATAGACATTTATACGTGTACTGATATATAATTAATTTTATATAGCTTAATGGCAAGTTAGTACATGGGCCATATTATACCTCTGCTGCATTGGTACCTAATTTTCATTTGTTGTTATGCTGTTAGGGATTTTGTTATGTTTATATTTAATTTATTTAGTTATTTAAGCTAGGATACAAATTTCCGCAAATTTTAATGGGAAATTTGTATCCCTATTTCAGTGTTGTGGTGTTGGGTATTTGTTTTGGAAAATATATCTTACAAAGAAATGAACTGAGAGTAGATTTGTAACTTGATGCTAGAACAATTTTTGGGCATTTAATGCTTTATATTAGCATAATATATTATCACTATTCATAATATTATTGTGTATAAATTATGCTTCAATATGTTATTTTGCTCACTTTTACTGTGATTTTATACATGTATATTTAACAAAGATTTTCTGTGATTGAAAGTAGGTTAGATTATTCATATATATGCACATTTTTACATTTCATGTGTTCGTATCTCACCATATCTTAGTTACAAATGAATCTCATCAAACTCAGATGCCATTTACGCTACCACTTTACTATCCGAGGGTCCTGCAAGCAGTGTAAATTTGTCTGTCTATTTAGAGACTCATATATGACTTCAAGAGAAGTCAGAATTAACAACTGCTTGACTGATATCTTTGAATTGATGGAACAGCGGTATTTACAATGTATTGCTAATTTTAGATGAACATGATCTATTGTCCAGTTCATTAAGATCCAATGTTATAGAAGTGTTCTAGTCTGGGTGAAAGTTCACAGGATTTGCCCTGAAGTACAAGAATTCTGGGTTCTTTTTAATATTCATAAACTGCTGAAATTATGAAATTAAAGATTAGAAAATTTGAACTTTCACCCATGGAAATGTTGTGGGAGCATTAAATGATCTGATTTAATGAGATTTTATTGTTTATATTAATTTTATATGTTCTAGTCTGTAGATATTTATATAATCACCACCCAGTATTATCTTGTAATCAACCGCCATAATTTAATGATATGTTAGAATATTTTATATAAATTAGATTTGATTTCATCTGGAAATTCAAAATTATGGGTTTAAAGCAAACATACATCATAACGATGCCAAAAAACATTTGATATTACAATTCTAAGTATGAGAACAGAGAACTGTAAGATTAACTTAAAAATGCATGATTTTCAGCAAAAATTTGTAGAAAGTGTTGTTTGCTTGTTTGTTTCAGTGCTGATAGAAAAAAACAAGATTTTGAGTTTCAGATATGACCTATCTATTGTTATTTTACACTATGCTTACAGTATTACATGACCACATATTATTGCCAATATTATAATTACACATTTACATGTAATTTTAATTAATTTTTAGCTCAATTTTTTATGGAATATGAAGATCTTTTCTCATATGGTATGATCTGAAAGTCATGTATTCACTTTCATGTCTGTGTATATTTTTACTTATACCAATCAGCATGTGTCACTTTCACATGGCTTTCATAAGTGACTCCAGAATTACTGACAATGTTTTAAATGTATCTAGTTGCACAATGATGTCATTTTGAATGATATTCCATATAAGAATGTAAATGTATGACATCACTATGTTGGAATGCAATTTCTCCTGTACATGATTTGTAAGTGAAATCATCTGATCCACATAAGCCAAAAACAGTAGAGTCTTAAGTTGTCAGAATATAATGAGTTTTTCATTCAATGTGCAGTAATTTTTATTGTATATACAGTGCTCTCCAAAAATTCTTGGACACACAAAATTTTTAGAAAAACTGATCATGCATACAGCAAGTCAGTTACTATATAATTCAAGTTTATTTGTGTAACATTGTTTGAATCATAAATTGATAAGTTAAATAATGCTGAATTTACTCAGACGACTCTGACTTTGTTTCTTTATATGCTACAAAAATCAGTCAATCAGGATTTTTTATAGAACTTTTGGAATCGGCTGTATTTACTAAGCCTATTTGTTTGATCTATTATCATGCTTTAATTAATCATTTATGGTTATATTTTCAGTTGTATTTACCCAGTATTGATTGATCATGCTTGTTATATTTTTGGATAATATACAAACTTTTTTGTTGAAGACATTTTGCTTGAGTTAATGCTGTAATAAAATATATATGGCACATCAATAGTTGTCTTTTTGTTCTTTATTCTTGCTAGACTCTAAAAAGTATTAAAAGTTATGTTTTGCACTTTAGTTCACATTTCAACATTTTCCAGACATAGTGCTACCTACTGAGCAAACCAGGAAGTTGGCTGGATTAGTAATATGAACCAGAAGAGCTTGCAGTGATAAGCCTGTCTATCACTAGTGGCAGAATGGTTGAAACATAATTCAGGGTTATGCTTTTTCTGGCATGCTGTTTCTTTACACAACATAAGTTCTGAGCACAGTGCAGCTTTGAGAAATTGGATAGCCAGCTCAGTGTTGGTTCAAATCCCATCCACAACCTACAGTACCCTGTAGTTTTCTTTAGCAAGAAACTTCATCCTACTAGCTCAGTACTGGGGAAACAGAAAGAGGACTTGAAAGTGATAAATCTAAGTGGTAAGAACTTGCTTCATGATTGAGCTATTATAAATTAGTAAACTATTTATTATAATAAAGGACCCTATATATAAAGGGTCTGTGTTATAATACAGTATATATAGTTCCTATGGGTGTCTATTGGGTGTAAATTCTGTATTTAAGCAACCCACAATAACACCATAAAATATTCCCTCACTATTTCCATTCACATTTGAGTGATTTGAAAGATCCCGTATAAACATGTACGAGGGTCTATGGGTACCGGGACAAAACGGACCATGAGACGAAACGGACCATGCCAAAACGGACCAAAGTAGGGACGAAACGGACCATATTTGTGGGACAAAACGGACCATAGTCGGGACAAAACGGACCATTGTCGGGACAAAACGGACCATAAGAAGAAATGTAATCATTATTATTATAAATTATTAATTGTGTGATTAATAACATTATACATATCTTTTATGTCTTAGTATAATTAAATTGTGTGTAAATAGTAATTAAAATAGCCTCAATAGTGATTAAAAGTTTTCGTGTTGTTTGTGCGTTGTTTTTAAGCTATACTGTGTCCTCCTCGGGACAAAAAGGACCATTGTCGGGACAAAACGGACCATAAGAAAAAATATAACCATTATTATTATAAATTATTATGTGTGTGATTAATAACATCATATATATAGTTTATGTCTTAGTGTAATTTAATTGTGTGTAAATAGTAATTAAAATATCCTCAATTGTGATTAACAGTTTGCGTGTTGTTTGTGCGTTGTTTTTAAGCTATTCTTAAGCTATTTTAAGCCGTTTCCTTGAGCTAATTAGCTAATACATCAGAGTGATTTAATTTGAAGTTGCTTTTATATTGTCCAGCACAGATTCTTTCCTATGTACTGCACGCTCTTATAACTCTGGGAAATTATTATATGATGACAAATTTGTTCCAGATAAATTATAATTACTTATACGCACAGTTACACAGATCATTCTCGTACCCAGAGGTTGTCATGATTATAGATAGTTTTTAAAATTCTTATAGCTGCTGGGAACGATAATGACTCGTGATAAGAATAAAAAAAACAAAAAAGGAGAAAAACTGTTATAATTATACACTTTATTATAAATTCATCATCAATAACATAACAAAACATACTTATACTAATAATAATATCATTAATAATCAAATGTAAGGATATCACTTTGAAGTCAATAATTGTCATAAGTTTGATGTTATTGAAAAAAAACAATGAAATAAACTAACAAAACATATTTTTCAATTAATATTAGATCTAGGCAATAATTGTCATCAGTTTGGTGTTATTTAAGATAAGAAGTTTTCCATGAAAAAAAATGAAAAAAAAACACAATTACTCAATAGCTATTATTTTAATTGTTTGCAAGGGTGAAATAAAGATATGCTGTGTTTTGTTTTGAAAAAATATCGATATTTTTACTCTTTACTACTTCAACTTTTATTTCATTAAATCAATATATTTATTGTCTAGTAATATAATCTATTTTTTCTTATGGTCCGTTTTGTCCCGACTATGGTCCGTTTTGTCTCACAAATATGGTCCGTTTCGTCCCTACATTGGTCCGTTTTGGGCATGGTCCGTTTCGTCTCATGGTCCGTTTTGTCCCTAATTCATCTTTGTTAATCATGTGCAGCAGTTAAAAAAATTCTCCATGCCACTGCATCATGTGTTACAAACTATTGGCCTACAATGCGTTCGTTACGAACCCTAAATGCAACGGACAGGCATAACAGGAAGCCAGTTACTAGATACACTTATCTTAAACCTCAATGATAATGTGACACTTATTCGTTCACAACTGTGATCATTGCATAAGAACTAAATTTATATATACGTTCCATTCAACTTCAAGCCAATCAAGCCTCAAGGGCATTATTATTCGATTTTGTACACCTTACTTCAGCATAATTAACGACAAAACTGAGTTTTCTTTAATCAGTAGACAACAAATTATGTTATGATAAACGAAATATCAAGAACACACAATAAAAAATTAGCTTTACTTACAAAATCTATCAAAAATCGATAGGTGAACGTCTCTTCCGTCAACGTTTTGTTTACTTGTCATAAAATTCTCGCTTACCGCGTGACGTACCCGTGGCGACCTCTCGTGACCTCTCGTCACATGCATATATTAAGCATCGGGTAAATTAAATGTCGGTAGTTTGAGAGGGAGTCAAAATGCGCTATTTTCAGTCGCTCGTAACTTGGCTTTCTGCGGTCTGTTGACACTCATTATATTTTGATCGGCTACATTATGCTATACTAAATACGTGGGAAATAAAAGCAAATCAGGTTTATTTTGATATTGGATGCGCATAAGCCATCTTTAAGGGTTCATCAATCAAATTTTCGTAACCTAAGTGTGGACATTTGAGAACTTAACAAGATACATCGATTCGCCCTTATAAAAAGTTTGAGGACGAAACAAGATATTTCAATATGTCCATAAAATTTTCGTATCCAATTAATAAGGAGCGGAGTTTTTAATGATGAAAAAGAAATTTTGATTCGTCCATTAAATGTTCATACCAAATTAATTAGGAGCGAATATTAAAAGGACGAAACAAGACACGTTGATTCGACCATAAATTGTTCTAACCCAATAAATTAGGAGCGAACATTAAAAGGACGAAACTAAGATATTTTAATGATGAAACAAGACATTTTGATTCGCCCATAAAATGTTTGTACCAAATTAATTAGGAGCGAAAATTTAAGGACGAAACAATATATATCTTGTTTCGTCCTTTAGTTGTTCGAACCCAATTAATTAGGAGCTAATATTTGAAGGACGAAACAAGACATTTCGATGCGTTCATAAAATGTTTGCACCCAATTGATTAGGAGCGAACATGTAAAGGACGAAACAATAAATACGTCCATAAATTTCTTGTTTCGTTCTTAAAATATTCGGTTCATTTCAATTGGGTACGAACATTTTAAGAACGAATCAAAATGTCTTATTTCGTCCCTAAGAAATATTTGCTCCTAATTAATTGGGTTCGAATAATTTATGGACGAATTAAAATATCGTGTTTCGTCTATTAAATGTTAGCTCCTTACCAATTGGGTACGAACATTTTATGGACGAATCAAAATATCTTGTTTCGTCCTCAAAATCGCTCCAATGGCACGAACATATTATGGACGAACCATAATGTCTTGTTTCGTCCTTATTATGTTCGTTATTAATTAATTGGGTTCGGACATTTTATGGACGAATTAATATATCTTGTTTCGTCCATTAAATGTTCGCTCCCTATCAATTGGGTACAAACAATTTATGGACGAATCAAAATATCTTGTTTCGTCCTCGAAATGTTCGCTCCTAAATTGGGTACGAACATTTTGGGGACGAACAGAATGTCTTGTTCCGTCCTGAAAATGTTTGCTCCTAATTAATTGGGTTCGGACATTTAATAGACGTATTAAAATATCTCGTTTCGTCCTTTAAATGTTCGCTCCTAATAGGGTTCGAACGTACATTTGATTCGTCCTTAAAATGTCCAAACCAAATTAATTTGAAGCGAACATTTACAGGACGAAACAAGACATTCTGGTTCGTCCATAAATGTTTCGAACCCAATTCATTAGGTGCGATTATTTCGAGGACGAAACAAGATATATTGATTCGTCCATAAAATATTCGAACCCAATTAGGTGCGAACATTAATTTTGATTCGTCCATAAATTGTTCGAACCCAATTGGGAGCGAATATTTTAAGGACATAACAAGACATTTTGATTCGTTCATAAAATGTTTGTACCCAATTTGGGAGCGAACATTTCGAGGACGAAACAAGATATATGGATTCGTCCATAAATTGTTCGTACCCAAAAAATTTGGTGCGAACATTAAAAGGACGAAACCAGATATTTTGATTCGTCCATGAAATATTCGTACCCAATTTAGGAGCGACCATTTCGAGGACGAAACAAGATATATGGATTCGTCCATAACTTGTTCGTTCCCAATAAATTAGGTGCGAACATTAAAAGGACGAAACAAGATGTATGGATTCGTCCATGAAATTTCGTACCCAATTCGGGAGCGAACATTTAAAGGAGGAAACCAGACATTTTGATTCGTCCATAAAATGTTCGTACCCAAATTGGGTACAAACATTTTATGAACGAATCAAAATGTCTTGTTATGTCCTTAAAATATTCGCTCCCAATTGGGTTCGAACAATTTATGGACGAATCAAAATTAATGTTCGCACCTAATTGGGTTCGAATATTTTAGAGCGAACATTTCGAGGACGAAACAAGATATATGGATTCGTCCATATTGTTCGTACCCAATTAATTAGGTGCGAACATTAAAAGGACGAAACCAGATATTTTGATTCGTCCACGAAATATTCGTACCCAATTTAGGAGCGAACATTTCGAGGACGAATCAAGATATTTTGATTCGTCCATAAAATGTTCGTACCCAATTTAGGAGCGAACATTTCGAGGACGAATCAAGATATTTTGATTCGTCCATAAAATGTTCGTACTCAATTTAGGAGCGAACATTTCGAGGACGAATCAAGATATTTTGATTCGTCCATGAAATATTCGTACCCAATTTAGGAGCGAACATTTCGAGGACGAAACAAGATATATGGATTCGTCCATAACTTGTTCGTACCCAATAAATTAGGTGCGAACACTAAAAGGACGAAACAAGATGTATGGATTCGTCCATGAAATTTCGTACCCAATTCGGGAGCGAACATTTAAAGGACGAAACCTGATTCGTCCATAAAATGTTCGTACCAAATTAAGGAGCGAACATTTCGAGGACGAATCAAGATATTTTGATTCGTCCATAAAATGTTCGTACTCAATTTAGGAGCGAACATTTCGAGGACGAATCAAGATATTTTGATTCGTCCATGAAATATTCGTACCCAATTTAGGAGCGAACATTTCGAGGACGAAACAAGATATATGGATTCGTCCATAACTTGTTCGTACCCAATAAATTAGGTGCGAACACTAAAAGGACGAAACAAGATGTATGGATTCGTCCATGAAATTTCGTACCCAATTCGGGAGCGAACATTTAAAGGACGAAACCTGATTCGTCCATAAAATGTTCGTACCAAATTAAGGAGCGAACCATCGATTGGGAGCGAATATTAAAGGACGAAACCAGATATTTTGATTCGTCCATAAAATGTTCGTTACCAATCGATAGGGAGCAAACATTTAAAGACGAAACAAGATATATCATATGGATTCGTCCATAAAATTTTCGTACCCAATTAATAGAGGGTTCGAAAATTTCTATCCCAATTGGGTTGCAAAATAACATGTGGACTAGTCCTACAAATTGCACACCCAATTAATTGAGATGGGAAAACAAGAGGGTGAATCGTGACATTTGGACTATGCCCAAGTAAGAATTTCGATTCCCCTCTCGTCTTACCCATTTGAAAAAAAGACAACTATTTTAAAAACATGTAATTGGGCAACAAACATCTCAAGGACATAATGTCCGAGATGACTTGTTAAAAAGGAGCAGGCCAGAATTATTTCATGTACAAAAATTGACTATCTGTGATTCTTCTAGCTTTCTGTGAAGACCATAATGTAACATCGACCAGTTTGACATACAAGATGAATCTGTAAGTTAAAGGAGGATTATAAATAACAGTGAAAAGATAAAATATTATCCTTCCATGATAAGTCTTGGCAAGTAGGTCCTGTCAGTTGGAATCCTCGGCTTCATCATTAAATACCTAAGTAAGGATTATAAAATATTTTATCAAATATATTTCTTGTCAATTAAGCAATTAACAAGAGTATTAAAATATATTGCTTGCTTTTCAAACAAATTAAATGATTTACAAAAAAGGTATATAGGATTGTGTCCAATTGACATTGAAAAATAAGGATAAAATCCGAGTAATCCAACTGATTGGATCTAGCTTTTTGAAGAGTATGCAAAGGGAAATAACTGACTTAGGTCTCTTATTAACGTAAAAAAATATTATGTTTAAACTCAATTTTAATTATTAGATAAAACTTTTTACCTGAAATAACAAATTATACATAGTAATGGTCAAGTTGTCCAGAGATTTAATATAGCAAAATAATTCATCCACAGTTATGTCTCTTCAGTACGGTTGATATAGTCCCATTGAAAAAGTCCATCTTTAATAATGGTAAAGATGTAAGACTTTTAAAAAACTAACCTCATAAGCAAAGTCGATGCCCACACAAAAATCATGATGTCAAAAAACGGTTTACTTACTTTAATGTTTTGATGATCTTGTTGTACTGGTTGCCATGGTTACCATTGTTTACCTGAAAAGGAAGAAGAAAAAATCGAGTAAAATGAAACAATAATGGGCATTGTATTATATCTTATAACAATGAATAAACACAGTGACATCCATAATTACCTTTACACTGATGTAAATGCATGATTAGTTTTTAAACTTTTACAAATATTTGAAAAGTATAATAATTTTTAGATACATGTACATGTATTTTTTGGTTTAATGCCCAACAACAAATTGTATAGGTCATATAACGACTGTCAGTCAACCTACTCACTCCTCCTGGATAGGCTAAATCTCTTGATATAGCTGTTAACCAGTTACTTAGCACTTACTTCTGTCAGTGACTGACAACTTCCCTATATAATTTAGAATCAGGGGTAGGAGGGAGAATGGTCAGAAATCATTTCATGACCAAACTCCACAAAAGTATGCCCACCCGGGAATAAAACCCAAGACCTTTGATCAGTAAACTTGTACTACCAGGCTAGCTAGCTGGGTTGCTTACATGTACATGTATAAGAGTTAAAACAGTATAAAGTATCATTACCCCCTTTTAAATGGAAATACATCGAAAATAAAATTTAATTGTAATAAAGAAACCCATTTTTTGACTAACATAAAGGTGATTATGGATGGCACTTTAATAGAACCATGATACAATAAAGCAATACATAAAATACAAATGTAATAAAATAAAATATTTCATACCAAAGCATATTGTAACACTTGCAGAGCAAGAAAAAAATACAAAAAAGACCTAACTTTGGGATAGATCTCAAAATAATACCAAAGCCCTCCCCCCAGCTACGCCATATGACCAATACCCCATTCATAATGTTTCAGTGGTCTCGAATGTCAATGCAGTATAACCGGAAATATCCTGGCCAGCTATATATAAGTTTCCTGAAACTTCGATGGAGAAGCGAGTAATGTGAAATCACAATCTGTGTCAGTCTTGGAGATATTCAATTAAGTATGGAGGATGCAGTTGGAAATGTTTGAAATGCAGAAAACAATAGAATTAACAGATGAACTAAAAGACAAAATATGATCACAAATAAAGCTCACAATTAGCATAAAGCTAAACAGTAGCTGCAGTAAATTCATTCAGAGGAAAGATACTTAGATAGGCTTATAAAGTTGTATGAATAGGAGATGTTGTACGAATAGGAGTTGTGTCACTTTTTGGCTTTATGGAAACAGGGTCTAGTTCTATGTATAACCACTAATACAGTGACATGCCAGTAACCCAAACAAAAAATCAAACAAGCTACAGTAGTTATTATTATTATTATAATTATTATTATTATTATTATTATTTAATTATTATCATCATCAACATCATTGTCATTATTGTTATTATTATTGTTATTATTATTATTATTATAATCATTATTACTGAGATACAACAGTATACATCATACAGAAAAGTTGTCAAATTATAAATGAATTGTAAAGTTTTCATGTTGGTACAATTAAGTCTGAAGCAATGCTTCAAATAAAGAATAATGTTAATAATTATTTTATTAACTTAATGAGTATAGTTACTAAAATTGACCATAAATGTTGAGAATTAACACATTATGATAAATTGTGAATAGTAACCTGTTCCATTCAATGTATTAGATTATTATAATGAAAGCCATTGTAACATATTTTTGTCATGGTTTTGTGAATACATGTAATAATGAAAATTGGAGATTACTTTCAAATATTGGGATAATAATCTCAATAGTACATTACTTTAATTTAATTATTCATCATTTCTAACATTTCTTCTATTACCTGAGAAAAAAATAAATACTGGTGATTACATTAAAATAAAGTAAAATACAAACAAACATCCAGTCATGAGCTGTTATACCAGTAAACAACCTTTATCTACAGTATCAATATAGTAAACAAAGCTATGAACATGTGTAAGTATCATTTTCATATAATAAATATTGCTATATTCACAATTATTTCTCAATAGCCGATAAATCATATCACAAAATGAATAATACTTTATACCTCTACTTCCTGTAAAATACTAACTGATTTAGTTATCACACATCATTACCAATAGAAAAAAAGAAGTATTCATAAAAAGAACATAATCAACAATTCCATGAATTGTTTACTTTCATCAGATAGCACAAGTATATATGTACTGTATATAATATATGTAAGAGCACCCTAACTAGATTCCCATACTATACCCGACTACTGTCCATTGTACAAGTACACATTTTACTTTCAATCCAGCAGTCTAAACAGTATAGCCACCCTGAACCATGGTCAATACCGCTAGAATGTTAGGATCAAAATTCCTTCATATCTGATAATCTACATTTAGATCTTTCATTTTACATGTATACATTTTACTTTCAATTCAGCAGTCTAAACAGTATAGCCACCCTGAACCATGGTCAAATACTGCTAGACTGTTAGGAATAAAATTCCTTCATATCTGATAGTTTATATTTCTTGATCTTTCATTTCCTCTCATGATTTTATTATTTCTCTCATGTTTATGAGTCTTTTTCTTTCAATGTGACTATAGCCATAGCAGATCACTACCTAGTATCATTAGTGACAACTACATATATTTTGAAATATATTGGAACTAATTTTGATATTAGTGTATCTTTTAATTCAAAATTTCCAGTAGTTAATGATGCATAACAACTTCTTTTGTTAGATACATTAAGTAAAGGTATGATTATCATTCATTTTAATATTTAGCATTTTATATGAACAATGACTTCACACAGCTTGACTAAGCTTACTACAATTGTATTTTAAATAAATAAAGTAACTAATTTGGTACTTAAATATTTGAGTGCTAAGACTGAATGACAATGATTAGTAAAATACTTTATTTGATTAGTAAAATACTTTATTTTAATATAAATATATTGATTATTTCAAGTTAGATCTTCACATCTACTGAATATGAATATACACTTTATTTAATTACTACTAATCATTGATAAAAACATTTGCAGCAATATTTCATACCATGAGATTACCATTATTATCATATTATATACCATTATTAACCCATCTTTATATATTATGGCAGTGCAAGTATATTAAGCATAATATTCTTAATTTAAACTAGTAACAAATATCAAATTATAGAAAATAACAGTTTAAACTGATTTATTTTTGTTTGTGAAACAAGTTATTTACTTTAATTTCAACTTTCCAGTTCACTTCCTGGTCGGCACCAATTACTAGTAGGAAGAAATTTTTTTAATTGGGTTTAACGTTGTATTCAACACAATTATTTAGGTCATGTATACAACAGCCAGATCTTCCTACTATAGGTTTCCTGGACACTTTTTATCACCAGTACTAACTTACCCCAACACAAGTCTGACAACTCATGTATAGGTAAGACCTACTGCGACTGGGTTCGAACCCGAAGAATAGAAGATTATTTCCAATTAAACAACAGTATATCTAGGGGGAGATAATTAAGTTACTTAACTATTAGGGGACAATGTAAGAGTAATCTAACTTGCATTAGCAGACAAATATAATTATGTTAAAGATGTTATGAAATTAAATGTATGTTAACCTATCCTTGGATCTTAGAGCTGTCATTGATTGGGCTAGAAGCGTCAATATCGACAAATATATTTATTTATTTATTTATTGGAGTTAACGCCGTATCAACACAATTTAGGTCATTTCACGGCGTCCAGCGCACCTAACCTAGCTTTCCTGGACCATTGTCTATAACCAGTACTCACCTACCCTTCCACAAGGCCGGAAACTTCTCCATATTATCTAATAAATGGAGGAAAATCGACATCATGACAAATTTTCATGGAAGGGTATAACCTCCCCGGGTGGGATTCGAACCCGCACCCCCTCGGGCACGAGTATCCAAATCCCGGCGCGCTACCAACTGCGCTATCGACCCGGGTTCGATAAATATAATAAATATCGATAATATACCGATATTTATCACTGCAGTACTATTCAAATCATTCATGTTATAAACTCATAATAAACATATATTTTTCTTTAATGTTATAACTTAAGTAGAATAGAGGTATTTCCTCAATGGGGTGCTGTCAATATTTTAGACGTACCACTTCATATTATGACAGCTATCCTGTTTCTGCTTACGATAGATGGTTGTTTTACAAATTTGACCTTTAATAGTGACTTTTATCTATTTACCTTTATATGCTTTATTATCAATATTTCAAAATGCATTATTGATTCTTGATCAGAAAATAAACATCGACAATAAAGTGATATCGTTGGAATGTATGACAGCTCTCCTTGGTCATAATGCTAAATGATATTAAAATTGCAATACTTGAAGAAACTATAACCCACACTAATTAAAATTTAAACAGACCAAACAATTGGCTAAATTTGACTGATGTATGTTTAATATTTGTTTGGGGTCAGCATTTTTTTTAAGGAAAGTCTATAATATAACCATAGCAATATTAGACACAGCTATGCTATTCATTGACACAAGATGGAATATAAGTCAAAATGATATGTTATGCTACAGTCCCATAAACACAAAAATAGCCATGAGGTAACCGCATGACCAAGCTTCCAAAGGACCAGTATGAACTCTCGCCTACCTGCACGGACTGTTTGTTTTTACCAGGGTCCATGAGATGAGCCATAGATACACATATCAGTTTTAAAGCCAAACAAAATCGTGGCAAAGCATGGATTAAACTTCCATGACTCTGTACAGGCGTGTAGTTTAAAACCATGTGCGTACAGTAGGGGTGTAACGGTTAACCGATATACCGGTTAATATTGCAATACGACTTCTGACAGTTTTTAACCGGTTCGTTTTTCTCTGAACCGGTTTTTCTACTTATGTTCCATACAGATTGTTTTTATCAGTCTGAAATTTAAATGTTTGAATTAATGTTAAAATGTGTTTGGAAACTTGAAATATTTTTCGTAAAGTGAGAGAATAATTATCTTTGAAAGTCCATTCAAAACCTTTTTTTCTAACTTATTCAAACATTTGCGTAATACGTGTAGATCATTTGAAAATACAAATATCTATGTACAATGTTGATAAAATTAAGACGATGCTCGTGCATTAATTTATGCTATGCATGTATACGCAAAGAACAATATGTATTGCAATATATTGCAATATATTGCAATACGGGTTTCGTGTATTGCAATATATTGCAATACGGTTTTTACCGTATTGTTACACCCGTAGCGTACAGACACCTCAATAGTCATGTACATTGCTCTTACAATTGACCGCATGGCTCTAAGATTTATGTCACCACAAACCCAAAGCTTCCCATGGCCTACGGCTATTTGCATGTAAAGGTCCCCAACAGGCTATGATTTTAAGGAACTGAGGCATTAGCCAAACTATCCTCTGAATGACTTTACAGCATTAACTTACTGTTGCCAATGGTAATAAAATGAAACAGATAACATAACAAGGGCCCACTTCGGCTTGCACTTAACAAGAGATGGTGCATGCAAAAATCGAGAAATATGAAACCTCTAGGTAAAATTTTAGATAATTTCAGAATGTAAATTCAAGGAGACAGATGTGATTAAAAATAACCCTTTTAAATCAAATATGGTATTTGTCCACATTTGGTTTCGTATATCTGTCAATCCATTATACTATTTAGCACATTATAACACTTAAATGTAAACACTATTAAAATGTACTATACATAGTATTTAGCAAAATTTTCCAGAGCCAAATAATGAACAATTCAGAAATTGACTTAAGTTACCATTACAAACTTCAAGACAAAGGGCATAGTTTTCCATGTGCATGTTGTCTGTCTCTCACCAAAATTTGCATCAACTCAATCATGCTAACAGTATTCAATGCGTAACTAATTAACTAATAAATTAGTTTTCCCACCAAAACTGATCTTGCTCACTGTGTGTTTTGACCGACGATGGATCATAAGGCCGGTATTCCATTCATTCGGGAGTGTGACATGAACGTTTATCATGAGCGTGAAACTTGAACGTGAGGCGTGAGTTTTCATGCTCACACTATTCCATTCCTCCAGTTAGCATGAGAACACTGGGTACTTTAATGCATGTCAAGTCATCCATTAAGGCATAATTAATAATTGAATTTTGTAAGTACAGCAGAATTGTGATACAAATGCTTGCAAAAAACTACACACACTTAAATTAACATTGTTTTTCAGTCAGCAATTATCTGCAACACCAGGTCTTTGATGTTCATGTACTGCTTTAGGGACTGGTCTCACAGAAAAGGGCATTTTTTAATGGCTGCAAGAAGTTTTTCTGTTGCATCTTGCATTGACAGAGAACCTTTGGTGGCTTCGCAATTATGAAAGACTTGCGTGAACGTGAAAAATCACTACATCTAGTGATCGGTTTCACGCTCGCGTTACACAGTCACATGACATTTATTCTCGTCTCACACTTAAGTTACCCTAACCACGATTAGGATAACATACAATAGAAAATCGTTTGATTTTTCATGTACGCGCTTCAGGTTCACGCTACACATTAGATGGAATACTGGCCTAATGTACAGTCATCCTGATAGGATGGAAGTGTTTGCTTAACCAATTGTGTTTTGGTTGGGTTAATCAATATAGCAACACATTATATAGGTCACATCACTGTGGTCATTCAACCTACTCACAATTCCTGGAATGGCTAAATCTCTGAATTCAGTTGAAAACCAGTTCCTGGTTGCATACTTTCCTCAGTCATTACCTACTGCCCTACACAATTTAGAATACAGGGTAGGATGGAGAATGGCCATAGAAATTGTTTTATGACTTAACTCCAGGAATGTTTGCTCCTACTGGGAATCAAACCCACTACCCCTCATACCCCCAGTTGACTTAATTACAGTAAAACTTGGTAATAACAAACTAGGTTATAACATACACCCGGTTATAACATACCATTTTTTCCTGGCCCGTTTTTCATCCTTATATATTCTATAAAACATCAGCTCGGTTATATCATACTCGGATATAGCATACACTCGGTTATAACATACCAATTTTTTAGTCCCAACATACTTTTACATTCTTTATCAAATACCTTTTTCTATGGCCCAGCGAGTATGTTATATCCAAGTTTTACTGTAGATGTTACTGACTGTGCTAGCTGAGCAGTCACCAAATTTGTAATAGCTTTCATTATTTTCAAGAGAATATTCATTGAATGTTTTAGTCCCAATGCAATCATTTGTACATTAAAGTTCCAAATCATCAATGGTATTACCCAGTATAATTTACAGTATTCATGTTTGCAGATGTTCAATACCATATAAATATACCTAAGGCACAAAGACAGACTTATGAGTACAAAAGTCTATCTGTTCCTTATATTTCATAGAAGGATGGCATTTGCAGACAACATGCACATGGAATACCTGCCTCAATGTGACAATACTACAAAACTTTGATACAAGTCATCAATAGAATCCTGCATTTCAAACATTTCAAACTGAAGGGTAAAGAATGATTTCATGATCTCATCACCATTTTGTGTCAAGAGACATTCTCCTCTTCTAAGAGATAGGACCATCATGACATAAAACATCACCAGACATTGTCATATTGTCTCCTAACAAGAACTTATACAAACCAAATACATCAGGGTCCAATTTCCTTAAAACCATGACCATGAGCAGGGCTCAGCATTAAAGGTCATCTAATTATCCCTGATGAATTATATTTGGGTGATATCCCTGATGGAATTATATTTGGGTGAACTTATAGAATTAATGTTAAGCCCTACACTTGTTCTGTCAATTTATGCATGGAAACCCATTATGGGATAAAAGCCTATTATGTAGTATAATGAACAGCTATTTACAGTACAAAAAGCTATGGTATTTATCAACAACAAAAAAGAGACACAATATAAGGTCAGTTATCATCAAAATGTTGACCTAATATGAAGTTATTTATTATCAACAATTGTATTTATTTATACTGGGTTTAACCTCGTATCAACACATGTTTTTAGATAATTTATGACTACCAGCTCACCTAACAAAGTTTTCCTGGAGCCGTGTCTATAAACAGTAATCACCTACCCTTCCACAAGGCTGGAAACTCAATATACCTTATTAATGGGGGAAAATTAACATCATCGTCAAATTTTCTTGGAAGGGTATAACCTCCCCAGGTGGGATTCAAACCTGTACCCACTTCTGAACACTAGATTTGAAATCCAGAGGCGCTACCATCTGTGCTACTGACCTAGGTTCTTTATCAACAAAAGCGAGACTCATTATAAGACTTTTAGTCTACACAAAAGAGACACATAAAATAATATTTGTGAACAAACAAGACCTTTTTGGGTATATTTGTAAACAAAAAAGAAATCTATAATAAGGATATATGTGTAAAAAAAGGAAACCCATTTAGAGGTAATTTGTGAACAATAAAGAGATGCATAATAAGGATTTTTATCAACAAAAAAATAGTACCCATTTAAAGGATTTTTTCAACAAAAATGAGACCATAACTAGGATATTTGTCAACAAAAGGAGATGCAATATGAGGATATTTGTCAACAAAAAAAGCCCAAATTAGATATTAGTGAATAAAAAGAAGACCCAATAGAAGTATATTAATGAACAAAAAAGAGACCCATTATTAAGTTATTTGTCAAAAATAAGGGGCCCAATATAAGGATATTTGTGAACAAAAAGGAGCCCCATTTTGAGTATATTTGTCCAAAAAAGACCAATTATAAGGAATTTAGGGAAGAAAAAAGAGACCCATTATAAAATATTTGTAAGCAAAATGGAGACACAATATGAGGTTATTAGTGGACAAAAAGGAAACACATAATTAGAATATTTATTAACACACAGACCCAATATGAGGAAATTTGTCAACAAAAAAAGACCCAGTATGAGAATTTATTCATTGGAGTTAACACAGTGTCAACACAATCTAGGTCATTTTACAGCATCCAGCGCACCTAACCTAGCTTAACTAGACCATTGTCTATAACCAGTACTCACCTACCCTTCCACTAAGTCAGAAACATCTCCATATTATCTAATCAATGGAGGAAAATTGACATTAAAGTCAAATTTTCATAGAAGGGTATAATCTATAATCTCCCGGGTGGGATTCGAACCTGCAACCCCTCAGACACCAGATTCCAAACCCGGGTTACCCAGTATGAGGATATTTGTCAACAAAAAGGAGACCCATTTCGAGGATATTTGTCAATAGAGACCAAATTTGAGGGTTTTATTAAATAAAAGGAGACCCAATATGAGGATATTTGTCAACAAAAAAGACACCCAATTTGAGGGTTTTAGAAAATAAAAGGAGACCCAATATGAGGATATTTGTCCACAAAAAAGAGACTCAATATTACAAATTTTGTGAATAAAAAAAAGATCCAATAGGAGGATATTTGCCAACAAAAAAAAGACCCATTAGGTGGATATTTGTCAAAAAAAAAACATGAGGATATTTGTCAACAAAAAAGACTCAATATGAGGATATTTGTCAACAAAAAAGAGAACCAATAGGAGGATATTTGTCAACAAAAAAGACTCAATATGAGGATATTTGTCAACAAAAAAGAGGATATTTGTCAGACAAAAAGGAGACCAATTTCGAGGATGTTTGTAAATAAAATAAGACCCAATAGGAGGATATTTGACAACAAAAAAGAGACCCAATAGGACAATATTTGTCAAAAAAACATGAGGATATGTGTCAACAAAAGACTCAATATGAGGATATTTGTCAACAAAAAAGAGAGGATATTTGTCAACAAAAAGGAGACCCCTTTTCGAGGATATTTGTAAATAAAAAAAGACCCATTTTGAGGGTTTTAGAAAATAAAAGGAGACCCACTTCGATGATATTTGTAAATAAAAAGAGACCCATTTGAGGGTTTTAGTAAATAAGAGACCCAATATGAGGATTTTTGTAAATAAAAAAAAGACCCAATAGAAGGATATTTGCCAACACAAAAAGAGACTCAATATGAGGATATTTGTCAACAAAAAAAGAGAGGATATTTGTCAACAAAAAGACCAATTTAGAGGATATTTGTAAATAAAAAGAGACCCATTTTGAGGGTTTTAGTAAATAAAAAGAGACCTTATATGAGGATATTTGTCCACTAAAAAAGACCAAATATTAGGATTTTTGTAAATAAAAAAAAAGACCCAATAGGAGGTTATTAGTAAAAAAAGAGACCCAATAGGAGGATATTTGTCAACAAAAAAGAGACCCAATAGGAGGATATTTGTCAACAAAAAAGAGAGGATATTTGTCAACAAAAAGGATACCCATTTCAAGCACATTTGTAAATAAAAAGAGACCCATTTTGAGGGTTTTAGTAAATAAAAGGAGACCTTTTATGAGGATATTTGTCCACAAAAAAGAGACCAATTTTGATTGGTTTTAGTAAATAAAAGGAGACCCAATAGGAGGACATTTGCCAACAAAAAAAGACCCATTAGGTGGATATTTGTCAAAAAAAACATGAGGATATTTGTCAACAAAAAAGACTCAATATGAGGATATTTGTCAACAAAAAAGAGGATATTTGTCAACAAAAAGGAGACCAATTTCGAGGATTTTTGTAAATAAAAAAGACCCAATAGGTGGATATTTGTCAACAAAAAATGGATTCATTTTGAGGGTTTTAGAAAATAAAAGGAGACCCACTTTGATGATATTTGTAAATAAAAAGAGACCCATTCGAGGGTTTTAGTAAATTAAAGGAGACATTTTATGAGGATATTTGTCAACAAAAAAGGGACCCGTATTGAGGGTTTTATTAAATAAAAATAGACCCAATATGAGGATATTTGTCAACCAAAAAAGACCAAATATTAGGATTTTTGTAAATAAAAAAGACCCAATAGGAGGATATTTGTTAACAAAAAATGGACCCATTTTTAGGGTTTAAGTAAATTAAAGGAGACCCAATATGAGGATATGTTTCCACAAAAAAGACCCAATATTAGGATTTTTGTAAATAAAAAAGACCCAATAAGAGGATATTTGTCAACAAAAAATGGACCCATTTTGAGGGTTTAAGTAAATAAAAGGGGACCAAATATGAGGATATTTGTCCACAAAGAAGAGACTCAATATTAGGAATTTTGTACATAAAAAAGATACCCAATAGGGGGATATTTGCCAACAAAAAAGAGACCAAATAGGAGGATATTTGCCAACAAAAAATAGACTGATATAAGGATTTTTGTCAACAAAAAAGAGACCCAATAGGAGGATAAATTTGTCAAAAAACAAATATGAGGATATTTGTCAACCAAAAAAGAGACTTAATATGAGGATATTTGTCAATAAAAGGAGAGGATATTTGTCAACAAAAAGGAGACCAATTTTGAGGATATTTGTAAATAAATAGAGACCCATTTAGAGGGTTTTAGTAAATAAAAGGAGACCCAATATGAGGATATTTGTCCACAAAAAAGAGACCCAATATTAGGATTTTTGTACGTAAAAAAGTGACCCAATAGGAGGATATTTGTCCACAAAAAAAAGACCCAATATTAGGATTTTTGTTAATAAAAATAGAGACCCAATAGGAGGTTATTGGTAAAAAAAGAGACCCAATAGGAGGATATTTGTCAACAAAAAAGAGACCCTATATCAGGATATTGGTCAACAAAAAAGAGAGGATATTTGTCAACAAAAAGGATACCCATTTCGAGGACATTTGTAAATAAAAAGAGACCCATTTTGAGGGTTTAAGTAAATAAAAGGAGACCCAATCTGAAGATATTTGTCAACAAAAAAGAGACCCAATATTAGAATTTTTGTTAATAAAAAAGAAACCCAATAGGAGTATATTTGCCAACAAAAAAGAGACCCAAAAGGAGGATATTTGCCAACAAAAAAGGGAACCAATAGGATATTTGTCAACAAAAAAGAGACCCAATATGAGGATATTTGTCAACATAAAGAGACCCAATATGAGGATATTTGTCAACATAAAGAGACCCAATATGAGGATATTTGTCAACAAAAAAGATACCCAATAGGAGGATATTTGTCAACAAAAAGGATACCCATTTCGAGGACATTTGTAAATAAAAAGAGACCCATTTTGAGGGTTTAAGTAAATAAAAGGAGACCCAATCTGAAGATATTTGTCAACAAAAAAGAGACCCAATATTAGAATTTTTGTTAATAAAAAGGAAACCCAATAGGAGTATATTTGCCAACAAAAAAGAGACCCAAAAGGAGGATATTTGCCAACAAAAAAGGGAACCAATAGGATATTTGTCAACAAAAAAGAGACCCAATATGAGGATATTTGTCAACATAAAGAGACCCAATATGAGGATATTTGTCAACATAAAGAGACCCAATATGAGGATATTTGTCAACAAAAAAGATACCCAATAGGAGGATATTTGTCAACAAAAAGGATACCCATTTCGAGGACATTTGTAAATAAAAAGAGACCCATTTTGAGGGTTTAAGTAAATAAAAGGAGACCCAATCTGAAGATATTTGTCAACAAGAGCTCCGCTGGGCGGGGCATTATACGCCCGTGTGCAGTCCATGCTGTGTTCTATCTCATATAAAGTCCCTGTGACCTTGACCAATGACCCCAGGATCTCAGAATAGGTCCCATTCTTAACAGGAGGGCTATCCAAAGCAAAGATTTTGAGAACCTAGGTACAGCCATGGTTGATTTATCACCGACACAAAGTTTTCCCATACAAACTTCCAGTGACTTTGACCCTGGGGCCTCAGAACCAAAAGTTCTCGCCCTTGACCCAAAGAGTATTGATACATAAAATTTGGTGATCTTAGGTAAAGTTGGTTGTTGGACAAGGTTTTTCCTCATGATTTTTCTTTTGACTTTAACCTTTAACACAGGGACCTAAAACCAAAGGGGCATATGCTAGACATTAAGGCTACCCTTAAATAAGATTTGGAAAACCTACAATGTAGGTACAATTATTATTGAGTTACTGTCCGGAAAATGTTTCAATATGAATTAAGTCCCTGTGACCTTGACTTTTGTCCCTGGGGTTTCCAAATCAAAAGAGAACATCAAATACCAAAGAGCTATCAACACATTACATCTTGACAAATGGGCTGATCCACATAAAATTTGGTTAACCTAGGTACAATCATTGTTTAGTTATTGTCCGAACTAGGATTGTCCATATGATGCCCCTGTGACCTAGATCTTTGACCCAGTTTTGACCCAAAACCAATTGGGAACATCCTTAACACATGGGCTACCCTCACATAAAATTTGGTGAACTAAATTCATTTTACTTATTAAATATAGCATTATTTCCATGGTCTGCCATTTTGACTTTGTTAACATATTGATTGAACATTTGAAGTCTCTGCTTGGTAATTTGATATCTTCTGGATGATGGTTTAAACTTGACCCAGGGGCCCCAAAATCAATAGGGAACATCCTTGACACATGGGCTACTCTCACATGAAATTTGGTGAACTTAAGTGCAGTCACTGTTGATTTACTACACATACAACGTTTTTCAATATGATGCCCCTGTAACCTTGACCTTTGACCCAGGGGCCCTAAAACCAATAGGACATAACCATGACACATGGGCTACTCTCCTAAAAAAATTAGTGAACCTAGGTACATTGGTTGTTCAGTTATTGTCTGGACAAGGTTTTTCCATATGATGCCTCTGTGACCTTGACCTTTGGGTCTGGGGCCCCAAAACCTATTGGGAACATCCTTAACACAAGGGCTACATTCACATAAAATTTTATGAACCTAGGTACAGTCCTTGTTGAGTTATTGTCCAAACAAGATTTTTCAATATGATGCCTCTGTGACCTTGACCTTTGACCCAGGAGCCCCAAAACCAAAAGGGCATATCCTTGACACAAGGGCTACCCTCACATAGACTTTAATGAACCTAGGTAAATTGGTGGTTCAGTTATTGCCTGGACAAAAGTTTCATTGTTTGCCATTTTGACTTTATAAACATATTGATAGAACATATGAAGTCACTGCTTGGTAATTTGATATCTTCTGGTTGAAGGTTTATACTTGACCCTGTTTCCCCAAAACTGATAAGGCACATCCTTGACACATGGTCTACTGCACATGAAATTAGGTGAACTTAGGTACAGTCATTGTTGAGTAATTACCCAGACAATGTTTTTCAATGTGATGCCCCTGTGACCTTGACCTTTGACAAAGGCGCCCCAAAACCCATAGGGCATAACCTTGACACATGGGCTACTTTCATATAAAATTTAGTGAACCTAGGTACATTGGTTGTTCAGTTATTGTCTGGACAAGGTTTTTTCCATATGATGCCTCCGTGACCTTGACCTTTGGGTCTGGGGCCCAAAAACCTATTGGGAACATCCTTGACAAAAGGGCTACCTTCACATAAAATTTTGTGAATCTAGGTACAGTAGTTGATGAGTTATTGCCCAAACAAGGATTTTCAATATGATGCCCCTGTGACCTTGACCTTTGACCCAGGAGCCCCAAAACCAATAGGGCATAACCTTTACCCAAGGGCTACCCTCACATAAAATTTGGAGAACCTAGGTACATTGGTGGTTCAGTTATTGTCTGGACAAGTGTTTCATTGTTTGCCGTTTTGACTTTATAAACATATTGATAGAACATTTGAAGTCACAGCTTGGTAATTTGATATCTTCTGGTTTAAGATTTAAACTTAACCCTGTTTTCCCAAAACTGATAAGGTACATCCTTGACACATGGGCTACTCTCACATGAAATTTGGTGAACCTAGGTACAGTCATTAGTGAGTTATTACCCGGACAATGTTTTTCAATTTGATGCCACTGTGACCTTGACCTTTGACCCAGGGGCCCCAAAATCAATAGTGCATATCCTTGACACATGGGCTACTCTCACATGAAATTTGGTGAACCTAGATACATTGGTGTTTCATTTATTGTCCGGACAAAGTTTTTCCATATAATGCCCCTGTGACCTTGACCTTTGAACCTGGGGCCCCATAAACCTATAGGGCGCATCTTTGACACATGGGCTACTCTTACATAAAATTTGGTGAACCTAGGTACAGGCGTTGTTGAGTTATGGTCCGGACAAGGTTTTTCAATTTGATGTCCCTGTGACCTTGACCTTTGACCCAGGGGCCCCAAAACCGATTGGGAACATCCTTGACACATGGGCTTCTCTCACATAAAATTTGGTGATCCTAGGTAGATTGGTTGTTAAGTTATTGTCAGGACAAGTTTTTTTCCCATATGATGCCACTGTGACCTTGACCTTTGACGCAGGGGCCCCAAAACCGATAGGGAACATCTTTGACACATGGGCTACTCTTACATTAAATTTGGTGAACTTAGGTACATTGGTGGTTCAGATATTGTCCGGACAAGTTTTACCTATTTTAAGTACCAGTGACCTTGACCTTTAACCCTGGGGTCTCAAAATCAATAGGGAACCTCCTCCACCCAAGGGCTATCAACACATAAAATTTGAGGAACCTAGGTTCATCCTTTCTTGAGTTATCATCCGGACAAGCAATTGTCCACGGACGGACAGACGGACAGACGGACAGACGGACAGACGGACAGACGGACAGACGGACAGACGGACAGACGGACAGACGGACAACAGCATAACATAATACGACCGTTTTTTCAAAACGGGCGTATAACAAAAAAGAGACCCAATATTAGAATTTTTGTTAATAAAAAAGAAACCCAATAGGAGTATATTTGCCAACAAAAAAGAGACCCAAAAGGAGGATATTTGCCAACAAAAAAGGGAACCAATAGGATATTTGTCAACAAAAAAGAGACCCAATATGAGGATATTTGTCAACATAAAGAGACCCAATATGAGGATATTTGTCAACATAAAGAGACCCAATATGAGGATATTTGTCAACAAAAAAGATACCCAAAAGGAGGATATTTGTCAACAAAAAGGATACCCATTTCGAGGACATTTGTAAATAAAAAGAGACCCATTTTGAGGGTTTAAGTAAATAAAAGGAGACCCAATCTGAAGATATTTGTCAACAAAAAAGAGACCCAATATTAGAATTTTTGTTAATAAAAAGGAAACCCAATAGGAGTATATTTGCCAACAAAAAAGAGACCCAAAAGGAGGATATTTGCCAACAAAAAAGGGAACCAATAGGATATTTGTCAACAAAAAAGAGACCCAATATGAGGATATTTGTCAACATAAAGAGACCCAATATGAGGATATTTGTCAACATAAAGAGACCCAATATGAGGATATTTGTCAACAAAAAAGATACCCAATAGGAGGATATTTGTCAACAAAAAGGATACCCATTTCGAGGACATTTGTAAATAAAAAGAGACCCATTTTGAGGGTTTAAGTAAATAAAAGGAGACCCAATCTGAAGATATTTGTCAACAAAAAAGAGACCCAATATTAGAATTTTTGTTAATAAAAAGGAAACCCAATAGGAGTATATTTGCCAACAAAAAAGAGACCCAAAAGGAGGATATTTGCCAACAAAAAAGGGACCCAATAGGATATTTGTCAACAAAAAAGAGACCCAATATGAGGATATTTGTCAACATAAAGAGACCCAATATGAGGATATTTGTCAACATAAAGAGACCCAATATGAGGATATTTGTCAACAAAAAAGATACCCAATAGGAGGATATTTGTCAACAAAAAGGAGACCCACTTCGAGGATATTTTTAAATAAAAAGACCCAATTTGAGGGTTTGAGTAAATAAAAGGAGACCTAATATGAGGATATTTGTCAACAAATAAGAGACCAATTTTGATTGGTTTTAGTAAATAAAAGGAGACCCAATATGAGGATATTTGTCCACAAAAAGAGACCCAATATTGGGATTTTTGTAAATAAAAAAGAGACCCAATAGGAGGATATCTGTGAAAAAAACCAATATAAGGATATTTGTCAACAAAAAAGAATCATTATGAGGATATTTGTAAACAAAAAAGAGAGGACATTTGTCAACAAAAAAGAGACCCATCACGAGGATATTTGTAAATAAAAAGAGTCCCATTTTGAGGGTTTTAGTAAATAAAAGGAGACCTAATATGAGGATATTTATCAACAAAAAAGGGACTCAATATTAGGATTCTTGTAAATAAAAAAAGACCCAATAGGAGGATATTTGCCAACAAAAAAAGACCCAATAGGAGGATATTTGCCAACAAAAAAAGACCCAATAGGAGGATATTTGTCAACAAAAAAAGACCCAATAGGAGGATATTTGTCAACAAAAGAGACTCAATATTAGGATTTTTGTAAATAAAAAAAGACTAAATATGAGGATATTGAATTTAACCTTCAACTTTAAAGTAAAAATATATTTTCTTTTAAAGAAAACTCTTAGTTCAAGGGGGGATAATTCTGCTTAAAAATGTTTTTAGAGTTATGAAACTTGTCACATGAGATGAGGATATTTTTCAACAAAAAGGAGACCCAATATGATGACTATCAAATAATCCTATTTACTTTTTTTTTTAATTTATTGGAGTTAACGCCGTGTCAACACAATCTAGATCATTTTACGGCATCCAGCGTCAAATTTTCATGGAAGGGTGTAACCTCCCAGTAGGGATTTCAACCTGCACCCCCTCTGGCACAAGGCCCCTCTGGGGCCCAACTGCGCTAATGACCCGCGTTTACAAATAATACTATAATCAGGATTTGCATCGTGACAACCCTAGAAACAAGGGAACTTACACAATGTTCAAGCCAAACATTTAGATTACCAAACATGACAACTATAATTCCTTATACAGGGAGCAACAAATTAGATCTGGTGATGAAAACATGAAATCATTACTAATCTAGCACACAATATCACAGCCTAAAAGAATTAAACTTATCTCATCAAAGTCAGAATACTAATACCTCAGTCATGCAGAATTGTTCCAAGCTAAATATTTTGTTTGGTTTTTTATACTGGGTTTAACACCCTGTCAACACAATTATAGTTATTTCAAGGCAACCAGAACACATATCCTAGCTATCCTAGACTTTATGTCAATAACCAGTGCTCACCTACCCTTTCACAAGGCTGGCAACTTCTCTATTTACCTTATGGATGGAGGAAAATTTACATAACTGTCAGTTTTTTTTGGAAGAGTATAACAGCCCCAGGGGGTTGGAAGAGTATAACAGCCCCAGGGGGGGATTCAAACCTGTACCTGCTATGAGATATCAGATTCAAAATCCCAGTGCACTACCAACTGCACTACAGAGCCGGGATTTCAAACAATATAAAACTAAGTTTGACCTTTTCACTAAAGGAAAACTATACATACATGTACACTATTTCTTAGTCAATTTTTAGCTTTGTAAATTAGTCAAATTATATTTTTCATTGAGTAATGAGGAGCCCAATATCATGGAAAATTTCAAAGCTTTTTACTAAGTTTTTAGGTCGCTAAAATCAGTAGACTAATGAATTTTGACAATCCCACCTTGAGCTTTATGATGACTGATACTTTACTTTTATTTATTAATTTATTGGAGTTACTTTTATTTATTAATTTATTGGAGTTAACGCTGCATCAACACAACCTAGATTTCCTGGACCTTTGTCTATAACTAGTACTCATCTACACTTCCACAAGGCCGGAAACTTCTCCATATTATCTAATCAATGGAGGAAAATTGACATTATAGTCTTATTTTCATGGAAGGGTATGACCTCCCAGGATGGGATTCCAACCTGTACCCCCCTGGGGACACGAGATTCCAAATCCTGACACACTACCAACTGTGCTATCGACCTGGATATGGCTGATACTGCCATACACTGAAGGGTTTACAAGATCTGACTTCAATGAGATAGGTATTCAACTAGTAGGCTATAATTGTGAGCCAGATCCCCATACATTCCCCAAACAGAATTGAATTTAAGTTTTACCAACACAGATTGGAATAAATAATAATTCTCCAACATACTACTTGCAGGAACTTTATATATAACTGACTAGTCAACTGATTCATCAACACTACTGCCACCGAAACTCCCCCCCCCCTTCCCCACTATTGGTCATATATTGTAGCTACAAATTTTGAGTTTTGAAATCTATCTCAACTTTCTTCAACTAAACTGTTTAAAATAAATAAAATAACAGATAATAAAATAACAGAATCACATCAATATACATGTACTAACAAAATGTCCAAGTCAAATACTGTCAACTACAAAATTATAAATGTATATCCAAAAGGATGGTAGTTGGCCTTATAACTAAGGTTAGACATCATGAAAGATGATATGTAAAAATAGACCTTATTTTTGGAGTTTTGCATACCAGCACAGGTGGTACAAACAAAATGTTTCAAACATTATTGCTGAAAAGCACAAAACACATGTTAAATCCTAATGTTCTTAGTAGATATCTTTTCATTGTAATGGTGTGAAAGTTTGTTTGTACCCTATGGAAAACCCCAAAAAATTTGAATTCCTGGAATAATCTATTCACATGCATTACAGATCATCTTTCATGACTTCAACTACAGTACAGTTCAACTAATGTGACTACCTCAATAATACATTAAACATTTGAACATGTAAAAGTATAACAATTCAAGTAATAAGACAATAATGTAAAATACCGGTAAACTTCTTAAACAAGGCAAATCAAAAAGAGATCAGTCTTCATGATAAAGCATTATAATTGTAGCTTGTTCAGGATAACTTGAGACAAATCTAAACAATATTTTATGTGAACAATGTGTCATGTTACTTTCAACGAGTAGTCACAATAGCAAAACTTTAAGTGTATAAATCTCAATAATTCAGTATCTAAAATGTCTTGTAATACTCTGTTTAGGCTAACTTAAGACAAATCTAAATGACATTTCTAACAAGATTATGTCTCATGTTATCCTGAACAAAGTATAATTACTTCATAGTATCATATTAAGCATTTAAGATTCAGATAACTAACAGAAATTAGAGGGACAAGAACTTGAGTCATATATGAAAGATACTCACTGACAATTTTTGAGCAGCACAAAGACAAATTCCAATGAAATAAGTTTTGCTAAAGTCAAGTCATAATAAGTCAGACATTAAAGATTTATACACTTAACATATTGTAGCCAGAAAATGTTAGTTTTATAGAACTCATACCTGAATATCAGCTTCTCATCTTTCTAGAGTTCAATTGACATTTCACAAGAGACATACAGTACCCACCAAAAGTATGAAGCCATTTTCACTTTGCAGGCTTTTTTAATAGCTTTTATCTAAAATTTGGTAACTGTTTATTCTTAAATCTTTTATTGATTTTGCTTTATATTTTGGTTATCATTATAATTATAATTAAACCGTACTTAAATGTATTAAATATAATAATTATACAAAAATTATCATCAAAATTCACAAAGTGTAGTAAATTCCTTGTCTCTAAACTTTTGGTGGGTACTGTAACTTTAGTTTATGCTAATTTATTTTAGCTCAATTGTAAAATAAGTTCTAACAAGGTAAATTAATCACTTCCTGGTCACCCAGTACTGAGCTAGTAAGATAAAGTTTCTTGTTAAATAAAATGACAGTAGGTTTTGGGTTGGATTCAAACTGACATCACAAGTCACAACAATTAATGACCTCTGGGATCAAACAAAATGCGAATGCACTGATTTAGACAGGTTAAAATAAAACAAGGGTTTAACAGATAACTGTCAATTTATTTTTATTTTTTTTATTATGTGTAATGCCGTGTCAGTACAATTTTAGGCCATTTATCCGCATCCAGTGCACCTAACCTAGCTTTCCTGGACCCTCAACAATAACCAGTACTCGCCTACCCTTCCACAAGGCCGGAAACTTCTCCATATATCTTATTAATTGAGGAAAATTGACATTATTGTCATTTAGGCCATTTATCCGCATCCAGTGCACCTAACCTAGCTTTCCTGGACCCTCAACAATAACCAGTACTCGCCTACCCTTCCACAAGGCCGGAAACTTCTCCATATATCTTATTAATTGAGGAAAATTGACATTATTGTCAAATTTTCATGGAAGGGTATAACCTCCCCGGGTGGGATTCGAACCCGTACTCCCTTGGAACATGAGACTCTGAATCCTGGCGCACTACCAACTGCACCATCGACCCGGGTTCCAACTGCACCACTGACCCAGGTATAACTATCAAACTTTCAAAATTGTTTAAAAGAATAAATGTTCTCTCTGTTAATCTAAACATTTGCCCTGGGTTACTAGTATTTTTACTTGGTACTTCTAAAGCCAAGTATAAGAAGACCACTTTTGAAAACAAAGTGTTTTAAGTTTTCTGTTTAGCCCTTAGCATGCAATCTTGGATTAGTACTAACCAAAGTCTAAGACTCCTTACCAAGACGTTCATTCAAGTACTAAGTAAATGTTGAACACTTAAATGATTTTTGAGGTATCAAAACAGAGAAAACACGTGTTTATTGTTTGTACTCTTAGAGAATCAAGATTTGAACCAATATCTTATAAATAGCCAACAATTGAAGCAAGTACTGTCAACCATGGATTTATTGGATTAATAATATTTTTTTCTGGTGTTTAAGAGTCTCAACACTCTTTAGGTTATCTCACAGCAACCAGCAAATTTAAGAAGTAACTTTCACTAGCCCAAATGAATTTTCACTAGTCCTTGCGTTTCAAGGCAAAGGTGAAGACTATAGACAAGAATACTAAATATCATTTTATACCTATACATGTACACTTGGTAAGGAGTCATAGACCTAAAGCAGGGGTGTGGAAATACCAACATATTCAACTTTGCTTTAGGGGTGTGGAAATACCAACATATTCAACTAAGTCCCAAAATAAGAGAATTTTGGAAAAGTCCATTTGTCTGCAGTCTAGCATGGCTTGTTCAGAATTTCAAATATAAACATAACATCTATGTCATTAAGGTAGGATTCCTATAATGCCAATTTAAAATTAAAATTATTTATACATATTTATCATTCATTTCAGCATGTCAATAGATTCATGAAAAAATGTTATTTTTGATAACATTTTATGAAAATGACTTATTATCTCCCTTTGATATAGAAATAGTGATTTTTTTAATTGCTTATTCAACAAGAGCACCGCTGGGCGGAGCTTTATATGCCCGAAAGTGTTCTTTTTTTAGTAAAGTTATGCTCCGAAAACGGTTTTCAGTTTTAAGGTAAAAGTGACCTTGACCTTTGACCTTGTGACCCCAAAATCAATAGCGGTCTTCTACCCGATATGGACAAACATCGTATGAAGTTTGAATATTGTGGACCAAATGGAACTTAAGTTATGCTCCGGAAACTGTTTTCAATTTTAAGGTAATATTGACATTGACCTTTGACCTTGTGAACCAAAAATCAATAGGGGTCTTCTACCCAATATGGATAATCATCGTATGAAGTTTGAATATTGTGGACCAAATGGAACTTATGTAATGCTCTGAAAATTGTTTTCAGTTTTAAGGTAATAGTGACCTTGACCTTTGAATTGTGACCCCAAAATCAATAGGGGTCTTCTTCCCAATATAAACAATCATCGTATGAAGTTTGAATATTGTGGGACATATGGAACTAAAGTTATGCTCTGAAAACTGTTTTCAGTTTGAAGGTAATAGTGACCTTGACCTTTGACCTTGTGACCCCAAAATCAATAGCGGTCTTCTACCCGATATGGACAAACATCTTATGAAGTTTGAATATTGAGGACCAAATGGAACTTAAGTTATGCTCCGGAAACTGTTTTCAATTTTAAGGTAATATTGACCTTGACCTTTGACCTTGTGACCCCAAAATCAATAGGGGTCTTCTACCCAATATGGATAATCATCGTATGAAGTTTGAGTATTGTGGACCAAATGGAACTTATGTAATGCTCTGGAAACTGTTTTCAGTTTTAAGGTAATAGTGACCTTGACCTTTGAATTGTGACCCCAAAATCAATAGAGGTCTTCTTCTTAATATGGACAATCAGCCTATGAAGTTTGAATATTGTAGGCCAAGTGGAACTTAAGTTATGCTCCGGACACAAAATTGCTAACGGACGGACGGACAGACGGATGCCAGGGGGTATAATATAATATGTCCGAAATTCTTTCGGGCATATCATAAAAGGAGTTAATATAATTTGAAAATCTGAATAGTGAACATGGTATGAAAACAGTGTACAACTATATACCAGTTTTCTGGGAAAATTTCCATGTTCGTCATAGTTTTGTATAAGAGGAATTCCACCTTAAACAATGACATGTCAGAGTATGACAAGTTGAACATAGTCAATCCACACTCCAGCCTAAATTACATCAAACTTTCCTCCAAGTTTTGTAAATATAGCTTGTTCACATTGACCAGAAACAAATGAATACAATAAACATTTGAATAACAACCCTGTGACCAACTTATATAAAAAATGTAAGTGATGTTGAAATTGTAAACCTAGTCTCAGGTCAATATGAGTGAACTATACAAGATTAATTTTTTTGGCATATTCTATTATCTTGAATGTAAAAATGAGAGCTCATGATCAATTATTTCATAAAGCAACTGATAAAATCACAGATAATGAAGGCTTTGTATCTACAATGAAATGGAAACTTTACAAAAAGCAAAACTAAAGATACTTAGACAAATGTAAACAAGTCTTTTGATCACTTGAAAAAATAAAAACAAATCAAAGGCAGCATTCAGGTGGCTAATTGTTAAAAAAATACCATAATGTAACAGCTGTGGAGGAAAGGAAGATGCTTAAAACAAGGACTTTTTCTCTTTTGTTCATAATTATTCATAAAAATCAGCTCAGAATTTAGAAATCTATCAATGAATAATAGTGAAGTTTTTATGTGACACGACATACAAAAGTAAAATGAAGAATCATTTTACTTCCTTTTGGTTTACAAGTACAGACACGTAATGAACACTTAACTTAATTTTATTCAACTGTCCATGGGGCATGCAATAACCCTGTTGATTTAGTAACATAATATTTGTTTGATGGTGTCCTAGGTATATATTTTTATCAATCGTGAGTACAGAAAAATTGTGCTGAGTATTTAAAACAGCAGGTTTAATGTATGCCACACTGACAGTTAAATAAATTTAACAATATTTATAAGAACAAAATTAAACAGAAAACAACTTATTTTTGTACCACAGGTCGGTAGAGAAAAAGTCCCAACTCGAATATAATTATTGCTAACTAATCTAGCCAACTACCAGACTTCAATAGAAATGAATGCTTGCCAGTTTTACACCAAACCATGAGAACTTGCAACATTAAAGAATACAATCGTGCCATTACTATAAACCTATACATTTGCATATAGATTTACATTAGTAGACAACAATTCCAGTACCAATTAACCTACAAATTCACCATATCTTGGATTAGTAAAAAATGGCAAACAAATATTTTAATGAAGTCAGATTTGTGGGAATATGATCACTTTAGATATCCAAATTATTCTTTGAATATAGTAAAGAAACCATTTAACAATAAGGGGTCAACATTTATAACAATGTAAAGACAGTATTGACTTGGCAAAATAAAAACTAGAAATAAATGTCAAGTTCTTAGCTTGTTTTCTTCGGTTGATGTACTGGTCCAATCAAAGGCTTGTCGGATTTCTTTCTTGGAGGTTGGCATGACATCACTTTATGTTATCATCCTTAAAACAAATAATTAAATTAAGGATTAAACAAAAATATCTCTACAAACCATTTAGCACTATGCAGGGTTCATTTTGTAAATGTAGGCCATGTATGATGTATATGTATTTACTAGTCATAACAGTTTGTCCAAAATTGCAATTCAGTCACAACTGACAATTTTTGTCAGAATATATATATATTGCCACTTCACTAATCTTGTCAACTTGGAAAATCCCACTGATTCCAAAATAAACAAGAGCTGTCAGAGGAGACAGCATGCTCGACTAAGTTAGTGTTTGTCAAAGGAGTAAAAATTATGTATAAGGAGTTATAAACCTAGTCACATGAGATGTGGTTGATAATAATAAACATACATGTATATTTAAAGTTTGAAGTCAATACCTTAATAAATAAAACAGTTGCAGTAAAAACAAACATTTTTTAAAGAAAACTCAAGTTCAAGGGGAGATAATTCTGAAAGAAATGTGTTATGAGTTGTACACCTTGTCACATGAGATGTGGTTGATAATAAGGAATGTACATTTAAAGTTTGAAGTCAATACCTAAAGGAATAAAACAGTTGCAGCAAAAACAAACATTTTTGAAAGAAAACTCTAAGTTCAAGGGGAGATAATTCTGAAAAAAAATATTTAGAGTTATGAACCTTGTCCCATGAGATGTGGTTGATAATAAGAAGCATATATTTAAAGTTTGAAGTTAATATCTTAAGAAATAACAAAGATATAGGAGAAAGTTTTATACTGCACAAAAACTAATCTGTGCACAAAAACTTCAATCAGTTCAAGGGGAGATAATTCCGAAAGAAATGAGATTGGAGTTATATACCTTGTCACATGAGATGTGGTTGATAGTAATGAACATATATTTAAAGTTTGAAGTTAATATCTTAAGAAATAAAGATAAAGAATAAAGTATTTTACTGCACAAAAACTTTCATCAGAAAGGTGGAAGCGGACGCCGACGCCGGGGCGAGTAGGAGAGCTCTACATTACGTAAAGTCGAGCTAAAAAACACTTCACTCAATATAATCACATTGGTTTTCGATTAAAAATCTTTTTTTTTCTGAATGGCCGAACAATTTCATTCAAAAATTTGATAGAAATATCCAATGGAAGCCCACATCAACAAATAAAAATCCATTCTGTGTATGTGCTCAATATTCTCTGTTTAGTTATACCACCAGGAGGGTACCATGATGAATGTGTAATCAATTAGCATAGTGAGCCACCCATAATACATAGAGTAAATAGTAAGCAACTACTGTCCATGCACCTGTTTACCTGTAAATAACCAATGGTATCATATCTTTTATCCATTTCTCTATACCCGAAGAGAATTTCATTGGACAAACAGGAATGGTAGTGCAAATTGTATGTCTTGCTCAAGGAAATAAGCAGAGCTTCTAGTGAGGTTCAAACCCGGAATCGACTTGATCACTGAGCACAAGTTCAACACTTGACCACTGTTCTAAAATGTAAGTACATGCTGAAAAAAATGTACACACTCACCAGTATGATGATCATGTACAAACTGTAAACACCACAATATCAGATGGTAACTATGGTAACAGATTCAAATACTTGAATGTATGAAGAATGACATCTTGAGGATTCTGAAAACAATAACAAAATTATTAGATAAATGTATGATTAGAAATGTTAAAGTTAGTTAGCTTGATCGGTTAAGCCGCCCGGCTAGCTCAGTTGGTAGCACGCAAGTCTACCGATCGAGGGGTCGTGGGTTCGATTCCCAGGCGGGGCATACTATCTAGGAGTTTGGCCATGAAATTATTTCTACGGCCATTCTCCCTCCTACCAATGACTTTTAATTATGTAGGGCAGTTGTCAGTCACTGACGAAAATATGTGCTTAGTAGTTGGTTAACAGCTAAATCCAGAGATTTAGCCTTTCAAGGAGGAGTGAGTATGTTGACTGACCGCCGTTATATGACCTATAAAATGTGTTGCTACAGCGTTAAACCCAACAAAACAAACAAACAAACAGCTTGATCGGTAGCACACAAGTCTAGTGATCTAGGGGTCCTAGCTTTGATTCCTGGGCTATGAATACTTTTGTAGAGCTTGGTCATGGGATAATTTCTACAGTCATGTTTCTTCCAACCACTGGTTCTAAATCAGGTGGGGCAGCTAGTTGTCAGTCACTGACAGAAATATTCACCTAGAAACAAGTTAACAGCTAAATCCAGAGATTTAGTCTTTCCAAAAGTAGATTGACTAACCCCCAATATATAACTTACATTAAAGTGTTATGATGTTAAACCTCGACAAAACATGTTTTAAAGATTTCCATACACTTCCCAGGATGATCATCTTTTTTGCATAAACACATTAAACACAGTATTATATGGTAACTTGGTTGGATTAAATACTCAAGTGTATTGAGAAATGACATCTTGAGAATCCCGAATTTAGTCTGAAATAAACCACAACAAAATTATTAGACATGTTTTGGAGTGTGTAATAAAAATTACAGGTCATGGTTCAAGTTGAGTGGTCTGCATACTAAATTACAAACTAACAGAAAGATGACCCAAGTTAAAATCCTGGAAACGATCCTCTGATTACATTAAAAGTTCAAGGGGAACCAATCGTAACCATTTGACTACATGTTAAATACAGTGCCAACCATAATTACCTTTAACCTTTAGTAAAAGTTTGATTTGTTTTTAAAGATTACCAATACTAGAGAAATTAAAGACATTATCTATAGATACATGAACATTTATAACAATTACAATGGTTTATTATTTCATTACATCCCTTTCAAATGTTACAATATATATATTTTACCTTTCCTAATGAGTTGTTTTACAAGTGTATAAGTAATTTTGGATGACTTTAATCATTTTTCAATTTAAATAAAATTTTAGAAGGACATAGGAATTCCACAACCCTGAAAATTAAAAGAACTAAAATTTCGAAAAAAAAATAATCACAAAATTTACTTAGCTTTATACAATGGTCAAAATTCAAAGATATCCATTACAATTTATTTTCACATTCCAATTGAAATCATCATTAGTAATTTTATAACCTGAAAATTAAGTTTCACCATCACTGGCAGCGGTAAAATTCTGAAATTAAAGAAAATTCAAAACTAAAAACTTAAACATGGAACCAGTGAAAACAAAAATGTAAGTGGGGGACATCCAACAGGCATTTATAATGCTTGGGAAAAGAGAATTCCCCCATTGCTCAATCACAAAATAAAATACTAGCAAAAATGAATTCAATGTTTTCTTAATAGAATCAAAAGACATACTGGTAGTTTAGTTACTTCACTTAAATGACAGTCAAGAAACTGTTCAATACCGAGTGAACAATAATGAACTAGGAATTTGATTACACATCGGTTATTTAGCGCAAAGGAGCTATTCAAGGAAGGTAACACTATAAGGATATCATCAGGTAAACTGAGTCTAATTATCTCATTTGGAACACCTCGACCTTTCATGAATGAATAATCTCGGAAGGATTCGTGGGGGGTCTACCCAAGATACTTGTGTTTTTACTACCTACGCGCAGCGAAGCACGTAACTGTTTTGCAAAATAGTTCTAATCTTGTAGTATACACACAGATCTTTGTCAAACCAAATCTCTATGTTATATATTGAACCAAATATTGTTCAGGGATATCATTGAACTGTGTTATTTCAAATTCACGGACTAAAAACTAAACTTCACTTATCGCCTAAACGATCCTGCATTAGTTTACTTCAACACTGGTAGTTCCAAAATGGGGTCTAAATATGTCCGATAATATTCCTAGCGAAAGGCCAAGGAGTTCCGAATGTAATTATTTTCTATATCTAGTTATTTCCCTTACAAATAATACAAAATATACTTATTATTCTTTTACCATAATATTAGCACTGTCACCTATATTTCTTTACCAAACATTCTTTTTTCTTACGTTCTGTGTGTAGGTTAACTATTCATACTGAAAAAGAAATGCAAATTAAATGAAATATTAAATATTTTCAAAAAAAATGCAAGTACCATAGATCTTTTATTCATGATGTATCATATTACGACATTGTCAGAAAATGAAAGACAAAATTTAATGTTAAAAAGTTACTTAAGATATGATATACAAACAACTTTTAAAGTTGGTTTATCAAAATGTATGTTCTGAAAAACATCATGTCTGTAAAAGCTTTATGTTATTCAGCTAATTTTCCATGGATTTCCATGATTCTCCATAGAATTTGTAGCATGAAGTATTCTGACTGTTAATCCATACTCTAGCATGGAAGCCGTGGAAAAACAAGGAAAACAAGTAAATCTGTGAGCTAATGCTCACTAGTGATACCCCCGCAAAAATCTAAAAACATGGGAAGTAGATGAGCAAGGAGCATGAAATCGCTTTACACCACATGGGACTATGGGATGACAAGGCTTTATCAGGGGGGGGGGTGGGAAAAAGGCCCCTGCCCAAATTGGGAAATTCTAACTCGGTAAATAGTCAGATTTGGGGAAAATCAGAGACAAATCAAACCAATTTGGAAATCTCATAATTTAATTTTTCTGCAATAAATCTTTATACAGTATGCATAAAAAATTGTTTTGGTGTCTCTGAAGGTGTTGCAGTGCCCTTCAAGAGTTTGCTCTGACAATTCAGTAAAGTATTCATTGCAAATTCTCATGTATCCATTATTTTTATGATTCCTATTTTGATTGTACTTTATTACTTCCTTATTACTTAAATTTCATGCTCTCTTTACAAGTAAAATAATACGAAAAAATGAGTTATTTTTATTTTCAAACATAATGAAATATGTCTGAGACCTTGAATTAGCAAAAACATTTTTGTGCATCCCTGGTGAGTTGATAACCAATGAAAGTTACAGTATTGACTTATACTTCACAATAGGTTCTGCCTAAGTGTATAAGAGTTAAATCAAAAATTTTGTAACTGTTTGTTTTAAAGCACAAGAAGATCTGTCAGACAATAATTCTTAAAACTAAACCAGTTAAGATGTTGACAAAAAAGAAAATCACTGTTATTTAGGGTTTATTTTGAGAGCATGCACACAAAAACGGAATCAATTTTTGTTTGTGTCGCTCCCAAAGGCAACTATCGTTTAATCAAGATGAAAAATATAAACAAATATTTATTTTATAACAAACGCAGATCAAAAATCTTTCAAACAAATTTGCGGTGGTCGCGAAAATATATGACAATACATCGTAATGGTTTGTGTGATTTTGTTTCAAACAATAGAACATAAGTTTGTGCGTTATAAACTTAGTAAAGGCTATTAAAAGGTAAATTAGAGATAAAATTGTTAGTTTTGACTGTTAATTTACGTTGAATAACCCGCAGTGTGGCGAATAAATTTCACTTATGAAATTCAAGGATAGCATATTTCACAGGCCACTGATCAAAAGTAAACAAACGATCCGCGAAAGTTGAAATCTCGTGATTTCTTTTGTTAAGTCCAAAGGCATAATAATAATAATAATAATAATAATAAAGACTTTATTTTAAGAGGCTACACATTTGGATAAATCCAATCTTCCATGTGGGCCTCCATCAAACATATTACACAGTATATACAATATTTACATAATGATGAATGCATATTAGACTTGAGAAAAACATGTTATATACATAAGAAAATCAAAATTAAGAGCAAAGTAACCTGAAAAAAAGAAACAATAGGCATGAGATGAGTTTAAGGTGGACAAAGAACATTTCAATCTTGTTGCATTTTCCATTTAATGTACTGCATTTTGAATGAGCTAAGGCTGTTAGCAAGACGGATTTTTAGGGGTATTTCATTCCAAATGACTGGTCCTGAGTATGTTATAGATTTTCTAAAGAATTTAAGACTAAGTTTTGGGACATTCAGTTTTTGTGTAGAACTTGATCTTAATTGGTGATTATTACTTAAGACAAATATGTTATTTAAATATTCAGGACTTGTGTTATTAAGAGATTTGTAGACAATAATAGCCTTTTTATAGTTAACACGGTCTGGAAATTTCATCCAATTTAGTTGTTTGAATAATTCCTCCGACGGGGCATCAAAAGGTTAGTTGAGAATTATTCTGGCGGCCCTTTTTTGAAATTTTACCATTGTGTTTGTTAATTGCTCATTACAAGACCCCCAGATAGTGCAACAGTAGTCAATATGTGGAAGGATGTATGCATTGAAAAACAGTTTTCTAGTATGCAGATTTAGGAATTGTTTTATTCTTAGGAGGAGATATAGTAAAGAATTGCATTTCTTAAGAGTTGTCTCAACTTGCAGTTTCCAACTTAAGTTTTTGTCAATGACTACCCCCAATAATTTATGGTTTGGTACCTTTTCTAAAGGTTCATCGTTCAGTTTAAGTGGCTTGATGTTAATGTTTTCCAACTTCTCATGCTGGTTGGAGGCTGTGATAAACATTGTTTAACTTTTAGAGGCATTTGGGGCCATTCCATTTAAGGAACACCAGGTCTCAAATGATTCTAGCTGAGTCTGAAGCATACAACTGACATCAGATTTATTTTTCCCAAATGCTGATAGGGTTGTGTCATCAGCAAACATGTGGGCATTTTTAACAGATAAGGGTAAATCATTGATATAAATAAGGAAAAGTATTGGGCCTAGAACAGAACCTTGTGGTACACCAGCGTTTATCTCTTGGGATTCTGACAGTTTACCAGAAAAACATACTTTTTGGCATCTATGACTCAAATAAGAGAGTGACCACAACATTGCTTTGTCACTAAATTTATAACATTTCAATTTTTGTAAAACAAGTCCAGGGTTTTACGGGACGCACAAATCCGCGTCCATATACGCATAAACTACCTGTGTGGACGCAAACATTTTAAAGCCTGCGTCCACATGGACGCATAAAATACATAGCAACATCCTCAGATATTCTTTCAACTGCACAAGTTAACTGGAAACATTTATATTTTAAGCTAAGATTGACCGTATTTGTAGGCAATCAAATAAGAAATTCCATTTCAATACCCCGGATGTAAACACTGTTGACGTAATAGGGTATTTCCCAAGTAAGCCAAAGAAGCAAACTCCTCGTAGCGATTACGTCACGCGTTGCTACTCTAATATATTTGATAAAGGGAAATAACCGCTGCGGGATGTTTACTCAAGAAGGTGCGCATTCGGAACTTTCGGTTGTTAAAGTAGAGGGCATTCTGTACACAAACGGTCTGACTGACCTTTGTACGGAGACGCCGCGCATCACGGGTAACTGTTTATTTACCTGAAAGCACGTGGCAATGTTTACATTCTAACAATTTCCCCTCTTCAAGTAAACTGAACAAATAGAGTATGAATTTTGTGTCTACTCAATAAAATTTGACTATCCAACGGTCACTGTTGTTACTACCAATGTTCAATAAACTGAGATACAAGTTTTCTGGTAGTTTAATTTTCCTTTATTTCCTTTTTTTATTTTAAACATATAAAACAACAATCATAACTTTGATACAACAAAATTGTTTGCAGTTTGGTATTGGACCCCTGATTTCACTGTGTGGACCCCTGTTTTTGTCAGTCCTGCATCCAGTGGACCCCCAATTATCAATGGCTGTGTAAAACCCTGACAAGTTTATGGTTAATCAAGTCAAAGATTGGGATTTTTTTCTTGAAATTGGGGAAAATGGTCGTTATTTGGCATTGGGAACCGGGCCGAATATCGGCCCCGGGGAAAATGGTCGTTATTTGGCATTGGGAACCGGGCCGAATATCGGCCCCAAAAGATAGGATATAAAAAGCCCTGGATGAAGCAATATGCTAAGTATTAGGCTGCTACATGTTATAGTCGCTGAGAAAACTGTGACAGAAATTTTGTAACGGACGAACGGATGCACGCGCATGCGGACAAGGGTAAAACAGTTTACCCCCCTCTTCTTTGAAGCGGGGGTATAAATAGGGGTATGCAGATAAACCCTCGATAATACTCTGGAAAATTGGCCATGCTAGACTAGGCATTGTGACCAAATACATTGAACATACATAATTTACTTTATTTCATATTAACTGGACAACATGATGACATGATAAAATAGAAGAGAGTAAATGAGTTCATACCTAGGACTTCTTCTTGTTGACCACCTACACAGCTCACCCATAAAAGCTATTGCATCAAGATATATTAGTCAGTTCTGACAACTTCCATCACAGTGATAATTCCTTTCTGGTTGATGCTGACCCTTGCCTAAAGGGAGCCAGGAGACAACTGTGGTAAAGGGCAGCCTCATGTTCCCACATCCACATTGGGATGCCACAGATGGATGCAGTTTAAAGTCATGCCCAGGACTAATGGCACAGGTTATAGCACTGCAAAGCATACCAAAAATATAAATTAAAAAGCAATTACATAATTTTAAACATTTTACTCCACTTAGTATGTACCTAATCACTTATTCACTTACAGAAAAGAAAACTGAATTGAGACTGCACCATGTACTATCAAAGTATTTTTAAAATGAGTAGTTTTTTTTTTTTTTGGTTTCTTTTACGTCGCATTCAACACATATATAGGTCATATACACGACGGCCAGCTCTTCCTACTACAGGTTTCCTGGACACTTTTTCTATCACCAGTACTAACTTACCCTACCACGAGGCCAACAACTCATGTATAGGGTATGACCTGCCGCGACCGGGATTCGAACCCGGATCTCCGGATTCGAAGTCAGACATGCTAACTACTACGCCTCGGCCGCGGCTAAAATGAGTAAAATATTTTGTATGATTCCACACACAGCTAAATTTCTGTAGACCTACATTTTAATATGTTGATGTTATCTAGACAAAGCCTATCGAAGGTGTTACTCTGTTGCGAGTGTTTTGGTGCTTATTTTGAAACATGAACTTTAAAATTATCTTATATTGCATGCAAACACTGGACATACAAAATGCTTGTCAGTTAATTCAAAACCATAATTTACCACCATATCATAAACCTAAGGGGGTCACTGGGACACCTGTACATTTTTTAAGGGAAACCCTAGTTACTATTAAATAACTGAAAATAGTTTTACAAAAAAAATGCTTACTCTTTGACCATTAGAATAAGAGACCACTTGAGACTTACATACAGTACCCACATAAGTTTGGAGACAAAAAATATTTATAAAAATTTCATTGACTGTTTTTGGTAGAATCATTACATGTATATTCAATTTAATATGGTTTATGATTAAATGAAAACTAATTTTTGAACAGGATTCAGCATATGATCTCCCAAATCCTCCCAAACCTAATTAAATGCAATTCTTAACCTAGATTCTAAGCTACTAGGGTAGTCTCAACTACAAGTACAATCTGATTAAAATCTGATCTAAAATTTTACCACTCGCATACTCGCTAATTTAGATCTGGCCTTTTCCAAAGAAGGTCACCTTCAGGTGACCTTTTCGCATCATAATATTCATGACCAATTTGTTATGATACATAACTTGTTTACATTGTCTAGGTCACCCAATTTGAAATGAGCCGCACAATTGCAAACTGTGAATAATACCTTAAATGTTCACGCAAACCTAGGTCTAAAAATAGAAATTACAAAATCAATATGTGATTTATGGTGTTTTTGTCTAGATGAAAGCTGCACATTGATTGGTCGACACAAAGTTCATCTCGACGAGACCTTGCATTGACTAAGTAGAGATCCAGTACAACAACGTGTAGAACGGGATCTCTGTTTACAGAGATCGCTACATGTAGTACAACAAATAAAAAAAGCTATTTAACTAAAAATCTTTTTTTTATAAAACCTATTTAGTAGGTTAACAAATAGAAAATGTCTCCTAACTTTTGAATTTGAATTTTACGTGACATCATCAATCAGTTCCAGAGTAATACACTTATACTTGAGAAACATTTTCAAACAAAGCTAAGTAAAAATTAATTCATAATCATTTGCCTGGCTTTAGTTCATAGCATTGAAATATTCCTACATAAAAATGACCAAAACAAAAATTGGACAATCATAACAGACTATATGCCTAATTCCCCCATATGAGCATACATGTCTATCATAGTCAGCTTATTCAAGAAAAAAATCAGGAAAAAAATGTCTGAATAATGCCAAGTACATGTAAATATATTGGAAAAATGGAATATTCTGAATAATAGCAGTGTTTATTTTGGGTCAATTTTATTGCCGTTTATGGGCTTTATTCCCAATCTAAAATCATATCTTTTAATCCCATATTTCAATCCAAAATTCCCAATAAAACTTGAATAATTTTTTTTGAAAAAAAAAGGCAGCTGTAAATATTGTTTCAGCTTAAATTATACATCCCAATAAACTTGCTTTTTAATAAACTGATTAAATTAAGAAAGAAACTAAAAACTTTGTTAATTCTGCTTTTGTGATTAAATTTGCATGACATTTTATCCCAATTTAAACCAAAATGTCAATAACATTCCCAATTCTAGGGGTATGGGTCATATTCCCAAATTTGTGGAAAAAAAACATTGTAATAGAATGTCAAGTTCATGTAACCTGAGAAACCTTCCTCTGAATGCCAAAATAAAATTAGTGGCAGGATGAGTATTTGTCACCAGAGACGTCAAGAGTCTTTTCTGGGTGTGACTGAGTGGTGTACAAGGCCAAATCCTGGCTTGGAGTTGAGCTTGTAAATCTGAGACAGACAGGTGTCCCAAGCATGATTCTGATTGACTAGTAAAAGTTCAATTATTGTTGTTAGACTTTATGTAGTAATGTGAAAGTATAAAGACTGTAAGCAGGTTAATGTTTAATCATAGGCGAGCAAAAACCATTTTTAGTGTTATCATTATACCATATCTTTCAGTCTGTAAACATGGAAGTTTTAGCTACAATGTATCAGGTATGAGGTTTACATGACCAAAGTTTTGTATGTTTATATAGTAATATACATTGATTTTGTAAGTTCAAGACACAACAGAGTTAACGGGCGTTAACTGTACAACATTGTTATACAGTAGATAGAAAACTCTAAGCCATCGTATGACCAGAAAAATACCTCCAAGGATTGCAAGGAAGCATAAGACCTATTGTACACCCATTGTAAATGTCCATTTGATGTGCTTAAGCCCACAATTTAATTGACGTGGGAAGGTTCTTCAATTGATACCCTATACCAGTATCTGAGAACCTTAAATGACAATCACTTCAAATCAAAATATTTTATATAATAATATTTCATAAGGTTTAGACGTACATAGAAATAGCAAATTTAGACAATGCACATCAGGCAAACAAAAACTTTAAGTGTACAAAACAATGGATGGTGACCATCACAAACAAAATCTTAGTAATTACTACAGTAAAACAACAACATTGCTGAAGAAAAGATAATTTACTTTTTAATTTTCTGGTAAATAGTTCAATTCTACCATGAGTGAATTTGACCAGCTTGTATTGTACATATAGTAAAATGGCATTTAATAATTTTAATTCATGTACATGTACTTAATAAGTAACTTATGCACCACAAAAATATGCAATATTGTATTATAATATTATGATATATAATATGTTATGAAGTAGATGGGTATATGTTTCATTTTAAACCTGATACATGGAAGATAACCCAAACTTTTATTAACCTTGTCTTTGACTGGTATAAAGTTTTAGCTACAGCTGTAACTGTTGTGTATGCAATCCATTTAACTAAGTTATACCAGCATTTTCCAAGTCAATAGGGGCATCAATGCCATTATTTCCTAAATAATATGTGACAACTTGACTTCAAATTGTTTTATAAAGTTCAAATTTATCCCCTTGTGTCCATACTTCTGTGATCAAATTTAAGACAATGAAAACTAACAATCATTTAGAAATAAACAACAAATTTATGTCTTGTGTTCAAAATTTGACAAACACATATAATCACTCATTTCAGTTGCTATCGCATATTTTACTTTTTTCAAACAGTAATGGAAAGGTTTCTCCTACTTTCTAGAATGTCATTTTTTAAAAACACAATTTAAGACATGATCCATGTTGCCATAAAAGCAAGCTTGAAGGTAAGGGAGAACACAATCTCTGTTAACAGAATTCCTGTTCTACTAGCGTTGTCTTACCGGATCTCTACTTAGTCAATGCAAGGTCATGTCGATATGAATTTTGTGTCGACCAATCAATGGGTAGCTTTCATCAAGACGAAAACACTATTATTCACATTTAGATTTCATAATTTTTATTTTTAGACCAAGGTTTGCATGCAAATTTAACAGCGGTATTATTCACAGTCTGTGATTGGGTGACTCATTTCAAATTGCATGACGTAAAGGATGTGAACAAGTTACGTAACATAACAATTTTGTCATGGATATTATGATGAGAAAAGGTCACCTGAACGTGACCTTCGTTTGGCAGGGCTTTTTCAGCCTATCTCACGGGGCCGATATTCGGCCCCGTTCCCAATGCCAAATAACGACCATTTTTCCCAATTTCAAGTAAAAATTTCCCAATCTCGTTGAATAATTCCCCTTTGAACAAGATGCCTTTGGACTTTGTAAAAGAAATCACGAGATTTCAACTTTCGCGGATCGTTTGTTTACTTTTACTCGGTGACCCGTGAAATCCGCTATCCGTGAAAAACATTAGTGAAATTTATTCGCCGCACTGCGGGTTATTCAACGTAAAATAACAGTCAAAACTACCAATTTTGTCATCAATTTACCTTTTAATAGCCTTATTAAGTTTATAATGCACGAACTTATGTTCTATTGTTTGAAACGAAATCACACGAACCATTACGATGTATTGTCATATATTTTCGCGACCTCCGCAAGATCGCAAATTCGTTTGAAACATTTTTGATCCGCGTTTATTATAAAATAAATATTTGTTTATATTCTTTCATCTTGATTAAACGAGTGTTGCCTCAGGGAGTAACACAAACAAAAATTTGATTCCGTTTTCGTGCGTGTGCTCTCAAAATGAACCCTAAATAACAGTGATTTTCTTTTTTGTCAACAACATCTTAACTGGTTTAGTTTTAAGAATTTTCGTCTGACAGATCTGCTTGTGTTTTAAAACAAACAACCCGGGTCGATAGCGCAGTTGGTAGCGCGCCGGGATTTGGATACTCGTGCCCGAGGGGGTGCGGGTTCGAATCCCACCCGGGGAGGTTATACCCTTCCATGAAAATTTGACAATAATGTCGATTTTCCTCCATTGATTAGATAATATGGAGAAGTTTCCGGCCTTGTGGAAGGGTAGGTGAGTACTGGTTATAGACAATGGTCCAGGAAAGCTAGGTTAGGTGCGCTGGACGCCGTGAAATGACCTAAATTGTGTTGATACGGCGTTAACTCCAATAAATAAATAAATAAATTTAAAACAAACAGTTACAAAATTATTTGATTTAACTCCAATACACCTTGTCAGAACCCATTGTGCAGTATATTTCAATACTCTAACTTTCATTGGTTACCAATTTACCAGGGATGCACAAAAATGTTATAGATAATTCAAGGTCTCAGACATATTTCATTATGTTTGAAAATAAAAATAACTTTTCATTGTTTCATAATATGAACTTAGGTGCTACCTATGGCGCGGAAAACTGACTTACATGTATTACTTAAAAATAATAAAATAAGATTGTTACTTTGGCAAAATAAAATAAAGAAAAGATATTCGGCGCTGTGAAGGATTTATTTTGTTTGAGGGCCTATTAATTAGATGAGCTAGGGGAGATAACTGCGTAATTTATTGCATTCAGAAAAATCAGACAACATTTCATTCTTTTATGTCGGAATCATATTTCAATTCTGAAAGAAATGTATTGTACATATTTATTTATCTTATGAATAGAGATGAAGATAAAAAAGCCTCGATAAAACATTCATTTATGAAGATAGAAATGTTTTCCTCTTTCCGTAACGTTAAGTTACGGAAACGTGCCGGTTTTATCATGGACGTCTCTTAGCGACGTCACGAACGGTGCGTTGGTAAGTATTTCCAATGTAAAAAGTCATAAAAAATACTTTAATGAGGAAACGAACGAATAAAACGACCAAATATATTTTGGATTGTTATCTTGGAATAAGCATCGTAAAAAAGCACATTTGAAATTATTTTGTAAGCGGAAAAGGCCACGAGTAGGCTGCCAATATTTTTATCCAATGAAAAGCCGCCAGTTGCTTCATTTATTGATCCGAATCGTTGAACGCTTGTTGTGCAATTTTCTATAGAGCGTCTTTAATCTTGATTAGCAGATGTTTGATTAAGCGTCTAATAAAATTGATGAAAATGGCGGCCCCCATATAGATCTACTGGAGACGTTTTTCAAACTCATAGGACTATATTTTTTCATTAATTTTATCGTTTTTTTTCAATTTTAAAGAATTAACGTACGTCATACACGTTGTCTAAACGCGCTCAAAGCCCTCGCGGGCCTTCGGCCCCGCTCGGGTTTTCCGCGTATTATTTTACTAGTAAAGAGCGAATGGAATTTAAGGTTATTCATCAGAAACAATTTGAGTTGTCAGCCATGTTGGTCTAAAAAATGACCCAATTCATTAAACTTGCAATGTGTCAATTTTGAATACTTTAGTTGAAAAAATTCTGCATGGAATAGTCAATATGCATAAAAATACATCTTTAGTCAGAAAAACAGGTTTTTAAAAACTTGTTTTAGAGAAAAAAACTTACTTTTCCAACTGCCCTTGTATCAGACTTTTTACGCGCAAGGTTCCTTCCTTCAAAAAACAATAAATCAAAAATAAAAGTTGAAATCCAATATCTTAAAACCCTTATCTAGTGAACAGAAAACCCGAAATTAAATTTCACAAAGTAGTTTTACTTTAATCCATTATCAAACTTGACCATATAAATGGCTATTACAAGACAGCTTTACATTATACATGTACATGTGTACATTTCAAAAAGTAGTGCAGAGTAAAGGTATGATGCACTGAAAATGACATTTCCATACACACACTGACTTATAGTATGATATTTATCATGAGTAAATCCATAAGTGGATCCAAGGAGAGGGTCAGGGGGCCATGAGTCTGGAAAATGTATGCGTCTATTAGTGTATTTCCTGCCTGTAAGTCACTATTAAGTAACATGAAGCATTTTATTTCGGTGCTTAAAATAGATCCATCAATGGTTAAATAGTTTTTATTATCTATTTGTTGCATTTTTTTTCTGCAAAATGTGAGTAATGTTATGGTTCAAGGTTTCAGACCCCCCCAAAAGGTCTGACCTCCCCCCCTTGAAAAAATCCTGGATCTGCACCTGAAGTCAATATCATTATCAGTACGAAGCAAAATATATAATATAAATAGTTTATAATAGATAATATAATTAAATCTTCACATTATTCACAGAAGCTGATAAATATATAAAACACAGCAGATATCACAGATAGATCACTGCCAGGACACCATACAAAACTATGATATTCGTGTAAACACATTTTACGATTACAACTGTCATACATTACTATTGTAAACAAAATAAAAACCAACCAAAATTCGGTCATATGGAGGAGATCTGACGCGGATCAGACAAATCAACACGACAAAAGTGTTAAGATTTGTTGATGGGATTAATTTGCAGTATTCATTTCAATAAAAAACAAGGTATATTTTACCAGAGACAAAAATTGACAAATTTACAACTCTAAAATGTGATCGTGGCGTCCATGTTGATTACTGGTTCCCGGCGCATTCTATGCTATTTTAAGTGCTAGGTACCAGCAGAGTAAAGTATGAGAAAGTAGTTCCGTATATCGATATGTTTATATTCATACTGAATTTCACAATGTCAGATAGCTAATCAACTTTTATTTTGCATTTTGAAATAAAAAATTAGCAATTTTCTACAAAATTGTCGAAAAAGTTACCATCTTACCATGTAGTTCCACAGCTGGTGTAGGAATATTTATTATTTCCGTTCGGATGTCCTTCGGCTCGAAGATAACAAAATGTAAACAAATCTCAACACATTTATTTATGACAAAATACAACTAATTTTATTCACTGTCAGGTATGATTAGCCGAATTTGATTGTTCGTTATACCACTGTTTATATGTATACAGTTTGCTCCTTCACGATTAATTGTTCTTCTGGTCAGAAATTAAAAATTTTTACAATGCATTTTCGGGATGAAAATCTGTCAAAATTTTAAAATGGCCGCATGAATTTTCACGCTGGCACACGTGTCTTAACGAAGTTTATACCACTTAAAGCATTTCAACACATTTTTCTCATTCTAAGCACTCCATGTGTATGTGTGTCAATAGTTGGTTCACGTTTTTTACCGAAATTGTGAAGAGCTGAGAAGAATTATGACTTCTGCCGAATTGGTCATTTTCTAGGGTATTTTTTATTATTGCCTCATTAATATTGTTTTTCAATGACTTTAAATATTCACAACTAAGAATATTTTGTTTATTTTTCACATTAATATATTTATACGGTGACCCCTATCTATTGTTTGTGATTTTCATGTTAGGTCATGCTAAGCTGTCTTTTGCCATTTTTTTAAAAGGAATATCCTTAAGTAATAAGCAAGTAATAATAAAGTACAATCAAAATAAGAATCATAAAAAGTAATGGATACATGAAAATTTGCAATGAATACCTTACTGAATTGTCTGAACAAACTCTTGAAGGGCACTGCAACACCTTCAGAGACACCAAAGCAAGGCATACTGTATAAAGATTTAATGCAGAAAAATTGAATTATGAAATTTCCAAATTGGTTTGATATGTCGATATTTTTTCCCAAATCTGACTATTTACCGCGTTAAAAATTCCCAATTTGGGCAGGGGCCTTTTTCCCAAAACCCCCTGAAAAAGCCCTGTTTGGAAAAGGCCAGATCTAAATTAGCGAGTATGCGAGCGGTAAAATTTAAGATTGGGTTTTAATCAGATTGGGGAGAACATTTATTGTGCCACATTATACCTCTGCTCCAGAGGCCTAATGAGTACTAGCAAATTCTACCAATTTGGGCATGGTGACCTACTTTTTGTCCTCGGACAACTCATTTTCAAGTTTTGCACAAGAATTTGTCTATCCTTTCCAATTTTAATAATATTGATCATATGCTGCCTGAAATGTAGCCTCTAGAGTGCTAACAATGTTTTCCATATTTGGGCATTGACCTAATTTTTAACCACAGAAGACCTAGATCTGGCTTCCAAAACTTTCATCAGATGCAGCATTACCCGTTTATAAACAGTATTAACACCGGTTGGCTGAAGATCTTAAGGGTTCATCAATTGTTGAAATTGAAAATAACAATAAAGTGGGTGGGGTATGTAAACAAAGCAAAATAATCCAAAAGTTCCTATTATTATACATGTATTTGATTAGAGATGCATCAAATATATTGAAATAAATATGAAAAAACGTAAAACACTCACCAAAATAGGCATTTAGAATGAAATGAAAACAATTTCCTACCCTTGAAGTAGCCTTTTTGTTGTGAGCCCAAACACATTTTCAAACTACTTTTTTCATAAATCCATGCATCTCTAATCAAATACAAATATAATAATAGGAACTTTTTGATTATTTTGCTTTGTTTACATACCCCACCCACTTTATTGTTATTTTCAATTTCAACAATTGATGAAACCTTAAGTTACAGAGAAGACCAACATTCAGAACACCTCGACCATTTATTGAATGAATAATACTTCAACACCGGTCAAAGCTTTTGTATGGGCATGTGACACAAAAAAGTTCCAAAATGACGTCTAAATAGGTCAGAGGTTATTCCTCATGAGGGGCCGAGAAGTTCCGAATGCAAATCAACATGGCCTGGTGCACGTGCACGAGTAATAATTCTAAAGAGAAGGCACGTTAAGACGAAATTTTAAATACAAACCCAAAATAAGACATAAAAATACAAAATTCCATGGTTTAATGTTCACAGTATCCAGTGAGAGCTCTTCACTAAATAGACTACACTTGGACATTCATGGAGGGGTGGGTGGGGTATTAAATAAAAACAAAATAAAATAAAACATTATTTAATTTGATGTCTCACTTACCACGATCGTCTTGGAATACATTAATAAATATGCTATATAGTCCAAATGAATCGAGTTGATAATGCTCACTTCTGATATCTCCACGAGCATTCCTTCAAGTTCATGCGCTGCGCTCTTCTGGCCAATTTTCGCCACGGAATTCCTCGGTACATGGAGGATGGAACAATAAAATGCATCGGATGTCCACTTTATTAGAATTAACAAAATCATACGCGTGGTTTTGTACCTTTACCAAGTCTGTAAATATGCTATTAAATTATAAAATTAATTTAATTGTCCACTCATGTCTGCTGCGTATCCTTGTCGCGTGGAAAATGGCCGACAAATTCACGTGCAGCTTTCGCGCCAACTTGCGAGTCAACTCGTCAAACGTACGAATCGTTAAACTTAATTTATCGCACAACCATTAGACCAACTCGTCAAACTGATAATATAGAGCGAAAGAAATACACAGGAGGGGTGGGGGTACTCGTAGTTGTATTAAAATTATTTTTTTAGATAAATTATAAGTTTATTATTTTGAATAAAATGTTTAGATAAATTATATCTTGTGTACTCGAGTTTATCTTTATACAATGAATAAAATGTTGAAAATAATTATATTTTTGTGTATTAATATTATAAGTATTTTTTTTATGTGCGCATAATAAAAATAACCACGTTAATATTTTCGCGTTTTTTGAAAAAAAAATACTTGGTATATTTTTGTCTTTGTGTACTACAATATTATTATTAGTAATATGAGAATTTTTTTATTAAATTAATTACATAAAAGAATATGAACAAAGGTTAGGTTTACACTTTTACAGTTAAAGGGTGGTTTAAATCTGCTTCCATCTACATGTTCGACTTTACAATCTTGTACAATAACTCCTGGTCACTGAAATCACCCTCAGACGGGCGATCCCTCGCAGTACCCATTTACACCTGGGTCGAGTGGAACAATTGTAGGTTAATTTCTTGCTCAAGGAAATCAGCACTGCGTCCCTAGTGGGGATCGAACCCGGGACCTCTCGATCCCTGAGCACGCGTCCTACTACTGGACCACTGCTTTTATATTATATTGCAAACAAATGATAAAAAATAATAGAGTTTTCACAAATTGCAGTATCAATTTGATTATGCTGATTGGTTGTAGATTCTAATAACTTATTGCAAAATTATATTGTAACATTTATTTATGTATAGCACCACAGATACCATTTTGTGAGATTTTCATCATCACTCTGAGAATGATCAAACTAATAAATCACTAATAATAAACTAAAACTCTTACCAATCTTATACTGTTTAAGCATGAAAAATCTATTAATGATAATGGATACAGTTTCTTGTTTTATGCAATAAACTTTATCTAGATTCAAATACACTTTATTTCTTAACAAAATGCCATCTACCCCGAGTATTTCAATAAAACAACAACAACGATTAATTATCAAAATAACATAACTTTTCTGATAAAAGTAACATTTCCATAACCGTATTAGTCCAGTCAATACAGCTTTTGACCTAGACAAAATTGCAACAGAATATATAATTATACTATGCGAAAGACCATCAATACAATAACACACACCAAAAAGTTGCACTCTAAATAAAGAGGGGAAAGTGATGAAAAATGAATTTTAAAAAATGCATTTTCTACTTATATTACAAGGCGCTGCAACGCTTCCGTACTTCTGTCCCGCAGTGAATATAGCTTTTGGGTCACAAAAAGTAATGGATGCCGGTAGTATTTTGCTTCTGAGTTGACTTTCCGATGTGAACATATACACCTATATTTAATATATTTTATATATGACAGAAAATTAATTAGAAATACCGTTTTTTGGTGACGACCTTGACAAATAGAAATATTTTACTACGGTAGCGCATTAGGACCAAAATTGATCATGTTTAGTGTTAAATTTGTGTCACGATATTTTTGTTGTCTGAGTGCTGAGTACGAAACTTTAAACTCCACAAATTAATGTTATCTCATAAAATTGTTTTAAAAAACGAGATGATAACAAAGTTAAGCTTAATTCACTTGATATATTATTTGTTTCATTCACTCATGAAAATAGCATCACACTGTATATTTGAGCTTAAACGATTTTTTATTTTTTTGTATATGAGTTACGTATAGCTTTTCCTCCGTCATTATTTAAAATTATAAACTGTTGTTGGTTTTGTTGTGCCACCGTACTAACCTGTTTGACCAAAACACTGTCTTCAGGACTGACAAAGTAAGGAAAGTCGGGAACGGGACTTGGCTAAATTAAAAAAAGTCCCATGCTGTGTTTACTTCTCTATCTTTCATGCATACCTTAATTGGATGCCTGACAGCTTTAACATCATTTACATTGCAAAATCAGTAATTTTAAAACTTCCCAGAACTTACACCGAGTTCAAAGAAGCCGTTCAAATATATATAGACATCAAAAAGGATGTAGACATCAAAACTAGCGAGATATCATAATGCTCTATTGTTCATTATGAATTGGCCACACGAACAACCTCCCTTTGCAATAGTTTGCTACTAAAGTAGTCAATGCAACATCGTGCGTGCAAAATTAAAAGCTTGTTTTAAACATTTGACGCAATATGAAAGGACAACACAGTATTAAATCCATGTGAGTAGGGATGTGAGTCTGTTAATGAAAATGTTCAGCCTGTAAAGACTAAGTTATAGTCTGTCCCTGAAGATATCTTAAAGTTATTCGATGACGGACTTGTGTGTTCAATCATTTGCACAGTGTTAAGATCTAGTTAAGCCTCTGATAGCAAAAATACCGACAGTGACAATGATCAAAAGCTAAACCACAGGTTATAAAAACAGAACGTAACTAAGTACATTCCGTTACAAATGTATACTGTTACAACATTTCATGTGTAAAAACAGTTACAAAAGTAACAAATGATATTTTAAATATCTATTTATGTAATACCTATTATTCATCTGTATTACAAACGTGTAGTAGCATGAACTACAACACTTGTTTGGAAACATTTGTTGACTATTAAATCTGCTTTTGTAATCGATACACGAGAAGCTGATTCCAAAAATTCATAGTTTCAGGTATTGTGTTGGTACTTTAATCACATTAGTTCATTAAATGATAATTACATTCATATCAATGACATTTAAACCCTTTTTAGACACATTTGTAGTAAACTAAAAGTTATTATCAATTATGATTTTTGAAAATTGTATACGATTTGATTCCAAAAATTCGCACTTTTAGATATTATTTTAGTACTTTTACCCCAAAACTGAACAATTATGTCTCTTATTTATTATTGTTACTCTAATTATAGTATATGTACAAGCACTAGTTATAGTACAAACGCATAAAAGATACATGTAAAGCAGATTCCAGATAAATGACTCGTTTTAAAATCTTTTTTGACACATTAATAAAAAAATAAAAAATGACCTTTTTGAATTTTGTATTTAAAAAGAATTTGAATAATAAGTTGTATTTTTACAATTGTTTTTATTCGTAAATGATAATAGATAGTAATAAAGGGAGCTAATCCAAAATGATTTTTCATTTGTATATGATAAAAGATAGTTGTAAAGGGAGCTAATCCACATTTTTGTTCATGTTTAACGTTTTTGTCCAAAAAAGACTTTCCCCTCGAATTTTTGAGTGCAACTTTTTTTTGGATATTACTATGAATACGAACTTTCACATGGTACAAAAATAAATTCTGTTGCAATTTTGTCTAGGTTAGCCTATTTTTTTTAGCTGTATTGACTGGACTATATCGTATTAAGATCAATCAAATATAATTCATATAATTGTACTTAGTTTTCGCACATTTTTTTCACTCTATATTATTATCAGTTTGACGAGTTGGTCTAATTGGTTGTGCGTTAAATTAAGTTTGACGATTCGTACGTTTGACGAATTGACTCGCAAATTCGCGCGAAAGCTGCACGGCCATTTTTTGGGGCGTGACATGCATGGGTTAGTCCAGGGTAGTCAGCGGACCCGGATAATGCCCTCTAAAATTCTTTAATCGAAGTTATTTTTCGTTCATGAAATATTATTTTAATCGGAAAATATTTAAAAAAAAAGCAAAAAATCGTTCAACGGTCATTTCTCAACTAAGTCATTTCTCTACTAAGCCATTTCTCCTATTTCTACCATGGTCATTTCTCCATCTTTCTATTTGTAAGGTATATGCATATATTTAATATAATCACATATCTAGATGTGTTTCTAGTTTATTATATTCAGTTTTGATCATAAAAATTATAATAAATATGAAATGTTTATTTAGAAAAGAACGTAACTCAACAGAAACAGCAGAAGGAACGATCCTTCTGCTGTGTCTGCAGGCAGAAGGATAAATCTACAGCAGAAGGATCTATCTTTCTGCTGGGCCTGTTGGCAGAAGGATTGAATTATAACAGAAAAAGTTTCTTCAATTTTTCTGTTTTCAACGATTTTGTAACAAAGATGGAAGCAAGAAGACAATATTTTACTTTACATTGAAAACTACCATAGATCTTAAAGCTTAGTATCCATAGATTGTGCGTATAGGAGAAAAAATAAGTTTAATGCAAAAGAACGTTAATTTTCGATTGAAAATAGAAAACTTGCATGTCAGCAGTATTTTTACTCTATATTTAATATGATCAGAATAAAGAGGATGGACTAACCTTTGTGCCTATAGGAGGAAAAATAACATATTTCAATATAATGCCGAAAATTATGTTTGTAATATTTTTACTCTATATTCTATATGAAAAATTTCTCTATCGACTCAACAGGGATTCCTAACGATACCTATAATAACGATAACCATTTATACCTATAATATATATTATAGGTATAATGGTTATCGTTACCAGTGATCGACTTGCAACCAGTATCGATTTTAACTACCTCAACAAGGGGGACAACTTTCGGCGGATTATCACAATAAGTTGGGTATGATTATTCACAAGTGATGACTGCCGGATTTAGGTACAAAATAGTCAATCGTATGCAGGGGCGGATCAAGGTTTTTTTAGGGGGTCCAAACATTTCCTGGAGGGGTCCAAACTTTGGAACCACAACCACATTATACATTGTTTGCAAAATAACACAACATATTGATAAAAAAACTATATAACCATTAGAGCTATGTTAAGCACAAAAGATGAGCTAAGCAAGTCTGAAAAGAATAGCTTATGCTACATAAAAATGGCTTACATTTTAAAAAATGCACTCATGCTAAGGTTCATTTTGAAAATTTCAGGGAGGGGGGGGGGGGGGTCCGGTACCCCTGACTCCCCATGGTATGTATTAATATTTTAACACTCCTATCTTTCCTCATGATCATTTTCTGCATTATAATCATCCTGTGTGTTGTCTAAATTTTCCAGTGTTAAAGTCATTTCTAGCCAAGCTGTTCAGAAATCTCTCCTACAATTTTTTTTTTCGTCCTTACTCCATACTCCATAGCATTCATAGGAAATACAAACAATGCCAGAATGACAGAATGGTCATGTTATGTATAGTTCATACAAAAACAAAACACTGAATATATAAACAATACAAGAAACTAATCCACAACCAAGGATGCTCAGGATGTTTTATGAGTGTCATGTTTGTGTAATGGTAAAGCGGCCTACCATTACAAGCATGATTGACTAAGGGGTGGTGGTTTATCTGATAAGCTAATTTTGTTGATATGAATCATACAACTATTTTCTTCAATACTGCCTACCTCTGAAATGAATTGTTTCATTTTTAATGTTTACCCTAACACGTTTTGTTATTTTGTATGCACAAAAATATATCAATGGAAACGATTATGCTGCTTGCACTTTAACTGGGATACAACCAACTGTTGTAACCAATGAAAAAGAAATGAATATGTTTGTATTTCATATGTATGGTAACATCTATTAGAAAACAGTTGCCCCAGCTCAGCCTATCAGAATGCTTAACAAGTTTGTTTCGTTTTAATTGGGTTTAGCGTCGTATTTAACACATATTTAGGTCATGTATACGACGGCAAGCTCTTCCTACTGTATGTTTCCTGGACACTTTTTTATCACCAGTACTAACTTACTCTACCATGAGGCCGACAACTCAGGTACAGGGTATATACCCGGCTCTAACCCGCGATTTCAGATTCGAAGTTAGACATGCTAACCACAACGCATCAAGAGCATTCTACGGACAGTGCGCTTGACTTTTCTGGGTGCTCGTGTAAACAAAACTGTACCGTTAGGAGGAAGAGGGAACAAGCAAGAACAACAATAAATAACAAACACAAAATGGTTTGAATATCATATTTACTTCAAGTAAGTTTAGAAAAATAAAAATGTAAAAGAAAAGCCAACAGAATAACACAGAACAACAAGGGCAATAACTCTACAGGAAGGTAAAAATGGCTGATATAGATTTTAACAGAACAAAACTACTTTCTTCTGTCAATATTTTGAATAATAAACAAACTAACTATTGTTAAAATGTATACACCTTTTAGTGGCCAATACATTAACCCTACTGATCAAACACTCAATATTCATTTAATAAGTCCTGTACGTAAATACAGTACCAACCAAAAGTTTGGAGACAGTTCTTCAATTTTGACGATGCTTTTTGTAGAAACAATATTTTTAATATATTTAAGCATGTTTTGTTATAAAATGAAAACAAATTTCATGAATTTAACACTTTAAAAGATTCAGCATCTGACATCATAAAGCCTCCAAAATCATGATTATTGTAATAATTTTGCATAACAAAGTTTTTATGCTTTTTTTGTTGTCTCTGGTATAATAATAATTATCACCAAAAATTATGCAAAACTGCGAAGCATTTCAAAATAAACAGTTATCAAATGTTAGCTAAAAGCTATTCAACAGGCTACAATCCTACAATCTGAAAATGTCTCCAAACTTTTGGTGGGTACTATACTGGTTGGCGACCTACAAACTCGGACGTCCTACAAATCCGGACAACCGCGTAGACGCTTTATTTTTTTTATTACTTGGATCATTTGTTGTCTATCACTCGAGCGCTTGGTTTTGTAACAGCCCGTACCAACAAAGTCACCACTATGTACGTATGATTGTTGAAAATACAATATTTACATTTGCGTGTCATTTGACCTATTTTCTGTTCGCGGAGGGAAGTTACACGTATTGTATCGCGCATGCACAATTATTTTACAGAGGCCCGGACAATTAAAAAGGGGTCAAGTGTAAGAACATTTAAGTAAAGTGTTTAATCAATTGATGTTTGACAGTAAAATGTCAAATACAGTATAAATTTTAACTGAAATGAATGTTGGCGGACCATCCGGAAACATGGTACAGTTTGGTTAGAAATATACACAATTTATTGACCCTCTGCCAGGGCCTCAAAACTTGGTTCTTTTTTTTTAAGAAACTAGAAACCCCGATAACATTAAAGAGACCTTGAACCTAACTCCTTCCAGGTAAAAAATCTAGCATGTAGTATAAACAGTTTTAAAGTTATTGTAAAAAAAGTTCCAAAAACGTCCGGTTGTTGGACGCCAACCAGTATAGATATCTATTTATATCAAATGTAATAATGAGTACAGACTTGCGGTCAGGACTATTTAAATCAGCAGAGTCAGTTTATGCACCACTGAAAGTTGACTAGAATTTAACAATTCACAATTAATTTTATACAATGTAGTTTACAATGAAGTGTAGTGCTATTTGATGAAATTTTCACTGCAGTGAAAGTAAGGTATGCCATAATACCACTTAGGGTAGGGCATTCTTTACCTCAGACATTTTTACCTACATTCAATCAGAGAAACAGAATATTTGTCAATTAGGGAATAAAACATATTATTATTTCATCTTATGAGCACTGATAATAAATTTTATCTTTTTGTAACCTCACTTTTGAAAAAAGTTTGTTGGTGAAATAAAAATCAATCTTTCACCAAAATTGACCACAATCCCTTACTTCGTAATTTGTTATCTTTTCATTGGTTACTATGGTAACAATTACAACAAATACTCATAAAGACCACAGATCAATGTCAAAAGATTTATGCTAAGATTTAAGAGTTAGCCATGAACAAGAAACGTAATGTGGAAACCTCATTAAAACTGGATTAAAAAACTTTAATGCAAAAATTACATTGAAAAGTCCAGCTAAAAATGTTCAGACTATAATGAACACTTCATACACTCTGGCATTTTTGGAGGTCACAGTCCTAATTTTGCTAGTTTGCAGCAAAACCATTGCACAGTACTTCAAGGCAAAGACAGAGAGCTTTTCAAAAAGCACTTGGTAGCAACTTCCTGGCTCGTCTGGTTCCAGGTAACAATAACTTAAATCAGAATATGGCACTGCTATGGGTAGATTTAAACTATAAGACAACATGTATAATAATAAAGATATCATTTATATCAGTACTTGACTAACATCCTCAACAATTAATGGACCTTTCCATGACTAACAAAGGTTTATGATAGCATTTTTTCCTACAAACAAGGCAATGACTAAAGAGTACATGGTTATACAGGGCCATCCTAAGTTACCTTTACATTTTTTAAAAAAAGCTGGTTTTTCATTATAAACACAATTAAATCTTATTTTAAATGTATTTATGCATTGGTAAAGTTTTAATAGATCGTAACATTTGAAAGAATATTAATGGTTCTTAATACAACTGCAATTGTTTTACATGTACATGTATTTGAAAACATGTTTCAATTGATTAATTATTGGTAAAAATTTAGATACAAATCATACATTTACAAAAGTGTAAAGGTAATCATGGATGGCACTGTACTAGTGGGTAAATGTATTGTTATTCCGCACCTGGAATGGTCAATCGCCAACATTTTAGGGTAAAAACTATTTTCTAATTCAGTCAGGGGACAGTTGACCAAGTCCATTGAAATCACTGTTGGTTCAGGGAATTTTAGAATATATCCACTAAATTTTTCAGATACCATTTTCCAAATTCAATAAAATTCATTATTTGTAATTATATTGTTGACTTAATCTTAGGATTATGATTATATTATAAAAAATACTAAAAATGGATCGCATATTTTAACTAATCACCGAGAATAACTTTGGTCCAGTAAACTTTTATAAGGGAACAGTAAAAATTTCACTCCCCTGGACCTAAGGGATTCAATGTTTCTCAACCGATTTTCGTCGATTTCATGCCAACCGATTTTTGATGAAAGTAGTCCAATAATAGAACCGCCCATAGCCCCACCTTCCTGTTTAAAAGGATTGCCTTATAGTACATTTGTAGTATAATTTAGATGGTAGTAAGGTGATATGGCACTGCAGTCACATTTGTCTTTCAGATTTAGGGTTTTTTTTTCAAGGAGAGTAAAACAGAACTTAATTTTCATATACATCTAGTCTTGTCCTATAAAAACTCTCGCTTTTTTCTCAGGCTTAAGACTGACTAGGCAGTTTTAGTTATATATATATAGCGTGCTATTTTGACTTTGTTGAAAAAGCACGAATGTGTCAATCAATTGAGTGTGACAGGCCTAAGCCCCCTAACCTCCCCGGTTCCTACGGGCCTGCAAGTCTAACAAGATTTCATTTAGAAAACACTCGTTCACTTATATAATTAATTTCATGCTATGAAAATATGACCAGATTTTAATGTATAAGGGACAATAAGCATTAATTGGAACTTCGCTAGACTATAACAACATGCAATTTTGTAGTTTTTAAGATTTTTGAATAATACATAATTATTTTATAAACAAAATAGTTTTGTTTCTTCATCGATATGAGTATAATTGCAATGCCTTTGACATTAATTTGTGCATAATTTTATTCATTTCCTTTAGTAAAATTGAACCAACGAAATGATGTTTTGTATAACTTGGATGCCAACGGATTTTTAAGTATTGATGAGATGGTTTCCAACTTATTTTGGTCCATTTGAAGATTCTGGATGCAAAGTAGAATCAAGATGCCAACCGATTTTGGTCGATTGTAGGGTTTATTTGGCAAACAATTTTTAGAAAATTTGTAGATTCTGGATGTGAACCGATAAAAGAATAATTTGTTGAGTGTGGATGTTAACCGTTCCAATTGTAGAAAATACATGTGTACTTGATAACCGATTTTTTTTTATATTTCGAGAATAAGGAGAATAAGGACGTTCACCGATTCCAAGAAATTTGCGCAATCTGGATGCCAACCAATTTTCGTCGATTTGTAGAGCCACTAATGCCGAGTGTGGAAGATTTGTATAGTCTAAATGCCAACCGATTTTGGGCAATTACTAGTGTTTAGATCGAAACCAATTTTGGTCGTTTTGTTTAGCTTAGATCCCAACCGATTTTGGTCCATTTGTTCAGTCTAAATGCCAACCGATTTTCGTCTATTTGTAGAGTCTAGGTACAAATCAATTTTGGTTGAATACTTGCGTCTAAATGCCGACCGATTTTAATTGTTTTGTTGATTCGAAATGCCAACCAATTTTGGTCGTTTACTTAAGCTTGCATCCCAACCGATTTTGGTCGATTTGAAGCGGCTAGAAGCCAACCGATTTATGTCTATTTGTAAAGTCTAGATGCAAATCAATTTTGGTTTATTACTAGTGTCTAAATGCAAACCGATTTTGGTCGTTTTGTTTAGCTTGCATCCCAGCCGATTTTGGTCGATTTGCTACGGCTAGATCCAACCGATATTCGTTTATTTGTTCAGTCTAAATGGCCAAAGATTTTCGTCGTTTTGTTTAGCTTTGATTCCAGCCGGTTTTGGTTGTTTTGTTAAGCTTGCATCCTAAATGCTTTTGGTCGTTTTGTGAAGTCTAGATGCCAACCGTTTTTGTCTATTTGTTAAGTCTAGATGCTTTCATTTGCAGAACCTAAATGCCAACCGATTTTTGTTGATAACGAGTGTCTAAATGCCAACCGTTTTTTGTCGTTTTGTGGAGTCTGAGTGCAAACCGATTTTGGTCGTTTTGTTTAGTTTGCATCCCAACCGATTTTCGTCTATTTGTTCAGTCTAAATGCCAAACAATTTTCGTCGTTTTGTAGGGGTATAAATGCCAAACGAATGTAGCGGGTAGATGCCAACCGTTTTTTGTCTATTTGTTCGATCTGAATGCCAACCGATTTTCGTCTATTAGTTAGATCTAAATGCTAACCGATTTTGGTAGATTAAAGAAGTCAAGATCCTAACCAATTGTGTCTTTTTGATCAGTGTTAATGCTAACCGAATTTGGTAGATTTTTGAAGTCAAGATGCCAACCGATTTTCGTCTATTTGTTCAGTCTGAATGCCAACCGATTTTCGTCGTTTTTTAGCGGTAAGATGCCAACCGATTTTCGTCTAATTGTTCAGTGTGAATGCCAACCGATTTTTGTCGTTTTTTAGCGGTTAGATGTCAACCGATTTTCGTCGCTTTTTTAAGTCATGATGCCAACCGATTTTCATCGCTTTGCATCTGCTAGATGCCAACCGAGTTTCGTCTATTTGTTCAGTCTGAATGCCAACCGATTTTCGTCGTTTTTTAGCGGTAAGATGCCAAACGATTTTCGTCTATTAGTTCCGTGTAAATGCCAACCGATTTTCGTCTATTTGTTCAGTCTGAATGCCAGCCGTTTTTCGTCTATTTGTTCGGTCTAAATGCCAACCAATTTTTGGTAGATTAAAGACGTCAAGATCCTAACCAATTGTGTCTATTTGATCAGTGTTAATGCTTACCGAATTTGGTAGATTTTTGAAGTCAAGATGCCAACCGATTTTCGTCTATTTGTTCAGTCTGAATGCCAACCGATTTTCGTCGTTTTTTAGCGGAAAGATGCCAACCGATTTTCGTCTATTAGTTCCGTGTAAATGCCAACCGATTTTCGTCTATTTGTTCAGTCTGAATGCCAACCGTTTTTCGTCTATTTGTTCGGTCTAAATGCCAACCGATTTTGGTAGATTTAAGAAGTCAAGATCCTAACCAATAGTGTCTATTTGATCAGTGTTAATGCTTACGGAATTTGGTAGATTTTTGAAGTCAAGATGCCAACCGATTTTCGTTTATTTGTTCAGTCTGAATGCCAACCGATTTTCGTCGTTTTTTAGCGGTAAGATGCCAACCGATTTTCGTCTATTTGTTCCGTCTAAATGCCAACCGATTTTCGTCTATTTGTTCAGTCTGAATGCCAACCGTTTTTCGTCTGTTTGTTCGGTCTAAATGCCAACCGATTTTGGTAGATTAAAGAAGTCAAGATCCTAACCAATTGTGTCTTTTAGATCAGTGTTAATGCTTACCGAATTTGGTAGATTTTTGAAGTCTAGATGCCAACCGATTTTCGTCTATTTGTTCAGTCTGAATGCCAACCGATTTTCGTCGTTTTTTAGCGGTAAGATGCCAACCGATTTTCGTCTAATTGTTCAGTGTGAATGCCAACCGATTTTTGTCGTTTTTTAGCGGTTAGATGTCAACCGATTTTCGTCTATTTGTTTCGTCTAAATGCCAACCGTTTTTCTTCGTTTTGTTTTGCTTGGATCCCAACCGATTCCCGTCTATATGTAGCTGCTAGATGCCAACCGATTTTCGTCTATTTGTTCCGTCAAAATGCCAACCGATTTTGGTAGATTAAAGAAGTCAAGATCCCAATCAATTGTGTCTATTTGATCAGTGTTAATGCTAACCGAATTTGGTAGATTTTTGAAGTCAAGATGCCAACCGATTTTCGTCTATTTGTTTCGTCTAAATGCCAACCGTTTCTCATCGTTTTGTTTAGCTTGGATCCCAACCGATTCTCCTCTTTATGTAGCTGCTAGATGCCAACCGATTTTCGTCTATTTGTTCCGTCTAAATGCCAACCGATTTTTGTCTTTTTCTTTAGTCTGAATGCCAACCGTTTTTTGTCGTTTTTAGCGGTTAGATGCCAACCGATTTTCGTGTATTTGTTCCGTTTAAATGCCAACCGATTTTCGTCGTTTTGTTCTGTCTGAATGCCAACCGATTTTCGTCGTTTTTTAGCGGTAAGATGCCAACCGATTTTCGTCTATTTGTTCAGTGTCAATGCCAACCGATTTTTGTCGTTTTTTAGCGGTTAGATGCCAACCGATTTTCGTCTATTTGTTCCGTCTAAATGCCAACCGATTTTGGTAGATTAAAGAAGTCAAGATCCTAACCAATTGTGTCTATTTGATCAGTGTTAATGCTTACCGAATTTGGTAGATTTTTGAAGTCAAGATGCCAACCGATTTTCGTCTATTTGTTCAGTCTGAATGCCAACCGATTTTCGTCTATTTGTTCAGTCTGAATGCCAACCGTTTTTCTTCGTTTTGTTTAGCTTGGATCCCAACCGATTCCCGTCTATATGTAGCTGCTAGATGCCAACCGATTTTCGTCTATTTGTTCCGTCAAAATGCCAACCGATTTTGGTAGATTAAAGAAGTCAAGATCCCAATCAATTGTGTCTATTTGATCAGTGTTAATGCTAACCGAATTTGGTAGATTTTTGAAGTCAAGATGCCAACCGATTTTCGTCTATTTGTTTCGTCTAAATGCCAACCGTTTTTCGTCGTTTTGTTTAGCTTGGATCCCAACCGATTCTCGTCTTTATGTAGCTGCTAGATGCCAAACGATTTTCGTCTATTTGTTCCGTCTAAATGCCAACCGATTTTTGTCTTTTTCTTCAGTCTGAATGCCAACCGTTTTTCTTCGTTTTGTTTAGCTTGGATCCCAACCGATTCCCGTCTATATGTAGCTGCTAGATGCCAACCGATTTTCGTCTATTTGTTCCGTCAAAATGCCAACCAATTTTGGTAGATTAAAGAAGTCAAGATCCCAATCAATTGTGTCTATTTGATCAGTGTTAATGCTAACCGAATTTGGTAGATTTTTGAAGTCAAGATGCCAACCGATTTTCGTCTATTTGTTTCGTCTAAATGCCAACCGTTTTTCGTCGTTTTGTTTAGCTTGGATCCCAACCGATTCTCGTCTTTATGTAGCTGCTAGATGCCAAACGATTTTCGTCTATTTGTTCCGTCTAAATGCCAACCGATTTTTGTCTTTTTCTTCAGTCTGAATGCCAACCGTTTTTCGTCGTTTTTTAGCGGTAAGATGCCAACCGATTTTCGTCTATTTTTTCAGTGTGAATGCCAACCGTTTTTTGTCGTTTTTAGCGGTAAGATGCCAAACGATTTTCGTCTATTTGTTCCGTTTAAATGCCAACCGATTTTCGTCGTTTTGTTCTGTCTGAATGCCAACCGATTTTCGTCGTCTTTTTAGGGGTAAGATGCCAACCGATTTTCGTCTATTTGTTTCGTCTAAATGCCAACCGATTTTCGTCTATTTGTTCAGTCTGAATGCCAACCGATTTTCGTCGTTTTTTAGCGGTAAGATGCCAACCGATTTTCGTCTATTTGTTCAGTGTGAATGCCAACCGATTTTTGTCGTTTTTTAGCGGTTAGATGCCAACCGATTTTCGTCTATTTGTTCCGTCTAAATGCCAACCGATTTTCGTCTATTTGTTCGATCTGAATGCCAACCGATTTTCGTCTATTAGTTAGATCTTAATGCTAACCGATTTTGGTAGATTAAAGAAGTCAAGATCCTAACCAATTGTGTCTTTTTGATCAGTGTTAATGCTAACCGAATTTGGTAGATTTTTTAAGTCATGATGCCAACCGATTTTCATCGCTTTGCATCTGCTAGATGCCAACCGAATTTCGTCTATTTGTTCAGTCTGAATGCCAACCGATTTTCGTCGTTTTTTAGCGGTAAGATGCCAAACGATTTTCGTCTATTTGTTCCGTCTAAATGCCAACCGATTTTCGTCTATTTGTTCAGTCTGAATGGCAACCGTTTTTCGTCTATTTGTTCGGTCTAAATGCCAACCAATTTTTGGTAGATTAAAGAAGTCAAGATCCTAACCAATTGTGTCTATTTGATCAGTGTTAATGCTTACCGAATTTGGTAGATTTTTGAAGTCAAGATGCCAACCGATTTTCGTCTATTTGTTCAGTCTGAATGCCAACCGATTTTCGTCGTTTTTTAGCGGAAAGATGCCAACCGATTTCCGTCTAATTGTTCAGTGTGAATGTCAACCGATTTTTGTCGTTTTTTAGCGGTTAGATGTCAACCGATTTTCGTCTATTTGTTTCGTTTAAATGCCAACCGTTTTTCTTCGTTTTTTTTAGCTTGGATCCCAACCGATTCCCGTCTATATGTAGCTGCTAGATGCCAACCGATTTTCGTCTGTTTGTTCAGTCAGAATGCCAACCGATTTTTGTCGTTTTTAGCGGTTAGATGTCAACCGATTTTCGTCTATTTGTTCCGTCTAAATGCCAACCGTTTTTCTTCGTTTTGTTTTGCTTGGATCCCAACCGATTCCCGTCTATATGTAGCTGCTAGATGCCAACCGATTTTCGTCTATTTGTTCCGTCAAAATGCCAACCGATTTTGGTAGATTAAAGAAGTCAAGATCCCAATCAATTGTGTCTATTTGATCAGTGTTAATGCTTACCGAATTTGGTAGATTTTTGAAGTCAAGATGCCTACCGATTTTCGTCTATTTGTTTCGTCTAAATGCCAACCGTTTTTCGTCGTTTTGTTTAGCTTGGATCCCAACCGATTCTCGTCTTTATGTAGCTGCTAGATGCCAAACGATTTTCGTCTATTTGTTCCGTCTAAATGCCAACCGATTTTTGTCTTTTTCTTCAGTCAGAATGCCAACCGTTTTTCGTCGTTTTTTAGCGGTAAGATGCCAACCGATTTTCGTCTATTTTTTCAGTGTGAATGCCAACCGTTTTTTGCCGTTATTAGCGGTAAGATGCCAACCGATTTTCGTCTATTTGTTCCGTTTAAATGCCAACCGATTTTCGTCGTTTTGTTCTGTCTGAATGCCAACCGATTTTCGTCGTCTTTTTAGGGGTAAGATGCCAACCGATTTTCGTCTATTTGTTTCGTCTAAATGCCAACCGATTTTCGTCTATTTGTTCAGTCTGAATGCCAACCGATTTTCGTCGTTTTTTAGCGGTAAGATGCCAACCGATTTTCGTCTATTTGTTTAGTGTGAATGCCAACCGATTTTTGTCGTTTTTTAGCGGTTAGATGCCAACCGATTTTCGTCTATTTGTTCCGTCTAAATGCCAACCGATTTTCGTCTATTTGTTCATTCTGAATGCCAACCGATTTTCGTCGTCTTTTTAGGGGTAAGATGCCAACCGATTTTCGTCTATTTGTTCCGTCTAAATGCCAACCGATTTTGGTAGATTAAAGAAGTCAAGATCCTAACCAATTGTGTCTGTTTGATCAGTGTTAATGCTAACCGAATTTGGTAGATTTTTGAAATCAAGATGCCAACCGATTTTCGTCTATTTGTTCAGTCTGAATGCCAACCGATTTTCGTCGTTTTTTAGCGGTAAGATGCCAACCGATTTTCGTCTATTAGTTCCGTCTAAATTCCAACCGATTTTCGTCGATTTGTGAAGTCTAAATGCCAACCGATTTTCGTCTATATGTAGCGGCTAGATGCCAACCGATTTTTGTCTATTTCTATAGTCTAAATGCCAACCGATTTTTGTCTATTTGTTCAGTCTAATTGCCAACCAATTTTGTCTATTTGTTCAGTCTAAATGCTAACCGATTTTCGTCGTTTTGTAGCGGTTAGATGCCAACCGATTTTTGTCAATATGTAGCGGCTAGATGCCAACCGATTTTTGTTTATTTGTTAAGTCTCAATGCCAACCGATTTATGTCTATTTGTAGGGGCTAGATGCCAACCGATGTTTGTCAATTTGTTTAGTCTAAATGCCAATCGATTTTTGTCTATTTGAAGGGGCTAGTTACCAACCGATGTTTGTCTATTTGTTCAGTCTAAATCCCAACCGATTTTCGTCTATTAGTAGGGGTTAGATGCCAACCGATTTTCGTCTATTTGTTCAGTCTAAATCCCAACCGATTTTCGTCGTTGTGTTAGCTATGAACCTAACCGAGTTTGGTTTTTTTGTTGAGCTTGCATCCCAACCGATTTTGGTCGATTTGTGAAGTCAGATGCCAACCGATTTTTGTCGTTTAGTGGAGTCTGAATGCCAACCGATTTTGGTAGTTTTGTTAAGCTTGGATCCCAACCGCAATAAATCTACCAAAATCAGTTGGGATGCAAACTCAAAAAAACAACCCAAATCGGTTGGGATCCAAGTTAAACACAACGACGAAAATCGGTTGGCATTGAGACTGAACAAAAAGACGAAAATCGGTTTGCATCTAACCCCTACAAAAAGACGAAAATCGGTTGGCATTTAGACTGAACAAATAGACGAAAATCGGTAGGCATCTAACCCCTACAAATTGACGAAAATCGGTTGGCATTTAGACGGAACAAATAGACGAAAATCGGTTGGCATCTAACCGCTAAAAAACGACAAAAATCGGTTGGCATTCTGACTGAACAAACAGACGAAAATCGTTTGGCATCTAGCATTCAGACAGAACAAAACGACGAAAATCGGTTGGCATTTAAACGGAACAAATTGACGAAAATCGGTTGGCATCTTACCGCTAAAAAACGACGAAAATCGGTTGGCATTCAGACCGAACAAATAGACGAAAATCGGTTGGCATCTAGCAACTACATATAGACGGGAATCATTTGGGATCCAAGCTAAACAAAACGAAGAAAAACGGTTGGCATTTAGACGGAACAAATAGACGAAAATCGGTTGGCATCTAACCGCTAAAAAACGACAAAAATCGGTTGGCATTCTGACTGAACAAACAGACGAAAATCGGTTGGCATCTAGCAGCTACAAAGCGATGAAAATCGGTTGGCATTTAGACGGAGCAAATAGACGAAAATCGGTTGGCATCTTACCCCTAAAAAGACGACGAAAATCGGTTGGCATTCAGACAGAACAAAACGACGAAAATCGGTTGGCATTTAAACGGAACAAATAGACGAAAATCGGTTGGCATCTAACCGCTAAAAACGACAAAAATCGGTTGGCATTCACACTGAGTAAATAGACGAAAATCGGTTGGCATCTTACCGCTAAAAAACGACGAAAAACGGTTGGCATTCAGACTGAAGAAATAGACACAACTTGGTTGGCATTTAGACGGAACAAATAGACGAAAATCGGTTGGCATCTTACTGCTAAAAAACGACGAAAATCGGTTGGCATTCAGACCGAACAAATAGACGAAAATCGGTTGGCATCTAGCAACTACATATAGACGGGAATCGGTTTGGATCCAAGCTAAACAAAACGAAGAAAAACGGTTGGCATTTAGACGGAACAAATAGACGAAAATCGGTTGGCATCTTACCGCTAAAAAACGACAAAAACCGGTTGGCATTCATACTGAACAAATAGACGAAAATCGGTTGGCATCTTACCGCTAAAAAACGACGAAAATCGGTTGGCATTCAGACTGAACAAATAGACGAAAATCGGTTGGCATCTTGACTTCAAAAATCTACCAAATTCGGTAAGCATTAACACTGATCTAATAGACACAGTTGGTTAGGATCTTGACTTCTTTAATCTACCAAAATCGGTTGGCATTTAGACCGAACAAATAGTCGAAAAACGGTTGGCATTCAGACTGAACAAATAGACGAAAATCGGTTGGCATTTAGACGGAACAAATAGACGAAAATCGGTTGGCATCTTACCGCTAAAAAACGACGAAAATCGGTTGGCATTCAGACTGAACAAATAGACGAAAATCGGTTGGCATCTTGACTTCAAAAATCTACCAAATTCGGTAAGCATTAACACTGATCAAATAGACACAATTGTTTAGGATCTTGACTTCTTTAATCAACCAAAATCGGTTGGCATTTAGACCGAACAAATAGACGAAAAACGGTTGGCATTCAGACTGAACAAATAGACGAAAATCGGTTGGCATTTAGACGGAACAAATAGACGAAAATCGGTTGGCATCTTACCGCTAAAAAACGACGAAAATCGGTTGGCATTCAGACTGAACAAATAGACGAAAATCGGTTGGCATCTTGACTTCAAAAATCTACCAAATTCGGTAAGCATTAACACTGATCAAATAGACACAATTGGTAAGGATCTTGACTTCTTTAATCTACCAAAATCGGTTGGCATTTAGACCGAACAAATAGACGAAAAACGGTTGGCATTTAGACGGAACTAATAGACGAAAATCGGTTGGTATCTTACCCCTAAAAAACGACGAAAATCAGTTGTCTTTCAGAATGACCAAATAGACGAAACTCGGTTGGCATCTAGCAGCTACATATAGACTAGAATCGGTTGGGATCCAAGCTTAACAAAACGACGAAAATAGGTTGACATTTAGACTAAACAATTAGACGAAAATCGGCTGGCATCTAGCCGCTATAAATAGAAGAAATTTGGTTGGCATCTAACCGCTACAAATAGACAAAATTCGTTGGCATTTAGACTGATCAAATATTGGCATCTAGCCGCTCCAAATCGATCAAACCGGTTTGGATCCAAGCCAAACAAAACTACCAAAATCGGTTGGCATTCTGACTCCACAAAACGACAAAAATCGGTTGCTATCTGAGTTCACAAATCGACCAAAATCGGTTGGGATGCAATTTCAACAAAAAACAAACTCGGTTGGGTTCCCAGCTAAACAAAACGACGAAAATTGGTCGGGATATACTGAACAAATAAACGAAAATCGGTTGTCATCTAAACGCTACAAAGAGACGATAATCGGTTGGATCCAAAGTTTTTATCCAGTTTTTATCTAGACACTAGAAAGCAACGAAAATCGGTTGGCATCTATACTATAAATATACTATCTTCAAATCGGTTGGCATTAACAATCTAGAATGGACCATAATCAGTTGTGACTCAAACTGATTAAAATCGTCAAACACCACTTGGCATGCAAATTTTACAAATGGACGAAAATCGGTTGGCATCCACACTCCACAAATAGTCATAAAAATGGCTGGAATCAGGACTCTACAAATCGACCAAAATCGGTTGGTATCTAACTTCTACAAATCGTCAAAAGTCAGTTGGCATCCATCTCTAAAAATAGAAAAATATTAGTTACGTATAGGTAAGACTATAGTCTCTTGTTCATTATAGCTCCCCCCAGCTAGAAATCCTTTATTTGCTAATGTTTCTCTCCCAACTAATGGTACTGATAAATATACTTAAACCGCTTTTCATCGTAGTTAACTCCATTATGTTATTAGTGTCGACTTGTTAACAGAGCTTATGACATTGTATGCGTGAATGTGTATACATTTATATGTTCCTGTAATAATATATTCTTAAATATGATTTTCGACAATCTTATCAAGAACAGTAACTTTTATTTCCAGTTTCTTTCAATAATTACCGCAAATTATTTTCTTTGAAACCGGGGTATAAACATTTCTAACTAGGTAGGCGTGGTTTTTATGTCAAATAGTTCCTACACTTTTTGTCTACATGTGTTGATTTTGAGCATTTGGTATTTAGAAAACAGTTATATTTTATAAACAATACGTTAACATTTACATTAAAGTCAATTCTAAGATAGAATAAGCAAATTTAATTTTAATTATATTCATTTGTGTATTACTACTGTAATAGTCCGCATATTGCAATAGGATCCGTAGTGTATACTTACAGTTTAACCAGAGTTGTCGTTCGTGATAGATTTCGCGGGTTTAGACATTCTGTCACGAGAATCAGGAGAGTAAACATCAAAACTGGTTCACTTCTTTAGTCTACCTTGTAGTATGTTAGAATTGTGCAACTGTAGTTTAGTTTTGTTATGTAAGTATTCTCAAGTTCGGTTAGCTATCGGTTTGTCTTTGTATTGGTATTTTCTATCTGTATTTTGTATTGAAAGTCGAGCTGTCAAATTATTCGTCCCCTATTCACTTCGTTCTGAATTCCAACTTAACATATTTCACTTTGTTCCAACAGTTTATAACAACACAGTATGATGGACTTGTGAGAGAAAGAAGAGTTATTTAGATGTTTTAGCCATTGGAGCTCATCCATATGTAAGTAAATATTTGTTTATTTGATTGAACATTGTTGTGAAACTTATCATATAGTTAACAGTATTGTGTCTGGCATTTTCATATTTATTTATTGAAATAGATTCATATAAGTAGATATTTCATTGTTTAGATATATTTTATTGTAATGAACGGCTAAGTAAATTTGAGTATGATATAGATATAGAGTGAGAGATTGAGTGAGAGTTTAGTATGAAAGTTATGTAGTGAGCTCAGTATGTGAGTAGCTTTATAATTATATTTCTTGTATATTCACAGGACGATGTGTTTTATTGAGATTTGGATATACAGATGCTTCATGATATTATAGAAATTATTTGGAAAGATTGATACATTAAAAGTAGATGAAAGCAGATTATATTGTTTTTATACTTGGGTAATTTTACCTTACCCCCCCTGATGTAACACTACTACCATCAAAAATCGGTTGGCATGAAATCGACGAAAATCGGTTGAGAAACATTGAATCCCTGGACCTAATGTCCATTGCTGATGACAGTTTATTGTGGATATTGAAAAAAGGTAGTGGTCAAAGCTACATACAGTATCTATCAATTTATTTATTTATTTATTGGAGTTAACGCTGAGTCAACACAATTTAGGTCATTTAAGGCATACAGGGCAGCTAACCTAGTTTTCCTGGACCATTGTCTATAACCAGTACTCACATACCCTTCCACAAGGCCGGAAACTTCACTATATTATCTAATCAACGGAGGAAAATCGACATTAATGTCAAATTTTTCATGGAAGGGTATAACCTCCGCAGGTGGGATTCAAACCCCCACCCCCTCTGGCACGAGTATCCAAATCCCAACCCGCTACCAACTGCTCATCGAACCGGGTTCAGTATCTATCAATTAAGGGTAGCAAACTATCAATGATTAAGAGGCAAAATCATTAATCATTTTACCATAGAGGTGTAGTCAATTTAGTGATAGACTATGAAAAAACCTAACACAAAAAAGCATTATATATATGATTTATAATTTAACACTCTGACATATCATCCCTAAGGCTAAATCTCTGGATTTAGCTGTTAACCAATAATTAAATGCAAACTTTCGTCAGTGACTGACAACAGCCCTACATAATTAAAAATCAATGTCAAGAGGGAGAATGGCCGTTGAATTAATTTCTTGACCAAACTCCACGAAAGTATGCCCAACCAGGAATCAAACCTACAACCCAACGATCAGTAGACTTGCTTGCTACCAACTGAACTAGCTGGGCGGCTTCATTAGCATTTTGCATGTTAATATAAATAAGACATGAAGAAATTATGCATAGAAATTAGCACTTTGATAAATGGATCACAATACATTGTATATAAATAGGAATAAATAAAACTTTGATTAGAATAATTGAAAAAGTTAACCAATTTCTCTCTCACTCACTGGAGAAACTCTCTCATTTGAAATCTCATCAAATGCCTTTCAAATCAAAGTTGATGGATATATCACCATTGAATGGTTGTTACATGAAAATTTGGACAAGATGATATTCATTCAACATTGTCAAAAATCATTGTCCAAACAAGAAGACTATATCAACTAACAAAGCAAGAATAACAGTAACTTCTCTAAAATTCTTGATATTTTTACATCAATATAAAGTAAATAATGCCCAATTATACCATTAGAAATTCTCATATTTATTATAGCAAGGGATTATTATGGTTAGTGGTTACAGTCTGTGGTGGTGAATACCAAATCTAATATTGGTATATGTATTTGTGATACATGAATGAAATAAACATATTCTTATAATATTACATTATAGGTTGTGATGAATACTTAGCTATTTTAGAATGGAAACAACTTCAAATTGACAATGTTTTCATATGGAATGAAATATAGGCACTTTTTTGTATGTACATTGAACTTTAAAACAACTTGTGCTGTTTTGATGCCAAAATACTTGCCTATATTTTGAGGGTTGCCCGCAAGACTATGGTAACTTGCTCTTTTACTCAATGCACTTACTACAGTTTTGCCGGCAGCCCTAGATTTATTCCACAACAAAACATTGACAATTGTATATTGTTTCTTTAGGAGTACACTCAAATAATAACAACATGGTATATTATAACAAAGACAGAATATTGCATTAACTGATATGAACCCAAGAAAAAATGACAATTTTTAAGTCTAAACAATGAAAAATATAAAAAATTGCTAAGTCAGATGATACAAGCATACAAGCAATAGAATAAAATATTAAATACATCATACAGTGCCCTCCAAAAGTTCATAAACAGTCCCAGCTGATTTAAATACTCAATATTTGTATGATAATTCCCATACATAAATAAAAATATCTATTTCTATGTATAGATAGTTCAGAAGTACCATGATATAAAATGTGTGTATGTACTGGCATTATCAAACATAATTTGATATCAAGTATTTAAATCAACAGGGTTAATGTAAGTGCCATGCACAGTTGAATAAAAACTTACCAATAAAACAAAAGTTTTTACTATTTTTAAAGTTAACAAAGAATGAATCATATGTTTATAAACTAATTAATGATAATTTAAGAATTTGCTCAGGTGATTTTTTTTTGCACAGGTAAGATGAATCAGTTTTTTTACCTCAAGAACTTAAGGAGGGCACAGTATGTTAAACAATGAGTATAAACTATAATATCATCTATAACAAGGTTAAAATATATCATTTATAGTCAGTGATAGATAAATACAAGTGCTCTTAACGACTCAGACTCACTCGGACTCATCTTTCTACTATAAGGTATTAGCTCAATACAGTCAAATTCAACTCAATAAGCATTGCCATATATAAGTTCATAGTGTATTATTTATTTAAAGGATTAAATAATCTTGTATAAAAGGTTTAACTTAAAAACTCATTAAAATATTTTATAATAGGGTATCTACCAGTAAAACACTTTGTACCTTTAACCATGAGATTCAGCAATGATTTTTAGATGTTTTTTACACTCCTGTGTACCGGTAATCATGATGCAAATTGGGCAAGACTTGAACAGTTATTGTGATGCAAAGTAATGCAGTGTGATGCAACATGCAAAATATTGAAGCTTTAGGCCTTATGGTTTTAGACAAAAAAGATTTTTGAAAATGTTGAGACTGAAGCAAATACTCATGGCGAATAGACAAGGATCTATCACAATAGGGATGCGTTTTTTCGTAAACAGTTTATCCAAGTTGACTGGTAAAGAGTTGGTGTATAACAGCATGAGAGGTTGTATTATAATTTTTCGCAGGGAAATATAACTTAAATTATAAAATGAAGGGTTTAAACCCGGAAATGTTTATTGTCAACAAAATTTTTATCCTCAAATAATAGAACTATTTAACGTCCTTTGGCTTAGTGAACACCCACAAGAAATCAATACGCCACATCAAAAGGTTAGGGTTTAGCTCTACGAAGTACGCTTCTATATTAATCACCTTTTGAGAATTATTGTTCCCTTTTTACTGAAATCGATTAAAAAGACCGTTAAAAAGCTTTAAAATCTTACGATCAGATGTTGTTTTGTTCAGTAAGAACTTACTTTATTCATGTACGAATACATTTACGAATTTTACCAAAATATTAGATTTTATACAGGCTTAAAATTTTTAATGCCGTCGTAGGCCTATCTTATGCAATTTTCGTCCACGTTTGTAAAGATATTTTGTCCACAAAAATAACTTTATACGTTTTTTTTTACTCTATAGATTTAACCTTATATGGCTCGTTTTTTGGAATTCTGTAAAAAATTGTAGGCCCTAAAGTAGGCCTATTTCTTACACTTCGTCATTAAGGGTTCTAATTCCTGATTTTCATGTACAGACTTCTTTTTTTGGTACCTGTCTTCCATACATATCATTTAAGGTCCATAAAGACATTAAACTCAAAAGACCTACAGTTTTTTGTCAACTGGAAACACTTAATGCATGAACACAAACTCTTTGCAGATTTAATCTTAGAGTGTTACGGCCGTAACTAAGTTGTGAGAACTTGTGGCCAGACCCCATTGCCATTTTTGTACAATGTATCTGTCATTGTTGTATATTATATATATGTTTACTATTTGACAATAAAATATGTTTAAAGTAACCTTAGAGTGTACGTTTTTTGCAATTTCAGTTGGAATTTATAAATAGTTTTTTATACATATTCATAAGGTTTCTAAGCTCATTATTTTAGAACCCATGTCCCAAACACATAATTTAAGGCCCAGAAAGACATTAAACTCAAGGATCTAAAGTTTTTTGTCCACTGAAATGACATGAACACAAACTCTTTACAGATTTAACCTAAGAGTGTTCGTTTTTGCAATTTCAGTTGAAATTTATAAAGAGTTTGTTTTTTTAATCTTTATGAGATTTCTAAGTAAAATTCGTAAGGTACCCGTGAAGCCCAGTGAAAAACACTTTAAACATGAACACAAACTCTTTGTTAATTTTAACTTTAAGCAGTCGTCTTTTGCAAATTCAGTTGAAATTCGTAAATAGTTTTTTTATACATTTGAATTAGGTTTCTAAGTAGAATTTGTTAGTACCCGTGTCCCAAACACATAATTCAAGGCACAGAAAGGCTAATCTCAAGGATCTAAAGTTTTTGTCCACTGAAAAGACATGAACAAAAACTCTTTACATTTCTATTCTTAAATCGGTACTTTTTTACCATTCCAGTGTAAATTTACAAAGAGTTTTTTTAAACATCTTCATGATGTTCCTAAGTACAATGTTTTAATTAGTCGTGTCCCAAACACATCATTTTAGGTCATGTAAGACATTTAAGTCAAAAGATTAATAGTTAATAGCCCACTGAAAAACTCTTTATACATGAATAAGAACTCTATGTAGATTTTACCTTTAAGCGGTATTTTTTTGCATTTTAAGTTGAAATTCGCAAAGAGTTTTTTAATACATCCTCATAGGTTTCTAAGCACAATTTTTTGTACCTATGTCCCAAATACATAATTTAGGGCCATGAAAGACATTAAACTCAAGGGTCTAAAGTTTTTGTCCACTTAAAAGATAGAACAAAAACTCTTTACATTTTAAACCTTAAATCGGTACTTTTTTACCATTCCAGTGTAAATTTACAAAGAGTTTTTTTAAACATCTTCATGATGTTCCTAAGTACAATGTTTTAAGTAGTCGTGTCCAAAACACATCATTTTAGGTCCTGAAAGACATTAAACTCGAAAGAATTAAAGTTTTTTGCCCACTGAAAAACACTTTTAAATAAAATACATTAATAAAAACTCTTTGTAGATTTTACCTTACAGCGGTCGTTTTTTGAAATTTCCGTTGAAATTTGTAAAGAGATTTTTATACATCTTCATTTGTTCTGATTTTTATGTAAAAACCTCTTTTTTGAGTGCCCATGTCTAAAACATATAATTTAAGGCCCGCAAGGACGAAGTTTTTGTCCACTGAAATAACTATATAAACATGAACAAAAACTCTTTGTAGATTTAACCTTAAAGCGGTTGTTTTTTGCAATTTCAGTTGAAATTGGTAAAGAGTTTTTTATACATCTTCATTAGGTTTCAAAGTTCAGATTTTTATGAACAAACCATTTTTAGTGCCCGTGTTCCATACATTTAACTAAAAAAATGTCCACTAAAAACTTTATACACAAACAAGAACTCTTTAAGATTTAACCTTGAAAGGGGTTGCAATTTTTGTTGAATTTTGAATTGGATTTATGCACACATCTAGTTTGGTTTCTTATTATATATAGATATTCATCTAGAAAGTTTTTCTTTTAGTACCTGGGTTTCATAATTATTTCATTTTATGCCATTCAAAAACTCTTTACCGATTTAACTAGAAATATTGCAGATTTGCAATTTTCCGTTCAAGTTTGTAAAGAGTTTTTGCATAAGCATTATTCAAGCTCATTATTGTAATATTTATCGTTTTTTGGAACCTGAGTCCCATAATTATTCTATTTTTTGCCAAACGAAAACTCTTTACCAATTTTACTAAAATATTACAGATTTGCAATTTTCCGTTCAAGTTCGTAAAGAGTTTCTGTGTACACTGCATTCGAGGTCTTTATTCTGATTTTTATACTTACAACTTTATTCAATACCTGTGTACCATTCATATCAATTTTTTTCGACCCAGAAAGACTAAAAACTCCAACGATTGAAAACATTTTGTTAGATATTAATTTTTTAAGCAGTCCTTTCAAACACAATGTCTGTACGATTTTGTATCGAGCTTTTCCATGCGTTTCAACTTTGCTTACGAAACAAAACAGATTTTGATTTAGTTGTTGGGTCCTCTGAGTCCCTTGATATTAGTAGACCACATAAATAGGGGCCCGCCGCGGCTTTAACTGAATGACCACCCGAATACACGTTTTATCATTTTGCTACGTCTGTCTATATCACGTAGAGTTCATGTATGTTTGAAAAAAAGTAGACAGATTGTAGGCGGAGCTTAATGCCGGACTACTTGCATTTTGAAAACTCTTTACCAGTCGACTCGGACAAACTGTTTACGAAAAAACGCATCCCATCACAATAACCTATAATGAGCAAAATAAGGCGAATCCTAAAACACTGACCGCTTAACTGACGAGTTAAATATAGTGCGCTTAACTGACGAGTTAAATATAGTGCAATTATGTTCTTAACTGACCAGTTAAATAAAGAAGGGATTAAAAATGACTGTATTGCTTGAGTGTTTTGTTGATATTGTTGGTGTTTTTTGTTGGAATTTTATGATGATGATGTGATATATTATCTAATTCAATAATGTCCTTATAAGAAATTATAATTAGATTTTTTTCATGAAATTGAAAAAAAGATCATTGAAGTAGAAAAATGCGATATAGCAATGTGACATATGATACTTTTTCACAAACTAATTAATTTCAGTGTATTTAACAGTAAGGCAAGACGTATTTTCCGAATAAAATTATTTAAATATGATATTTAAATGAGTAATTAATAATCAAATGAGTGTAAAATGCTTAACTGACCAAATGAATAAAGAAGGTTTACTGATAAAATGAGTAAGTGAGTATATTTTAATATTTTAATAACGAGCGTTTCATGAGCAAACTAATGTCGAATGCTTTATTGACCATTTAGTCATTGGTTAAATTAAGAAATAAGATGTGTTTCTTTCATGCTTCACGGTGAAATGATGTGTTATTCGATGAAAATAAACGATGAAAATATCGGTTTATATTTTCACTACGGTGAAAATATAAAAAAATGACGGACTACTTTTTTCAAGCGAGACAGACAAGCTGCAGCTATTTCCAACATCATGTAAGCGAGTTCAATGGTGACAAAAAATGCATGAGCTGATGCTAAACAAGGAGATGATATCAACAAATCCATCTAATCCTGTTGCTAACTGATTTTTAAAACAAAAGTCTACAAGTTTAGTCGACACAGCTTCAGTCCAAATAACACGGCAATCACGCGACTCGTATGATATGACGGAGATTTTTCTACATAATTGGGATCAAATGCGAGAGTTTCGTACTTTAAATGAATGGTTAAATAATACATACAAAAGTCTTATGCAGGTTTTCACAAGAAATTTCATTACAAATCTTTGAATAACTTACGTCCCCATTCAAATCCAGCGAGGAAAAACTTAAGTCTGAACGTTGACTGTATCAAAGCTGCATCATGTGCATTGGATTCCATTCTGTGATTAATTTGATGAATTGCCAGTCATTATACGGTAAATACAAAGGTTGACTAGTATAAATCCAAGCCAATCTGTGCATAAATTAGATATAATGTAGGGCCTACTGGCTTCAAAAATCATCGACGTTCTTGAGTCTTCGCCATTTTGGCAAATCAATGACACATCCCTTCAGCGCGCTATGTGTTTCCTTGCATTATCCTTATACCCATATATTCATTTACAAATCAATGTAAGAAACATGTACTTTCCAGTCGCCTGATAATATCGTTTAAATCCTTCCGTTTAATCGCGAAATATGACATCACAATAAGAAAATTCTGTGTTGATTTAAAATTCGCGTAATCCAACTCCGACGTAAACACATTTACCTTGACATTGACTGTTTTATCAGCAGTACACGTTTTGTCTCCTTCCGCGTTAGGAAACTTGTTACACGATTGTCGAGTTTAAATTTGTTTTCCCACATACTTCTTTACCGTAACAAACATAGATTAATAAGATTTGGATGGATACTGTCTTTAGAAATTAACAATTCTGTTGCAATTAATCGTGAAACACTGGGACTACTTATTTTTGCTCTATCACATTTATAACGTGTTATACGGTCAGTCCGTCCATTAACTGGCACAGGTAGAATCTATACTATTGCATCATTTCCAGGTGATACGCATGAAAGAAACAGAAAATTCGCCGATTTTGGTGTAAGATCGATTTATATTTCACCTTGTGAGCTCAGAAAATGACATTTTCACTCGTGGCTACGCCACTCGTGAAAATATGTTTTCTAAGCTCACTCAGTGAAATATAAATCGATCTTACACCAAAATCTGCGAATATCCTCTATTTAGCAAATTAAATGGCCAAATAGCTGTAAAACGCTTAACTGACGAAAAGAATATTGAACGAATTACTGACCAATGATTTCACGGATGAATAAACACTCTTTGTTTAACTGGTCAGTGTTTTAGGATGTCAATTCTTAACTGACCGGTTAAATATAGAGTGGTTATTCGACCATGAAAATATAACTGACCAAATTGAAAAAAATATATATTGAAATATTTGATTTCTTCTGTTTATTGCAATGGTAGATAAATAATTAAAGGATATGAAGTTATACTTTTTTAACTAACCAAACTGTTGAAAGCTTAAATGAACGAATATAGAATGCTTAACTGGCCCAATGAATATAGAATGCTTAACTGACCAAATGAATATAGAAGGCTTAACTGACCAAATGAATATAGAATGCTTACTGACCAAATGCATATAGAATCTTTAACTGACCAAATGAATATAGAATGCTTAACTGACCAAATGAATATAGAAGGCTTAACTGACCAAATGAATATAGAATGCTTACTGACCAAATGCATATAGAATCTTTAACTGATTAAATGAATATAGAATGCTTAACTGACCAAATGTATATATAATCTTTAACTGAGCAAATGAATATAGAATGCTTAACTGACCAAATGAATATAGAATGCATAACTGACCAAATGAATATAGAATGCTTAACTGACCAAATGAAAATTGAAGGCTTAACTGTCCAAATGTCTATAGGAAGCTTAACTGACCATATGAGTATATAAAGCTTAACTGACCAAATGAAAATTGAATGCTTAACTGACCAAATGAAAATATAAAGCTTTACTGACCAAATGAATATAGAATGCTTAACTGACCAAATGACAATAGAACACTTAACTGACCAAATGAAAATTGAAGGCTTTACTGTCCAAATGTCTATAGGAAGCTTAACTGACCATATGAGTATATAAAGCTTAACTGACCAAATGAAAATTGAATGCTTAACTGACCAAATGAAAATATAAAGCTTCACTGACCAAATGAATATAGAAGGCTTAACTGACCAAATGTATATAAAAAGCTTTACTGACCAATTGAAATTAGAATGCATGTACTTAACTGACTAGATGAATATAAAAGTTTGCTGGCCAAATTAGTTTAGATTGCTTAGCTGACAAAATTTATGATATCACGGATCGATTATTACTCTATGTTCAACTGGTCAGTTAAGTATCATTTTACTTAACTGACCAATTGAAATATATAGTGGTTTTCAACCGTGAAAATAAGATTGACCAAAAGGAAACAAACATCATAATATTGAAAGTTTTGAAATTGAAATTATTTATAAAAAACGTTAAAGAAAGCCTTTTTTAATCGGCCGAATAAATTATATGTAACGCTTAACTGACTTAATGAATAAAGAACGATTTACTGACTAATTAAATATTTAATGCTTAACTGGCCAAATGATGGTAGATCGCTTATCTGACCAAATGAATATAGAAGATTTAATCAACTGACCAAATAAATGTAGTAGTCGATCAACATTCCTTTTGTTGTACAGTATCATCATTGCCAGTGTATCGGAGATAATTCATTTAATAATTCTGTCGCTAATCTTGTTAATGTAATCAAGTTTTGACGAGTGTCAAACACTTAGTAATCAGTTACGCACTATTGACCATTGTCACTTGCCAACTGTCTAATCATACATTCACACAAAGTTTTTGTCAGTTTGTATCTTTAACATAACAAACAAACATGTTGACAAAATCTTGATAGTTAAATTTACATTTACAGTGTATTCAATATAGAAAAATATAAGAGCAATATTTTTGGGTCAGTAAAAGGGCATCATGTGTCATATTCAATAATTGAGACCTTACTTCTGACTGATATGATAAATACGCTCTTGTTACAATTAAACGACCAATCTTGAATGTAACTTTCGCACCTTATCTTTTATGACACGCGTCTTAATCGGTCAATTAAAAGCGTGTGTGAGATAATCCAATTATCACATTAACACTTGGTTTTGATAGTACAGTGATTAAATAATCTAAATGTTTTTTTGGTTTGTAGCCATAAGTAATCGTCTGTATTCGCCGCGCAAAAGTATTATTGGAGTAGGCGGTGCGCTTTATTTTATTTTATGAAGAAAGGAAATATGATTATTTTCCGGCATGTCAAGCTTTTTCCAAAGATTTCGCTGCCATACATGAGAATCGGTAAAAACGACTATGTCATAAATATTTAGATAACACAACATGAGTCGCTGTACCCTCTAATTTAAACTGGTCAGTTAAGACATCACGATCCTAAAACACTGACCAGTTGAATGAAGAGTGTGCATCGACCCGTAACGTAAATCTTCTGTATTTGAATATAGAAGGCTTAATTGACGGGACGGTCTATTTTACTGACGCAAACACTGACACCATACACAAAGAAGGAAATTACTGACGGATTTACTGACACCAAAGATAAAGAAGGGTTATCAGACCATGACTGATTATAATCCTATTATATATTGTATACAGGCGTTAGTATGATAATAGATTTAGTAAACATATATATTACTACAATTAGCACCTAAGTATTCTGAAAAACTGTACATAAAATGAAAGAATACATTTATTATATTTCATGATTTAAGAAATTAAATAAGATATGTATTAAATTAATAATTAGATAAAACGAATATTAGTTAAAATATGGTAAATAAATGTTTAAGGAGTACAAATGAATACAATAAGTGCATTTTGAAAATAAATATTAGAAAAATAATTATACTACATGATACTTTGCTTAATATGATATTTAAGTTATCTGTGTCTTTAATATGAGTTAAATACTTAATTTCGTAAACGCATTTACAGTAAGTAGTTCGGAATAAGCTGAAATTAAGAAACTAGTTGGCATGATACATAGCGTAATTGATATTTTACTTGCAAATTATATCTAAGAACGAAAAATCGCTTATACGAAAGTTTATTTTTTCTATTATTTGTTATAAACAGCGAAAATCACTGACAAATCTACTGACGCCTTAAACAAAGAGCGATCATCGACCGTGATTGATTAATCAGGATGTATTTCTATATAAAATATGTTAGAAATTACTGACGACAAACACAGAGAGCGATCATCGACCGTGACTGATTAATTATAAAATATTCTATATAGAATATATAAGAAAGTACTGACGCCATATGGAAAGAGCGATCATCGACCGGGACTGATTTATTATAAAATATTCCATATAGAATATATAAGAAAGTACTGACGACAAACGCAGAGAGCATTCATCGACCGTGACTGATTAATTAGAATATATTTCTATATAATATAAAATATGTAAGAAATTACTGACGACATACGCAGAGAGCGGTCATCGACCATGACAAATAATTTATACGCAATATTAGAATATATTTCTATATAAAATATGTAAGAAATTACTGTAATCATACGCAAAGAGCGATCATCGACCATGACTGATTAATTAGGATATATTTCTATATAAGATATGTTAGAAATTACTGACGACATACGCAAAGAGCGATCATCGACCGTGACTAATTAATTATAAAATATTCCATATAGAATATTTAAGAAAGTACTGACGACATATGCAAAGCGCGATCATAGACCGTGACTGATTAATTAGGATATATTTCTATATAAAATATGTTAGAAATTACTGACGACATACACAAAGAGCGATCATCGACCGTGACTAATTTATTATAAAATATATATAAGTTGTCGATATATCCTAATTAATCAGTCACGGTCGATGAACGCTCTTTGCGTATGTCGTCAGTACTTTCTTATATATTCTATACTCAAATACAAAAAATCTTGATAGTAACATTGTTAGTAGGGATATAAATTTTCTCACACTAAATGTATGCGGCTTAAAATCCAAGACTATATGTCCGGAATTTTTACAATTTTTAGACCAATTTAGTATTATTGGCTTACAAGAAACCAAACTTGATGATATAGACTCGCTAATATTGGACAATTTTGAATTACACTGTAACAATAGGAGATCAGTTGCGGTAAATGCGCGAAAGTCGGGCGGGATAGGACTTTTAATAAATAAATCTATATCGAAATATGTAACAATTTTGAATTCGGACAGTAAGCTTGCTATTTGGTTTGCGCTATCAAAGCAAATTACGAAAACTGAAAGCGACGTGTTATGTGCAGTACTATATATACCGCCAGAAAATTCTAATTACGCTATAGAAGACCCATTTGCTGATATTCAAACGTTCCTTAATTCAATCTCGGACAAATTTTCACATCTGTGCATTTTTGGCGACTTAAATAGTAGAACGGGTTGTTTACTAGACTTTATACATGCTGATAAAGATTTCCTTAGCAACCAAAATATGACAGATATTTACGACGAATATGAACGTGAAATGTCTATGTTCGAAGATGCTCCAAATATTTCATTAAATCGAAACAATAACGATAAATCAACAAATAACTATGGACATAGATTAATCGATTTTTAAAAAATGAATAACTTGTATATACTGAACGGACGTGTCAAGGGAGATAAATGCGGAAACACTACGTGTAAGGGCGTAAGTAATATAGATTACTTTATTTGTTCCTCGAATCTATTTAAACACATAGAATCATTAAATGTCTATGAATTCAACGATTTATTATCTGATGTACATAATCCTGTTACACTTAAATTCAATTTTGTGAATCTAGTAATAGAGTATGAAAATCAAAAGCGAGTACCTAAAGTAAAATTATGGGATAAAACTAAAACCAATGATTTTGTCAATAATATTGACCATGAGGTTATTGAAACTATTTATAAGTCATTAAGTTTACTTGAACAAAATGGCCATTTCAATCAAGAAACAGCTAATGCTAGTGTCAACATGATATCAGAATTATTTTTAAATGCGTCAAAACAGACATTTGGAACTTATCATAACAATAATATCAATGAAAACTGTAATATTAATATAAAAGAAAACAAATTGCCCAAGTGGTTTGGAAGTCAATGCACGAAAGCTAGACGTAATTTTCACAGAGCAAGATATTTGTACAAAATCAGGAAAACTGATATAAATAAGGAACATTTAAAGCAAACAAGTAAGATCTACAATTATTATTATTATTATATACCGTATTTGTATAGCGCTCTTTTCATATTGAATATATGTTCAAAAGCGCTTCACAATCATATGCATAATTAGGTTAAACGAGCTAAAATAAAAACGAAAATGATAAAGATATAAAAACATAAACTGAAAAATAATAATAAACTAAAATTTGTGATCAATAAAGTGCTCATAGTAGTTTAAAAACAACAACAACAACAAAACAAGTGAATTTTCAATTTTAGAAATAGTGAAAGAGAGGTAATGGATTGTTGGTAGAACGGCAGCTACGCAGTCGATGAGGAATCAGGCCAAATGCCCCGAAAATCCATGATTGCAAGGTGCAAAGTTGGATTCTTCTCCAAGGCTCCCACCCAAACATCCATCAGCATCAGCGCCGCACGTCTCCCAACCATACATTGTATAGTGATAAAGTAAAAGTGATAATAGTTATGATTAGAGTATGAGAAAAGGCAGCCACCAACCAATCCAGCCAGATGCCTTGAAAAATCCATGATTGCAAGGTGCAAAGTCGGATTCCAATCCAAGGATCCCTCCGGAACATCCATCAGCGTCAGCGCCTAAATTGGTTAGATAAGGTTTAATCTTCAATGTAATGAGTATATAATCGGTGGAAAGGCAACCCCTAGCCAATGGGGAATCTGGCCAGATGCCCTAGAAAATCCATAATTGCAAGGTGCAAAGTCGGATTCCAATCCACGGATCCTGCCAGAACATCCATCAGCATCAGTGCCGCACGTCCCCCGACCATGCATTTTATAGTGATAAAGTAAAAGTGATAATAGTTAAGATTAGAGTATGAGAGAAGGCAGCCACCGACCAATAGGGAATCCAGCCAGATGCCTTGAAAAATCCATGATTGCAAGGTGCAAAGTCGGATTCCAATCCAAGGATCCCTCCGGAACATCCATCAGCGTCAGCGCCTAAATTGGATTAATAAGGTATTAATCCTAAAGGTAATGAGTATATAATCAGTGGAAAGGCAACCCCTAGCCAATGGGGAATCTGGCCAGATGCCCTAGAAAATCCATAATTGCAAGGTGCAAAGTCGGATTCTAATCCAAGGATCCTGCCAGAACATCCATCAGTGTCAGCGCCTAAATTGGATTAATAAGGTATTAATCCTAAAGGTAATGAGTATATAATCAGTGGAAAGGCAACCCCCAGCCAATGGGGGAAACTGGCTTGTTGCCCTGTAAAATCCATAATTGCAAGGTGCAAAGTTTGATTCGAATCCAAGGATCCCACCAGAACATCCATCATTTGGTCGCATATTATTTTGTAATACACCTAGTGCATAATTATTACAATGTATTATCATTTCTTTTTTAAACTATGGTGTTATATGTTTGTAATTTGGGTATATTTTAAGATCATTCAGCGAGATAGTTTCTATTGATTAAAAGAAATTTCACTGTAGTATTATTAGACGTACAAACGAACATTAAATAAGTACAACAATAAAAGTAAATCGAAGACAATTAAACAATTAAGAAACTTAAAACATAGCGACCCGAGTAAATATTGGAAAATATTACGCGGAAATAACTCAAAACAATGTGACGCAAATTTAGATGACATTTACACATTTTTTAGAGACGTTAATGATACCTGTATTGAAACAGATACGGATACAATGCCTATCCATACTGATTCTTCTAATGAACATATTAACAGCAATATAACTGAAAGGGAAATTGAATCAGCAGTAAAATCATTAAATAATAACAAAGCCTGTGGCTATGATAATATTGTCAACGAACATATAAAAAGTACATACTGTCTAATGAAACATGTATATGTAAAATTGTTCAACTTAGTATTTGATACCGGTATCATACCAGAATCATGGACAATAGGAATCATTAACCCAATATACAAAAATAAGGGCGATCCGGCACAACCAGAGAATTATAGGCCTATTACCTTACTAAGTTGCCTTGGGAAACTGTTTACATGTATAATTAACAAACGATTAACAAATTATATAGAATCCAATGATTTAATTAAAAACACTCAGGCGGGTTTCAGGAAGGGATATTCAACTACAGACAATATGTTTATTTTACAGCATCTGATCCAATATTTAAATAATGGTAGGAAAAAACTTTATTGTGCTTTCATAGATCTTAAACAAGCGTTTGACACCGTTTGGAGAAATGGCCTGTGGCAAAAATTATTACATTACGATATTAATGGCAAATGTTTGAATGTTATTAAAAGTATATACCAAAATATTAAGTCATGTGTATCCGTTAACTCCGAACTCTCAAACTTTTTTCACTCAAACATAGGGGTCAGACAAGGCGAAAACCTGTCCCCATTGTTATTCTCATTATATCTAAACGATTTAGAAGAGTTCTTCAATCAACATAACTTTACCGATACAATAAACATACCAGACCACAGATACGATACCGAATTAACTAACTATCTTAAATTACTTATTTTACTATATGCAGACGATACAGTGATTTTATCAGACTCGGAGTCGGGCCTCCAGTCTGCGTTAGATATATACTCAAAATACTGTGATAGATGGAAGCTAACCGTCAATGTTTCAAAATCGAAAATAGTTTTTTTTCCAAAGCCAGACTTAATAATTGTCGATTCATTTTCAACCACGAATACTTAGATATTGTGAGCGAATACAAATATTTAGGCATTTACTTTAGCAAAAATGGTTCCTTCACCTTTTGTAAAAAACAAATTGCTAATCAAGCTACTAGAGCTATGTACAGTTTATTACGTAATGCAAATCGATTGGGATTACCAGTAGATTTACAGATTGATTTGTTTAACAAAACAGTAAAACCTATACTTATATATGGAGCTGAAATCTGGGGATTCAGTAACAACAAGGTAATTGAAACTATCCACTTAAAGTTTTTAAAATATGTATTAAAACTAAAGAGATCTACTCCTAATTGTATTGTTTATGGAGAAACTGGTGAAACCCCTTTGGGATTGGACATTGAAGTAAAATTTATCTCTTTTTGGACTAAATTGATATCAAATCAAAATTCTGTTCCTTCAAAGTTATCCTCCATTATTTATAGTATTATGCATAAATCATTCCTTAATTTAAATGTATCTACACAAAAAAGGAAATTTCCTTGGATTTACAAGGTAAAAGCCATCATCAATAAATGTGGTTTCCCAGACATATGGAATACCCAGTCTGTGACTAATGACAACTGGTTAAAACTAGCTATAAAACAAAAACTGAGGGATTTGTTTATAAATGAATGGTTTTCAAGTATTGAATACTCTAATAGTTGCCAGTTTTACAAAGTAATTAAAACATCTTTTGGCTTTGAAAAATATCTGAACAAAATACCCAAAACTCTTCTACCTTACATCATCAAATTTAGAACACGCAACCATAAACTACCCATTGAAACAGGCAGTTGGCATGGTTTGCCTTATAACCAACGTTTATGTAGTACCTGCAATATACTTGGTGATGAATATCACTATCTCTTTGAGTGTAGTTTATTTGTAAACGATAGAAAACTACTTCTGAAACCGTATTTCATAAGACGTCCAAATACGTACAAATTATATCAATTATTCAATAATTCATCAACCCAACAGTTTAACAACGTGTGTAAACTCCTTAAGATAATTTTATCATCTTTATGATAAAGAACTGCTTATATGTATAACATTCTTAGTTTTAGCTAGTAATATTTACTAATTGTATAACATTATTTCAATGTACCATTATATTATTATGACTCTCCGGTGCCCTTAAGAGGACACCAATACATATATATAAATACATAACTTATTAAATTAGTTCCTGATTGCTACCCTAATATTCTCGTACCCCGAGGTTATCAAGATTCTCGATCTAGTATCGAGAGTCTTGATAGTCTCTGGGAACGAGAATGGTACCCTATTTGGTTTCATTTATTTATACTTTATAATTATGTAACATTGTTGATTTATTCCTGTACTTCTATCCTTACCATGTGCCTCATTTTTATATTTATATCTATTTATGTACCTCATTTATTCATGTCTATGTGAAATGAGAGAATAAAAGAATTTGTATTGTATTGTATTGTATATATGGAATATTTTATAATTAATTAGTCACGGTCGATGATCGCTCTTTGCGTTTGTCGTCAGTACTTTCTTATCATTCTCGTCCAACTAGCAGTATTGGGAATCCGACTAGACTCTGGGAACGAGAATGCTTCGTATATATTCTATATGGAATATTTTATAATTAATTAGTCACGGTCGATGATCGCTATTTGTGTATGTCGTCAGTAATTTCTAACATATTTTATATAGAAATATATCCTAATTAATCAGTCACGGTCGATGAACGCTCTTTGCGTATGTCGTCAGTACTTTCTTATATATTCTATATGGAATATTTTATAATTAATTAGTCACGGTCGATGATCGCTCTTTGCGTTTGTCGTCAGTACTTTCTTATCATTCTCGTCCAACTAGCAGTATTGGGAATCCGACTAGACTCTGGGAACGAGAATGTTTCGTATATATTCTATATGGAATATTTTATAATTAATCAGTCACGGTCGATGATCGCTCTCTGCGTTTGTCGTCAGTAATTTCTAACATATTTTATATAGAAATACATGTACATCCTGATTAATCAGTCACGGTCGATGATCGCTCTTTGTTTATGGCGTCAGTAGATTTGTCAGTGATTTTCGCTGTTTATAACAAATAATAGAAAAAATAAACTTTCGTATAAGCGATTTTTCGTTCTTAGATATAATTTGCAAGTAAAATATCAATTACGCTATGTATCATGCCAACTAGTTTCTTAATTTCAGCTTATTCCGAACTACTTACTGTAAATGCGTTTACGAAATTAAGTATTTAACTCATATTAAAGACACAGATAACTTAAATATCATATTAAGCAAATTATCATGTAGTATAATTATTTTTCTAATATTTATTTTCAAAATGCACTTATTGTATTCATTTGTACTCCTTAAACATTTATTTAACATATTTTATCTAATATTCGTTTTATCTAATTATTAATTTAATACATATCTTATTTAATTTCTTAAATCATGAAATATAATACATTGTAAATGTATTCTTTCATTTTATATACAGTTTTTCAGAATACTTAGGTGCTAATTGTAGTAATATATATGTTTACTAAATCTATTATCATACTAACGCCTGTATACAATATATAATAGGATTATAATCAGTCATGGTCTGATAACCCTTCTTTATCTTTGGTGTCAGTAAATCCGTCAGTAATTTCCTTCTTTGTGTATGGTGTCAGTGTTTGCGTCAGTAAAATAGACCGTCCCGTCCCAGTTGCAGTAGGACACATCATGAGTTGTCGGCCTCAATGTTGGGTAATTAGTACTGGTGATAGAAAATAGTCGAAGAAACCTATATTAGGATGAGCTATCCAATGTATATAAAACCTGAATATGAGTTGAATAGGGTGTTAAAAAATTAAGTCCGTCAAAATATACCTCTAAGTTGTCACTTGAATAGAACTTTCTGAGTTAGATTACTATTAACTGACCAATTTGCCCAGGGGAATCCACCAAGTGCTTATTTCTAACACTATAGTTGAGACTAATTAATTTGCATAACCTGTTACTGCTACTGTCATCACAAAAACGATTTAAAAAACATTTTACTAAGTAGCTCTATAATCTTTGTGGTACCGGGACAAAACGGACCATGAGACGAAACGGACCATGCCAAAACGGACAAAAGTAGGGACGAAACGGACCATATTTGTGGGACAAAACGGACCATTGTCGGGACAAAACGGACCATAAGAAGAAATGTAATCATTATTATTATAAATTATTAATTGTGTGATTAATAACATTATACATATCTTTTATGTCTTAGTATAATTAAATTGTGTGTAAATAGTAATTAAAATAGCCTCAATAGTGATTAAAAGTTTTCGTGTTGTTTGTGCGTTGTTTTTAAGCTATACTGTGTCCTCCTCGGGACAAAAAGGACCATTGTCGGGACAAAACGGACCATAAGAAAAAATATAACCATTATTATTATAAATTATTATGTGTGTGATTAATAACATCATATATATAGTTTATGTCTTAGTGTAATTTAATTGTGTGTAAATAGTAATTAAAATATCCTCAATTGTGATTAACAGTTTGCGTGTTGTTTGTGCGTTGTTTTTAAGCTATTCTTAAGCTATTTTAAGCCGTTTCCTTGAGCTAATTAGCTAATACATCAGAGTGATTTAATTTGAAGTTGCTTTTATATTGTCCAGCACAGGTTCTTTCCTATGTACTGCACGCTCTTATAACTCTGGGAAATTATTATATGATGACAAACTTGTTCCAGATAAATTATAATTACTTATACGCACAGTTACACAGATCATTCTCGTACCCAGAGGTTGTCATGATTATAGATAGTTTTTAAAATTCTTATAGCTGCTGGGAACGATAATGACTCGTGATAAGAATAAAAAAATAAAAAAAGGAGAAAAACTGTTATAATTATATACTTTATTATAAATTCATCATCAATAATATAACAAAACATACTTATACTTATAATAATATCATTAATTATCAAATGTAAGGATATCACTTTGAAGTCAATAATTGTCATAAGTTTGATGTTATTGAAAAAAAACAACGAAATAAACTAACAAAACATATTTTTCAATTAATATTAGATCTAGTCAATAATTGTCATCAGTTTGGTGTTATTTAAGATAAGAAGTTTTCCATGAAAAAAAATGAAAAAAAAAACACAATTACTCAATAGCTATTATTTTAATTGTTTGCAAGGGTGAAATAAAGATATGCTGTGTTTTGTTATGAAAAAATATCGATATTTTTACTCTTTACTACTTCAACTTTTATTTCATTAAATCAATATATTTATTGTCTAGTATTATAATCTATTTTTTCTTATGGTCCGTTTTGTCCCGACAATGGTCCGTTTTGTCCCGACTATGGTCCGTTTTGTCTCACAAATATGGTCCGTTTCGTCCCTACATTGGTCCGTTTTGGCATGGTCCGTTTCGTCTCATGGTCCGTTTTGTCCCTAATTCGGTCTATGACCCACTGGTTTTCTTGCACTCTTGCTTCATATTCCGGAATTTCCGGGTAGATTAGACTTTATACATTATGAGAAAGCGTTTCATTGACAGAGATTCGTACGCAACGCGAGTCTGCAAATTTATAAATTGATGGTACTTTCGTTTTACAGATCGTGTCAAGTGGTTTATCCAGGGAAATGCAAAGTACTCCGACTTGTCCCAGATGCTCGTCTATATTTGGCGTTAAAGGTTTGCGTTATTATTTCATAAATTTGCACTTTATCGAACGGTCGATTCGTCCTCGAACTACTTCGTACCCAGACTGAAGTAGACGATGCGTATTAACAAATTTGACTTCATAAAGAATGATAATTAATCTAAATAATTCTTAACTATTATTCTTATTTTATATCTCCGACAAATTTTCCTTCATTTTTATAAATTAATTATTGAGTTATTTGGTTTGAACAAAGAACATCTAATTAGTAATCTTGTAATTCTGGCTTCCAAAACATTATATTATAAACCACTTCTTTAATATTCAGTTTTTTATATGGACAGTAAAGTCAAGGGTACGCTGAATGCCTTAAACTAAGAATCTGTGTATTAAAGTCTGCAAATGTGTAATGCCCTAAAAGGCTAAATACTTGGATAATTTATAGCCAAACATTTACTTATTATTTTCTTATTTCTGTTACAGATGGACGGCAAAGAAAGAAACCTTTGATATTAAATTGTGGACATACATTTTGTGAATCATGCTTACATTCATTGGCCAAAGATCAAAGAATGTGTATAGTATGTCCAGCTTGCAAGGTATCAGATATATCTTCTTTTAGACATGTACATGTAATCACAGGGATTCCGAACGATTATCATTTATACCTATAATATATACAAGGGGTCCAACATCAAAATTATGAAAATTAATCCTTGCGTCGCAGAAACATGCATCATTCCGTTATTTTTTCGAATATTCTCATCAGGTCTTCAGGTTTCGATACAGAAGACATTTATCTATCCAAAAAGCCTAAGTTTTTACAACAAATTTACAACTTTTTACATTATTCAAGCTAGTTTCTCGTAAAACGCACTGAAAAAGGTTAGTACGACACGGGTCCGTCCCCAAGTCTTACCCCTGTAAAAACCGTCTTTTCCGCGAAATACCGGCCAAATTATGTATTGGTTCGATGAAATATGTTATTTTATTCAACAATCCCCAACTAACCCTACTAATCTTCGTCTTTCAATGATGATAATTGTCTGTTTTCAATTTCCGAGACGAAGTCGCTACCGCACAGCCATCTTAAATCATCAACGAGTCACGTGACTACTTGCCATGCTGCTGTACTAACGAGCGATCTGATTGGATGACGTCAAAACGGTGGTGGTTCTCGATTTTCGATACGTTTAATATATATAAATGGCTTCAATGTCGGGACAAAGTACATTGTAAACAAGAAAAATACCACAAACCTTCATACATATTGAGTTTATTTATAGATTTTATATAAAACAAACTATATATGGATATTATTCATGACAACATTTGTTGCCCATTAACCAAAATGAGAATGAACTGGTGAGCTAAGATCATGTAATGATTTACAATTAGAAACTATAAGGCCAAATTTTATTTTCATTGAATTATTCGATGAATACTCTATAAGCCCTGTGAATCCATATATCATATCAGGCCTGAAGGAAAGGGTGGCTTATGGTTCATCCATTTTTATCTGGATTTAACACCTTGTCAACAAAATTTACGTAAACGGTCTGACTTCACCTTCTAACTCCTCACAGTGCTTACGTCACGCTATGCTACGTAATTGATTTGATAAAGGGAGATAACCACTGCGGAGTTTGTTTCTATTTATAGAATGTACGACAACGGTTACTATTGACTGGTTTTCTGTTTTATATACGTATGTACTTAACGACATACGATAAGCGGGAACCAACCAATATTATCAGCAAGAACCAATGAACGATCGCGATACATAATATTCACGTGATACGTAAGATGGCTGTTCCGTAGCGACTTCGTCTCGGAAATGAAAAAAGGACGATTATCATCAATTAAAGACGAAGATTAGTAGGGTTAGTTGAGGATTGTTGAATAAAATAACATATTCCATCGAACCAATACATAATTTGACCGGTATTTCGCGGAAAAGACGTTTTTACAGGGGTAAGACTAGGGGACGGACCTGTGTCGTACTAACCTTTTTCAGTGCGTTTTACGAGAAACTAGCTTGAATAATGTAAAAAGTTGTAAATTTGTTGTAAAAAACTTAGGCTTTTTGGATAGACAAATGTCTTCTGTATCGAAACCTGAAGACCTGATGAGAATATTCGAAAAAATAACGGAATGATGCATGTTTCTGTGACGCAAGGGTTAATTTTCATAATTTTGATGTTGGACCCCTTGTATATATTATAGGTATAAATGATAATCGTTCGGAATCCCTGTGCATGTAATAATATGACTAAGGCAAAGCCTAAAAGCGAGCCCAATGATGCATGTGTATATCTGACATCCAGGTCCTTTCACAAGGACATGTTAAATTAGCTAGGGGATATCATTGTGTAAGTTATTGCATACAGAATAAATCTGATAACTCATTCTTTTATCATCATTTTAAAAGAAATGTAGTACATTTTTCTTTTTCTCTTGCATTGAGATAAAGATAAAAAATTCTCAATAAATATTTATTTTTTAAGGCAGGAATGTTTCTTACTTTATACAATGCCCAGTAACGTTAAGTTAGGGAAATGTACTGGTTTTATCATGAACGTCTCTAAGTGACATCATCGGAACAAATGGTATGTTGATAACTTTCTGATGCAAAGAAGTTGTAAATTATTCTTTAAGGCGGAAGAAATGCCAAGTATATTTTGAAATGTTATTGAGGCAAAGCATATTAAAATACCAAAATTGAACATTTTTGCAGGCTGCAAGGATGCAGCCAATGAAAAAACACCAATCACTTCACCGCATTTTATCACTTCCTGAATTTTCAGATGCACAGAACTGTTAAAAAATCAACTTCCGCTGAATTGTCCAAATTCCATACTTTACTGAAACATTTTCGCGTTGCCATAAAACTCACTATATAGTTGCGTTGTCTTTAAATTCTTTTAACATTTTCTTAATTTCATAGTATCAAGTTCAACATCAGTTATAGCTTAATCACTAGTTTGAAGCCTTGGACTATTCTAAATTGATTGGGATTAGTGAAACTTACTTATTTAATGAAGTCAGACTAGTTAATATTGCTGTCCTTAACTGTGTAAAATAATAAATCAGGCTGATGCTTGAGAAAGTTTAAGGCTATGATTGCTATATACAGTCAATTCGCATTATCTCGACTACTCTTGTGTCGACATTTCGTTGTCTCGATTGAAAATCAAAAGTCCCGATTTTTTTCCTTCTTTATCTATATGAAAAAATCATGTTTGACTCGATCTTTTTGTCTCGACATTTTCGCTCTCTCGACTATAAATTTGAGTCCCAAAGTGTTATTTTACTATACAATTATAATGTTTAAGTCGACTAGACAAAGATATTATCTGCGATCCGTTGAGGTGCGAAAAATAGCACACGTCCATTGTTTATCGATTAGCGACTGTATAGATAATCTGTTTAAAAGGACGTGTCAATATTGAATTAACATGTCATTTAAATATACAAACTAATTGACATGAATGAAACCATCGTTGAATAAGTCGAGAGTTAATTGACAGATGTCAAAATTGAGTGTAAAGATATCAAAATGCGTGCTTACAATCATGTGCTTCATTACAAAAAACACTGCGATACTCGTTACTTTTTTGTGTTCATTAATTTTGTTTAATGAATATTTTGTCCAATAAAAATAAGAAACAAATATTTTTCGTTTATTTTTATTATTATATTTCGTCATTTAAGTTGATATAAATGTACGGCATCTTCTTTGCATGATAAATTAATTCCTCTACAGACCTGTTGGAAAAACGATGTTTACAACTGTTATAGATCGATAATAGAAAGACACGCATTTAAAAGATATGCCGACATTTTTGTAGTTCAAGTCTATATTTTTTTCGTGACGTAATAGTCAACTACTCTTCACACACACAACTGGATATTATCAGCAACTACTCAAAATTATCAAAGAGAAGCCGACTTACACGATGACGGTGCTGTGGTTGTACGAAATAGTGTATGACGTCAAACATATACACACACAATTTATCTGACTGGCTACAAATATTCTGAATAATATACGCTTGGTTAGTCGTTCTTTCGAGATACAGTCAGTGAAATAGTAGAAACCGAAAGTAGATTTTCGGAAAATACGCGTTTTTGTTCTATAACTTGTCGAGAGGGAACTTTGCCAGCGGTAAAAGTGTCACAAAACCTTTAGAGTACAAGTTTATGGTAAAACCCTATTCACAGCTTCAGCAAAGCGATTATTCTAAACTACACTCTCTGAACAGGTTAAACTGCTACTGAAGACATCGGAATTACCTCCCTTAGAAAATTTCGTTTATCTTGTTTGTCTCGACTTTTCGTTATCTCGATTATTTTCCAACGGTCCCAACTAAGTCGAGATAACGAGAGTTGACTGTATAGTACTTATTGTTGTTTTATATATTTATCTATTATTTTTTCAAGGTGAAGACAGATTTAGTTTCTGGTGAGAACAGTATTAAGTCACTTTGTCCTAATTGGTACATAATGGGATCAGTTGCTTATAATCAGAAAACTTTATTAGAACGGTAAGTTGTCATTTTGTTGAAAAATGTGTTTCTAATTGGACAAAAGTCAATTGCATGAGTTGTTATACTGAAACCCAGAGCCATTCAAACCCAAAACAGATGGCACTTCATAACTTTAAAGCAAAGGAGTAAATTCATGTGCCTCATAATACATTTTATTATTGGATTTCAGTATTGTAGAACTTAAATATCGTTATCAAAATGTGCACTTAAATGAATTAACTGATAAATATTTGGGCTATATAAAGGTGTTTTACTTCAAGTTGTCTAAAATCTTACACTCGCAAATATTATACATCTTAATTCCTTGTATTAAATATATTTCATGGTGTATCATTTATTCCAGTGAACTAGGAAGATTAAAAGAGATGACAGATAAATGTGGACCTGGATTAAGTACCACATCAACAGGTGATTCTGATTGTTCAGTTCCTCAGTTAGATTCAGGTTAGGAGTCTACTCTATCTCAACCTATCATCTCATAAATACCACTATTCACTTAATTCATCTCCCCTCTGCCAATACTGGACACCCCTTTCTGACAATATACCAGCAGAATTTGGCAGGTTTCTCTTTAGGAAAGTTTTGCTCTATAAGATTTCATTTTCGGCCCAACCTAAACAAGTAAAGGAATAATTGCATGTTTCGATTTGGTTTAACTACTGCTAATACCGGTACTTGTAGTTGTCTTCATTTTCTTTTCAAAACAATATGTATCACAGTCAAAACATGAATATTTACTGGTGGATCAAACTCTTCAAGCATTTGATGAATTACATGTAAATAGGATACAAATAGCTCTTATGAAAAATATGAATTTTCTTTAATTTTGTTTTAGGGTATAAATTGTTTGTCTGAATTTCAAAAATGTGTTTAGCTTGTGTTGAATTCCTAGCAATGATTCTATATTTAGTTAAGTATGGTTAGAAAAATATACATCAATCTGATAGTTGATCAATGCGATATGCAAAGCTAGAGTTTACTCTGCCCTTTTCATGAGTTTTTGTCTTGCTTCATTGTCAGTATCTTGTTACTATGGTTTTCTTCTTTCTAATTGTTCATTTGTTATTGCTGCTTTGATTTTGCATGAAATGTTATTTAGTTAACTTTTCATTTTTGATTACCATTCATTTTGTTTGCATGAAAATTGATTAGATTGGTGATTTAAGTTTAAAAAGTTGTTCATCCAGTTACTCCTGCATCGTACAAATAGTTTTACTCCCTATTGGTGAAGAGATACTACACAGAATAAATTTGTTTCCATAATCTATTTTCATCTTAAATTAATGATAACAATCTCATGTAGGAAATATGCAGTGCTTGTTTGACAATCGCCACTCAGAGTTTACAAATTGTAATACAGAATTATTTTTGGTGATCTTGAAATATCTCTGTAATCATAAGTCCTAAAGCTTCCATATTTGTCATGTTATATAGCTTAAAGATCATTATGAAGAGTGAATGGTGAATGATTTATAAAAACTTAGGGCTAGCTAAAAATGATAACGGTTAGTTGAAACTCATAGTCAGGGCTAGTTAAATTACTTATTGTGTATAGTCAGGCTAACTCATAGTTTTGACATTTACTGTACAAATAAACAAATCAGAAAATGAAGAAAAATAAGGCAATGACTGTGCTCATAAAATTTAGCCTTTGTAAACGACAACAGAAGTAAAAAGAAGTATCATTTCCTCCCAATCTGTGTATTTACTTCAATGTATAATTTATAATTGAACTTAAGATATTTTCTATTTCAGCCAAAGCATGTAGAGAATGCGCAAAGAATAAAGCCACAATGTATTGTCCTAAATGTGATTGTAATATGTGTGCTATGTGTTGCTCTAGGGTAAGAATTATTTTATCTTTCTCTATATTTCATCTGTAGCACCAGCTTGGTTAACTTGGTTGAGTGACTGACTATTAATTTATGCTTAATTATTTTTGCTCAATTGTGAAACAAGTTCTTACAACCTTATCTCTTTTGAGTTCACTTCCTGGTCCCCCTAGTACTGAGTTAGTTGGTATGCATTCTCCTGCATACCACCGTATGAAGTTAGGCAGTTGTCAGCCAGTGGCTAGGTTTGTTTAAATTTTTGGCCACTGACCACTGCAATGTAACTAAAAAAAATGATGAAATGTGACGTAAAAGCTCCAAACATTATAATGCCTTTTATGTTTCAGGTTCATTTATTATCTAGAAGTCTACAGCTTCATGTACCAGTGGCAATTTCTGAAGAAGGGTAGGTTTGTTTTATGTGTATATTGTAGTATCCATGCAATTATACCCTCTGATTAAATTTAACCAAATTCTTTCATCTGATATAACATCTTTGGTTGTTAAGTTGGCAATATAAATTCATAGTTTCTACAAATTTAGGACTAAAATAAAGGGGAAACTGTTTTCTTCATTTTACAAAATGAGTAAATTTAATGGAATATTTCTGTCTTGTTTGAAAAAAAATCAACTTCCAAAGCAATATATTCCTCTGAGGTCTCTTTAAAATACTTCTCAAAAATCAACAAGAATGAAATAAACAGTATGAAATTTCAAGCTTAGGGAATTTTGCGACAAAAAAGAAAGAAAAACAGAAGTCTTACTTAACATTTATGTATTATTATGTTTTACATATATTTATTTTACATTTATAGTGACCTATCAACATCTCAGACATGTAAACTACATGAGAATAGAACAGTAGAATATTATTGTGATGATGATGAAACAGTTATATGTTCTAGATGTGTAATCATGGGTACACATAAAGGACATAATATATCTTCTATAGAAGACAAGGTAATGTACACTAAACAGTTATATGTTCTAGATGTGTAATCATGGGTACACATAAAGGACATAATATATCTTCTATAGAAGACAAGGTAATGTACACTAAACAGTTATATGTTCTAGATGTGTAATCATGGGTACACATAAAGGACATAACATATCTTCTATAGAAGACAAGGTAATGTACACTAAACAGTTATATGTTCTAGATGTGTAATCATGGGTACACATAAAGGACATAATATATCTTCTATAGAAGACAAGGTAATGTACACTAAACAGTTATATGTTCTAGATGTGTAATCATGGGTACACATAAAGGACATAATATATCTTCTATAGAAGACAAGTTATACATTTACGTATTCTCTTACTTTTCAATGAAGATGGTAGCTGTTATTCAGTATAATATTGGTAAACAAAAATTTGCATGTCTGATGTCTTTAGAAGCGTAACTCTTTCTGACTTCAAATCTAGTGTGAAGCCTTGTCCTGACTGGTAAAAGACCTGTAAAGGTTTGGGATTACTGCATCAAAGATCAAGATCATTATCACTGATAATACTAAGAATGTTTTCCATCTAATATCTTATAAAATAAGAATATGTATGATTTTTAAACTTAAAGTATGGTATAAGTGCTTTGACTAAATTGTTTCTTTTTATATATTTTTTAGAATCGCACAATCATCAGTGAGATGGAACCTAAACTACAAATGGCTAATCATGTGTATCGTAGATTGAAGAAAATTGATGCAGTATGTAAACATGGCTTTACTTGTTCTTGTCTATAATTGTTATCTTTCTCTTGGTTACTCAATCAAATGCTCTGTGTTTATTATGAAACAGTATTAATGAAGTAAAAATAGATGATGTAGTTAGATTATCATGTTGATACTCTTGCCCATTTAGCTTGGTTGGAAGCGCGTCAATGAGTCTAGGGGGCATGTGCTTAGTTTTGCAGGGAGCCCTTACCTACCTGTCTGAAATTTGGTCATAAAGTATGTTCAAAGGAAATTCTGCCGCCTACCTTTGTATCAAGTAGGAAAGTTTTCAGCCACTGGTGAGGTTATATGCTTAAAACTAATCTAAAATATTATGGGTCCAGAGATCTAGGCATGTCAAGGGACTATGAAGAAGATAACTGACTAGGACATTGTGGCTACAAAGTGTTGAAATGTGTCCTGAAGCATCATATAGAACAATATTTCTTTGCATGTAGGTGCTGAGTAGAAGCATATTGAATTGTTTTGTTTAAACTCTATACATGTCTTTTCCCTCATTTTTACTATTTTTATTATTACATTATTCATATTGAACCATATTCCAAATAAAAATGTTGTTAACTAAAAAATATATTTTGGCATTTAAGCAAATATCGCCTTTATTCTCTGATTTGATAATCAAGTCTTCTTATTTTCAATTTACAGGAATTAAAGTCAAGACTACCAGATTACAAAAAAGAATTATTACCAATATTAGATAGTATGAGAGGACATTTTCAACAACTACATGGTTTGCTACAATTGAGAGAACAAGAAATAGAAGAAACTATTCTAAAAAGTGTAAAGTCAGGTGTTGGACCATTTGAAACATTGGTAGGTTCAACATCAAGATATGTTTACTGTTTGATTATCTTACTGCAAGAGATTAGATTCCATCAGGACAAGTAGGGAGCCAAAAAGGGCAGCTTCCAGTTAGCCAAATAAGGGGTTGAAAAAGGATTGCATTTTGGAGGTCTAGTGATGGGCAGCTTCTGTCAGGTCATCACCTTATTTTTCTAAAGACCTAGCCCAATTTATTTTATAATACTGGTAGTAAATTGCAATATTATGAATTAGCTTGACTATATGAAATTTTATTATATGGAATGAGTAATTTACTTACACCAAGTTAGTAGTTTAGGCCATGACTGACCTATGCTGTGGGAATTGTTTCAATTGGTATGTGTTTGTTTATTTATAGAGAACAGATCTACAGAACGAGTATATGCAGTTGTCAAAAACTATCAAAGGTATTATGATGTTTATCTGTAATCATTGAAATGTTGTACATATATTATACTTACATAAAGTCATTGAATAAATCTTTGAGTCACTGCTCAGTGTTTATTAAGTCAGTTTTGGCGCCCCATTGACCCCCCCCCATGTATTTTTCTCCTTCTCTAAAGTAAAATTCCCCTGTCTGTAAAGTTTTGTTCTACCTTTTTTGCAAATTTCTTAAATAACTTTGAGAAACCTGAGGAATATATTGCTTTAATATTTCAAATTTTAAATAAGACAAATGTTCCTTTAAAAATATTACTCTGTTACTGGGTTTTATCTAAAGTTATGAAAATGAAGGAGAAAGTGCACCCCCTAATTTCATTCTTTGTTGCTATTTTCCCCTCAAAACCAGCCCTGCTGCCTTTTCTCTAAAAGTGAAAATAAAAGCTGATGCCAATAAACAACATGGTTTTGAACTTCTACTGAATTATTTGTACTATTATATCATTATTACGTTGTATTGTACATTTATATTGTTATATTATAGCTGCTGATAAGATCATGAAGAATACAGATGATGTAGTAGTTAATGCCAAAGATATATTAGATAAATTAATTCATGCTAAAGATATACCTTGTATTATAGAAGAAAAACCTGATGGGGACTCAGATGTATCATTACGGTATGCTTTATAGTACTACTCTATACTTTAGTCTTGAAATTATTGTGTGTGCAATTACCCTGGACAACTCACATTTCTCAAATTGAGATGAAGTGCCTGCTCTTAAAATGGTCTGTCCCAAAATTTGTTCTATTCTCTTTTGTTTCAAAGCCTATTAAGATACAACTTTCTTTTGCTGGATGTCAATGGTGTAGAGTTTTAATGGAGTCATAGCTACTTTTTTCAACATGACCTTGAACTGTGCAAATGCTTAAAGATCCCTCCATAAGAGAGATAATTATCAGGGAAATTTAAATGAAGACTTCTGTAGTCACTCTGTAGATACTTACTTTTTTATCAAGGTTATAAATGTTCCTTTGTTTGGTATAATTTTGATAATGACCCACATAGCACTTGTTTGAGTGCTTGAGCACTAGTCTGATTAATTATTTTATGTAGTTAAAGGCAAATTATCAACTAGCCTCTCAAAAGTATTAATATATTTCACTAGTTAGAATTAATTTTCATGATTCCAAACTTCAATGGTTTAAGAAGATGACTTCTTATTTGCTCAATATCTTTTAACAAAGAGTTGTTTATAATTTTATAAATCATATGTTTATGATGGACTCTCTTTCAACTATATTGATAAACACTTCTATATTTTTCTTAAACATTTCTATTATAATTAACTTGTTCATTCTTACAGTTTTGTTGATGAACCTAGTTTATGTGATTTACTGAAAGATTATGGGAGGATAACTGGATCTATACCACAAAGGTTAGTTAGCTCTTACTTTTCTTATATCAGTTATATTTAGGTTATTAACACAGTTGGTAGTGTGCTGGGAATTCGAATCTTGTGTCCTGAAGGGGGTACAGGTTCTATACCCTTCAATAAAAATTTGACAAAAATGTAAATTTTTCTCCATTAATAAAGTATATGGAGAAGTTGTTGGCTTATTATCTTTATCTTTTATATTAATATTTTATAGATTTACAATGCATACATTACGAGAGATGCCAGAGAAGTTTTCAGAAGATTTTGAAGATGATCATGGTACAACAGAGAGTATGAATGGTGAAGAAACACCAAGAAGTACTACACCATTATCTATGGAATCTGATATACAAAGTATGACATCTGGTGCTACATCACAGAGTGAAGATGTTATCATTGAAGGTAAGTGTATTACAATCAAGACCACCTAGATTATTATAAAACTTATTTTAGAAGAAAGAGGTCCCAATATTAAGACTGATCTTCTATTAAGTCAATCAATTATGCTACCTTATGGAGAGAAGATGACTATTGAAGGTGATTAGCACTTTTACCATTTTTTGTTAGTCTCCCCTCTTAAATCTTTCTGTATGAGATCACTGGATTAGGTATGACTTGAAGATTGATAAACTCCATCTTTTTTTAAATTTGTGATGATATATGGGTAATTACGTCTTTGGAAGGTGATGACATAATAAAAGTATAATTGGGGTGACTGAATGTGTTAACAGGCATTAGAAATCAGTTTCAGACCACATTTTTTTATTATTTTATGATTCTAAAGTTAATTGCTGTATTATTTACAAGCTTAACAATATGAAATAAGTAACTTTCTCTAGCCCAAATCAATTTTCAACTGCCTTATGCCTAGTGGGTTGAGGCAATGACTGATGATCTATTTTGTTATATAGAGGAACAAGAGATAGTATTAGATGGTGGAACAATAACAAGTGAAACAAGAACTAAAGTTATGAAACATAGTGATAGGAAGAAAAGAGACTCACCTCAAAGACTACCTCCTAAAAAAAGATTCAAAGGTTAGTTAATTTATTACTATGATGTATTGTAATAAGTTGTATGATATGAGCATTTTAAGTTATTTTAAGTATAATGACTGACAATTTGCTGCCAAAAATCTATTTTGGAAACAAAACAGTGATGATAACATGTCAACAATTTTATTTATTCAATAACTCTTAATGTATGCCACTCTTGACATTCAGAATTTTTAGCCGGATTTTTCTGGTGTCTAACAACTGTGTTAAAGTTTTCAATTTAGCATATATTTCTGCCATATATTGTCAGATCTTAATGAAACTTCATACAATGATAACGTACTATGTGATGAACAGAATTAAAAAGTAACCACAACTCTATCTGGCTTTATTATGGATTATTTCTCTTTGAAATTTTTTCGCTGAAGTTTTTAAATCCGACTTTAATGTGATTTCCGCATTACATTTCTTGTTCATTATGGTCTGAGAATAATTCTTTGAATATTGTTCTACATGCAGCTGCCGTTATGCAACATCAGCAGCTTTTGCCTTAAATATGTAACAAATATTAAAAAAGTAAAGTAAAGGTTACTTTTACTTTTAACAAATATTAACCTGATATATTACTTTTTGCAAAATTATCAACTACCCAGAATATATAAAATAAGCATTTTTCACTTGCCTGAAGCCTTTTATTAGCCCCAGGCTTGTTGTTAGTGGGTTAAACCAAAAATTCTGAAGTTAACCAGACTTTTTTTAAAGACTTACTTTATTCATGACAAGTTAAGGATATATTTATGTTATTTTACAATTTTAGGTCAACATGAGACTGTATTAGTAACACATATTCAAAGTCCGTGTAAATTTATGGTACAATTAAGGAGTGATTCCTCTAAGATATCAGTATTATCACATAGTTTGTCTCAGTATGGTACTACAGCATCTAAACAACATCTTGTCTCTTCTGTAAAACAAGGTATGTGCTTGTATCAATAGACCTAATCTGGAATTCATATTTATGGGTTTTTCCGTCCGTGCACAGCTGGTACAAACAAAGTTTTCTACACATTATTACTAAATAGCACAAACTATGGATTTAATCCTATTGTTCTTTGTACACATGTTTTCATTGTAACGGTGAAAGTTTGTTTGTTCCGGAGGGGAAAACCCAAATATTTTAATTCCAGATATAGTCTATTGTATATAATCTCATTTGTAAACATTTTCAGGACTGGTCCTGAAGTTTAGGAAAGTCAGGACCTGAGAAAGGGTTCTTTTTCCTATGTTAATGCAGCTGAAATTATGAAATTCATGAATTCTTGGAATTATATGCATAATTATATCATATGATTGTAGCTACTTGTTGTAATCTTTGTTAGAAAATATATCTGATGTATGAGGGATGTATCATATCGGGGTGAAATGATTAACCAGTGTACCTGTTAATATTGAGATACAAATTATGACAGTTTTAAAGTAGTTCAGAATTCGCATGAAATGGATTTTGAAGATATTTGTCTTGCTGACTGATTTTGTCAGAATCTATAAATTAAAAGTTTAAATTAATATTGAAATGCTTTAAAAACTTCAAATTATTGTGTTGTCATTATCAACAATTTTAAAGTCTTCAACCAAAGTATTGAAGATTGAGTTGTTGATTTATCTATTGAAATACAGTAATTCTATGTGGGTTTTTTATCTCTTACAGATGATTTGGTGATAGCTCAGTATTCCTTAGATAAGAAATGGTATCGTGGACGTATAAAGAATATTATAGAACCAGAAAGTGGAGAATATAAAGATACTAATGTTGAAGTGGTATATATAGACTATGGTAATACTGAAGTGGTTAATGTACAAAAGTAAGTATTGTCTTATAAAATTCATTGGTTTTTAGCTCACCTGAGCACAAAGTCCTCAAGGTGAGATATTCTGGGGGAGGCCTGACCAATGTGCATCAGTGCATGTTGGGGTGTGTGTGCCCATTCTTCGTCAAAAATTCCTTAAAAAATCTTCTTGTCAAAAACTATAAGGTATACATTTAATAAATTTAACATGTAGCATCACTAGAAGGTGCTTTACAAAAATTGTTCAAATTATGCCCCTGGGTTCAAAATTGGCCCCGCTTCAGGGGTCACAAGAATTACATAGAGTTATATGAAATGTTATAAGGAAATGTTAAAAAATCTTCCTATCAAAAACTTCAAGGCATACAGCTTTGATTTTTGGCATATAGCAGCACTAGAAGGTGCTTTACAAAGATTGTTCAAATTAGCCCCGCCCCAGGGGTCACAAGATTTACATAGAGTTATATAAGGAAATGTTAAAAAATCTTTCAAGAAAGACAAGGCCTAGAGCTTTCATATTTTATATGTGTTATTATCTTGAGGTCTACTGCAAAGATTGTTCAAATTATGCTCCTGGGTTCAAAATTTTCCCGGCTCCAGGGATCACTGTTTTCATTGGCTGAAACTGTTAAACAATCTTTTGTCAAGATTTCCTAAGCATCTAGTTCTCAGGTGAGTGGACCAGGGTCCTCAGGACCCTCTTATTATAGTTCAAGTTACATTCTAATGTACATTTTAAGACTTCACAGCTAGTACCACTGGTCAGTGGCCTTCTGGTATCTATCAATCAATCTTCCTTGGGAATCTTTTACTTTGCTTATAAGCAGTGGACACATCAATACGATGGAATTATATCACCCCCATGGGTACCCATTCCCACCTGGGTGGAGTGTAACTATTCTAGGTATATTTCTTGCCTAGTGAAATAAGCAGAGCCCTTATTGAGCTTCATTATGACACCCTTTTGTTACTTGTTATCAAAATCTTGTTTCCCTCCAATGTAATTTTTTTTTTTAAATTTTTTGAAAAAGTATGATCCATTTTGTTAACTTCTTTACAAGTAAAATTGGTTAGTTTGTTATGTCTTTGTTTATTTTCAAAGGCTGAGGAAAATGAAGGAGAAATTTATGAAATATCCAGAATTTGCTTTTGAGTGTTCATTGTACAGCTTGGCTCCAGGGAATAAGGTAAATATAAATTGTTTGTTTGTTTGTTGGGTTTAACGCTGTAGCAACATGTTGTATAGGTCATATAACCGCAGTCAGTCAACCTACTCACTCCTCCTGGAAAGGCTAAATCTCTGGATTTAGCTGTCAACCAACTAGTAAGCCCATACTTTTGTCAGTAACTGACAACTGCCTTACATAATGAAAAATCATTGGTAGGATGGAGAATGGCCGCAGAAATGATTTCATGACCAAGCTCCACGAAAGTATGCCCTGCTTGGGATTGAACCCATGACCCCTCGATCAGAAGACTTGCGTGCTACCAACTGAGCTAGCCCGGTGCATTTATTGTATAAGATATTATATTTTATACATAATTTTATGTACAAAAACAGGTGTTGAGCCATGTGTTAATAGACAGACAGAAAACTAGTCGACGCCATTCTTTATTTACTAATACTTTGACTATTTACTTACTAGTACTTAGACTACTATTGTGCTGACGCATTGATATGATATAATATTTTAACAATAACTCAGCCATTAGATGACAAAAAAACTTGTAGCATAACCTATAAAATTAATAATTGAAAACAGTTTTACAATTTCCATGGTATTATTTCTTACAGGATGGTACCTGGTCAATTGAAGCAGTTAATACATTTGCTAAAATGGTTGAAAATAAATGTATGATTCTAACTGTAAGTATATGTTTGAAATTCTCTAAAAAACATTATTTGTCTACTTGTAGGATTATTCCTGAATTTCAAATGTTTTAAATTTAAAACATCTTTTCTTCAAGTTGATGAAAATTGCCTATGATGTAATCTAAATAGTCATGTTATATACACATCTGTAAACACACCTGATTTTGCTGACTTCTCCCTTTAGACAAATGAAAAATGACATTGAATACTGCATAAATAACTAATACTTTTCTCTCCCGAAATGATTTTCTGAAATTTGGTCTTGGATTCTAAGTTCACTGCTTAAAAATTGAGCCATGAGGTAAACTAGATGGGTAAAAATGATTACTGTCTTACTATATTACTATGTAGCTATAAATGTTTTTATTCATTTGATGCAATTAAGAAATTTTGTTTAATCATGTCATGTTTTGTTATGTTATTATACCCCCGCTTCGAATAAGAGGGGGGTATACTGTTTTACCCTTGTCCGTGCTTCCATCCATCCATCCGTTACAAAATTTCCGTCGCAGTTTTCTCAGCAACTATAACATGCAGCAGCCTAATACTTTGCATATTGCTTCATCCCATAGTCCCATGTGGTGTAAAGCGATTTCATGCTCCTTGCTCATCTACTTCCTGTTTGTCGCATATTTTTAGATTTTTGTGGGGGTATCACTACTGAGCATTAGCTCACAGATTTACTTGTTTTATCATCATCACACGACGTGTAATGTTATGTTATGGTAACTACAGGTAGTACGTGAAGAGAACAACATATTACAAGTAGATCTGTCTAAACCTGAAGATGATGATATTGTTGATGACCGTCCTATGTCGGTGAGAGATGCCCTTGTATTCATGGATCTGGCTAAAATGGAATGTAGTTACAGTCTCTCTGAACCTTATGGTAGGTGTTCATTGTGTTCATACTAGAACTCAGAAAAAGACAGCAAGGCAGATGAAAGGGGGCAGGGTGCATTAGGGGTTGATGTTTCAAAATAATTATACCCCCGCTTCAAGGAAGAGGGGGGTATACTGTTTTACCCTTGTCCGTCCGTCCGTTACGAAATTTCCGTCGCAGTTTTCTCAGCAACTATAACATGCAGCAGCCTAATACTTTGCATATTGCTTCATCCCATAGTCCCATGTGGTGTAAAGCGATTTCATCCTCCTTGCTCATCTACTTCCTGTTTGTCGCATATTTTTAAATTTTGGCTGGGGTATCACTAGTGAGCATTAGCTCACAGATTTACTTGTTATTTCTGAGTAGGTAGATGGAAAAAGTGTAGGAATCAGAAAAAATGGTAGGGTGCAGCCCTGTGCTATTCCTGTTATTCTGCTTTTATATAATTACTAGTGTTTATGTGTATAAACTGTGTTGGAGATAAATCTGGAATCTAACTTGCCCAAAGTGCAATTTTAAGGTGATTTCAACTTGCCCTTCTTTATTTTAACTTGACCCTTATATGTTTAAAATCATCACAGGAGCTGCATACACGACATGTCACATGGTAATTATAGGACAATTACAAAAATTCTTCATGGTCTATTGTTTGTATTGTTCAATCACATTGCTATACTGTTTGTTATGCACTACATTCATTATATATTCATTTTTTTCATTTTCACAATAAAACTCTCTTATTAACTATAGATAATTAATTTTGTAGGAGCACCAGCTCAGAAGAGAAACTTTCTTACACCCGGCCCTAAAGAAGAAGGTGCACAATATTGTATAAAAGTTATATATGCTGGTACCCCAGATTGTTTCTATGTACAAGAGGTTAGTATTTTACATGAGAAATGTATAGAAACATGTAATACTTGAATTTAAAACCCAGGCCTCTGACACAGAGGGCTACTTGCAGAATTTCAAATAAAGAGGTTGCTGGTTTATACATGTACCCATTCATGAAAATTCAAGAGTCATATTGCATTTATTCCATTAAAAAGGTATATGGAGAAGTTGTCATCTTTGACTTTGAGGAATGGTGAGTGATGGTTAAGGACTAAGGTCTATATGTGACTTCATCTTTAAAATAGAGAATTTTGGTCAAAAGGTTTAACTTCTGAAATAATTCATATTAGAAGAGTTATGTATTCATTAAATCCTTGCCAAGTTTAGGTTGCCAAAAGTTGGTTTTCTCCAAATTGCGAACTCCCTTTAAAGTAAATGTTCTTACCCTTGTCTGTTTTAGTGGTAGAAAATGAATTATTTGTATGGCAAACTGTTAAAAAGATGGTAACTTGCTACATAAACTATAAGTTAATGTTTCTATTTATAGCTTGGAGAAGAGATTATTTACCTAGCAACTATGATGGCACATATACAAGATACATATCAGAAACCTCGTATAAAAGATTCATGGCATATCATTAGTCCACAAGTTGGTAGGTATTAATATTACAGTCATATCTGAATTAAAAATGGACGCAGAGATAACTGAAACATTATTGAAATCAGACATTATGGATTATTTACTGTAGTCTCTTCAAAATCTCATGTGTGGTGCAACTGAAATTGCAAAAAAGCTGATCATGACAGTCTTCTTATGAGTTTAAAAAAGACCTGAATATTTTTGTACGCAGTCTTTATAGGAGTGCATTGTTTTTTTTTGGCACCTGAAAAGGTGACATATAGGGGTTATTTTTTGGCAAAGCCAGTGGTGTCATCCCCTGTATGCTATGCTGTATGTATATCTGATACTATTGAAGCTACTGACTTGAAACATTACAGTTGAATAGATTGAATAGTTGAAAAGTGCTGTGCACAGGAACCATAACTCTATACTTTGTATTTTTGGGGTTAATTGAAAGTTGTGTTATATGTTTATGTTGTAGGTATGATATGTGTATCAAAGTTTAGTGGAGATGGTCTATGGTATAGAGCTAGAATAATAGAATTACCAGGCAATAGAAAGATTACTGTACAATATGTAGACTATGGTAATATAGAAACCGTAGATATCAGTAAACTAAGGAAGATTCTGGACTCTTTCCTTATATTACCATCACAGGTAACACTGTATTTTATTTCTAGTATGCACTACTACACTAGACATTCTGTATTTAAATATAATTCATTAATGTCTTCTTCAGATGAAACTAGAATAAAATAGAACAGAATAATCTATATTTTCAGTTGGTACGTAACATATACATAATAAATAAATCATACAACTATTTGTTAAATTTATCAAAGTTATTAAATCAGCATTATGTATTAAAAATAGCAGGGTCTTATAACCTTAAAGCCACTCTTATATATGTCATAGCATAATTTTGTAACAAATACTTCATTCTGCATTTGAAATATTTTATGTTAAGCACTTTAGTGTGTTGATTAGGCCACCTTAGATTTTGTCTAATCATAAATCTGTGTTATTTCAAGCATTCTGCAATTTTATATCAATTTGTCCAATGTTTTGAAAGTCTGGAATATATTTTTTAATTAAGTTATTTATTTTATTTTCAGGCATTGTGTTGTTCATTGGTTGATGTAAGTCCATTAGAACCTGAGAATACTTGGTCCAGAGAGGTGAGTTTGTCTTTATGTGGCTAAATTTTTAGAGGTTATCTATCTATAGGTACAGATATCGGAAAGTGCAAGTTGTCACACAGTACGGCTTTTTTCGACCAAAGAAAAACGTTTCAACGACGACAGGCTAAACAATTAATGCGTCTCAAATAAAGCTTGAAAACTAAAAATATTCTTCTATTTCGTCGTAAATATGTAATTAAACAAAATAAGTTTTAAAATAAGATAAAATAAATTTTGAAAGTTGGCTTTAATCGAATTTAAATCCACGCACACGATTGTCAACTTCGAAATCACACGATAGACAAAGAAATACATATTTAAATATGTTATATAGTTTTTTTCACCCGTTCATTAATTTGTACCTGGTTCATTACACAATTTAGCGTGATTATAAAATAAAATATTGCATCAATAAATTTATTGAACATCAACATTTTAAGTAGAAATTAAGGTACACGATAGGCGAGCAGTCAATACACGATAGACAAGAAAAGAACACGATAGATAATACTTTGTAATGAAATTATATTAGTACATGGAGTACAACAAAAATACGAACTGCATAATAAAGAAAAACATTAATGTCAAAATAATTTAATGTTATTCTTAGTAAGTTGGTTTTAATCGGATTAAAAACCACGCAAAGTTGATCAACTCACACGATTGATAAAAAATACACGTTTTATGTTTTTTTCTTCATTTGTTTTCTTTAAGCCATACATGGAGAAAAGATGTTATAAATTGTGTGTGTATATGTTTCATAACAAAGTCTTAGCTTGATTGTAAAAATATAAGCAAGTCGTATGGTATAAATTATTTTATTAAATATCGACATTTTAAGTAGAAATAAAGGTACACGATAGGCGAGCAGTCATTACACGATAGACAAAGAAGAACATGATTGATAATATTTAACAGAAAAATTATATAAGCACTCGGTGTATTACAAAAAATACAAACTGCAGAATAAAGAATAACATTACTGTCCAAAAAATTAATGTCTTTTTGTAAATTGGCTTTAATCAGATTTAAGACCACACACACGATAGCCGGCGAAAACTCACACGATAGAAAAAGAAATAACATTTCAAGTTTTTTCTCTGTTTTATTTTCAAGCCATTCATGGTGAAAAGATACCTTGAATTAGTATATTTTTCAAATCACAGTCTAAGCGCGATTTTAAAAAATATAAGCAAGTCATATTGTATAATGTTCGCCTTTTTAGTAGTATGTATACTAGATATTAACGTTTACATGTAGTGCTTGCGTGAAGACAGGGTATAAAGACAGTACACACACCGCTTGTTAACTTACTATTTTATGCCGATTAAAAATCGATATATAAATAACAAGTTTACATATAAATTCGCACCTGTGCGTATTTCATACGAATAAACTGTAAAAACTAAATCATTTAATTTACTTTAAGAATTATAACAATAATGACTTTTTAATCATATAGAGTCGTGATCAACGAGTTCTTGACCAAGTGAGATGTCAATTATAACAGTTTGTTTACTAATCGCTTTAGCCACCGACAAACGAAGAATATGTTTGATGATTGAGATAGATGAAAGCATGTGTTTACACTTTAAATATAAAAATAGTATAACGATCATTTTGATTTAGTTACAACATTTCGGTTGGGCCGTAATTTAATTGACCGCAGATTGGTCCGGTATGAGCGCAGTTTATCGACGTACAGCATTTTAAATAAGAATTTCCGGTTTAAACCTAGTCAACATTTATTCTAAACTCAACTTAATGAATTGCGGGTTTTCTTTTTGTTTATGGATGATGATTTGTCGACAATGCATAAGTATTTAATGCATTTTACGTATGAATTTGACAATATCTCGGGCACACGGTACACGATTATAAAACACAAAATCACAATATCTCGGACCAATTTTTACCGTGTATTTACATGATGAGCGGTCTACACGTTACACATTTGAAATACACGCTGAATTATACACGTACACGGTATGAATGATACACGCACGATACACCCTTCTAACACGCAAATTTCGGAAACAAGCACGATCCGAGATCTGTCCTTCATATAACAATTAACATTTATTAATAAAAATAGCTAAAAGGAAACATAATCATAGTTTATATACATGTATATGCTTGTAATGATGCCATGTCTGCCTAGAAACTTTCACAATATTATTTTTCATGATACTTACCTGTTCACAGTTTTTGGAGAAGGATCGTGTAAGTCAGGTGAGCATTCACATTGTAAGCATGGGGTTTGTGTGCTTCTCTGGCTTCATATTTTTCTAACCCAGTGACAAATGAATTCAGATGTCTACTTTAACAAAGTTTTTCATACAAATGTTGTCATAATGATGTATTTGCAGGCATTACAGAGTTGGTCAGATATGGTTACAATGCAATCCTATATGATGAAAGTAATCAACTATAATAAACATTGTTTATCTGTTGTATTAAGAGATCCTGATAATATAATGGATTCTATTAATGTACAAGTAGTGGATAAACATATTGCTGCTACCACTGGTCCATGGTATGTATTCTAAGTTACTGTTTACTTAGTATAGAGTAAAAACTTGATGCACCTACTACACTTTCAATGATATGTTTTACAGTTATATTACAGCCATCAACTTAACCCACCAGCCTGAAGCATGGGACTGTAGTGAAACTTGATTTGGCTAGTGATAATTACTTATTTCATATGGCCTTGCTTGTTGATAATTTGTCTCTTAACTAGTTCCTGTAGTAAAGTCCTTGTACAAAACATTTTTAGGATAAACTGGCTTATATTTACCCATGAGAAGACAGAATCGAAGAGTCATCCAAACAATTCTGAAATAACATTATTTATATATTATTTAGCAAAATATGATTCATACTAAATTACAAGATTAAGTGTAGAATTACTTGCAGTTTACATGATAAAATTTTCTCAAGATTGCATTAGTCCAAGAGCTTTTGGAGGTTACTTTACAATGTACATGTGTTAATTCTATGTTTCCACTATGTTTGTTTGTAGGTCTCAACCACAAAGAATGACAGAACTTTCCTCACAAATGAATGAATATACTCCTAGATTATCATACAAAGTTGGTGATGGAATGTTCCCTGAACCTTCTGTATGTATATTTACAAGATGATTTTGATGAATATCTCCATTATTCAATAGATATTTTAATCCTCTACTACAGACATTTTTTTTCAAGGACAATCAAGAAGTGGAATAGTCTACCAATGGACATTTTGCCAGCAAGTTTGTGGGGAAGCTCAATGCTAGACTTGCCAAACAATTTTCAAAACACTAATTACAATTATTATGTAGAAAATTAAATATCTAAATCTAAATAAGAATTTCATTTATCAGAACACTGCTTTACTGCTTTCAAAACATTGAAACGCTTACTACATGTTGTCATTTAGATCATTTTGATGTATAAATAAGCATTGAATTTATGAGAACGTTGCTGTGCTGCTTTCAAAATGTCGATACAATTTGAAAATTTGAAATTTTAGTCAAAAGTTTTGAACAATCTATTTTATCTAATATTATATAGGATGCTGAACATCAACCAGTATATTGGAAATCTCGTAATACACGGCCAGTAAGAAGATATGAGGAGACTAGACTAACACCTCCTTCATCACCTGATAGATCTAGTCAGACATCTAAGTCACGAGATACAAATATTAGTAGTAAAAGAACTACTAGGAAAACTGTTGGTAATGATAAGTTTGGTTTTTTGATAACATTTGTAGCTTTCTTATATCATGTAAAACCTGCCTTGTTAGCTCAGCTGGAAGCATGTCTGTCTACAAGTCCATAGGTCAGAGGGTCAATATCTGTGCACAACCTACTTACCTTTGTTGAATTTTGTCTAGAAATATTTTCTACAGTCATTCTCTCCCCTATCTGTGTATCAAGTTGGGCAGTTTTCAGCCTATAGAGAGGGTTTATCTGCATAGGATTAGGTTAAAAGTGGCCTGTCCAATAACTGAGAAGTACAACTGACTGCCATACTAAGACTGACTGTCAAAATTAAACATCAAACATTTTTTTCTTACATGTAAATAAATGTTGCTTAAACGAAAAATCATCCTAGTCTTAGACAATTTAATAGTATCATTATAAGATTTAGAAATTAACTGGGTTGTATTGCAAGTTAATGTATCAAATAAAATGGACATAAAAATGAGCAGAATAAACATGTTATTTTGAGTTGACTAACCCAGTCTATTTATTGTGATCACATGAATTATTAGTAATGTGCAAACTACTGCAAACTGTACAAAAGCTTAAAGCTATGAAAATTATCCTATTTATTATATCTTACATCATATAGAACCAACCGCAGTAGTATCACCACCAGCCATGGACATGGATGTTACACCAACACCATCTTCAACAGAAGTTAGGAGAGACCAGTTACCAGAGAGACCTAATGATGTAGAAGTTGTTGTAAGTCATCTTGTATCACCTTCTGAATTCTATCTACAGAAATCTTCAGCTTTGACAGGAGAGAATGGTTTAAATTGGTTTGTATTTTTGTATGTTTATTTTTTTCCCTAACTGTTACACATATTAAAATTTTGTTTGACAGTAGTGGATGCTTAATGATAAACTGTAAGAAACTGGTCAAACTGGCTTGGGTACAAAAATGCTGGCTAAAAATTGTCTGCTAAAGCATTTAATTAACCAAATCAACATTTCACTATCTCATTATTAACTGTACTGAAAGGATAAAGAAACGCAGGGTAACATTTCTTCCGATATTTTGAAAACGCATTGTCCAAATAAAGTGAAATTTTGTGGATTGAGTAATTAGGTCATATTACACCTTGCCATGTATCAAAAATTTAGTCACGGTTCAGTGTGCAGTTCTGGTAAATGGAGGAAGGAAAAAACAAAAATCTCATACACCGTGTTGTTCTGGTCTCATTAAGAATGGCACGACCCACAGAAGTTCAAAGGGGTCAGGCCATTCAGATGCTGATGCAAGGACAGCTACAAAATTAGGTTGCTAGGCAATTTGGTGTTAATGTTTTCACCATAGAACATCTTGTAAGAAGTCTTCGGGAAACTGGCGATTGACCGATTGACCTAAGTCAGAACGTCCGCGCATAATGTCACGACGTCAGGATCAATATATCGTCGTCTCTCGTGTGTGTAATCGGCGCCTCACTGCTGTTGAGAGTGCACTTAATGTTTGTGGAAATCATGGGTGTCCTATAAATTCAAAAACTGTAAGGAATCAATAACGAGAAGTTGGTGAAACGTCGCACGTCGCCCCTACGTAGATCCACAACTTACCCCTACTCTACGTTAGCGTCATATGACCTGGGTTGCTGCACATGCTCCACGACGGTTTCCACTGAGGCAGATTTGCCAAGTCTTTCTGGCCAATAACAACATTCAACCACTAGATTGGCCGCCATATAGCCCTGATCAAGCATCTTTGGGACCAGTTGGATAATCAGGTTCGAAAGTGCCAGCTCCCCCTGCTACTCGAGAGCAGTTGGCCAGAGCTCTGATTAAAAAGTGGGACAATATCCCCATAAGACGGATTAACGCTCTCATGAACTCTATGACCAGAAGAATAAGGACCGTGACCACGGCAAACGGTGGACACACAAAATATTGATGACTCAGATCAATTTCAATTTCAAAATCCTATGGGTCCATTCAATTTAATGGTCAATACCATTAAACTAATTGACAGATGCAATATACAGACTTAGGAAATTTTAAAGCATTAATTTATCTGTAAGTATACAAAATTTCGTTTTAAATAAAGCCCGATATCATACTTAATTTCTGGTTTATATTTCACCCTGCGTTTCTTTATCCTTTCAGTATATTTTCAAAAATGAAACTACCCGATATTTCAACAGATTCAATTAATACACATGCATTCGAAGCATATAAAGTTTTTTTAATTATCAAATCCTGTATTTAGTGATCTTGTATAAAAGAACAATTAACCTATTCAAGCAATTTGAAATGGATTTCATAAGGAAATCAAGTCAGAGTCCATTAATCAGCTAATCTTGAGAGTCCTAGTCATTTAATTATCAATTTTTATAAGGAATCAAACATCTAACAGTATCTTGCTGCTTGTGAAAATAAATGTCAAAGAATAAATTCTCAATAATTGGTCTTGTATTAAGGACTTCAGAACAGCATCCGAATTTGTCCCTTTTCATTGAACCTTTGAATATCCTCAAATACTTAATGGATTATTCCCAAAAATGTTAATACTTAAACCACCTCTCCCGTCCTGTCCAAAAAAGAATTAAAACAATATTTATCTTCTAGGTTAATGGATGACATCAACAATACATACCAACACAGTGAAGATGTAACTTGTTCATGGACTAAAGGAAAATACTGTATAGCTTATTCTGCTAAACGTGGACAATGGTATCGTGCTAAAATTGTTAAATGTTTCCAGAAGGGTTTAGTTGAGGTATTAACTTGAATTCTTTATAACTTTTATACTGTTTCATCCAAATATTCTTTGACAAATGAAATTTCGAGAAAATAGAATTATGTATACTGCAAGTAATTTTACTGTAATTAAATTTGAAGAGCTACAAAAAGTACCATAAAAACAAGCATTGCTTTTAGGTAAATATGCTTACTAGGTTGAAAGTTTGCAGGACCTGTGCTGAAAATCAGGATTTTAGGGATCTGAGAAAGGAGTCTTTCATACATGCATTGTAAAAACTGCTATGTTCATAAATTTAGGAATTTAAGAATTTTGTTGAAAATTTTGAACTTAGTCCCTTTCTTTTACATTTATGTCCGTAAATAAAGTTAACAGAATCAATTTATTCTATAATAATGTACAGTAAAACCTCTAATCCAGTCCTCCTTATAGGCCAGCAGGAATGTCTGGATTTGAGAGGAGTTAAGATAAGGGGAGCTGTAGCTAGGTAGTATTTGGTGTATTTTATGAAATATTTGACAAACTATTTTTATTACAGGTGTTTATGTTAGATTATGGTTTTACTGAAGTGATAGCTACATCTAATCTAAGACAGATTGTTAGACAATATAGAAAACAAAGATGTTTTGCATTCCTATGTAAACTAGCTGATGTGACACCTGCTGGTGGTATGAAGGAATGGTCTAAAACAGCTTGTGAATACATGCAAGATCAAACAACTAACAGAACATTGTTACTTATCAAAAAGGTAAGCTACATAGTCTTTGTTTTACTGTATAATCTCTAATAATGACACTTAATCTAAAGAAAGTTACTGTTCTTTGTTGTTCATTATAATCTCTCATAATGGGCATGGGCATGGTCACAATTTGTTTTAGCACTGTTCTAGTTTGATTAATTGTCAATAATGTTGTATAGTAAAGGGAAGAAAAATAAATTTACCAGGCTATATGAAATCATTTCACTAGCTGGAATCCAGTTTCAATAGTCACAGGTTTTGAAATTTGGACAATCGGCCCAATTGACACTTAGCTTAGAATAATTGATTTAAACGTATGGGATATGTATATCAAGCCGTCTGAATAATTTAAAGAAAAAGAGTTAGAGCAGTGTTGCATTCAACCCACAATATGTTTTAATGTTCTTCCTTGATTCCAAAATGTTTGATTTAAGTACAGTAAATTTGTAGATTTATTTGGCTATATAACCTAGGTATATTATTCTCTCTCTCATGTGTTTGTAGGGTAGTGTTGATGATGGTAAATTACCTATAGATATAGTATTAGTTGATTATGTTGAAGAATCAGCATTAGAACCTGGCAGGAAGACATATACATCATTGATAGAAAGTATTAAAGAAAGAGGATTAGCTATACCTGTTGTCAAGTTAGTAGAAACTTTTATACAGTGGTGCTAACCTCACCTTGTCCTTTATTGTTGTTTTTATCTGATTAGTCAAGTCAAGTATTTCTTTATTGTCGGTAAAATAAATCAACATTACAAACATAAGTTATGTATAGCTTTTGACTGAGACATGAATGTGTTACTTCCCTTGGTAATGAAGTCATCCCCTTAAATTACCTCAAACATTAACCCTAGATATTTTACTACCCTGTAAAGGACAAAAATTATCTTGCCCAACTATATGAAATAAGTTATTTTTAGAACTCTAGATTCTTGGTCTTAGTCATGGAAAGTGATATTTTGATATGGAACTGAATGCTTTTAAAATATCACTCTATAAATATTTTGTCTGTGAGAAACTTTTTGCCAGCCTCATAGTCAGTCTACGAAATTAGTGGGTGTCCAGTTGCCCAGGACAACCAATTTCTAGTTCAGACAACAAATTTTTTTTTAGGCAACCAAATTTCTACAAACAAGATATAGTGCTAGCTGCTAAAATGACCTGTTCAGGCAACCACTTTCATATCCTAATTTCGTACATTGCTCATAGTTTTTATTCCCAGGTTTTATTTCAGTTTTCAAGTGCATTACAAAATAATGTTTCATATTCAGGAAACAAGTTAGTACACCTTATAAAAGAAAATAGATCCTTGATTATATTATTATGTTATATTATTGTATATTATTAAATTATATTTTATATTCAGGAAACAAGTTAGTACACCATGTAAAGAGAAAGTCTATCCAGTATTATATTATATTATATTATATTATATTATATTATATTATATTATATTATATTATATTATATTATATTATATTATATTGTATTGTATTGTATTGTATTGTATTGTATTGTATTGTATTGTATTATATTGTATTGTATTGTATTATCCAGTATTGTATTGTATTGTATTGTATTGTATTGTATTATTTTATGTTATATATCCAGGAAACAAGTTAGTACACCATGTAAAGAGAAAGTCTATCCAGTATTATATTATATTGTATTGTATTGTATTGTATTGTATTGTATTGTATTGTATTATCCAGTATTGTATTGTATTGTATTGTATTGTATTGTATTGTATTGTATTGTATTGTATTGTATTGTATTATTTTATGTTATATATCCAGGAAACAAGTTAGTACACCATGTAAAGAGAAAGTCTATCCAGTATTATATTATAAGAAAGCAGAAGCTGAAGTAAAGTCTGGTGATAAAGTAATGCCTGTATATGTTGATTATGATGCTGTAATACATTGTTATACCATGGAAGGAGGTGAGATATATTTGATTAAAGTCTATAGGGTAGTCATAAATCTAAAAGTCTTAAAATCTATATTGACTGGTAGTCGATAAGACGATTCTGAAATCTGTTTTTGTATGCGTTTCTCGAACTGTAAATTATTCTTCATACAAATTGTGAAATAAAAGAAATTCTGACTAGGAATTGTTATATTGGATATTTTTCTTAACTTAAAGTTATGTCCACTCATGTAAAAATGAATTTAATTCCATGCTGTAACTCCACAAATATGATATTTACAATTTTCTTTAATCGTCAAAACTTTTTAAAAAATATTTTTAGTGTTTGTATTTAAGATGATGTATTTCAAAGTATGTGTGATTTATTACATCAGAAGTTTAAAGATAGTGATCCACATGGTCCAGAACAAACCTGGGTCAAAGGTCAAGCTTGTGCTGCTTTCTATGATAAAGATGGACAATGGCATAGAGCTTCTATCAAAGAATTAGAAGATAATAAATTACAGGTATATCATGTGCAAGAATAACTTATAATGCCAAAGTAAATAAAATGTAAATAAACTTTTTTACTCACAGGTTGAGGAACCGTTGATTAACCTATAACAAAGATGTCGGTCTGCCGAACCTTGCTTCTTAAATTTACAAAGATCAGACAGATTTTACTGTTATGTCAGACCCAGTGCCTGATAATTTTTTATCAAATTTCTATGTACAGTCCAACCTGTGAACAACGGCCGGCCAAGGGAAAAGAGAAAAGTGGCCTTTGTTCACAGGTGGCCTTTGTTCGGAGGGAGGAATAAACGGGCCATGTTTGGTCAGACTTGAGAGACAGAGTTCATAATTAACATGATTAATAATCAAAAATTAAAAATGAGTTTATTTTCAACCTGAATTCATTATTCACATTATCATTATTGACGTTGTGACTATAAATGAATAAAACAAAACTTTGAACAAAGAATGACTAAAACAAAGAAATCAGTGATTTTTTGTTTGCAGCAACATTTCATGCTATGACCTCAACATTAACAAATGCCTCTACAAATTCTCATTACTCTGACCTTTTTTATAGTATTTCTATCTTATCCCAGTTGTCAATTTACCTGTATACAGCAGTCACAGTTGAACGAATTTAGGAATTAACAGCGTGTCACAAACATTAATCTAACTGCCGAACGTGTAAAAAACAAACCTAGTGGAGTCTCCAAACATTCAAAACTACTTAACAAAGTGTCATCACATGACGTAATTTACTCCCGATTTACAAATCAATAAAGGGATACATTAACATATTTTTATAATAAGGTGATGAGAAAATTGTCTGAAGCTTGATAATAACTAATAAGATCGTACTCGAGATGGTTTGTTTACGAAAAATACGGAAAACATCGGATTACGGGTTTTTAGCTTAACTTTAACAAAAATGGCGGCCTGCTTTCGAAATCGCCTTTTTACGAAAGACTGTCTTCAAACAATTGTCTGGCCGTTATTCACAGTTCTAAACTGGCCGCGGGGATGGTTTTGACTGGCCGCTGGTTGCAGTCGACAGGTGGCCGTTATTCAAGGCCTTTTTAAGAGCGTTTTTGGTCGGGGGAAAACGGAATGGCCGCTGTACGCAGGTGCCCGCTATTCGGAGGTGGCCGTTAGCACAAGTTGGACTGTATTGCAAATGATTACATCTTCTCTGATTTGAATAGATTAAAAAAAACAGATAATTTGGATTTTTGTTATTCATATGGAACAGCTTTGTTCGATGTTTGACACCAAAATGACAACTTCTTAATTTAAATATTGACATTGGGTCTTGCAAGTTATCAGTTGGGCAGGCTGGCTTAGTGTAAATGTCACTTGGCTAACTGATACATTTAGAAGCATTTTGCAGAGTTATATGATTTAATACTAGCATACCATCATGTGATCTACATGTGGTTGGTTATGTTCCTTTTCATTGTTTTGTTTCAGGTTCATTTTATAGATTATGGTAATAACATGTGGGTGGGATATGATCAAGTACGTGCTGACATAGCAGAATTTACAGATATACCACAACAGACATTTCTGTGTACATTACATGATATTCATCCAGTAAGTATATCCTTTAAAGTAAAAATTTAATAATTGTCCCGCTAATAGACTCTGAATCAATTTCAATTTTTGGAATCCGTTAATTCTTCTTTTATGTAAGATATCACTGGATAAAGTATGACTTACAGATGTCTAAACTGACACAATGAATTCAAAAAAAATTGACAATTTATTAGGTTATTTAATCTTTAAACCATAGATAAGGAATTTGATTGGGTTAATTAAACCTGAGAGACGATGTTTTATAGAGAATATTTGGTTAGTATCAATCTGTACTTAGTTTATCCGGCAAGTTGGAAAAAGGTTTATTAGGCAAGGCTTGATAAAGCAGCGGTGACAGATTAACTTAGGTTTATTATGTCAAGAGGTTTTCCTTCTAAAAGATCAGTTGGTGGTAGGATGAAAGTCAGTTTTAGACAGCTGTGCCATTGCCTAGCCAATTAATCCCAAAAGTATGGATGTATCTATATTGTATAGTTTGTGCAATTTGACCTGAGACAGATTAAGACATTACAAGTTTCTATAACTACACTATTTTTAACTGATTCAATGTATGCAAATGATATTATTATTGTATTTTTGTCCTAGGTCAGTTTTCACAGTCTATGTTTATTTTATCTTGTTATATTATCAGCCTGAAGAAGAAGATGAGAAATGGGATACATCTATATTAGAACTGATGCATAAAGAACTAGTCAATAAATATTGTTACATTACTATAGTGGTATGTATCTGTTTTGTCTTTCTGATAAACTCAGATGTGTTTGACTGACAATATTGGGGTTACTGGTTCAATACCAGGGATAGGCCTACAAATTTTCATAAAGGTTGGTCATATAGTACTTTTTAAGGCCATTTTTCCCCTGCCTATTTTTGCAGCTGGCATTGATTTGAGTATAGGTAGTTTAAAATTGTTCATGAGATATATGCCTTTCCAGAGACAATTAGTAGGTTGACCAACATGTGACATAAAATAGTTGGAAATGTGGTGTTTAACATGCCTAAAAACCAAGTTAACCTGTTATCATAATTTATTACGATTGACTCACTAGCCCTTACCCTGGAACAAGTGATAACTGATTTGGGCTGGTAAAAGTTACTTTTTAGTGCAATCAGGCTTTTTGATAATTTTACCCACTACTATAAAAATAAAGTTAGTGTTTATAAGTACTTAAATCAAAAACTGGAATCTGCAGAGAGTTTATCTAGCTGTGAGATAAGTTAAAATGTTGTTGATCTATTGCAGGAGAAGTTTACATATGAAGATAAACCTATGTGTGTAAATCTAGAACTAAATGGTAAAGATTTTGGTTCATACTTGGTACAACATGGTTTAGCTAATCGTGGTCAATATATCACTGATGAAGAATTACAGAGTACACAGATAGCCCATGTATTAGAGGTAGGCGATATATGTGTAAAACAACAGGAATTCTATATTTATTTTTGTTCAAAATTTACAAGAAATTAAAATTTTAGTTTCGAATATTTTATGGAGTGGATCAGACCTAAGCAAATTGACTAATAGATTTAGTGAAAGATAAAACAAAAAACACAAAAATTCTCTAAAATCATCTATACCATTACTGTTCCAATAGTTATGGGGTTTTTTCATGAAATAACCATCTTTTACAGTTAATTGTTAATTTGCTCTAAAATTGTTAATATCAGAATACTGCTTTACTGCTTCCAAATTTTTGTTTACAATTTTAAAAGTTTGAGAAAAAGTTGAAATCTGTGAATGAGCAACTAGATACACTTTTTATATTACAGAAGATAAATCCATATAAACAGATGAAAGTACCAGAGATTGGTGAACTATTACATGTATTAGTTACACATGTTGAATTACCTAATGTTGTAAGTATTATATTCTCATACATGTCTCGTATAGAAAACATTATGTCTTAGCAAGTATCTTTAAAGTAGACTTTGTATATTGTAGTATTTGTATTTACAGTCAGTGGCCTTGATAATTTAGAATAACACTTTTGTCTTGTATCATTGTTACTGTAGACTAATTCTTCACATATTGATATTCAGTGCTCTCAAAGTCTTCAAACAAAATCCTGTCTTGAAGAAAAACCAATTCACAAAATGTATTTAAGTATTCAAGATTCCGAAATCAATGTTAATTATTTTATCAGCATATGGTTCAAGCTATCTTACATGTATTAGCTTAATTGTTATTTAATTAGACCACACTTTTTATATTTTTAGTCTTACGAGAATTTTCTTGAAAAAAGTGAGTATGGTAGGTCAAAATAAAAATTTTAAAAAATGATGTAAGATGTCAATTACTATCGACTTTCAAACACAATTTGTACAAGTTCTGAGTTTTTTTTCAATTTCTGAAAAATAAGGGTCAGGATTTTTGTAAGACGAATAATATAAAAGGTCTGGCCTTACTTGAGATATGCATGAACAGCTTTTGTCATGATTTCATTTTTCAAGAACAATCTGTGAGCATTATACATTGACCAGTTTCCTAAGGATATTGCTACCTGGAGCTTTGTCCCTTGGTACCCTTCTTACACCAAAGGGATAAATAAGGGATCTTATGCCGAAAGGAGTATTAAAGCATGCTTTATCAATCTAAAGTAGGAGGCTGCTTAGCTCTAGCTAGCAATTTGCTTAGGTAGTTTGACACATATAACTTAATTATGTTGTAATTTCAGGTATATATACAACCAATCAGAATCAATGATCCAGATAGTGTTATATCTGTAACAAGAAATAAACATTTAGATCAATTAGAACAGTTATCAGCTGAAATCAACCAAACAGTACACACATTACCTGTTGTACCTTATCCTAAACCAGGTTTGAACTTCATTATATTGTTATAAGTTGTTGGGTCACTAGTTCACATCATTCTTTATTTCAATGAAATTAGACTAGTTTTGCACTAACTCATTGATGTGTTGTTGATAGTGCATTTATATCTTTATCTGATGATATAGGAGCAGTTCTTCAGTGATAGGATGAGGGTTTTGGAATTAAGAGGTCTCAGGTTCTAGCCCAACAAGGGGCACTGCTATTTTCCTTGATCAAGGAATCTACTTCCAATTGGTTTACTCTATGCAAAAATGGGTGGTATAGTTCCATTGCTGCTGCCCGGCTAGCTCAGTTGGTAGCACGCAAATGTACTGATCGAGGGGTTGAGGGTTTGATTCCCAAGCGGGGCATACTTTAGTGGAGCTTGGTCATGAAATTATTTCTTCGGCCATTCTCCCTCCTACCAATGATTCTTAAATATGTGGGGCAGTTGTCAGTCACTTACTAAGGTATGTGCTTACTAGTTGGTTAACAGCTAAATTAAGAGATTTAGCCTTTCCAGAAACAGTTAGTAGGTTGACTGACCACCGTTATATGACCTATACTATGTGTTGCTAAGTAAACCCAACAAAAACAAAACTAAGTTCCATTGCACTGTATGTTGGCTTCACCAAGCGGAGTAAAAGACTACCTAGATATCAGTAGCCTGATGACCAGGGGTAATAGTTGTAAAGTTGGTGAACATGCATGAAACTTAGTCTATAAAATGCAATTATTGTACATATGTAGTTGCACAAAATACTTACCTATATACTCATATGAATCATCTCAAATAGCCAAAAATAATATAAAAATATATTTAATAGACAATGTAAAATTGCATGATTTTGAAATTACTGTAGTGGTCTTTAGAGCAGAATTTTACTATGCTACTGAATAAAAACAATTTTTAACTGTTGACCTATCACTATAATTACAGGTGTGGCATGTATAGCACAGTTTAGTTTTGATCAATGTTGGTATAGAGCTGTTATAGTATGTGTATATGAAGAAACAGAACAGATATTAGTTTTGTTTGTAGATTATGGTAACTCTGAAATAACTACCATTAACAAGTAAGTACATGTATGGGTTGTACAAGTTAAAATCTTGCTTGGACTTAATATACCGAAGCAAAGCTATGAAGCTCTTGACTTGAATTCAGACCGTAGATGGGTTTTATCATTGTTAAAGATTTGGTTTTTTTAATTAAAGCATACATAATACATCTTTATTTGACAACAAATGGCATTGACATATATATGCTTTTGGCCACATACAACGCTCATCGCAAAGACCATGAATTAATGACAAATATACACAACAAATACTATTTTCATTATTATAAAACCATAAAATCTTTATTGTAATAAAACTATATATAGTACATGAAAAAGTTATTATATGTGTAGACAATAATTCCTGAGATGCTTGTCTATGTCAAAAGCCCTGTATGTATACAAAAAGTGAACTATAAGTAAGACTGCCAATCTTAAGCTGATTTCTGTGGATTTAAGCCATCTGATGATTATCACCAAATATATTTTACATATGATTTTATTAGTTGAGACTTTAAATTACGAAATAACAGAGTTTTAAGTTTACTTGAATTATTAAGGTACTTGCTGTTGTATCAATTTCCTACTTTCCGATTTAAGATCATGTCATATAATTTTAGTACAGTTATATTACAATTTTCAAAACACATTTTTATTTAAATTCTGGAAACAACAGTATACAAATGACAACTCTCAGATTGACTGGAAGCAGTTATCACAAAGTGAGGATATTATTTGAAGGACACAGAATTTTCTTGAAAGTTGTTGTTACAACGATTTTGTGATTATTTGAAGTTTTTATCATTCAAATGCTGCTTAAGAAATTGTAGTTAAACTATGATTAATTTTCCAGATTACGTGCTATGACACCAAGATATCAGAAGTTACCATGTCAATCTTTAAGATGTAAACTATCTAATATTAAACCTGTCAATGATGTTATATCATGGACTAAAGAAGCCTTGATGAAAATGATGTTTGCTGTTTCAAACAAACCACTAATGGCAAAGTTTGTTGTAAGTACACATTTCAAATAGTAACTGTAATTCAGAAAGAAATGTATAATGTATTTAAACTAGGGTTTATTGAAATAAAATTTTATTTTCTATTAACCCTAGTTTAAATACATAACATGTTCTTTTCTGAAATTACACTTACTATTTGAAACATATGTCTCGTTCCTTCATTTTGTTCATGGCTGAGCTGTTAAAAAAAAGAGTAAAAATTAAAAGGCAATATAAAGTCTGCTTTCATGTACATGTTCAGCTGGCTTTACAAGTTAACTACAAGTTAGATACTTTACCTACTTAAAGCAGAATGAAAATGAAATTTGATAATGTATGTTTTTAGGTTAAATTTACTACTTTCTGTGTATTATTCCATTGTTAATGAGTAATGGAACTAACTAACATCACTGAAAAATTATTTACACACCATACCATGTACCGTATGTTCTCTTACCAACCCTTCCTATGATATAGTTCGTTTTTCTGAACGGTCAAAACATGAATAATTTCAAGGTGACTTTGTGTTCTGTGTCTAACACTCATGATATTGTGATAGTGTGTATTTAATCACTGTGAAGTTATTTAAACTTTCACAGTTGAGAAAAAATGGACTATATATTTGTTTAGCCCTTTTCTGTAATATTTATTTACAGAACAATAAACCAATTAAGATAGAGCTATATGAAGGAAATGAAGACAATGGTTATGTCTATCAATCTGTGGTTGATAATGGATTTGTACAACTTGATCTTACTGGATGGTTTGTAACATTATATTATTTATTGATTATTTATTCTCATCATCTTGGCAGGGTTGGGTTTTTGTCATCAAAAATGAGTCTTTTCTTTCCACTGGTAAAAACTGGGTTTTTTTATCAGTCATGCGGCTAAAACTGTCCAACTCTGCATCTAGCTTGCCCAAGCATAAATTTACACTCAACCAATTTCCTTGAGATACCTTGATGATAAAAAGGCCTGGTTGCCAAGCTCGCTAAGCTTAAATCCCTGTCTGTAAGATTGTTTCTTGACTAGGGTTATGCCTGTCTGTCCAGGCTAGCTAACCTTTTTTCTGTGCATGACAATAATGTTGATTTGGTACCACTTGTTCTTGGAGATTCTTTCGGGTTGTTTTACCTAAAAAGTCCATTTTGACATCAAGATTCATAAATGAGTGGAAGAAATCTAGTCAATCTCTTTAACTTAGTTTGAAACTTACATAAATGTTATTATTTACACTGTGTAATACATTTTAATTGTTACCAATCAAGATTGGTATACTATAGGAAAATACCCTTTACCTCTTGTCAAAAAGTTAGTAATTTTTTTGTGAAAAGGTGTAAAAAAGCTGGTTAGATATCCTGCCTCAGTAAGCAATTTAATATACATAATAGAATGTAGTAAAACAAGATAAACATATATATTTCAGTGAGGTAAATGGTGAGACACCAACATCTAACCTTCCTAAGATAGAGTACCCAACAGTTACAGTGACTGAAGTCAGTGATGTGAATACAACTCTAGTAGAGGATAAAGAACATTGTGCTGATGATAGGGACCAGCCAGGTGTTGATAAGGGGAACCAGCCAGGCGATGGTGCCAAAAAACAGGGTGGTGATGACGATGACAACAGTGAAAGTACCGTCGAACCATTGGAACCATCTGATAGTAGAGACAGTAAATCCTGGGCTCTGATGGCTGAAGATGGTTCCTCTGTAGATCTTAATGATTTACCTGAACTAGACACTGACTCTGAAGTTGACAGTAGCTCGAAGTCAGAGAATGTAAATAGCGGTGATAAACTTGCTGAAAGTGATTGTAGAGAGGCTGAAAGTGCTAGTCCACTCATCAATAGCCCTGTTAAAAATGTCAGAAGTCCCCTTAAAGTAGGGAGTCCTATGAAGGTAGGGAGTCCTATGAAAGTAGGGAGCCCAATGAGAGTAGGGAGTCCTATTAAAGTTGCAAGCCCTATTAAAGATGTTAAGGGTCCTATGAAAAGATCTTCTAAGGGAACAAAGAACAAATTGACACCTGATGAACGTAAAAAACTTCGAGATTCAAGGAAAGTTGTGACTGTACAGCATGATGATGAATGTTTTGATTAAAAAGTGCTTTGTAGTTTTCCTCATTGCTTACTTGTTGATTGAAACATGAAAGCCTTAAGGTTTTCATGATTTATTGGGACTTGTGATTATGTTGTGATAATTGTGTGGGGAAGGAATATGTCTTAGTAAATTTTCAGGACTAGACTTGAATTTACTGATTTTTTGATATTGAAAAGAATGCTGATTCAAATTAATGTTAATAGATGTTTGAAACTACAAGTTTGAGAATTTTCCGGATTTTGAAGATTCTTAACTTTCGCTCTTAATATGTGTTGCCCTAAAATTCAGATAGATGCACAAATAGATTTCTTGAAAAATTATCATTTTGATGTGACATTGTTTTCTTCCTGGATGGTTTACCCATCAATACTTGTACAGTGTGTAGTAACTTCCTTGTGGAGAGAAATGATTGTGATTTCAAGTGTTGTAAAGTTTGTATTTGTTTGTAACTGTTAATGACCCATACAACCTTCTGGAATTACGGTACCAGTTTGATGTGTTGATGCAAAACTAGTCAAACTACATGTAACTAAATAATGATGTTGACTAGTTTTGCACTGACCCATCAAATTGTATTGAGTTTATAATGTGCCATGACTTTTCATTGGGTTTATAAATATTTTTCAAATAAAATGCCTCATGTTTTCTGTTCTTTTAATATATTGTCATTAATTTGGTTTTTTTTTAGGGATTTGTTTAAATTACTGTTAAGTCATTTTGTTCTTATTTTTTTTAGTGAATTGATTGACAAAATGTGTGTCATGTGTCTGATTTGTGGTGCTATGTTACTGTTCATATTTGTACTACTTAGACATTTGTGCTTAATTCGTGCAAGTTTTATATTGTTACGTTTTGTTATTTCATGTTCCATTTTCTTTTAATGATGATCAAACATACTATGTTACCAGTGGACCAATATTTTGAATTTCTTTATATTCCTCATAGTTTTTTTATTTTTTCATTAAGATTTCTGAGAGAATTACTCCAGTTGCTTGTAGGGCTGCAATATATATAAATTGACAAATATCAAAAAGAGAAAAAGAGATATAGAGTATTTGATGAAGTAACAATAATTTTGTCTATAGAAACTTCAACTGTGTAGTTTGTCTTTGTGCCTTTTGTGTATAACTTGTATTATTTTCATTATAGAGTACTCTTTATAACTTGTATTATTTTCATTACAGAGTACTCTTTATAACTTGTATTATTTTCATTACAGAGTACTCTTTATAACTTGTATTATTTTCATTACTGAGTACTCTTTATAACTTGTATTATTTTCATTACAGAGTACTCTTTATAACTTGTATTATTTTCATTACTGAGTACTCTTTATAACTTGTATTATTTTCATTACAGAGTACTCTTTATAACTTGTATTATTTTCATTACAGAGTACTCTTTATAACTTGTATTATTTTCATTACAGAGTACTCTTTATAACTTGTATTATTTTCATTACTGAGTACTCTTTATAACTTGTATTATTTTCATTACAGAGTACTCTGTATAACTTGTATTATTTTCATTACAGAGTTTTTCCATGTTGCATTTGTGTCTCTAAATCTTAATGTCTAGATTCTTTTCAAATTTTTCTAAATCATCATTTGATGTTGATTATGATAGAACTCTTTATTGACCCTCAGTATTGTTAATTGTTTCTCATGAGGCATATTTCTTAGAACAATTAAATTGTTATATCAAGCATGTAGTTACATTCATATACATGTAACTCATATGACACCATTTGATGACCTATCATATTTCTTAAATCTATATTAGTCAAATACATGTACCTTACTTTTCAGCAATTGACAAAATATGTAGTATTTAATTCTATAGCTTCAAAATATATCTTAAAAAATATTTTGTGTCATAATACAGTATAGAATTCTAATTTCTAAAATTAAGCGAATACCCTTGCCATAAATACAAGAAAAAACTGTATTCATTTTTTTTAGTTTTAGCTATGTTAAGATAAAAAAGTTACACAACATTATAATTTTACATGTATAATAAAATGTTGTAAAAGCAAAGTATGCTTACTTTTTGTACTAAATTGTGTTTTTCTGTTGTTACTATTGTTTCGTTATTGTATTGGTTTTGAATTTTGTTGGTTAAACATTTGAAATTATACATTAAGTTTTTGTAATTCCCTGTACAAACAGTACTCGTGTAAATAGAAAGTATGTTTCTGTGATCTGTATAGATATGTTAATTGTTGATTAATTCCTTTCTTTCCCAGGTTTGTACTTAATCATTTTAAGTATGCATGATTCTAATATAAGTGAATATATGGGTCCAAAAGTTTCTGTACTCATGTAGTGTTTTCATATTTTCACTGAAAACATAAACTTTAGTTGAGAAGTTAATAAGTATGCAATAAAGTAATTTTTTCTTTAAAAACTACATTTTGACAAAAAAGGGAGATAATATGGAAGAACATAATTGAGGGTTCAAGTTCAAATGTTAAGTATATGTTTATCTAAGTATATTCTAAAACATCAAAATTTAACATGTGTAAAGAAACTTTTAGTCCCCTGTGTATGTATGAGACATCAAGCAAATTTGTGTGTTTATTGTTAAGGAAAGTAATGATTGACTTATTGTTATTTTACTGTATACTATTATCATTCATTGATCATGAATTTGAAGTAAGCATAATAGAGGATAGAACATTGTTCATCCATTTTGTTTAGAGTTCATTCTTCTCTCATTGTATAAATCTGGTGATATCCAAACTTGATTTTTCCCCATAAATATTTCATCTTATACCATTTTCTACACACTCATGATTGTTATTTTTGTGTTATTTCTTCTTGTTCTAATACTGTTATTGTTTATATTTGTTAATAAATGCTTCAAATAAAGCTATTTTTATACAATAAAGTGTCTGTATTATTTTTCTTCCATGATGTTAAATATTATGGGATTATCAAACAAATATCAAGTATTTAAATCTGCAGGATTAATGCAAGCACCACTGGCTGTTGAATAAAATTTACCTGAAAACCGATGATATAAATTATTCACTAGAAAGCAAATTGAATGGTAAAAATTTTCAGATAAAGTTTTTTTTTTAGTTAAAAGTTTTATTCAACTGTCCATTGTACATACATTAACCCCACCGATTTAAATACTTACTGAATAGCAATAGTGAGTTTAGAAATACTAAATAAATGCTAATACACCCCTCAAAGCATTGCTAATTTTATTGGTCACGAAATCTACCTGCTATAGCTTCACTTCACCAAGAGTAAATGGATACCTGTGAGGGTAGTATTACATGTATTTCATTACAATTAAGAATAATGTAAAAAAATCACCAAACACGACGATTTTCTTAAACTAAAACTTAAACTACAATTAAGAGGAATATAAGATTCCCTTGGAAATCGATAGATACTAGAAGCCCAATCACCAGGAATAATAGCTGCAGTAAACATGTGCCAATATAAAGCTCTTAAGCATTAGATTATAAAATACTGGTACTAACACTTTTAACTATTGTCATATGTCAATTTACATGTTTATGCTGTTGTGGATTGGAAGCGAACCTTTATCACATTTATCATCGTCAATTGGAGTGTGTCTATCAATGACAAGGACATCGACTACAAAACACTTTAACTAACACCCTGTCTAGTTAAACAGTTTTGTAACAGACTCAAACTATCATTCTTCAAGGTAAGTGCTCAGCATACGTGGTATAAACATACAATAGAGAATATGTCCATATACTCGCTAGATTTCTTAGTGCAAGTTTTATCCCAGTACTAAGCACATACATTTGCACATTATTAATATCTGTCCTATCCAGAGTTTTTTGGAGAGTTGCTGTAGAATATGTTTTTACCAAACCAAACTCTATGATGATTTTTTTGTCTAGGAATCAAACCTATGACAGTACTACAGAAAATAATGTATGTTAATCTGATCTGCAATTGATAAAAGCATTTCATTGTGATAGTAGGTTGATCAAGGATCTTGGTTAAATTGTGAATCAGTAAACCTACTGTTATCTGATTTTCTTATATCTAAGATTTGTATATAGCAAATTTAGCAAAAAAGTTGCCTGCCCAGCTACATGGTGTAGATTATTGAGTTTATTGCCTGGCTGGCTGTCTTATCATGAGTGCTGACAGTTTATATATTCTACCTTCATTAGCATGGTTCATATTATAGTAATATAGAAGTAGGTTCTTTGTATATTTTGAACTTGTCATTTAACCTATCTTCCCAAAAATATGCTCATAAAACTTCTGCTTAGGAGATATAAATGTCACAGTTATATACTTTTGGAAAATTCAGCAGTTTTGGCATAATTTGGTTCACATATTTCAAATCAGATGAATCTCTGCACTTTTATTTGATCCAAAATCAGGCCAGCAGTAAACAAACTGTCATTGCCGCTCCAATACCAATTCTCACCATTTCACAAGGATTAGACAACTCTCTTTATAGAAGATAATCAAGGTCAAATTGTCATGGAAAGATATTACCTTCTGCCATCAGGAATTAAATCCCAAGCAGATATTTTGTATTTGAAACACTATAAACAACAACATTTTCATTATAATTATACAATTCTTTATTTTTAAAGAAATCATACACAAAAAAAACTTCAAAATATGACAAATCTATATAAATCTATACAGAAAAGACAAATAACATCATCATATATCCACATTGTACAATTCTTTTTTCAACCATTCTTGTAACCAGAGGACATAGAGACTCTTGGAATCCTCTTGGTACAAGAATGTTTTACTACATGAGTCAAGTAATTGATATAATGATTGAATGTGGGTATGAGATGAAACACTTTACGGGCCAGTTAAATAAGGGTATCACTACCTAGTGTTATATAGCCATTACCTATGCAAAGGTTTGCTACTTTGAAGCAATATCTTACAAAATCATTTTTGCTGCCTACATATGTCCTGAACACTGACATTTCTGAAGCTACAAAATCGATGTTTCTTGATGTTGCTTCCTTAGCACAATACCATTGCACAGTACTTAGCTAACAAAAAAGCCCTTTTTAAAAGACTAGGTAGTGACTTCCTGAAGTAACTGGCTCCAAGATAAAGACTAGTTATTTAATTGTATGAAATATAATGATAGGTGAAAAATGACTGAAAAGTGATAACAATACTTAATGATAACAATACATGTATGTTAGAAAAAATGATCAATTTCAATTCATTGTCACAAAAAGTTCAAAATATTTGCTTTTAATTGCTTTAAGTGTTTCATATTGGCACACTGTAAGAACAAATTTTTCGCAGCATAAAATGTGGATAAAAAACTTTTTTTTCCAAAAAACCACACTATTAATCACTTATTTCATATGTGCTCACATAAGTGTACACATGCAATTGATTGTTGTTTGTAAAACATCTGGTTAACAGATATTCTAAAACATTTATTTACCAACTGTCTAATTATGCCACTGTAGTAATAACATACAATGTACATGTACATAATAATACTACAAGCTAGTATTAACATCAAAATTACAATATAAAAACATGGTATGTGAATGAAAATGTCATTTACAGATGATTTAATTTAAAATACAAAATGTTTTCTCCTTTAAACGACTGTCCAATGGCTTGGTTGGATTTTTCACTAAATGAACAAGAAATCAAGGGGTATGTTATATGGGGCGAGGCATTGTTATTTCTTAAAAATAAACTACTTAATAATAAATGATACTTGTATACCTGAACGGTTTAATTATGTACTTATCTTTCTTGCAACATTGAGTATAAGAACTAATATATTAATATTAAAAATCCACAATTCCTATTTTTTCATTAGAAAAAAATCATATTCTTTTGCATTTTCTAAAAAGCATCATTTTCTTCACAAATTCTAAAAACGGCACCCTTCACATAGAAAACATAATCTATATATACATAATAAAATCCAAACTATATTTGAATATACTCTGCTACGTTCTTAAAACTAGACTAGTTTATACTAAAAACCATTTTACTCCTTTATATACTTATATATTTTTCATGTAATATGTGAAAACAAAGGAATGTTTGGTTCAAACTTTAACCATTATATATTTTGATGATAATAATAAAAGGGATATCGGACACAACAAGGAATGTCAACACAATGAGCAATGTGAAAACTTGGGTGAATTATAATATCATGATATATAGTATAGTAGAGTTAACTAATGGTCAAAATTTGACTATTTGATTTTTTCAAACAAAAGGTCAACAGTTGACAGTTTCTTTCAGTAAATTACGCTTTATTTCACATTTTCTGTAAAATTGCTTGGATTACTAGTAGTTGAAATAGAATCATTTATGTTGTGGGCTTTGTGCTAAATGGTTGTAACTCAATAAAAAAATGAGTTATGACTGTTTGACTGATAAGCCCTCAGTGTGTATTATTATATAGTCACAGACAAAGAATGTAGCCATTGGTAAAAACACAGATCAAGTAGCTAGATAGTGCCAGTATGGGTATTGCTTCATAAAGCACCCATAAATACTGTTTGATATCGGTACCAGTACTTAAAGCGGTATTATAAACAACAGAAAACGAAATTATCATAGAATTTACAATACAATACCCTTGAAACAATTGCTTTAATAAATTTTTTTTTTGAAGTGGCAAATACAAGACATGTCTACTTTTGCTTTTGAGCATACTGACCAAAACAGGCACTCCTTTTGTTTGATTGGTTTCATTATGACCACAATCATCTTAATTGTTGACAACAAAACATTTAACCTTTGATTGGTTTAAAGGTCATCAATAGTATAATTAATAGTAATAATATATAGTAACTATACTGCTGGGATAATTTAAACCATGGCAGTTTCAGGAGACATAAAAGCAAGGAAGATACAAAAAGTTCATTTTGCTCAAAATTGGTATACATTAAAGTGGGTTAATTAGATTTATTGTTCCATTGATTGAGGTGATAAGTTTTGGTCCACAAATTACTTACCTGTTACTAAGAACCTTAAGAAAACATAACTTGAATAAAATATGTAGATTTAGACTTCAAATTTTTATACACTCGAATCATGCTGCATTGGATATCTAAAATTTACTTTTTTACTCAAGTAAGTTAAAACCAAGAAAACATATATAATAGAAAAAACAAGGTTGTCCCATAGAGTTCAGTTTGGCTCCATAGACCAACAACCTTAAGTTTTGATGTGCTATTAATCTCCAAAACAAACAAACAATTTAAACAAAGATATAGAAATTCAATAGAAGACAGTACATTTAAATTTACAAAGAAGAAAATTTCTGAAAAAAAATTGATTCATAACAATTTGCAATCAACATATAACAATTCATAATCAAAACACAGGATAAAGAGAGATCTATTTTACAACATGTAGTTTGAGAGACTTCCACTACAGGGTTTGACTCTAACAGTGTACCAGAATTCTAATGATTCCAAAACTCTGGAGAAATCTAAGAGATTTTTAGCTGGGAATTCCATTAGGATACCAGAAAAAGAAAAAAATGACCTGTTTTTACATGATTTTAAGTTTCAATGAATTGTTTATCACAATTTGGGACTGCAAATTTGTATTCAAAATACATTGTATTTGTCTGTATTTAAGGAATCTCTTGCATTTAGAGGGAATTGCTGAATAACTGACGAGTGATATCTTTAGGATCCCTGGTAAAACATTAAGTGCCCAACCCTGTGTAATAAGTGTATACAAAGTATTTTTACAAACAACTTCTATTTTCTCCTTACAAAAATTTACATATATGCTTCCACTGCAATTTCCGCAACAAGGACTTGTTTCTGCAGCAAGAATGGTAAGACAGTCACATCTTCAGATATTTACAAAAATAAGTTCCTAATTGCGAACATTCTTGGAGGCAATTGGATGAATTTCTGTTGTTAGAGTTAATGAGTATGTAGTGATGTAAAAGAAGAGAAGCTTGGTGTTCTTTTGTTATAAGAAGGAAGAATATTTCTCAAAGTACAATATAGAATGTCAAGCTTCTGTGGGACTAGTTAAAGGGATAAAACCATCTACACTTGTGATGTGTCTTATGCTCAGGACCAAGACTGTTTGAACTGCCTCACAAAGTGTACACAGACGTCATGAAAAACTGAAGGGTTGTAATGTATATGGTTCCAGCAGGCAGCCGGTACCAGTTCTGAATAATGCATGAGAAAACTACCTAAAGGAATCTACACAACAGGACTTACCATTAAAGGTCATCTGATTGCCTCTGACAACTTATATTTAGATTTTCGGCAACATTTTACTGCTTGTGAACATTTGGTTTGGGCAAAAGAAATATAAACCTAGTTTTCCAACCAGGCATTCTACTATAAAAGTAAATGTCTAGCCTGCACAAACTACTCAGGGACTATTACAATTTCTTAATCAACAATACAATCATATTCAAACCTTAAAGGTACTAGTACAACAACAAAATGTGACATAAGGTTTTTGTCAAACAATACAACATACATTTTACAAATATATTCATACATAACTTTATACATTGTAATAAAAATAAACTTTAATCATAAGAAAACATATCATTAAAAATCTGAAACAAAAAAATCATTTTCATTTAAAATGTCAGCACTACTTAGGACTTTTAACAGCACTCTTTGTACACTATATTAAACATTTATATACAAACAACCATTTAGTGCAATATGGCTACAGTCGCAACATTTCATCAAACATACATCTTTAATTATTTACGTAACACAATTATCTTCAACAAAGATATTTACATCCTTATCTATAATATTTGAATGATAACATTTGGTTGTCTGAAATACAGTAAATGTAAACAAAAAATTTTAAAACATTTTCCAGAGCTCAACATTCATGGCCATTCGATTGTTCATGATGTCTTAATTTGGGTTTAGGCAAAAGGATTCCCCACGAGTAGTCCAACAGGGCAATCAGAATATGTCTATAGCCCTTTAACTTTATTTAAGTACCCTTTTTAAAGGGCAAGTAAACACATTGGGTAATTTATAGATGATTGTTCTACTGGGCAACCTACTTTAAAATTTAATGTAAATATAAAGCCCTGCTTCACATTTAAAATTAATTTTCCCTTTGGAATATGACAACAATAAAAAAATTTAAAGTAACATTTAGTCCATGGCACAATTGATCGTTATAACACTAGACAATGAACAATGGTAGATAGTTAAGATAATTTTAACATAATATGTTCAGCCTGTGTACTATAGTGCGGACACATTGACCCCGACCTGACCTTTATGCAAGAATATTCATTACATTGAATACAAATGTAGTATTAATGCTCGATAACAATCGGATTTTATCGACAAGGCTTGAATTTAATTTTAACACAGGGATTAATTTTAAAGTACATTTAAAGCGTACAACGAGTGTCTATTGCACATAGGCCGGACTAGAGGATTGTACGATGAGGCTAGCTACCAATTCAAAGGTTTTTGGTTTTAGCCCCACAATCACTATCCCACACCCATTTATTATTAATTGTTATCAAAAATGTAAGAACACGAGTTTCCCGTTTGAATCGTAAGTTGTTATACATGCGGGCTGTGTATACTCTATACATGTTAAACTATATTTTAAATACGTAACAAGTCAAAGTGTAGAGTAGGCGTGGTATTGATTTTCACCGGGATATGTGTATGTGATAATTAGATGCAAATGTGAAAGGTGAGGTCAGGGTCAAATTGTACGCACTATACTACTAAGTAAATATATGATACAAATACAGGGCCTTGGCATGAAAAAATACACTACTCCTGTATTCAAATAGGCGATCATTTTAGCATTGAAATATTACTTCAGTAAATCAAATGAAATTCTGCAACAAGTATTTCAAGAAAAAAACATTGCAATGTGAACAATGATAAATCAATTGTTACAATAAAAAGAACATTAAAATCAAACAATAATGAGTATTCACATAAACTTTGAGACGATTGTCCTCCCATTATAGAAAATTGTTCAATCCATGTGCCTTTAATAACTGTCACATAGTAAACAATAGCCAAATTCATGTCATCAAAATAGCATAATAATGTTAATTAGCACATGTATTTCTTCAGAATAGCACATTTTCATGTTAATCAGCACATTTCATCAGAATAGCACATTTAACATTAAACAGCACATTTCATCAGGATAGCACATTTATCATTTACCTGCACATTTCATCAGAATAGCACATTTCAATGTAAGTCAACACATAATGAAACTAAACCAATTAAGGTTTACAAATTTCCGGTCATACCAAGCTAGCATGTACAATGTCATAGCCAGATAGTGGACCCATGTTTTCTGAATACACTTGTGATTTAGAAGTCAAGTTAAGGTAGTCAACATGTGACTTAAGTTCCATTTTATTAGCCACATTCTCACAATCCATGCTTGTATTAGCCCAGAATTTTTTCGGATGTGTGTCAGGGGAAACTGGTTCTCCGGCTTCAGAAATATTTGTCATTGAATAGTTTGATTTTGACGATGACGATGAATAAAGTTTTGATCTATGAAATCCATTATAAACAGGTTCAGTTTGAACTGAATCAAAGGACATCACAGAAGTCGTAGAATCCAATCGGTGTTTCTTAAAGTTTACATGTGGAACTCCATTTTGCATGATAACAGTATTTGTCGAATTATAAGTAGGCGTGAATACAGAATCGGACCTAGACACAGTGGAATTATTTAAAGCATTTGGAATATTTTCAATAGTTTTCATAATAACTGAATCGGCACTATTTTTTTGGTGAGAGAATATTCTCTTTACTTCAGAATCATTATCCTGATCACTGACGGATCTACTTTTTTGGTTGACATATTTAGCATAATCATGACCTTGAGCACCAAAATTCTCTTTTACAGTCGTCTGCACATAATTTGGTCCAGGTTTAACATTTTCCTCAATTTTAATTTCTTTGTCTCTGATTCTTTCACCTTCAGAATTGTACATATAGTTTACAGTTCGTTCCTCTGGCAAGAATTCTATATAAGGAGGCCCATAGTTAGATCGTGGTTCCAAATAATTAGCAGCATCAGTTCTAACTTGTTGTGTGGCATCTTTTGGTTCAGGAGAATCAAATGAAGTAGCACGACGAATATTCCCATAAGATTTATGATGACCATAACCAGTCTGAAATAGTAGAAATATTTTGTTACATTATGAACCAATCTGATTAAAACCTGCCCTGTGTTCAGTAACTACTGTTAGCTAACATTACCGGTACAGGAGAACTCAACCTGAAGACAACTCTACCGGTGCAATACTCAACTCAAAGTTGGGACAACTCAATACGTTAGTAGTGGATTGAGTTGTTTTGGGTTGAGTTGTTCCGACACTTCCGTTACGGAACGTTTTGGAACATTCAAGATAACTGAACATGCTGCTGATCTAGTCTCCAGTTGCCAATTAACTCACTTACCTGTACGACAAGTATAAGGACATGTGTTTACGAACATTGATGTTAAACATGAAATTTATACACTTATGATAAGACAGTTTGTAACTCAATATTGAAGAGTCGGCACTAAACTAGTCTACATAATTCTTAATATGCATGAAGTCAGATAAATTTTGTTGTGATTCAAAGACATGTTTACAATGGGTGGCATCTTACAATAAGATTGGTCTTCCCAAGAAGCATCCGTGAGAGAAAAGCCTACTGATCAACATCACAGACTGCCATTCCCCAGAGGAGCTAAGAACCAGGCCTAGAGCCCTATCTCCAAACCAGTAACTTCAAATCTAACCTAAGTACATAGTTTTAAATTTAGATTGTACATGTATATACTACTGTTTTATACAGTATGGGCATTTTTTATCAACAGATGGTGTTAAAACACTCAAGTAAGAGGATTGAAGCCCCTGCTTAGAAGAGGAAGAAGGTGCATATTGAATTACACAAAGATGAAGAAGAAACTAAAGATATAATAAATCTTACATGTGTTATATGTGAATATTCAGGTCCATCTGATGAGGTCGACACTGTTCTCCTTATCCTGTATGTTGTCTGATACTTCAGTCCATCCACTGTAATATATTTTAACATATCCTTAGTTTAACTTTAAGTATGCTACACACATAATAATATATATCTTTGAGTCACAAAATTTCTGATTTAACTTATATATAAGTCCTGTTTGAAATTAGTTCATAATCTATAATGTGATGATCATGTTTCCAAAAGTTTATCATTAAGTTTCCTTAATGTCATCATAACTTTTCCATTCGTTTTTTTGCATTGTCACCAGATATTAACTTTTTAGGCGCCAATTGTAAGCAAATTGCTTCCTTTAAGATATATTGTAAGATTAGACTGTCGTAACTTCAACTAACAAATAACAGCAATAGAGAATCAAAAGTTCATTGGATATTATGTCCATGTTTTTACATGTAAAGATGTTAAAACGATTTTTGTCTAACAAGCAGACCTGTGTCATTTATAGAGAAATAGAAATCTAAAACAAGTTATAAAGATTTAAACAATGATCACAAAACAATGGTAACACATGCAAACATGTATCACATAAAAATCACCGCAAATCAAAAACCAAATCAACATACAATATACAATAAACTCAGAATTTTTAATAAAAGAATATCAGCAGTATGTGAGAACAGGACTAGTATAGAAAAGACTCAATTACATAAATATGTATTTGGTACAATATCAGAAAAAAAACTTCTGTTTGCTCAAAATAAAAAGAATCATATTTTAATGCATGATATATCACTCATATTAAAAAAACTAATGTACTAAAATGCATAGTTCCTGTAGCAGTTGTTGACAATTATTTAGCTTCCATCATTTACTTATAAAACTTTCATCAAAAAAGAAGTATAGTCACTGAATGTCTTAAGTTGACAATCAAATTTTCTTAACAATCATAGAATTTTAAAATCTTCCTCTCATCAGGAGATATCTAAAAACACTTTATAGTAATGTATTAAAAATGAAAACTCTTTCACAATAAGAGTATTTTGATAACAAAAAATTAAATCACAATAAGAGTATTTTGATAACAAAAAATTAAATGCAAAAAAATAAAAATTGACACAACCATGCTCAGGATAACAATTATAAATGAGAGACAATAACAATGGAAGATAACATTAACAATATGATGATGTTGTTTGTAATGAAAGGGTTACTATGATAGAACAAGGTAAAAAAATATATCTATATTGCAACACAACATGGCTCTCTACCTTTCCCCTTGAGGTTTAGGGACTGAGGGATGGACTTCCTGTCCCCCACGCCAAGCTGGCCATCTAGGATCAGTGGCCGGAACCACATTTATACCACCTTTAATATGACCAGTAACAAAAATGTCAGAAAATAATCTCTAAATATACTTTAAATTTTACATATTTTTTTTAAATCAAGGTTATAATTCGAAATTTCAAATTTTTTACCGGTACATTCATCTTACTCACAAATAGTAAATCTTATTTATATAGCAAAATATACAGGGTTTATCAAATGTAATTCCTTGTATAGAGAATATTTGTTCATTTCGGGGTAAGATCGATTTTTATTTCACGAGTGAGCTAAGGATGCAATATTATATATATATAATATAATATAATATCATTAGCTCACGAGTGAAATAAATAGATCTTACACTGAAATAAACAAATTTTCTGTTTATTATATGCTTCAAACTGGCTTTTTTAAAGTTTAAGTATGATATGCCAAAAACAATGGAATATTTATTTTTATTTCACCGATAAATCCCAGTATATTACTGGAAAGCATATAATAAATTACAATACTTTATTCTTAAAGTAAAAAGCAGAAGCATTAGACTCTCTCAAATCATCAGTTATTACAAAGCTGATCAACAAATACACAAACACATATTGACTGTATTTTATTCAATCATTTTTGAATTATATATTATTATAATTTTTTTTTTTCAAATTACAACTTGCATAAGAATAAATATATCAACAGTTCAAAACAACGCTTTATTTATGCCCCAAAAACATCATAAAACAGTTTGAATTAAAATCTAGCATCTTCATACAGTCATTGCCTTAACCTACTAGCTCAAAGCTCAGGACAAGAAAAACTTGATTTGATAAAGAGCAAATAACTTATTTTATACAGTTGGCCAAGTTCATAATTTTGCCAATTACTATATAACGTAATAAAATACGCCAAGGTTAAAGAAAATTTAAGGCAATGACTGCATTTATCATCTTAAATAACTCGTATTATTTGTCAATGATGATAACAATTCATAACATAAGTAAGAGTACCATTCATTTCTGACGATATTGTGAATGGAAGAATCAAAGCAAACAGCTTTCAACCACATTCCCCCCAAAAATCATAAACAATAAATTGATATAAAGAGGTACATACCTGCAATTAGTGTTCTGTTACTGGAGCGTATAGGTATGAGATATTCTGATATACTGGTACATGTTTCATGGAACTTTTCTAACTGTTGTAGAAGGAAAGAGAATGATGGACGATCTTCTGGTTCAAAACTCCAACATTTACACATCAAATGATAACTATGGAAAAATAAAATAATAAAGTTATTAATAGCAATGTCATAATTATCCAGTTAATTGACAAGACTTTGATTTCAATAAGAATTAGATGTTAATTCCTGGAGTTTGTTCATTATTGTTATATATCTGATCACATGATAAAGAACATCTTGACAATTTATAAACTTTATGTGCTTCAATGCTTTGTGAAAAGCAAACCAAAATATTAAGGATATATTAATTTTAAATAGTTTCATCTTTAAAGTTGTTAATTTAATAGAAAAAGATTGTTGGCTTCATTTAACCCATTAGAAGGCATCATTAGTCATTTACAGACTAAACTTACAATAAAAAACAGTTTGACTCATGGTAATATGGTTGAACAGCAATGGGTTAAGTATGGCTTAAAACGGCCGATAATTCACTGATAATAATCTATTATGAGCTAATGAATAACTGATTTCAGCATTTCATTTCAGTAGAGTTTGTAACTAAGTCCTCAGTTATGTATTTCAATAGCAAAACATCAGTACCACACATCAAAATGATAAATGCTTCAAATACCATATAGAATTAACTTCAAATCTTATAAACAACTTATCAAATATAAGATAGGTAGATAAAACAAGTAAATCTGTGAGCTAATGCTCACTAGTGATACCCCCGCCAAAATCTAAAAATATGCGACAAACAGGAAGTAGATGAGCAAGGAGCATGAAATCGCTTTACACCACATGGGACTATGGGATGAAGCAATATGCAAAGTATTAGGCTGCTGCATGTTAAAGTTGCTGAGAAAATTGCGACGGAAATTTTGTAACGGACACACGAACAAGGGTAAAACAGTATACCCCCCTCTTCTTCGAAGCGGGGGTATAATAAGTAATGTGATCTAGTAATAACTTACAAGTCATCCGGACAACATTCATGTTTATCAAGGCGACCACCACTACGTACAAAATGTAATACATCAATATTGGTACGTGCAGGATAAGGCTGTTGTCCAAATGTTACAACTTCCCACATTAATACACCAAATGCCCTGAAATTATTAAACATATAATACATAAATAATTGTTAATTAAATGTGAATGAACTGTCTTCATATTGTAGTCTTACAAGCACTAGCCTAAATCAGTTTTATGGTAACATGCCAAATGCAAAATTATAAACTACTCAAAAGTAAGCAAATTTAACATGCCTGATTAATGAGCATAAAACAAACATTTTAGCATTAACATTTTGAGGTACTTACATTGTTTATCATTAAAAAAGGTTATAAAATCTATTTCTAGTTTTATAAAAGGTTGTCAAGTATTTTTTTCTCTACGTGACCAAAATGACTTCTACAGCCCCAAGTGGCAGTTATGAGTAAATAGCTAGTATTTTACCAAACACAGCCATTTCTCAAATTACAGAAACCTGAATTTTTGGTTTAACGCAACCAAGCATTATTATATAAACAAAGCCAATGGCAACACAATTATAGACCAAAGATATTTCTTTAAAAGCATTGACAGACAAAAAATATACATGTATTTAGGTTTATGTAGTGTTTACAGTGGACACAGTCAAATACATATGCTTGTCTGAACTCAGCTGGTAACACTGGTCAGGCTATTTTCATCGATAGTTTGGGTTTGTGGTTTTAACTTATTTTCTGGCAAAAATCGCCCAAATGTCTTAAAAAGGAAAAGAAAAGTCAAGACTCGGCTGGTTACACTGGTCAGGCTTTTTTGTTGATAGTTTCGATTTGTGGTTATAACTCATTTTTACTGGCAAAAATCGCCTAAAAATCTAAAAAAGGAAAGTCAAGACCATCTTACCATATATCAGACTGTGTAGTGAATACACCATCTACAAGTGATTCTGGTGACATCCATCTTACAGGTAATAAACCTTCTCCTTCTTTTCTATAATAATCATTCTTATATATATCTCTAGCTAATCCAAAATCTCCTATCTTTACAACCATTGTACTTGGATTACATGACGATACTAGACAGTTCCTAGCTGCTAAATCTCTGTAATTAACATAAATAATGTTTGGTAAATTTTCATATTTCAGGGTATATAGTTACATGGTCTAAAACACAATCTTATGAGGTAAACACAAATTCATTTTTTCTGATTTCTATTTTAAGACAAATAACTCAATGACATCCATCTTTGAAAATTCCAAATTGATCCTGTGAGTTTTGAACGATCACTGACTCTAAATCCTCCCCACAAAAAAACTTGAATCAAACACTAAACTAGGGCATATACAAAAAAATTGCACAGAAAATTCAGAATAAACAATTACAACTCACTGGCTAATGTGGGTATCTATGGAGAAAAAAATGTTATAGTTATTTTATGCACTATCATACTATTATATAGACAGCTGGATTAAGACGCTTGAGTTGTATGCTGCTAATTCAAGCTCTAGCAACATCCTAAGTGGTATATTTCAAAATCTAGATCAAGTCAAATAGTCCTCCCCCAACAAATCACTTGAAAGACAAAAATAGTGGGTGTATGGGCTCATAACAATGATAGGTTTAATGTAATGGACTTACCTATGAACAAAATGCATGTCTTCCAAGTATTTACAACCACTGGCTACATGTACACATATTTTAACTAAATCTGTCAGTGATAACTCTGCTCTATTTTGATTCTGAATCTGAAATATATTTATATACAATGTACATTGAGTTCACTCAAATGTAATGAATATATATAAATGAAAAAGGATGTAGACTAGTCATGTATTAACCCATAAACATTTCATTTTCCTGTATAAAAAAGTAAAATATTTCTAAACATTGAAATAAAAAATGTTACAAAGTATTCAATATAACTTAAAGACAGTGAGTTATTAAAACTAAGTACAGTTCTAAGTGACCACTAAAGCTTAAGACAAAAAGATTTCTTACAAAGTTACTTGTCTGCACATGGTATGTTATCATTGTAAGAAGTTTCATAAAGATCTGACCATAAATGGCAGAAATATAAGCTAAATTGAAAACTTTAACGCAACTGTTAACGACACTGGATGCCCGACTGACCGCCCAAACGCCTGCCCACCTGACCGCCCGCCCGTGTTTTGCCAAACTATTAGATAAATTTTTTCATTGAAAAATCCAGCAAAAAATAACAAGAAAATTGCAACAATATACTTACAGAGGAGAGTCTACAAGCTCTCAAGAATGATAATAAATCACCACCTTCCATTAATTCTAATATAATAAATTGTGGATCATTATCTAAACATACACCAAGTAAACTTAGTATATGATCATGATGAAAGTTACTCATTAATAATGCTTCCTTTAAAAATTCCTCTTTTTCTTGATCTGATGCACTTTTACGTAATGTCTGAAATATTGAATAGAAATACATGTTTTGAGTAAGGTAACAAGACTGACAAAATAAGTAAAAAAGCTCCTTTACTACTCCCTTATTTTGAAGAACTAACTTCGAAAATTTATGAGATATAGTTATTTATTCAATATGAATATAGTTACATGTCTGTTTCTTGGGTGATGAGTATTGCTCAAGCCCTGTAATAAAGTATCTGTTCAGCTTAGTTCTTGAATGTTGATACATTATGTGCCCATATGTAAACACTTCACAAAGTATAAGCACATTTCTTTAAATTTTGCAGTATCCATCAGAAAAAACATTCTCACCAACTTTGATGAAGATCTATTGAAAAACTGTCTGACTTATAGAGAGTCAGAAAACCAAGGACACTCATTCAGCCTACATTTGCTTGCTAAAAGCATCAACATTATATAATTTGGTAATAACATGGAAGTGTACACTAAGTGCACTTTATATGAACTTTATCTATGCATGGTGAGCACCTCAATTCCAATATTTTTTCATATCAAGAAAGAAGCTAAAAAAGATAAAAATTAGATATTGAATTGTCAACTTAAGTGTAATTAAGATAATGTGAATTGACTGTGTAACTGTTGAACACTTTCTTAAGTAAAGCATGAACAAAAAATTGACAAACAGAACCAACATACATGTACATATTTTGCATGTTTAGCGCAAAAACAGTTGTAACTCACTCCTTTCTTATGAGTTATGACTGTTTTCTGCTAAACCCAAGAGACATATAAAAGTTTTCGTCTTACCTTGACAGCACATCTAGTATCACCAGAACTTTCATTTATTATATTTTTAGCAATGCCCTCAAAGACTTCACCAAATGCACCACTACCCAGAAATTTACATAATACAAGTTGATCTCTACGGAAATGTGGTAAGGCAGCTATCTCATCATCAGTAGGTACTATACTGTAATTATAAACAATAAATTACAAATATATAACAAGACTGCTTGGCTCATGTTTCAACTCACATGAGAAAAACTCTGGAATTCTTTTATCTAAATTTTAAAAGCATAAGTTTCATTGATTTCAAATCGTGAAAATTTGTGAGTTAAATAAAATTCACTTGCATTTTTCAGAATCTATTCACATATTATGAGTATGTGAACTTAGATATATGAAATACTGTAATTTAGTTAATCTTCAGTAGAATGGCTATGACTTCTGAAGTAGGTTGTCTGGTAGGGAGGACTAACTATAAATTATACTGGCCCATTTTAATGATATTGCCTGCTCAAACAAAATAGACCTTTAAAAATAAATTAAATGTTAAAATATTCTTTTGCCCAATTGATGACTTTGTCAAAAACTAAGTAAGTTTGTCAGAGGCAACGGACAACTGTTATTGTTGAGACCAGTCAGAAATGTATAACTATAAAAAGCTGAGGAATCTGTCAGGGTGTTAGGCACAGTGTAACATTGAATATAATTATTAATAAATCATGAAGTTTTTTTGAAATATGTTACAATGAACAAGGAACTTACTTGAGAGCATATAAAGTATTAGTATGTTGTACATGAGTCATAGGTAGTTCACGTAATGTAGCTAGTTCTAGATCAGGTCCTCGTGATACTGCAACAAATTCTTGATTCTTTTTTATCTTCTCATCACGTTTTCTACGATACACTGTTGAAAATACAAGACAATCATTTAACAATGGTTATATTAATAGACTACATCATGAAGGCCAATGGTACATATCCTAACAATTGTTAAACAGAATGTTTAACTTCTAAGTACAGTGTATATAAAGCTAATGTGATGCATTACCCCACATAAACTTCATAATGTATGTTGATAAAAAAAAAATCTGAATTTATACTAAATCACAAAAAAGCATACAAATCATAACAATGTTGTTTACTTATTCTTAATCAACAATTGATTTAGCAAAAAGGTGATCATCAGTGAATAACAATGTTTTTTGTTAAATTTCATTTGTAATTTAAATTCAGTTAGATATTTAAATTATTTAAAACATAAATATTCTGTGTGAGTTCAAATCTTACAATACTTACATGTAATCATCTAAAATTTAATTGAAATATTGTTGTCATTGTTTGAATTTTCTATGTTGTACATTAATTTTGAATGGTTTGCTATACTGTTTACCATGCCAGTTGTACAATCATACTATGAAAATTTTGTTGTTAAGAGGCTTGCAGGAAAAATTGGGCTTTGTCTAACTGTGTTGCCTACATAAATACAATGTTAAGTCAAATGTTAAGTTAAATTTCTATTATCAATAATAATAACACCTTAATGAAAATTAGTTAGGACATTTACCGAATGAGGCGTATTTTATACAATTAAAATTTGATATACATTCAAAGAATACTTACAGAAGCATATATAGACAACAACCAAAGCAAATACAAAAGAAAAGAATGATATGACTACAGCTACAACCGTGATTATTCCATCCATTGCTTCACTTTCTAGTTCTGAAAAAATAAATAGAAAAAAAAGTTGAAGAAATGTAAAAACAAACATTTTCACCAACACTATTGAAAAATATGATAAGCACCACTAAACGTAAACATACAGAAGTAAAGTTGCATTTTTAGCCACATTATTATTTGGTGGTACAGAAACAAACTCCATCTATTTGTGTGTATGGATTTTTTCTTTCCATTTTGCTAAATTTTGAGTTTATTTATTGTTTTAATACTTTCATGCAACTATGATGTTTTAAAAGCCAAATGATCTAAATATTTCGACCTCTTTATTTTCAAATAAAATATTTGTGATGTAAAAATTGTCATGAATAACAAGATTTTGTAAATTAAATGAAGTACATGTATATTGGATGAAAGTATAAAGATATAATTGCAAAAGCATGTTTTAACATTTTTATATATTTACATGTTAAATAACTTGATACTTACTATGATATGAAAACAATGTACTGTTCAAACTGTATGGTCCCCAACCGTTCTTATTTTCAGCTTTAACACGGAACATATACGTATATCCTCGAGGTAACACCTTAGAATTAATAACCCATCTTAACTCACTACTATTATATGCATCTGTCCAATTGGATTTATCGACATATCTGAAATATGGAATACATAAATAGGATATAACTCACAGTTGTATATGTTTTGTTGCCAAATAACATGTAGGCCTAAATACCCAACTCAGGTCAATATGTGTAAGCTATAAACTAATTCTGGTCAATATAAACAAGTAATAATATCTAACATATTGGTACATGTAACTTTCTCAGCTCAATATGTGCCAGCTACAATAAAGAAAACATTCCCAGTTCAAATGTGAACAAGCTATAATGTTAATAACTTTCTCAGGTCTATACTTGTATGACTAGGCAATGATTTATAAATCCTTCCCAGCTCAATGTGAGCAAATGATAACATTAAGTATTTTGGTTCAATATGAACTAGCTATGATATCAATAACTTCTCAGGTAAATAATGACGAAAAGCTATACTAAAGAAAACGTCCCCAGTTCAATGTGAACTACTTAAACTTATTTTCTCTGGTCAATATAAACAAGTTATAAGATAGAAAACTTCCCCAGTTCAATGTGAATTATTTAAGCTTATTTTCTCTGGTCAATATAAAGCAGCTATAATACAGAAAACTTCCTCAGTTCAATGTGAACTTTTTAAGCTTATTTTCTCTGGTCAATATAAAAAAACTATAGCCCACCTGTATTGTAGTACATAATGTGTTATTGTTTCTCCATTATCTTCTGGTGTCTCCCAGATAACTTCATATTCTCCATCTTTGTATTCTTTAATTTCAGGTGACATTGGGGCCCCAGGTATGCCAGCTAGAAAAATAGTAATAATATGAAATACAAATATACTGAAACTATAATATTGAAGCCTAATAATATTTCGGAAATCCACAATTCTCATATGTTAGGAATATTTTCGTTGACGGATAATACCTCAACTTACCAAGGATGTCAATAACAAGGGGTATGGGAAATTTATTTAGACAAAGTAAGTACAATGTATTATATTCAAGTAAAGACCTGTCTATTTTAAATTGTTATAAGCCCACAAATACAGAATCATATATATGTTGACCCATGTCAATGACATAGTAGGCTATGTACATGATCTCAAATCTAGTGCCTCAAAACTGTTCCTGGTCCAAGCCTCACTGGGCTTGTTATTCTTTCCATGAAAATTCAACAAGACTGTTGATTTTCTCCATTAAATGAGGTATAAGAAGAAGTTGTCAGCCTTGTGGAAGGTCATGTGAGTACTGATTACCTATACATAAAATGTCAAGGAAAGCTAGATTAGTTGAGCTGGTAGCCACTAAATAGGTATAGTTAGTGCTGACATGGCATGAAATCAAATCATAGACAAATATTGCACATGTAATGTATAAGATAAATAATAATTAGGAATTTTATGATGATTATAATTACGTTCTAGAATAGTAAACGGTCCATTATAAAATGGCTGTGAGATTAGGGCGGGAAAGTAGGCCAGACAAGGAATATAATGAGCATCTTGACGAGTCTTGGTCACACGTTGTTTAATCAAAGTGTACATTTTAAACTAGGAAAAAATATATAATTTTTTATTCCTAACATATAATCTATAAAACAAATATTCAGGAGAAAAGCATCAAATAATTACTAGATATCCATAGAAATAAGACAGCATGTATCATTATCACATTAGTCAGCATTATCTTTTGTAATGTACTAATTAGAAGCGGATACCAGTACTCAAAAAGAAAAAGATAAATGTGTTATTAGGATAAGTTTATCATTTCTAACATCAGATTATATTATTGTTGTTTTTCAAAATAATTGTCTAGACTAATGTAATAATATAGTATTGACTGTGGAAAAATATATAATAAAGTATAGCTCAAATTTTGTTTATTTTCACAGTCTAAAAATTAATAATTGAGGGTGAATATTCTGTTGATGATGAACTTGTTTGTGAGGACAATTCAGTACAAACTATGTTCCGAAGAAAATTATATAAGATATGATGATATTACACATATAATAGTGTTTGGTTCAAAACCATGCCAGCAGTCAGCAGTTAAGTTTTACATTGTAACACAGCAGACATTTAACTTTTATATTTTTACACTGATTTTTATATTTCAATTCTATAGGAAACAAGTTCATAAAATTTATATTAATATTTCTTGAGTGTGTTTCCAGGCACAAGTTATTACAAGTATTGAGCTAGTACAATAAAGTTTCTTGCTAAATGAAACAAAGAGGTAGGTTTCACAAAAGATTTGAATCAACATGGAGCTGGCTATCTAATGATTACCAATCCAATATCATGACCACTCATAACCCACAAAACATTTTTAATCACTTGCTCAAGGAAACAAACAGGTATGTTTTAGATGTGACTTTAATTCAATATCATTACCTCTCGTCCACACCCACAAAACCTTTTTCAAACAAAATTATACACTTACTTAAAGTCTTGAACACACATTTATCATCTGTATCTTTCTTTGGCCAATAATAGATACCATAAGATGAACTATTATATAATATGTGTAATCTAAATGAATATTCTGTATTCGGCATCAGACCATCAAATGTTACATTGTACCATGTATTGTTCTCAGTAGGAAATGTTGATATAACATAATCATTCTCCTGTAAGATAACAATAGAAATCAAAGTATTGAAATACAGAAAGACTTTCGTGCACATTGAAACCTAACGAATCCATACAAATGATTACTCCTTACACATTAGATTACAGTTTTTAAACAATAAGCATTTTTAAGGTTGAGAATGGTTTCTATCAAAATATTCAAGTTTTTTTTAAAATCTTGAAATTTAAAAAATCCAGGTCTGTCAGTCAGACGAAAGTCAATTTTGAACAAAAAGGTATGCGTAATAAAAATATTCAAGGAGATGGGAAAAATTGTGTTGAAAGGCCGAAAAAATAACAAAAACAAAGTAGTCTGTTCTTACCTCATTTTCCAGAGTGACAATTAGAGTACTATCATCAGATGGTGATTGCCACATTAATACCATAGATGTATTTGTTACATTATATAGCTCTAGATCATTAGGTGCTTGATATGTGGTAACTAATACTGAGTCACTCTCAGATATATACCCACCATCTGTTTGATTACACATAACCTAAAATATATATACATGTTGTATACAATGTACAACCTCTTTTGAACAACACCCAATGGGAGGGACTTAAAAGTGTTGCAGTTCAGAGGTCGTTGCTGATCAGAGGTTAAAGTCAACTAAAATTACACCTAAGAGAAACATCAAAAGCTGTTGTTGTGCCTAGGATTTGTTCTGTGGAGGGCTGTTCTGCAGAAGTTTTACTGTACTTATACAGTCATGTATATTCTATAATTTATCATACAATTTAATTTGAGATTATGACAATTAGCCACAAATGACCTTATTAAGTATGCTTGTATGCTTGGTTAAGTACTGAGTCAAAAGTTTGACCCGATCTGACCTTCCACATTAGCATCTAATAATGATCTACTAATATCCTGAGAAAAATCAGTACCACGCCTATTCTAGACTTCGGCAGGTTACATTATATTCAAAATGTGTACACTCCAAAACAAATATAATTAAATAGCCAGTTTTCTAAGCATTTCCCTAGCTAATGCTTTGCATCCCTCTAGTACCCTCAATTTGATATCACATACTAATTCTCTTTAGTGTAAGAGGGATACAAACAGTAATGGCTAAGAGCTAGGTAGGGTCATCCTATGGAAACTGACCACAAATATAAGTATCAACGCTATTACCTGTACAGAATATGTTTGCTCCGGAAGAAGTCCCGTTCCCAAATAGACTGGTTTAGAAAGTTTAGGATCAATCTTGATAGCCTCTGACAAGAATGTATGTGTCCAGTTATTTATTTTAGTAGACCATTTTATGAAGTAAACAATCTTATCTGTAGGTCCATTAGGATTAAGTGGTGGAAGCCATTTTACTTTAATACTTTCTGGATCCACAGGTGAGACTTCAACATCTGTCACTGCTGATGGTACTGGAAATTATTGTAAAAAAATGTATAAATACAATTTAACATATAGTTGAGTTCCACTATTAGTGCCATATATGGCTTTTGAATAAAGTTTACTTTGTATACTATAGTAAAGTTCCATAATTAGTACCATTAAAATAGGTGGGTCTTAAACATAATAGCAGAATTATCTCAATATAGTGCTTTTAAATGAAATTTGCTTTGTATACTATAGTTAAGTTCCCCATCAATACTGATGGTTTTAATAGTGGAATGGTCTTAATGTAATGACTTTCATTCTTCAGAAAGTAAGCATTTGGGACTTAATTATTGTCAAAAATTGCATGTTTTTGCAAATAAAAATGTAGTCTCAAAGAGAAACTTTACTTTAATAGACAACACAAAACTTAAGTATAAATAAACCACAGTTTGAGAAAATTTACTATAATTATTTAGACTGTGAAGTTATTAACTTTTCTCATGTCAATATGTACAAGCAATACATAATACTGTATACATTAAAAATATTATTGCCACATTTTGCTCTATTTGATCAGTCAATTGACCACAGAATCAATTGCAAAGCTTCAAGTAGCATGTCCAAGTTTGTTATACATACACTTGCTGGTTTCTCTTAACTGGGGCAACTGCAATCAACAGCAGTGAAAAAAAACCATACTATTTCACAAATCAATTCCTATCATAGAAAAAGTGTTTAAAATTACCTCCAGATTTAGTTCTCACTAGAGTAACCTCCCCTAATGACTTCTTGGAATATTCAGAATAATAATTACTGACAGCACCTTGTATTGTATAACGTGTATATGGTTCCAGTTGATCTATTGTTATCTCATTAGAATAACTTGTCTGTAAATAAATATGTTTTTTATTCAAACTACTTTCATACAATTAGGATATAGTTTTTGCTTGTAAAACAATGAGGTGGATTTTACAAGTGATTATTACATGTTTAATAAGACCTAAATTTCACATTCAACAAATAGCTGCAAAATGTAACATGGTTGCATATAATATATTTACAAAACATTTGTCAGAGATATTCATCCAATAATACTAGCTTAATTTGAATAACATTTGACTAGCAAGCAATTGGTTCATAGTTTGAGTCCAACTTTAGTACTACACAGTTTATTCTCCTATAACAAAAACAGTTCTGTTAAAAAATAATAATATTTACCATTTATAATCATTAAGGAATACAAATTTCATGATGTCAACAATTTTTGCATAAGAAAAATATTGTTTCAATTAATGAAAAATGCTGTATTTCAAGACAAATCTTAAAGTTTCACACACTAAATTACAGTTACTTCACAAAATACAAATCGTATATAACATATCTACCCACCTTATCAATACATGTATGTTTATCTTCATGACAACCATCAACAGATTTAGTTTCATCAAATAGTTTATAATATATGGTATATTTAGTTGCTGGATGACTTATATTCTGACAATGTTCAGGCCATACTATATCTCTTATTTTAACTTTGATACTTATATTTGTATAGGATACTACTTCCACTTGGTCTGTGAATGGCTCCATATCTAAACACTCTGCACCTGTAATATACATCATCAATTTATTTGAATGTTTATATTAACTTACATGTACAACGAATACAAGTTTAACATCTAATTTTCAAATCAGCAAGAAATTTTGTATCCAGTTTGATAATAATCATAATATCAACTTTATTTATTGTGGATAACATATTTGGTGTAAACCAATTTAAATATGGTCCACAATATTTGATGATTAGAAAATTAACCTTTAGTTAGCTACACATACCATTGAGTAGCTAAGTTCTATATAGGACCATGAGTAGCTTATCAAGACTATTTATTGTTGCTTTTTAAGAAACACCCTTCTACACAGTTACAGTACAATAATGTGACCAGTTCACTGAGCTACAAATTGTGCTTTGCACCCAACCAGAGTCCTATGAGGAGTTCAGTCTAATGGGCTACAAATTGAGGTTATCAGCCTTTTTGAACAGCCATGCAGAATGTTCTACAAATACTGTTTTACACCCATCTTATTCCATCATTCAGATTGCAATGTTAATGATGATAATGATGAATATGATGATGCTAATGATGTTCATAATAATAGTAATGATAATAAAAAAATAATCATGACTTTATTTCACAATGCAACATATTCGGATAAATCCAATCTTCCATGTGGACCTCCAATGAATGCACTAAGATAGACAGTCTAATAGGCAACTAATCATGTTTTAGTGCAATAAAATGCACAGTTGAATGATCTAGAAATATTACCTGGTAATGGATGTAAATGAGCACCATATGCTTGTATATCAGTAACTCTCTCTAATATTGTAGATGATAAACTTTTTGTAGCTTTATCCATTGTATATAATCTTTGTTCTGATTTATTATACCAATATATAGATACATGATCTACTGTCATATAATCACTGGGTAAACCTGTAAATATCATACATGCATACATGTATCAAAGTTAAAAAATTCAAGTTCAGTTAACAGGGCATGATAATAACTTGTATTAGGTTGCCCAATATGACAACCAACTATGAATTTTACTTGCCTGAACCATATGTTTACATGTCTGTGTATTGGTAATTAAAATAAAAGTTTTAGGAATATAACTAAATTCTGGTTGCCTGATCAGAGGACTTACAGCAAATCTTATTGCCCAGTCCAAGGTTAAATTATCACAGGATTTCAAACAAACATTAAAGTTGAGCAATGGTTTAAAGTGTTATTCTAAATACATGTTTACCAGACTTTGCAATTTTGTATGGAAACCCCTGATCATTGAATTGTCTGAAAGCAGGTGACACTTACAGTACTTTTTAACACCTGGATGAAGAGGAACAACTTTGTGTAGGTAAATTATCTTGCTCAATGAAGTTACAAGTAACAGTGATCTTAGTGGGGTTTGAACCTGTGACCTCTCAATTCCTATGTGCACTTTCTGCCACTGAACCACTGCTCTCATATATCAATGAATAATCAATCAATGCCTTGCAGTTTGAATAAAAACAATAGCAGAAATCATATGTATAATTGTAATCAAATACAAAATGAGAAACAAAAAAGTGACTATTACCTTTGGTATTATTTTCATCAGTTTGCAACAAAATTTTGCATTTACAGGCTGACATGTCTGAAGCAGCTAGCGCCATCTTTGTTTCATCATAATATATTAACTGTGTGTGTCCGTCTGCTGAGAGATCTACTGTCATAGTAGACAATACTCTCTGATTGTGAGGACAGTTACAGTCATTCTTGGTAGCACGTCTGACACGATCATGATGAAAGAAATCATTGACAGACGACAGGTCATTTGTTGTAGTATGCATGATATTCCAGGATGATTCCACTTGATTATATTCTGTCCATAATAATGAACTGTAATGATAAACAAAATAGTAAAACTTCTAAAAATATATAAAAAATCTTATTGGAATAAAAATAGAAAAAAAGTTATGAAAACATATCAAAGTCACAAAAAATCTAAATTATCAACACAATCAAAATTTAAAAAGAAACTACATGTACTGGCAAAATTAATCATTATATAAGATATGCCACATGTCTACTGATTAAGGGGTCTTAAATTTCGTAACCAGACAAGGCATACTTTCCTGGAACTTAGTCCTGAAATTATTTTTAATGTCACTCTCCCTCCTACCACTGATTCTAATTCAATTCTAGGAATGTTGTCAGTCACAGATGTATGCACTTGGTAAAAGCTAAATCCAGAGACTTAGCCTTTCCAGGCACAGTGAGTAGGTTGACTGACAGCCATCATATAACTTAAACAATGTGTTGCTATGGTGTTAACCCCCAAAACATGGACTTACCTTGTATATGGGTCAACAACAATGTCAGCTATATTTGATTGCCTCTCAATGATCACATGTTGTTTTCTTTCATCTAGGTTATAACTTATAATGGAACCTGATGACATATTACTCTCAGCTATATACAATGTTCTACTGATCCAATCCAAGGTCATTTTGTGACCTTCACCTTTTAAATGCATCATCTGTAAAGGTCAAAAGGTCAAATATTAATCACCAAGTATGACACAATATTATTTGGAACACATCAATGGGCCAGTGCAAAACTAATCTAACTACATGTAAAAAAAGAAATATGTTAAGAATATAGTTATACCCTTTCATGAATTTCTGTTTTCAATACAAATGAAATTGTCAGGCTTGTGGAAGGGTAGGTAAACTGATTATTAAGGTCCAGAAAAGCTAGTTTGGATGAGCTAACGGCTGTAAAAAATGACAAGGTGTTAAACACAATAAAAATTAATATTCCTTAAACTAAAATTAAGTTCTGTTTCCTAACAAAGATGATTTGTTTGAAGGTCAAGGTTACCTTTTTCATGGGAGGGAACTCTTCCAGGTACTTATCTGAAGTAATCCAATAGAACTTTTCATCTTGAGACAGGTAGTTAATAGCAACCACAGATTTAGTTGTCATATTAACTGTAGCATTCCTGACATTATCTGACTCTGCTATATGGATTCCATTCTTTGTAGCAATCAGTAGTTTAGGTACTGGATTTACAGCTGTAAAATAGAATATCAAAATATTAACTGTATTCAGTGTTCATTTTTAAAAAAAATACAAAAAATACAGCTGTCCCCATGAAATTGTGAATTTTTGCACAAATATATTCTCAAATTGTTAAAGCCAATAAAGTTGGATGTATATGAATTGGATTTGTTTATATAATGCAGCTTGCTTGGGTTCAATAAGAAAACAAAAAACACACAAATGATATATCACATACTTTGTATAGCCATAGAGTAGAGACATGCCACTCAGACATAAAATTATATGTTATACAGATATGTTTAGTCTATTTCAAACATTTTATGACAGTGCAATAATGAGACTTGACATTTGATTAGAAATAAGGTTGAAGGGATCCTATACATCTATTATAATAAGAAAACTACTCAATTTTAAAACCAATCAAAAATGAGTTACTAGTAAATTAACCATGAATGTGTTCTTCAGAATGGAGGAAAGGAAAAAAACATAAAACAAATCTTCAGGAAGATATATTGGAGACAAAGAAAGTAAGATGCCTCAGTTTCATAAATTCATGATTTGCAATTTAAAAGTCGTTTACAAGAACTTAAGACAAATGTAAACAAAATTCCATGTAAACAATTTCTCATGTTATCCTAAACAAGCTATAGCAACTGGTTTTGCATCCAAATCTTAAACATGATAATAATATATGATTTAATTCCCCTCTTATGAATCCACAAAACAATAGTTGGATGAATTGTTTTTTTACTTTGATTGTTGGAAAAGGTAAGAGCAAGAAAAGTAATATTTTATTCAAGGAGTCTATGGAATACAGCACAAACAGAAGTCAGCATAAATTGGCATTGCACAAGACTATAGCTATAAGTGAAAGCTGTAAACTTTCATTCTGGCTTATTTATTTATTTGACTTACACATAGTTGGAAAGTCTTGAAATATTTAATAAAAGAAAAAGTTAAGAACCTGCAGCAGGGTTCAAACTGGCATTCTCTTTGCTAATCAGATGCTCTATATATTGAGCTTTCAGTAATAGGCTAATGTGTGCATCAATCAAAGACAAAAACAATTTAGATTGCAACTTCCATATTACAATCAAGACATTGTCAGTTGTAAAGAATCAAGCATAGTTTCTTTATTTACATTTTGTACAAATTATACCTAGCACCTACAGAATCTAGTACCAAGAGACATAAATCTAGAATTAAAACAACACAATATTATAATATTATATCATTACACCAGAAAAAGTTCAACATCCATAAATTTTGTTAAAATCAATAATAATTACATGTAGCAGTAATGTATATAATCAAGGTGATTAGTTTGCATTAAAAGTAAGAATTAATCTGATGACATAAACTTATATTAACTAAATTACATCTTAGTAATACCATTTTATTAACTTATTATTCATCTCGTATAACTATATTCCATTAAATAATTCAGTAATGTTTCACTTAATTACATTTTGATGAATCAGTGCAAAACTAGTCTACATTCTTATTTATTTATATCTATTTAGACTATTTTTGCACTGACACATTGAATTTTATTCAGGAGTGCATCCATGCAGGCAAGGATGAATCTAAATTTGAATATCAGGGGAGATCAGTATTACCATGGGGTCCTGACACTCAAAAAATATCATTTTGAATGCAGTGTTAACTTTTTTTATGCAAGAAATTAGCAAAAACCATTACAAGGTAATACACTGTTTATTTCTTGAGCTCAGGAAAATTTGGTGAAGATCAGAGTAATGGTTATAAATTGAATATTTTATTATTACATAAGAAGTAACATAATTATTTGAATTATGAACAGGTATTTGATAATAAATTAACAAGAGGGGTGTTCCATACATTTCTAGTTAATATCTACCTTATTATATTATCAATTACTAACATTAATTAAATTGCATGCCTATTTATATATCTAGATAAAAAGATTAATCTGTTAATGGAAAATGTACTAGATCTATTTTATAGTAATAATGGTAAGTAATAAATTGCATTAGTCTAAATTTTGGTGTTTTGAAATAATTCTTATCAATATTTAGAAGCATTATAACTCCATTGCATCAACTTCTTACAGTTGTATGGAGAGTTTACCACAAACAAACCTAATTCCTTTCTAGCAAGACCTTTCACTGGATGTTAAAAAAATACCCCCAACAAGTGTTTGTCAAGAAATTGGGTCCTGCGAAAATGAGCGGAAAATATTTTTATAAAAGGGCCATAACTCAGCTAAATATCAATGGACAGGAACCAAAATGGAACATGCACATGTCTGCCTAATATTTGGTATATGTCTGAAGTGTGAATCAAATTCATAAAACAGATGCTGAGCAAACAAGAAAAAGCTATAGACATACAAGCTGACTCCTAAAATCCTACCCCTCAAAATTGTTTTAGGGGTATAATTGAAACAGACAGTATATTGATAATGTAATCAAGAAAATATATTTTATACTTACAATCAGCTGTAGCATTAACAGGATTAGATTTAGGACCACAACCAGCTTCTGTACAGCATTCAACCTGTAATAACATATACACAATATAAATATCATAGTAATTGAGGTTAAATAGTCTCTAGCTTGCAAAAAATAAAATACAGTATGAATCCTGATACACCAAAGACACTACAAGTACAATTTTCTTTTTTTCTATTTGTATCTCAATATAAATGTCATTTTTCACTTCCAATACTATGCAACACCTCTGATAGAGTTTGCTAATATATTCATATTTGGGTGCAGCCCTAATGCACAGTCATGTATGTAAACTTCGTGTCTTTGTTTGATCAGGATCATATTGGAAGCCTTTGTATAAAGCTGTTGAAATCTTAGTTAAATCATTGCAATGCAATGAACATAATGTTGAAATTATAAAGCAAATAATGTCAACTGCTTGATACAGAGGTAGGTGGGAGAATGTCTGCAGACAATATCTTATAATCAATCTCCATGAAGGTTCATGTTTGTAGGTCCTGCATGGTAATCAAACCAAACACCTAGATTCGTAATCAAAAACCCTGCCGTCTGAGCAAAACAAGCATGATTAAAAAAAAACATGGAACTAAAATGTCCATGGAACCCTTTTGTCCTGCTAACATCAAAACTAAAGAGCCAATCAAAAAGGTACAAGGTCTGCACATGATGCATCCTTATGGTATAGATGTACCCTCATTTAGATTAATCAAAAAGTTTCAATGGAAAAAGACTATAACAAACCTGAAAGAAGTATGTGGTACTTCCTTGTAAGTCATCCAATATAAAATGTCTAGCTGAAGCAGGTAATGATGTAGTACTAACTTGATCTGGATTGTTACTTTGCCAGTAATAGACATTCTGACGACTTAACATACCATTTAATAACTCAGGCTCTGTCCATCTAAAATCTGCTGCTAGGGTTAGTTTAGATATAGCTGCATTCTTTCTTTGAGTTACATATACCTTTGGTAGTAATGGAATACTTGGAGCTGTAAAAATATTAAAAATGCAGACATATGTAAAGCACAATTTAGAACATTTTTTCTTAATACAGCATTTATTTGCTCTTCATTCCAATTTCAATCATTCAGTTCTGGTTGTTTCCCTTTTGAAGATAAAACCATAAAAAATGTAAATTTAAAGAAAAGTGTCCCTTGATAAAGTCCTTTGGACAAAATGTTGGGAAGGATGAAACAAATTGCTGTATAAAATAATCAGACATGTTATTAAAGTATTAAGATTATACAAATCTTATTTTTGAGTGATCTGACGTAACCTATTCTAAAGTCAGCATGTTATACCATATTGCAGGACTATAAACAAAATGTTAAAGAATAATTGATGTCACTAGTGAGAGGTGACCTTATGATGTCAAAACTCTGACGTTTGTATTTTCCTAGAGAAAATGTCAAGTCTATAAATTATAGGAATTATAATATGAAAACTGTGAGATTACTGGTTATTCAGACAGCTTTGTAGAGGGGTTAAGTCGAAAAAGTTCAAATTTCATGGAATTCAATTTATAAATTTAATAAAGCAGAAAGGAGGTTACAGTTTACTACATTAAGGAAGAATTAAGGGCTAACTTTGACAGTTCTGCAAGGAAACAAAACAACAACAGTTTTCCAAAGAAGTATTACAATTAAACTAAGTTCTAATCTTACCAGCCATAGGTGATTTGATAATAGTTTTGGTACCCAGACCTGTGCCCCAATATGTACTAGCTCTTACATATACTGTCATAGGTGTATAGGGTACCAGACCTTTAACCTCATACCATGCTTTATCTAATACCTGAAAATATAACACATATAAATACTTGGTACATAGTCACCTGATCACCAAACAAACACTGTGTGATTATTATGATAACCACATGCCATACACTGTGTTTTCATCACACTCTTGCAGCAGATATGAAATAGTAAGATTCAAAATAGACATACAACAGTTACATGTATAACATTCCTTAGTCTAAAATTCCCACATGATCTTCAGAATGTAAACTAACAATGTGTTTCATCAAATTCTTGTAGCAGTAATGAAATAGTGAGACTCAAAATATGCATACATCAGCTATATTTCTTTTGCCTGAAAATGCCCACGTTAGGCTGTAAGTTGTAACAGTTTGATCTGAATCCCATGCACAAAGTATTTTTGAACATGACATAGTTTACTGCTTAATTTAATATTTGGAGCTTACAATCAAAGCTTATTCATGTGACATAGCCACAATAAAATGTTTACAAACTAATTATAGGCATTAGCTGATATTAGAATTAATCAACAATCACGTGATTTGCAATAACCAAGGGCAAGTTGCCTAAACATATTGCTACATATTGCTTTTGCCCTGGTACCCTTTCTACAACAAAAGGAATAAGTATGTGATATCAAATTAAGAGTACCAGGACACAAAGCAATATGTAGCAAAATGCTTAAGCAAGTCACCCGTACATGTTACTTACCTCTTGTACAGGGTCCATACCATTAGCTTGTATATTAATTTCATACATAACTTTACCATGATTAACTTCTATAGATGGTTGCCAGGTAACATTAAATTTAGAAGCTTTACCAATACATGATATACTGCTGGATTTTATAACATCAGGTATTATATATACTGTTTTTGAATCCAGACCATCTGTAAAAAAAATAGTATTGTTTGTTTTGCAATTAATGTCCATAGTCACTTAATACAGATCATAGCAGAACCTTGGAATCATAAATATATTATGGTCACTTGTCACATCAGATATGAAGTTGTTTCATTCAGCTGACTAAAAGAGTAAATGAGTAAAAAGGTGTAAGCAAACATATTAGGCACAGTAACAGTCAACCCACAGACCAATCACATGGACAAAAAGTATAGAGTAAGTTTTATAGTAGATTTTAAGTCATTTGCTTGAGTTTTCCACCATTTTAGGCCAATGGCAGGAATTGTCAAATCACTCATCTTAACTAATACTCCCAGAGGATTGTAAGTGGTATATTGTGATATGGCATATTAAATCTGAAAGCTGTAGTCAACTTAACAGTGGCAATTTCGTTGACAATTCTGTAAACATGTTAAAAAACTTTAAACATTGCTATTGCTCTAACCAGCGATCAAGAGAGATAAATCAGACATAAATAATGTACATACCTGGGTAAGTATGTAGTGATTCATGTTTTATTATAAATGTATCAACATTCTCTTCTACATGTGACATAGCAGCAGAATATTCCCCATGTGTATTACTAACTCTTAATTTAAGATGTTCATCTATCCAATATAATCTATCTGAGAAATACTGTATAGATGAATAACTGAAATATAAATAGAAAAATATTATACTGTTGAATTATGGTTTTCGTAACATGATTTTTCAGAATCATGGTTTTCGTAACATGATTTTTCAAACTTGTGGATAATTTGAAGTAGATCTGCGGTCTCCACATAAATACATAATTCTCATTTTGTACATTGTTTGTATGTATTTCATGACTTTTTTCAGGTATTTTTAATTCCTCAAAAACGAAGAGTATAAAATACTTTTAAAATAAGAAATAAGATTATATACATAACATACAATGTATAATTCTATGTGTAAATTAAAATCATCCAAATAAAATGCTTAAAATTAAACTTATTTACTTACTTGTAAATATGGTCAACTTTTCCCACAAGTTTAACTGACTTGATGATGTCATCTTTGTTGCTATGGCTACTGTACAGATCAGCCATATACAATGACTGATCATTGTGTGCTTTCACATACCAGACAAGCTTCTGGTGATCATGATCAATAGTCAGACTGATTACACGTACACCAGAGAACGGTTCAAGTTTGAAATATGTAAAATGATCTTTTCCATTCAGAAAGGTTGATTCCACAGATTCTGTTGTAATCCAATATAAACGACCTTGAATACTATCCAAGGTCATGTCCTTGGCCTCAGTTTGAAACACAAACTCTTCATTGGAAGCATACATACCAGCTCTCCTGATCTGAGACTGTAAAATAAAATTAAAGGTTCTCTGCAAAACTAGTCCTCATTATTCTATATCTATTAGTTTTGCAAGCTTAGTTTGTACAATAAATATGAGAAAAAAATGCATTAACTAGTACACTAAAACAATATAAAGACATTTAGCTGTCAAAAATAAAATGTTTAAAATATTTCAACATAACTTAAATTGAAGAGGCAATGACTGATTCCATCGCAATGGAAGTAAGAGTTTTCTCCTTCTTAAGCTATCATTGACATTGTTGTGCACATCATGGACAAGACATGATTTTTTTAATTATTTATTTTAATTTCCTGTACCATTTCATGTATTCTATGCCACATTAAATCTATCTATAAATATTTCAAACTATAACAATTAACTACAAACAAACTAAAAAAACAACTTACATCTCCTGGCCTATGTGTGGACCAATATAATTTTTCACCTAACCAATCATACGTAACAGAGATAGCATGTTTTATAAAATCTATTTTAGTTCTGTCCCTTGTTGTTTCATTATACACAAACATAAAGCCTTCTTTAGATGTCCAAAATAACAAATCATCTGACCAGGATATATCTGAAAATTATATATATAATCAAAGCACTGAAAGCACCGAATGCATGATTAATTGAAAGTGAGGAAAAGGACTGAGGACAATCAATGTAGAAGAATGATAATGGAGCAGATTTTCAAAATAGAATAAACATTGAACTCTTAAAATCATTCAATTAATGTTTCATGGTTCTATATGATAATTAAAACACTAGTTTAAATAATCACAAAAATGTATGAAACTGATCCAAATCTCTGGTCCAAGCAGAGGTTGAATCCAAAACATTCTTAGTCATAAGTGGGCACTTTTCAACCTTGCAAAAACGTAAGCTAATAGTAAGCTGGAAAGCAAGGGATACTTGTGTCTATAGTTTTAATGCAGCTTTATCAGATAAAACACAAAATGTAAAAATGTTGCGCTCATGAAGTTTTAAAAGCCAGTGGTACTTTTCACAAAAAAACTTAAGATAAAAATTATCATAAGTCAAAAGCAAGAGACATTAATTAAACGGTCATATTTTGGTTCATCAATTCCAATTATTACTAAATGATGCAGAATATTGTTTACCTTTTGAATATCATATCATAGCTATGTTTATTATCCTTTTGATTTTGATTGTGTTGGTACAATTCTCTAACATGGATATTCCAAGCGCCCGTAGGCGTGGAAGACCTAGAAAATCGTGGTCTGACTGCATCAAGACCGATTTAAGTGTATGTGGTATGGGCAATACCAGTCCACACAACAGGGATGGATGGAGAGCTGGTGTTAGACGTTCAAGCCGCCTGCTGCCTACCTCAGTATCTGGGACTCCCACAGCAGATGACAAATAAACTCAGGATATGTATGTACAAATGTATGTATGTTTTGAACAGCAAAATTTATTAAATTGACATACAATAACTTTTTTCGTAACAAATTTTGTGAAAAGGTGCACAGAACAATTATTAATGTATAGTGACTATAGTCATGGGCAAATTTATCAACAAGCTGGAATATAACCAGAATCACTGGTGCCAAGCTTCAGACTAGTGGGTTAAAGTAATAACTGATGTATAATATACCTGTGACACCTCGATCAAATGATGTTGGTACTATTGTTTCATAGGATTCACCATCTAAACCAATTTCTATAAAATCCCATGGAGTAAAATAACCTTGTGTTTTTTCTAAAGCTGCAATTAACTGCGCTGTATCTAAATCTAAAATATAAAGAGATATTTTATATGAAAAAAACTGTGAGACTTCTTCAGGGTTTATAGTTAACTACAATACTGATGTAAAAAGTACACTAACATGTCATATTTATAATGTCATAGCGTACATGTGATGTCATGTACAGCTTAATCAACTATAAAAACACTTTATGTTGTTTTCTTCTATTTGGAACATCTTGACCATTCATTGAAAGTTATTCCTAGTGGATGGCCAAGGAGTTCCGAATAAGCTGTCTTCATCCATCTGAATGTTTTTGCTTCTTCAGTGTATTTTCTATAGTTAAATGTATAGCTGTATTGTGCTTCAGTCTATTTTCTAGAAAAAGTTTACTATACAAAATACCAAAATGCAAAAAAAAAAAATACACTTTAGCATATAGATTCACTTACAATGCAAAAAATATGGTGCAAATACAGCTTCATTTACTTTTAATACGCATTCTATGTTTATTTAATATGCATTTTCGAAAAGGGATCAAATACCTAATGAAACTAAATCTTGATAATTAATTTAGTGATGTATCACTGTATGTAAATGAATATGGGTATTTGTGGTGAGAGATTCTGGACCCAAATATGCTAATTGATATATTTTTCAATTTTAAAAATATAATTAGTAATATGGCATTTATCAGATTTTACCAGATATACCAGTGTATTTCTCATTTATCATTGCCACAAAAAATAAGAGAAAATATTCTTAAATTTTTGTTGTGTAGGCCTAACAACTAATTGCTAATAAGCTAAACATTAGGTAAAATTTTCTGTAATGGAAACCAACAAAGTTAACATAAAATACCACATTTTTTTATTGAATGTAACTTAATTACAATATACAAACATGTGAAACGTTTCCTGAAACATCCATTAAAAGCCATATAAATGAAACCATTACTAATAGTACAAAATTCTAGGATTACAGCTATTATCAAAGATTTAATTATGACCAATGTAATATTAGATACATTTCTTATGATAACTAAGATTTAAAGCTTATTCTAGTACATTCTAGTACTTGGTACTATAATAGCAATCTTCACATTTGTAAAGAAAGAATCACATTGCCGTGATCAAGTCTTCACCCTAAAGTTGTACCATCACTAGCCCAATTTATATGCTCTATAGCATCATGACGAATTATCATCTAGCCCAACTATTTTCAAGTAATATTGTAAAATTAAATTAGTAATTCTCACAAGGCTGGTCATATTGCATTAATTAACCTTTTACAAAGTAGATTGATATTTGATTTCAAATTTCTGTGGTTTTGTTTAAATATCACATTGTGATAGTTTCATAAAGGGCAAAATCTATTGTCAAGAATTGTCTGATAATGAGCATTGAATTTCATAGACATATTAGTCATGAACAATTATGGTCTACCATCATTATCAAATTTACAAACCATGGTCAATTGATACTGTTTCAAATTTACTGACGACAGAAAAGTACTGCACATACAAGTGTTGAGCTATTACAGGATTTCAGGCATTTGTCTAAACACAGAAACTTCATGTAAAAATCTTAAAGTACAGATACAATACAGATACTTGTAAGACTGCATTTAAATACATGCAAACACAAATACAAATAATAATTACCTCAACTCTAGCACATACACATATGTTCATACAAATGTTATTTTTGCAAAATTAAGATACACCATGTGAACAATTTTGCCGTTTTAGAATAACTCATTCAGTAAGCAGCTAGATTCTGCCTAACTGTGTTGTCTCTACAAATAAAGTTTATATCATCATAATCTTAGGTATGTTTAAAGAAATACATTGAAAAATTAAAAGCCAAAAAAGAACCAACCTTTTCTCAATGTTTTACCATGGAACGTAGCTGACCATGGTCCATAACCAGATTTTGATTTTGCTCGTACCATAACTTCATATTCTGTGTCTGGTTGTAATGTAGTAATTTCTAACTTCATTTTTTTAGATGCATCATGTATTTCATAAGTATCACCAACTTTTTCTTTTATGAGAATTTCATATTGCCATTTATTGAAAGCACCTTGACCTGTAGTAAAGATTGTACATGCAGTATTAGGCCACAACAAGTTGATGATGTGTTCTACGGATGTTTCTGGAAAAAATGGGGTGAGCAAACGAAGAAAAAAAAAGTTTAATTCAGTTGCTTTTATAGCCATTTGACTAAATTTTTTTGAGCGAACAAGGAAATAAAAATATCTTTTATTTTTGTAAAAACTGTCAAAATTAAGGTGCGAGTGAATCCATAGAACATACGATCAACTTGTTAACTATGTATTATTGGATCAGTGTAAAACTAAGTTTACTACATCAAGGTGGCAATAAGATGCATCTATGATGTCACAAATGTTTCTGGTTTCAAAAAGAAAAAATCTGCCTCAAATGAGTATTTTAAATAGCTGTAAGTATTCAACTCTAGTAAGATTTTCATGATACCAGCTCCAGACTAAGCAGAAAAGCATATTTTTAATTATACTTATGCTGAGCATCACATTTCCATTGCCTGTTGTATACTTTTTGTAAATACCCTGGAAAAACCTAGCAAACGTCAGAAGGCTACAGTGACGAATCATCAATCTTTCTTGAAAAGGAATAAAGTTGGTAGGCTTTCCAGAATTTTATAAAAATACATATAAAAAAGTTCAATATTTCATGGTACATGTATCCAGGTTATTTAAAAAGACATAATTCACAAGGAAGAAAATTTTGTGACTTTCGTATAAATTTATATATTATATAGGTCTTCAATTCTCAGACACTAAGAGGATTTCAGCCTTATCTGGAATGGTTTATTATACATTGTTTATTACAGTCTAACAATACATCAAAAAGATATAAAGCAACTGATCAGATAAAAGAAAGCTTGATATATATAGAAAAAACACTGTGTAAGCAAATACATGTATATATCAGACACAGCGACAGTCCAAAAGCACTGACCTTCCACACAGTCAAAAAACAAAGATGGATATGTTAAGATTATTAAACTTTTGTTATAAACAAGACACTACACAACAAAAATCAAAAACATGAACCAAAGAAGTTTTTCCCTTGAAATAGACAGTGGCAAAGTAACTGCTATTGGGATGAGGGGATTTACCAGATTCCAGAGTACACAAACATCTCACTTGCTCCTAAAGATTTAAACAATAACAAATTCTCTTTTTACTGGGTTAAATGTCTGGTCAACACATTTTGGTTATTTTACATCGTCCAGCCCACCTTGCCTAGCTTTCCTGAACCCTTGTCTTTAACCAGTACTCACCTACCCTTCCACCGAAAATTTCTCCATATACCGTATTAATGGAGAAAAATTAACATAATTGTCAAATTTTCATGGACAGGTATCGCATACCCAGGTGAATCTATACATAATTAGTATTGACAAAGCATTAATAGTCAATATCCTTTTATATTTACATGTATTTAGACCATAGTTGCACAGACCTATCAAGTTATACTGGTTCATTACATAGTTACATAGACAAGATAATATTCAGTTTAATACTGACATCTCCAATCAGAAACTACAAGAAAATATATCAATTTGCATTATGTTGGACATTCCAGGACTTAATAATTAGTGTAAATACAAGTATTTCTCAGGATGATATGAAACAAATTAGCATACTGCACATATCATTCCTTTAAGGAAGATCATTTATATTGTCATGCAAAATAGATAAAAATTACAGTATTTCTGTGATATTTGCATATTGTTTGTCTTAGGGAACATCTATGAATATTCAATAGCAACATACAGTCATTAGAAGCTAAATATACAATTTATGCTAATTTTCTAGTAATTTTCTGTACAAAAATATTTCAGTCATTAAGATAAATCTCCTAGTGTCAAGACTGTCACTGAGACCAAAGTTATGGTAAATATTCAAATATATTCATGCATTAATATTGATGTCTTTTAAATGTTCCAAAGAATGCTACACTCCTGTTACAGTAGCACAAAAAGTTCTCTACTTTAATCATTCTTTCAAAAAATAAACAAGTTGCAGAAAAGTGTCACTATGAAGACCACCTCAGTTATTGCAAAATCATAGGATTTTGGATGATTTTCAAGTCCCAAATGCTTAATTTAAGAAAACATCCCTATATTAAGTCCATTCCACTATGAAACCACTGAATTTGATAGTCTTAAAAGTGGAACTTTTCTGTATACCTCTTCTACATTGATAATGTATCAGCACATTCTCTAGGAACAATTATTTAAAAAATCCTAAATTCAGTAGATAGCCAAGCACATAAATATTCATTATGCCATTGAAATATAGATATCTATTATCATTTGACTTCCTTTTGTTCCTTCGAAAACTGCCCCTAGTATTTTATGTCAAGAAACTGATTATCTCCCCCTTACCTTGAAATGACATCATCTTAGGTCGTTTCCAATCAATAATAGCTTTATATTCAGTAAATAGTACTTGTACTTCTTCAGGAGGATTCAAAGGAACTGTAAAAATAAACACAAAATAAAATATACAATTTTTCATGACATAAATTAATTTTCCATGACATAAATTAATTTTCCATGACATAAATTGAATTTCCATTACATAAATTACTAAGAGTTCAAAAAGAATGCTATGTTTGGTGCTTAATGTCTCATTTCACCATATTTTCAGTCGTATAGTGATGATCAGTCATCCTGCTCATGTTCCTTGGACAAACCTATATCTCAGGACCCAGGCTTTTTAACCTAGTACTAAGCAACTACTCTCACTTGTGGCTAACAACTGCTCTACTTCATATGGAGGTAGACACGCGAATGGTTTAGGAAGATACATGTATATCATGATGAAACTCCATGAAGGTGCGTAGGTTCCGTCTGTGACCATACAAGAGCTATGAGCAGTAAAAGTTCTGCCATATTAAGACTATTCCTTTATTAGGCCATTAATTAACAGGATTAATAGTGATTTTGTTGGCAGCTAAAAAATGTTTGTTAATACCATAAGTACATATAGTACTAATCACTGGCTTAAAACATAACTGTTGTAACTCACTCTTTGTTCCACGCAAGTTATGATTATACTGCACAAAACCTGAGAAATGCAGTTTGCTCCAGCAAAAGTTTACAATAAATTTTAAAGTAGAAAGAAATCAGAAGCCACTTACCAGGTACAGGTTGTGAATTCTGATGATACAAGTTAAAGCTTGCAAAATGTTTCTCATACAATGCAATGGAATAATGATAGTAGGTCCTGTTAGCTGAGTCATAGTGTTCACTAAATATCTTTGAGCCATTTGTCCAGACAAACTTTCTATCATAATACACAATACTTTGAATATTTAAGAAATGTGGACTTTTAACTGTTCCACTTCGCATATCAGTCACTCCTGTGCCATCTAAGTACGCTGACATGATCGTATTGTGTGTAGAGTTAGGATAGTAGAGTAACAAGTTCTCATAGTCTATAAAGAATGTACGTATTGTGTTGTTGATGATAAGTTTGGGTTCTGGTTCCACTGGCAAGGTGAAGTCTGTTAGTTCTAAGGAATATAGACCAGCTTCACTGCGTAATGTGTAATATAAGAACCTGCAATAGAAATACAATGAAAATATATATTTAATATTTTACTTTTGATACAATAACAGAAAAAGGGCCTTTTATCTGGCACAACATATTAATAGATAAGCATGAAACTTGTCTAACAACATGTATAAAAGGAATTTGTGCTGAATAATCAATATGGTAGGCTGGTATTGCTCATATTCTATGACTTATAGGTGCAGCAACAATGCAACTTGACCACAACAAAACTTTTTTCTGCATAAATAATTAGAAACCTCATATCACATACTGTGGTAAGTGGCTAACAACTGTTCTGCTTGATACATAGGTACATTAGAATAAGTTAGTATGAAAGTATATTCAAACCCTCAACTTCCAAAAAAGTATGTAGACCCAAATGGGAATCGCACCCATGACATCTAAATTGAACTCCAAAAGCACTACTGATTGAGCTAACCATGCAGGCTAGTGGTCATAACAGTATTAAACAGTGATATAATAGTTGTTCTTTCATCAATGTTAGAACATTTCCAAATATAGAAGGCATACAGTAAAAGAAGAAGAAGAAGACGATAAAGAATTAAAGGTACATACCCATTTATAGGATCCACTTTAATCTCTAATGGTTGATAAGGTACTAGATCTATTACTACACTACAGTTCCAATCATACTGTATAGTACATTGATATATCTGAAATATATTATATAATTTATAGAGTCAATTAGGTCTTTTTTAAATAAACATTTAAAAATCTGGTTTTATTTGAGGAAGGGGTTCAAGCACTGAAACCAAGGCCACCTTTATGGTTGCAAACTATCAAAGACACTAAACTTGCAAGCAGCAGCTGGCATGCTTCCGAATTGCCAAAACTGCTACATTGACTTCAGTTGTTTAATGTTGACTGCGTTTGCACTGAAATAATGTATTCAGTGACCTGACTCAGCAGCAAAAAATTAGGTACATTGAAGTTCCCACCAGTTTCTTTTAGACTTACTTGCAATAATTTTTAAAAGGGAATCAACATGAAGATGAGTGCCTTACTTCTGGAATAGAACTATAGGTTCACATAGTACCCTGGATTTTATTTTACATAATTTATTCCAAATAATATTTCTACAAAATGAGGAAGAGAAACGCTTCAATACTACAGAAGTATACATTTGCTTTAAGTAACAACTAATTTACAATGGAATAGACTCATTAAAGAGGTACCAGTATATTTACACTAAATACTAAATTGAATAAGAACTATCTGTTAATTCTTCAAAAGCAGTAGATTTTATTTAAATTGAATCTATAGCCAGAAAATGCACTTAAGCATCATTCACAATTGAACCTAATTAACAAACCTCTCAGGCAGGTTGTTCATTATTCTTAAGTAAACTTAACCCCTATGAAGAGATACCATCACATTGCAGTTCTTAAGCTAGGTGTCAATACCGGCAAGTCAATAGAAGGAAGTAGATAACAGGTTTGCCACTTGGGAATTAGCAAGAAGTATTTGGTATCCAAATTCATCTATTTAAATTGTGGTTAATACAAAAAAGCTTCAGATCTTTATGTTTTAGAACATTTGAAAATTGCAATGATACTGGTTAATGTAATTAGGCAATTGACAAGCATGGTATAAAAACTACAAAACATTGGAGTAAAATAACACAGAAATTTAACTGAAGCATGTTAGAGAGTTTTATATTTTCAAAAGTAAAATTGCTGGTGTTATTTGAGTAATTAGTTTCTTAATATATTGGCACTTCCATTTTGTAGGAAGTTACTTCTGTGTACTTCCATTTTGTAGGAAGAAACTTCTGTGTAAATAGGGTCTGTACTTTTCTAAACTAAAAAATGCAATGATAGCATAATAGGTTTTCATGTATAAAAAAGGAAAAACATTATGAGAGTCAAACATCAGACCAAAAACTTCAACAGAGCAAAACTTACTTGTACAACTCTACCATGCAACAATACTATTGTTTAAAATAAAAACAGTTCATTCTTTAATATTAGGCAAATGTTGTACAATGTATATGGTAATGTCAATTAGAGAAAATTGAGCTAATATGAAACCTGAATATGATGACAAGTTATGACAATGTCAATACATGAAATAGATCATCGGAGGAAGTTCTTTTAATGATATATCAGGCTCACACTGGAGTTTTATTGTACATGGATGCAAGGCTGTTGAGAGATGAGGGCCAATTGGTGCTTCTTAAATCTTGTTTAAACTATCTATAAAAGTTTGTTGTTGTTAATCTTCTAGTGCTATCCAGAATATATGTTTTGTTCTGCAAAGAGGTGCTCTGACATTTGGATCCACTAGTGAAACATTAAAAGGAACAAGAACCAAAGATAATCTGTTCAACAGAATCAAAACAATAAATTTAAAGGAATAAGAAAATCTCCCTCTGCTTTTTGGCTATGTAGATGGTCCAGCTATTTTTACTGTTTATGATCCTAATAAGTTTGCAAATGTCTTTTTGTAATGGATGATATATGGTAAAGTATCTAAAAATGAAAATAGTTTTTACTCTATGTCCATCTGTGATATAGGCTTTATTATGTAGCCAATCAATATCAATAGCCATTGGTCGTCCTAACATAGGATAGAGATTTTCTCTCAGTACACGTCCATCTATGTCAACCAGAGTTATCTGTCCACTGTCATCTGATACAAGAACTAGTTCTTTATCCACATGAACTGCTACACCTTTAAATAACAAGTCAAGAATATTAGAAACATGATTTTAATAATTTACTTTCAATCATACCTAGTTTAAACATACCAGAGTCAATAACAATAGTACAGATGACCTATATATGCTTTGGTTTCTTGATTCTTTAAACATTTGTTTCCAATTTTTATAAATAACTATGTAATATAATATGTATAGCAATCATTAAAAGCCTATCTAATAGAGAAATCAAAATCATTCAGTTCCTACAAGAGTGCTGTGTAAAGAATAAAAGAAGTAGCCTAGTTCAATAAGATAGGTCACATTGTTTTTCAGTAAATTTGTATTTAAGTTTTCAATTTTAAATATAAAGTTATAAAACAGTTTTAATATCAGTTTCATTCATATCAAATACTGCTCTAGAGCAATAACTTACTATTATAAATGTTGTTTTACTATGTTCTTAAAGATAAAGGAACAACTATTTATGTCATGCAACATAAAAAAGACTTGGTATAAAAATAAAACTGAAAGAGTAATAGTAGCATTGATCATCATTAAAATAGAAAAGTAATTACACTCTTAATGTCATAAAGTATCAGTTACATAAGTCATTAAAATGTACTTGGAACATTACATGTTCATACATTTCATATTGATAAGTATAAAGGATAATGACTTTAAAAAGTGCACTTTAGCAATGTCTGACTATTATAAATGTTGTTTTACTATATTCTTATAAATATAGGAACAACTTTTTATGTCATGCAACATAAAGAAACAATGGATAATAAACTGAGAGAGTAACAATAATACTGATCAACAACAATAAACAACATATATTTTAACACTATAACAATATTACCAATAGATCACTATTACCATAGTTTGATTATAGTTGATTATAACAATAAAAATATAAAACTTTAAATGAAATTCTTGATACTCAAAATTTGCTTCTATTTTATTTTTTTATAGAATTAGTGTACATGTAATACATTTGCAGACTGTATTGGTTTCCTTGTAACAAGTAAAAGTAATAACCCAAGGTGGTTCTGATGTCCTTTGTATTGGCAATCAAGAACTTTACCACTTTAAATATTAGACTTCCATATTACTAGTAATCAATCACTGTCAGTCTTGACATTTGAAAAAATACATTTACAATTCCAAACTATAATCAGAAATATTTAGACATATCAGCCTAAATGGTTAAGATTTTTAATGGCATAATCAAACTATGGTTATTAAGTTTTATAAAACAGTACATTACAAATCATTCCCCAACGAAAAAAACAATATTTCTATCAAGAGTTCAAAGAAAGTAACACCATGCAATAACTGAGCACAACACCCAAAGTAACTGATGATAAGAATTGTTTTAAATGAAGAATGCCAGTGAGTGAATGAAAATGAATGAGTAAGGAGGAGTGGAACCTAAAGAAATGAAATGATGCCAAAGTCTATATATACTTAAATCAATATTTTAATGTAAAGTTAAGCCCATTATGTCATGTTTTTAATGTCTAAGAATGCAGATCAGCTAAAGTTCCATGAAGTACCAGGATACCTAGACAATCTATAAATAACAATTTCAGGATGCTGAGTCAATCTAAATTTAAGGCAAAAAATGAGCTAAGACTCAAAACTTGAAAACATGGATCTTATCACATTGGCTGATAGAACCCTTTACTACAAATGAGTCACAAAATGAAATTACAGATAATAAGTTTTCACTCAGACACAATATTTCTGAGCAAACAAAATCTTGGCAACTAACTTAAAATGTTATATTTTCAGAAAGACAAACAAACACTTGTACAAGAATAATCCATGAACAGTGCACTTTAAATCCCAATTCTAAAAGAGTCATAAAACTTGTCCAAACTTACTACATAACTGATGTAACTTTATTAGAATAGAGTACATTTCTGACAGATATTGATATAAATGAAAGCTAGACACAAATAGTACAGCTAAATTATCAGAAGAACAAATCTGTGTGCCTATATCTCCTTGGCATTTAACAGCAGTTTTGATAAACTTTTAGTACTCCTTAAACATTATGTCTGATCAAAATGTCAGTTAAAGGAACTACACAAACCAATAGCAATTATAGTTAAATGAGAAAGAAGTACATTGTTTTATGTTGCAACAAAAATAAAATGCAGCACTGTGTCATGGAAAAAATACTTCTAGCATTGTCATGGAAACTAGAATTCTAACTTTGTCATGGAAATCATGGAAATGTTATGAAAACAAAAACTTAAGAACGTTCATGGAAATGAGAACAATGATAGGGGTTGAACTTTATGGACTTGGTGATTGGAAATGAAATGTTTTAGGATTTGGGTCAACCACATTTTTACCTTCCACAAGATCATCGCTCGAGTTACTTTGAAACAAGAGCGTCGTATTGTCTACCAGTGGCACAAAAAAGAGAAAAAGGAAATTTATAAATCGGCTCGAAAAGGCTCGAAAATAAATCTACTATCAAAACTATTTGATCACAAATCATTATCATTAACTTTTTTATGAAATGTCAGAGGGATATAATGTAATCATATGTTCTTAGCATTCTCCTAAAAAAACTGCCATTTAAATCTTCATACTAATTATTAGCCATATTGTAAGCACCTAACAATAAGTAAAACATGGCCTAAAATGTTGATAAATTGTCCCAAAAAATCTCAGACAAAATTTTTATTTTCTCTTGAAAAGCACTTCCAAGATTTCTAAAGAACCCAAAGTGTTATAATCACTCTAAATATTGTAAATAAGAGAAAATTATATCAATAAGTTTAATTAATCTAAATGGATAATTTAATGCCTCTGAAGTGTAGAAAAAACATGCACAAATGGTATAAACAACAGATTAAGAGCATTTTCTATGGAAGAAAACAAGTATATCAAAATGTCTTTGAAGTACAGACTATGGTCTTACACAGACTTATCTGAAACAACAGAACAAATTATTAATGACAAAACAATTACAAGAAACATACAATATGTCGTCCTTAATATAAAACCCTGAAATTTCAAATCAACATTTTTTTTAATACAATTAGACAAAACACTTATTTCTAAAGTAGTATGGTACTCATTAATGCAGTCTATTAGCTGAAAAAATAAAACATCATAATGCATTTAGTCTTTAATTGGCTACTAACTGTAAATATTTGCAAATTGTGTAAATATATATATGTATGCATTGATTCGATGTTATAGTTGGCAAACTAGTTATCTGGATTATAAACAAAAGTAGAAAAAATATACGACATCTCTTATAACATGACGTCATAATCCACCTCTATAATGTGTGAATGTTGTTTTTAGTTTGTACAGATTTAGAATGTGGATTCACAGATGTTGTCTTAGCTTAATGCCCGGTATTTGTAGAAAACAAGAAATATAAATAACAACTATAAAATAATACTCAAGTATACAAGAAATAATTCTGACATAATTCTGAAGAATATAACATAATATAAATATTATTAATTTCTTGCATAACATTTCAGTGAGAAAATAAATTGTACTTGGTGATTACTATAGAGGAAAAGATACACTGTTTATAGAACCTGATTGCCAGTAAGATTTTGCATGAACTAAACATATTGCCATTGGAAATTACCAACTGAGCCAATCTTTTGGTAAACAGATATCCTGGAGACCACTGTCATAAAAGGAGTTCCCAACATTGCTCAGAGGTACATGTAAGGTTCAGATGACCTAAAAACCAGCCAATCAATGCAAAGCTTTTATCCAGACAAAACACTACTTATAGCATTATTGTCATTGTCATTGGCATTATAGATATTTTGAATTGCTGCTACTAAATCTGCTCATTAAAGCTATTTTGATGGTGTGTGTTATTCACAGACTCTTTCATGGATCAGGTGAATGTTACCAGTGTTTTGTGAGCTTGACCAATGTAAAATAAAGGAGAATGCGAGAGAATTGCACCATAGCAAATACATATAAAATATGAATAAGTACAACAAACTGTTCTACTGATAGGTAGACTAGACAAACTATGTGTTAGTAGTTTAAAAAGATGTAATCCTTAGTTTTGCACTGACCCATGGATACTGTTTAGGACCATAAGCAAAACAGCATAAAAATACACAACATGATCAATCACTACACTGGTATATTTAAGATTCGGGGAATAATATACAGAAATATAACCATGAACACCAAGAGCTAGATAAAGGGGACACTAATATCGCATAACATAGGCAAGAAAGTACTAGCGTTAATCTAAATTACTTAATAATCACAATTCCAGCATGTTCATACACTAATAGAAACTTTTTTCTTTGAACCGATTCACTGAGTCATATTTTCTTACAATGTCATTATCAAACATCAAACATCAAGATCACTTAACATTCTAATTATTAGTAACTAATTAATAATCCACAGTTACAGGTGATTTGTAGGAGGGCTTTACACTGATCTGGTAAACTCATTACTACAACAGTTTTTTTGTTTGTACAGTAGTTTTTCAAAGCTTTACAAACAATTTACTAAGTTACGATCTCTCTTTGTGTCAAGGAAAATCTAAGTCAATGTAAATACCAACCATTCCAATTTTGTTCCAAAACTATGTATATGTGCAATTATATTAGTACATTGTTCATGTATTTTCATGGTTGATGTCAAGCTCACAAAGACGTTTGTATTAATTTTATGACTTTCATAAAGGTTTAAGTAAATTGAGGAATTAGGTACTACTAAGTTATAATCTCTTGTCTTCAAGTAACTGGGATGTTGAGATAAATGAGATTCTTATACATGTCATAGAGGTGTCATGGCAATGTCTTTCTGATGTCATTGTAATACTGTTGTAGACTATGATGTCATTGTGATGTCATAGACTATGATGTCATTGTGATGTCATAGACTATGATGTCATTGTGATATCATCGACTGTGATGTCATAGACCATGATGTCATTGTGATACCATTGTGATGTCATAGACTATGATGTAAATGTGATGTCATAGACTATGATGTCATTGTGATGCCATGGTATATTGTGATGTCATTGTGATGTCATAGACTATGATGTCATAATGTGATGCCATTGTATATTGTGATGTCATTTTGATGTCAAAGACTATGATGTCATTGTGATGCCATTGTATAATGTGATGTCATTGTGATGTCATAGACTATGATGGCATTGTGATGCCATTGTATATTGGGATGTCATTGTGATGTCATAGACTATGATGTCATTGTGATGTCAAGGACTACGATGTCAATGTGATGTCATAGAATGTGGTGTCATTGTGGCGTCTTAGACTGAGATCATGGTGATTTCTAAGTGATGTCAAAGACTGAGATGCCAAAGAGATGAAAATAGTAATTGGTTTGGGTCATGTTATTTAGCACTTAGTCTACTGAAATTCAAAATTTCTTTGCAACTGTTAGTGTTTCCATCTTTCAGACACTATAATTCACTCTGACTTTCCTCACAACATTTGATAGCACTTTTGTATGAATATCAGTTGGATTGTATAAAACATGAATGTAAAATATGTGTTGGCCACACACATTGATTAATAGCACTAAAATAATATCTAAGTCCTTTAGAAAACAAAACCATGATTTAAGTCTCAATAAAATAATACCAAGCAATAGATGGCACAAGGTATCATAGAAATGATTGAAGGACTTTCAAGCACAGTGATACAAAAAAGTCATATACATTTTATACATGTACTTGTATTTTGTAGTGATTTATCACAAAGTACCTGTGTGATGTGTCTTCCACCAGATTGCCAAACCACAACACAATGCATACATTACGTGTTTTATTAACTCATAAAAACACTACATATTATGTATGTTTTTGATGATTTTTTTATCACATCCAGAAGAACATAGTATGTAAATTACACCACAAAAATCACAATAAATAACAATGAATAATAAAGGTGATACAATAAAAAGAACAATGGCTTTACAAATATCTGGTCATTATTTTATCATGGTAATTGAATGTTTATAAGTTGTAAGTACTTTATCTAAGCAAAAGTCTTCTTGAAGATATTATTCTTCAAGAGCTGTATTAACAATGTGTCATAATTACCTCCACTGGGCTGAAAGCCTCATTTCTTTCAATAAGAAAATAATTTGGACTTAAAAAGGTTTCTGATTAAAAGGTCTTTTTCAGATTCATGATATGTCTTTTTTATCAGAAATTGTAAAAAAGAATTTGGCATTCATAATTGTTTAAAGTGTTGTACATGTAGTTGTTTCAGGAATATGTCCATCTTCTGAAGAGCATTTATTTGAGGAAAGTTGGTACTAATCAGACAAGTTTTAATATTAACTAACTTTGACATTTTATATCAATCAAAGTGTCTAAAACATCAAAATATAAGATATCTTGAAAATAATACCAAACTTCTCTCCAGATTTTATATCAGAAGATAAAATCACTAAGTGAGTATTGTTACCTCCAGTAAAAGAGTTCCATATGACCTCTGTTTTGAAGAGTAACTAAAGAGAGTATTAACTTTCATTTTAGAAGGGGGTTAAGTAAACATATCAGGAAAAGCAAAAGTCAAAAACACAGACCTGCCACAAAGCCAAAAGGCAAGAGTGAATGAATTCAAACTAAGCATTTATTTCAAAAACTAACCGTAATTTGAAAATAAAACAATTCTATATAATTTTTAAAACAGAGAGTATCTACCTCCAAAATGAAGATTTTCATCGAACCTCCATTTTGAAGAACAAAAAAGTATCTCTACATCAGAAAGTATTGATACATGAAATTTTAAGATGATTTGTTTTTCTTGTCTTAAAATTTACAAATAAATCATAATTATTGAATATGGAACTACAATTACCTCTCTGGAAGAAGAGTAGCATGTGATTCAATATAATTATTACAAGATTTATCAAGGAATAAAGACCTGTAATTTTCGAACATTAACCAGTCAGAAATAATATGTACATCATCTTGATAGATTAGGGTTTTACACATAGATTATGCATTTTTTACCTTCATTAACAAGTAAAGTGGCAATTAACAAGATATTCTTTCTTATTGTATAAAATTGAAGTATTTATTGCATAGACATATGGCACATACAACCATTAACTTTACCAGTAAATCATTCAGATTTACATTCAGTCTATTTATAATACTAAAAGTATCAAACAGTTCTATCTCAATCTATTTGTAACAAATGACATTTATTTACAATAAACGTATTCTGCTGATATTGCATTTTTAATACCCAAAAATAATTCTAAGAATAACGTTTAGAATTGAGTAAAAGACAATTTAATGAAGTATGATAAGTTGTAGACAGCATGTCTATAAGTTTATTAGCCCATTTTACAGGTATATAGATACTAATGGGAGCTGGATTGACAATGCTAAATTATCTGAGCATTTGTAGTCATAATGATGATTTTAAGATACCTCCTGAGCCATGTGTGAAACAAATGCAGACAGTTTAACATGCACTCAAACATATCAAACAGTAATATATAGGAATTACATCAGATTATTACAAAAATTGGTAGCCATATTGGATGCCATCTTTGATATTTGAAAACATTGTGAAATAGAGATTTTGTAAGATTTAGATTTTTTTACAGGAGAGATTATATACTAGCTCTGATGTAGGTCTTAGAATTGGACAAAACAATTGATTTAATGGTCAAAGACAGTTGGGCTGGACAGTGAAACAACATGATTATTTTATTGTTTCAACATTCATAACTTTTAGAACTATGATTTCACTGTTTCAACATGTAGTGCTTTCAGCACTATGATTTCACTGTTTCACCATGCAGTTACACAGTAGATCTACAAACTTTATCATTCTCCATCACCATGGGTATTATAAATGTATATATTATATCTGTCTGGCTGTGGAGACATTATTTGTTTCCCATCATTGTTTCAAACAGTCATACAACAATTTACTCACAATTTCTCTATTATCTTATATTATTTGTGACATTTACCAATCATTCTATAATTTACTATCATTTTTTTCTAATACAAGCGTAAAAAACAACACCAGTTAATAAACTGTGAGATACAGCCAATAGAAACATTGTAAGAATATACAGTGCCCTCCAAAAGTTCTTGAATAAAATCCTGTGTTTTTTTTAATTATTTCGATTAACTGATTAACATTTAACCATGAAAAAACAAACTTAGATTCAATCTAAGCAAATTCCAAAATAAGGATTGTTCAATTTATATACATATCTGATTCCAACTATGTAACATTGCACATTAATAATCTTTAATTATCCTTGCTGATTTAAATACTTACCACGGTACTTTTGTACTCTTATTGGATAAAAAAATAGGTATCTTTGTTCATGTACAAGGAACATCAAAAAAAATATCAAATATTTAAATCAGTGGGGCAATGTGTTTGCCATTGACAGTTAAATAAAATTGAACAATTCAATGTATGTAGAGTTGAAAGTAAAACAATGAGCTAGAAACAAGACACTCATTGGGAAACAAAAACATTTTTGGCAACGGGACAATAAAGGCAATGAGCAACATTTTTCAAATTATCAATTCACTACAATACTCATTAGTGTAATGGAAAAACCCAGTGAGCAATCTTTTAACAAAAAATATTATTTAAATAACAATACAAAAAAACAATGGGCATGGCTAAAACACTAACCAATTTGTAATAGCTCACATCAAATAGAAAATAGTCCATGGGGAACAAGTAGTCCTAATTGAAGGTTGTATTAATACCCCAGTATCACTACTGGTTACAAATGAGTCGATGACGCACACATTGTTGATTCCAAGATTCCGACATCGAAATAATGACGGTGTACGTATTAGACGACGTAAATGTATTTACCTTGAATCCAAGAAAACTTCAGGTTACCTATCATACTAATGTAAAGATAAATAATGACTCATTATCGTAATCAAACAAAAACACATTTTCACTTTGTGAGTTGATCATTTTGTTACAAGTTGGTTACATGCAGTAACAATCAACTCACCTGGTGATATTCTATTTTGCTTAGAGAATTGATTCTCTCTTTGTATTATTTGTTGCAGAAACAATGCTAGCAAATTGAATATTGGTAGGTTCAAAGATAATCAATTAGTATGTTTTTTTACTATTATGAAAAATGCATTGGTTCGGCAGTGAAAGCATTAATCGCAGGCTTAGAGCAAAACAATCATAACTCAATATAAAAAAGTGAGTAACAACTGTTTTGCGCTTAAACTTCCTTAATTTGTGACGATGAAGTTTGGAGGCCTCATAGTTGGTTTTTATGAAAATAAAGGTTTTTAAAAAAACTCAAGTTTTTTCAAAAATAAAGGTCTTTTAGTGTCAATATTCACAAAATTAACAGAATTAAAGAGAAAATTGTATCTTCCTATGTCCATAAATTAATTTGAAAAATAGTTTAATGCTTTTTATAAAATTCTTCAAAATTGTGGTAGGCTTAGCTGAATATCTACAAAAATCATTTTCCTATTAGTGGAGGACATAGCATTCTTTCAAGAATAAAGATACTAAAAAATAATGGTTGCCAAAATAGTGTATTGATATAGCCTAATGTTCTCAGTAGTTTCCTTGTAAAATGTTGGTTGCTATATTGAACAACTATAGATATCCCAGGCAAAACAGACAACCGGTAATTTATAAACAAAGTGACATTAAAAGGTTCAAACAGGTTCATATAAAAAAGTTTATAAAAGACAATCAGACATTCAAGTATAATTGTAATTTTATCAAGATTCTCAAAGTCAGTGCCATTGTTTGACATTTATATAGCACTAAATTATAGGGTAAACTACCTTAATTATATACTTTGATGTAAAAGTCTAGAATATTGTAACAGATATTAATGGAAATCAATCTGTGTGTGATTAGACAATCAAATAATGTAAGTTTGAACGAAATCACTTGATGAAATCAGGAGGAATGGGTGTAACAATGATTATAGTTTCCATGCGATAGAAATATTCAGAAATACAAGTCGGCTAGACAATAGGGAAGACAAAACTCAGGTTTAGCGCAAAATGGTCATAACTCACTTTTTTTGTTTTAAATTGAGTCACAGCACCATTTTGTGCTAAGCCTGCAAAAAAGTATGAAATTGACTGCCAGTACATGAATATCTACTACTTACAGATAAATTAAGAAGTTACAAAGAACATCTAGAATTAACTTAGGGGTCAGGGGTCACACTAAAGATTTGATTGAGTTCAAGAGTCTAGACTGTGTAAAACTCTGATAGTTATTTCTATTTTCAACATTTTTGGGCTTTTTTAGTTGTTTTCGAAATGTGTTATAGTAGTAGCCAACATTATACTTTTGTTTTCATATGTATTTATATATCTAATGGAGTTAACGCCGTTCCAACACAATTTTAGGTCATTTTACGGCATCCAGTGCACCTAACCTAGCTTTCCTGGACCATTGTCTATAACAAGTACTCACCTACCCTTCCACAAGGCCGAAAACTTCTCCATATTATCTAATCTTTGGAGGAAAATCAACATTACTGTCAAATTTAAATGGAAGGGTATAACCTCCCCGGGTGGGATTCGAACCCGCACCCCCTCATGCAGGAGATTCCAAATCCCGGCGTGCTACCAACTGCGCTATTGACCCAGGTTATTTTCATATATAAATGTTATCTTGTTCTATAGATAAAATTTAGTTCATGGAAAACAAAATATGACCCAGTTACCTTGGTGACTTGTAACGAAAGACAAATGACACAAAAAGAAAAACTGGATTATAATGGGATCTAAAAATATAGGTAACTACGTCACAGCATCTATGTATCTGTCACTTAGAATTATGGGAGGATTTCATTAGTTGGTATAATATAGCAGAACATGTTCTCCTTTTTTTACCGCAATCAATTTATATAATATATATTTACTAGAGTAGATTTTTATCTATCTTGTTTCTACAAAAACTAACATAATGTTAAGATATTTTTATAATATTGGAACAAGCCGGTAAACATGTGTCATTGTGCTAAAAATGTACTATTAATTGTTATTTATTGTTATTTATAGTTGGCAAAATTGTACAGGTAAAGCTAGCATCTTCTTCCAAGCAAAAAATAATACTAATTCATATTTGTCTCACATAAAAATTGATGGCATACAGAAAATGCTCTCGACATAAAAAACTTCTTTTTTTCTACGCAACAATCTAGGACACTTAGAATATAACAACAATTGTATATTGGCACGCAGCAGAACAAACATTAATATGACATAATTAGTTCTGTAGTATTCTTCCCTACATCTTCTTAGTGTGCAGAAGTCAAAAAAATAGTGCCTGCATATTCATTTTGTTCACCGCTTTGACTTTGTTTTGCTCGTTTGATTGGCTCGCCTAATCTGATTTCCTGGACACTTTCCTTCGTACAATAAGTTCTACTATGAATACCATGAAAATTTATGTCTGTAACAGCAGAATGGTCTTAAATAAGGGACCATTGTTTTCTAAAATTAACCATTTTGGGCAGGCGCGTATCTGCCATTACGCACTTTACGCACGTGCGTAACCTCGATTCCAGAAATTGAAAATCTAAAAGTGCCAAAAACACTGAGAAATTGGATGCTTAACCAGGGTTAGGCATTATTTGAATTTTGTCATATCTTTACTTCATGAAAATGTCATAAAAATGACATATTAAACTACACAAATTTAATTTTATGTCTGCTTGTGCACATTGAAACTTCTTTGAAAAAAACTCATGAGTTATGACCAAAATCAATTAATTATTTATGTAATTATATTATCAGAAATCTTACTGATAATCAATGCAAATGATCATTTTGGTGTGCAAATCCTTGATCTATACCAAAAGTGATTTACACATTAATTCTGTAAAGTAAAATATATAATCTAAGGGCCCTCGAATCACACTCGCCACACGTTTTTACTATCAGAAAAGTAGTACATGTATATATCTATTACAAATGCTGTCTGAACAATCTTTTAGCTCAAAATTAACTGAAATAGTGCCTGTATGGGAAATTCTTTGGTTTCAAAAACCAAAAGTAAAAAAATAGACTCTGGCCGCACACCATCCAACTCTGTTTTCTCATATATACCTCTGTTGTGTATTTATATATTATTGACATTTTAACAGTATAAATAAGATTATGTTTTGCGCACATACGTCTTCTAATTACTGCATTCATAACTCTTCATCTTATATAAGAAAAAAACAACAGTCTTTAATAAGGCCTTGATTGTGAGCGACCTTTGTCCTCTGTTGCTTACTTTCGCTTCTGATATGTAAACAAACTTTGAAATTTCAGATTTTAACATAGGCCTAAACACTTACTCAGTTTAATGTCTGGCAAACATATTGTTCAGACAACATTTAAAGTTGTTGTATGTTATACTTTGCAAGAAATACCTGAGGTCTACAATGACAACAGAACGTCTGGCCGGATAATATGGCTATGCACAGGAACTTTCTATTGACATAGCTAGATAAGTGATAAATACCTTTGCTCACCAAAACAGCGACGTTTTGCGCTTTTTTGTTTGAATGTTGAGTAGCATTATTAAATAATATGTTATCATGTTTCATACAGTTGTATTGTTTGTAAATGTGATCATGTTATCTCATTGTTATAACAGGGATTCTTCAAGAGAGGGATTTGTAACGAAGTGCTTTTTTAAATTTTCTTGGTCGTCACTGTCTATAACTGGCTGAAGCACGATGTACTAACTATTAGGGGTGTAACAATACGGTAAAAACCGTATTGCAATATATTGCAATATGCAGAACCAGTATTGCAATATATTGCAATACGTACCGGTTTTTGCTTAGACATGCAAAGCATTAATTAATGCAAGTACCTCGTCCTAATTGGATCAGCATAGCACGCATATGGGTATTTCCAAATGATCTCTTATCCAAATGTTTGAATTACAAATGTAAAATGGTATATATGTTAGAAAAATGCGTCGTTTGAAACAGACACTTGAAGATATTTTTCTTTCAAATGACTAAATGTTTAACCTTTAAACCCACAGTAAGAGTATTTCAAGTATTCAATTCATTTTAACATTTGTTTAAACATTCAACTATCAGATGCTGATAAAAACAAGTAGTATGACACTTAACTACAAAAACCGGTTGAAGAAAAAACGAACCGGTTAAAAACCGTTAAAACTCGTATTGCAATATTAACCGGTATATCGGTTAACCGTTACATCCCTACTAACTATTCCAGAGTTTAAAAAAACAACTTGATTTATGTTTTTGTACATGTCTTCCATGCAACTTGTGAATGTTTCTGAGATTTTTTACAAAAAAGTGTTGCAATTATGAGCGAAAATATGACTTTAAGTGATTTAAAATGAGGCTAAAAATTGCAGATCGGCGGGAAAATGCATTATTTTGTGAAACAGTCTGTGACCGTAATTTACCTCAAAATCATATAGAAACACATTTTTCCTAACATTAATGTCATTTTGAATGGTGCTGGTAAAACATTGCACGTGAATATTTTCATTTAAACTTGTTATACTTGTTTTCCGTATTGGCCGAAATAATTGGGACGACAGCGAAATTTGATGAAAATCTATTGCATTTACTACAAATCCCTATTATATAATATCCCCTATTATATTAAATTCAAAAAGGGTATTTCTGTTAGCATACAACCGGTGGCTTACGTATCATCAAAATACACCTTAGCAAATGTAGTGAATAAACATCTAAGGGCATGCCCTCGACCCACTTTTTTGTGCGTAACCTATAAAACGACCTAGATACGCGCCTGATTTTGGGCCTTAAAAATTGTCAAAAATCACATGCTTCTGAATGAACTAAGGTGGTCTTTATAGCGAAATTCTTTATTTTAGTACTTTCTTAATCCAACATCAAAGAGTCAAAAACTTTTAATTAAATAGAAGAAACTTTACATACAATATCGTCAATTTATTATCGTTTTGCCACAAATTTTGTACTTTCGAGGGAAGAGGAGGGGCATCATCACAAGCCTCACTAGATCTACGCATGGAATGAAATAGTACAAAAGTTTGGCAACAACACTTATGTAAATATACATAGGAATGATGGAAATTCATCTTGGAATTATATTTTCTACAAGAACTATTTTCTCTGCCTGTAAATCTATTGTACAGGTAATATATAACTAAGGGTGTGGTCCTATTAGTGAAATACAACTATCATTAAATGTACACTGTCTTCCATCAATATCAGGCAAGTTCTAGCTTATTTAAACAAACAATTTATCTTCAAATTTAGAGTTGAATGAACTTTATACCCTATTTCTTGAACAGGTTATACAAGGCATCATTCAAGTTCTAGAATTACATGGCTTGTCTTAAATATAAAAAATTGAAATTCCAAAGAAGGGTTTAAGCCAGCAACCACCTGCTTGCAAGTCAGATGCTTAATTCTAGTTAATTGAGCAGATGAAAATTACACATACTATAATATATACAGTTCTTCTACAGACAATTGGAAATACGAAAGTAAAATAATTATTTATAAAATATAGGCATTACAAAATCAGTGTAAAATACAACTTAAAACGTATTTTCCAATGTCAAGTTCAAGCTTCCCAGAATCCATGTTTACGTTGTAGAAAAGCATAACTGTGTTTGAGTCATCACCATAACACAGGTTTTCGTCAAAACATTTTAAACTGTACTGCTAACTTCAGTTTATAATGAAAAGATTTGTAAAATATATCTCATTCATTTTTCATCACAAAATGGACATCAATCAAAGTCTAACAGTTTGTTAAACTGGAATCCAACCATGAAATATACATACAGCAAAACATACCAGTCAGTAAAAGGATATTTTACACAAGAAAGCTATTTCAAATCTCTCGTAAAATGAGACATGGCCCCTTAGAGATTAATAAAACAAAGTAAACTAAAATTTAAACAAGAAAAGTAGCAGAAAAACCTAATATCAGTAACAATATTATATCACCCTCTTCAAATCCCATAGCACATCAAACCTACAATGATTTCAATGTATTAAATATCAATTAAACTAGATATATTTGTATCATGAAGCATCTCTGTGCATCTCCGCGGAGTGCAATCCTGTAAAAGAGATAATCTGATTCAGTCTTAATGATGCTTGACTGTATATTGTAAATTTATGATACCTGAAAAATAATAGAAAACACACTCAAAAATTTCAAAGTGTATAAATCGTTATCTGACGATAAATTACTTGACAAAGTAATTATTTATATAATGATATGAATCATTTTAGAAAGCCTAGAGCAAGACAAATATTAATTTATACTGACTTCATACTTTCACTTTACTGCACTAAAAAGTAAATGCAGAAAAGATTTACATTGGGAAATTGAAGCAGCCTGTTTTTACACTGGGTTTAATGCCAAGTCAACACAAATTTTTAGGTTATTTTAAGGTGTCCAGTGCACCTAGCCTAGCTTTCCTGGAATCTTGTCTAAATCCAATTCTCACCTACCCTTTCACAAGGCTGGAAACTTCTCCAAAAACCTTATAAATGGAGGAAAAATTGACATTATTGTCAATTTTTATTTAAGGGTATAACCCCGGGTGGGATTTGAACCCTTCACAACACTAGGTTAGAAATCCAGGAGTGCTACCAACTGAGCAACCGATCTAAATTGAAGCAACCTGTACATAGATTACTGTAGATACACTATTCATAAGATTTATTTAGTAGCACTAGCAACTGTCTAAAGTAAAGTTATATAGTTTATATCATTATCAATTGTGTGAATTAAATTTCCTAAACAATTTTTTTCATACACTTTCTTAATGCTGTGGACATTACAATATGAGACCAATACATATGTATACAGTTTGAAAATTATCTGAAAGAACTTCTCAGTAATAGCTTTATACACTTTGAAGATTGTCAATTTGAGCAAGCAAAAAAGGTAATCATGGTATATCATATTAGAACGTCAGAAATGAAAACTAACTGCCTTGATTTCAGCCTCCAACGTAGGTCAAACTTGTCTTTATTTTGCACTGATTTGCAACCATAGTACTTGTACCATACTAGCTACTTTATAAAATACTGTAGTTTTACACTATATCTTCAAACAATAGATACAAATGTATTTAATTTTGAGATTGATCTGACTTACATGATATTTTGAAGAACAAGGCAATTAGTTTCCAATCCTGGTAAATATATAATATTTCAATGAAACTTAGTACATAATTTATATACATTCACATCAACATTTGGAACTTGAAAATTAACAAAAGAATATAATAAAGATGTAAACTTTTCTATACTCATTAGAATTTATTGCATAGTACATGCAGGTGAGCACTGATTATAGAAAATTATTATAAATGGTAATTATTTCATAGTTGCAGGACTGTATACACATACTAAGGTTCATTCAAAGGTAAAATTCCCCTAATGATGTCACACCATTTGCTGCAGTTGCATTGAAATGTCAATTTCAAAATGAAGCAAGTTCAAAACTTGCTAAATTGTATAATGCTGATAGTGTTACATTAAGTTGCACAAAAGAAATTGACATTCTGATGCAAGTGCACCAATTTCACTCAAGACATATTGGGTAATTTTACCTATGACTATTTTTATATTACCAGTCATTGCCTTAATTCACAAGCCTGAAGCCCAGGAGTAGTGAATATTAATTTGGGTTAGTGAAACAACTGGTTTTATACAGCCTGGCTGGTTGATAACCTTGCCCATCACTATAAAACAAAATAAAACAGTCAATAGCTCATGACAATTTAAGGCAATGACTGTATCAATCAGAAAATCTCAAGATGAATTAAGAAAGTAAAATTTATATCATTAATTTACATAATTATAGAGCATATAGTTAAAACTAAACAATAATATCTAAAATTTTCGAGCAATTTATAATGATAACTTACCCATTACAAGGATACTTTGTTCCTCACTAAATATCTGTTCAGCGTACTTGGAGATTTTTGGTAGACTTTGTTTAACAACATAGTTCTCTGCACCAAGTATTAGATATGGGGTTAACTTTTCATCCACTGAAATTAGTAAAATAGTAAGAATGATTTAGCTTTTTATGATTATTTCCCTTTGATAATTAATTTGATATTACGTAAGAGTTACTTCCCTTTGATTTTGAAATGAATACAAATTAAACATCCAATAATTGCAAGTCAAACTCAAAAACTTAAAAAATTCATAAATTAGATGATTTTGGTAGGGTTTAACATCATAGCAACATTTTTACAGGTTATATATAGGAGGTCAATAAACCTACTCACCATTCCTGACAAGTATGCACGGCCTGGGAATCAAACCAACCACCTCTGGATAAGTAGACTTGAGGTCTACAAACTGATTTGCTAGGTGGCTTCTAAATTGATTGAAAAGGTCACTAATAACTGTCACCAGGAGATTTAAGACATAACATCATGTGATGCGATACGGGTGTAATAGGCCAGTTTTTCCCCCACTCAGTTTTTCCCCCACGTTAACGGTACATGGCAAAAAGGGAGCATGGACCTTTGGTATAACTATCCCTCACTATTAGACAAATCTAAATAATGACCATCCTTGTCAATTATATAACATAGTAAAACCATTATATCAGACATTAGTTCATTAAATGTTACAGTCTAAGTCCATTACTGTATTATTCTTTCCTAGACGATATACCTCATTAGATACCAGCTTTGTGCTGATGATTATCATTAAAAGATGAAATAAAGTAAGTTTTATTCCACAGAAGTTTTCTGCTATAAAAGACCACCTTGCATGTTGTACTTGTAATAAGATTTGCATCACTTGTATATATTTAAGTCACTTTGTCAAAAATGTATACTGCTAAGTTCCCCTATACAAACCACCTTGGTTAGTGCAAAATTGTGCCATTTTGACGATCATTAATTCCTGAATGCTTAATTTAAGAAGTAAAGGGATAATGTATTTAAACCATTCAGCTATTGATACCATAGGTTTTGATGGTTCTGAAATTCTAAGTTAACATTACTGTACATTGAAAGCTTGTTTTTTTTATACTTTTTTCAGAATCAGTTTAAGCAATAATTTAATAATCTACAAAGGCCAGTTTACCTGACCAGCTATTATCGACTTTTTTTGTTCAATGAATACATAGTAATCAAATATAGAGCTCATATTGTCCCAACATTCTACACAATGTTTTTTATCTCTAGAAGAGCTGTTATGGCACCAAACCAATGATGATCTATTTTTGTCATTCTCATATCCATAAGTTATCAATACTCAGCATATAACAATACTCTAAATAACGTCTGAGTATGGTAGCATTTTTTCAAAATAGTTAATTGAGTACTACAGCAATTTTTTCACAGTAGTAAAATTTCAATTTGTAATATAAATTTTTATTGCTTAATGTAATTTAGAACGAATGACTCTTAGTCTTGTTTTATTGCTATACTTTAATATATCAAAGATTCAAAGTACTCTTGGTTTGTCATAAAATTCAGAAATTTCAAGATATTTTACTCAAATCATTTAGTAATTATTTATTGGTAAGGATTGTTTGATTGCTAAAACACAAACACTATAAGTTTTTGTTATAAAATTGAACAAATTTGTCAATATTAACAGAAAAAACTTTTAAATTCAAGAAAGTATAAATCAAAGACTGTGTGTATGTGCCACTGACAGTTGAATCAAAATTAACTACATATATACAAAAAATAAGCAGTAGACAATAGATCTACTTGAAACATTACTCTATTATATTATTAATACAAAAATATATTCATAAAATGAACTGCTCTGTAAAGAAACATTAAGTTCATCAACAAAAAAGGTACACTTATTTGTAGCAATTTGTGCCTTTTGAAATAAGTCTGATCATTTTAATATTAAAAATTATTTTTTTCAAATTCTAAATGCACTTTAAACAAATAGCTAAATGTATAAAACAAGATGTGTTGAAAGTTCTAAAGGACATGTGGTGGCAGACTTTCAACACAATGGCTTAGATTTAAAACAAAGACAATGAATTCATTAAATGTCAGCCAGTTTGTTGTTTGACAAAACCACCATCAAATTATCTGGTGCCATACAGTAGTAAAACAACAGTGCTGGGAATAATCATATTACAACAGTAAATCTGGTAGCCTACATAATGACATGAGAGAAAGAGTGCGCCTGAGTTTTCTAGGACAAAAATATATGGGAACATGTTCTGCTATAAAAACACCATGAGTTAGACGAAGCCAGATGTTAAAGTATTCAATGTAAATGGAGTAAATTCAGTCAGGTTTCATGTACAAATGTAAAAAAGTCTCCCATGATTGTGAAATTGCTACAGTGAAACATCCATAAGTGACCACCCTCGCATAACAACCACTTCTCAACTATAGCCTTCTCAAACCTAAAGTTATCTAAAAAATAATGCTTTCTATAATGAAAAAGAATCTGATGCTTTCTTTAAAAGCCTCCTCCCCCCAATGGCCAATTATTATAGTCTTTCTGTAAGCTGTTACAAACAGGTCTAACCATAGTGTTCTATTACATAGGTTCTATTACATTATTATAGACATTTATTTTAATGTTATTAAAATATTTTGACATTTCTTATTTCTGTAATTTATATGAAACTATTCATCACTGTATAAATCCATCATGATAACAGAACCAATCATGTCAAGCTTTAGAACTTTGATTGAAAACTGGACACCATCAAGGAGAATGAAACATATGGCATTAATAAAAAACATCTGTTTAAATCTTAATAGAAATTGATTGAAAATGACAAGATTTAGAAACAGAAGAATCATTCCACATCTTTGGTAAAGAACTTTGATGTTAAATTGAAATATACCAATAACTGGTCAGAAGGGCAGTTGGTAGCACCAATTTCAAAGTTACAGTTTCCTGAAGAGGGTATGGGTTCGAATTCCAACCAGGGTGGATTAAGAATCTAGTGCCCTGAAGGAGAAGCAAGTCAAGCCTCATGCAGGCTGGTTAAATTCTTCTATGAAAATTCAACAATAATGTTAATTTTCCTCTATTAATAAGGTATATGGAGATTTGGCAATTTGAAAGTGTAGGTAAGTACTGGACAAAACTCTACAAAAGCTAGGTTAGGTGAGCTGGTCTCAGTAAAATGACCTAAATTGTTTAACACAACATTAAACCCAATAAAAAAGAAATATACTAGGTTGTTTGGTTTTGTCAATACATGTATTAACATTGAGCCCAAAACGTTTCTTGGATTTGTTATTGTTTTTACTTCTCTGCTTTCTATGTCAAGGTACTCATAAAATTTTATTGTAATTTCAAGATTAAAAAAAGAAAATTGTTCAGTATTCAATATTTAATATTGCTCCAAATAACAGAAGAAATAGGTCAAAAACCTGAAAATTATAGACAATAAAAACCAATTTTTATGATTGTAAAATAATTGAGAACAATGTTCCAGAAAAAAGTACATAAAGTTAACTAGCAGAAAGCAGGGAGCTGTGTCATTTGGCATTGTCTATAAGATGAAATTAGGCGAATAATAAATAATTATCTCTTGTTTTACAGCTACTTAATATCATGTATTGCACAATTCTATCATGTACAAGATATCATAGGCAATCACAAGCATTTTCAGATTCAGAGGCAGAAGTTCATGAACCATCAGGCCCCTCTAAAATATAATTTTGGAGTGTCAAACCTTTGAATGTTTTTTTTAGTTTTTTTGGGGGGGGAGGGGAATTAGAAACTATTGTATGCTACCCATTTGGTAAAGACCCATGTAACTTACTAGTGTTGTTTTTAGATAAGAGTATTTTAGAGCTTGATTAGGCTATTACAAGTATCAGTTATGTTGTCAATATATGAAAAATATACAAAATTTGCAAATTCTTAGAGCTCCCCCCCCCCCCTTATTTATTCCCTGCTTCCTTCTACCTCTACAAATGTTATAGGAACCCTAATTGTCCACTTTCATTGTTGTTGTTTTAGTGTTGATATATAAAATAATTAGAGCAACAAAATTGTACGGCTTAGTAAAGAAATGAAAAACACCACACCCAGTCTTCTAGGCTGAACCCTCTTTGTACAAAATAAACAGTGTTTACAAGCACAATAAACATGAAAAAGGGATCAGAGTAAATATGTTGATAGCAAGCATGATTCTGTGGGAAATTATATCATTGATGACTCATATTGAGTTTCTGGTTAACTCAACATGAGTAAAAGACAAAACATAAACTCCAAACCACAAAATTGCAATCAAGAAAATCTCTTGAAGACTGGGGGATATATAGATATTTTAGTACATGTACCTATTTGCCCCTGAAGGTAAAACAAAGAATTTTGACATAGGTCTACGAAATGTACAAGTATTTATATATGTTACCCATAAATAAAAATGTATATGAATGTACAAGAATTGATAATTTCTAAAGGATTTTATGTAAGGACATTTGCATCAATACAGGTAATATAGTATAAAAGTATCTAGAAATGTAACACTGCTCATATTAAAACATGAAGCCATTATTTATTTATTTTTTGTTGGGTTTTACGCCGTTGCAATACATTGTCATATAAAGGCAGTCAGTCAACCTTACTGTTTCTGGAAAGGCTAAATCTCTGGATTTAGCTGTTAACCAACTACTAGGCGCATACTTCTGTCAGTGACTGACAACTGCCCTACATGATTTAGAATCATTGTCAGTGACTGACAACTGCCCTACATGATTAAGAATCATTGTTAGGAGGGAGAATGGCTGTAGAAATAATTTCATGACCAAGCTCCACTAAAGTATGACCTGTCCGGGAATTGAACCCATGACCCCTGGATTACGTGCTACCAACTGAGCTCGCCAGGCGGCTTTATAAAGCCACCATTATTATTATTATAAAGGTGTGCACAACATTTTGTATAAAATATGTTATGTATGAGTATGTACATTAGATACCATCCAAGAAATCTGGTTTGACTATTTATCTGTCATAATTGTCTAAAATAATAAAAATGATAAAAGCAACAAAATTTGAATAAATTAATAAAATTTTATCACAGAAATACTGGTGAAAAGTATATTTCCTGTAAATATCATCCTATGAACAATTTAATGTATCAAAAAGAGCACTAAAGTACTAGGTAATTAAAGATGGGAGTATTTAGATATAACCAAATGTAACATTTTACAAACCACAATATTATAGTAATGGATCATGAATTTAGAGCATGAGATATTTGTACTAGTTGATCCTTAGGTACTTTGTATAATAATTAACAAGTTATTGTTTAAGTCATTATATATTTTGTCTTGATGCCAACTTTACCCATCCAGACATAGAGAGTAAATGTTACTAGTTGTATATTTGACATTATAACAAAACAACAGTACAATACATTGCAATGAAGATGTTGCCTATACAACATTATATACAACAACAGTATTGTAACATTCCTCACCAGTCTTATTGGTTTAAAACCTAGGTTTTAGTATTGATACAAATAACATTTGTTTGTATATACAATTTTACACTGTGTCTTACCCCGAGCCATGTGATGTCCCACACATGGCAGGTTCAAGCCCACTCAAGCCAGGTTCCATCCGACTTGGAGACAGGTTCCATCTGACTCAGAGCCAGGATCAACCCACTAAGAGCCAGGATCATTGAACCCCATGAAAGCTAGGTTCTGCCCACTGAGACATGCAACGTAATTATAATGCAGCAATTAAGAAAATAATGAGAATATTAGTGCATAATGTTTTATTGAAGTTCTACTATTGGACCATTAAAATTGTCACTTTTATAAGCAAAATGATCTTAATGTAGATACCCTTTCTTCTTAATTTCAACATTTGGCACATAAATTTCATCCAAAATTGCATGATATTGCTATTACCTAGGTGGTCGTTATTGTGGAACATTACTGTATGTACTTTTATCAAAAACAAAATGATGAACAATACTTAAGATGTTTTTTCCTATGTACAAGAATGAATGACCAGCTAGTTACACTGATAACAACAAATAATATTGCCAAAATCAGATGAGATACAAACATTAAACATATGTCATACATTACACTACATTAGGATGTAGTGAAATAATCCAAAGAAATAATTAGAAATATATTGTTTTCTTAATTAGAAAACATAATTGGTGGTCAACAACAGGTCAACATATAGGAAGCTATTGTTTTTTGAGGTGAAAAGTATCACTTGAACATTGCCTTGCACAGATTAAGGCTTTATATACAGTACCATCCATAAGTCTTGGATGAAAGTCTATTTTTAGGATAAACTGCTTCGTTTTATTCATGACATAATGAACAATAACATTTTGAACACACTTTGAAGAGGACTTTAAGGTGATGCTACATGTCAATTTATAAACTCTTGGCTATATGGCTATTGACAAAAAGATGTTTCAAGAACAAATACACACAGGTCCATATTATGGAACCTGTGAGTATTTGTTCTCAAAAAATCTTCTTGTCAATAGCCATATAGCCAAGAAGCACTTTGTACTCAGGTGAGCTAATAATAGGATAAAAATCCTGGAGCCAAAAATGATTGCATACATGAGGCTATGAGCATAGAAAACAGCAAGATATTAATGCTCAATTTAACATATTTAGACAACAGATTATGTCACAGTATGAATTTACATTGTAATATGTATACAATTAGATGATGAATTAGTACAACTTAATTATACAAATGGTACTTTGCAATTAGTATGGTACAGAGATGATGATTGTTTACATCAGTAGAAAATATGCTCTCCATGTAAGTGGTAGAGGGTAGAGCATGAACTACTTTCTAAGAGTTTTTGCACAATTGTTTTCTTTGCAGCTTTGAAGACTTACAAGTTTTTGTATTATTTTGAAATAGTTGCTAGAGTTCACCAATCCCCTTTGGATCCACTTAAGGATTTTCCAAAAAAACTAATCAAGATGAATCTTAGTATGTAAGCCCAGAGCTCCTGATGCAAACATTAGGAAACCCTAGGTATACAATTAATAATTTCCAAATAAATTATGGCTCTCACAGTAGACTCAAAATAAATGCCTATTTTCTTGGAAATTTGTGTACTGTCAGTGGGTAAAAGAAAGATGTGGAGATTGATTAATTGACAGTAATATAAATATTAGTTTTGTTTCTTGATATTGTTGCTTCATACAGATCAAAATATAAGGTTCATTGAGGTCTAGTGTACTTTGAAAATGATAATGTTGCTGATGTTTACAGCTGAAATCTAATAAATAACAGAAATTGGATTAAGGTAAAACAGGTGTCAGTCTTAATCCAAACAGTCATGTCTTTACACAAAAATAGTATAACTTTAAGCCTAGACACCAGTAGAAAAAAACAACCTCTTTTATACAATCACAATAACTATCCAGGTGTATGCAGAAGTTATTGAACACGTAGAAAAGTAGGAAAGTACTGGTTACAGACAAAGGTCCCATCTAGGTTAGGTAAGCTGGTCATCATAATTGACTATAATAATTAGTTGTCACAGCATTACACCAAATACAACAGAAATATAAGAAATTGTATAAGCATGTCAGCTTTAAGCCATGTAAACTAAAGAAGTACTAGAGATCAACCAAACACCACATGAGGGAAAGTTTATTTGTGATAAAAAACATCACACTTTTAGATGGAACAGGTGGCCAATACTTCTAAGAGTCTGTGAAAAACATATTGGTCAACAATATACAGTGTTACTTGGTAAAGATTAAAGCATTAACTAAATTCTCATATTAAAACAACATCATAACAACCTAATAATGTAAGGAAATAATAATCTTCAGTCAAAAGCAGAAAATATTTATAAAATGTCTAATAATAATTCCAATTACATTCAAACAGGTGTGAACCACCAGTTTATAGAAATTGGCCTCTCTATCATTACCATATACATGTTTATTTGTCCTATATTTTTTCAGTTTCTATACATAAATTCTCATGTAGCACAATTATGTGTAATTTAAGAAGTAAAACTTTTATTCTGTTCTGTTATGTTCTGACTAATTTTTTGTTCTTAAAATAATACAAAAATATGTAAAGTGTGACACAAATGGTATTTGCTTTCTGAATATGGCATCATAAAACTTGCATTTAAATAAACTGTCCCTCCAACAAACATTTATCAAACATGCTAACAATGATATTAATTTTGTCATCAGATGTGAAGTAATAAATGTATTCTGTAAACCAATACATGGCCCCAAGATTTCTGAATACTACAATTGCAGAATCATGTTTTTTCATGACAACCAACATTGTAAGACAGCCAATTCAGCAATTTTAAATCAGCCAAAGGCAACAGAAAACATGTTTCAACAGTAAATTCAAGCAACAGAAATAGTTCTATCAACAGTAAGGCACAGCAACAATAGCTTCAACAGTAAATAATAATGTTAGCACATGAGTGGCATAATTACATGTGACTGCTGTCAGATAACCTATGACATTTTATATAAGATAAGAAAACTATTATGTTCCCTCCCAAATATCTCTTGCCAAGAGGAACAATCCATTCACAATGAATGGAAAAAAATACTGATTCATTTACTACAGTCAATTTAGTAACTGTTTGACTTAGCTAGTTAAAACATCATTCCAAACAATGACCCAATTCATTAAGCCATTTAGATGTATCCAGTTTCAAACTAGGCAGCACCAAATCAAAGAATAATTAACCCCTTTTTACATGTTTTTTCTCACCCTAGTTTAGCCCCCTATAATCAAATCAACACTATCACAGGTGCTGAAGTAACAAACGAGGCTTTACCCTGGAGCCTTTATCAGAACTTATCCTTACATACAAACATTGCTACATTGCTAGGCATTAATTGGCAGAATAAAGCCCTAGTACCATTCATTCCTAAACAAACAAGCTTTCTGGGTAATGCATATCATTAGCTGTGATACATGTAAATCAAATATTACTGTGTTACATTTTATATACATCAGAAACATTCTGTCTGGAAACAATGTGGTGTTTGTATACAAACAACAAAGTTTATCCTAGCTTGACAACAATGGCATGTGTCATAGCAACATGTGCTGGCATCAGAGAAACAATTAGATGACACTTATAACAACAAGACGGATGGATTTATTTTAGGGGTCATGTTAAACATTGTTAGGGGTTTTTAGTGTTTTTAAACTTTATTTTGACAGTAAAACAGAGGATAGAAGGCTCAAATGAAAGCAAAGAAGATCAACAAAACATGAAGTTCTTGAAGTTTGAAATGCAAGAAGACTTTCAGCTTCCATAAATGCTAGTCTTATTCTTAGTTACAAAACTGCTAACAGTAGAAAAAAATTAAGGTGTTGAATAGTGATCCTTTACAATTGTAAACTAGAGTTGAAACACTAGCTGTAATCATGTATTAAATGACTATCTAAATTAAAATGGCTAAATTTAAGTGCTCATTTAGATGTGAAATAAAGAGAGCTGCTGATGGCATTCTAAAATAGTCAATGCAACAAAAGCAACAGCACTTACTGCAGTAACACATACTTTTGGGTCAATGCAAAACTAGACTAACTACAAGTAAAAATATAAAACTTATACTCCTTTTGCACTGACACATCAATGCAGGATAGACAACAAGGTATTATCGCCTGTAATTCAACTATATGTAATACAATCTATTTTCATCTAAATTATATAAGACAGTGTAGATCTAGTTGAAATATCAAGGTTATCAACAAAGTCACAATGATATATTTAGATGTATAATTATTCCACTTTAGAGGAGATCTAAATCACAAATCTAAAAACAAACATAGAAACACCATAGAAACATAGTAGTAGAAACATAATTGTTGATGAAGCAACATGTGTTTACACTAATTGACATCATAGATTCTGTAAACCATATCTCAAACAATCAAGCAATGATTGCAATAAAGAAATTAAAGAACTGTGGAGAGAAAAGTTCTTACCAAGACAATATCAGCACTTTGTAAACACTCTTAAACCTCTCAGCCGAGAAATGTCTACAACTGTTGTAAGAACTACTTTAACATGTAAAACACATTTAAACACTTCACAGAATAGTGAATATAATATGTTCTACTTTATACCTAACGACAAGGAACTGGTAACAGTTAATTACATTTACAAAAATAAAGCAATTTGTCAGTTACATGTAAGAATTGTTGCCAAAAGTTTGTAAGAAAAAGTGTTGTTTTTTTTCAATAATACAATACCATTGTAAAGGAGGGTATTGTCTGTATTTTTAAACAGGTTGCCCACAGTGCTCGATTAGTCACAGCACAGCAAAATTGGCAGAACATGTTCTTGGTTATTCTGAGCATTGGAGCATTTGATTAGCTAAGGTGCGTTAGAAAAGGAACCTCCCAATTAAACTAGAGGTCATCAGGAACTGACATTTACTGGCTAACCACAAGGTAGAAAAAAGTCATAAAGAGATATTTTACTATGCAATTACAAACCCCTAGGATATTTTGAAGACTGAACAGTCGGAGTTCTTAACTTCATAACTATCAATTTCAGAGATACATTGGCCTTTGACCTGTTTGAAATTAGAAAATATGTCTTGAAAACTGTGACATCTTTACTAAAAGTAAGTCAATTATGGGCGTGGCTGTTCATAAGCATGGAAATTAATTGTTTTCCGATTACAATATCATAATATAAAGATAGTACATCACTTAGGCAATCAATGTAATGTGCAGCACACTGAAGGACTTGAATGTTCCACAACTACATAATGTGTTGCCAGAAGGCAGTAGATTAACTTCAAACACAGCTTAGTGTGCTAAAATGATGTTTTCTGTAAATTAACACACTCAGAGTTTATTGTTCATGTATATTGTCATTCTGCAAGAGATAAGTGTATACTAAATATAAAAGAAGAAGGCTTCTCAATGATTACATTTTTCAGCAGGTATGGAAAAACTTCCTTTCAATGACAGGAAAGCTGTTTTTACCATACGCAAAGAAAGAAATGATTAAGAACAAAAGCTTAAAATCTGACTTATGCCTGAAAATAGCAGGCCTGAAAAAGACGTAAGTTAATAGAGATAATCCCCAAGAACTACCAATATGCCAAAACTTTTAAACAACCATAATTAACCTTTTCTCCAAAATGCAAGAAAAATAGTCCAACTGAGATAGTATACATGAATAATTGCCTTTGTACACTAGATGGATGCCCAAACAGGATAAGTATATGGGAAATGCAAAGATAAAAACAGAAATAAATGGAGAGCTCACAATTTATATACTCTGACTTGTCCTATCACTGATGAAATGTTTCTTCAAAGAGCCAATCCTTTCATACAATTACAACCACTGCATTCCAGAGATGATTGTTTATACACGCTAGAAAAATAGGACAGGAAATGACCCTATGTAGAGATGTAATATAAATAGTGACATGGGAGAAAGGTTTAAAATGAAGTGAAACTGAAACTGGATGAGACTAAAACAGTCAACTGATATAAAATGACCATTATCATGTCACTGGTAATTTACTTAATAATTTTTTACTTTGTTTATCGGCCATTGTTATCTCTTGAATTAAGCCTGACAGTACATAGTTGAACAAAATACCAAGTAAATTGTTCATAGTAACAGTGGCTCCATGATACATATAAACCATTTGTTACTTCCATTGTTCTTTCCCCCCCCCCCCCCCCGGCATCTTACAAATGGAAATAAAAAAGTCAAAGAACAAAGTGGAAGTTATCATTTTCAAATGTACAACATGTGGACTCTAGAATGTATGTATAATGTATAGGATTATTTATGGGTGCCCAGATTGGTTTGCTTTGTTTTTGTTTTATGGTGCATTCAGCATAATGCTTTTCTGAGTAGTGTTCTGTCACATGGAAGAAGTCAGTCAATCTACTCCACTGCCTTAAGGAGGCTTTTATCTCTATGGGTCTTTTTAAAATCATATTTCTCACAAGAACAACAAATTAACTTTTTTCATTTTAATAAAAATGTTAATAATTTATGCACACTTGTTTCCCTTCAACCATTTACAAAGTACTTTAAAATGAAGAGTTGATTTTGAAAAGACCACTTGTTTTTCAAGAGAGCATGTCAGTTAATATACTAACACCCATACAACCATGAAATATGGCTATACATTTTTGAAAAAAAGGATAATATTTGTCCACAAGACGAAAAACTAACATGCATAAAATATGCATTACTTTATTGTACATAGCTACATATTTTATGTATTTATTTATGTACATTGCGCATGAATCAGGTACCATAAAATTCTGAGCATTTTCTTAATTTATAATTTAATTACATAGTTTTATAGATGGTATATAAGTCTGTTATACTACGACTGGCTCCCTAGGACGTGTGGGAACCTACAAGGCATATTCAAAGTGACATACATAATTTGTGGAATTATATTGGTAGAGAATGCCACATGCTGGGAGCTGATGAGAAACACTTGTGAGAACTTATATACTATGTAAAACATGAGTAGTTTTAAGTTCCATCATAGATCACATACATGGGGAGTTCATGTCACTCCAACTTTGAAATCCTCAATCAAAACAAGTCATAGAATTTTAACTTTTGTACTTAAACTATACAATATGAAATGAAATTAGATTAAATGTCACTTATTTTCTAACTGGGCAACATACGCTGAAGAAAATGAAAGTTGAAAACGAAAGATGTCAAGTTTAATACTAGCTTGACTTTTGCGGCAATGTAAATTATATTTGTCTAAGAAGTGGAGAACAAGAATGTGTTCTGGAATTATCTTGACATAATTACAATTCTAAAGCTGCATTCTATGCATTATAGTTAAATCACTGTATTACAAATGCTATGCTTAAAGCTCTGAGAATATGTATTGCAATTGTAATGCTGTTTTGTTGCAATATTGAAATTTAGTAAGTATTTCTGACTATTCACATGTACATGAATAATGGAAGGTTCAAAATTGCTCTTCTTAGGTTCACTGAAGATGCAGGTTCGTAGACAAATGCAATTAAATTGCATTCATCTGCAGTAACATTGCATTTGCATCAATTAGCAGATAAGTATACACAATTATGTTGAAATAAACATTATTTGAAATCTCTAAGGAATATAACAATGCAGTACTAAGATCTATTATGAGGATGTAATGACACCAAGACAGGACAGACAGAGGCAGTTATTAATACAGGATGTGATTAGAGAGAGGTAATCTCTTTATATCATTGTCATCCAGTTTCTCTTGTAAGCTAAAAGTTCTCATTTTAACAAACAGTATCACTGGCACCAGAGTCCATATCTTATGATTAAGTTTGAATAATTTCACGGTAAATGATTACACACTATCTCAATATCACGAGTGTAAGACAAAGAGCACAAAGTCACCATGAAATTATTCATGTTTTGACAGTCAAAGAAAAACAAACTATATATATTCATATATTAATTACAAGATTTAGACAACAAACTTTGGCTAATTAGTCATTGAAAAATTATGGACCATTAGTGAAACAGAGAATAATGCATATTCTGTGATTTTGAGAATTATGCATAATTTGTGATAGTGAAAACAATGGGTAATTTGTGATATTAAGAATTATGGGAACAGTTATATTTAGGATTATTGGTAATTAAAAATGTTGTGTTCCAGCAACTTTTGTGCTAGTGTAATATTACAAAAGAAAAAACTCATAGAAAATGTAATAGTTTTACACAGAACTGCTAGATTTTGTCTGTTTGTTGTACTGAAAGCCAAATATGTAATTTCCTGAATTTTAGTGCCTATATGGAAATCAACACTTTACAGAGAGCTTGACACCCACAGACCCAACACCCACAGCTTTGTTAAAATCCTGACACTCCTTCAAATATCATCTCTCAGAAATTGTGACAAGAACAAACTATCCCATTATTGTACAAGAAAACATGTATAATAAAGCTTCTTATAGAATTAATACCTAAGTCAATGATAATCTATCAAAGTAAGACAAGAGAAAAACAGGAGGAAAACAGGAGGACAATTTACTAAAATAGAGGAAAAACAAAGACTGGAGTCATGACATTTCATATATCTGCCAGAATATCCCACAATAAATCATATAGAATTAAAACATTTACATTGTTAGTCTTCCAGATAAATACTGTTTGTAATCCAGCTATGTATTACAATGACCTTAGAAAATGACAGGGTGTTCATAGATGAAAATGGTGGGACTAAAGACAATAATGAGGTACAGTGTAATATAAATGGCCAGTAGAGATTATTATCTATGATGTATGGCTATGTTTATACCATTACTGTAACATTGCTTTAGCATTAAATAAAAAAGATACATGCAAACATGGCTATGACTTCTTGGACTTATAGGAAAAGTTGATACAATCATCCTGTTATATAAAGAACTAATTAAAAAAAGTTATTTGATAAGGTATGAAACTAGCATATGATTACTTTTTATTTGATTATGGTCATCTAAACATGATAATAGATAGAATCAAGTTTTGCATATTAAATGATTTATTCTGTCATTCATTAATTCGAACATTGAAACATATGCAAAAACTTTGAAAAGTTGGCCCACCCATCATCTTTAAAGTAAAAAATCATGTTTTCATTGACACTGTCATATTTATGTTCACATGCAGTATAAGTGAATATTGGTGCACTTTACAAGTCAAGTTAAATTCTTGGATATTACACCTTCCAATGTCAAACTATTTGACAGATTTTAATGTTTTGATGATTCAAAGCTGTAAACGTTGATCGAAGAGATCTGATAAAAATCATTTTATTTAGAAAGTTGTCATTCATGTGCAGTTGGCAGATTTAGAGTAAAATTTCTTTCCACAAGAGTAGTAATACATCAAAAGGTACAGGGGTTTAACAAAATCAGCAAGGGCTTGGTAGAAATGCAAGTAAAAGATAGACGCAACAAAGACTGCACTGTGTTATAAGGGACAGGAAATGCAGAGACAGAGACATGTTGTTTATCTCATGCCATATCGCAATTCATTGGTTTAAAATAAGCTTTGCAGCACTGCAGCGCAAACACATATATATAGTATATGCACACTGTGTGTGCGGGTTAGGTTGTACAAGATTTATTTCAATGGAAATGCTTAAATTGTCAAATGACGAACAGCAGGCATGTGTCCCTTGTCAGATTTAATTAAAATCAAGGGGGTTTATGTATGATAGCTGCCGAAATTAAACTGATACAGAATTTTTTCATACAATAGGTTATATATAACAAATTTCTTAGTTGATTCTCATGCAAATGAAGTATTATCTGATATACAGGTTTAATTCATCATTTGACAGATAATAATTAACAGCAATTAATTGTGGCACATTTAAGCCGCCTGGCTAGCTCAGTTAGTAGCACCCAAGTCTACTGATTGAGGGGTCGTGGGTTCCATTCCTGGGCGAGCATACTTCCGTGGAGCTTGGTCATGAAATTATATCTATGGCCATTCTCCCTCCTACCAATGATTTTTAATAATGTAGGGCAGTTGTCAGTCACTGACGAAAGTATGCCCTTAATAGTTGGTTAACAGCTAAATCCAGAGATTTAGCCTTTCCAGGAGGAGTGAGTAGGTTGACTGACCGCCGTTATAAGACCTATACAATGTGTTGCAACAGCGTTTAACCTAACAAAATTAACTTGTAGCACATTTAATTATAAACCCAAAGTTAAATATAAGTGAAAGTAATAAATTTAAAGTTAAAAATATAAGTAGTGAAAGTAGTGAACCCAAAGTAACGATTATATATGAAGTAATATCTCTCTAGCTATACATGTAAATCGTTCAAGACTAATCTTCAAAATATAAATCCTGCAAACAATGACACATAATCAAAAGGGGCTTATTTTTCACAAGTAATGGATTCAGCACATTTATAGTTTTAATTTTAAAACTATTGTATGAAACATAATTATTGTGTACTTAATCCTGTGTCAGTTCACTAAATCTAGAGTTATTTTACAGCAATTTGCAATCAGTCAGGGTTCTAATAGTAGGGAGCAGACCTTCTCCCTCTAAGCAAGTAAGGGAGAAGTGCAATGATGTCAAAGAGAAGTGACAGTCTGAAAAAGTAGGATGAACCAAATGCAACGTTTGATGCCATATTAGTAAAATTTACTTCAATTAAGTTTTAAAGTTTATTCAACAAACTAAGACAAATTGAATAAACATGTATTTCTCTGGAAAGATTCCATAAAAGTGGTTGTGGAATTTACAGGTCCCTGTAATTTCTAGCTTAAATATGACTAAAATGTGTGCTCATGTATCAGCTTCAATATGAAAGGAAAATCTTATCAGAAAAAAAGCTTTAACTAAAGAACCATTGAAAAAGATGTTGAGTATCTTAAATAAGAAGCCATACACAATATTGGCTGATTAATGCTTATTTTATAAATGATGTGTAATAATGTAGGGTTTCTTTACATCATCTAATTGAGAAAAAAATCTGAAAATTTATAACAAATTCTGAAAAAATGGAACCTTCATGTAAAACACTATATTCATCACCAGTCACTTTGTTTATACATTCTAACATCTATTTTACAATCAGGTCTCAAATCCAATTTTTTCAATCCTAAATTTTCTCAAAATTTAAACATGCCATAAATCAGCATACAAAGAATAACAATGTTTGTGTCATACAATTTTGATGTAAACCAGACGTCTAAGATTAAAACAGGCACAATTTAAACGCCAAATCATTGTCAAAAATGCATAAAATTTCTTCAACATTTTGTCTTATATCAGTTCTAACCACAAAAAAATCATACACATACGAAATGTCTTACTATTTTGGGGCGAACATTTGTTAAAATAATTTGCGAATAATTTGCGAAAAATTCTAAAAAACATGTCTTAACAATTTTAAGCTACATGAGTTTCTGCACCAAAACTACCCCCTGTGGCAGTCCCCTATCTATTCCCATAGACATTTCATGGTCTACTGCACATAACATATCTCTACAGTTAGATATATATCTGTTCGGGTCCCTAAAGAAACTTTAAAGAACATCATATGGTTCTAATTATTAACAAGTTTGAAAACTAACACTTGTTTCTATTAGGTACTTGACACTCAAAGAAGAAAATTTGTCCATTCTTACGAAAACTTACATTTTAAACTTCAGAATAAGTGATTTCAATTGCACAAAAAATTTCTAAGTAAAATTAAGAGATTTGGCAATAAAATATCAAATAAATTGAAGTGTCTATCTATAAAAGAGTGTATAATCTAGAATTATTAATTTTGATAGCTGAATGGGTTGTTACGGCAAGTGAAATTTATTTCACGTTAGTTGTTAATAATCCGAAAGCAAATTTGAAATATGGTGAAGTTTATGAAATAAAATCTATTAAATTATTGCTGGAAGTAAATTTATCGAAATAAAATAGGAGAAATATGACAGTATTTACAAATTGAGTGATTTAAAGTCGATAACCCCTAGATGAATTGACAATTTATTATATTCACCAGAATTGAGCATTAGTGAATAGTTTTGTCAAAAATGATTGGAATCCAATTGTCCTGATTCAAAACTATCAGACATGCAGTCATGATGGAGATTTAATTCAGTTATATATTGTTGATAGAACGTCTGATTGAAAAGCTGAGGGTTGTAGAACTATGTACTATTTTGTACTTAAAAAGTTGGATGTTATTTGCAGTCCAATGTCATTCCAGATAAAACATTTTGTATAGAAGAATAAATAAATAAACAACATCATACATGTAATAACACAGAATATGTTCCTCTTTTCAAGGACCACCTGAGTTATAGCAAAATCATATAATTTTATATCACTTTTAAGTCACATACAACTAATTTGAGAATGGTCCCTATTAAAACTGTTCCACTATTGAGACCATCAATTTGGATGGTCACAATAGTGGAACACTTCTGTATATACATGTATGTTTTTGGTTTTGACCACTTATTTAAAACCAATGGAGAAATTTGCACCTTATAAAATTATGTACCTTTCGCAATCAGAAAAGACAGAAACCTATAGATTGTACATGTGTTGTCATTTATTTTGTACCCAGTTCTCAAAGTAGTAAACATGTAAAACACCATAGCCAAATGTCACAGTTCAGAACCACATGAAAGTAATATAGACCTTATAGATGTATCCATGGGTCAGGGCAAAACTAATCTAACTACAAATAAATAAAGACAGATTTAGATTAGTTTTGCACTTAGCCATCAATAATTTATCATCAATAGGCCAAAGTCACAGGTGACAGACCAAAATTCTCCTTATTATAGTATATAATTATAGAGAAAATTTTGGGTCTGTCACCTGTGGCCAAATAAAAGTTATGAAATATTTTTTACTGAAGAAAAAGTACACTATGTATCTAGTAATCATTGGATCACTTTTCTGACATCTTTGACAAGGTAATAGCAATACCAGTAGAGAACACGCAGTACTTCATCAGAAATATAGTGCCCTGTGGAAGTTATAGGACAAATGAAAATTTGAAAAAAGCTGATCATGCCACCTTTATGTAATTTTACTCAAATTAAAACATATTCATATAGAATGGTTTAAATCATATTTTGATAAAGTAATTAATGCTCATAGGAGGATCCCCCCCCCCTCGCCTAGGATTTCCAAAATGTACCTGTCCATGAGTGTATTTCTTGACTTTTAGTCATTTCTTAGTAGCATGAAGCAATTTTTCTTTGAGCTTAACATAGATTTAATGGTTATGTAGTTTTTATCATCAATAAGTTGCATTATTCTGCAAAATGTATATGTTGTGGCTGTGGTTCGAAAGTTTGGACCCCCCTCCCAGAAAGTGTTTGAAATTTGCTTAGATGGCTCTTTATTTCTTTTGTAATGCTTTAATCGGTTTATAGTAAAAACAGGATTTTGATCCAAAAACTTTTGGCGGGCACTGTAAAATGACATAATAGTATGGGAGACAGAATGACTGAAGTATGTTACATATATAAACAATAAACTATACCATACAGACAATCAAATAAATTCCATTCTGTGTGTAAGTTTATAAAGTAACATACCATCTTATTAAGTATATTTGTGATGTTTTTTTGGTGAGGGCGATCAATAAAACAACAATTTGGCAACAATAACAACACTTAGTACATGTAACATACATTAACATACATAGCATTGTATAAAATGGAAACAGAGACGTCAAAATGATGTAAATCTTTTATAACTTTGGATGGAAGGTCTTTAATATTTCAACAAAAGCCTTTGAGATGCAAAGCCCAATGACAAATCCAGAAAGATTTGATTCCATCAGAATACCTATCATGAATGGTTTCAGTGCTTCAACAAATACAAATTCTAATACTTTTCATTTTTATTGCCCTTTGTTAATCCAGGAATAATTGTTATGGTCATAGTTACAATTTAAAAAATCATGAAACTGGACTGACCATCTGCATTGTCAATTATTTCTATGACAAATCAACATTGAATTTTAAAATTAAATTAGAGTCATATCGTTTTGAGAGTTTAAATATATCTCCCAAAAAACTCTGTCACAAAACTGCATTACAAGTGTTTAAAAGACATGCAATAATAAACTTACATTCTGATAAAACTGGTGTTGCTATAGTTGATTTTTGTGCTGGTCCCTCTCCCACACTATTTACAGCCAAAATAGAGAATTCATATTCAGTGCCGGGTTCAAGATGTCCAAAAATCCAAGATGTCTTCCCAGGAGATACTTCAACACTAGTCACATGTGCTTGATTTGTTAATGAATAAAGAAACATACGGTAACTAAGCAATGGACCATTGATATAAACTGGGGGTTGCCAGGAAACAGATACCATTGTAGGACTAGGTACATGTAAGGATGTTATAGTTGGTGCTCCTGATGGAACTGAAATATAAAAGGAGAAAATTACATTTTAAAACTGTATACAGTACAACATCTTTTGAACAACACCCACTGGGACGGACTAAAAAGGTGTTGCTGTTTTGAGGTTGTTGCTCTAGAGAAGTTGAATTAAATAATTTAAAAAATACAATTACAAGAAATACTAAAAGCTATTGTTGTCTAGATGATTTGGTCAGTTGAGTGCCACTCTGCAAAGTGATAGATGATGTGAATACCTTTATTTAGAGACATAAAACACAGCACACATATACACGATTTGACTCCATGCAAGAGATAGTTCAATCCATTTTCAGGTGTCTATAAGGAGTTTAAAAATTATTGCACCAGTCATAGCAGATGAATTGTTTAAATTCTTATTTAATATACTGACAGAACTATTTGCAGATTTCATACCTAAAATTAATAGAATTTGAAATATATTTGTTTAGGCTGATAGCCCCAAACATATCAAAATGTGTGCATGCATGTATTTAACGAACTATTAATACAATGTCTAGTATACTAGGAATAACTCTAGTTAATGATAATTTTGAGTTATTCAAAGAAACATAGATAAAAACGAAATCACCACCAACAAGAATTAACAACACAAACTGATATGAATATAAAAATAACCAAAGTCCATCAGGTAATGAGCTAATCTTACCTCCATACGGAAGAGTCATTACAGGAATAGAATAGTTTGTTTCTACAGTCAGTGATGTTGTCATTTGGAATATAAACTTGAACTGAAAGAACAAAAAAACCAACAACACATAAGTAACTTGATAAAATCAATTTCCAAACTAAGATTCAAGCGCATGACCAACCAAGTCCTAAGTGGACACTCTATCACATTGCCATAAAAAGCCAGCTTGAAGGTGAGTACAAGTGCAGTATTATACCTATGCTACATGTGTCACACAGGATGAAAAATGGGCAGATAATACCTTACACAAGAAACAAATTTAGTCTTTTTAAGTGCTCGAAAAAAATATAATATGTTTCATTTGGTCACTGCAAAGCTACTGAACATCATTCTTTACTGACATGCAATTAGTTTTATGCTGACCTATTAAGCTATTTTAAATATAAAGGAAGCAAATACTAAATATCTCTTTTGATTTAAGTATCATCTCAAACCTGTGACCTCAAGGTTACAAGTCGGATACTCTAACAATCTGAGCTAATTGGCCTGTGAGGAATACCAAATCTATGAATGGGGCATACCATACACTAAATACAGCCATTTCAATGTTTTACTTTAAAAAATATGATTCTTACCCGATATGTAATATATGGATGTAAGTCAGTAACATTGACTCGACCAGACTCCAACAGTGTCACACTGGAGTGACTCTGCCATTCTGATTTAGTTTCTATAACTTGTTTTTGTAATATGAATGTATATTTGCTTAGTTGAAACTCTTCAGTCCAGAACTTTTTAACATCAGCTGACATTGTTCTGACATTCTCACCATGCCATTCAAGTTCTACAGATGAATTAGTAATACCTTCTTTACCAACTATTTCTGGTCCAGGAAGATATAAGCCAGAACCTGGTGATAAAACAAATAAGAAATTTAAATGGTATAAATCTATAACCGATGGATTATGACACATAGGTTTAAAAATTTATAAATCTTTATTGGTCTCACATTCAAATAACAGGCTATATATATCTTTCATGTTGGCAGCCTGTGAGTCTAATAACCATACTATAAAGAGCTTTTTGTAAATAGGACTCTGTAATTTAATAGACACACTTGATCATTTCTTTGATGGTTTCATTATGCTCACGCAGCAATAGAAAAGCTTCTAGCAAGGTTGTGTTTTCATGTCTCTGTCAATTGCTGTTAGCACATAAGTGACATGCATTGAACAAAGTTACAGAAAAAATATATGTTATGTACATAAATACATGTAGTTTAAATGTATCCGTTTGACTTTAAAAAAATGCTCTGCAGTTAAATACTAAATTGTTAAATGGTAAAAAGCTAAATTGTTTCTAAAAAATTTCAAAAGTATATTACTATATTATTAAAAAAGGAACATCCATGCAACATAAAGAAATAATGGATGATAAACTGAGAGAGTAACATTAATACTGATCAACAACAATAAACAACATATAATTTAACACTATAACAATATTACCAATAGATAACATACCATAGTTTGATTATAGTTAAATAAACTTAATGGGGCCAGAAATTATAAAGCATTGCATCGAATTCACAATACCCCAATCTTGCTTTTATTTTTATGTTGCTTCTTTAAATAGTGTATGTTGAACATAAGTTTGCAGAGTTAGTGTATTGTACATAAGTTTGCAGACAGAATCGGTATCCTTGAGGCAAGATTGTGAAGTACCCCAGTAAAAGTATAAATCCAAGTTGGAATTTATGCCCTTTGAATTGACAATCAATCACTTTACCGTTTAAATATTAGACTACCATATCCCAAATACTCAATCACTGTCAGTCATGATATTTAAAATAGGAACAGTTACAATTTATAACTATAATCAGAAATTTTTAGTCAAAATGGTTTTAATGGCATAATCAAACTCTGGTTATTAAGTTTTATAAAACAGTACAGTACAAATCATTCCACAATGAAAAAAACCAATATGTTCTATTAAGAGTTCAAAGAAAGTAACACCATGCAATAACCGAGCACAACAACCACAATAACTGATGATAAGAAATGTTTAAAATGAAGAATGCCAGTGAATGATAAAAAATGAATGAGTAAGGAGGAGTGGAACCTAAAAAATGAAATGATGCCAAAATCTACATATACTTAAATCAATATTTAAATGTTAAGTCCATTATGTCATGTTTTAATGTCTAAAAATGCAGATCAGTTAAAGTTCCATGAAGTACCACAGAACCTAGACAATCTATAAATATTAATTTCAGGATGCTGAGTCAATTTAAATTTAAGGCAAAAAATGAGCTAAGACTCAAAACTTGAAAACATGGATCTTATCACATTGTCTGATAGAATCCTATACTACAAATGAGTCACACAAATAAGATTTTACTCATACACAATGTTTCTGAGCAACAAAATCTTGGCAACTAATTTAAAATGTTATAATTCAACATGGCAATCACTCATTTGTACAAGAATAGTCCATAAACAGTGCACATCTAATCTCGGTTTTAAGAGTCATAAAACTTGTCCAAACTTACTACATAACTGATGTAACTTTATTAGAATAGAGTACATTTCTGACAGAAATTGATATAAATGAAAGCTAGACACAAAGAGTACAGCTAAAGTATCATCAGAACAAATCTGTGCACTTATTTTCCCTTGACATTTTACATCAGTTTTGATCATCTTTTAGTGTTCCTTAAAGATTACTACTGATCAAAATGTCAGTTAAATGAACTGCACAAACTAATAGCTTTGTCTTGAAGGATATAGCAATAGAAGTTCATCTTTTCCAGTTGCTATGGAAATAAAAACATTAGCACAGTTATAAAAATGAAAATGTTAGCACTGTCATGGAAATGTGATATCTGGCATGGTCATGGAAAAGAGAACTTGTAATGGAAATGTGATCTTTTACACTGTCATGGAAATGAGAAGTTTGCACTGTCATGGAAATGGGAACTTCAGCACTGTCATGGAAATAAGAACTTAAGCATTGTCATGGAAATGAGAACTTCAGCACTGTCATGGAAATGAGAACTTTATCATTGTCATGGAAATGAGAACGATGATAGGGGATGAACTTTATGCACATAGAGATGTGAAATGAAATGATTTAGGATTTGGGTCAACCACATTTTTTACCTTCTCCATACTCATCATAAAACAATAGAGTCCAATTAGCTATCAGTGGCAAAAAAAAAAGAAAAAGGAAATTTATAAATCAGCTCAATAATCTACTTTCATAATTATAACTTGATCACGTATCCAAATTTTATAATCATTAACTTTTTAATGCCATGTCTTAGGGACAAAGTAGATTTAAACTGTTCCTAGCAATCTTGTAAAAAAATGCCATTAAAATCTTATTACTAAATATTTACTATTGTGCATATTTATAAGTGCTTAATATTAGTTAAAACTTGGCCTAAAATGTTAATACATTGTTTTAAATCATCTCAGGCATAATTTTCATCTTAATAATAATAATATATTCAAAGATTCCAAAGAAGCAAAAGTGTTAAAATCTCTCTAAATATTGTAACAATAAAACATATTATTGATAATTAATCCATCATAAATGGATATATTAATGCCTCTGAAGTTAAAAAAAAACATGCTCACATTGCTTTAACAACAGATTACGAATAGTATCAATGTAAGGAAAACAAGTATATCATAATGTCTTTTAAGTACAGACTATGGTCTTACACAGACTTATCCTGAAACAACAGGACAAATCATTTTAAGATGGGAAAGAACCATGTCAGAGCTTTGCGCTTAGACAGTACAAAGAATTCTGCCATTTAAATTTATACAATGTAGATAGAGAGCAGAGACGAAAGCTGTATGTTCAATGAAAACCTGATGCTCCTACAAGTCCTTCGACTTTAAATGAAGCTCTCTGACAAACGTAATAAAATTGATGCTCTTTAAGGTCCTTTGGCCAAAACTAAAGCTTTCTCATCGATGTCATTAACATTTAAAACAACAGAAGTAACCAATAAATGTTCAACTTACTAGGATCTATATATTTGTTATATTCTTCTAGACCAAAATTACAACCTTTAACACAACTCTGTACCTGAAAATGTTGAAGACAAGTTTATATTAAAGTGCAGCATAGAAACAATGTCCGTCCAGTGGTAGGACATGCTTAGGAATCGAGAGGAAATGAAAATGTTTCCATTTTTGATATCAATAATGCCATTCAAAGGAACTATTTATGCAATTATATAATTCTTGTAATTTTTTATACATGTACATCTAAGAAAAATCTAAGATAATAAAATGACATCCATATGGCTTACTATAGTATTAATTGTACTCAAGTATCTATGTTTTCTTTTGATTGAGATCCTCCCTGTTCAGATTAAGTACAATCTCATTATTGGGACTCTTGTATAATGCATGATATACCATAATCACTTAGATTATTGTAATCACTTAATAGTACATGTACGAAGGTCATATTTGATTAAATTAATGTTATTATAAGAAATATATAGTGTCCTACAAAGCTGCTAAGGCAAACTTATGTCTTTTGGGATAACAAATTCACTTTACTAATGAAAAAGAAACAGATTGTCAGTTAAGAAAATTCTAAACTAGCATTAGTAGGTGCATCAAATGATTTAAATTATGTTAAACTAATGAATAGGATTTAATGATAATGAAATTGCTGACAATATGCATATGTTGAACTGAAAATTTCTTTAGTTTCAAACATTTGGAGAGCGCTGTATGTATATCATATTATACATGTTGTATATTAAAATATAGAATATAAATAGTAATCATTTTATATAAATCACTCCAGTGAATAAGATCTAGATAATTACTTAAATGAGAATGCTCACTACTCATTGAAACATCAAACAAAATGATAATTGATATTATTACATTAGCCAATCAAAGATAATAGTATATGAACAACTTGAACAAGTACTAAATGACATGATATAAGAACTTATAGTAAGATCCTTTCCTTTGGGTTCCATAAGCAAGTTGGTGTAATAAAATTAGTCAATTTGCTTTGGTATAGTTTATGAGAAAATTACTTCAGTACTGTTCTTTTACATTACAAAAAAAGAAAAGTATCTGCAGATGGAGGCATTGAGAGAGAAAATTGTGAAAAATAAAAACAGTTTCGCAGTTAAATTCATTATTTATATTTGGTGTCAGCACACAAACACACTACTACATTGTATATACAAATTTTCGATTGAACCTTAACAAAAATATGGTTCTTTCCCCATACCTACAAAACTAATAATTTAAAGATTTTAATTATGACTATAAAACAAAAGCAACCCCTTACATACTATCATTAGTACATAAATGCGATTGTTAAGAGCTTCTTAAACTTGTTTAAAGAAACAAAATGACAAAACTCTGTGAAAAAGTTTACATTAATTTTTGAAACCTTACAATTATCCACGAAGTTGTAACTGTTAGGACCTGTACTAAATCTTATAGAAACATATATCAAGTACAAACAAAGTGTGCATTTATCTGATAATAACATAAAAATGACTTTTTACAATGACATAAAAAACTGTAGTGACACAAATACAGAAAGGCATAAATTACACAGCAAGAAGGCACTCCTACCTAACTTAAATATGCAGCAGAGTTATTGCACTAGTTCTGATGTTTTTTTATTCTGATTCAAACAATACAATGTCATTTGACTTACAAAATGAATGCCATTTAACTAACAACATTCTTTTACATGTTTCTAGTAGTCAGCTCATCTAACAAGATCTACTGGGCAATTTTCTTTTTCTACTACTAACTTACATTTTACGTTCGTTCCATAAAGAGCGAACAACTTTTTATTTTATGGAGGATCATCACTATCAACATTTCAAGGAATGGTAAGACTTGCTGTTGGCAGAAATTGAACAAAGAGTGCAAAATCTTAAGTCAAGCATACTAAACCCTCCATGGGCTCTGAACTTTCCGTATCGTAATCACACTTTCGGAAGAATTTTGATGAATGCCTTATAACTGATGCCAATCCTTTTAAATCTTCTTCTACGTACCTCATGAATGCAGCAATCACATTCATGTTTTTTCTAGGTAACAATTAGGTTCCTAATGGACTGAAACAGCATTAAAACAATTTAAGCACAAGGCTGATGAACCCTTACTGATTGTAATTTATTGAAAAAAAAACTTAATAAATATATGAAACTTACATGTGTTTGTGTAGTGATACTACTATCTAAATTACTTGTATCATTCTGCAAGAAAAAAAACAGATAAAATATATAAACATAAACTATAAATATATCAAACTATAAAAGAAGAAAAAAGCCAAATATCCATATGGAGCTCAAGCTATTGTATCCCTTGTTTGTAATTTAGCAGTTCTATCTACTGAACTTCTGGTTCTAAATACGAGTCAAGTATAGTTTCTACAGTTACAAAAAAGTGTTGTGTATGGTAGGACACCATTGAACAAGTTTGCTATGATTTAATGTAGCTGCTATGTAGACTTTAATTAATATAATTTAGATACTCATAAAAACAAGTTTGCACTTGAGGCAATAGTTGAAGATGACAATCTATGTGAACTGATACAAGTAATGGTACAAATAAAACAAATATGAATAAATTTACATCTATACAATGTATACATTGATGTGTCGCTGCTAAACTAGTGTAAATTCATCTTAGCTTAACTGCAGTTAAAGTAGTAGTGCTATCATGGCAAATTCATATAATGTTTTACTAAGGGTTAGATTATATATAATTACACAACCGAGGAAACAATGAAATGGGAATAAAAAACGGAAGTGACAGTTTAAAATGTTATCATATATAAATTAGTCTTATCACACATGTGGTATATTGTACAAATCTAATTTAATATGTATCAACTGTTTTAACTAGTTCAGTATAGCTACAACTGTAACTGCAGCTTCTGTTGTATCAGAGCCTGAGATAAGAGAGACAAAGGTGAGAAATTTTCATGAATCTACATTCTTTTATTAAAATGAATATCATGCTAAAATTGTCTTTGCTTGTAATGGGAAAGATGTAGGAATGTCAGCGCAAAACACTAGTCTTCTCTTTTTCATGAAGTTATACTAGTTCTAAGGATTTAAATGTTCTATTTAAGAGCAAAAAGGGTGTAAGCCAAAATATCAGTAACAGAAACAGTAAAAAGAACACAGACCTTCCACACTGACAAAAACAATTAGGCAGATATTTTTAGATTTTCAAACTTTTTGCTATAAAAGGGATTTCACGAACAAAATTGCAAAACAAGAACCTGAGACAGTAATGGTCTTAGTAAAGGTGAAGACAGGAGCTCACAGAAACTCTATGTAGCAGTGTGACATTTTTTTATTGCTATCCGAAGGTAATTTGAGTCAAAGCTACTTGTGCCTATACTATTCCTCCAAACTAAGAAATACTAATCAGAAACTCTAGAAGGTATCAACGTTTCTGGAGCAGCCATAGCTAATGTTTGTGAGTTTTTAGCAAAATAATTTACCGAGTTGGTGGAAATATCTTAAAGTTGATAATGCCAAGATCAAGTCCTACATTTAATAACAAGCATTACTCATAGACTACTAACATCAACTTCCAGTATATGGTCAAGTGTTGTATCCGACTGTAACTTTTACCTGTAGAATACTAATAATCTAGTATTCTACTGGTTAAAGTTACATCTCCATGTGATACTTTGTTCTGTTTCATTTGCAGTAATACGAGAGAATTCTAATAAAAAGCATGGCTTAAATTTAAAAACTCTTTTTACAGCTGTTATTTTAGGATCAACCTTTTTGTTATAGATTGAATTTAAATTTGAACAAGCAGGTGGAATAATTCTATCTCACGTTCTCATTATATCACTATTGACAACAAGGTTACTTTGTAATTTCATTAAATAATCTTTCCTCTTATTTAACCATCCTTCATCAATGGAACTCTCATCAGAAAAAAACCTCAGCGAGAACATGTAACAAAATTTCCATAGCACCTTTTACATATATCACAATGGGACTAATGACATCGAGTGTACAATTAAAGAAAAATCTGAACATGCTCTTAACCCACTTCATTCAAGGATAGTATTGATTATATCAAATACAAATTTTATAGAATAACAACTTGATTTTCATCTGACTCGTTTGAAGACTAAGTTTATCATTTACTGCCACCTAAAGGATACACAGGAATGATACAAGTTTGATGATACTCATCATAAAGGTAGGAGCAGTAATTGAAAAATTCTACATGTATTTGATATAAATTGTAAATACTTAAATTGCTTGTACAGAGAAGAGCTAAGCTATAATTAATTGTGTTCTGATACTACATTGGATATTATTCTTCATTGGCATTTAATATTTGAACTGAAACTGATATGCCACCCAGGCTTAGGCTTAGATAGATTGCTTACAGATTTCTCTTAAATTTCTTACTTTTCTTAGACCCCAAATCGGAGTCTTAACAGTTTTGTTTAATGCGACGGTAGATTCAGTCAGGCCTTTTTAATCACTGATAAAGTTGTAAATTGATTATAACCATATTAGGTCTGAGCACAACGATTCAATTGGGGTAAAAACTGAATAAATACAAAAATGTACTATCAGTTTTTTATAGAGTATCTATGATGGATTTTCTTTGATGACTGATAGACCCTGTTACCATAGACTTAATGAACCGCCATGAATGAGTGGCAGCTATCCAGTTATAAATTACAAGTTAGAGTTGATGTCAAAAGGTCTGTTATTTATCAATGATATGCTGACACTATAGGGTTAAAGAAACTACCATAATATAAATAACAATGTTTATACGGTACGTTTCAGTGCTCATTCAGATTGACAGTACTTTAACTGCTCTTCTAACTTAGTAAATATTTATTCAGCTATTCAGTTTACATAAGTTAATAGGGGCAAGTTTCAAGGCTTCAAGTCTTCAGTGTTGTCACAGAGTTTGGCTACATTAAATGTGTCATGATTTTCATTGGTAAACACATCATTGCAAACTATCAAACAAGCAAATTGAGAAATGCATTACTATAACATAATTGGTCAGTGTCTAGCAGTTTGTTGTTCATATTATTTTTAGTGTTAACATAATGAATTTGGACTAAAATTGCATACGAACGATGTGATTGACTAATATATGTACAATTATTAGTTAAATCTTGCCAATTTTCTAGTAAAACCACGTTATTTTATCATTATATAAAGGAGAAAGTGTTGGGGGCTGCTAACTACTTAGAATTTCCCTAAATGTGAAAGATCATGTTTTAAGTCAAAATTTAACTGTAATTTAAGTATATAGGTTAGAAAGGTGTACCAAGGACAAGTTATCAATTTTGTCTGCGTGCCACGCGTGAACCTTCTTTCATTTCCTTGTTCAGTACTTGTAAACTCCTTTTTTCATGTTAAGTCTTTAAAGAAAAGAATCTTGTACTACATAAACTTATAAGTTCGAAGTTCTTACCAATATTATTTTATAACCCTATTTTATAGATCATATTTCTTCCAAGATAATCTAAACCAACTCCCTTGAGGGGATCATATACAACTTATTATGTCATAAATTGTCAGGGTTGGAAATAACATATGAAGAATAAGGAGGATGAGAATCGACTGAAGAAACAAACTGAATGAAAGTTTTGAATTCTACCAGCAGGACGCTTACAACAAATCAAAGTAGAATTTAATATGAAATGATTTGTTGATTGATTCAATTCATACAAGGATCTTGCAATTGAAATACTTGAGTTTTTTGTGATTGTTATTGATGAATGTCTTGTTGTATATCTCTTCTTTGCAACTTAAGCTATATCAAACTCACCTAGCGATAATCAAAGCGCTGAAGGCATTGAATTTGTTCTGGTTTAATAGTTTTCTTGTGAGTTTTTGTTTATTTCCCACCTTGGTCCCAAGAATGTTCAATATGAACATGGATATATTACACACAACCACAAAAAGTGAAGAGACGAAAAAATTACAAAACATTACAAAATGTAGGAAAGGAGTATTCAAATTATCCATACTTGGAAGAAAATAGTCATATAAGTTGAATGTGCAAGGGTATGACATGAACCCATATTGCTGTTATCAAATTCAAGTGTCCAATCAATGACTGTGATTTCATATAGCCTTTCATATAGCTAAAGATAACAATAACAGAAGATTGTTTTACCTTTACATAAGCACTTGCACATATTGTTGAACACGGAGCCACAGATATAGCTTGTTGAAAATATGAACAACCTGCATAACACTGAAATAGAAATACAGATATACTATTTATCATATTAATAAACATACAAAGTCTTTTGTATAATAGATAAAATAGATGAATAGTTTATACTGCAAAATAGACATACAGTCATATACAATGTATTAACGTACAATTTGAACAAGTTGTTTATTTACACACTTTTAAAAGCACAGTTTTTGCAAAGTCTTTCATTTTATAAAACGTTTCCTGTTGGCACATACATGAGCCTGGTGCTCATAGACAAGTCATATGTTATAGGAATGATATACAGTACTGAGCAAGTGTTCGTGCAGTACAAAATCAGAGCATTTTAATATATTTTTTTAATAATATTATAATATTTATAATAAAGTAGCATTGTTGCTATTTGTTCAACGTAAGAAGTTAGCAATGACACAAAAGACGAGACGCTGATATCTGTAACATTGAGCCTTTGTAAAGAAATTCAAAGAAAAATGGGCTGGAACTAAATATTTCAACTGCAATTATGTGTGGGGACAGAGCCGAGGACAGTTATAGAACAATGATAAGGGTTGGCAATTTTATGATACTAACGCTGAACAATTTTAATGGTTCAATTTTAAATTTGGTAAGTAGAACTTTAGAAACTTATTTCTCTTGTTGTCCCGTGTTTTACTTAGAACACAGCTGACTGTGCTTCTTATACAATGATGTATGGTTATGACAAAAAATTAACAAACGAACAAACAAACAAACAAAACACTAAACGTAGACGGAAATCATGCACACACGTATATAAGTGTATTTTATACTATATAAATATTGCAGCGAGAACTAGAGACTTGCATTTTCTGCAACAATAAATAAACACAGGTAATAAATTTATATAATAGAGTCATTTACTACAGTATAGTCTCTTTCTTACAATAATGAAGATAGAAACATATTTCTTGTGATTCGTGATAGACATTATATTTTTATTGAATGTTCCAAGATAATAGCATAATAAAGCATTACGTCAGAAAATTGTGTCACTATTACAGTAGTAATTTTATGGCTTCAAATTGTTACACGATAACATGCAAAACAATACAATTAATTCCAACGCTTTGTGTATAATACATAATGATGGATATATATATATATATATATAAAACATATGGATCTACTTAAAATATACATCAAGCTTTACTTGCTGCAGAAGATTTTTCACAGTTTGAAAATCCTAGTTGTACATTTATTTTGTTCTTATTCATGCTTGTTTTTATATTTATGTTTTGTTTACAGATAAATCTGAAAATCTACAAAACGCATGTCACTCATAAATATTGAATAAATTGCAAACAAAGGAAATAATTAGTTACTTGAAAAAAAGTTATGGCTATTTTAAGGGTGACATTTCTCATACTTATTACAAATCATAATAACCTCAAATATGAGCATAACTTATTTTTCTCTGATGATTAAAGACATAATTCAAAAACCTCTATGCTCATCATTATAATTTTCTATCACGCGGCTTTAAAATATAAATATCACTACAGTAATATAAACTCGGATAAGGCGGAACTAATACAAAAGGACACTCCTACTGTTCAATGTTCATGGGGAATTTGCATCTCCACTAAAATGAACTCCTTCTTGGGCAGTCGATTAAAACAAGTCTTTTACATTTAGGTATGTCTCTCATTTGCAACAAGGTTTGATAGTCTTCATTTCAATTATCATCATTTGTTTATTCAATCGTTAGAACATTAAACATAACCTGACAACTTGTACTGTATCATTAACAACAGTGCTTAGATCATGATTGTCTATAGAAAAGTACAAAGCAGATAATTTAAGGTGTGTAAATGCATGTAGAACATTGCCTAAAGACAGAGGTAATGTATGAGGCATGTTACAATGAGTGTCACAATCAAAAAACGCAAACAACAATAGCAAATATTCTAACTATATTTTGTAAGACTTTCTCATTTCACTTTTGATAAAAACTCATAATCCTTAATCACATGCACGTTCATCCATCATCAACAACCTACAACCTAATCAGCCATGTAAGCGTCATTTTCTCACTAATCACACCTAACAATTGTAGAAACAAATCCATATTTACACATTGCAACAGAAATTATACAAAATAATTTAAAAACAAAAAATAATTAACACAAAACCTTTGTCTTTGTTTCGGAATTATTTCATCTATTTTCTAAACTTATCCTCATTTTGTATGAAATAAATAAAAACAAATCCTTAAATTTGAACTTATTACAAAAGTCACATATGTGATCATTGCAGATAACAAAAAAAATTGATGAATGATATCATTGAATAACAAACAATAATGTTCAAATCACATCCAAATTCCAAAACCTACATCATTGTTCCCTTGAGCAAGAAACTTTTTTACTAACTTAGTACTTGGGAACAAGGAAGCGAAGAGTGATTAATATGCAAAAACTTGTTTCACAATTGAGCAAAATATATATTGGGATAACAAAAAAACATTGTTGAAGTTAAAAAAGAACCATAGCACAACAAAGGCAGCGAAAAATAGAAAAATAAACACTTTTTACAACAAAACTGCTGCAAGGACTAAAGGTGTACAATGTATAGAATTGAAGTTTTGAAAAATATTAGGTTTCTAATTTCATAGAAAACTTAAGCAGCAATTAATATATTAATTTGAAAAGCAGGCCCTAGGATCTCCTTTTTCACCACCATTGCAACAAAGCAACACTCCCGTCGAGCAAACGTAAGTTGTTGTTTTTCGCACCTTATCAACACCTTTGCAACAGTAATTTTCTTTTGGTTATCATTTATTTGAGGATTCTATCCAAGTCTTAAGAGGCGGATGCTCGTAAGCAGAAACAAACACTTGTATCAATTTAGTTCGACATGTGTTAATGAATATTTCATTGGATGATTGCACAAAAAGATTGCAAGTGATAAATCTAATAGATTAATCAAACATTGCAAAAGATCAGAGGTGTTGTTAAAGGTTTAGAAACATCTGAGAATAAATAATCAGTTAGTGAAGGAAAAGAGAGAGAGAGAAAATAGGAAGAGCGGATATGTAAAGGGCAATCAAAAGAAGCATGTGAGATATTAGTTTGTGCATTACACTATTCACCTATTGAAGGGTAAGGTCATTATCATTCAAATTACACAAATAAGCATGCCCTATTATACAACCCGTACTTGTTCATGCATAACAAAGTTGCAGCTTCTGTATGATACCAAATTGTTGCTCAAATTGATGCTGCTCCCATTTTGTTAGTGTTACAATATTTGGATGGTGATTTGTTAAAGTGAACTAACCCTCATTTTGGGAAAAAACAAGTTATCTGCCCTATAAAGATCTCCAAACTCTCAGCATCAATTCTGTCTAGTTGAGGTGTGTATAGCATGCCTACAACCTAAGTTATTGGCATCATGTACTAACCCACATCCTCTTCCTTAATAGGCTCCTATTTTTTGTCATAGTGAACTAAGTCCAAGATGTATAGAACATTCAGGAGTTTCTCAATTTACAAATAAAAAAAGGAATCTCTGAATCTAGTATTTAGGCAGGTCAACATTTAGTTGCACAAGAAGAACAACGGTCGCACAATAGGCGAAGAACTACCACTGTTGAATCCAAAAATAAGGCCAATAAAATCAAAGAAAAAGAATGATCTGAAAGATATATTGCCAATTTTGTTCCACGTGTGCATCACAGTTTCTACAGACCTGCGAGCAGAAAGTGGTGTTGTGGATGATATTTGCAGCAAATTAATAGATTATGATATGGAATAAATGTTGATTGAATGACTAAATGATATCCTTAACATTTTAACACATTATATTATCAATTACATCAAATTAATTTATGAAAATGAAAAATACAGCTACGCACAAAATTGTTTTATACAAGTTAATGAAAATGTTTCCTATATTTAATATACTGTATTACCTTGAACTACATTTAATTGAAGTAACCTTTAAATATTTTTTTATGTATAGTAATCTATAAATATATTTAATAAACAGACCACTAAACATGTTACATTTTATATACAGGTACCTTCAAATACATTTAATATACTGTAACAGTAACCTCTAAATACATTAATATACAGTAACCTACATATACATTTAATTTTCAGTAACTTCGAAATGCATTTCATGTACAGTAATATTTATCTCATCAAATTAGTTAAACGTATGCACAAATTAGAGACCTGGATCTGGAAGAACTTGATTGCTTGCATGGACATCAGACCTTAGAGGTATTCAAATGCGAAACTGAAGATTATCTGAACATTTACAAAAGACATATCAAATATCTCTGCCAAAAAAATTGCAAAGGGCTTTTGATTTAATTAAAGATATAATGCTAATCGCTTGATGCATAAAATTTTGTATTTTTCTCTACAAATTTGTTCAGGGATTGAGAATTTCTCTTAAGTTTTAGTCAAAGCAGTAGGTTTTGTAATTTTATGAATGATATTGTTTCAATGTCAGTTCTTTTCTCCTAAGCAATAGCTAAACAGCTTCAAGAAGACTTAGGATTGTAATGAATATAATTTGGCTCGAAAATCTTTTTATTTCTAGTCAAAAAGTTCTGTTTGGAAGTCAATCTGTTATTATCATTGTTTATTTTATTGCCAGTCATCTCAGGTTGGGACATTTTCTCAAATACAATCATTAAGTAGTAAGAAAATATTATATATTTTTTAAAAAAACTTTTGCAAAAGCAGATAGTTCTCTTTGACTTAACTTCTTATTATAGAAAAAAGAATAAAAGTCACAGTGAACTATCCCACAAAACGTTTGTTTTTAAAAATGCAGTAGATAGTATAAGTTAAAACTATACGGTTTTTTATTCCTTTAAAATGTTTGAATTTAAAACTAAGATAACATGAAGTGAATAATAAATCATTTTTGGAGGGCATGTTTAATTGACTAAAATGTGATTTTCTCTTTACTAGGTTTTTGAGGGTTAGTTCACTTTCACATATCGCCATCCATTTATATATGTAAATGTCTCAGATTATATGGGATACAGCTTATCCTACGCTGATTGATGGGTCAATTATAAACATAAAAAAAAGAAACAAGCCAAGCATACAAGACAAGCATTTAGTGCATCCTATAAAGTAACTTTAGTCGCAAGAGCTAATTGAACTGTAATGACTCTCCATTCTGTATAATTGTATACATATTGTGTGTGGTCATGTTTGACCAACACTGTTGAACGGGTCATTAACCGACGCATTTACGTTTATACAAGAAAACATAAACAAACGATACGCAAACAGTATGTACTAAGAGAAAATATTTCTACTGTTTTCCTCACGTCTGCAATTCCGCACAAAATACTTAAACATGCTGAGGAGTGCATACAGAGGAACATATTTCTTATGTTATCCTCACGTCCACAAGTCCTTATTTAATACTATAAAAAATGAGGATGTGAGAACATAATTATTTCTAATGTTTTTATAATTTCTGCTAGTCCGCACCAAATACTATGACTAACCGAAGAGTGCGTTCAAGAGAACATATTTCTACAGTTTTCTTTACGTTTCAAGTCCGCAGCAAATACTATTACAAACTGAGAAGAGCGAACGGAAGAACATATTTCTTATGTTTTCCTCACATCTGCAAGTCCGCACCAAATACTATAACAAACTGAGTTACCTGACACATATATTAGATGATGTAAACATGTACAGACTACTACTAGTATACGATGCTTCAAGCTATATAGTTTTTGGCATTCTGTAAATAATTACTATGACAGGAACAACATGTAATAGAATCATGTATGAGTAAAGTAAGAAACATTATGTTACGTTTTGTTTGTTGTACATACCTGATGTGTCTGACATGTTTTATCACAATAGTACACATCATCGTCTATCACCTGAAAACATACAAAATAGAACATTAGAAAGAGAAGTGTGAGGTTGGTGCTCCCGAGGACCTGGCTTAAACACCCAGTTGCATTTATTTTACTGTCCGGCCAAACGCGGATGCCCCTGAATTAGGTTCTTATTTTAGTTATTTGATTGTGGCGTCTCTTTTATTACAGACGTGTTTTTTAATCAGAAGCATCTCCTTTTTGCTTCTTGTCTGTGTGGAAAGGTAGTGTTTTTATTGTTGTTGCTTCTGATATGTTTGCTTGCACTTTTTTTTAAACATAATTCGGTTTAAGTAACTGAGTATGGTCAATGTTATATAATATTATATAAAATTCTATAATACAAGCTATAGTTGTTACTGTGACTCATGCTCCTCAAAGTTTGTCCTCATAACACCCGGGTTCACGTAAATATATATAACTTTGATGAACGGTTAACTTGACTACTAGATGGTTCAAATGTATTGTAAAAAGACAATAAAGCAAATCATACAAATATGATTCATACATGTAATACTGTAGCGATCGGTAAATCTGTTAATTCAAAGCCATGGAATTTAAAATCTTAAACACTTCAGAAAGGGCTGGTGTTTTCTTTTTTATAGAATTTGCATTAGGAGATGACAGTTAAAGCGTTCTGGTGATAGTGATTAGATCAAACATGAAATGATGTCAATAAGTCTATGAATAAAAGTAAAGTCATGAAAAATAAATTAAATGCGAGACATATTTTTTAAAACAAAATTACCAAGAAGAAAAACCACCCTGCATACCCAACATGCAGTGTTATGGACAGAACCGAACTATTAATTCGCAAAAACTGTACAGTTATGATACGTGATGTCAACGTTTGTTGAATAATTTTATAATATGATCCTTTTTGTATTTTGTTCATGACATTTTGCTTTTTTTATTGAAATATAATAATGCACTTCGGTATTAAAGAATGATAAAACACAAGGATGAAAATCTTTGAGAGTCGAGGGACGTTAAAGATAACTGCCCAAGATCGTCGTAAAGGTCAATCACAAAAATATAAAACTGTCGACGATGACAAACTATATTGGTTGGAAAAGTTGTAAAACATTGTAATGGCAGAAAAAAATCTCATGACAACAAATTCCGAAGACCTCAAACGTGCATTTTAAAATGGCGTTATTAAAATGAAGCCAAATTTCAAAGTATTTGTGAACCAGTCGATGCCCTTATTCAAGTATTCCCTAACGATGGTCTTGAATGATTATGTTATCTGATAGCGTTTGTTAAAATGATCGTCGTCGCTAAATCAATCAAAGCGCCAATAGCGGTGTCGGACATGGGGTTTTGATGGAATATATAAGCACAAAATTATTAAACAAACCAAAGCGATACAAGGGAACGAACTTTCCCTTATACTAGCCATATAATTATATTTGAATTGCACAAACAACATATCACCGGCTTGTTTTAACACGTAATGTAGACTACATTAATTGAAGGAGTAATTATCTCTTCAATTGGGGAAACCTTACGTTAAAAGTAGTACAGGGAATACATACAATGTAACCTTATGTAACCTTTATGTACAAGGTATTGCTCTAGAAGCCTAAAGCCTGTAGTTATACATATTCAATGTTATATCATTAACAACCACAAAGATACACTAACAAGTCGTAAAGTCATTTACATTGGTAACTTATTTCCACTTAGTCTAGTAGATTTGCTGATACTATGTAGCATTTAAATGGGAAAAGTTCGAATTTTTTCGGAAACGTATTTTTGTTACTTCGGTAAGTTCCGGAATGTACGTCCAATCTAAACAAATGATTTCATTGACAACACACCAAGATATTATCGGAGTTTACCGTAGTTTGTCGATTGATGTACCGTTAGAAACGGGAAATTTATTACAACATGGCAAATGATTGATTCAAATAAAATTGAGCAGTTATGTACAAGAACTGTAAGGTAATTTATGATATCTCTACGATAAGATAACCAGGAGAAAAGATTAAAACGGCTATCTTGCAGCAGTCAGAAAATGCGCGTAGTTTTAGCCATTGGCTTAAAAGCAAAATTAAAAAGCAGCAAAGCAGACAATATTGTTATACATAACGAGTGTTGCCGCAAGACTGTAGTACCTCACCCTTTTACGCAATGCACTTACTACAGTCTTGCGGGCAACCCTCGATAAGCATAGAGTATTGAAAAGTTATCTAGAGCCGGCATTGCAGGTGATCGTCAGTGTATTTATATTGACCTCAACAATAAATTGCTTTAAATTGTACTTTTGGTCTACAGAATACAGGATTCTGGCGTTTGATAAAGAAACAGTTGAGAAATGTTCGATGCGTGATGATGAATTAAATGCCACTGGTGTAAAGCTATGGGGAAGAAACAATCGCTTTGATATTACGCTGTAGAAAATGAAAATCGGTGGTCGGGTAAACAAGGACTGATTATAAGTCTAAGAAGCAGAAGAATGGCGTGAGGTATAAATGTATAAATCTTATACAACGAAAGGCTTCTATAATGTAATGAATAGGTATAATGTTCAACGTCATTATTGTCTAAATTAACAATAATTATTACGTAATTTGTAGTTCTACTAGTAATCGCTTGAATTAGAGAGCGATTATACTAGACAAAAGATTTATGGTCTTTTCAGGAAACAAATACCAGAACCTTGAAAGGAGCCTTTAATCACGTGATAGCGTGCAAGATTTGAACGTAGAGATAGGACCAAGTTTTGCTTTTAAGATATTCAATGTAAATTATAATCATCAGAAATCAAAGATAGATGCTTTATAAGCATGTGAAACTCTCATTTAGACTGATCCATTTTCTCTGCTACAATAAAATGATAACAAACCAGCTCTCCCTCGAGAATGGTTCCATTATTAATATCGTGATTTTATATACAACCTCAAATAAGTACATGTGTGCAAAACACATTGTTACAACAAAAACAATAGCAATAAAACCAGGGGTTGCACAGTCTGGGTTAATCAAAGTGCTTGTTATAAAACGCATCGGTGCAACATTTGAACAGAACTTGCATTTTAATAACAAAATCTTGATCTAAGATCACTTATATCAGAAATCAACTTAAATTAATTGGCCATGATTGAATAATGATTAATTTCTGAAAACTTACAAAACAACAAGATCGGGTTCCACTTAACTTCTCAAAATCGATTAGTTTCATCTAGCAGGTTTTGCATATCTATGACTCTAATAAGAATAGTAAATGATAACTGAAAAAACACGAGTTGCTTCTCAAAAACGATTGGTCTTAATTTCACTTTTTAACTAGCAAGTTTTTATAACATGAAATAAATGTTTCAAATATAACAGTTACTTCGACCAAATTAAGAGTACTAAAATCTCAAAAAACGATTGGTCGAAATGACAAGTTTCAATTAGCATGTTTTTACAACTACGACCAAATTAGGAGTAAACGAACGCTAATGTCGTCATCAAAACCACAGACATGAAATAAATAACTAAAAGACTGATTGGATACCTCGTAAACCAGACTTAGACTAGTTAGGATAATAAGACAAAAGACAAGACGTTGCGTCTTATCATAATGAGCAGTATCATCATTACCATAATGGAATTCTAAGTACACACGTAATATCTTAATAGATTCTTTCTTTTTAATTGGTTTTAACGTCTCATTCAACACATTAGGTCATACGACGGCCAGCTCTTCCTACTCTAGGTTTCCTGGACACTTTTTCTATCACCAGTACTAACTTATTCTACCACAAGGCCGACAACTCATGTATAGGGTATGACCTACCGCGGCCTGGATCGAACCCGCGATCTCCGGTTTCGAAGTCAGACATGCTAACCACTACGCCACGGTCGCGGCTTCTTAATAGATTCTAATTATCTAATATACAATGTATGTTTTTATTGTATCACTAGTTCGCAGAGACATATAATAGTTCGCCGTGTACATGACATTATCTTTTTTTTACATATTACCTAAATCACATAACATTAAAGCTCGTATATGATTGGGTACCGCACCTTTTTTGTTAGTTAACAATATTATTATAACAGGAAAATAGTAATAACTGTTGCATGTAAAACGACTATCTAGTCAATTTAGAAAAAGATGACCAAATTAAGCCGTATTGCTCACCTCTATAGACTTTGACATAGTAAAGAATCAAGCTTATTGAAAAAGGGAGCATGGACAATCCAACTTAAAATGCCAAGCCTGAACTAAGCTCGGTCATGCATTGTAATATAGTATGTTGACGACCCATTCAGAACACCTCGGAAATCTGCTACGCATTTCTTCGTGGAAAAACTCCAATGTGTTCCGAGTGGGTGAAGACCATCGCCGAATATGGATCGGAAAGCTTCTTCTATTTCCGTTAACAGTCGCTCTAGCCTTGTTAAAGAGATTAGGTTAACGTAAACTATCCCAAACCAATTAACGTTGGCGATAATGAGACCACTAAGTCAGTAACCTTCTACCACACCCAGAAAAAATGTTCTCCTAATTCCGGATTAAACAATTCTAAGAAAATAACAAAAGGCCAAGTATAAAGTACAAACGACTCAAATAATTTCCGCGGATAATTTACATCATCGTTTATGATGACAAGACGAATGAAGTAAAGGATTTATTGACAGCTATTAATCCTTTCCTAAGAGCTTCATCAATCATGAAGCAAATATTCCCTATAGATTACTACATAATCACTGAATATCTAATGATAGCTTATTACTTAAAACAAGTTGATTATAGGGAGTTGAAAGCTTTTGTTTTTTTCTCCGAGATGTACTGTGACCCATCGTAAGTTAGCCTAATCTATCAAGTTAGTAATGAATTCCGTCCCAGAATTGTCGTAAGACATTCAGAATGCTTTAAAATTAGAACAATGCGGGCTGTAAATCAGGATAACATGTCTAAAAAGGTGATGAAGGCTTTCTTTATGTGGGCATGACCAAAGAAAACCAGGCATGGTCCATACACTTAGTTCTACAAGCAATTCGTCTTATGATATCATAGTCTTGTAGTAATATGCATTTTTTATACATAGAGAAGTTCCAAGATCATATTTCCCAATCAAGTAATGTAAGCGCTAGTTAACTGTTTGACTAGCCCTTAATTCCATTGAACAACAGAACAAAATGTCCTTTAATTGAATATATGCACACGTATACGCAACATCCATTTATTGTTCACACGTTTTCACGACCACATCTTAGGGAAATTTCATAAGAATTCGTTTTGGTGAATTATTACATAAGAGGGATCATTATATCAAAATGATGCCCAATACAAAATATCTGTTGCTTTTCGATTTTTTTACCGACTCTATACAAATATATTACTTTGAAATTAATCTTATCATTTTGATGATAATAATAAGAATAATATAATTCATATTTTTGTATGCAAGTTGATAAATATGCGACCGACATTTTGGTGTCAAAAACTCAGTTTCTGGTGTTTTATTTTTTAAAAACCTACCACCCCATAAGGATGACAATACGTTCTAATTGCTTGAATATCTGGCAGGTATGTTTATGTGTGTTTCTAATTGATACAAAATATGTTATAAAATGTCTGATTGTGAGAAATATCGGAAGTCTGTGGAACAATTTTGTCTCTCGTTTTCTGTAGTTGACGACCATAAGATGCATCAAATCAAGATAAAAACGGAAGAAGTACAAGATATTTTTCTATACAAGACATCATTAAGACTGTTTTAATAAGTATTTGGCAGATAATTAATCATATTGATGTCAAATCACGTGACAGCTGATGTAGAATTCTATAAAAACATCAACTAGTAAACAATGCACAGTAAAGATGTTGCCATCGAAGTAATTACGTGTTACAGGATGGATATTTCATCCAAAGATGGAAGTTATCGTCAACCTACACTGATCATTATCATTGAGACGCTTTAAGAAAAGAAAGCTTCAGACGTTATATAGGAGTGAAACAAAATGTTTATGCTTTTCAAGGACAAGACAATGCAATATTGAAGCAAAGCATCAAATAATCCTAGAGCTTTTGCAACGACACATGAAGAAAAATAGAGATGGCCTGCAAATGCAAAGATTTTGTATGTCTTCCGTAAATCGCCTTTGTAGGTTTTAATAGGGATTTTATGTAACATCCCTGGTTTTAAATAAGGTATCTGTGAACTTATTTTAGTCAAATCTTTCTTTGGCACATATTTGCATGGTTTTGGTGTCAAAATCGCTTATTTGTCAGTATAAAACCCCTATAATCTACATTATACTTCTATTTGGCCTTGATGTTCGTAGGCCTTCAAAATGTTTTAATGCATGCCACTTTCAGAGCGAACAAAAAACACCTAGGTTCTCAAATACTTTTATCTAACAGTTTTTTACGGCTGCATTCAGAGCGCCAACTTTAGTGCTGAATACTTATGTGTACGAGTTCTAAACAGTAAGCACAAGTATGTTTCTAGTTTCCAAAGACTAAGAATGGAAAAGGTGAAACTAATATATTGAAATGGACACCGACGTTTGTGAGCTTCGCGTGGTATACTTAATGTGTATGACATTGCGGGAACTACTAGACGAGCAATTAGTTATTGAAACAAAACATATAGGTCATTGGAAACCTTTCATAACGAACATTGATTATTCAATAACAGAACTAATAAGATAATGTTGTTGAAAGGAACTACATAATCTGCAGACTTATAAATGTTGTGTTTCCTCAGGAAATATACTTTTATGGTAAAACGAAGACCTACAAAACTAACAGATTTTTCAAAAAAGCAACATAATGACTGCATAGCACTCGCATAGATTTCACGAATTCCATTTAGACGAGACTGGCAAAGAATTTTTGTCATGTATGGCTGTGTGCCTTTTAAGCACCTATTTAAATTAGCGAAGCCCGATTGTACTATTACATTTAAGATTATTCCACTGAAAGGCCATAAAAATTCTATGGTCGTAATAGCGGAACGAACTTGCTTGATTTTACAATAACATAACCAAAGTGGTTCTGGTAACATAACTTGTCTATAGAAGCCGAATGATGATGGGATGTTTTTAAACAACTATATAAATAAGAAGTTCGTTTTTTAACTGTAAGCTACAAGGCTTACATTCATATGATTTCATTAGAACCAATAATATAAAGCAGTCGAGTCTATCTTATTTATTCAAAATATGAAAGGCCTTACCAACAAAGCGGGAATCACATAACCGATCGGTTTCTATACATACATTTGAAATATAGTTCTTTCTCGATAATTCATCTCTCTTATATTCTTTTTTGATAAAGCTATTACAGATCACATATAAAGTTATAAGGATCAAATACTATGTTGGCCATGAAAGGTTGTTTGCTAATGATGCATGAACAGTACGAGTAGTCCATGTAGTCTAAATGTGGGAATTGCAACAAATGCATGACCCATCTTTGCTCTCAAGCTTTTAAACGATTATGATCAATAAGACATTTAACTTTCTCGTAGATAACATGAACATTTTGTAAGTACAATATGACAGGAGCTTATCTATGATAAATTATATAAGTACATTTCAAATCAGCCTAATTTGCTCTGCAACTGGATTCTGCACGTGTTCATTCACTGCAACTTGGAATACTTGATATTCGCACCAGATTTACAACGTAGAAAGTACATACTGCACTGTAACATATGTCGTTTTGTATCAAATTTCTTTAATATGTTTAACAAATGTTGGCTATATATTGTACATGTAAATAAATCCAACAAATTTACATGAAATGTGTTTTCTATACATAGAAGATGCCAGTAAGACCGTTTTTGTGCAAAATGTCAAATGTAGCCTAAAGGAATGATTTAACTGTTTATACACAGGGTCTAAGTTTATGTTTTAACAAAACCCCTAGAATGAAGCACAATGCATAGCAGTGTGCATAGCAGCTTTATGGATTTAAAGACAATACTGCCTATACTCGAACGTAGCATTTAGTTTATGATTTCCAAGTTTATACCAAATTTGACTGAAAAGTATCTATCTCTAATTCTTGCATCTACCGTTTTCAACAACATTTTGGGCAAATCGCGAGAGTTCGCATATTTCAACAAGACTGGCACGAGACCCTAGACATTGCAAGCTGATTATTCAACAGAATGTGCGAAGCCTTGTAAAGAATGATAACAAAATAAAGGATGTATGCTTGAAGATAGCTAGAGAACCATTCTTACAATAAACTCTTATTAAACAGTTAAACTGTTACCAACTAGCAAAATAGTTACTCAGTGTATAATAAAACAAATATCATAACCCACAGACAGTCGGCCCTGCCCCGAATCGAAAACACTATGTATACTTATGCATATGTGGTGTTTTTTATTCCGGACCGTGCCGGGCGTCTGTGATATAACAATAAACCTCAGATATTTCTTATTCCCAGACAAGATAGTAGAAAAAACAGTAAATCACCTAATAATTGAAATAATTACAGAAAACAATTACTGTACAATACGTATTGATATCTTACCGGTCAAGAATAAGACAGACTGTTATAAGATAGCAAATAATAATATATAATAACATTAAATAACCAACACGTGAGGATGATATATATGTTAGTACGGTAAAACCAGAGAAATCCGACTCTTCAAGTATCCGTATTTATCTACATTCTGAACGTTTTTCTTGGGGTCTCAATCACAACTCAATCACTCTGCTGCGGTTTGTTACGCAATAAAGTACAAACCTGTTTCACGGCACCCTACTACAGAACAGACTTCCTCCGCCAGTCATTTCCCCTAGGCTACAAGATTGTGGAGAACCACTTGCCAAACCACATTGCAACAGCCTCCAGTCTTGGTGCATTCAAGCAGGGACTGGATCAGATGTATGCTACAATGCTCAGTGTACATACTTTGGGAAGATTTTAACATGTATTAATTTTTTGCGCCACGCAACGTCTTTAGCCGGTCACCTGTGCGACAATGCCCAAGAGAGGGATCTTACCTATATCAAATGACAAACATACGATTGTACGAGCTCTGATAACATACATAAAAGACTTAAAATAGATCAGGCGGGGGCTTACTAAATTTATATGATATATAAAGTGTTTAATGCATAACAATCGAAGATGCAATCTTTTGTTTTTAAACAAATCGCCAATGAATGCATGGACCATTATATATGACAACATGTACATTTTAAAAAGACATGACAGCAAGCAATCCTCACTGTGAGTATCTACAGATGTAGCGTTCATGTATTTTCTCAAAAAAATCTCATTTCTGTCCCAGATGTATTACAAAAACAAGTGTCATGATTTCCATGATTTCTACTCGAAACAAACAAACTGATTTATCCTATCCAAAATCTTCATACTTCGACCATGTGTTTTACATTTTGTACATGAGTTATGTGGTCTCCCTAACGTTTCGCACACCCATTTTACAAACAATTTATGAGGACCGAGTTAGCTGTAACGCTCACAGTCTAAAGAAAAGCGGAGATATGCTCAACATTATGTGAGCCAGTGATAATCAGAAATAAATAAATGACATCAAATTACTGTAACTCCTCAATCATCACCAAGAACGTGCATGTTTTTATACATGTACAAAGCGCGCATAACAGCGGCATCCGTTTTCCCGCCAAAATATGAATAAAACAGATAATAGAAGGTTTTACTCTATAATTTTCCTGGAAATGAACGGCGTGATATGTCGAGAAATAAAATACATTGGACAGTATTAAAGGCACTTAATCTATCAAAATCATTTGGCAATAAAAACTGCTAATTATTTCTCCCTAAAGTTTAATTAACTCAAACTGGATAAAGTGTTTGAGTAAATAAATGGAATAGAATTAACCGAGATGAACTCATATAAACTGTCTTATAACACTCAAGGGATTTTACAATGTGGCTGGATACAAGCAATGGATAAAACTAATAGCTTTTCTCGATGGAGAAATCGCTATATGAACAGTATTACAGAACGCACTATTATATAATAAAACATTTTAAGTTAAAACCAAACTAACTGATGGCGTATTTTGGATCAATGCTAGGCTGAAATAAGCAAGCGTGAAATTTAACATAGTGTTGCTTAATGCACATATGTGCACGTGCAAAGATATCAAAACTTTTCTCGCAAACAGGGATTATTGAATACATACTTTGACAAGAATTTCAGAGAAGCTTAGCTTGAAGGTAAACGATATGTCAAAATTTTCACAAGTACAAATGTATTGTTATTCAACCAAAAACTTAACAGTAATCGAAAATTCAGTTTGGCAACCGAACACTCACTAATCATGGTATGTGAATATAATGTAAATAAATCAAAACTAACTACAAACGAACACTGTAAACATCATGTTTCAAAATGTGGCAGCAATGAGAAGAATGACCCTGTAAAATGATAACTTCAAGGTTAACTTGGCGTTAATAACCAATGGTTAAAACGTCTTGTATTTTTTTTTCTACGGAAAATTAGCCAGCTCTGTAAAGTTAATGCATAATAGGCCTCTTGTATTACATAGAGAATAGGGAAATATAATTTATGAATCGTGTATTTTTACAAAGGTTTTTGTCGAAACGTTGGAATAAAAACATAATTATGTGTTACATTGTAAGAGCAGTGGTCTAGTGGCATAGGACACGCATTATGGCTTTAAGAAGCTTCGGGTTCCAACATCATTTGCAAAGGGACATTGCTAATATAGTTAAGCAGAAAATATACTTGTACAGTCGACTGCTAATACATGGACGCAGACTTTTAACCACACTTTAATCTTTTTAATTAAAAGTATTAGTTTTTTTGTTGAACATTTATCTATTACATATTTCAGAATATTACTAATAATTTAAGCTGGACCACTCGAAACTTGTTAAAAGGGTACTTGAAAATATTACATGCTTAAACAGTAAATAACATCGTTAGTGATCCGGCAAAGATGTTTTAGAAAAAATACGACATCTATGATCTTGTGTTACTCATTAACACTTAGGTAACCAAGCGGTGTTTACTTTAGAAATGAGTTTAAGTCATAAGAGTGAGTAAATCAAAATTCTGTCATTTTTTGAAAACGCAACATTTAGGTTACTTATAAAAAACAGTGTTAACAAAAGGGTTGATACTTGGAAATATTACATTCTACATGTAACAGTTAATCACATTTTTGTTACCGACAAAGAATTTAACTTGAAACACAAATTTCTAGGTTATTCAAATCAAATAAGACTTAAGGGATTTTAGAGTTAGTCTTAAATGAAAACAATATGTTTGTAATTATATGCTTGTTCCAATATTTATTTTGTTACATTTATACATTAAACATACAAACTAGCTTGTTATATCTCATGTACAACTAGGCCTGGCTTAAGATGAGTTTATGAGAGGGGTTGATACATTCTTTACAGTGTTATAATATTTAAGGGGATTCACTAAGGTGTCAAGTAAATACATCATGTAGAATTACAGGGTACTTGAGTTTATATAAACAAAGGTGTAAGTTCATATTTGAATTGTGACCAGAATCATTTAAAGTATGTGTAAAACATGCAAAAACAAACAATTTTGAAGTTGTTTAAAAATTACAAATTATGAATTATCGTTTAGTGTGGTAAAATGTAAAAGTCTTATTAAACTTCTATGTGAATTAGGTAAGTGCAATAACTGAGTTTTGTACCAAATGGCACAATAGTTATTTGACGAAAGTCAAATCTAAAAAGCGGTCACAAGTATTTTTCAATATACTTACTGAATTCATTAAACTTAAATTTTACGCATGTAAAAACCCTGACTTTTTAGCAACTATTTTAACGTTTCCTGGTTTGCTCCTGTAGAACAATTTGTCTTAAAAAGAACTTTGTTTAATACTTTCACAAAATCGAAAGACTACTACGAGCACGTATAGGCCCGAAGTACAACGTAAAAGTCTGACTATTTATGAAAGTACGAAACAATTGGAATTCGTTGTCGTTAGTCGCCTTCTGTGTGGACCGACGTTGAAATCCTCAAAATTGTATCAATGTTCCTATCGCTTTTAGCTACTACTCACGCAACAAAGCGGATATATAACTTTGACAGTATAATCCTTTGAATGTTGTATTACTAACACATGTTATTGAGATGGCATCAAGTCAGGCGTCTATGGAATGATAAAACCATGAATGTTCACACGACCAATTTTATTGAACATGTATGTAGGCCTACGAAAAAGGCTCATGGGAAACTCTTGTTTCCTATAAAAATTAAGATTAATCTAAGTAATAAAAGATATTGAATTTTATTAACACAATGTCTTAGTTTTCCAAGTTATACTACGGGTCCATGCTTTCTTTCTCTTTTAAAAAAAAATACCACCCGAAACTCCATGGCCATCTGTTGATTGCAAAGGAAAAAGGCAAGTGGTTGCGAATGATAAAGACGCCGGTTGAATATAAAGACCGTTAAGTACGTACCGTGTCAGTTATAGACTCAGACTAAAGATAAGTTTATCACCCTGATTAAAAGGTCGTTTTGGACCATTTGTATTGTTAACTATTATCTGATATATTTTATCATATATCCGGTAAAATATCTATAAAATGTATGAGAGTAAAGGTAATAAAGTTCTCTTGAATAATGATTATGATGAATGCAGGGTGAATACGTGTAAAACATCACATAGTCGCCATCTTAATCGGCTTTTTTCGTATTCGCCATCTCCAATGGATAAAACATTGGCTATTTCCACAGTCGCCATCTTCATCGTCAAACATCGGCATTTTCCGAATATTCAATCTCCAATTTGATAAAAAAAAACATCGGAATTTTCCGTATTTGCCATCTCCAATCGCACAAAATCGACTTTTCCGTTTTTTGCTCGTTAAGTGTAAACACTTAGCGCATTACATGTATATTTGCCGAGGTATTTAAATTGGCATCGTTTTATGCACTTGTGAAAACTCGGATGTTACCAAAACCACAGTATTGACAGCTTGATCGACTTAAGATTGCATTCCATGTCATGCAACATACATTAAAATATTAATTATTGTATTCAAGTGAAATCAAATGAAAAGTTGTTGCTATGGATTTTTTTAGATGTTAATTATCTACGAGAGGATATGACCAACCCATTCAATCTCAGCTAGGTGTATAGTTACAATCCGTTTTGTAATAACAATCCCAATTTGTAATACTGATTACAAAACTGATTATTATAGAGCATGATTTGAGAGAAAAAGTAGTTCATTACAGATTTTTGAAAACTTCAAATGAGACATCGATCATGCTGCATCCGTATGTTTCAATACTCGTTTCCAGCCTCAGTGCAAATATTTCAATTCTATGCATGAAAATGATAACAAACTCAGAGTGACACGTATTCATTCTCGCTAATGAAACGGAGGTGCAAAAACTTTTGAGGAGATAAGACCAGCGAAATCAGCGAAATTCAAATGCGTGGAACAAATTTGCAATCAATGATACTTCCTATAAATCAGTCAATCGTGAAACATCGGGCGTGTCCGTAGTATTCGTAATAGCCGAGGAGCATTCGGAACACCTCACCCATTCATTGAATGAAATAGTGAATTGAGTTTTGAATGAGCCGAGGAGATGAGATTGATAATTAATTTAAAACGTTTGAAACACTGTAGTAATTGTTGTGTGACTGGATTACATAGATCAAAGATCGTCTACTCTCTGATACTGACAGACTTTAGAGGAAATGTTCATTAGTTTGTTAGATTTATTCCTTCTAGACGTTTTATGTTAATTTAAATAAATATAGTGATTAGAACCATTCTTTAAAAATTGATAAACATTTCAACTGATATAATGCTTTAATTTGCAATATTTAAATAAAAATGTATAATTTACTCTTTCACTTTAAAACAATGGGTGGAAATTCATCACTAGTTATATATATTGATTGATAATTACATTTTGTATTCGCAATATTATTACAGTACATTGTATGTTAAATTACCATCAATCGTTTAAAGCTCTAGACTGGGAGTGTTGATAACTGTCACACAAAGATGTTTAAACATTTTTTATGTGAGGTTAGGCAATAAAGTCGTATTTTTATCGCTGATTTAAATTTAAAATAGAAAAAAAATGTACCAGATTGGTGGCAATAGAGCACTTGTTTTGAAATGTTATCATTCAATCCTAGTAAATCAGAGCCTGGATTCGTAAGCGAAACTTAATTTCATTGTTCTTTAAATTTCATTTTTCTAGTTGAATTAACTCTATAACACAGGAGATTGGCACGGTCCCGAACCATTAATAAAATATATAATTATTGTGGCTCGGATACGTGCAGGCAAGTTCATCTGCAAAATCATGCATATGTACATGTAATATCCTCTATTTCAACAGAGTAACCTTGATTTCTGTCTCATACTAGCAGACAAAAAATCACCAGAACTGTATAGAGTTATCATTACAAACTATTTGTTCAAATGAGCATAAAATCAGTGTTAGTTTAAGTTTATCGGATAAAATGTCAAAATATGACAATGTAAAGAAAATATTTGTAGGAGAAAGTTAGTGAGTTGATCAATCATAGTATTGATATAGAATCATTCTGTCTTCTGGAGGAAACTTCACAAAATCAAACTGAACAAACACTATGCCTGTCGGAATATGAGTATCATAGCATCAAATAGCTGAATAGCTTGGTATATGTGAAATTTTTGATATCGCTCTCTCTGTTTCAATCAAAGTGCTGAAAAGCTAGCACTGTAAGCGAAACAACCTGAATTATAATAAAGTAGTCATTATCGATGAATTTGCGATAGAATTGTCTCTCTGATACCTTGATTTCAATATTCTGTAAATTGCAAATACTTGCTAAATTGTGAATAAAATTATATTATTTATTGAAAATATTTTTAATAATTTATCCCATCTGCTTTCATTACGTTTTACCTCATTTTAGTCACTAGAGAAGCAATGCTTACAGTAGTGGAGAGAATAGGAAAATAAACAATGTATCTTTATCTTACACAAGGTCCATGAATTTTGATTGTTTTTTGTTGTAGGTCTTTGTACAAAACTTATACGATAGAACTTATAGAAGGTTGCAGTGTATAGGATCATTTGTAATGGATACCTCAGTTACAAATGTAATAAGCTTTGCAATTAATTTATCCCATATTTTGTCTGTCATTCCAACCACGGGTGTAAACAGTTAAGAGCTTCAAAATTACAGTCACAGAACTATTGATAACTTCATTAAAGGTTTTTTATCGTTATAAAAATAAGCAGTGTGTTCTTTTATCAAATTCGAAAAAACAACTGTTCACAAATAGTATACTAGCATGGGTGCAAGATGAACATTTTGAAAAACCTGAAAACTGTTATTTGAAACCATTTTTCTTCATAATTTAATAGCAAAACATTGTCTAATTTGTTGTGAAAAAACCTGAACTTCAGACATATGCCTGAAAACTTGCACCCATGTACTAGTAGATAGACATTTGAAATGTCTCCCTATATGTCTTCACAAACATGAGTGGGCATTATGTTTGTTTAAAGTTCCTCCCTAAACCTAGCAACATTAAGGAAAAATTTCAAGATTTATAGTCATTTGTTGCTTTTTTTGTTATGATATATTGTTTCTTTCTTCAGATTATGTCATCTTTTTTTCTATTTATATTCTTGGCCTTTACATTTAAATCTATTTTTCGAATTTAAACATTTGTGTTTATTGTTTTATTACCTAAACTCAAGCTGAGCCAGGCTATAACACATGTGAACATTCCAATTAAAATCAGCAAAATCGGCAAAAAACAGCAATAAACCTTATTTAATCTATAGTTTTCCAAGTAAAAACTTTAAAAATAATAAAGACAATATTCATCCTCGAGCTATATACATGTATTATACAGAGACAATAATAACGTGTTATATATTGTATTTCATACAAGATAAATACCAGCTTCCTACTGAATACCAGTAAAACATTGTCTGTGTTTAGTGACATCCGGTAGTTAGAGCTAGAAATTATTGTTTGTCGTATTCATGAGAGATAGTGAATACATTGAATTAATCTAAACACATCGCACGTGGTAAACATTTATAACAACTGTTCGTTCTGTGCATTGCTACTGTTAACAGTTTTTTTGTTGTTTTGTCGCAATTTTCTTTGGCGCGCATTGTCTGTTTGCACACGCAAGATGGCGGGTTACAAATTACAAATGTTAGTTCGTAATAATCTCATTGTCTTGAATTTAGGATGAACAATCTGGGGTATTGTTTCCAGAGACTTCTTTGTATATATGAAATGATCAAGCATTGACAAGCATTTATGTGTGTGCATTTAGGTCAACGTTCAAGACAGCTTATATCAGTTACCAGGCACGCCATGCTGCGGACAATTACTTGTCGCACGGTTCAAATGTGCTTAAGTTTGACCAAATATTCAATATATATTTGACATAGACAATATGACCTTCTCACTCCCTGAAGAAAACGACAGGCATTCAGTTTTATGTCAGAGACTTCGAAAAACGAACATAGAAAACAAATATTCAAAAGAGATAGACGTTTTAACAGCCATATCTGAATACAACTATACCAAAGTCGTTAAAAGACAAATCAGGCTTCAAAATAGCAGAGCTTCCGAAAATGAGAAACACAAACATAGAAATGAAATACTCAAAAGAGATAAACATTTTAACAGCCATATCTGAATATAACTCTACCAAAGTCGTGCATTCGACAAATCAGGCTTCAAAATAGCAGAGCTTCCCAAAATGAGGCAGTTTGGGGGTATCTTTAATCGCAGGACACAACATTTAAAGTCGTCTGATTGCCTTCTGACGACCTATATTTGGATTCGGACAACTTGTTTCTGCTTGTAAACATTTAGTTCAGGCAAGTAAAACTAAATAGGTTGTTTTTCAAATCGGACTACCTCGTTTAAAAACTAATGTCGAGCCCTGAATCACAATGTATGTTGTATAAATCTTCAAAGAAATTGGCAAATCTGAAAGGATCTAGGTCGCAAAGGTTAAGTTGCGCATGCGTCAGAGTTTGAATGTAGTTTTTACTATGCATAGAGACAAATCTAAAACCGGTTAAGCAAGAAAATGGTTGTAATGTTGTTTTTTTATAGACAAACATTAAATCATATATCAAGATATACTATACAGCTGCATTTAATTAATTTCTGTCTGCAGACGAAATAAATCAAATGATAGAAATTGTCGTAAAATTAGAAGTAGACTTTAGGTGATTCAATTCTATTTTTTTTTGTACTGGGTATAACGCCGTGTCAACACAATTTAAGTAATATTACGGCGTCCAGCGCACCTAACCCTGGGGTTACCCAGCCTTCCTGGACAATTGTCTATAACCAGTACTCACCTATTCTTCCAAAGATTCAATTTTATGTCGCATTGTTGATTTTTCAAATTTGTACGTTTTTCTACGATAATCATTATGAGGTATATATTCTTTGATGAACAAATTTTGTTGTAAAGATGTAGCTGCTTATAGTTGCTAATATCAAGCAAATGGTACCAGTATCATGATATTGGTATGATAAGCTAAGATAAATAGATTCCAACAAAAAACAAGACTATGACACCTGGAGCTGGGGATATCTAAATCCATGCACGATAAACTAGAAACCGTGCTACATTGTAAGATTAATTCAATCTCGAGGTCTGCATTTGTTTTACCTATTTGTTCGATTCAGTTGATATTTTGAACAAAGTCAAGTTAGCCCTTCAAATCACATTTATGCAAAACAATTCACTAAATTTACTAATTAAATTTTCTAAAGATAGCTTAGTGGATTAATTTGTATATTGTCTCAATATTATTTTAGATTAAACTGTGGGGTGAAACATACTTCAAAATATATGTAGCAGCTTATCCAAGGTTAGTAGTTGAAACAAGCTACCATGAAGGAAATAAATGTACTCGACTGAAAGAATAAGACAAAATTTATAGAATCATATTAAATGCATACAAACCGGCTAGCACTTTTTACAATTGCAAGCCAGTATTTACAAGAATGGTCGACAAGAATAAATTACTTACGGACTTCACTTTAAAATAATTGTTTGGGACTAGAAAGGTATAGAATATGGCAAAAGTTTGAATGGGTTGGTCAATAGTCGCCTAAGACCTTTTGTACACTGGAACCAAGGTGCCGGGCGCCTTGGATTGCAAATTTTGATCTTAAAGCATGCACTATTTCAACAAATTTGTTAATTCAACATAGACACATCAAGTTCAAATGAAATTCCCATTTGGGTTCATTACGAATTAACGGTATTTGACTTTGCTCCGAACACTTTAAAATCAAATTGATCATGAGGGAATACGTTCCTGTTTTATCTTTTATTCAATTAGGGTTCATTTTCTTATCACAAACATAGCTCCCCTGTTTGTTATACCATGAGTCTGTCTCAACGTTTTTACCCCTTCTGAGTTTAGCTGGAACCTTTACGTAACTTGATATCCTTGGGAACTTCTCTACTATAACTTGCCGCGCTTTTTTCAGGAGCTGACTCGATGGGGTTATTTACTACACGCGTTCGCATTTAAACCCACGTGTGTAAACTTAGATTTTTTATGCAAGAAAAAAAACTTTTAAAATCCGTTCAGTTCTCAGCTCAGTCGGTGCTTTACTATGCTCTTGACTTATCTAATTGTTCAGTTAAGATCAGTTACCTTGAACTGATAAGATAGTTGTTCATGCTGATTTGTTCCCAGACGTGAATCTCTCAAAATATGATATCACAATATTCAAATCGGAGTAATTTGGCATAAAATTATTTATATAAAACAAGCAACAAGATTAACAATGACGATACGTTAATGTCACTTTAATTTTGTATAGCTATCAATAACTCGTTAAATTTGCAAAGCAGACGATCGTTTGGCTTACTGATGTCGTTTGGTAAATCCTAGCCTAAGTTTATAATTTTACGATAGTTATTAGGATGAGACAATTGTTGCATGCAACACTGAATCAAATTTTCAAATTCAATGTAAATGCATTTTCAAATAAATTGATCCTAATTATTGAAAAATGCTTTTGTTTCATGCATTAAATGTAATATAAAAGCCCAGACGATTGGGCTGGGTATTTTGTTTCCATAGTACATACATTTGATAGCTTGTTTTGTATATTTGTATTTTGCATCTGTTTTACATGATACATCGTATATACTACGGATATTACATTGTACTGTCATCCACGTCAGTTTAAAACAAAAATAAGCTAACGGACAAAACTTTCATTATATTTCATCAAAACGTTAAATGCAATCCATTTTATATATAAGCATTATCTGTAAAATAAATTCCATAGACAAACAAAGCGTTGACATTACAATTTATATTAAAATTAGGGATGACAAAGTTTATACAAGTTTAGGTATTATTATAAATCATACATACCAATGAATAATCACATTTCATTCCACATTTTGTATATATACTATCATAGTCAATAGATCCAGAAACACAGAATACAATAAAAACAACACAAAAATAAAACGTCAAAAATAAGTTTCCATAAGTCCTAGAACTCATTTTGTCCCTTGTTTGTTCGCCATCGTACACAAGAAATGAGTAACAACAAACATTCTCTCGTACTATTAGCGCATCTTATCCGTCACGTGACCAAAGCAGACGAAAAAGTTCCAAATATCAAGGGAGACAACCCCAATATATTTTTTCTGATTTACGTGCGTGATTGGACCGTTCAGTGATTGAATTTATTCCAGAACGCATTACTTATTATGACTTAAATAGCAACCAATTATGTATTTATTCTTCCGACAAGACAAATGCATCTTAAACCGAAATAATAATGCATTAGCCATTTCACTGCCAATGATGATGGTTGGAATGATAAAGATAATTTACGACGAGTTATAAATCTATTCAAAGTTCGGTCTATACTTTCTCACGAATGGCGTTCGGTCAAAATTAGAAAATTATTATTTTTTGGACAATAAGATAATTTTTCATAAAAAAGAAATTTGATCAAGCACGACTTCCGTTTCTTGATTTTGGAATATACCCATTCGTAGATTAGTTTGTAAATCGTTTTAGCGATTAAAAACCATAGCAATTACAACTGAATACTTAACAAAACATTAACAATATTACGACTATTGTACAACATCATTTGTCTCAACTCAGCTCTGAGTATGCATATTTATGTTTTTTGATATTGGAATTGCCTATTTAAAAGGGGAATATAAGGTTATACAAGTACATGAACATATCATTTTACTGATTTTAACTGACCCATTTTGCACTCTACATTGATTATAACCAGTGCATGAATTATGCACATTGTAAAATTATATTTTGTGATTATAATGTCAATAGAATAAATTTAGACTTAACTAAACTTATTTGAAAATAGTCAAAAAGTTTCAACCCTTACATTGTTTTTAATGAAACTGGCCGAGTTATTAACTCGTCATTTGCGTAAACAAGCTGTACGAGTAACCGTTAATGGTAAAAATATACTATTCGAATCGGGTTGAACAAAAATCATTAATTCTATCTGATGTTACCAAGGGAGACAATCTAATTAAAGGATTGGCTACAAACTCTGTGGTATTACTTCCCGTTGAACATAATTTGTGTCGTATAAGTCAAACACTAATTAATACTGGCGAATTAAGAAACAAAGATTATATACGCACTAATGTCTTCGCACTGGTATGTCAATTTCTCATAGAAGAATAGAATAAATAAGATTAGATTTTATTTCTGTCTTATTCAAAGTCAAGTACGCTCATACTCAAAGGTGTTTAATTGTGTTTATACTCGTAAGTTAGAATTTGGCATCAATTATCACAACATGTACAAGTCTTCGTACTAAAGATCTTAAACTGACACCGTTTTTCCAAAACATAATCAAATGTGATGTTTTGTTTATCAGTGCTGTGAGCCTGTGACCTTTCCCTGTAGATAAGAATATGTTAGAATTGATAATCAATGTAAATAAAGTTTACCTTCAATAGGTCAAGCGTTTGGTGAAGATATTATGATTTTTAACAGAGGTAAATCCGTTCTTATGGTAAGCAAACCTATTTGTTCTGGTTAGTTCATCGCTTAAAGCCAATATAGAATAAACATAATGTAGGAAAATATTACTCGAACACTCTCTTTCGATGTTTTACGTCCAAAACAGAGTTTAATGCCGTTTCTGATCGTAATTAGTCATGTGAATTGCTCAACGTGAAAACTTAATTGACCTTTCCGAGTGCGACTTTTTATTTGAATAACAATACATTGTACATCTATCCATAAAATGTTTATATAACTATGTGCTCTTTTGTTAACACATTGAGTACGTTCCACAAGACGATCGCTACATTTGTAGCTAGCGCTTCATGAAAGCGATTTTTGTAGCATATGAGGCCCGTGGAACGGTTTGTTTCAAGCTAGCAAATCCAAGATGGCGACTTTCTCAAACAAAAAGTAGTTCAGAATTGTAGGGCCTAACAAATGAAAAATATCTAAACCGATTGTCACCATGATCATTCTAATTTACCACTTTGACGAAATTATGCATGAAATAAAATATACACATTATTTTTCTTGTAAATATGCATAATATATATAATATATCTTTATTCATGTATTTTAGGCAAAATGCCCATGTACATCACAATATATAACTACATATATTTTGCAGGTTTAACATACATACAAGTATCAATATCAAAATCAACATACATTCAAACATATAATTATATATAAAGTAAGACTCCAAACATTCCTACATACATTCATCATAAACTCATATATATGTATTCATGTATAATCTCATGCATAAAGTCATGTAATAAAACATAAATGTACATGTTTACTTTCATACAAAACACTTTCATGTCTGCTCTCATACATACATTCACTCACACACACACACCACACACACACACACACACACCCACACATTCACCCTTACTTACAAAATACAAACAAATAAAGTTGCACTGCAGTTGCATTAAATGAGCATACCAACATGCAAGCATATTGAGTGGTGATAGTTTTTACAAATATGATATAGATCTAAATAGATTTCAATACAATATGACTGAGGTTCAATTAGATATTATTTTATTATACATGTAATATGATTATAATAAAGAATCTCTTAGTTCAAAACTTTTGAAAATAAAAACAGACAAGTTACGTTGGGTTTTTTTACTACTAGTTTGTAACAAGTCCTTAAATTTAATAATATTTGCATGTCTCCAATAAAATTTTGGAATATATTTTTTTCTAAGTTCTCTATATAAGGAGCATTCAAGTACAAAATGGTATTCGTCCTCTATTGTGTTACAAGAAAGACATTTTCGATCATGGACAGGTATAGCATTAGGTTTCATCCACCTACCAACTTCAATATTTAAACGATGTGAAGATACCCTTAATTTAGTGAGCGTTTTTCTATATTTGCTTATGTTAATAAAGTCTAAGTATGATTGAAATTTAAATTCTGCAAATAATCTGTATGTTAAGGATCTGCTTGAATTATCAATATCATTATACCAGCTTTGTAAGTATTGATCTTTAATTCTTGTCTTTAAAAGATATAAAAACACTTTATCATCACCAACTGATTGATTAATCCATACCTCACTGAAACCTAGTCTATCAAGTATATTCTTAACATTTCTTGCCCATGAATTTTTGTTTGGGTATAAGTCCATATCGTTTAACATCATTTTATATACTAGTTTTATATATCTATTATCATCTGTGTTAATTATTTTTAACCAGTATCTAATAGTGTTACAAATTAATTTATTATGAAGTGGGATCTTCCCTAATTCACCATATACAAATGAGTTTTGAGTTTGTTGTTTGATACCTAATAATTGTTTATAAAACTTTAAGTTAATTCTATCAACTTCCTTCGTGCTATAGCAAGCCCAGATTTCACTACCGTAGCTAAGAATAGGTTCAACTAATTTTTCATATAAATCTAGTTGGTGGCTAATAGTAAGGTTAGAAAAGTTATTCACATAAGATTTCATTTTAAAAATTCCCTTCATTGCTTGTCCAGCTAAAGCTTCTAATGCATGTTTAAAAGATCCACCTGTGGAAAACACTATGCCTAAGTACGTAAATTTATTTACAATGTCTATAGTTTGTCCTTTATACTTAAATGTATTGTTTTGTATTGAGTAACCTCCCTTTTTAAAAATCATGATTTTGGTTTTTCCAACATTTACTGATAGTTTCCACCTATTGCAATAATCCTCTAAAATATCTAAACCTTTTTGTAAGCCTTCTTTACTTTCTGAAAAAATTACAATATCGTCTGCATATAAAATTAAATATAGTTTAAGCATCCCAATATCTACCCCTTCATGCCCATGTAAAATAAATGTCTGCTCTATGTCATTTAAATAGATTGCAAATAATAGTGGAGATAAACTCTCACCTTGTCTAACACCTAAATTACAGATAAAATCATTGCTAAGTGTATTGTCACATTTCACCCTTGACTTAACTTCTGAGTACATAGAATAAACAATATCAAAAATTTTACCCCTAAGTCCTATTTGTAACATTTTATACCATAATATATCCCTTATTACATAATCAAAGGCTTTGGAAAAATCAATGAAAGCTGCATATAGTTTTTTTCCTGTTATTAACATATGATTCATGACATTGTATAAAATAAATATATTGTCTATAGTAGACATATTTTTTCTAAAACCAGATTGGGCTTGTATATATACATTATATTGTTCCATCCAGGTATTAATTCTATTATTCAAGATTTTTGTAAATAATTTACCTAAAGTTGATAAAAGAGTTAACCCACGATAATTATTCGGATCATATATATCAGTATTCTTGATTTTGAAATAAACAGAAGTGTTCCGAATGATACGGCTAGCAAGAAAAAAACTACGTGTCGCTAGCTAGCGATTTAATTTGCTCGATCGTAGCAGACCGTTCCATAGGAAATCGCTATGTAGCGATACAAAGTGCTCGCCTTGTAGAACGGGCCCCTTGTTACAGGGACAAAATGTAAAAGTGTAAACTTTTGTTACATTTTTTAGACATAGTATGTAGACTATATGTTTCTTCGTTTAGATGGAAATGTATGTTTTGGTGGTTTATTTTTTATTTCATAGCATAACATAACATAGCAAAGTCTTTGGAATTTTTATTTCAGATGCTGGTCCGCTATTGTCGAGGAGCGCTACAGTAACTTTAAGATTATGACATAAGTACCAACGGTCATTTAATCTTTTAGTCTAAATCAGAAACTTACACCAAAGTATATATAATTACTCTTGTTAAATTTTAATCTTATAAAATTTCGCTTTCACATCATTTTAAGGTATACTATTTTTTGTACAAATTCGGTGGCCATATTGGAAGCCATCTTGGATTCTGACGCGTCGTGAAAGTTTTTGAAGTTTTGTAAGATTAGCATTACACATTTTTCAGAGTGTATGGCTGTTTTTATAAACACAGGTTACAATTTATTTCATTGACATAACTAAGACTTAAGTTTATTATACAGTATTCATGGTTCTTTTATCTAAAATTGTTGCATGTTCTGTAATTTTGTCATTCAGCACATTTTATGTGTGTTGAATAATATATGTTGTACCACAGGGGTACGCCATGTGTTCCTGTGTGTTTTACATTTATATATTAGAAAATCAAACGACAAATAAAACAATCAATTTTTTAGCAAATTTAAGTTCCTAATTATAAAACTAAATATTTTACATCGTAGTTTCAGTAACCACGGACGACGCATGGTTATGGATCACTTTTCATCCTGGTGGAGTAAAGGACCTGCTATCTGGCATCGACGCTCAGTGAATATTAAGAAAAAACACCACGAGTTTTCATTAAATTGTCTGCGATTGATTTACAGGAAATGGTGTTGTATACAATATATACAATCAAAAGGACATTATACACGTACATGTCGAGAAAAACCATGAAGGACATTAAAATTGGTTGAAAGAGTTTTATATATTCAATCAAGCACGTTTAAGTGTGAAATACAACAGAGATACGCTGGTTTCATTTTATTTTAGGGGAAGACGCAGGAAACTGTATCAAAATGAAGCTATCTTGAACCAGTCTAATTTAACAATATTACAATATACAGTCAGATCTCGATACAACGACATCCGTTACAACGACATTCTCGTTATACTGACATATTTCATGGGAACCAATACCAACATGTACATGGTCGGAAGAATTCATTACACTGACATATGCGTTATAACGACACATTTCTTGGAAACGAACCATGTCGTTGTATCGAGATCTGACTGTAGATATTTCAACGTTTGAATGATGTGTGTATTAAACTGTGGGTGAAGCTAGTTTAGTGTATCGTGCAAATCGCTTGAACCCACAGGTGGCCGGCACGGTTTCAAAGCAAACACTATGTATGTAGAAAGATAGTATTTTTGTTTTTGGAGTGTGCCGGCCGCCTGTGCTTGAATCTAGATTGCAAGCCATTTTGTACAACACTGGACGCTGTTCACATTGCTTTATTGTGAGGTTCCATTAGAAATCAGCTTTACATGTGTTATTAATGTTAACATGTTACTTTTACTATAATATTATGATGATCGAATATACATAGAATTCAAAAGCCAGTTAGTGTGTTTTCTTTACAAACTAGATGTTTAATTAAAACCAATTATTCTTGTAGTATTAGTGTGATATTTCTGTTGTTACTATATTCAAGAGACGAAATAAAATGTAAATGTACTTCTTTTATAGATATTTTGCCCGGTAAGTATGTTTATAGTATTGAGCTTGTACTATAGGTTAGAAATTTAACAGTACAGTAAAGTTCCCCTATTAGAAGCATCAAATTCGTTGATCTTGATAGCGGAATGGTCTAAGTATATAGAACTTATTATTTTCAAGTTAAGCATTTAAAAGTGGAACATTTCTGTACTTAGTTTCACAATTAGGGACTTTTGTCAGCTATCTTTCCCTGATAAAATCTGGTTCAATCCAATTGGTAAGTAGGTCCTTACAGTTGGAATCCCGGATTTTATCATTGAATTCCTATGTAAGGATAACAAAATCGTTCAACTAATATCTTTTTCTTAACTAAGATATTAACAGAAGTGAAGAATTTTAGATAGTTCTATACCCTAAAAATACTTAGCTTGAATTTCAAACAAATCAAATGATTTACAAAAAAGTTTTTTTCCGATTAGTTTTGGCAAATTGGCATTAAAAAGTAAGGGTGAAATACGAGTAATCCAACTAATAGGACCGACCTATTTGAAGAGTATACAAGGGGAAATAACTGACTAAAATCCTTATTGTTTATTATTAAAGAGCTAGCACTAAGGGTGAAAAAATGCTTTCTGAACGAAACACATTTCTTGTGGGTTTTTTCTAGTATAGAATGTTATATGTGTCCTATTTTCATACTAATGTAATATAGTTACTATTAAGGCAGGTTAATACGCTATAATTAAAATCAAATAAATAATCGAGTTTTTTTAAAAACGTTTTTTCCAGTTTTAGGATGTTCTTCTGGTTGGTTTCAGTTTCAGAACTCCTGCTACTGGTTAGAGACAAATACACCAATGTCTTGGACGGATGCAAATGTAAGTTAATAAATGTATTAACTTTGTGAGCAAATTAGTAGTAGAACGTGCTTTGGCTTGTCTACATTTTACACTGCTTTTCTCACACAAAATCGCCGCGGCCGTGGCGTATTGGTTAGCAAGTCTGTCTTCGAATCCGGAGATCACGGGTTCGAGCCCGGTCGTAGTAGGTCATAACCTATACATGAGTTGTCGGCCTCATGGTAGGGTAAGTTAGTACTGGTGATAGAAAAGTGTCTAGGAAACCTTTAGTAGGAAAAGCTGGCAGTCGTATGTATGACCTAAATATGTGTTGAATACGATGTTAAAAAAATCACACAAAATCGGCATTAGTATGTACGTCCAAAGCTCTCAGGTTTCAGTTATTTGAAGTTTTGTGCGAGGGATTTCATGGTAAACAATTGAAATGCACAGGCTATGTGGGCATTATCGTAAAAAAGAAAAAAACGGCTATTGTATGCGCTATTTGATTCTTTGTGTTTGACTGGTGCAAAAGTCGACAAAAAACGTTAAAGGTACTCATTCACAGATTTCAACTTTAATATCATTTTTTTCTAAAACTATAAAAATTGTATGTAAATAATTTTGGAAGTAGGAAAGTAGTGTTCTGATAATGACAGTTTAGTGCAAATTGACATACAACAAGGATCCTATATGATGGCGTTTCATGTAGTAAAAATCTACCCCGTATATCACGTTATAGATAATTTTAGTGCATTTTTGTAACTTTCGTTGTATATTTCTTGCAACATATAGGTCACTTTGTTTTAAAATTTAAGAATTAATTTTTGACTCAATAACAGACACTGAATGGTATTTTGAAAATATGGAAAAAATGTCAAAATCTTTGAACTAGTACCTTGAATATATCTGCTATTTAGATCACGTGACTATGTGCTCTGAATATTGTCTCAGTTATACTGTTCCACTTCTTGTTGCAGGCCCAATGTTTTCGACAGTCATCTCATTTGGCTATCATAGAAACACCAGATGAACAGGAGTTTCTAAAACGGGAATTACAACCTCGAATCGACACAAGTAAGTTTCCTGCTTTGTCAATATTATTCTTAGAGGATAAATATCACCCAAAGTGTCCCTTTCTTAGCTAATTTGGTGATAGAAAGCAACTTCACATACCAATTCACGATTAAACAAATATGCGCTTCCAGCTAATATCAAACTGGCAACTGGTAGCTAGTTTCATATTTGATCTTCCGGTTCTAAAGTAAGAATTTACTATTTCAGAGTCATACAGTGAACTGATAATCCCAGGGATATCGGGGTAACGGTGTGACAATTTGGATTTCATATTACCAAGGAAATAGAAAGTCACACTTAACTAAGAGGAAAATAATAGCCAAATGCTAACAATGTGTGTGTGAAACGTTTGTTACAATTACATACATGAAAGCAAATGGTCTATGATGGAATAATGATAAAAAAAGACTCCGTCATATTGGTAATTACAGGAGGAAAATATTTTTTTGCGGAATAGCTTACGAACACTGCCGGCTGTTTTGTCATCTAAAAAAGCATATAGAATGTGCAGATAGTCAGATACTGGCCAAGGCTAGCTTATTGCCTAAAATTGTAGGTCGGAGGCCAAAAAGCCAATGTGAAAAAGTCTGCCTATCGGATGTGAAAGGGTAGCGACTGTGTTTGCGCCGGACATTGTATGCAAAGACGTACGTTTGGTGTGAAACTGTTACAGTTTTATGGTTTGGCATAAACAATTTTACGTTTGTTGACAGGCTCGAGTCATTCTACAGATACTTTAGTATGGATAGCCGGAACTGATTCACATGTAGAAGGTTTCTGGGAATGGTACAATGTAGTCAGTAAGAATGTACTACCTGTGACATTCACACAATGGAATCATGGTCAACCAAATGATGGTAAAATTTATGATAAAACAGAACAATAATTTAGCAATGCATTTGATAATATGTATTTTTACAAAGTTAACTCTTAATAGACTAATTCGATGTCTTCTGTCTTAAAGAATACAATAACAACGGTCAGCCTGCAATGCAACGTGTTTACTGGACAAGTTTTTCTCTAAGCACATTCTCTCACGGATGGCTGAGATCTGTTCTACTTGATTCAGGGCATAAGCGGAAACAAGTACATTACTAAACTCAAAGGTTTAAAGGTCCCATCAGAGAATCGAACCCGCGATCTTTGAATTCGTAGTCGGTCGGTGATTCCCTTTCATTTGTTAGCATCGGGAATTCCCGGTAGCATGATAGTACATTCACACTATGGGAATTAAACCTTTCAGAGTGACCATTAGGAACTACATCGGCCATTTTCTACGTAGATGATCGCCGAGGTAGCTCCGAATGTAGTGTGACATAACTGTGTGCGCATGAAAATTTAACTAAACATGACTTGTGAATGAAATAAAACCCTTATATTTGTAGTGACAGAAGAGTATAATCATTATTATAACTAAATTAAATATATACGAGTATTAGTGTATTACTAAGCTTTCTAAATTCAATTATGATTGTTTACGTCCAAATATTCAAGCTAACCACAATGAAGACTGTATGTGTATGGTTGGTAATAAAGATTTTAATTGGAAAGATAGAAATTGTAATATAGCATTGTTTTATGTGTGTGAAAGATCTGTCGGCACAATGTAAGTATATCTAAACTCTAGTAACTAACACTTGTCGCTGTTTTGTTATGGAATGAAACATACGCACAGTGATTGAGGCGAGTTCGAATAGGCCAATCATGTTCGATCTCGGTAACAGCTGATCATATCCTTACATGAATATTTCTTATTCTTTCTTTGCGGTGCTGTTGGTTCATTATGAATGAGTAAAATATTAACCATGGGCGTGAGTCCACAACTCACTTTGTTCACACGAAGTAAGAATAGTTTTACGCAGATCTATCGAGCGTGTGTACACCAAAAGCCGTAAATCATCAAACAGATAGTGCCTTTGCCCGATGTTAAACAATAAAATAAAAATCTTATTAAAGATAAATGTTTACTTATATTCACTGTCTTATTAACACGATATAAAGCGCACGGCAGTGTACGATTGGCTTGATAAGAACTTGCCCATCATTAAAAGCCCCAATTTGATGGTTTTATGCAAAAATGCACTTACGATATTTTTATCAGTGGTTAGTACACATGTAAGGATTTTGTGGATTGTAATTCAGTTGATAGAACCGTTACCTCAGGTCTATTCATGAATTATATACTAATTATGTTATTTCAGACATGGAGTACCAGTACCATTTGCAAGCAGTATTGTAAATCATCATGTAACAAATTCCTTTACCAAACCAACATCTACCCACACCACTCTAACATCAACCTATGCCACTACTAGTAGGTAATTTACACGCGGTCTTTGGAATGAATGTTTTGTATGTCACCCATTGATTTACCTTGACATGTCTAGTTAACAGTAGCATCATGTTATACTGTTCAGGACATCAACTTTCAATATAAAAAAAAATAAAAACAAATGTAAAATTAGTGATAAAAATGTAAAATTAAGTCGAATCATGAACTGTGAATGATGTAGGTCCAAAAAATATGAAATATAAAAGCTCAATAAAAACAATATTAAAAATTTACATTTGAAAGTATAACAAGTACATTTGTACCAGGGTTTTCTCTTGCTTTATTACATCAAGTGTGTTAAATTTTATTTCGTTTTATGTTATTGTATATACATTATGTATTTATGGTGGAGGGTTTTTACTCATTATTTTTGTATAATTTATCTTATTGTACAACGCCATTAAATATGTGATATAGAAATAGGCGTTTAATCAAATGAAAAAGTTTAACTCTGTGTTTTACAATACTTTTGTTTCGAAGTCTTTCTATAAGTAAATTTAATACTATGTAAATATTGGTACATGTATTTTCAGTCTGTAGCTTTGGTTGGGTTTTAAATGGTGTTTCTTGTTATTTCTTCCATCTGACTTCTAGAAAAAGTTGGATTGAAGCCAAGGTACGTACAGTTTAACACTTAACCATGTTAGATTTGAAATCAGTTATTTACTATTGAAAAATTCCCTTTCTTGATACACTGACGATTTTAGTTTATACTATGTAGGGGAGTTCGTCGAATATGTTTATTCCATGCACGCAAGTTTAAAATAACATGAAAGCTGTGATTTATGGCTGTAAAAAACCAAGTCACCAAACTACCCATAGTGGTTATGTAACTTAACTGCAGTCATTTACTGAACGCGAGACATAAACGTTTCGGGTAATTGCCAAGTCAGTGCACGTCGTTTTCATCAGCTATTTTAGCATATGATTCCCGATCTTTTTGGGAAAAAATTTTCGCGGGAGTATTCCTTTCTGGGATCAGGTCAGTCAGGTCATCGTCTCCATTACAAAATAATAATTTCAAAATGGTCGCTAGTTCGGTAGTTGTTAAAGCAAAGAGTTTTCACTTTATGTTCTTTCGTTCAAGACGGGAGACTTAAGGGATTCTTAACCTATTATATGTGATTGAACTTGAACAATGTTATTTTAGGATAATATATTTACAGGCATATTGTGAGGCAGTTCATAGTCATCTTGCAATTATAAACTCTTCGGATGAAAATAACTTTCTGACAAGTTATCTGAGTCTTAGAATAAATGTTCGTGAGTATACATATAAACTAATTCAGCAGCGTGTTCAGCAACGACTTTTAGCTAACGTTACGGGTACTGGAAAACTCAACCCGAAGACAACTCAACCCGTGGATAACTCAACTTATAGTTGTGACAGCTCAACCCGTTAGTTGGGGATTAAGTTGTCTCGGGTTGAGTTGTCTTTTGGTTAAGTTGTTCCGACCCTAACGTTACAGAACGTTACGGAACGTTTTGGGTAATTGAACAGGCTACAGGAGAACTGGTAAACGGTTTAATTGCTTAAGTGAGGAGCTATCTTTAGTACGGACGTCCGCCCGTAAGACGGACGTGGTTAGTCCTTTCGAAAATATGGTGACGCTTTTCCTGTGAATAGAGAGAAATAACATGTTTTAAGTACATTTCGATTTTATATACGTCAACAACAAATTTTTTAATAAAGAAGCTTCATATTTGTTTCCATACATGTAAGATTTGAGTACTTGTGCCATTACATGATGTTGATTCCAACCTATGGCCCTTTATTCACAAAAAACATTTAGTTAGAAAACAACTTCGTGGCGAAGGCGAGGATTAGAAACGAGAAATTAATTTGCTGTTTTCAAAATTGTATATTAAGTATGTTATTGTAGATGCAAGTGATAATTCTGCTACTTGTGTATGGCTAGCCGGTACAGATAGACATAATGAAGGACATTGGAAATGGGAAAATGGTACTGACCTAAAAGATATACATTATACTAACTGGAAACATGGTCAACCGGAAGGTTTGTGTTGATACTTGATTTCAATTCATTACATATTTAACAAATTGATTACTAAGTATTGTGGTAGTGTTTACGGTAGCGCACCGGGATTTGGAATCTCGTGTCCCGAAGGGACCCGTGGAGGTTATACCCTTCCTTAAAAATTTGACAATAAAGTCAATTTCCCCATTGATTAGGTAATATGAAGAAGTTTCCGGCCTTGTAGAAGGGTAGGTGAGTACTGGTTATAGACAAAGGTCCAGGAAAGCTACGTTAGGTGCGCTGGACGCCGTAAAAATGACCTAAATTGTGTTGACACGGCGTTAAACCCAGTAAGAAAAAATAGATGTTAACGAATTCTTCGCAAAAAAGTTTAGTTTTCTGACAAAAATAAAGCGTGTGATGAAATATATTGACGTTGTTGACGTTGTCGCTGAGAAACGCCGCGTTAATAGATGGTCACAAATTATAAATGTCACAAGCAACTATCATACTGACGCAAAATTCGTAAAAATCCCAAATCAGTTCTATGATTTTCTTGTTCACAGTAACTAACATAGCAATGCATTCACATTTCAAAGTGGCAAATTGTGTTAGATCAGTTCCAATTTCAAGAACACATGTATTTCATTGTGTTATTTATATACGACCTGTTTATGAGCATGTGGCTCTAGGTTCAAAGTAGCTTAAGATCTCCAGCGTATCAATGTCTATACAAATAGCGCCAATGTCGCATTAGATGAAAAACGAAATGTCAAAAAACCGATTTATAAAGTTTTGAAAGTCAGAACTGGATTCAAAGATCAAATACAATGTATAAATAATTATGGAAAAATATTTTTTTTTAATTGTATTGAAACAGGGGATGTCGGTCACCGTGAACAGGACTGTATGTATATGGCCGGATATAATGACTTCTTATGGCATAATCATAATTGTAAAGATGAATTTTATTTTGTTTGTGAACGAAATCATCGTACGTGTATTATATGTCTTAATTATAAAAAGGAAACAATCATAGCCTATTGTTGGTGGCATTTATCCTAACTAACACGTCTCTTGACCAGATTGACACACTCAACTGGACTTATCCATTCACTCAAATGTATCAGCTCAACTATGAACCATATTTTCATGTATAAATAAGGTCCTAAATCAATTTGCGCTTATTTTGATTTCGATACAGTGATTGGCAATAAAACCAAGCCACTTTTTAATTTCTTAGGTGACACTGCAGGTTGTAAAGGCCAAGACAGATTTACCGCGATTGATATTTGTCATTTGTCTATTATAACTACAATTGTAATTTCATCTACATATATCTATGTATGATACAGTCAATTTCTTGAGGAACAATTGACATTATCCTAGTATTTGTTAGTATTTTTATGTCTGCAGACATTAATCAATTTATCATCCGTGTTTAAAGATACTTGTATTGTGAATACACATAGAGATATCAATTATCCATAATGTGATATAAACATTTATTTTCAGGTTAGCTACCATGGTTCTGTCACTCCTACTGGATAAAATAATTAAATATGCATTGACATCATACTTGTTTTCAGAATTACATTAAATTTGACTTATTTCAAAATTTTGTTTTATATTTACTATTGTTAATACGTTCTTGGAACTTGAGATATGATCGCCGGATGATCATTTGTATCTCAGTGATTTTCTAACACGGTCCTGGACATGTGGGTAGGTATACTAAGATACAAAGATACCATCCTGAGACTTTTAAACATTAGCTATAAGAAGCACTATGAACCTTTTTTAGTGGAGAATTCTGTTATCACACAAATGTTTATAAATTTCGTCATAGCTAAAGGTTAAGAGTATTGCTGTAGCCTGTTCAATTACAAAAAACGTTACAGAACGTTCCGTAACGATACATTCGAAACTCCTCGGCCATTCACTGCGATTAATCTCGGGAATATTTAGACGCTATTTTGAAACTACCGGTGTTGAAGTAAACAAATATATGATCGTTTAGGCAATTAGTGATGTTTCGTTTTTAGTCCGTAAATTTTGAAACATCACTCATTGCCTAAACGATCGCGTATTTGTGTATAAGATGAGATTATTCGCAGCGAATGGCCGAGGAGTTCCGAATGTATCGTTACGGAACGTTCTGTAACGTTTTGTGTAATTGAACAGGCTACTGTTGCCTTGCTTCTCTTAATCTCAAAATCCTATAAAAGCATGAAAATGGACATTACCATCGCAATAATAAAGAGCTCTCCAAGAATAAAACCACTGCTGGAAACAAATATGTTTTGAACTGATCATGGTGTTTATGATTGTGCTATAATAATAATATCTATTAAAAAAACCATGTATTGTTGCTCATAAGTGCATTGTAGTGGTTTGTGATAAGGTAAAGCAACACATTTGCATTTCTTTACTATCTTAGCGCTGAATTAACTGAATAAATGGTTTATTGAAAGTCTACATCTCTTAATCTAGAAGTGGTACAGAAGGCATTTTCAGATTAAGGATAGGCAAATATTTCTACTTTCAAATACGATGAGGTCTGCATGCGTATCTTTTGTTGATCCATCGACGCATATATTTTAAACATTACACGTAAATGTCAAAATTATATGGATTTTAACATGTTTAATATTTTATGTATTTCTGAAGGTTCAACAAGGTATGTGAGAAGAAAGCAACTCTATTTTGACTCAAGACATAGAAAAACTAAGCTAATAAAATACATAATTCTGAAAAAAACTTTCGAGAGCAATTTAACTTTGATTGAATAAGTATTAAACTGAATGTAATAATACTTTCACTCTAATATCGAACAGTTAATATTCAAGTCCACGAGTGCTTAGCTAGTATATTTTATGAGTAAATGCTAATTAAATAGCGTTTTTACAAACAAACAAAAATGCACATTTTTGTGAAGTTTTGTTTCATCAACACTTTGGGCTCCATAAATTCAACTTCTTCAGCCTGACCGTGAAATCGGGTTTTAAAGGTCAGGACGTAGAACAATGGACACGAATCATATTTAGCAAAGGCCTGCAAGGAAGATTGTTGGATGGGTTACCATTATGGAATACTGTTAGCTCGGTGCACTTCACATTAAGTATATGGTGAGTTGGTTGTGAATGAAGTAAGTGCAACATCAGTTACAGAAAATAGAATTGGAGACAACTAAGTAATAGTTTATGAATGTACTAGATCAAGTTAAAGAAAAATGAAAAGTGGCGGTATATATTAGACTGCAAAGTTCAGTAAGGGACATATTTGATAACAAACAAATGTAGAATAATGATTAGGAAGTAATTTTCCAAATAGTAACACTGATTTCTTAAAATCGTTCAAAGTCATGTCTCTGGTCCGAGATATGAATATCAACGTAAAGCATCATGATATGGGACTTTAAACCTCATGCGTCCTATTAACTATTAAACGATAGCCTCAGAAAGTTTGTATTTTTTTTTCATTTATGTATGCTGAAGATCGTATAAGTTTGGCTTATTCATCAGATAAATTGTTATAACAACTAGTCATTCTACACAGAAGTATCGAAGAACGAGAAATATCTTTAAAAAAGATAATCGGTGCAATGCAGGTTCATTTTGTAAGACGTATATATGGTATCAAATATTTTATTCATTTCTAAATACGGAATAGATTTCATTGAACATACAGGAATGGTATAGCAAATTGCATTGGTTACAATATAGGTTACAAGTTGGATTAGACAGTTGTGCCGAAATATATGTCAGTTGGAGTTTATTGTGAGGTCAAATTTCTTATACTTAAACCTCTAGTATAGAAGGTAAATGTCTGACTTACTTTTAGACTAGAATAATAAAAATTAAGCTATATACGAATAAGATCGTGAACGTTCATTGTACTTCTGTCATTAATTAGGCTTTAATTGCGTCCATGACCTTAATTAGTTGATAAGCACAAGATAAATCAAAGTCAATTAAAGTTTGCACCTCATATATTTTTGATAATGTTGGAATTCCAACAATTGATTTTCAAATCAATCTGTCAACAGCAAGAAACCATTACAACAATTAGATAAACCTAGACGTTTTCTTCTTTCACAATCACATGCCAGAGCATTGTGATGAAAGTTGTAATATTAGCTCTTATCTGAATTAATTAAACAGCATATGATAGTGTAACAAAAAAACTTTTTTCTATAGCAAGCTTGCTTTACAAGGAAAAACAATCTTATCTATTTTGCCTTAATTTCGGTGTTGTGATCACTAGTAATTTCGTTTAATTACTTTACAACAGTGTTATTATTAAATGTGAATTGACCGTTTTTAAATTGGGTAAAAATGAATAACTGTTTAATATTTGTTATATTTCTACTTACTTTTATACATACTGTAAATTGCAATTATGAATGTTTCTGTAGTTATAATATAGAAAAACCAGTTTACAGTAAACCTGATACAAATTCAATTGTGATCGGATATTTATATGAATTTGATTGTAAACCAGTATATAAGATAGTCCCAGATGGTTCACAGTTCCAACCTATACAGTATAACCAACAGGTAAGATCCTTAGAGTTTATAATGTCTTGCATTTCAATCCTTTTGTAATTCAGATAGAGTGATTGGATATATGCGTAACTTATCAAATCAAATTATTATTCTACTATGTGAATGCTATGTTTTCATCTACTTGAACTTGGTAATCAGCATAACACCTTTTTGCTTTTTTGCTGATTTTTGCTCTGACGTTTCTTGTGCAATCACACGATATCCTTAATTCAAACCTGAACTGTCCACTAAAATTACGAAGTACTCATATTGTATCACTCTATTAGTTAGAAACATTGATATACAATAATGTCAACAATGATATGTTAACAAATGCGTTTAAAGTTCATGTCTATTTTCCATAGGTAGGTTACGTGGAAATTGATGGCAATACTCTTGTTCAGACATGTGCAGGCAGTATACCGAAACAAGACGCAGGTAACAATATACGTTTGTAGCATACGTTTCCTACAGTTTTCTATGATACAAGTAATAATCGAGCTTTTCCAGAAGGTTTTATGTCTGTTTTAATAGGTATTGTTGTGATAAATTGCTAGAAATGATTAAATAAGTTCATTAAGAGAAATAGATTTCAATTTCGAGCAGTTTAACTTTTGCGAAATATATTTTCAGTAACACTTATTCATTGTGTACTTGCTTACGATTATAAGCCTCTTAAAATTACTAAATATGTTTAATATATTTCAGTGCCACCAACCTCTCCTCCACCTACAGTTCAAACAACAGTCACAACAGAGTCATCAACTGTAAGTTCTAACTTGACTTCCGCTACGAAAGTACCACATACAAGTCATTTTCCAAATACCCATATAGCACAGGGTAGTTCTTTCTTTGCTCAAACTGCATCAGCTATAAGCACAACGACAACCACTCCTCAACCAACAACTACAACTTCTGAAACCACACCAACGCCAATTTCAACCACAACAACAATTATTCCAACGACAACAACGACCATTCCAATTACAACAACGGCTCAACCAATTCCAACAATGACTACGCTTCAATCTACCACATCAACTCCCAAGCCAACAACCAGCACCCCAATTCCAACAACACCAATTCAAACGACGACTACGCCACAACCCACCACAACTACACCAATGCCAACAACAACGATTCCTCAACCATGTTAGTATTTAAAAATTCATTGTTACTAAATACACCAACAATTTATTTGTAATTTGCAAAATTAAATTTAGAAATCAATTCGTCCTTATGTTTTATGTAGGTCAATATTATAATAACTGTTTGAAGAATATTTTGGTTTAAATTCATATGTTCATGTTTTCTGAAAATTTAAACTAAGTCAAACTATTTATTAATTGAATTGTTCCTGATTTCCATTTATAAGTACTGCTAGTGAAAAACATAGCTAAAACAAAATAATACATCAAATGTTTCTAATTGTAGCTTGTCCGAGTGGATGGACCATGCATGGTGACTCTTGTTATTTGTTCGGAACAGATCATCGTATGCATTGGGGTAATGCAAATGTAAGTAAACATTGCTTTGATAAGTGTTTATAGATATTTAGCGAGATTTTGGTTTAATTTGAATAAACAACATCATTTTACTGCAAAATTGTAAACTGTAATATAGTTCAGCTGACACAATCTAGCTCATTTGAACATTCGTTTATTGTTTGGAAGTTAGTCCCATACATTTCGTCGATTTTCATACGACAGCTTTGTCAACCCGATAAATACGAGAACACATAACATTGTGAAGTTCAGGATTTCGGTGTTTACATTTTTATTTATGCACTATGCGTTAGACATGACAACCCAAGTCAATACGTATTTTATTTTCTTAGCACACTATGGAAGAAGTTTTCAATAATTATATTTTCAATAATTCATTATACATGTAACTCTTATTAGCGCCGTTCCTATGTATCAGTAGATGATTCGAAATGTCAATCTTAGATAATTAATTCCCGTATTAACCAACTCTTAACTAAAGCCTCCACACAATCACTTCGTTACATTAGTTTTAGTCTTAAATATCTCATGGATTCATGTGAACAATTCGAAGTTTGTTTTTCATTGCAGACTCTGTGTCGTCAGCAGTCATCTCATCTAGCTATTATTGAAACAGAAGCAGAGCAACATTATCTAAAGAATCAACTAAGTCAAAGAATAGACCACAGTTAGTTTAACTTTGTTATTTAATAATGATATGCATTGTATACATAACCGTTTTATCAAAATAACATATTCACCAGCATTAGAAATGTGATCTTCTGACGAGTGGGGGCTCATTAGGTTCAGTATTATATTAAGATTGGTAATTCACTTACAATATACGAGTACATGTGATCAATTAATATAGATAAGGGTTTGATAAAATGAAAGTAAATCAACTACGATCATTTCAACTAACTCTTACGTACTGGTCAAAAACCTATGACTAAATAATTCAACAAAATCAAAGTCATCATTGCTCTTGCAAATCATTTCGAAGTACTGACACATCGTTATTCGTGGTCGTGTCATATTCAAGCCAGTTAATAAGGTACTAACAGGAACAATGTTTGGCACCCAGCATTAACAAAACCAAGTACTACAAGTAATAGGACAGTCATTAGTTTTATCCTCTTTTTGTTTGATACTCAACATTAACGAAAAAATTACCAAAAGAGATAGAACAGTCATTAGTTTCATCACTCCATTTGTATTACCTTTGAACACTTCAAACGTGGTTTCCCAGTGCAGACAAATATATATACTCAATGATTTCAGATATCGATGATAGTTCCGATTCAGCAGCATGGATCGCTGGCTCTGATAATGATAATGAGGGTCAATGGATGTGGTTTAATGGATTAACTAATACACGTTCACAATTGACTTACTCATACTGGAGCCCTGGAGAACCAGATGCAGGTACTTGCTCTTGTTTGAACAACATTGTTTTATATTATTTAGATGTTACATGCAGTTTTATAAGTTACCTATTTTACAGATATTAGTACAGTATTTACAGTTTTATTAGTTACATTTACTATGATAATTAAATTTATAAGTCAAGTTTGATTAGGCCTACTCTGAATAACGACTTTATATTAATTCGATATTGTGTGTAATAAATAAAAGCATCTTCAAACCTATACATTTGATAGATGTATATAATAGAGAGATCAAAATTAATTAATAAATACTACAATGAAGTGCCTACCCCAATAAAGTACAACAAACTATTAACAAACTCAAATCAATCTGACCTTAAAAAGTGAATATGTTTCTTTGTTTAAATATCATTCGATTAAGTTACAAAGTTCATAGCAACAATACTAATTTATTGTATTTACACCATACAATTGAGTATACATTTGTAAATAGGCTAAATTAGTTAATAATGTTCGTACATGTACAGTATATAAAATTTTGCTTGCTACTATACGATGCATAATGGTTGAATGGTTGGTCAAATGGATGGGCGCTGATGCTAGTGGGTGTTCTGGCGGGATTCCTGGGCCAGAATTCGATTTTGCACCTTGCAATTATTGATTTTTCGAAGGTATCTAACCAGATTCCCTTCGGCCAGTGGTTACCTTTCTGTCAAAAATCCTTCCGTATCGTATATATATATACTTCATCACGCTACCACATCTTCCTAGCAATTAAATAATAGGAATACAAAGCTTTTTACTTAAAACACTTACCTGAAGTATCCACAACTTGGTAACATATTTATCCAGAGCCACACTTTGAATTTAATTCCTCAATATAAAAACTTTCAATTATATCACTTAGCAATAGTATCATAAACAAAAAGGTCACTACTCAAACTCGTACAATTTGATCACCTCAAAGACACCAATAACACATTAATAAATTCACACGTATTCCACGTGAGGTTATGCCTCTTACTGTTTCACAGTCTTTTTCAATGAAGTATTTAAACTCCGAGACTTCTAGTTATATTGTTATATGTGTAATTTTGTATGTAGTTATATTTTTATCTCTTAAATTTATATAATTTCTCATTGTATTATTATTATGCATAATTTGAGAAATTAACATATTATTATGTTCTGTTCTATAAGAAAAGGGAGAGTAAATTCAACAAATAACCAAAGGAGCTTGACATTCTGTATCATAGTTTGAAAAATTCCCTCCTTATATAATACATAATGCACATGATGATAAGAAGTAGCAATTTGATTTCGAGTCCTGATTCTGACTAAAAATGCCACCCGGCTGGCTCAGTTAGTAGCACGCAAGTCTACTGATCGAGGGGTCAGTGGTTAAATTCCCGGGTAGAGCATACTTTCGTGGTGTTTGGTCATAAAATAATTTCTACGGCGATTGATTAATAATCATACAGGACAGTTGTCAGTCACTGACGAAGTATGTGGTCGGTAACTAGTTAACAGCTAAATCCAGAGATATAGCATTTCCAGGAACGTTGAGTAGGTTGACTGGCCGCCTTCATATGACCAGTTCAATATGTTGCTACGGCGTTAACCCCCCACCCCCGCAAAAAATGATTTGCTGACTTGTAAAATACCGTCAAATATTTATTGGCTAAAGACTATATTTATACCAATAAAAATATCTTTACATGTATGTATCTTCTATCATAATTAAGGTGACCATGATCACGATGAAGATTGTATGTGTATGGTTGGTAGAAAAGGGTTTCATTGGCATGATTATAGTTGTCATGAAAATATGTTTTATGTTTGTGAAAAATCTGCATTGTAAGTACATATTTCTGATTTGCAAGTATGTCGTACATTTTACAAAACCGTTACAAATTTATATCCATGATATCTTATGATCAGTTTACAGTGAATCTTGTTAATACGACTAGGTTGTACTAACCTTACGTTCCAAATTATTAATATAAAGGTATTTCATGTATTTTTAGCTTTTTTACTCTAGGCGTGATGCTTAGTTCTTGCCAAAATCATTAATCGAAAGTAATACGCAATCGGGTGTATGAAAAAGCTGTTACTAAGTTGCAAAGTATGTGTATCACTGAGCGTTTATTTGGAATTCACTTCTGGGTGTCTTTACTACCTAAGTCGATTAGGTAAAAATAATTGACATGACTTACTTTGTTAGTGACATATTTTACGATTACAGACATGGTGCATCTGCCGCCACTCACAGCTATGTCAACAACGCCAACAATCAACAAACACATACTACCCCTAGTATGTACCTTTTTCATCATTTTAATTGCAATCCTTATAAGATCAAATACGAATATTCAAATGAATACATGTTATAACATATCCTTTTAATTGAACCCAAATGAGTTTCTTTACAAGCGGATAACCTATCACTTGATGTCTGTCTAGCGCAGTTTGAGTTAGCAGTCGCGTTTCAGACTACATATGGTATAAGGTATCTCTTGAGAGTGGTCGGGGCTTATTTAAATCACCCAATATGTTCTATCCAAACCTCTTTGTGGCTGGTTAAAATTTTGTTCATTTGTGTTCAATTTGTGTTATGGCAAGTATAGATAAGCATAGCCACAACATGTCATATTATAAAAAGCAAGAACCACAGCAAAAGTGGTATAAACCAGTCAACGCCGACTGTGGACATTTGACTATCGACTAACGCTAAAATATGATTGCAGAAACGTTCTGAAAAGGATTAAGCTGTCAGTATGTTTAATGCCAACATGGCCGAACGCTTAATAGTTCCACATACTTGGATATAATATGAACATTTGATATTGAAAAATATAATTGAAGTATGACGACTTATATCTAACTATGTAGAAGTGCCAGAATCTATATTTCATGCTCTATTCTTACAGGTTGTCATAATGGTTGGGTGCTTCATGGTGGATCATGCTACCTCTTTCATCTTGACGATAGATATGAATGGGATTGGGCTCAAGTAAGTTTTCTTTCTATTCTATCAAATAACTCTTAGCTTATCCTACATTAATATCGTAAAGCACAAAACAGTCTTATGTTCATACATTGATAACTTCATGCACAAAACGACAATACGTATTATTCTGTAATTTGCTTGTTGCATTAGGCAGCTACTATATTATATCAAAAGTAAAAATATAGAAAGTTATAGGAATAGTGTATCAAATTTATCGCTGATACTATCCAATTGTTTTCTGCATTATTCTTGTCCAGGTACCCTGATGTAGAAACTTTGTTATTCTAAATATAAAGCATTTTTACAGAGAAACAATAAGTTACTAAGAAAGCATAGAGCAAAAAGCTTAATATGTGGTGTCTGCACAACGATTCACTCAGACTGCAGTAAAACAGTTCATTCAAGATGGCTAAAGGTATTGCCAAATAAAGCAGTAATCTATGTGATCTTTTATTTGCAGACATCGTGTTTAAACAATCAGGCTAACCTTGCTATCATTAATTCAGCTGATGAAAACAACTTTCTAGCAAGTTATCTGAGACCACGTCTTAATCTTGGTGAGTATACATTTTTAATAAAAGTTGATAAATAAATTGGATTTACTTTAATATAGGAAGTAAAGACTATCTATGATTTCTTCCAATCGTTTTCTAGTATGGTAGGTGTACATTTTAGTGATATATACGTTAACAAACGCATGTCTTGACAAAGGTTTGTATTTTTATCGCTTCATATATTTCGACAGCGTCCACCTTTCTCTACAAAGGGATGCTGCATGTTAAACATAAGCCCTGTCCATTGTACTTCATTGTACTTGTGTTTTCATTATTTCACAGCAGGTGATATGTTCGCATTGTTATAACTAGTTTAAGTATATTGTCTGCATAGCTTGTTGACCACCACGAAACAGTGTTGTCGATACTTTGTCCATTTCTATGTCAATTACATTGTGTAGATTAGTCTAATCTATTACAAGAACCGTGATGGGCTTCTTCCGTTCAGATAGAGAAATTCTCAACATTTACATTACCTTGTTTTGTTAATGTGTCTTAAAATATGATTATTTTATGTACGAATGTATGTATTTATTTATGGTATTCCATATATGTAATATGACAGTAAGTTTTTTCTATTAATGTATTATTTGTATAGATCACACTAGCGACTCTGGTATATGGATAGCAGGAACGGACCATGATAATGAAGGACAATGGATGTGGAAAAATGGTAATAATTTACAGAGTATACAATACAGTAACTGGCATAGTGGTGAACCCGATCATGGTTAGTGTTTTCATCATACAGCTGAATTTACTTTTATAGGTTAAGCTGGTTCAGGATTGGTCAGGCATCCTACGATTAATCAACATTCAAATATTAAAAAAATATCAAATTCATATATGTTGTCAGAACCAATTCGAAAATGATAAAATGATAAGTTGACTTCATTTAGCATTGTTAATAAATGTAGATCCATTCCATAAATGTATGTACTTATTATTTTCTATATTACACAGTTATTATAAGCATTTTGTTTTTTAAATACCAGCATTAAAAAAAGCCAAGTATATTTTTACAAACATAACTCTATCTAGTACTATCCTTTGCATTCCATTAACCGAGTAGTTCTTATTACGATCAAAAGACATACGATAAAGCCTAGTCGCTAGTTTAACGTAAATATAACGTTGAACAACTGTTTTAAACATAGACGTAATTTAAATACGTCATTTTATTTCCCCATGGACTAATTTACTAGTCGTAAACAATATAGTCAAGAGACAGGCCAAATTTGGTATTGGTAAACCGTATGTTTTCGAAGATGTTTAAAACTCCGGCACCCGGCTAGCTCAGTTGGTAGCACGCAGGTCTACTGATCTAGGGGTCGTGGGTTCGATTCCCGGGTGGGGCATACTTTCGTGGAGCTTGGTCATGAAATTATTTCTTCGGCCATTTTCCCTCCAACCAAAGATGCTTAATTATGTAGGACAGTTGTCAGTCACTGACGAAAGTATGCGCTAAGTAGTTGGTTAACAGCTAAATCCAGGTTTTAGCCTTCCCAGGAGGAGTGAGTAGGTTGACTGACCGCCGTTATATGGCCTATACAATTTGTTGCTACGGCGTTGAACCCAACAGACAAACAACACTCCCGCAATAGCTCCCACTGAGCATTGAATGCTCAGGTAAGCTGAAAGGATTGAATTTACATTAACCTATACATCACTAATGTATAACTAGGTGAAGGTGAAAAAGAAGAAGATTGCATGGTGATGATTGGTAAAGATAATTTTGAATGGCATGATTATAGATGTAGGGATAACTTCCGATTTATTTGTGAAAAACCAGCGTATGTATTATATTCCTTATATTTTATCTATCTAAATGTATAGTACACTTTTCACTATATTTTATTGCCATCAGCACAAAACAGTGCTTTTGGACATATTTACAAATAGTGTGTGCCGGGTTTGAGAACAACAATCGTTGTTGTTTTTTTTTAAAAAAGGGGGCTTTATACAAATAGCCAAATGATTAAAATCATGTTTTACAATTATATTCCAAGACAAAAAATAACAACTTCCGAACAATCATACATTTTTATTATGCCAACATGTTTACAATGCAGAAATAATTATTTACCATGAATATAAACCACGTTAATAATAATACATCAAAATACATCAAAGTAAAACGTTCGAAGTACAAAAATATATCTAATATAATTCAGCAAAAAGTGCAAACTATCCTTTTAATAATTAATAATATTGTTTCGTAGAGGAGTTTAAGTTTGCAAATGTTTTTATTCATATATATTTATCCACACATATTTACTATGTTGTAATCTTTGACAATGGAGAAAATTTATATAGGCATACATGTACATATGCCTGTTATCTTAATATCCAATATTTTCAATAAAATATGTATTAAACACAATATAGCAATTATATATATCACATACACTAGACACAAATCCAACTATTAGATTTCAAGATTCTAATTCATAACTTGCATTAACAGGACTGACCATATTATATCAATACTTCAGAGAAAACATAAAATCTATGCATTTCTTTATATTGTTTTAGATTCCACGGCAGTGGCGGAGCACAACTTGTTGGATAAACATTTTGATATTGAATCAAGGCATCAATACACTGTAGCATGTAATATTAGACTAAACATACAACTTTGTGATATATCTACATTTAATAATTTTATAATTCTATTTCCAATGGTGGAGGGTTATAGAACACATATACTACTGTCACAAAACTTCACAACACACAGCAAAGCGAAACTCCATTGAAGTAATTTCATAAATTATCATGAAGTGATTTTGTTCTGTATTATAAACTGTATAATACATGTATATTATGTTGGTTATTGGGAGTGTTTATCTATACATTTTCTGATAACAAAATTTGTCCTATTGTCTATGAACAAATCACTCAGCTAACGATAAGATCTCGAGTTTGCCGAGATTTTGCGGTTGCACTGGACTTTCAAGAACACACATAATGATAATAAAGTCACGTAATCAACAATCAATGGTTACACATCTAATTATTAAAAATGATAAAACCATTTATATCACAATTAACAGGTGGTTTTTTTGTCACTTTGACATATTCCATGTAAGTGTATTTTATTTACCTGCATATTAAACATTTCGTTTTTCAACAAACATAAACATTCCAGTTTGTGTTCTTAATACTGCAGATATACTTCTTCTGACTTCATGGTCAGGATCTAATCGGAATGTAAAACTGAAAGTATAAGCCAGACATATTATTATGAAAGGTTTGTTCCTGTGTTATCTTGGGCCGCTTGCAAAACTGAAGCTGCATTAAAATGTTTAACTTCTTATGCACGAATATCATAATAACTATTTGACTAGATGTAAATAAATGAAATTAGACACTTAACTGTAAAAAGCAACTCTTACTCGAGAACAACGTTTATTATATCAAATTTCATACTGTACTTACACTACCAAATATTTGAAAATTCAAATGTATTATATTTAATGAAATATAAGCTCTATGTCCTATATCGTACAACATGATAAGCTATAAGTAAGCCTGGGTTGAAACAGATTTGATTAATGTCAGTCAAATATACAACCGAAATAATAATACTATACAATAAATCACTCACTTTCTCAATAACTTGGATAGCACAACCTTTTCTTCATTCATTGCAAAGTTTTGACCAATACAATTTCTAAAATGAAAATAAAAACACGAATATGTCATTACGTTTATACATACTGTCTATTCCATATGAAATCCAATACATGGAAATGCCCAGAAATTCCAGGTGCTTATCCAAAGTCTTTCTGTCAGTCACTTCAACAATGAAACATAACTGATGCAAGTAAAATAGTCATTGTATAAGAGTGATATGTTTGGTTATACTATCCGTTATGCAACAAAACGTTAATTCACTTAAATCAGTCAATTCATTTTTAATCCATACAATCATTTCATTTGTTTAGGTATGTGCTAACACTTCTCGAAAATTGATACTAAGGATAATGAACACATGTATACGAGTAAATCCTTTGCAAATGTGCCCTTTGAGCTGAGAGAAGTGCATATTATTCAGGATATTGCTTGACTGGTTTAGAATGTACGAAATAATTTGTCTTATATTAACTAAAATTACCTTGAACCAGCAGAAAATGGCACATATTGAAATGCTTCCATTTTTGCAGCATTGTCTTTAGAAAATCGCTCAGGTTTGAATTCCATGTGATCACTTCCCCAAACATTTTCCATATGGCATAACGTCCATATATTCAGTTGAATTATGGAACCAACCGGGGCCATTCTATCTCCTAAATCAAACTCTTTCGTTGTTTCTCGTGTGATAATCGGTACGGGAGGATGTAAACGCATGCCTTCCTTGATACACATTGTAAGATATTCTAGTTTAGACAGATCTGACCTGAAATTTTATATAAAATACGACACAGTTATAATGATGTACCATTTCTTTAAGTAGTTCTAAGAAGCCGAAGTGTTACAAATATGTTTATATTTATCTTAATGTAATGACAACAGGAAAAGCATATAATAGTTAATGTGGTTGAAAATTAGCTATTTTTTTGTAATAACTATGTTACAGGACAAAATTATCTTGAATAGCATATAATATACAAACCGGCTTAACTTTTCGTCTAGAAGCATAGTATTACAAGTACATTATCTTTATAGCACGGGGTTATAGTTGATAAAAGAATGGTTTCATTATAATGTTTCTTAATACATTTTTCTTTGACATTAGATGTCATACTGATTGGTTTTACCAGGTTGTTGTAGGTCGGATTAGATTAGTTAAGTACAAGACTGAAGTGTATATCAACATTTTATAGATGATATAAATCCATACCATTCTAAATCATCTCTATCACCAAAAACTTCATCTATTTCATCTTGACATTTCTTCTGATATTCCGGATGTTTAGCTAATGAATATAATACCCAGGATATACCACTAGCTGTAGTATCATGACCTAGAATAAAAGATATATACATACGATGATATACACAATGTAAGCTTTTAAGAAGCATTTATTTTGCAATAAGAATTCCTAATTAAACATGTTTTCCATATTTGTATCCTAACGTTTTTGACAGCAAATGCATATGTTATGGTACATGCATCTACTGTTATGACATAACTAGTATCTTAAAAAAATACCAATTGTAATTCCATTACTATGTAAAGCATTTGTACTCATAAGTACTAACACCCCCTGTCACAATCACAATGAACAGCCATGAACTAATTAACTACAGCATCGTTGTAAAATAAAGACTATCCACCTTTAATTCTGCTTAAAGCTCATGCATGTTGATAACATACGCTCGTATTACAGGTATTACAATAAAATTTTGAACTAAACTAGTTTCGTTTATGTACAAAAATGTCAGTCATCTTGACAAATGTGCCACTATAAATAAATAAACGATCAGTGCAAATTCTTATCGGAAAGAAAAATTTTTTCCCACAATAAGTTCAGAATATCAAGTTATAATCGGCGTATTTTACCTTCAAACAAGAATGTATTGACTTCATTTCTGATATCTTCTCTGGATAGACCCTTGCCATCTTCATCTTTAGCAGTAAGTAAGATATCTAGAAAGTCTATATATTTCTTCTCTTTTGGAGTGTCCTCCTTTAACTACAATATTGTTGAAATAAAATCTGATTGATTGCTACATATCGATGGATCAGCGCAGAACTAGACTACACCCTTCTTTATTTACATGAAGTTGGAATAGCACGGATCTATCGATATTTATAGAATGTGTTAAACACAGATTTATGTCACATGGATAATGCCCATGATAATTCAGATAATTCAGTCAATACTGTATTGCTCTAACAACCCATTCCATACTAATTCAATGTTTATATTTTCCAATTTTGGACAATACATAAATACCTGTGTGTTAAATACAATGCTATAATTTCAAATGCAGCTCATAGATTTGAAGATATCTTGCATATTGAAAATGAAGTCAAGGTAATACCCAGTTACCATTCAAGCAAAAATCAAAATAGAACATTGCAATATAACAACATACCTAGCTTCATAGCCTGACGGTATGGTCAAAAGAACAAGAAACAAGTTTAAAGAATTGTGTTGTAAGAATGCGTAATAAACTCTTTAATGACAGCGGTAATTAAAGACATACCGGGAAAAACTTCACGTATTACTAAAATTATAATAAATGTATTACCAAAGCTTCTTGTCTTTTATCAATGATCTCTTCAGCCATGGAGACAGCATAATCTACATCTAGTTTAAATTGTTTACCAACTTCACTTCTATACCATATAAAGTCAATGTAATATAATGGATTCCTAAAAATACATACAAAATGTTTATAGCTTGAACAAATTGACGTCAGACAAGTTAATACTAACTAATGAATAGTAGTTATTTCGTTCGCCAAATTGGATAGTAGCTTTTATCTCGTTGTTGACTATTCTGTTGGTGTTCGTTGACAGTCAACTCATCTGAGTGAGAAGTAGATTTTATCTCATTGTAAATTGCATCAGGATAATCCTAGCTTAATAAGAATCACAGATCAAATTGTTTGGACAATTGTGTCATACTATAGCTTGTGAAAGCAAATTCAGATGTCGAATGCATTGTTAGGATATTCATGTATGACGTCAATCTGTTCGAATAAATGTTTATCATTGTCCGTTCACGAAACCCATCCATACATGATTAAACGTAGCAGAGTGTACAATAACTTATGGATTTAACTTATTAATTAAATTCGTAGAAATGAAAAACAACTTACAGAAACCTCACTAACAAAGAATCTGTTAGACGGTTGACAGCCTTTATATAAGGGTTTGTTTCACTGAAATATATGTGAATACATTTGAAAAGACAAATGTGAATGGGCAAAATGTTAAAGCAGAAAATGTCACCTTTGTTATGCCGTGCTATTGCTATTAAGATGGAAATGCTCTTGTACGTTTTGGTTTATTTTATGTATGTGTCTATGAAATAGTTTCTTCAACAGTTCATCATCCATCACCATCATAGACAAATCATCGCCACTGAGTGTTTAGGGTTTTTTAGCCGTTGAAACTATGATAATGCGTACACATATAATTGGGATAAGTCATTGTGAGTTGGTAATGGCTTCCGGAATTTCTTATGATGTAACCTAGAAGCACGCCTAGAAGCTTAGCGGAATTTCTGGACAGCTCGTTCATTGTCATTGCAAAAAGATACAATGAAAAACTTTACCAACCTAAATTGATTGACCTATATTGCATTTGGTGAGTCGGTGACTGTAATACTCAGGAGACGTCGATACATTAAGAAATCTAAGTAATTTTATTAATAATCCATCGTTTGAATTTCACCGATATTAAACAGTGGGCGACTTGGATAAAAAAGCCTGTATATTAAGCAGAGATTTCATACGGCACTTGTACTCGCTAGCCTTCAAGCTAGCTTTTTATGGTGACGAGGTAGAATGGCTGCTTACGACTAGAAAAATCTTGGGTTCGAATCGCAATACGGAATATTGACTTAATCGGGTTACAATTGATGTTTAATGTGATATTGGTGAAAATTTACCCACTCTTTTCAAGTGGTCACATCCAGCAGGGAATAGTAACCAATAGGTATTAGTTGATTTGATCATTTCGAAGTACTAACCTTGTATGTTGAACATCTTTATCATAAGAGAATGCACATTTTAGTATAATTTCTAATGTACATAAACAAACATTCTGAAATGTTTCAAATCTTTCACCACTCTCAGCTTTCTGGTTTAACCTTTCCTGTATGAAGTCAAATAGTTATATTTGAGAAGATCATTTTAACGACACACATGTATATCATCTGAATCGATCATTTCTTTAAAATACTTGGCTACACAAATAATTTCACCGTGAGGAATATTTTATGTCAAGTTTTACGAAGCTTAATTTCTATTAGCTTTTTTGTCACGTTCAAACATATCAATTAGTTCGCAAATACACGTTTTTATCATTCTTTTCGTCATTAGAACGTCATACAAATGAAGATTGATAATTTGAATTATATGTGACTTGATCTAGCAGTAATGTATCATATTGTATCAAATTTGAACTATTATAGCCCCACACATACGCATTTGCCTAGTGCATTGCTCCTTTTTATTAAAACATTATCATGTAATGAGAATAGTGTGAGTGTGAGTGAATGCGAGAGCGCGAGGTTGTTGTATGTGATTGATTGAAAAAGAGAGTACAAGTATGAATTAAATTGTTTTTTATTCTTACTTTGAACTTTGTTACATTGAATTTTGAAAATCATTACATATGAAAATAAATGATAAATACAGTATCATGTTTAGTTCGTACAAAATAACAAAACATGATTGTGTTATCATTAAAAATGAAACAATCATTTTCAGAGGTAGGCAGTATTGAAAATAAAAGTATAATTCATTTCAACAAAATTAGCGTGGCAGATAAACCAGCACCCCTTGGTCAATTATGCTGGTAATGACAGTCCATTTTACCATTACACCAACAAGACACTCATTCAAACATATTAAAATTATGTGTAATTGTCATCCAAACCATTCCAAGTCGTGGAGTAGTTCATATTATTGTTTATAATAACAGTGTTGTTGTTTTTGTACGAACTACAACAATACTAAAACTACTCACAACTAGTGTATCAGTTGCTTTGTTGAATACTTTTGTATATGGTTTCAAGATTTCAAAATGGAAGGCTGGTGTAAGTAATCGACGATTTCTAGCCCATTTTGTACCATTAGATACTAACAATCCCTCTCCTAACCATTGTTGTATGAATCTATATCCTCCCATCAATCCTTTAGCTTTTGGTTCTACAAAAAACATCAAATACACTAAGGAATCTAAGTAAATTGTAATTGCATTGTTGCCGACGATATAGGTAAGTTAGTAGACTTCGATCAAAAACTATTGTACCCATATTTTGAATGAACTACGATCGATCAATTCTTGAGCGATTGGTTCAACAGAAAAACATTATATAGAAGTATATGATGTAACAATCATCACTAGTCTCGTACGTGTACTTGTAGATATAGCAGCAATTATGGTAAACTCCCCTAATAGCAAGACATGGCAAATTTAAGTTATGTTTGATAAGTATAAATGATATCTTGTATCTAAAACGCTGATAGTACTTATTGGTAACGTCAAAACTCGGCAATTGGTGAAACCTTTTGGACGTGAAAACCCTGAATTCAGTAGTGAAGTATACAATCTTTACGACTGGTGTGATATTTCATTCGGAAAACCGCTCGGGTGATTCCGTAAACTGACGATCAACCCTCGGATATAGTTGGTGGATGAATATGTCGAAAATCACAGCATTATTGTTCGGTTTTAAGCCTACGCTAAAAAGTAATCCCTACGGAGAGGAACGAAGTTGCCGGAAAGTGTCGAACGCTATTAAAGATGGCTGACGAGAAGAAAAGAATGTCAACACATTTTAATTATCGAGAGATTTTGTGTAGTTGGGCAACTAGGTCGATTTGCTTTCGGTCTCAATTGATTTGAATATCATTGATGAAGTACTGCAGTGTGTTTAAAGTGTTCATATCTGCATGACTTTATATGATAGCGGTAAGTCGAGTTTCTTTCATCTCGTGATTATGATTTTAAAGTGAAACTGAAAGTTGAATTGATGCGTACCACTATCTGATTCACTGAAGCTTAAGAAAGTTTGTATAACGCTGGAATTGAGACGATCCGTCCTAAGTCACACTCGTCCTTAGGCCGTCCGTTTTGATAAGTGGACAATTTAGTCCACTTACAAGTTATATGCATGTTTGCAGCCCAATTGCAATGGCCATGCCCATGAAGAATAATTCGGCCTGGTGATAGCGATAGATTATATATGTGTTTTTTGTTCCATGCTAATTCCATTTAAAACATACAGAATTTACTGCTCAAAATAAACAAATAAATCATTAAAATTGACAAATGGAATGAAGAATATAATTGACCAGCTACCCTAATTGTTAGCTAGTTTGTTGGGTTTAAAGTCGTAGCAACAGAATGTATAGGTCATATAAAGGTGGTCAGTCAACCTACTCACTCCTCCTGGAAAGGCTAAATATCTGGATTTAGCTGTTAACCAACTACTAAGTGCATACTTTGGTCAGTGACTGACAACTGCCCAACGTTATTAAAAAATCAGTGGTAGGAGGGAGAATGGCTGAAGAAATAATTGCATGACCCAGCTTCACAAAAGTATGCCCCGCCCGGGAATGGAACCCACGACACCTCAATCAGTAGACTTGTGTGCTACTTACTGAGCTAGCCAGGTGGTTTTATACTAATTGATATGTTACAATGAAGGAGGACTGGCAAGGTCAACATACCCTGAGTAATGAATTAGGAAAAAGTAACATTCTTTTATTGTTTCAAACACAGGCAATCTGCATCTCTCATACTTATATATTAGTAGTCATGGCTAAAGGTTGCGAATGGACAGACAAATCCTGTATAAATAGAAAGGTCCATCTAGATCTGCAGGTAAACTCTCAGACTGTCCGCAAAAATTTGATCTCAAATGAAGGACCCCTGTTATTTCTAAGAGACCTGTTTATAAATTAATTGATTACCAAGTAATTATCAACTTTTGTCTATTTTTTTTTGCTTTGCAGATCTTTGGTTGAAGCTCTACCTTCATAAGGTATTTAACAAGAACCCATCAGATATGATCATATGAATATTTGAAAAGGGTTGTAAACATGTATACTCCAGTTCTAGTGGACAGTGACTGTTTCAAGTATTGTAATAAGGTATATGATTTTGTTTTATTACTGTACTTGGAGTAAAATAGACATATACAAAGTGGGGACAGATTTCCATGTCTGAGAAATTTTAAATTTAGGTCTCATGTATGGTGCATGCATGGACCTGTATGATAAATCAAGTAATTGACACAATCTCATGGGTCTGATATATTTTTAGCAATACTTAACACACACATAAATACATACATACATATTGTTCAAAATGCTTTACCAATAATCTTGGGGCTAAGGGATGTTTAACGTAATACTGATTGACAGCATTTGACTTAAATACAAGTAATTGTCTCTCCCTAAGGCTTGTAAATCCCTTGATTTTGGAGTGGATGCTACCTAAGATCACTGACAGTTAGTTTTACTGACTGATCCATCCAGTCAGGCTGAATTTTTTAACTGCGATCATCCTTCATTCATTTTGAAGCAACTTTAGGAGTTGGCCTTCTTCTAAATCATCCTCAGACTGTCTGTGCAAAGTGTCATTGAAGGAGCAACGGTCAGGTATCAGACATATTTATGGAACCTGTGGCTTCCTTCTTGACTGATTGATATTCTTTTGGCAATACTTTTCATATTGTTTGTCATAGAAGATTGGAGTGTATCCAAATATGTAGCCTTGTTTAGAAAAGATTACTTTGTAATAGTGTTATTATTTTTCAGTGTTGTAAGCATTTGCTGTATTTCATGCTTAAGATTATGTTTTAGGTCATAGAGAAAGTTACTAATGTAAATGAAAAATATGAAGAGTATTCAACTGATAATGGATAACAGTCAATGTAACACAGGGACAATCAGCAAAAAACTATCTCAAGATATTGGTGAAGGTAAATATGCTATACATGTATTATTTTCAATCTCCCATTAGACCTTATGCATCCTGGATTGTCAAGGTTGTGGTTTACTCGTAGAATGCAGGATTTCAAATTTGGATTGTTTTATTTATTCCTGGTCATGACTTGATACACCCTACATGAAATCAAATATTTGTTGTAATTTGTGTAGAGGGAAGTTGTCACCTTGTGGCAGGAAAAAGGGAACCTGATAAATGAAAGAGTCAATAGTAACTGATAAGGGTAGCCGGCAGCCATACGTAACACAATAATTGGCATTTAAATAGTGTAAATCTATACCAAGGCAAATGTCTCACAATGAAACTAAAGCATAACTGGTTGTATGAATAATATTTTATTAGATAATATGCTGAAGGTTTGAGCATTAAATATTCAATTCATGTAAATGCACTTATAGAAATTAAATAGTAAGTGATGAAAACTTACAAAGTTTAAATGAGTATTTGATATTTCAGATGGTGCCGCACAGTTCAGATGGCTGCTCTAAATACAATGAAATCTTAATTGGGTGCTGAAAAGTTGTTTTCTTAAATTCAGTTAATGAGTAAAAACAAGTAAGTATTTTGTAAAAACAAATCCAATATCTGTCTTCTTCATACTCATTTTTTATTTAACTTGAGGTAACAATCATTACCAAGAGTATTAAAACACTAATTAGTGAGCATGGTTAAAGTATAAATAATATGAGTTTTATGTTGCTTCAAAAATTGGCAAATCATTTGCATGTGTTTTGGTGTGATTAGAATAAACTGTGGTATGTATTTATTGTGGCACTACCTGTCCACTGTCCACATACTAACTCAGTATCTTAAAATCACCAACAATATAACAACAAACACACATCATAGTTTAATAACTTATTATTTATATAGGTTTTACTGGCTAACATATTTACAAATACACATCCGCTCTCCAGGTATCACGGAACTGGAAAGCAACTTTCGGAACTAACGCTGCAGGCCACCAGACGGTATCAATGATCACATGGTGATCAGTCACGCTCTCATTGGTCAAATAACCACTACCAAACTCTCTATTGTTCTGGCAGGGTGCCATTGTGTTACATTATTTGTGCATTTTTTACATTTTACTAACAGAAAGGCAAACTATCACACTTCAATGTTTGTTATAAAATGGCTTAATCTTGTCATTTCAAAATTTGTACACATTATGATGCATCATTTATAAAACAAAATCTGATGTAGTTGATTTATATACTTTTTACATTTTCAGGCACTTGCATATTATAAGATCAACGAGAATATAGTCGATATGTTTTATTATACAAAAATTGCAGAGTTTACAAATATAAGATGTTCTCAAGATACTCACAAACTCATAACCAAGGAAGTCAAGGCAGTGCTTCTTTATTTTGTTTGGAAAGAAGATTGAAAAATCATGAGGAATCATCCAATTGGAAATTAATCAACAGGAGAATAAGACTGAACTAATATTAATATTATTAGTGTTCAAAGAACTGTATATTTTAAAGGACTAGAAATTAATATGCATGTTACAATTGAAATATAAAGTTTATAACTTATCAGCTATTCAGATGTGTTGGTAGACACTAGTTATCTCAAATTAACAATAAATGACAAAATAGGTAATTTTAGGTGGTACATGCTGAGAGAACAATCGAAATGAAATTAGGTATAAGATTTAAGTAGTTGCTTGATCCAGGAGGCTGCAAAAAATGATCATATTATTTTGGTTTTCATTTTATTATTTGAAAAGAAAGAATATTGATGTGCTGATTAAGCTGTATGCTTTGGTTCAAATTGTATCTATACTTAAAATATTTCTAATTAAATTGATTTTTGTTCAAATTATGTACAATCTGTTAAATTATTGATCTATGTTTTATTTATTTGTTGTTTATTGTTCGTTTTTTCTAAACTGTCAAAGTTTGAATAATTTCACAGTGAATGATTACACGCTATCTCAATATTTGAGTGTCAGACAAAGAGCACAAAGTCACCATGAAATTATTCATGTTTTGATAGTTGAGATCAAATGAACAATAACTACTCTTAATATTTGCCATAGTAACTATGTATTATAGTGCGAGAATATTATTATGAGCTTGAACTACCTAATTATAATAATTACACATTTCACTTACATAAAATAGTGAGATTACTCATGCCTGTATGGGATTATACATGTTATAGCAACCTATGCTACTATAAATCAATTTTGTATAAGTGGTATGTTATTGTACTTTTAATTTTGGACACATTATCACTGTTTCAAAGTATTAATTCTTATGAAAAGAAAATGAATTGTTTAGTATGTGTATTTTGCTGAAAGCTTCTGATAAAGCGTGATTTACAAACGAAGACAAAAATAGACTGTAAATACCAAGTTTAATATGATCTTGCATGAAGGTCAAGCTCAGGTTAATATTGTCGAACTACACTGTATATCTTAGTGTTGATATATTTGTTATAAGGTTGCTTAAACAGAATGGCATTTATTTTGCTTGCTTTTGATCCAAACCTTTTCATAAACAATGAAAATGGAACTTTTTAATGATACAAATGAATTATTATCCAAACCCATTTACTTTGCTCATGGAATGATATTACTTCAAAACACTATTTTCTTTAGCTTTGACTGCTTGACTATGTTAACATCGGTATATGCAGCTGGTCAAATTTTGATTAAACAAAGTGTAAAATTTACGAAGTTCAAGCAGACTTTCCTAATTGAATGATTGAAACTGTTAAACAAGGCATGACTTTTATGCCAATTTATAAAATGTACATCTGAATAATGTTATAACTTGGATTATATTTGTACTTTACACCATTTCTCTATGCTTGTGATTGATAATTTTCTCACTATTCACGTGTACAAAATTATATTCATGAATAATTTTACAGTAAAATGTGTCCTTAACAGCTTTTTAAATTTAATAGACTTGACATGTTGCATTAAAGACTGCATTTTTGGCTATTGAAGCCCTTACATATTTTTTTACTGACAAAATGGGTTTCAATTCATTGTAACAGGACTTTCAAAATAATTATAATTTTGTTTGAAATTTATTGCATGATTTTAAAATAATTTTCAGGAATAACTGTTCATAGTTACTAATTTATTTGTTAATTATTAACCAGTTGATGTTTTATTGTAGCAATAGAAAATGAGATTTTAGTTTTTTTATTAAAAAACTTTCATTTTTCCTGTATCTTTTTATTTATCATAATTACTGATCTAATAAAAGAAAATAATATGAATAAAAATATTGTTGAGAAATATATTAAATTTCAAGACTTTTGTCTGAATCCCAATTTTGTAAAGTGCTAACAGAGATGTGTTTATGACTGGTAAAGCCATAAAAGTTAAGTGTTTGATTCTCATGCAGATTTTTGGAAGTAAATGGTGCATTGGGGCACATGATTTTTGTTTATTTTAGTGCAATGAAGAATTGTAGTAAACACCAGACAACAGGAAGATACATGGCTATGATGGCTTTATACAATATTCAGATTTTTCATTAATGTTTACAAGTTACATCAATTTGGCAAGCAGTATGTGTGCCTTAATATTCAGTTGTTTAAAATCTGAGACACCAGAATGAATGAGATGCTTATCAGGCTCAATAAAAGCTAGCTAGAAGTCGAGCACTCAATGGCGACCATTTGCCATGTGACATATTCTTGTTGCAAGTACCAAAGAAGTTATATATAGTATCAACTGAGATCTGTTATCAGACTGATTTGGTTTTTTATAGTTCTGCATAAAACTGCTAGCATTATTGGTGTCATTAATTCTGATAGTAGTTTCAAGGATAAATCATTACTAGATCACTATCATTTGTTATCAAGTTTTCTTTCTTATATGTAGAGTTAAACTATGCTTTGGCTAAAGCTTGTCTCAAATTCACAACCCTCTTTGAGGGGTTTACATTGATTTGAATGTGGTTTAGAAAAAGGTGGTGTATATGTTTAACAGAAAATAGTTTAGTTATATTGCATCAGGGAATTGGATATTATTGATAGTTAGCTGTGTCTCTGATTGCAATGACTCATCAACCAAATCAATGTCCCTGAAGAGGCTTTATTAGATCTTGGCCTGGTAGCTTAATTCAATACTAACATATAACCATAGACCCTATTTTCACATTTAAATAGGGTCCTTGGTATAACCTTTACTTGTGGCCGACAGCTGTCCTGCTTGATAGGCAGAGTTATTATGGCCATAGAGGTCTTTTAGGAACAATCTTAAGCATATAGAACATACAAGGATTATGAACATTGTAATGGTTCAGAAAATCCACTCAGTAAAGGAGTAGGTGTAGACATGCAAGGTTGATGATGTTGTAAAAGATGGAGAACAATCTTGTTGACATTCCCTCAGACAAGTTCTTACAGCGCAATGAAGCACGTACCCGAGGCCATCATAGGTTCTTCCACGAATGCATTAGAGAGAACAGATTTGCCAACACATTCTTCCCTAGGACGGCTAAAGAATGGAACAACCTTCCATCATCAGTTGTTTCAGCGCCAACATTGGAAGCCTTCAGGTCTCTCCTACCGGAGTGATCTGACAAAAATATCAAATTGACTAGTGTAAAAAATTTCAAACTATATTTAAAACTTTTAACATTTTGGAGATGTTTGGCCATTGCGCATGCTCAGTCTGGCAGAGCTTAATACAATCTGTCAGATCCCAGCTCTTACCGGGAAGAAGAAAGGTGTATGTCGCCGAGGTTATGATACAGCACCTGTACTCCCTTGCCTTCAAGCTAGCTTTTATGGCGACATGGGCGGGTGTCTGCTTATGACTCTTGATTTATTGGGTTTGACTATAAGGAAAATGGAATTTGCATGGGTTATAATAACAAAGAATGTAAACATAAATAAACAACAGAGATTGATATCAATTTTAACACAGTATTTATTCATATAATTAGATTCTATATTTAGATTTTTATATATATTTATTAAATCAAACTAGCAAATAATTTTATTATTCATCGAAATAAGTGTTCTTTTCTGAAGTATATATTTCATTGCAACTTGATTATAAAGCTACAGTTATTAAATCCACATGTTGGTTTATTCTCCTAGTTGTGCCCGAAATTGCACTAATGACAGTTTATCCGAATATATTTCCACTTTAAAGATATTGACGAATAAGAAAATCCGACCGATTCTAAAGTTAAAATTACATTGAATCAATAAAATAACATCGTTTTCCAACAAAAAATATCACTCCTTTCCGGAATAATCACGCTTTTCCCCTAATTTTTAACGAAGCATCAATATTCTTAACGAATTGTTTACAATCGCCGCCATTTTGTCGATCATGTGATACCGAAAGTAGTGCCATTACTTCAATGGCGGCCTCCTAGATATATCCGAGAGTATGTTACGCAGTAATATCCGAGGTAGTTCCGAATGGTGATATTTAGATAATCGAAACAAAATAATTTTTCCGGTTTTTCTCTCCCAGTAAAGTACCGATCCACCTTTAGTAAAAACTTAGTTTGAGTGCTAAATTTCTACATGCACAATAAATATGTTAGCTGTCCACTGCCATCATTTAACTGAATAATTCATAAAAAGCGATGTGAGCCTAAACTTTATTTTAAAGTAATATATTGTTTGATATTCTGCTAATACATGTACATGTCAAAGATAAATAGCATAACCTACCATTGGATTTACAAATACTAGCCATAAGTTTTGGACTACATATAACTATGATAGGTTTTCCAAGAAATCCCCATAATAATGTATAACCTTTATCAGTTCCATATTTATTACATATATCAACTAAATGTTGGGTACGATCATGGGGATCTGTTGGAAACTGAAAAATACGAAAAACACCAAACATTACATATAACTATATAGTTATACAATTAAAGTTTTCATATATACATGTAAATAGCGCAAATTTAAAGTCTACTTCAATTTACATATACAATCGACATTACAATGTTTCATGTCGTCATAAGCAAAGACAATTAACATAACAAGTATAGTTCGTTTCTTCTTAACTGTCAAAACATGAATAATTTCACGGTGACTTCGTGCTCTTTGTCTAACACTTGTGATTTTGTGATAGTGTGTAATAATTCACCGTGAAATTATTCAAACTTTGACAGTTGAGAAAAAATGGACAATAAGTCTAAGTACACAATGATTTCATGCAGTTTACTTCTTCTGTTTACAGGCAATTCGAATTCAATTGAATTCGTACAATTATATCTTAACTAGTTTAACCCATTCGTGTGCCAAATCGAGAAACAAACTGTCGTTCGTTTGAGTTCACACCTAAAAACATTTGAAACCTAAAAGTCCATCCATGGATGTGTCTGGACCCCTGATCCCCATCGGATTCTTCATAGTACCGTAGTCATGTGATCTATAGTAAACTGACTTATTTACCGCCGGCCTGAAGGCCGGTGGTATATTGGAGTCGTCAGAATCTGATGACCATGGTAGAAGCAGTTCATGATTTCTTTTTTTAATTGTGTCCTCCTTTTTTATTTACAAATGTTGACAGTGAGAAATTGCATTAATTTTAGCTTTATAGTAATGCAATAAAATTTCGCGCTTTTTGGAGGACATTTTAAAGAGCATTTTATCCTGAATTTATATTTTAAGACATTGTAAAATATCTGCTCCCCTAAACTGAGGTTCAGGCTAAAAAAGACACGTACCGTGCATATTTAACGCACGTCTCTGTGAACAGATTTCCTACAGACTCGCGGTAAATAAGCCAAGTGCGAGAGCTGAGAATTTTAGATCGGGTTAATGGTATACAAAGTGCTAAATGCATGATGTTAAAGTTAGTTATTTGTACTTGTCTGTAGTAAGTTACTGACAGGTACTGTCTCTGCATGCTAAACATTTCGGCTGTTACTGTGTAATTACTGCCTAGCTCACTCACGGAGGCCGCCATTAAGTCAAACTAGGTTTGACAATACAGCTGGAAGTATTTTTGCCGCATATATATTTGTCTTCCGTTTTGACGTATGTACACATAATGGTACCACTATCCGGCGGTATTAAATGCTTTGCATTAATATTTTCTTGCATGCATCTTAGTGGCGTTCTATAAGTGTTCGCTAAGTCTTTCACCTTCTATATATGAATAAGGGTATTACTTTGTGAGCTACCTGTGGTTTAAAGGTTAATACGTGAAGTAACATAATTTGTCATTATTTGCGACAACCCTTTAATTCGCTGTCGGATATAAAGGTCAGGGTGTGGTCAATTGTGTCATTTTACATAAATATATGTTGTACATGTTTTTAACATAGAGGAATCAGCAGTCATTGGTTTATTATTGTTATTTTACAGGTAGACAGGTACTTTTGTATTACAACTTTTTGTTATACGTTTTGTTAAATGACAAAAACGAGTATAGTAAATATAAGGAGTTTAGAAGTAAAGAAATCAATAAATATAGCGTTTATGTACTACATTTATGCAGCTAGCAAACTGCATTTGAATAATTCATATTTTAATTTGAAGTTTTTCCAACTCCGTATTCATGTATGTATATAACGACTCTCTTATGAAGGCAAACCTGCCGTTCAAAATGCTTCTGGATGAGTAACGGTTATTTTATCCAGAAACGTAGATGATTGAGTCTCTGGTCCATTGAATGGTGTAAATGAATTTACTATTTCTTCTTTTCATTGCATTGTGTCGTTCGAAACTCTTCGACGTTATACCGCTACTACCGTCTTGAATCTTAACGTGCACTACCTCTTGATAACCTTAGGATACGAAAATAGGTACCGGCATCACAGGCTGTCGGCGTCCCCACAAAACAACGTATAAGTATGTTTAGAAAATTTTGTGGGGACGCCGACGGCCTGAGACCGGCATAAGTGGCGTTCAATAAAATCCTTTTGGGCACAGGAGCGTGACATTCTGTATCGTAGTTTGTAAATTCTCTCCTTTTATCATTACAAGGAGGAAATTTTCAAACTACGATACAGAATGTCAAGCTCCTGTGTTTTGAGACACGTACCGGTACATTATAATGCAGCTCTGTATGAGTTCACTGAACGCGTGCATATACGTAAAGTGTGACAAGCAGTAATCAGGAAAATAAATAAACTTGTGTTTTGCTATGTTTAGCCGTGGTTTTTTTGTTTTAGATATACACGTATATTTATCATATATTTCTATGAAAATACTTACAAATTTAAAACTTCCAAAGAACCAATGATTTTCAGGACATGTTACACCAGCGAATATCTTCTTATTCCTTCTAACATTCAGATATATAGAAATCACATAGTATAACACCAAAATAATAAATCCTAAAGCGAAACTTTGAAGTAACACCGAAAACCTCGGGAGAAAGTTTAACAACCCCGTCATTATTACATTTAACGCTAACAATATTTTCTGTCAACTTGCACTTCAAAATCCTGTTTGCATAAAGTCGTAGTAAAACTCGTTGTGTTTATGAATACTTGAATACACTGTATTATACATGTCCATAGTATTCCACTGTATAACACCATGACAGCTTTATTTATCAATGCGAGCTATACACTTTTTATTCAATACAAGACTTATGTGGTTAAACACTTAAAAGGTCTGAAAGTGTGCTTTATAAACTCTTTATAGTTTGACTAACTTAAGCCGATAAACTGACTTCTCCACCGGCGGCCAGTGCGGCCCCGAAGCAAAAACACTATGTATACGTATGTATATATAATGTATTTGATTCGAGACGTGCTGGCCGCCTGTGAACTTGTCTATATCACGAACATTCTCATAGGATTAAAAAGAATTATTCAGATATCATGCTAGCTTAAGGTCTTCTGCGAACACGTGCGTATACTGTTAATGAACGCATCTGATGAAAATCAAAATGTTAAAAAATGGTTATAAAGTTTTGGACTAATATCATAAATGTAAAATTAGCAGAAACAGCAGGAACTGCTATGATACTTATCGTTCTGCTATTACTGCCAGCAATGAAATTAACATCTCTGCTGTAAGACTGACAGCAGTAAGACAATACGTGTTTTATTCCATAAAGATCAACTCGAAACGTGGTAATATAAATCCAAATGTTAATCCTACACGCATTTTTTAGTAATATAACATATCATTTTCATTTTATTTGATCTTACTGCTGTTCCTGCTAACACTGCTAGAGTCGCATTTGGTGTATAAAATTCAAGTTGGCAGTAATGTAGAGTAAATTGTTAAAACTTTAGTTCCTGCAAGTCATTTTGCAAGTAATATTAAACGCTGCCGTTATTGCCAACTTCACATTCACGATTACTGTACAATCTTGTGATTAAATAGGCCTATAGGTTTCCTCTAAGAACATAGAATTGGAAATTACGAACAACACCAAAAACAAATCAACACAACTACCATCATCATCATAACAAACAACACCAACAACAGCAATACAAAAATATAACTCATACTCATCATGGACATTACCAACATCATATGAAACTACAATCGTCATAATCAAAAACAATACTAACATCAAATAAAAATTACTATCATTATTATAAATAATACAATCAACACATTAAAATTACCACCTTCATCAATATAAACAACATCAACAATAAATTCAAACTTCCAACGACATCAATATAAAAAACAACAACATATTAGACTACCAACGTCATCAATTTAAACCAACATCAACAACGAATTAAACCTCCTAACGTAATCAATATGAACAAACAACAACAGATTAAACCTACCAACGTCATCAATATAAACCAACATCAACAAATTGAAATAACCACCTTCATCAATATAAACAACATCAACAACAAGTTAAAACTACAATCGTCATCAATATAGACAACAGCAACAAATAAGACCACCAACATCATCAAAATATCCAACAACAGATTAAAACTACCAAGGTCATCAATATTAACCAGGATCGAGTACTGGATTTCAGTACTTGAGTATTTCAAATTTTGTACTTGTACTTATGAGTAATGAGTACTGTTTTTTATTCAGTACTTGAGTAGTACTTAAGTACTCATGAGTGTTTTTGAGTACCAGCTTGTTGTGTATGAGCAAGTAAAAGATTTTAAGTAGAAACAAAATTAAAGTCAATTAAACATCAACTCAAGTTTCAAATTCAATTTTAAATAAGACAGTGAAAATGTCAATGTAAACATTTTAGGCAGCAGTGTATATTTTTGGCCAATATTATAGCCGTTAATGGGCTGTATTCTCAATCTAAGATCATATTTTTTTTCCCAAGTTTCAATCCAAAACTCCTGATTTAATTTGAAAAAAAGATTTTTGAAAAAAGACAGAGCTCTGAAAGTATGTTTCAGCTTAAAACTATACATCCCAGTAATCTTTCTTCTTAATTAACTAATTAACTGAATAAAAATGAATCTAAAAACTTTGAGAAATCGGCTACTGTAATTAAATTTGCATGATAATTCATCTCAATTAAAACAAAAGATTGTGCAGTTTTTTCATCACTAAAGAGATTGTTTCAGAGAGTGTATCATCTTAACATTCATTTTATTATTTTTATTATGACTGATGTATATAAATAGCTTATGATTTAAATAATTTAAAAACTGGGAACAAACTGTGACAAACATTGTTTTTACAATGTATAAAGAGGTATAAACTGCAAAAAGGTGTCAGACATCCCATTGATATGCACATGATACATTTAATGGTAGGTTAAATTGGTTGATGTTGTTGGTAAATATTATTAACCAACAACATCAACCACTTGAACCTACCATCACCATCAATATAGACAACAACAACAAATTAAACATACCAACGTCATCAATATAAACAACAACAACATATTAGACTACCAACGTCATCAATATAAACAACAACAACATATAAGACTACCAACGTCATCAATATAAACAACAACAACATATTAGACTACCAACGTCATCAATATAAACAACAACAACAACATATAAGACTACCAACGTCATCAATATAAACAACAACAACAAATAAGACTACCAACGTCATCAATATAAACAACAACAACAACATATAAGACTACCAACGTCATCAATATAGACAACAACAACAAATTAAACATACCAACGTCATCAATATAAACAACAACAACATATTAGACTACCAACGTCATCAATATAAACAACAACAACATATAAGACTACCAACGTCATCAATATAAACAACAACAACATATTAGACTACCAACGTCATCAATATAAACAACAACAACAACATATAAGACTACCAACGTCATCAATATAAACAACAACAACAAATAAGACTACCAACGTCATCAATATAAACAACAACAACAACATATAAGACTACCAACGTCATCAATATAAACAACAACAACAAATTAGACTACCAACGTCATCAATATAAACAACAACAACAACATATTAGACTACCAACGTCATCAATATAAACAACAACAACAAATTAGACTACCAACGTCATCAATATAAACACCAACAACATATTAGACTACCAACGTCATCAATATAAACAACAACAACGTAGACTACCAACGTCATCAATATAAACAACAACAACATATTAGACTACCAACGTCATCAATATAAACAACAACAACGTAGACTACCAACGTCATCAATATAAACAACAACAACATATAAGACTACCAACGTCATCAATATAAACAACAACAACGTAGACTACCAACGTCATCAATATAAACAACAACAACATATAAGACTACCAACGTCATCAATATAAACAACAACAACAACATATAAGACTACCAACGTCATCAATATAAACAACAACAACAACATATAAGACTACCAACGTCATCAATATAAACAACAACAACAAATAAGACTACCAACGTCATCAATATAAACAACAACAACAACAAATAAGACTACCAACGTCATCAATATAAACAACAACAACAACATATAAGACTACCAACGTCATCAATATAAACAACAACAACATATTAGACTACCAACGTCATCAATATAAACAACAACAACATATTAGACTACTAACGTCATCAATATAAACAACAACAACATATAAGACTACCAACGTCTTCAATATAAACAACAACAACATATTAGACTACTAACGTCATCAATATAAACAACAACAACATATAAGACTACCAACGTCTTCAATATAAACAACAACAACATATTAGACTACCAACGTCTTCAATATAAACAACAACAACATATTAGACTACTAACGTCATCAATATAAACAACAACAACAAATTAGACTACCAACGTCATCAATATAAACAACAACATATTAGACTACTAACGTCATCAATATAAACAACAACAACATATAAGACTACCAACGTCATCAATATAAACAACAACAACAAATTAAACATACCAACGTCATCAATATAAACAACAACAACATATTAGACTACCAACGTCATCAATATAAACAACAACAACAAATTAAACATACCAACGTCATCAATATAAACAACAACAACATATTAGACTACCAACGTCATCAATATAAACAACAACAACATATAAGACTACCAACGTCATCAATATAAACAACAACAACATATAAGACTACCAACGTCATCAATATAAACAACAACAGCATATAAGACTACCAACGTCATCAATATAAACAACAACAACATATAAGACTACCAACGTCATCAATATAAACAACAACAACAAATTAGACTACTAACGTCATCTTTATAAACCAATAACAAATTAAACTACCAGAAACATCATATACAACACCAACAATAAATTAAAATCACTATCACCAACATTATGAACAACAACATCAACAAAAAATACAACCATCGTCATCCATATTAATTCCACCAACAAAAAATTTATAACTACCACCTTTCATCATAAACACCAAAAATCAAAACTACCATCGTCATCAAAGTAATTAACAAATTCAAACTACACCGTCATTAACATCTATATAAACAACACCAACAAATCAAAACTACCAATCGTCATCAACATCATAAACAACAAATTAAAACTACCGTCGTCATCTATATAAACAAAACCAACAACAAATCAAAACCACCATCGTCATCAACATAAACAACATTAACAACTAATCAAAACAACTATCACCAACACCATAAGCATCACTAACAACAATTCAAAACAATAATTTTGTCATCAAGTGTATTAAACGCCAGCATCAAATCAAATCCCCAACAAAAAACACCAACAATTAATGAGTTCTAGATATCATAATCAACGTAAGAAATATCAGAATTGTTGTCATCGCCATCATTTTAAACAAAGCCCGTAGTGACGAGGCGTATAGGATATGATATCATAAAACAACAATAATAGTATTTTTCTTGTAATTGGACAACAAACATCTCAAGGACCAAAAAAGTCCGAGACGACTTGTTAAAAAAGTCAGCAGGCCAAAATAATACATGTTATTAATTCTGTTGATTCCTCTATTATTTTTAACTCAAGGATTCTCTTTTTGTCCATAACAATCTGAAATGATACAAAAAGAACAATATTTAACATGGGACTGTTGGTAAACGAATGGTCAAGAATAAATGTTAAATAAAATTTCTTTATGCTATGGTCAGTAGGAAGTGATATCAGTTTTCATTCTTAATCTCTTTGGAACAATTGATGCTCTTCTGCTCTGCCTCGACAGAATTAAAAGAAATAAAAATGTTTAAAGACTGTAACTCAATGCCGTACTTGATCATATGTTAACTTAAGTTATATTCGCATTCTATTAAAAGGAGTTAATCCAACGAATAATATCTGTTGCATTTTTTTATTGAGTTAACTCCCTTTAACCAAGGCAAATCAAAAGTAACAAAAACTAATGAAGTTTATCAGATAACGTTTTGATCAGTTGAAGTGTTTGTCAACTCACCAAATAACCTTCTAAATATTGAACAGCAATTATTGTTAGTGCTACTTCACAAAAGGAATACTGCCCAAGAATTGGCGCGAACAATATATTTGCATTTTTCACAAAAGACTGACTTTGATATGGCAATTGACAGAAAATTATACTCAGTTTCTTAAGCACAATTTTTTAAAAATAAAACGAATGAGAAAGGCGATTTTTATTGTCACCGTGTCATATTTTTTATTTCTTGTTCCACAGTAGACAGCAATGCTTCATATGCAAGTCATATCTTTATTGCCTTTAATAACATTAATACTTGCAAGTTGATACTAGATATATTTTTTATAAAAAAACTCTTAAACAAATTGTGCGAGGTTTCGACCGTACAAATATATATAAATAGTCATATTTTGCAATAAAGTAGCCGGTTATTTGCATCTATGTAACAGAGAAGCCTGTCATTTAAGGTTGCACATAACTAAACATTATTTCTTGTTATATCTCTAACTAGTTAGATAAGATAATGGGACTCGTTGTTTGAATAAAAAATTGATGTGGACGTAAAAAACGAATGCGACAGAGCCTGAGAAACAGTGGTGCTTTTCACAAAAATTCTTACGAAAAAAATCTTCGTAAGTCAAAAGCAAGAAACATTAATAATACGCTCATTTTCGGGGTTATCAATTCTAAATATAATACAAATTGCGTAGAATTGTGAATACCTTTTGAATATCATATCATAGTTATGCTTATTATCCGTCTGACTTGAAAGAGCTAAGTATATGAAAATGACTTACGAAGATTTTTTTCGTAAGAATTTTTGTGAAAAGCACCACTGAATATCATTTTCCGGTCAAAGTCATTTCCAAACTGGTTTGTTCCAGGTCACATAATAATCAATATGGAATTATTTTTCTTCCGAGTGATAAATACAGTATACTTATTACATAATTATCATACTGCAACGTAACCCCCCCCCCCCCCCAACACGATATTATATGAATCTGGAATGTATCATATGGCATGGACTTTACAGTTATTTACTATTCTCAATATATCTCTCTCTCACAAGTTCAACCCAAAAGCATGATACGACAGTTCATTTGAAAAATACTTTTACTATAGTTTTTAAATTAAAGATCGTTTATCATCACTTCCCATATATTGAATCACAAGCATCATGCCATATATCAACAGAAATCTAAACTATAAAATTCAGCCCAAACATTTTTGTGGCGCGTGGACAAAACATTATAGTATCTATATCTATCAATAGCTAGTGTTATGAACTATGTGACTGTGTGAACTTTGTTCATGGCCAGTATGGGACATGAAAACCCCGTATGAAAATTTAAAAAAAAATGGCCAGTATGGGACATGAAAACCCCGTATGAAAATTAGAAAAACTTGGTCAGTATGGGACATGCAAACCCAGCATGAAAATTAGAAAAAAATGGCCATGACGGGACATGAAAAACTCGTATGAAAATTAGAAAACTTGGCCAGTATGGGACTTGAATAACCCGCATGAAAATTAGAAAAACTTGGCCATTAAGGGACATGAAAAACCCGCATGAAAATAAGAAATACTTGGCCATTACGGGGCATGAAAAACCCGCATGAAAATTAGAAAAACTTGGCCATTATGGGACATGAAAAACCCGTATGAAAGTTAGAAAAACTTGACCAGTATGGACATGAAAAACCCGTATGAAAGTTAGAAAAACTTGGACATTATGGGACGTGAAAAACCCGTATGAAAGTTAGAAAAACTTGGACATTATGGGATATGAAAAGCCCTTATGAAAATTAGAAAAACTGAGACCTCTCTCATCCGAATGAACTGTCGATACGCTACCAGGCTGAACAAAAGAGATTTTTTGTGTCAGAGTATAGTGAATTCCACGTATGTACATTCCATATTCAAATAATAGTGTGTTATCAAAGCTTTAGGTATTTGAAACCATAGTAATTTAAATTTTGAGTCATAACTCTAACCTCGATAAAAATATCAATTGTCTCATTAAAAAATAACTTAGAAAAACAAGCACATTAAAATCAGACCTTACTTAAGCTACGGCTATACAATTTTCATCATTGACTGCCGCTACATTGAAGTAATAAGGAAAAAATTTGTATTTCTCATTACTCTTAAATCATTATTCAGCGAATTTTTTGTCTCTTATGAAGCCGTTTTTATCACGTAGCTAGAGACTGATATTTTGAATGTCGATCCATGTTACACATATATGTGTCACAATATCACATAATTGTGTGAAAACAAAACTTTAATTGAGCATGACCCGTAAACGAAAACCTTATGATTTATTACATTTATTGAGGAAACTATAATGGAGAATTCAGTGGTCATATTTAAATGATATTGTCTTAAATGGAAAAGAATACATCTAGAACAATAAAAATCCTCACCATAGCTTCTTTATTATAGGTCTATCAGGATGGTTTATATTTCACAACATCTGCTTGTAGGACAAAAAGAACATTCAGTTATCTTCTACCATTCATTGCCTTATGAAACGACCAGTTACGATAGCCTGAAAAGATAAAACAAACTTTCAATATAAGTAAACAAATACATGAAGCGGTTAACATATATTTATTACTTTAAATTCAAGTTCATCAGTGATAAGTAGTACATGTATATGATAGAACGAATAGACGATGGTAATACAAAGTAAACAAATGCTGCAAATCCAAGTAAAATGGGACTCGACTAAAATTGAAAAACTGAGTAATTATTTCATTTCTTCATCTCTTGTCAGTATGTACAGACATTTAATAATGACACTTCTGTTGAGTATTAATTTTGCTCTCCAGCACGGGCTGCGTAGTGTTTCGAAATTCGAACATTCGAACAACCCATACCTTCCCTTTTCGGCATGTTACAGTGCCTTGTATTTCGCAATTAAGATTTCGCTAGATTCGTTCCTAGGCAACAGCGCAAGTTGATAATCAAACGCCTAAATCATCATTGTCAATGTGTCGTATAAGATATTTATACTCAGAAAAGAAGTTTCACTTAACTTAATTAGTGACTAGATTCTCTATTTTAATAAATTTTATTCATCCGTTTTATACATGCATGCTCTATGAAACTTTGCTCTTTGATGGACACCCACACCTTTCGCATATGACAAGTACATGTAATTAAACCCTAGTCCGATTTCAAGTACCTCGAACATTGCATATTTTGTATAGTCGACACGAAAGTCGCGAAATCAACATACACTGTCGAAAGCAATTTTCAGACCACAAAAATATTAAAAACTTATTTAAAATGGTTCGGATTAGCAGTAAAATTGAGACACACTTTCTATGCTAGCTATAGTATTGTCATGAATAAAAAAGCCTACAATGAAGAAAACTAACAATTGATGATGTTCATTGAATGCATATGGAATACTTATACGATTTAATTGCAGAGAGCATTCCTTGGTCGATTGGATATGTTAAATCGTTATTCGATATTACTGACGTGAATAGTGTAAGTTGATTTTGCGACTTTTGTATCGACTAAACAAATCTGCGTTTATTATGGTAATTGAAATCGGCATACTTATTGTGCAAACGGCATGCCATACACTAACTGAATCAGGGTGAAAAAACTACCATTTTCGGGTTTATATACAGTATTCACCAAAAGTTTGGAGACATATTCATTTTGTAGGCCAATTAGATAGCTTTTAGCAAAAATTTTATAACGGATTATTTTGAAATGCCTGATAGTTTTGCTTTATTTTTTTGTTTATCATTTTAATTATAACTGTGACTGCATAAATAGCATAAAAGCTGTGCTATGGAATGTAATTACAATAAACATAGTTTTAGAGGCTTTAGGATGTCATATGCTGAATCTCATAGATGTGATGCTTTCATGAAATTTGTTCTCATTTTATCACGAACCATTCTTAAAAAAATTAAAAATAATAATTCTACAAAAATAATTATCAAAATTCAAGAATTGTAGTAAATTTATTATGTCTCCAAACTTTTGGTGGGTACTGTAGATTAGAACTTGGAACTGTGATACATAACCACTATGGTTATTGCAAACTCATGCATTTTTAATCTTCTTTTTTTAATATGAGAATGATGCCTGAATAAAGATCATTCCACTATTAAGATTCTCGATTTTGAAGGTCCAGTAGGGAAACTTAGCTGAACGAACAGTAAAAACGCCCATTTCTTGAATTTGCACGACGATTTATGTACCTTTTGTTAATACTATATCCATCATTTCTTTTTAAGTTACGTCTATTTTGCATTGGTAGGAATATGTATTTAAATTTCTATGAATCTCTTTGCTTTAGACTTCCTATATTTTTTGTTGTCAGATGATCTGTCATAAGAACCTTTGAGTTGCGGTTTTACTACTTATATATAAAGATTCTGATACACAGAAACAGTATTTTTATATATTTATACATATACTTTTAGTTGAACGATCGTTTTAAAATGCAAGTCAAACCCTTAAGAAAACGTCACAGAAAATAAAACACATCATTTGTATTAACAGAGCCATTCAGGGCTTATAGTCACGTGATCTCGAGAATATAAACAAACACTTCTACCTTTCTACTACAATATTTACTACAACCAATAAAGTAGGAATGATTCAATTAGTGCAGAAATTAACTGTAACATGTCTTTGTCTGAGATTATTACATGTACCATATTAAGCAGTAATTATTCACTCTGAAACCACTGCACAAATTATCTTTTTGCACTTGGCCTAGTTTACCGATTGATTCAACAATTGTGTGGAGCATTTTGAGCTAATGATCAAAACAGCAAGGATCAATAGAAATTTTCGGGGAAAGAAATGTAGTATTTATTTAATGCACTATTTGATGTTATTTAGTTATAGGTCAGGAAAGAGAAATCTATATATGGATACAACTTTTTGTTTACCTGATTAGGGGGTTGTTGTAGATCACGTGACTATAGACACTGACATAGGCAACCATGCTCGTATCCAAAGGTTATCAAGATTCTCAAAATCGAGACTATTGATGTATAGCCACTGGGTATGAGAATGATAGACAACTAGCTACCTAATATGATATATTCCAATGCATATTATATTCTTTGCTATTTACGTCTATTGGAATGTATAGGAACAAACAGCATTGAACATGTACGAATTTAAATGTTTAGATTTTTACCTAATCCAACTGTTTCTTTATATTTTTAATGTAAAGGGCTTATTTTGGATGAAATCTTTGCTAATTTTTCAAGTTAATATTCTAGATCTGTCCACATGGTTACATATCTCTGTCACCAGATATCTTCATTATTAACATGTAAATGAAGACATCAAGTAGTTATATAACTAGTTAATCACTTACCAATTATCTAAAATAGCTAACCGGTTAGTGAATATCTTGTTACATAACGAACTATCTACTATTTATTTGATGGAATATGCATGTCATCATAGCCCCCTGCATATAAGATATAAACTATGAAATTATTTACTTACATTGCTAATGCTACTGTTGTTATGTACTTGAAACTGCATATCTGAACCATATACGACAATAGTCGAGTAACAAGTTTAATTAAAACTATTTTCACCATCACCAAGCCAATACTTCATCATTTACTTGCCAATTCAAAATGCTGAAATTAAAAATAATGATATTAATATCTTATATTGAATTTAAATATTTTTTACAAGCACCTTTAATTAATATTTAAGATCAGTGTTTTTAGCTTTTTCTCCTTTCTCAATAAACGGAGTCTTATGATCTGGACATTCATCAAGCAATTGTTCTTTGTATTCACTAACACTCAAATTTTCAATTTCTCAGGCCAATCGTCTGTTTGCACCTGATTAACTTTCTCAGTTAATTATAAAGACATGGTCGAGAGATTGGCTCGGACCAACAACAACCACTTCACTTGAAACAGTAATAAACAGTAATAGTATCCACAATAAAAAATGCAGAAATATACAAATATTTACCAGACCTGAGACCCAGGTGCCAAATGAAATATAGTATTCCCTCGGTATAGGAAATATATTTTCAACCTTTTATTTGTTCAGTCATGATTTTAAATCGTTAATCATTCAGTTTAACAGTGTAAAAACATGCGTGAAAATATCAAAGCTAAAAGATGGGTTAAGGATTTAAAAGGAATAGATGGATGGTTCAGCGCAAAATTAGTCTACATCCTTGCATTAATTACTTTTAGGGTGAACCAACAATATACATAAATTATATTATTTCAAACTCGAAGATACAAGAAGTAGATTTTGAGTTTTTATTAGAATATCCCATAAACCATGGAACCAAGTCTTGGTCAACCATTTAAGAAGTTCAGAATTCTTGAACTTGTGCAAGAAGATGATAGAAAAGTAATATACCATATAGAATAGTGGGCAAGGTAGTCATTTGTAAGGAAAACCGAACATTTTCAAGAAATAGAGTGGTTGACACAACTAGTTTAATGTAATGAAAGATAAAACATATTTGCAGACAGGTATTTGGCAATAAATTAATTCTAGATCATCGCCATGAATAAGATCTGGGTGGACAAGTTTGAAACAACAACAAGAAACGCTTGTCAAAGGGGGGGGCTGATATGAAAACAGACTAATACATAAACATTTGAGCCAACAATATAAACGACTATAATATCACAGTAAACAATGCCATGTAACAAAGAATGATGCACTGTATTTTGAGTGAAGAACTCTTAGTGAGTTTGTGTAGTGAAGTGAAGGGGTGATTAATCTCACTGTTCTGCTAGAAAATATATATATAGTCACCCCGCTATTTTTTGAAATGTTGATATATCATAATTGTATGAATATCATAACATTTAATATACATTGTAGTAGAATCTGTTGTATTGGTCTTGTGTTTGATTTAATTCTACGATTTAATTCTCGTATATTGTATTTGTGTATGTCATGTATGTGATATTTTGGATTCGATTCCGTACAATACTTGTAAATGTGTGTATATTGTATATGTCTTGTTAGTAACATTTTGTATTGAAATATGTATGTATTGAACGACGAGTTTCGGCTTTTATGGAGGTTTACTCTGTTTGACAATAATGAAATTCAATAAAATATACAATATTATACTGTAATTATTGTATTGTATTGTATTGTATTGTATTGTATTGTATTGTATTGTATTGTATTGTATCGTATCGTATCGTATCGTATCGTATCGTATCGTATCGTATCGTATCGTATCGTATCGATCGTATCGTATCGTATCGTATCGTATCGTATCGTATCGTATCGTATCGTATCGTATCGTATCGTATCGTATCGTATCGTATCGTATCGTATCGTACCGTACCGTACCGTATCGTATCGTATCGTATCGTATTGTATTCTTCCGTAAAAGTACCAGAGTATAATTTTTCTCGCAAACATTTCTTACTTAGAAAGATAGAGTCGAAACAAAGTGTCTGGATTGTCACATAATGTTGACTGTTTACAATCTGGTGATAATGAAAACTTTGTAAGCGATATCCTGGACAAGCTAACCTACTGCACAATGTATATACACCGTATTATATTTTTCAGCATATATACACCATACAATAACCAGTAGTGTCTTAGCATTGCTGACCGGCGAAAAATATACCTCCCGAAGAAGGCATAAGACCTACTGTTCACCGTCAGAAAATTCCTCTTTTTATGTGCTCTCCCACAACTCTCTTGGTGTGGGTGGTACATATTTGTGCACCCTATACCAGTGCATGTACCTTTACCTAACTTAATTCATAATCGCATTTTAATTTGAAAAAATCGTTGTGTTAATAAATATGAGATCTGATTGATTCATTCAGACAGCCTACTCATAAGTCGTGCCGATCTATATGAGTAGGACAGAGCACATAAATCAAACAATAATCATCAGATGTCCAGAACAATGACAGGTGTTTTCCTGGCGGAATGTGTCAACAAGTCCGTGCAATGGTAATCACTTACAAAACCTTCCACCAGTTGTAAACAATCAATCAGCAAATGTGACACATATCAGATTTTTACAATTAATATTTCATATCAAGAATAATTTCCTGTATGAAGAGTTAAAAACAATATTTTAGTTTCTTGTATTGCCATTAGTAAATGAATAATGTAACTATATGAGCAAGTTTAAATATAAAGGCTCATGTCTATATGTACGCATAATGGTCAACAAGATTTTTGGAGCGGGGCTTAGCCACGCTCCAGAGTTAACAAACCGTAATTTCAGCTCCGAGCATCGAATTTAAGAAAAAAACCCGATCCACTCCGCATATCATTACTGCAAAATTTGATTCGGATGTTTCCGGTTAGTATATTATCATGATAATCGCTTGCGACTTATTTCTATTGATTTGATTGTTAATTGTTCCATGAGCAGACATAAAGATGTTGCATGATATACATGTAAATGCGACTTGGTGATTGGTTTGTTGCATACAAAGAGCAGTGGATGAATGATTCTTCAAGAGTTATGAGAAAAAATAGTCGTTTTGTCAATTTCATGCCGTCAAGTAATATTGTCTTAAGACAATGAATTACACGTATATAGGATAGAGCCAGAAGGAATACTTACCTGGATAGACGACCACTAGATCAAGAGAAGTCGAGAAATTAATATGCATGTTATAAAGAAATGCGCATGTGTATCATTTGAAAGAAATATCTTGTGAAACATCAAATCAATTCCTGATTTTTTTTAATGCCAATGGGTTTGTGACAAGGCTTTTGTGAATCGAACAACCAACTAGCGTAGATCAATGGGACAAGAAGTGGACAGAGAAGGGTTTTGTGATGTGTTTTGACTTTGACTTGCGGTGTTTATGTGAAGTACAATTATGGTTTTGATAAGAGATTTATCAGCCACCTAATGAATTTTGACAAGACTATAGAAAGTAAAATACTGTTGCTTTATGGATAGGGAAAGACATTGGAACAACATTTAATTTCAAAACAAAGAATACTTGCCTGTTAGAAAAAATAGGTATTGAAAGAAATGAGGGCTGAAAATTATCAACAATACTGATAAACATGTATAACTATCGGCAGTTCGACCAATGTGTTTTATGACTTTTGTAAACAACAGTGTACTATAGCGTATTTGTATTGGACTGTATTTCTGTAGAACACTAAATAGTATGCAAAATACACATTAAATTTCTACTTACCTAATAAAAAGAAAAGAAGAATTTGTCGAGAAAAAGATGGGACAAAATGGGAGTTAAGATTGTTGAAAACAACGAAATTTGCAAGAAATACATTTCACGTGTTACTAAATGGAAAAGAATAGAATGTGTTTTGATCCCACTGAACGGATACTAGTTGAAAGAAAAATTACCTAAGATAAAAAGAGTTTGTCCAGAAAATATTAAAAGTGACGACAACAATGGGAGTTGAGATTGTTGAAAACAAGAACATTTTCAAGAAAAGCATTTCACGTGTTATAAAATGGATAAGAATATAATATGTTTTGCTCCCACTGAACGGATACAAGTTGAAAGAATACTTACCTGATAAGAAAAGCATTTGTCCAGAAAAAGATGGAACGACAACAGTATGTGTTAAGATTGTTGCAAACAACAAATTGTTCATGATTTGCAACTTACGAATAATTAAATGGATTAGTGTGTGTGTTTGATCCCAACAAACGGATACACATTGAAAGAATACTTACCTGATAAGAAAAGAATTTGTCCAGAAAAAAGATGGAACGACAACAGTATGTGTTAAGATTGTTGCAAACAACAAAGTTTTCATGATTTGCAACTTACGAATTATTAAATGGATTAGTGTGTGTGTTTGATCCCAACAAACGGATACAAGTTAAAAAGAATTTGTCCAGAAAAAATCAAAAGGAAAGACAACAATGGGAGTTGAGATTGTTGAAAACAAGGAAAGTTTCAAGAATTGCATTTTACGTGTTATAAAATGGATAAGAATAGAATATGTTTTGATCCCACTGAACGGATACAAGTTGAAAGAATACTTACCTGATAAGAAAAGAATTTGTCCAGAAAAAGATAGAACGACAACAGTGTGTGTTTAGATTGTTGCAAACAACAATTTTTTTCATGACTTGCATTTTACATGTTTCTTAAATGTATAAGGATGTGTTTTGACCCCAATGTTCGGATGCATGTTGAAAGAATAATTACTTAACAGAATTTACAGAATTTGTCCACATGTAGAAAAAGATGGTGACAAAAACAGTGGGAGTTTAGATGGTTGGAAACAACGACATTTTCAAGTAATACATTCATTAAATGGATAGCGACTGTGTTTTGATCTCAAAGAACGGATACAAGTTGAAAGAATACTTACCTGATAGATAAAACATGAATCCTGGTAAGGATTTTGGACGACAGCACAAAAGCAATGCGAGTTAAGATTTTTATGAACTAACAAAATGTTCAAGAATTGATATTTAATTGATAGTTTTTTAATCTCAAAACCAAGGAAAGATCAACAGATGAAATATTGTAAAGGACAGGTGTCTATGTGAAACAAAAGTGTGTCTTACTGCATTGATTAAGTTAAACAATAACATTACTATTTTGAAAAAAATGTATGTAGAACACCATAGGGGTTTGTCATGAATGAATGCAGTGAATGACTATTTTTGCCCTTGACAGAAATGAGTGTAAACAAGAACATATTAGCGACAGAAAAAGACCAAAAAAGACAATATAATGTAACCATCTGCTTAAATAAACATTAATTTAAACAAATTAGTGTCGACAACTATAAATAGGCAGCTTTATCATTGACAAAGAACTTAGGCCAAAGCTGGCAATTACTAAATGAATGTTTGTCTGGTAAGAAAGGAGTGGAATTTGGGAAAGATTGAGAACGAAACAACTGGAAAATGAATTATAAAAATTTCCCATAAGAGAGTTGATACGAGTGTCTAGTGTCTTTTTTATCAAATATCAAAACATGAATAAGTTAATTGTGACATCTTGAATTAAATGTTCGTCGTCTAACAATTCTGATAATGCGAAAACATGTTTTAAGATCTGGTAGACTGGCAAAAAACTTAGCCGTATAATGCATCAGACAGAGTCAACGTCGCTTTCGTATTTGTACAAGAGACCCTATTCAGTCACCGTAAAATAATTCTAAGTTTGACAGTTGAGGAAATATTTGTATATATAAACACTTATCTTTCTACTTGATAGTCTTCTTAACAGACCATGGTGTATCATTGTCTTGTTTTATCATTCAAATGCTTGGTTGATCTGATATATGTGTGTCCGTTAATCACATCTACTCATCAAATATCCCTGAATATATGACATCGTTTACATAGATTTAAGCATCTACAAACCCTGTAACAATAAAATATGGCGTTCAAAATATGTAATATATTTCTAAACAGTCAAACAATAATTATTACAAAACACATGAATTACATAGATTTGATTTGAAAACTACGAAAACATATTATTAAGGAATTTAAAATCAAGTACATTGGTCTTGCTAGCATAGACGACCGACATGGTTCTGAGACAAAACCCTATGTTTGTATAAACACAAGTTACATTAATAAAAAAGATACATCTTTTTAACCATGTTCAATTATTGGCCAGTTTGTCTGTTATGAATTCCTTTTTAACGCACAGATTGATACATGTATGCATAGCTAAGTCTTTGTTCTTTCGAAAGACTGTAACATTTTTAGCAAGCGACGAAAAAACAAATTCACAGGTCGATTTTAAACACCACAATCAACGCAGATTTTGCTAGATCGACACAGAAGTCGAAAATCAATATGCACCAAATCTTTCAAAACAGATCCATAAAGGAGACTGACAAATATAGATAACAGAAGCTCAAATGACAAAGAATAATATAGCTGTAAGTCAAAGAATATTTTATAGCATAAAACATGGACGAAAACGATGCTAAAATAAATACATTGTATTCATATATCAATCTAGATACGTTTCTAAATAACAATATAATTTTATATTTTATTGCTTACCTAACATGCATGCTTGAGATTGTCTTTAGCCATCTTAATTTTCTGGTTATCCTTCCAATTATTATGAGCCTGAAATGATATAAATTACAAGCATTTTAATAATTATTACATAGGCAAACGCGCTATTGTGAGTCAAGGGAAGATTATTTCACATGGGTACTATGTTGTAGTATACAGCAAAAAGTGGATTAAAGTTTGGGGAGATTTTAAATGATTATACTCGTGACAGCTACATAAGGTTTTTTTTAAAATTGACATGATTTGCACTTATTCAACAATAGTTCATTGACAATAGTGAAATTATTATTATCGCAGTGAGTGCTCTCACACATGAGAATGTCTAGGTAGACTGAGCGGTTATATCATGACGCTTGACTGGAAAGCATTGGATAGCAATCACTTCCTTGGTTCGAACCCCATACGAAACCATTATCGTTGTTTCATCGAGCAATAAACTGTACCAGGCAGTGATCTATTAAGAACGCAAGCAAAGTAGATAAATAAGAACATATATAAAATCATCTCAAAGTCAAGTATGGCACTAAATTACATGTAAATATCAATAACATATTAAGCGAGTCCCCGTGTTGGCTAATACCTTTTCTCCCGTGTTTTTGAAGGCGCCAACAATACATTGCGTCCATCAGACACACCATCAAACAGCAGCTATCGACAACACTACAGGATCAGCTATGGATTTATTACATAAAAATAATATTCATGATGAAATTCAACCACTTACAATCAATTTAAAATCCAATTTCCATTGATATTTCTGTGACAAAAAAACCTTTTAAAACCAAAAATGGCCGCTCTCCTTTTTAAACTAACACAATTTAATTTGTCCGCGACGAAATGAGCAATCACATGGTTTCATGATCCAATCAAAGTGTTTATACGCAGATCACGTGAAATAAGGATTGGAGAGATTCCTAATCTGTGTATTACTACAATTTGAATATATACATTTAGTGTTGATAAAATATATCAATTTATCGTCTGCAAAGTATAAAAGTATATATATATTTACATGTAACTCATCTATACACCTTACCGTGATCTAATATACTCTTCCTATTCACCATATTTGTATCTTAAAAAGTATTTTATTGAAATATAACCAACGTCCGATTATTCATTATTTTAAATTAGTGCGTGCATCGTCTACTCTACCCCAATGAGGACAAATACTCATGTACAATACTATCATGGGTGGAAGTTGAAAGTTTTGGAAATACTGAATCCCTAGTTTCATAATACTGTCATAAACATATTTAATACAAATCACATAGAGTAATTAATTCTCAAAATACTGAAATCAGTAATAATAATGAAAACTTTTACATGTTTTACATGCAATACCTAATTAACGGAGGAGGAACGATATTATTGTAAAATGTTCATGTCAGGGTTAGGGTAAACCCAGCTCGGGTAGGTTTCGAACCATCCATCCCTATGACACACTACATTGGAAATGACGCACACAGTCTGTTGTGACAAGGGCCCCGGAGTCTGTACGCTATACGCATCATAATTAGCGATATATGTACGTAGATGATCATGGGATTTCAACCTGAGACATATATGATTCTTTCTTCCCATCTTGTAAATGGTTTTAAAGCCGCCCAGCTAGCTCAGTTGGTAGCACGCAAGTCTACTGATCGAGTGGTCGTGGGTTCGATTCCTGGGCGGGGCATACTTTCGTGGAGCTTGGTCATGAAATTATTTCTACGGCCATTCTCCCTCCTACCAATGATTTTTTAATTATGTATGGCAGTTGTCAGTCACTGACGAAAGTTTGCGCTTAGTAGTTGGTTAACAGCTAAATCCAGATATTTTGCCTTTCCAGGAGGAGTGAGTAGGTTGACTGACCGCCGTTATATGACCTATACAATGTGTTGCAACGGCGTTAAACCCAACAAACAAACAAACGAGTAAATGGTTTATACCAATATTAAAATTGCAGACAAGCTTAATGCCGTTAAGTATGTAAAATTGACCAAAGACAAAAACAAGTTTGATATCACAATTGTCTGTCTACGTGTTTGCCCAGACTATCGCTTAGTAAAAGTGTGTTTTAAAAGGGAACTAAAATGTTAAAACATAGGCGGAATAAATTATATATTTACAAAAAGTGGTTGTAGCTTGTCGTTCAGTCATATGTTCTGATGATAGCTAGTCAAAAGCATCGGTCTATTCGTTGTCATAATTACGTATTTTGTGTGGCCAAATTTGCTTGTCTGTTACCATCTGTAATCAATATTTACTCTTTGTTGTATATTCATATCAGTATCTCATTATATTTTAAATTATAAAACAATAATTTTAATTACCTCAAAATGCAATAAATCCGTAAGTCGAATAACGTCCGCACAGAAATCCAGCTATATAAACTCATTCACATGTCACAAAACTACACACTGAATAAAACCTGACAGACGACTAGACAGGACGGACTTCTCGATTATCTCGTGCTTCACGTACTAAATTAAATGACACTCATGTTTCTCATGTTTTTTTTAACTTTAACTTTACATGGGGTTTCCTCATGTTTAGAAGTGGACTGTGGCAAATCCTCATCAAAATTTGTCGCGGACGATTACATTCGGTTGTGCGTGCGCAATTAAGGGGATATTAACCTTTGCAATTAATATAGTCAGCATTTCGCGCTAAGAAGCAGACGTTAAAAGGACATGTATTTCTAATCTGGCTTATATAACTTAAGGTAAAGGTCCCTTGTATCGCTTCCGTTTGTTGTATACAGCCATACAGTATATTCTACCAGAACCCCATGTCTGACAGCGCTATCGGCGCTTGGATTAATACTAGTGTAACCCGATAAAAATCCATGGTCCGAACTGAGATTCGAACCCACGACCTCTCGAGTCGTAAGCGGACACTCTACCACGTTGCCATAAAAGCTAGCTTGAAGGCAAGGTAGTATAAGTGTCGTATTATACCTCTGCTACACTAGCATCTCATGCCCTCACACTCTTCGTTTGACAGACTACTATTAAACTTAAATTTTAATCAATTAACTTAATCAAATTAATTAAATGCTTTATCGTCATTTATCGTCAACTGACAGTTTAATGTAAATTTTCATATCTTTAAAACATAAAATGTACATATTTATAAAAAATCAAATTGAGCTGAAACGTGAAGTTCGAGCCATCAGAGACATAGATAACAATAATAAAGTTATCTATGTCTCTGGAGCCATCAACTCGAGTTTAAAGAATCCTTAATTCAAGAGAGACCACTCAAATAGAAATTATAGAATATAGAATATTGCTTGTAAAGTGTCGTTCTCAGTTATTTCCCTTTGATAATGAGCAAATACCTTTTTAAGCAAATGTCATTGAAATGTGTAAGGAGGTTGCTACCCTGCTAAGTTATGTTGTATTCACTAAGGCAAGTCAAGTTCTTACCAGCATACAACTTCCATAAATAATTGTCAAGAGAGAATAGTTTATACATTCTGTACGCAAACGGTCTGACTGACCTTTGTACGGAGACGCCGCGCATCACGGGTAAACTGTTTATTTACCTGAAAGCACGTGGCAATGTTTACTTTCTAACAATTTCCCCCCTTCAAGTAAACTGAACAAACAGAGTATGAATTTTGTGTCCACTCAATAAAATTTGACTATCCAACCAACTATCCTCATCAAATTAAACTTTTTAACTGGAAGTTAAAGACACAACTTATCATAAATTTTGACACATGTAATGCATGCTTTTTCGTGGCTAGATGTAACGGTAGAATTTCAGTGAATCACGTAGAATGGATATAATAATTGGATGGCGATATGTGAAAGTGAACTAACCCTCAAAAACCTAGTAAAGAGAAAATCACATTTTAGTCAATTAAACGTGCCCTCCAAAAATGATTTATTATTCACTTCATGTTATCTTAGTTTTAAATTCAAACATTTTAAAGGAATAAAAAACCGTATAGTTTTAACTTATACTATCTACTGAATTTTTAAAAACAAACGTTTTGTGGGATAGTTCACTGTGACTTTTATTCTTTTTTATATAATAAGAAGTTAAGTCAAAGAGAACTATCTACTTTTGCAAAAGATTTTTTTTTAAATATAAAATATTTTCTTACTACTTAATGATTGTATTTGAGAAAATGTCCCAACCTGAGATGACTGGCAATAAAATAAATAATAATAATAACAGATTGACTTCCAAACAGAACTTTTTGACTAGAAATAAAAAGATTTTCGAGCCAAATTATATTCATTACAATCCTAAGTCTTCTTGAAGCTGTTTAGCTATTGCTTAGGAGAAAAGAACTGACATTGAAACAATATCATTTATAAAATTACAAAACCTACTGCTTTGACTAGAACTTAGGAGAAATTCTCAATCCCTGAACAAATTTGTAGAGAAAAATACAAAATTTTATGCATCAAGCGATTAGCATTATATCTTTAATTAAATCGAAAGTCCTTTGCAATTTTTTTTGGCAGAGATATTTGATATGTCTTTTGTAAATGTTCAGATAATCTTCAGTTTCGCATTTGAATACCTCTATGGTCTGATGTCCATGCAAGCAATCAAGTTCTTCCAGATCCAGGTCTCTAATTTTTGCATACGTTTAACTAATTTGATGAGATAAATAATATTACTGTACATGAAATGTATTTTGAAGTTACTGAAAATTAAATGTATATGTAGGTTACTGTATATTAATGTATTTAGAGTTTACTGTTACAGTATATTAAATGTATTTGACGGTACCTGTATATAAAATGTAACATGTTTAGTGGTCTGTTTATTAAATATATTTATAGATTACTATACATAAAAAGTATTTAAAGGTTACTTCAATTAAGTGTAGTTCAAGGTTACAGTATATTAAATATAGGAAACATTTTCATTAACTTGTATAAAACAATTTTGTGCGTAGCTGTATTTTTCATTTTCATAAATTAATTTGATGTAATTGATAATATAATGTGTTAAAATGTTAATGATATCATTTAGTCATTCAATCAATATTTATTCCATATCATATTCAATTAATTTGCTGCAAATATCATCCACAACATCACTTTCTGCTCGCAGGTCTGTAGAAACTGTGATGCACACGTGGAACATAATTGGCAACATATCTTTCAGATCATTCTTTTTCTTTGATTTTATTGGCCTTATTTTTGGATTCAACAGTGGTAGTTCGTCGCCTATTGTGCGACTGTTGTTTTTCTTGTGCAACTTAATGTTGACCTGCCTAAAAACTAGATTCAGAGATTCCTTTTTTTATTTGTAAATTGAGAAACTCCTGAATGTTCTATACATCTTGGACTTAGTTCACTATGACAAAAAATAGGAGCCTATTAAGGAAGAGGATGTGGGTTAGTACATTATACCAATAACTTAGGTTGTAGGCATGCTATACACACCTCAACTAGACAGAATTGATGCTGAGAGTTTGGAGATCTTTATGGGGCCGATAACTTGTTTTTTTCCAAAATGAGGGTTAGTTCACTTTAACAAATCACCATCCAATTGAGGCCCTGCAATGAGTGCATGAACCTAGCTCAAATGGGACGTTTATATAAATGGATCTTTGTAACGAACGGCAAAAAACTTATATGTCCCTAATTGACTACATTTTTTGCTGTTTTAGTTTAAGTTATTACCTAGATACAACTGAAATGATCAAAGCCTGCCGACACAAACGGTGAGACATCGGATACCGACACTCGAGTAACAGTAATAAGCTCTCATTCTCTTTGAAAAGCCATATGTGACCAATATATGGACGATACAGAGGATTCGGTACCCTAAGGCACTTGGTGACAATATATCTGTATTTTTTTTGTAGAATTTCATTGACAAATTTAGATGGAATTGTGAATAGAAAAATATTTCCCTATGAATAACATATGTCTTATCGTTGACCAGCTACGAAGAAAACTGTCGTCTGCTAAATTAAATGGTGCCTGCTAAATTAATTTTTTATCCATTGTTTTAAAAAAAGTGTGGAAATATTGTCTGAATGACAAACAGTTTGGATCCAGGCGGCGCAAAAACAATTTACTTACTTAATTTTGTCAGAGATATTCATAAATACAGTATTAGTAACATGATTAATAACTATGCATAACTTGAAATATGTGACATTGTGTTACATATGGTCTCAAAACTGTGCTGCCTGCCTGTGGTTCATACATATAAAAACTGTCTTTATATTTTTGTCATGTATAAAAATGTCAAGTGTGACTGTCAATTAATTACTGAGTTATATTTTAAAGTATGTACTGGCACAGACTTATATAGAGCCATGGTACTAGATATAAGTATGTTGACACCAAACACAGACTCTACCAAGTTTATTGACTCTGTTGAAGACCAGTAAATTCTATGAGCCTAAGCCACCAGCATGATCACAATAAATCCTCTTCATGGCAAACAAGAACATTTATTTTGACTGTGTGAAATAGCATCCCTGGTATGAAGTATACAATACTTAATGATGGCTCACTTTATCAAAGACCGTATAATGACCAAGTAAACATTTGCATATCCATAAACATAGAGAGACTATGCCGGTATCGTTTGTACATTAATATCTTTGTATAGCCTTAACAATTGAAATTATGCTGTCAATATCAACAGCTATATCATTTTCACATTGTCAGCAAAAATTATATACATCATTTTAGACTAATGTGTCCAATAACAGTAAATAATAGGCAGGCCCGGATTTACCGGGGGGGCACAGGGGGCACGTGCCCCCCCCCCCACCTGGCCCCACAGATATTGACTCTCATACAAAGAAAAGGGCACAAAATCGGCACCATCAGAGCAATATCAACTCGACTTTTAGATTAAATTTAATATGAAATCATTCATCCGAGCTATTAAAAAAGATAATGATCTAAATTGATACATTCAAGCATCTCAGGGTACCCAGATCGGGCCTTATCAAGCGTTCAAATCATTGATCGTGCAAGTGGCTGGTCCCCCTTTACAGAGACATAGATACCAATTGCTATGTTTAAGCCACTATATGAAGATATTTTCATTAACAGTAAGCTTGAAAACTGTTTTACAACCATAAAGTTATCAAAATAAAACATGCATTCAAGACACAATTAACAGTTCAAACCATTCTGCTCTCTAAGTTTGAGTTTGACAAAGTGTCCAATTCTTAAAAAAGTAGGGTACTTTTATAAGAACACACTATATTCGTTTACTCGCTGATGTTAGATATACCTGATAAAAATGGTTTAAAAGCTAATTTTGTAATTTGGAGTAAGTTTTTTTCTCTAATAAGACTTCATCTTTAACATACTGTGATCAAAACTATTGTTTCAAATATTGACAACCAAATTCTACTTTCGGTTTTGATCTACTTTCACTTTGAAATACAATAAATAACATGAACATATCTAAGCACTATTTGCATTTATTTGAAAAAATTGTTCATTAGAGGTGTTTGAAATAGATAAATGCCTTTTTTCTTTGCAATTATAGAACAACGTTACTTTTGATATAGGGGCTTTTATTGTCTAAGACCCTCACCAGTGAAATTACCATGGTAACTAGCTTACGAGGCCTAAATTTTGTTATTGTGCACTCTCTAATCTTATTTACTAGTGGAAATCATCGGCGTTTTCATAGCAAGTTAGACAGAGAAAAGACGACGACAGCTAGTCAAGTGCATTTTATACGTCTCTACTATGACACTCGAACTTAGTTAATTTCGAAAACATGCACGATCGTCTGATGATTTTCATGGCATTAAAATTCCGAATAACTTTTAAAAAGTGATCGAGCCTAAACATAAATTAAGTATTTATGGAGGACATCGGCGTTTTTCATATCAAGTAATAGACTGAGAAAAGCCGAGTATAGTCGAATGAATGTTTGTCATTAAAACGAGTTAATTAAAAGTTAGTTAAAATCGGAAAAAAGCGAGCGTTTTATGTTGTTGTTGTTTTCTTAGAAAATGTAGGTAAATGAATTAAACTTTCAAGTAACTTTTCAAGAGTGGCCTACCCTACAACAAGTTTTCTTACGAAAAACAAGACAAAAATTAATCAGTGGTTAAAATTTTTTTTTCATCCAATCATAAATTAATAGGCTCGTGTTTCGTTAGTTTTTAAATCGTTGCTTTTATTTTATATCATTTTACGTGTTTAAAACACTTGTATACCTAATACTTTTCTCCAAAGGAATCGAAAAATGTGATTCTTCGGCGGATTTTCGCGTTTTGGATCGTCCCAACAACCATTCTTGTAAATCCACTGAAACGTCCGAAAAACTCACAACAACGCTGAATATCAACACAATAAACTAAGCCTCTTATTAAAAAAAATTTCATAAACCGGATTTTTTGGATGCTAAATCGGAGAATTTTCTCATTGCATTCGGTGATTTTATACAAGTTACCAACTGTATTTTAAAAAATTCTCGGCATTTACATGATGAAATTGCTGATTTTTTTGTAAATCAGGATTTTATCCTATCTCGTTCCTTGAAGGCTACCTCAATTATTGCGCTCAATATTTCCTTGGTAGTGCCCAAACGTGCTTAAAATGTAATGATAATTTACCAAATTTTAGCTTCATTTTATCCTTTTAAAGTGTGTTCAAAAGTGCTCAGATTTACACCTTTGACATGCAAAAAATCAAAATTTTTCCACATCTTCGGGAGGGGATACCCCTCCCGTACCCACCCCAACCGTACTCCCCACTAACGACCCCTCTGTATCAGACCCTGTGATCTAACTCACATGAATGCATTTCTTTATTTATGAATATTTATTAAAAGCTAATCAATCACATGAATCTATTGTTACGATTTGCATCACTTTTCTACACAAAAAAAAATTAACCTAGTTTTAGCTTCATTCAATTTGTTTAAAAGAGCATTTTAAAGTGCTCAGATTTGCACCTTTGACATGTGAAATACTCAAAAATTTCTATCCCGTCGGGAGGGGGTACCCCTCCCGAACCCACCCCCTGTGCCCCCCACTTACGACCCTTCTGGATCCGGCCCTGATAGCAGTAGCCACACAGCCATACAGACAAGCAAGATGATGGATTTTGTTTACATTATCTCCAAAGTCCAACCAGCATGTGCACTGAAAAGCATTACCTCTTTAGCTCATTAAGACTAACGTGAGACATGCCAAACAAGTTGTTGCTATTTGTCTCAAGTTATCTTAAACAAGCTGTATACAATGTAACACCAAAACAAAAGCATAGTTAATTTTTCAATTATTTTATTGAATCATATTCATTTTAACAAAAAATAACAGTATTATAGAATAATAAGCCTTGAGAAATAATAAGATTACCAAAACTACGTAGAATAAAAAAATCAGACAATACAAATCACAGAAAAATAAAACCAAAGTAAAACATTATCACAGTATACAAAGATAGAACATTGATTACCCACATTTACAACATAATAATGTATTGTTATAGTCCAACAAGTTTCAACTTGCCTCTTTTGAATAATATTTTTATGAACATTTTAAACCAAATGCACTCAAAAAGTCAAGTTAAAATTTTGCCAGATTTTAACAATTTCATATTTTATAACAATTACTTAAGCATGATAAGTCAACAACAAAAAAGTGACAAAATTTTACATAGAACTTGTATATGGCATTTGGAACACTTTGGACTAATCAGTTGCGAGTCGGGAGAAACTTCAAGGAATAAAATTGTACATTGATGACACATTAATGTTGAATATAAATACACTGAGGGTATTAAGTTTTAAAGATATTGTCAACAATTTGAGACCATTGAATGCTGAGCAGTCAGGGAATTAAGTGTAATTATTACTTTTTAACACATGTATGTATAAGTAGGATGCCAGTGTGTATTATATAAAAGCGATGTTGACTCAGATAAACAAGATGATGTATTTTTTTCCCAGTACTATATATGGCTAGTATAACATGCCTTAATCAGAGGCTGACAACTGCCCTACTTCATAGAGTGGTAAGTGGGAAAATAGCCAAAGACAATATTTTATGACAAAACTCCACATAGTTATGTAGGTCCCTCCCAGAAATAAAAACACAAATGAAGTATGAATTCACAGTCCGACATGCTTCTGAATACTGGCTATGACAACCAGGCTGGTTGATTGTATTTTATAAGTAGATTGTAATATTTGTTTTTTGAGCTATAAATTCCACAAAACAGATGAGAGATCTGTATGATATATAAACCAGTTGTCATGGTGACTATAAATGTAATAAATACAACATAATACTAGTACATGAGAGTATAGTATTAAAGTTTTAAAAATCACAAAAAAATGTACACCCAGAGCAATTTAAAAATGAGAGCACTGAAAAAATTGCAGTAGTTTGTAATTAGTCAACAATGAAATAAAACCACTAAATGGTAGAAATATTTGGTAGGACACAAACATTTTGTATATACATGTACTTTACTTATGTAATAGAATGATGTTACAACACTATTTTTTATTAATTTTCTAACATTGTGCTCCATACTGTGCCTTTATGGCCTCTTCAGGACAATGCAGTCATTCATGGTAAAAAACCAGAGGTTAGGGTTAAATCAGCTGGTAATTAATATTACATAATTAGCAGTTACACATTTCAATGTAAACTTTATTATGCTAAAACAAAGGGATAATACCGTACAAATTACAAAATTGATAAAATTTATTTATCACATCAAGAGGAAATTTTGAAAAAGTTTGAATCAATAAAATCTGCAAAAGTTATAAATTACTTATATTAATCAACTACATCCCCTTGGGGAACATCATAGAGCATGCTCAAAATTTTGGGAAGAATATTTGAATACACACACTACAAAAAAAACCAATATAGATCTAGTCATTTTGGAATGGCTCAATTTATCATACATATACTATTTTGCAAAGTGATACATCAAATGATATAGCTTCATACATTTTAAGTAGCAATTACCCATTATATACCCATTTTATTTTTTATTTTTCATGATTTAGTAATGTATATACCATAGAATCATTATACACACATGCTATAATTCATAAACATAAAAATATTTGACAAATTTCAAGAATCCACAACAACAAAAATAGCCATTTTAATTTACAATACACACATACTTAACAGAGGTACATAAAAGTGCATGTAATAAAGTATTTTTTTAAATCTATCAAAAACAGAACAAGTGACCTGTCTTTCAAATAACCATTACATAAATGTAACCTATCCTATACCATGTAACAAAGCTTGAATGCTGATAATAATAGCACTGAATGTAACTTTAACTTTGTTATCTTTTAAATACAAATCATATTGACGGGTCGGTGCAAAACTTGTATAAACTATATGTAAATAAAGAAAAATGTAGACTATTTTTGAGCCAACCAATCAATTTCATTACTGTAGTATTGTGAACCTACTTTTACTTATGTTTTGCAATACATGTACACATTTAATAAAGCTAATAACAATTTTACAACATGGTATCAATTTTGTATGTATTTTAAAATTCATACTTCGGTTAATAAAATATCATTTTTAAATCAAATTAATATTACACTTTCATTATACAGTCAGATGGCATGTAAACACAGAAAAATCTGGTTTCCACAATCATACATAAAAAACAAAATGTATAATATATAAAGTCAAGCATCATTTACTTTATGATTTTTAAGTACAATTTCATTAACTATTTTAAGTATAAACTTTCTAAGTATGATCAGGTATATTGCTATAGGCCTGTGATACAAATTTACACAGTAAAATAGGATTAACAATTTTTATATCATTTTATATCATAAGATTTACATAATACATGTAATACAGAATAATGTCAAGATTCTTGGATACAAAATTAAATTCAGTTAAATATATAGTAAGTATTTCATAGCTTACTCCAATTGACCTGAAACAGAAAGTAAAATTCATGTTCCAAGTCAATGAGAACAAGCTGTGGGAAATCTTTTTAATTAGTATTGTATTTATACAATGTGTTGCTACCGCGTCAAACCCAACAAACAAACAATATATAATTATAATGCCCATTTAAACTTATTACAAGTATTCATGCAAGATAACCTGATTATTGCTTAACATTTACTGGAAACCAACAATTTATTAACTTATGAATAGGAAAATTTCAAAGTATAACTTCACATGGAGTTTATAACAAATAAATGTAATAACACACATGGAGTTTATAACAAATAAATGTAATAACACCTAACTTAATAAAATGTATGGCTACCCTGTTCAGATAAAAACATTCAAACCAAGAAAATTTAACTAAAGAAGTATTAGATCACTAATTAAGCAGGTATATCCATAAAAATCACCAAAGTACAAGTGACATCACATACTCACATACACACACAATGTACACTATTCTAAATCTAGAATGAGCAAAGTGTTTTATTTTATAGTAATATATTGCACATTGTTTTAATCAGAATTGGCACATTTTACAATACATAAAAAAGTACCGAACAACAACACACAAACTAACAATAAATCAAAGACTAATTGTATAATATACCCAATAATATAAATAAGTAATACTTTAACTCCATCAATAGCAACTCAGCAATAATGTACATGTATATATTTCTAAGGAAAATTCTTTTTAGATCATAAATTCAAATGTTTCACTGCAAGTTTTCTTTATTCAAGAACAGACTTGTCGTAAAGTTTAAATTAAAACAAGAAATGTAAAGTGGAAACCACATTAAAGCCAGATTAAAAAACTTTACAAAAATTTTAAGGGAAACAATCCATAATAAACCAAATAGAGTTGCAGTTGCATTCTAATTCAGTTCATCACATAGAATGTTATCATTGTATGAAGTTTAATAAAGATCTGACAATAAATGGCAGAAATATATGCTAAATTGAAAGTGTTTTGCCAAAAACTATAAGCCAAATTTTTTCTTTGAAAAATCAGGCTAATGAAAATACCCATAGACAGTATACTGCTGGACTTCAAAAATGAATTATCACAAACATGTACAAAATTAATGTACACCAAATACCTTGTACATACAAAATTTCATTAAAATAGAATAGCAAATTTCAAAGCAATATGTTAAAATGCAATTTTCTGAATATTAAAGTACAATATCAAGATAGAATATCTTAAAGTAAGATAAAAAAGTCACACTTAGAAATAGCTTTATATAAATTACAAGTTTTTATATGTTTGAGAATATATCTCTATATAAATTTGACAAAAAACAATACAATCAGTCATCAAAAACTAAACCAATCAAAGGCAGCTGTCATAATCCGGAAATCAAATTCACAGTAGGTACATGTAAGTTATATACTGTCTGTGTCTTTGATATGGGACCATGCTAGCCATCTTTGATTAAAATAGTAATATTATGATAACATAACAAAGTCAAATGTACAAATATTTTAACACTTTACAAAATATGGATAAATAACCCCACAGTTAACATGAAACAAACATATAAAATGTATACATGTATGTAGTAGATGCATGTTTAATAATGCTAACCTAATAATTCAGTGCACCAATCAAACATTTAACAAACCTATAGGTATATCCTTACCTTGTTCTCATTTACCATAGATGGATCCATTGAAATTGGAAAAGACTTCCTGAATTTTCAAAACTCAAGAAAAACTCCCCAAAAAAAGGGACTGAAAATGATTTTTTGGTAACAAGACCCTACCTCCACCAGCTCTGGTAAATAAATCCTTTCCACAGACCACTCATCCTCTTAAAGAAAATATTTCTTCATTTCAATGGTCCCGGTTAATGCATATATTGTATTACATATAACATTTATAACAAAATATTGGAATGTATAAATTATAATTGGTCCACAAGATAAAGAGCATATTTCTCATGGAACTAAAACTAACCCACAATGTGCCAAAAATTAATCAAAATATCTTAATTACAACAAGACCATCAACAATATGTAAATAATAGCAAAAACACCAATGCAAACATTTGGGACATAAAATTACATATTTAGAACTGGCATTTAAATTCAATTCAATGCAAATATTTTAGGGCATAAAATTATATATTTTGAAATGGCATATAACTTTAATGCAAAAATTTTGGGGCATAGAATTAGATAATTTGGAAAAATGACATTTAAATTAAATGCAAGCATAATGAGCATAAAAATTATACACTTGGAAATGACATTTAAATGTAATGCAAGCATTTTTGGGCATACAACTGCATACATAAAAATAGCATGTAAATCTAATGCGAACATTTTGGGGCATAAAATTATACACTTTGAAATGGCATTTAAACTTCAAGTTTTAGACACCTTTTGCAACAATCTAAACAACTTAAATCAATGAACACAATAAAGAAATAGTAAATACATTAACCCTTTATTTTTCAGTAAATCTGACATCTTGACTTGATTATGCATAACATAAAAATTGTCACTAAGTCACTTTACATGACTTCTACATGCTACAAACGTAACAGAATAATGTTCAAATATGAGATTCAGAAATATCAGACAGTTGTAGGTGCAACACTTATCTGTATATTTTCATGTTCTTATATTATAACACACAGTATATAAATCTATCTTTGTTTATATTTCATCAAGTTTTCAATTCTTGTTTGTATCCATCTTAACATTTCTATATCATCACAGGAAATCTCTTGTTCTCCACCAGTAAATATATTCACACTGCTTTCATCCTAGAAAAACATAAAGATTATGTATATAAATCTTAACAGTGATAAGGTATTAAATCTTGAGAATTTTAAAATTGACACCATTTTACCACTTCCAACGTTTAACAGTTCACATTAAATTTAGTCATTATCATTATAAATCAAAGCACTGAAAGTTTAAGTTACTAAGTAAGTAATATTTTAGGATTTGAATATTATTTTTTCAATTTAAAAGGAATCAGCAATTTTGCTATATGCAAGAAATAATTCCATTTTCTTGGGGGGTGTCTGTAAGGAGTTTATTAATCATTGTGCCAGTCATAGCAAACAATCTATTTAAATTGCTATTTATATTTTGACAGAACTACTTGCAGAGTCTGTACCTAAGGAATGACAGGGTCTAAAATTATAGCAAATATATTTGTTTTGGCTGATACCCCCAAACAAATAAAATCAACCTAATCATATACAATGTTAATCATATTGTTTTTCTTGTCAAAAAATAGCATAGCTAAGCAATCCTGAAAATTATATCAAATACAATGGTTCATGTTGTAAAATGTACTATTACTTACAGGTTTAGTTTTAAACACCAGTTTCTTGTTTACAATAGCAGGAAAGCCAAGGATATTTTCTACTTTAACTTCCCATTCAATATCCCATCCACCCCAACATCTATGTTTTTGTAATAACAAAATATTTCTGAAACAAATGTATTTATAACTGAAACATTTGTAAGTATATAAATATGAAGCATATGCTAACAGCAATTTTTGAGCAGAAGGTATTCAATGTAGTAACAGATTAGGATTGAGCATTCAACATTCAACTTAATTTCTCAATCAGAAAACTTTATCCCAATTATAAATTGTATAAAAGAGAAATTTATTTAAGAATGATTTTTTAATAGTTGAACTAAATAAAAAGCTACTGTCTAAATAGGCAATGAACATAAACTTTATAAACAATATGAGTTTTGAAATCTTAAATATTTATTTTTCGAAAGATCCAGAGGAGCAGGCATGGCCTAGTGGTTACGCTATTAGACTGGTAATCATTGGATAGCCAGCTTCTTGTTCGTTTGAATCCCATCCTTTAACATACCCCCATTGTTCCCTTGACCAAGAAACTTTATTTTTCCAGCTCAGTACTTAGGGCGGCCAGAGAGAGGACAATTTGTTTCACAATCCAGCTAAAATATATTAGAAAAAACTAAAAGATCCAAAAGTTCATAGACCCATATTTCATAGACACAACAAATGGAAATACAAACCTGGTAGTTATCAACAGTACATCAGCTCTATCAGCTGGGCTAAGTGGAGCATGGGCCCAATATGTATCACTTTTAGCAAACTGTCCTTTGTTTACATTTAGTAATAAGTTGGCACCAACAGCTTGATATTTAGAATATGGTCTTAAACCCTGAAAATAAATACAATATTTTGTACAAGTTTCAAGAAAATAAATTCAGTTATATATTCAACCTCATTCAACCACAAGCTTGTTGTATGCTATCACAGTACAAGATTGTGGTTCCATGTTGCTTTTTGTATCAGTGAGTATTTTTCATCGGGTTGTAATAGAAGTCAATATCATCTAAAGCTGGCAGATGAAAATCTCAAAGTAAATATGAAAACTGTTGTTTCACTGGAGCAAACTCCTCACACTGCTTACAGCATGCTTTGCTGCTTAACCATGTAAATCAAGTGAACCTAGTTATACCATGTGACACCAATGTGTTGAGTGTGATAAGTGATTTCGTTATTTTCACAAATTATTAATTAAAACCATTCTTTTTATCTTTAAGTACTTACATGTAGAATATCATAATTTTCTACAAGCAAAATCAATTTATAGAAAATATTGCAATGTAAAAGAAAATATAAAAAAAATCTGCTCTCTGAGGGACAAATTTACTTGTGGTGGTGGTGGTTATTGATTTGATAAAGGGTAATAACCACTACAGGGAGTTTGTCACTAAATATCTGGCTTATTGGGTCTTAGTTTATACCAATGACATGGAAAAGATTCTAAACATAACTTACCAAATAAGGATTTATAAATCTAGGTTTTCTCATTCTATGAACCACACCATTTTCCAATTCTGCAGCTCTACAAATAGAAAACACAAATTCTTAAAATATATGAATACTTGTCCCATGTGTTTGATTTAAAAAAAAACCTTCAGACTTAAAAATACACACTAAAATGTTATTTGATTGTATAATTGAAAATGAAAACAAGATTATTTAAAGTCATTTTTGATTTAAGTATACATGCTAATTCATTAAAAAAAGTTTTGATGTTTAAATAATTCAGAACTGATGTTAATTATAAGAAAATTATTGTAAATAATTATAATTCAGATCATCTATACAAACACAGACACATGTATATAGAACAAAATATAACAGTACCTTTGTAATCCATCAAATGCCATACTAACCATATCAAACACCCCACCAGCAGGTTTAGTTAACAATCCCATTATACCTTTACCAACACCTTTAAAGAAACCTTCAACACCTTCTTCTTGGGCACCTGTATAAATATGGTATGGATGAAATCAATTGTACAAGATTTTGTCAAATTTCTTTTTTTTAAATGTTATCATCTTTCAAGCACAAAATCTGATTGTGTCTACACTGGTCAGCAAAAGATTAGTCTAACAAATGAGGATTCTGCTGACAATTCAGTAACACCTATCAATAGCTTAGTCTGGCAGCACTAGATCAGTGCCAATGAGATAAAGACTTATAAAATGTGAGTGTGATAGACAGAGAGTAGAATAAATTTGAGTATAAGTAGAATACAGGGGAAAGCCTTTATCTAAGCTGTGAAAACTAGTGGACATACCCCTTTGACAGTTTGAAAGTACTTGTATATGACTGCTTTATAAAACGTATAAAATACACATATATAAACATGTCAATAAAAATGTTTAAACTAAACTAGAATAAACAAACCTCTGATTGGATCCAATACAACACCAGATAAACCAAGACATACACCCATAACAAAACCTCTACCAGCCAGTGCTAGACTTAATGGTAGATTAGCTGGTCTTTGTTGCATAGCTGCACGACGTTTCTGAAAATATAATTATTATACATGTTTTACACAAGATTGAGTAAATGTTCCTACTCCGGCCATTTTTCATGAAAGCAAAATTTATGTTTAGTGATCACATGACTTGTTGGTAATGCAAATATTGCGGCAAACAGCTGTTTAACATGATTCTGACATCTATAATAAGTTACAAGTAAACATTTAAATCTTAAGAGATGCTTGAGTCAGTTTCATAAAACAAATGAAAATAGTTGTTCAGATATGAGCAATTTTAAAGAAACATAATAAGTAACTTACCAATTTATAGTTTTTATCTAATGACATAGCAGCTAGTGCACTACCCAGTGATCCAGTGATTCTAGCAACAGATCCAGCTGCTCCACCTGTAATATTGTCAAGTATTTTCATTAATTTACTAACATATTTTAATTTGGAAGTTTTTCCATTTTAAAAAATCAGCTCTATGCAGTTTTTCAAATTTTTTTGGACCAAGACGACTGAAATCTTTGTCCTTATAGTGACTTTTTATAGCCACCATTTTCCATATTTGAAAGGATATCCTACTTTGTAGTTATATTGTTTAACTTATCTTAGGATATACCTTGCTAAATAATAAAATTGGACTTCATATTGTAACACATAGCTAAATCTTTTTGGTTCAGTTAACTTTCATCCTTTCCAGTAAAAATAACTTTGCTGGACAGAATGTTGATTGCTGATGAAAAGTATAAATAAATATCCTATACATACCTACAGTGTTACCTAATGCACTATGTACACCTCGTACTAAACTATCAGCAAACTCATCTGATCCTTGTACTGAGTCCTGGAAATTATATATAAATATGTACATAGATTTATACAGATATATACAAACTGAAAAAGTTACAACGCATAAGTGGTCTAGTTTCCAGCTAGATATATTTACAGACTTTCAACTAATCGGCCTGGGCCCCATGTTACCAAAGGTCTTACAACCTATTTTAGTTGTAATTTCTTCTATATTGTATATTTATATAATCCAAAAATTTTAATATAATGTTACTTTGGTTCTTAAAAGAATTGGTAACTGGTATATAACAATCAATCTCCCTGGTAAGCCCTTTCTTAAGCTTTTTCAGCTGCCAACAATGTGTAACATAAAGATGAAGTGAAGAAATCGTGAGAGTTCTGATATCTAAGAGCTCATTTTACCCATAGGCTACTTCTCCTATCTGTCAGAGATATATTCTAACATATTCTTTCAACTCATGAGCTCAACAAATAATACTTTCACTTGTGGCTACACAACTCTTAAACACATGTTTTCTAAGCTCACTTAGTGAAACAAAAATTGATCTTACATCAAAATCAATGATTATCCATTATAAAACAAAGCAATACTTACCAAAAATGGTTCATAAAAGAGATCACCAAAACCTTGTGTAAAATCTTTAATTAAACCATAAGGATTACCAAGTACATCTAGACCAAATATAAGTACATAGGCTTGTTGTACAGCCTGATGTGTATAATGTGCTTGTATCTCTCTAGATAACTGTTGCCAGGACAATGATTTACCTTTTACTTCATAATATGCCATCCTGTAATATAATATAATGTGTGAACTTGTGCATACTAATGTATTTTAACAAATAATAATAACAATAATAATAATATTTATTTGGCATAGTGTACACATAGTAAAATACATACAAACACAAACATCATGTTGTAGTTACTATGTTTTGCACATCAACACCAGGGCTAACACAAAAAAGGGCAAGCCCTTACTTCCATTGTGGTCCGTAGCCCTTTTTTCCATTGTGGTCCCTGAGTGGTTTTTACAACCAATATTAATCTCTTTCGAGTCCCTTTCCTAGTCCCACAGTACTCAGCAAGTAAGTAAACAATGGGTAAGTTTTAAACAGGATTCAAACCAATGCAGAGCTTGCTATCCAATGATTACATGTCAAATGCAGCAAACACTCGGCCAACTCCTTATATGTGTACTGATTGTTGATGTAAAATATAACATGAAATTATACCCAGACAAGTGTAGTTATTGTTAAATTTACATCTTTCATGAAACATCTAAAAAGTATTGTTCATTTAAGTTCAGATTGCATATTATATGTATTATATACTTAATAGACTAACATTCTGACCACAGATGAAAACTGCTAGACTTCAAGTATAGAAATACAGATCACCCATATCCAGACAGTGTAGGTGTTCACATTAAGGGAAAAGTTTTTTTTTAAACCTTGAAATTCCTGAATTACAACACTCTTTATGCAGAACTGCAGGAATAGCATCTATTCTCATGACTCCAAAATCCTGAATTTAGGATAAACTCCCAAAACATTTTACCCATAAAATACCAAACACATGTAGAGATGGTTGTACTTATATTAACTCTAAATCTTTATCATACCTCATACAAACAACATAAAATACATAGGTTTTACTTAAAAATGGATAAATTCCCAAAACATTTCACCCATGAAATGCCAAACACAAGTAGAAATGGTTGTACATACATGAAGTCTAAATCTTTACCATACTACATACATGTACAAACAACATATAAGACATAGGTTCATACTTACTTTAATTCTACATCTTTCATCTCTGTAAATGTAGCACCAACTGAACCCAGGAAGAAATCTACTATATCTGATACTAATGATGGTTTGTTTTCTTGTGCTAAATGTGCTATACCATTTAATGAAAAACTTACATGCATCTGTAATATAGAATGTTATTTTGTCTCAATAATATTATAACAAGAGGGCCAATTATTAGGGGTGTAACGGTTAACCGATATACCGGTTAATATTGCAATATGACTTATGACGGTTTTTAACCGGTTCGTTTTTCACTGAACCGGTTTTTCTAGTTATATTCTTTATTGATTGTTCTTATCTGAGTCTGAATTTAAATGTTTGAATAAATGTTAAAATGTGTTCGGAAACTTGAAATATTTTTCGTTAAGTAAGAGAATAATTATCTTTAAAAGTCCATTCAAAACCTTTTTTCAAACTTATTCAAACATTTGCATAATATGTGTAGATCATTTGAAAATACAAATATCTGTGTACAATGTTGAAAATACAAATATCTGTGTACAATGTTGATCAAATAAAGACGATGCACGTGCATTAATTCATGCTATGCATGTATGCGCAAAGAACAATATGTATTGCAATATATTGCAATATATTGCAATACGGGTTTCGTGTATTGCAATATATTGCAATACGGTTTTTACCGTATTGTTACACCCCTACCAATTATGGTCCTATGTCGCTCAACTGAGTGTTACAAGGTCAATATGGTTCTATATTGCATACCTATATGTAGCATAGCCAAGATAGTCCCAAACAATCAATTTAGTCACAATAGCTTATTCCGAGCATTTCAAACTTAGGTAAGATAATTATAGACATAGTAATTTATGGACTGTAAGTATAAAAGGGAGATAATTCCGTCAGATTTTATGTTAGAGTTTGTATAAGACCTCTAAAGGTATAGTCCTTTTTTTCTCAACTGTCAAAGTTTGAATGATTTTACAGTGAAAGATTACACACTATTTCAACATCACGAGTGTTAGACAAAGAGCACGCAGTCACCGTGAAATTATTCATGTTTTGACAGTTGGGGAAAAACAAACTATAGCTCTGTAGACAAGTATGAAGTTTCAAGTGAATATCTTCAATAGTTACAAAGATATAAAATAGTTGCAATTGTTCGAGAAGTTTCAATGTCTTCAAATGTTACTTTATGGATGTTAAATATTATTCAAATGTCAATTGCACACACATCGACCTTGCTGATTTAAAATTATTCAAGAGTACAAAAGTAGAGTAGAGAATGCTTAAATCATTGGAGTTAATGAGTGCACCTACTAACAGTTGAATAGAATTTAAAAATCTTTTAAACTAGTTATTTAGAGAAGACAGTTAAGACAAACCTTCAATGGTGAAAGTCTAAGATATTCAAAGAATATTTTCTCTGGTCTTTTATGAATTAAGACAGCAGCTACATCTTGTAAGGATTTCTGTGTTAATATTAAATCTGATTGAACTTTAGAACTCTGAAAAATAGTACTGATAATAATGACTGTATTTAACATATGGATAAATACAATTTTCCATGTCAGCCTGAAATATATCAAAAGTTCTGTTGCTCTTTTACTTTGAGTGGTACTAAGTGTACTTTTCTGTGCTGTACAATAGAAAAAAAACTGTATAAATATGACAAAATAACATAAACACTGATTAGATTGAAGTAATACAGAAATAGTTGCAATTCTTGCATAGGTTGTAAAAAAATATATATCACACAACAATATGGCATCTCAAGATCTGCATATTTATACATTGTATTCCGGTACATCACAAAAAAGTATAGGTTGTAAAATTGGACCAAGACAAAAAATAAAATTAAAAAAACTCTGTGAACTTTAAATCAGTTAAAAGTAGTTACTTTTGTTTTGTTTTTGTTGGGTTTAACGCCTTAGCAACACATTGTATAGGTCATATAACGACGGTCAGTCAACCTTCTCACTCATCCTGGAAAGGCTAAATCTCTTGATTTAGCTGTTAACCAACTGCTAAGCACATACTTTCAGTGACTGACAACTGCCCTACATAATTAAAAATCATTGGTAGGAGGGAGAATGACCGTAGAAATATTTTCATGACCAATCTCCACAAAAGTATGCACCGCCCGGGAATTGAACCCACGACCCCTCGATCAGTAGACTTGCGTGCTACCAACTGAGCTAGCCGGGTGGCTAAAAGTAGGTACACATCGAAGCAAATTCTGGATGAAATCAATATTAAATTTATATTAACATCAATGCACTTACCTCTGATTCTTCATTTGCTAACAAATTAGCAAATACATCATAAAATGACATCATAAATCCTTTATCTATTTTTATATTAAATTCTTGAATCAACACTTTCATATACCTAAAAGGAAAAACAAATAAATCCTAGATAACATACCAGGAAAGTGATAGTCGAAAACACAGACCTTCCATAAAAACTAAAGGCAAAAAGAGAAATGCTAATAGACTAAAAATATTATTAAATGTTTGCCACAACAAGGCTAGACCTATCACTAAATGTGATAAATTACCCCAAAACAATTGTGTTTGTCAAGTAATTGTTTTTTTAGTAAACAAGTAAATCTGTGAGCTAATGCTCACTAGTGATACCCCCGCCAAAATCTAAAAATATGCGACAAACAGGAAGTAGATGAGCAAGGAGCATGAAATCGCTTTACACCACATGGGACTATGGGATGAAGCATATGCAAAGTATTAGGCTGCTGCATGATATAGTTGCTGAGAAAACTGCGATGGAAATTTTGTAACGGACAAACAGACGGACGGACGGACAAGGGTAAAACAGTATACCCCCCCTCTTCTTCGAAGCGGGGGTATATTTAGCAGACAAGATTTTTCATCAAAGGGCAATAACTCAATGAAAAATCAATAGACATTAACCAAAATGGGATAGGCACATGTCTGCCTGATATCTGGTACATATGTGAAGTTTGAATCAAAACTGTAAAATAGATGCTAAGAAAATCTGCAGCCAAACAAAGAGACCAGCTGACCCACAAGCTGACTCCTATAAACCCCCCAAATTATTTTAGGGGGGGGGGGGTTAATAATGAAAAGAAAAACATAAGGGGATCACATGGACACATACCTAACAGTATCAACATTATTTTCTGGTACAGTTCTTCTCATCATACCCATTTCTATAAATGGTTTTTGTCCTTTCTTTCTAACAATATATACAGGTGTAGGACATGGATGTAACACTGTAGGAAAATAGGCATCAGGTAACTGATTGTCAAGCTAAAATATATACATACATACATAAATACACAAAATTAATCATAAATGTACAAAGTATATATTGATTGATAAAAAAAAATTGGTTAAAAAATCATTAATTTGAACATGTTCAAACACAACTTAAAATTTATACTTCCCCCAAGAGACTGTTAGCAGTCATTCTTTTTTACATAGTGGAGTCACGTACATAACCATATGCTCCTATATCATTTTGTCATAACATGTAGCAAAAAAAAAACGTGCAAAAAACAGACATAAAAGGTAAGCCAGTTTTCTAGTGGATTTTTTGGCTCTTTTGTTGATGTTCGGAAACATTTCATAAGTGATTATTTAATAATATTAATAAGTTATTTGATATAGGTCATGTTACTTTTCCTTAAGACTGTCCTTGGAATAATAACACGGCCTACATAAAATCACCTATTTAATAGCATGTTATAATATATTTTGATATCAAGACTAAATATCTTACCTGAACTTTCTGTATTCTAGCATGAAATGACATATGATGTTCAGATGTTCTATAATTAAACCATATACCAGGATTATAGATTCTTCTCAATGCTCCCATGTATGGTTTTAACATCTGCATTTTATTTAAATCAGCCTAAAATAAACAATGAAAACATTATACACAGTTATACAAAAAATCAATCAAAAAAGTATTCCAACTATTTTAGGAATTTTAATATAGTTGTTCATACCAACTTTATATTGCGATAGTAAATTTCTGAAGATCTGCCTTAAGGAAACAAAAGACTTTTTCATCTCTTATAAAATCAAAACAAAATTTTCATTACAGTATTTTTTGCACCAAGGTGCCGACATGTAATAAGTTCATACCTCAAACTGTTCTTGTAGACTAGCATGTGACTGTTTATTTTTATATTGATCTTCCAACCATGTTTGTAATTCAACATTCAACATTTTCCATCTATTATTAACTTCCACTTCCCATGTAGCAGGTGGACTTATCAATGATAACAATGCTACTTCTTGATAAGCTGTATTCATCATAGATACACATATACCATCCAATGACATGAATATAACACGGTTTGCTTGCTCCACTTCATTCATCTGAAATATAACAATTACTTTTATTTGGGTACACAACAGTATAATGCCATAGCAACACATTTTTTATGCTATACAACCACATTCAGTCAACATACACACCTTTCCTGGTGAGACTATATCTATGAATTAAGCTGTTTACCAGTTACAAGGGCACATGCTTCCATAAGTGACTGACAACTGCCCTACATGATCAAGAATCAGTGGTAGGAAGGTAAATGGCCAAAGAAAACATTGCATGACTAAGCTCAACAAAAGTATGCCCAGTCCAGGAATTGAACCTACAACCACTAAATCAGTAGGTTTAGGTGCTACTGAAAGAGCTGGCAGGGCAGATATAACACTTACTTCATTAATTCAAACAGATGAAAACATACCACATGCTAATAAATGCCGGAAATCCCTGAATAAACTTACACCCCATAACCGCTATTTTTACACTCAAACCCCATAACAGCTATTTCTACACATACATTTCAGTTACTTCAATACTGAAATCCTATTAAAGCCATTTTCATATTTAAACTCTATAACAGCTATTTCATATTTCGAATTTGTACCATTCTTTTATAAATTAATATTTTTTAATTTTACTTATACTTGAACCTCTTATCACATTTTTCCACACAGGTGCAAAATAGTCTAAAGCCTTTGAATTGTCTAGCAATATCAAATTAAGGTTATACAACATTACTCAAAATTACAGTTGCACATAATTCAAACAGACATACATGTACCAGTTTTATATATCTCACATTCAGATAAATAACAAAAGTCAACATTGGATTAAGACAAAAAATATTGAATATCAATAGGCTTATCAGTGCCATAAGTAATAGTGTAAGCAAAATAATCAACAGTAACAAAATAGAATATGGTAGTTATATTATAAAGCAATATTATTCATAAGATAAAGCACATGTATAGAAAGCTTCATCAACAACAATCTTGTTGCATGATTATAGAAAACAAATAAAAACAATACATAGACAGCAGGAATAATAGCCAACTAATTGTCATGCACTATATATGTATACATTAGGGTTACATAGATCAGACTTCAGATAGTCCATCTTGTTAAATGAAATTAATGAAGGATAAAGCATGTACAGGATAAGAAAGAAATCATGAAAGCATTTATTGAGTACACAAAGTGAAATTTTGTAAAAAAAACTACAGGGTATGTTAAAATGAATTTTATAGAATAATTAAAAGGCAAATTAGTAATAAATCTAAAAAATCGTGCTTATTTGCCCAAAAACAATTAGGTTATAATAAGTTATATATAATATGGAGATTTGTGAAACTTAATTTATTTTCTTAGGTTAAACACTTTTTTCGGTAACCATTTTTTAAAGTCATATAATATCGGCAAATGTGGTGCAATATTACTAGCCTACTATGCTATAATTATTAATAGTTAATTCAAGTTTATTGCATATAATTTCTAGGTTGTAAAGCTCAAAAGTATTATTTCAAGTTACATAAGCAGTAAGTAACCATAATCAACTAGAAAAATTCAATAAAAGGGTATGACCTACCATACCAAGGAATCAAACCCATGACCTATAGATTAAAAATTCCGCCCTCTGCTACTTCACCATGACTGCAGCCCCAAGAAACTTTGCAATACGAATAATTAGGACAGGACAGAAGATTTCACTTATTGTCCCAAAAAGGTACAAACACATTAGTCAAGAATCAATCCAACAAAGCAACAACCAAGGACACACAAAACATGGTACAAAACATTGTTAGTATTAATAAGAAAGCCACACACAAAGTAAGGTACATCAAAGCCACACAGTCAAGCGTACACACACAAATATGTTTTAGTCAGAATGAACAATGATGTTATATGTGTTGAAACTTTATAAAGCATGAAAACGTATACTGATACATCTGTTTACCTGCATTACACCTCGTTCATGTGGAATATCTATCCCTTGTACATGTGCCTATATATCACAGCAGCAGAATATAAAATATAATACAATGTGAAAGGCTCATGGGTAATATAGTCACTACATGTTGGGCTTTGTTTTTGCAACCTGATCCCATGAAAATGTATACATTTCGTACACTATTCAAACAATAAATACTTCTGAGTAAAACCTTTCTGTATGTAATCTAACAAGCATGAAACACCCCGAATAATGTCAAATCTAGCAACTTTAATTAAAATCCCTACAAGTACTGTTCATTTTATAAGAAACACTATTCTATTTCCATCAAACCAAGATTATGATTTAACACTTGCAGACAAGGACTAAACTAAAATTCGATACAAAAGAAGTCATATCTAGGAATCAAGCCCTTTTGATGATAGATTTTCCACTTTCTTTAAGCTAAAATTCATCACAATAAAATTTGAACCCAATTGTTACAATCAGGTAAAAAGAATGTTTAGCCTCATACCTCTTGCCAAAATGCCATGGTTTTAATGGAACATACAGAAAGGTTTTACTATACTTTACCAAAAAATTTACAACTTGATAAATTACTTAACAAACAAAAAGTTATTAAAACAAATTAAACCAGTCACGAAAAATTACTATAGCATACATGATTACTAAAAAATGAAAATTACAACTTTCAAAATTTAGAAATTTTTAAACAGTCAATGATTGACTGACAAATATGACTGATGCAACTTTAGGCTTATTATACCAATTTTTACCTACATTTTCATTAAACTAATTCTAGACGAAACATGCACATGTATTGCACAACAGACTGATTCTAGATTCTAGATAATAGCAATTGCAAGAAGAAAGCTGTGTTGAAATTTGAAATCATTTTCAGAAATGTCCAAAAATTTCAAGTAAAAGAATGGCACTATTCTAAATGATAACTGAACATTTTCCATTCCATTAGCAACCTGTATATACATGTACATTTATACAAGTGAAAGGCAATAGCAAGAAAAGGATGTATGTTTTGCATGATTCCAAACCTGTGACTGAAATAAGAGCTTTCTTAAATGATGTAGAGTGTCTGCATGCAATAATGCTTAATATGTAAGCTAGTTTTATCATTCTCAAAATGCCAGCAGCCATTAAGTGTTAACATATAATGCAATAGTATCAACAAACAGCCAACAATTAATTCATTTAAAATCAGCACATTTTTTTAAAGCAGCCAACAAGAAAAAAGCATGTTATAAAAACTTCAAATCTTTTTAGATATATTACAATGCATTTCAATCTAACTACCCTTGTATATAAAACACTGCACACATAAGCTGCACAATTCAAGTCCTAAATTAAGTTAAAGTTTCTTAAATGTTGATGTAAGTAATTAATAAAGAACTAATTTAGACAATGTTTAGCAGACTGAATATTGTTCGCATGCAAGGTGGACAAAAACAAAAATAAATCCTTTTACATTAAAAAACTTAAGAAACCACAAGCTTCATTCAACTGAAGAGGTGAAAACTTAACTAAAAATGTTGGCATACTCCAAAAAGGACCATTAATTAAAATGTAGTGAACATACAAAATTTACACATACCCTCCTGGCCCCTTTAGCGACCCTTTCATCCTGAGTAAACAAGAGTACTCTCTGTTGATGATCTAGGTATGAGACCCAGAATATAACCAGTTTATCACTACGAGTTTTACCGACCAATGATACATCAGTCTTTCCTAGCACACCATCAACTTCATCTGAATCATCTGTACAGAAACACAAATACAAATCACTTATATAGGGTAAAATTATGGTAAAATATTCTATTGGGCTTTACAAAGTTCACTGATTATCCTTGAAATAAACTTAATAAATGTGTATTAAGTCTTGAACTAAAACTGGCCTCGTTGTCAATCATTTTAAGTGCCCAGGTAAATTGTTCCACCACTTTGGACCAACAATTGCTAGTGATCTACATGTATTTGCCATCTTTGTATGCATAGGAATAACAAAGTCATTGTCACTTCAAGATCTTAGTCTATAACAACCTCTACATCTGGTTGTAGTGCCCTTGATCACACAAAAACCCATTACAAAGACTTCAAACGTGATTCTAGCTTTTACAGAAAGTCAATCGAGACTTTTTAGGAGTGCAGAACACTAAAGTATATAAGATTCCTGCATTTTTCTGTGCTTTAAATGTATTGATACACTAAAGTATTTATATTACTTCAAGCCAGCAAATCCAAGATGGCAACTTCAACAAATAAAAGTTCAGAATTGTTACAAATGAAACAAAACATCAATCGGAGATTGATGAAACATATACTTATCAACGCTGCTGTTAAATTTGAACTTCTCTGACAATATCAGAGATCAAATAAAATAAAAAATCCGTATTATTGAGAAAATGGAGACAGCCATTTTTAAAAGTAGATGTGTTATGAATGTTGTCAGAGAGCAATAAAAAACTTTCTACATGTACAAATTGCTAACAAGGGATGTAATTTGCTAGTTTAATAGTAGCAGACATGTTCATAGGTAATTACTATGTAGATATAGGAAGTGCTAGCTTTGCAGAACAGGCTCATGACATCACAAGACTATATTTCAATTTATATTACCTTCAGGACTACTGTCTGTTTGTATATCAGGAGCATCCACATAATCTACTGTACCAGAAGATTTTAAAGACTTCATCTTTAAATTTACATGTCCATAACCATCCTACAAGTAATATTTAACTTAATTACACTCATAAACTATACTTGTAGTCATTGCCTTAAACTGTTTAGAGCACTAGCCTTATTTATTAAGTTTTATAGTAATAGACTAACTTATCAACTAGCCCAAATTTATAAAACTAGTAATTTTCAGAAGCCCAAATTAAATTCCTCTAGTCTTGGGCTTCAGGCATATGAGTTAAGGCAACAACTGACACTATATTTAGACATACATTTGTGTCAACTTTACATCATTATGAGAAAAACACAGAAAGGGGTGAACTTGTAGTGATGAGGTATTACAAAAAAGTAAGTTTAATTGATTGAAACTGGTCTAAAATTTAAAATAACACAAGATAATTTAACAAATGTTAATATGAGTAAAATTATAACTATAGAAAAAGATCCGAAGTCCTATCAAAATGGCAATCTGTGAAAGAAAAACTATGATAGTGTATTATTTATGTAATTTACCTTGGAAATAGCAGCAGGAAAGTTAGGTTGATTTCTACCATATATATTCCACATTAAAGTTCTTTCCGATGTTGGATCATCCCATGTACATAATACAGATTGATTAGATGATAATATTGTAGTCTGACTTTGGCTTCTGTAATATGTTATAATAAATACATTGTAAATGATAATGATAAAGTTCCACAATTAGAATCATCATCAAAATTGATAGTCTTATAATAAATTGGTCTTACATTGTTACAATACAGACATCAAATTCAGCTTCCCTTGTGTCGTTGAACTGAGGTTGATTAACAAGTAAATCTGTGAGCTAATGCTTACTAGTGATACTCCCGCAAAAATCTAAAAATTTGCGACAAACAGAAAGTAGATGAGCAAGGAGCATGAAATTGCTTTACACCACATGGGACTATGGGATGAAGCAATATGCAAAGTATTAGGCTGCTGCATGTTATAGTTGCTGAGAAAACTGCGACGGAAATTTTTTAACGGACAGACGGCCAGACGGACGGACGCACGGACAAGGGTAAAACGGTATACCCCCCTCTTCTTCGAAGCGGGGGTATAAAAATAACTTGATGTCTGTATAGTCAAATTGAAAGAAACTGTACATATAATTTAATAAAAACATACAATCAATGTTAAAAAATTGAATGATTTTGCAATGACCAAAGGTGGTCATTTTAATGGAAATTTAATGTACCCTATACTCCCTATTAAAAGCCCCTGGGGGACATATAAAAAAGAGCGCAAACAGATATGATGATATTACTACATTAAATATACAAAGTTTGAAATATTTAGCTGGAAGTACTTGTTATGTTGTTTATTTTCTTGAACTAATGGTGAAATTGAAATCATTTATTTAATTGGTTTTTCAAATATGGGGGGCATTTATTAGGGGAGTGGCATATGCTAGAGACTTAACAGAATTATTATATTTTATATCTTACTTTTGATGTACTTTAATAAAGACATCATCACAGAAGTTTTCTACTCTAACAGGAGCATCCCCTACATCATAATCTGTAAACTGTACAGTGATAGGATTCTGTGTACCACCAGTCACACTGACACATAATGCTGACTGAAATAATACATGTCATTATATAGAATAATAAATATACATCAGTTTATACATTCTAGAGCCAGCTGTGTAAGGGCAAACATACCAAGCACTTTAAGGCAATTTCCTAAGCTAATGGTTTTTCTATGCAACATTTTTTCACAATGAAGTGCTAGCTTACCGAATCTTTATGAATAGCCCCATACATGGGTAAAAACACTTTTGGCAGCCATAATCTAAGCTTTTCCAGCCAGGTTAGAAGCAAATCTGTAGCTAAAACTAGGCTTATAAAAATAACATTGTTACATAGCTAGGTAGCAATACCTTTTTACAATAGGCACTCTTAAACAGTACACATTAATATCTGATGATTTTATTTGTCATTTGACAAAATAATTGTTTTGGCAAAATGATAATAATCATGGCCTACATCAGGACAATATATCTTAATACTCACTAAACACTCTGTCATTACAACACAAACATTTAAAAAACAGACACATATTTCAAGTTCATAAACTCAGCATAGAGAATCAAAGGGGCACAATTGAGAGAATTACGGGATCCAATTAACACTTTGATATAATCACCCACATGTTTAAAGTTTCAGCACATCTGAGTTAGCTTGATATATATTTTACCAGACTAGTGATGATCTGCATAAGTGTAATAGACCTGCCAGTAAATTGTTCATTCAGTGCTTTCAGCGCTTTGATTAATATAAATATAATTATATATAAGAAAATAAACTTACCCCATTTTCCATACGTAATACAGTATTATGTAGGGTTTTAAATGGAAAATGTTGAGATACAAGATTACTCTTCTCATATTTAACAAACATACTGTAACTTTCTGTAACTGGCCAGAATGGTGAACACTGAAATTAAAAACATTAGATCTAACATAATTATGACACTGGGTGTTTCAGCTTTTTATGATTTTTTTATTATATATTTTATTTTTTCTAGTCAGACATATTTTATACTGATACCTAAACACATGTCCCACTACTGGACCACTGCAATTTTAGCCCAAGAAACATAATTACATATAAAAATATAAAAAATCCCACCTGTCCAACAGCCAGATCAAACCAAAGATCAGTAGATTTATTTTCCTCCATATATCTGAGTGGTCTAGAAGAACTATTAACAACCAGAAAGAATGGAAGCACTGTAATAATCTTTGTTAATTTTAGCTTGGATAGTTGACTTTGTACCATGAACTGAAATAGATGATAAATGTTCAACAATCACAAACATTTAAAAAGATGGACAATTTTATTCGTAGCTGCCACAATTTCAAAAATATCATTAAAAATTTAATTGTAATTGTTTATGAATAAGAACAAATAGCTGGTCATCATATAATATAATAATCAGCTTCTCAAAGCAGAATTTTACTATATTTCAAACATGCTGATGCAAAGGGCGTGTTTACTTGTTATCTACTTATTCCATTTATCATGGGGATCATTAAACAAAATTGTACAAAAACAGGTTATTGTTATTCTAAAATCAGAGAATTTAGGGCACTTCTCATAAATAGTGTTACAATTTAGGTCTGATAATTGATTCTCAACCCAAAACAAACAAACTATAATAGGAACTTTGTCAATCAAACAGAAACAGAAACAGGATGTATACCTTTAAACAGAGACCTCTATATCACTTACCATATATTTACAATTTCTTTGGTTATCTACACATTCCACAACACCATAGTTACCAACAGTATCCAATGAGAATGCATGTGACCAATGAGATTCATATACCTTTAGTTTAGCCTACAATGATAATAACATACAATATTTTATAACATCTAGATTAACAGGATGTACAAGTATTTAACATATTATGAAATACACTTTGTTTGTGAAATAAGGAAATAAGATATGAAATAACAGATAAATAGATTTCATACAAGGTTACACACCATGTCACCTCAATTAAGCTTATTTTAGCTTTCCTGGACCCTTGTCTATAACCAGTACTCATCTGCTCTTCCACAAGGCCTGCAACTTATTCACATACCTTATTAATGGAGAAAAATTATAAATATTGTCAAATTTTCATGGAATGGTATAACCATCCTGTGTGGGATTGGACCATGTACCCCCTTCTAGAAACTAGATGCAAAATAACATAGCGCTACCAACTGTGCTATTGATGCCAGTTCAATGGGCTTTAAATGAAAGTTTGGTTAAATAAAGCACTTCAGAATCAATAACCACTCATTATTTCTTGGGTAGTAGTCTGTACTCTCTAATTTAAGCAAGCATGTATTACTGAATTACCAAAAAATTCATAACAGACTAAAGAATGGGTATCTTCAAGCATGCTAAGTTTGAAATAAAGTTTGAACATGTACATGTATTACCTTTTTACGTTTATTTTTCTTATATCTAAATAATTGTGGATAACTATATGGTTGACAATCTAAGGCCACATCAGACATTGATCCCTGAAAATATAGTTTGAAAACAAAACTTAGTAGTTATACCTAGTATGTATATATTGCAAGCAAAGCGATAGTGTTGAGTAAAAAATTTAATTAATGTCTTAGGTAAAGTAAATACTTGACAGTGATAGGAATAGGAATTGTTCAGACACATATGCTTCTCAGTGACATTTGAACATAAGTTAAAATGTATATTGACATTAAAAATAATCAATGCATTATCACTGCTTGACTTTTTAGAATATTAAATGGAGAGTTAGACAAAACGTCTCATGTATGAAAGCACTACAATGTTTTGATACAGCATACAAAAAGTATGCCATAGATTGACAGAGGGAACACAAGTTTGATGTTTAACTAGTGTTTGGAGGGGAGGGGAGACAAATATAGTATGATGAGTCAATGTAGTAAATCAACCTTATTAAAATTATCATAAACTCTTTGCCCTGATTTAAAATTGGACTTCAAAACTTATACCAAATTTTAAATGATTTAGAAGTCAAAGCAACGTGAGTACTAAAGCAATACAGCCATTTATAAAACTTGACAAACATATGATGGCCATGTACACATAGGAGTACATAGATGAAATCAACACTTACCCTAATTTGAAATGGCAGATCTGTTTTATTTACAATCCAATAAGGAGAGTATATATAGAGATTCCATGATGTATCATGACTACAATGTACACTTAAACTAAGATGTTTGTTGTTGTTATCTGGGTCAAGGTCAGTATCCATGGAGATGGCCTTGAACTCTTCCATTTCTTGTGTTATATCTAAGGTACCTGACCAATCACAAGTTAGGTAATCAGCAACCTATCAAGAAAAACCAAACATACATGAAATTGAGTCTTTATGAATAGTTGCAGAAACATTTCGTATAGGTCATATCAAAATTGTCAGTCAACTAACTCACTATTCCCGGAAAGGCTTAATCTCTGGATTTAGCTGTTTTTAGTTACTAGGCACACACTTCTGTCAGAGACTGACTACTGCCCAACATGATTTAGAATCAGTGTTAGGAGGGAGAAAGGTACTAGTTTGTGTGTTTTTACTAAATCATTCATGCCAACACTTAAGATTTTAATGACTTTGCCTCCAAACTCTTGTCTATATTTAATTCAATGATAAAGCACAAATAGCAAGTTGTTTCAAAAATACATGATAGATAATACTTACATATAAATTGAGCTTATAAGCTTGCATCATATTAACAGTATATAAAGGTGTACTGTCACCATGGGTTACACTACTTGATGACTCACTTCCCTGTAGATAAAATAAAAGAAATAATAGCTGATGTATAGTATGACACTAAGAAGATCGAAATTGATGGTCTAAATATGGGACAGTTCTAACATATATGGAACTTTTTTCTTAATGAATTTGGCATGAATCAGCAAAAACTAAGGTGGTCTTAATATTGGAACTTAACTACAATAATATTTTATATGTATGAATGTAATGATTACAATTTGTGTTATATTGCATTTACCCAAGCAAGGACTTTAGGCCTAACAATTTAAAAACTAACAAGAGAACTCCAAGGACAGCATACTCAACTTTTTGAGTGTTAAGCTTTCAGTCAAATATCTTGATCAATATTGAATATATTGTATATAGGAAAACTTTAACCTCAATTTTTTTTCTTTAAGTATAAAAGAGCAATACCGGTAAGTAAAAAAAAATTAATCCAGAGTTATCCCCTTTTCACAGTATGGTCGATACAGTCCTACAAAATAATTATACCAACTTTCAATAAAATAATTGGATTGTGTTGAAGATATATAAATTTTAAAAAAACTTGAAAACCTGAAAATCAATGCCAACCCCAACAGAAAAATGACAGCATAAGCTCACATTTTCTTCGAAAAGTCAGGCTAAAAAACTAATAAAAAGTTGTTCTACTTACCAGTAGAGAGAATTGTAAATCATAAGGTAGATAGTTATGTAGTATAACTGGAGGATGTAATGTTATAGTAAAATATGGAATAGTTCTTGTTAACATTTGTGGTGGTCTTAATGCTTCACCTTCTTGACATACAACCTATACATAGAAATATAATAATATTGTATTATTTTATAATGATATCGTAATGGTATCTTAACACATTAAGTTAAAGATTGAAAACAAAACTGTAAATAAAAGTTATTACGTTGTATGTCATAATGCAACTCATTGCTTTGTTTTTGTTTTATGTTGGGTTTAACACCATAGCAACACATTGTAAAGGTCATACCAAGGTGGTCAGTCAAACTACTCACTGTTCCTGGAAAGGTAAAATCTCTGGAATTAACTGTTAACAAGTTACTAGGCTCATACTTCCTTAAAAGACTGACAACTGCCCAACAAGATTATGAAACAGAGGTATGAGGGGAAGGCTCAAAAAATCATTTCAAGACCAAACTCCACAAAAGTATGTCAGGAGCAGGAACAGCCCATGACTCATAGATCAAGACTTGAGTGTTACCAACTGAGCAAGCTAGGAGGTTTGGAACTCATTGCATGTATAATCTAAGTCAATGAACAACACCTTTTCCTAAGACCTACCTTAAAATTGAAATGTTTTTCATCATTTAATGATTTACATGTAAAATATTTTTGTCTATCTTTGGTATGTACAAGATCTTGCCACCATATTGGAATTGTTGACCTCTCATACCTGTATAATAAATAATGGTAGAGTAATTATATGAAAATATAAACTAACATAAAAGAAGAAATTACATGTATCTAACTTTACAGGAAAAACAAGCACAAATTGATAGTATATGGACTTTGAATCTGGTAATCAAAATAAGGTTTCTGGTTACATCAAGGCAATTTACATTTTCATGAAACATTAGCTTCTCATAGGAGGTTGAGCACATATTGATAATCCAGTTTAGAATAGCTAGTAGGGCTATCATGATATGCCAGAAGCGTATCGTGATATACTGCAATTCATTGGCATCGCATTGCGATACATACCATGATATGTTGTGGGCTTTACGGTTTGTTGTAAATTAAGATTGCAAATCTTACATGCAGCTGCTGACAGATTCTAGCCTCTTTAGGCGTATACTGTCATTTTGGACTATGATGTACCCCAATCAGTTAAATTCTTATAACTTAAGGTTAGATGGAATGAATATTTGAAAAACCGACGTTTCCCTACTTTTATTTCGTGAAGGGAAGAATTTTCCAATGAAATAAAAAATATCACCAAATATGTTATAATCATACCATGATCCATATTGCTGCAGCTGCGTATTGCAATATATAGGTACATTGGTATATTGTGACAGCCCTAATAATAGTATACAAAGAAAGTAACCCAGGAATATAACTTACGGAAGTTCAGAAGGACAGATATATAAAGCACAATGATATGCTGCAAACAATGGTATAGCAAACAATTGTTGTGGAGCTAATGTTGTTAACTTCATAAAATCATCTGGTTCTGGTATAATCTTGGCATTTCTACGATATGTTTGTAGTTCTTCTTTGAGCACTAATACATCAACTGACATTGTTAGATTATTCTTTAACTGCAACATCGAAAAATTATATACAATTATTAAAACCAATGTTATTCCAAAGGGAAAATACAAGTATAATAATAAGTAACTTTGTTTTCAATATTTTGGCCATAGCCATTATCAAGATTTTTTTTCCATGAACTTATTTTATACATAAATAATTATGTTATACTTAATTTGCCATACATCCACTTTTTATTGAGACATAAACCAGTTCATAAATCTGTACACTAAGTATACAGGTAGAGACTGATACCCTTCCTGCCAGGCGTCTTAGATGTAAAGGTCATTTGATGTGTTCTTCAGCCTGCATCAACACAATCACAAGTAAGAGCATCCCATCCTCTGGTAAACGTGGGGTTCCAAGGAGAACATGGTAAGAGTGTATAAAGGTCGATTGAAAAACATACAACCTTGAGAACAATGATCCTCTTAACAGGGTTACATGGAGATCAGATATCAGATGATCTAGCTGTCTGCTGCTGTACCCACTTCATGGAATGATGGCAACAGATGACAAAAAAAAGGATTTGATTGCTTGCTATTTTTGGCAAAACAATTCTCTTTTAATATTGGAGAATAGAGATAATACAATAAATCTGGAATGAAATATTTGAGTGTTTATAGAGACAAAATATAGAAGTACAAGTACACAATGATTGTACATACCTGTAAAGGTGATTGTAGTGTCACTGTTTTATGACTATGATTCATATCAACATCATATACCATATAATACTTGGTACCATGCTGTAATATATAGAAGATATTTATATAGAAAATAGTAAGAGAAATTTATTCCTTAGAGTATAATGAAAATTGATTAGTTTATAACAGTTTGAGATTTTTGGATTACAATCAAGTTTTATTTCAATGTTTTGCAGCAAAAAATGCAGTTCGAAATTCTACAATTTTAAGTAGCTGTATAATTTACATTTAAATTGTGAAGATATTATCCCTTTGTAAGAGAATATGATGCAATTTCTATATACCCAGTAATTAAAATGTAACTAATCTAAATGTATTATCACTGTTACTGATAATTAAGAATTTATGAGGATCAGTCTGTACTTAACTTAATGTAAATCTAGAGACCAATGGTGACAGATCAATTTTGACCCCAGACAGTTAAGATGGCAAGCTCAATACCTGGACAATGACCCAAGACCAGTCAGAGTAAAGCATTCAAGTCCCTCAACTTATTTAATTTTATAGACATCATAAAAATGATAAAAAGCTAAATAAATTAGGATAAAATAAACAGAAATAAATCAAGTCAGTGATCTTGCACTAATAAGAGTCTTAATACTTTCATCTAATATTGGCTAACATTTGGTCAGACTATTGACAAACAAATACCATTTACTACAGTCATGCAAAGTCTAAGCTACAATAGAAACATGGCAACCAGACAATTTATGACATTATTTTTGAGATATAAAATCTTCTTCAATGACTCTGTTTTACCTTGTGACCTCAGAATAATTCAAGGTCAAATATTGAGGTCAATGTTTTATTTTCTATCAAGGTCACCAAACCTAAGACCAACTGGTGTCCACTTATTGTGGAAAAATATAATTTTATTTAATTTTACATGCAATTTAATTCAATAAAAAACCAACTCTAAAGACAAAAACATGGTAACCATGGAAACTAAAATCCCCTTTCTGACAATAACAACAACAGCATCACTTACTTCATTCTCTAACTCATCAGACTGCATAGTGTTAAAATAAAACATCATAATATTATAGTTATCATTAAGTTACAATTTATATAAAACTTCTGGCTGTTAAGTGATTACCAAAAGAAATTAACAATAATGCTAAAAGGCAAAAAACAACTCAAAGCCAATATCAGGGAATTAGACATGTTATCTATGTTTCTGCCAATGTGAGACAGCAAAACTGGATCATATCTCCATATAACTTCAAGCCATGTTTAAAAGAAAGACATTTTCCTCAGATTTTAGTTTCAAATTAATAGGTAAAATATCATTGAAAAAGCCTTTTCAAAAGAAAATGCAAAAGCAGAATTTATCTGTCTGAAGACAAAGAACACATTCTTTTCTATATCAGTATTAATTTTATGTATCCATATTTCATTGATGTGGTTAAACCAACATGATACATAATAATAATAACATTGCTATATGATGCACCAGACTATATTTAACACGCAAACGAGAAGTTATTACTGGTTTATTTCTACAGTGAATATCAACAAACCAACCTGTTTTGGTGTTATATGTAATAGTTTACGACAAGCTCTATTCATCATCTGTACAGTTGAAGTATCAAATGTTGCAATCTATAAAATAAACAAGATAATTAATCATATACTATTCAAAACTAAAATAATTGAAAAACATTTAAGCTTTGAATTAAATCAGAATCATTATGAACGGCCTTTTTAAGAGCGTTTTCGGTCGGGGGGAAATCGGCATGGCCGCTGTCCGCAGGTGCCCGCTATTCGGAGGTGGCCGTTAGCACAAGTTGGACTGTACATTAAAAATCAAAATTATACCAATAGGCTGAGATGAAATTAAATGCCAAGTACCATGCACCAAGGTAATCCACTGTTGAATCATAGTAGTCATTTCAATCTAATTTTTCCGAACAAACAGCCTTACAGACTTACTGAACAGACTGTTTTTCAGAAACAGGTTTCTAGATTACAAACTCTCCCTGCTTATAAAGTATCAGCAAATCATGGTGAATTTTCATAGCACATAAAATATTTGAAAAGAAAACTTACAATTCAAACACTTTGTAACTTGAATGGTTAAGAAGTTTTTTGCTTAAGTTTCTAGTCAGGGTCTGCACATTATGCTCCCTTAGGAGCAGACAGATGATAGTAAAACTAAATGACAAACAGAAAAATCAAATGAATGACCATTTGGACAAACAAGTGCAACCACAATACAGAATACTGATATTTTTATCAGATGGCTCCCACACCAAGACTACTAACCTGTATTTGTATGCCATCTTTATCAAGCTGGGCACCAGACATGACATCATCATCAAATACAAATGCTCCAGCACTAATTAATGTATGACCAGCATCAGCTAATGTCTGGTTGACAAATGTAAGAGGACGTCTTTGACTACTGCAATGTTTGAAAGAGAAAATGTAAGAATTAAGCTTTTCTTCAATGTAGATTTAATGAGAACATAACAAAATTAAACCAAACACATTATGAATATTTCAAGTCCACATTAAAATAAGGTTTTCACCAAACTCATTTAACTCAGAGGAATTATGGCAAAAACTGACTGGGAAAAATTAAAAAAAATATTAAAATTGAAAATATTCAAACTTGCCAGTGTTTTGTCCTCATTTTTATGAGCAGAGAGTTGTTACATTTGTAAGCCCTACAATCTGCACTAGAAATATTAAATCTAATAAGCTTAACTTAGCAGAACCCTACATGTACAGAGAATTTTCGATGACAGCTTCACAAAAAATGTACAATGTTTCAGCATCTATTGATAACTTAATAATTCTAATTAACAAACATATAAGTTCTAGAACTTCCTTATTCAATGTAAATAGTTTAACCCTTTTCATTTAACTATTCAAAATTGATACTAGAACTTTCAAGAACATTTATTTTATTGATTCAACTTGACATTTTCCTTACCTTAGTGAAGCAAACCCTTCCTCCTCCTCATTATCATCTTCTTCTTCATCTTCTTCTGTTATAACATTGATTTCATCACTAGTAGGTGTGGCTAATCTCATATCACCAGGGTGACATATATTACAATCATATACATAATCTTTGTGTATCTAAAAATAGAACATTATTGTTATAACATTGATTTCATCACTAGTAGGTGTGGCTAATCTCATATCACCAGGGTGACATATATTACAATCATATACATAATCTTTATGTATCTAAAAATAGAACATTATTGTTATAACATTGATTTCATCACTAGTAGGTGTGGCTAATCTCATATCACCAGGGTGACATATATTACAATCATATACATAATCTTTATGTATCTAAAAATAGAACATTATTGTTATAACATTGATTTCATCACTAGTAGGTGTGGCTAATCTCATATCACCAGGGTGACATATATTACAATCATATACATAATCTTTATGTATCTAAAAATAGAACATTATTGTTATAACATTGATTTCATCACTAGTAGGTGTGGCTAATCTCATATCACCAGGGTGACATATATTACAATCATATACATAATCTTTATGTATCTAAAAATAGAACATTATTGTTATAACATTGATTTCATCACTAGTAGGTGTGGCTAATCTCATATCACCAGGGTGACATATATTACAATCATATACATAATCTTTATGTATCTAAAAATAGAACATAGTTATAACATTGATTTCATCACTAGTAGGCGTGGCTAATCTCATATCACCAGGGTGACATATATTACAATCATATATATAATCTTTATGTATCTAAAAATAGAAAACCCATGTAGTGCATGCATATCATGGATTTATAATGACGCTCATACATAATATAATTATTTAAGCAAATGTCACAAAAATCACTATAGACACTATAAACATATGTTATCACTGTTGATTAAAACACTTGATTATCAATAACAAGTACAGAAAACTGTAGTGAGTATTCAAATCAGCTGGGTTAATGTGTGCATGCACCACTTAAAGTTGAATAAAATCTATCAATAAAAAATTATGTAAAGAAAATTTCAATGTGAACTTCAATTATGCACATACACTACACAAAAATTGTAAGAAAAAATAATAGCCATGATTTCAAAGATTTTTGGCAATGAAAACCTGCAATATGCTACTGGTGCATCTATTGCCTATACTCAGCCAATGCATTGCTCAACATGTATAAATAACCGTCAACTGTTCACAATAATTATAACAATATCTTGTCACCTACCTTAACAGATTTATGTAAGATGACATCAGCATCCACACCAAGCTGCAATGATATATATAATGTACATGTGATATGCAATAAGTCATGGTTTCAAACTTTAGCATGATGTCCGTGTAAGAGTCTTCCAAGGGAAGAAAGATCATGCAAATGATTATGGCATTTTACGCATCAATAGAATTTCAAATAAAAAGCCTTAGTCAGTATAATGAAATTAAAAGTCACATTCTCAAGGTTAGGTATGACCCTGACATTTTTAAAACAAATTAAATCTGCCTTTACATATATATATAATCAGTCTTACCTTGTTATGTATGGCTAATGCAGGTAATTTATTTGTATTTGTAAAATCCTCAGCTGATGACTTATCTACAGACTGAAAAGTATAACACATTAAATATTACAATAAGCACAATACTATTTCAACTTCACAGGCAATAGGGATGTAACAATACGGTAAAAACCGTATTGCAATATATTGCAATACACGGAACACGTATTGCAATATATTGCAATACATATTGTTCTTTGCGCATACATGCATAGCATGAATTAATGAAGTGCATCGTCTTTATTTGATCAACATTGAACATAGATATTTGCATTTTCAAATGATCTACACGTATTATGCAAATGTTTTAATAAGTTAGATAAAAAAAGGTTTTGAATGGATGTTTAAAGATAATTATTCTCTCACTTTACGAAAAATATTTCAAGTTTCCGAACACATTTTAACATCTATTCAAACATTTAAATTTTAGACTCAGATAAGAACAATCAGTATGGAACATAACTAGAAAAACCGGTTTAGTGAAATACGAACTGGTTAAAAACCATCAGAAGTCGTATTGCAATATCAACCAGTATATCGGTTAACCGTTACACCCCTAACAGGCAATGTGTATACATTTGTACATAATTATATACATAGTAATTACATTACATACCTGGTATCAGACTCTAGCTCAATTAATTACATGTATAACAAAATCAAGATTTAACTCAAAATGTAATCTAAATATTACACCACTATGCAGTGGCATATATTAGCTTTGTACACATTCAAGCCCCCTTAATGATCTTCAACGTTCCTTATCTTTATAGCAAATGTTGTTTTTATATCAAATAAATTCTCATTACTTTATTTAACAATATTTACAACAAAGAAAATATACATGTAGTACATGTACAATGAAAATTGAAATGAAGATAAGAATCAATTATATTGGACCTGCAATGCCAAAATGTGCAAGAGTTCAAACCCTGGGGGAAGAAACTATGTACAGCAAACACACCATTCACAAAAATCCTTTATCTCATTTAAACCAAAAATAATACATCAAATTGTTTACCAAAGTTAGAGTAAATTGAGTTAAAGTTACATTCATGAACACGCAAAACTTTAAAAATGCTGTAAATACTGTTTAAGGCATGAAGCATCAGACCTTTGAATTGCATAGCAAATACATTATATTGTTGCTATTTTAGCCTTATAATATCATGAAATTATCATATAAACAATTTATTATACAAATCTAATATAACACGTTTTTTCAAATTGTTTAAATGGAAATCAATAGATTCTAGGAGATTGTAATTGAAGGTAAAGATCAAAGGGAGATAATATATCTTCAGATGGGAAGAAAGAGGAAGGATATGATGTTCAAAAAGACTTAGTCCCCAACCTAACAAAAGATATTCAAAGTATTTTCATGACAACAAATTACAGTATTCAGAAACCTCTAAAATTTACCGTTTTCCTTAAAAGGCATTGATTTGCATGTAGATCTAAACTACTCTTGATATTTTTAAAATTTTCTGGTCTCAAAATAGTGTTATCAGCGCTTTTTAAAAATCTAAAAATATTGACAAAAAAATCTATTTTATACACAAAATAATACAAAACTCTTAAAGGACTTCATTTGAATATTTTTTTACATTTTATTGTTTATGTTAGGTTAGAATAATAGAATAGTTATCTGCATACAAAAAGACAGTGTTGAAAGAAAAGTGTCTAAAAATCCATTTAGTTATGATATAAAATGAAAAGTAGGTTCTTGGATAAATGAGCAGGACTGGTGTCAATGTTTGATAGACATGTCATTGTTAGTTGATTCATTCATTCTTTATAGCAATACTATGTGAGCTAATGAGATCTATAACAAGCTGCAATCCAAGATGCTGTTACTGATCAACCTGACATGATTAGTGAGAGCACTCCAAACAGAACAATTATGGCAAGGGTATGAATCCAAGAAAAAACATACACCACACTAGAGCATAAAATGTCGATCCCAAAAAGGTTGATGAATGAGTTGAAATTGGGTGCTTCATAGAGACAAATAAAATTATAAATCAGAGAGCTGTTACCAAACAATCTGATCATATAAAAGATGCTTAAGACAGAATTTAACGAGTACTGTAGTGGTTGTGACTTAAGTTGTATGGAATTTACTTGTTGGTCAAGAACTTCTTGTTTTACAGCCAAATAACATAATTCATAAATTGCTTTTTTAAGATGTAAATACCATAACCTGAATAATTACTCTATAATAATCTCTTGCATCCCATAAATTATTGTACCCATAAACACTAGTATATGAACATATAACCCAAAGATATTAAGTGTAAAGATATGATAAAGTAATATTGTTTCATGTAGGAATACAAGCAGTTAGTATATGATATAGATTTATATGGATGTGGAAATAAAACAAACCTTCCAATGCTGAAATATATTATAACAATATTTATAATGTATTACAATAAATAGTATAACATGATACTCATTTTTTCTCAATATAAACAAAGAACAAGATTAAGGAATGCCAAAATGACGTCAAAATTTAAACTGTAGAATTTTATTTTTTCAACTGCAAAAGGCTATGCTGGGTGTACTTTTATGTTTAAGTAACAATTGTCTCAACTGAAAGACTTTAAAATGATTCTTATCACCCTTTGAATATGTATTTTGACATTAGATATGCATTTATACAAACAGAAATAACAAACAACTACAATGTACATATTGTTCACAATCATTTGCACAATGTAATGTACTTTCTTTGATTGACAAGACTGACCTCCCTAGAGTTTGGTAACATCTACAGGTTCCAATATTAGATTTATGATTGTGGTCCTACAAAACAAACTAATACTGACAACAATGATATCACAAATACAACAAAGAGGATTTTAGTCAACTTTGTTGTAAGATCATTTTTTATTTCACTGAGTAAGCTCAGAAAACATATTTTCATAAGTGCCATACACAAGTGAAAAATAAATGTCATTTTCTGAGTTCACAAGTTGGAATAAAAAATATCATGGCAGCATATTATTAACAATCTTATGATATTATCACTATATAATACAGAAAGATTTGTGACTAAAATCAATCGTAAGAACATAAATAATACAGGCCACTGGGTCTCACATTATCAAGCATGACAGATTTTAGTAGTAAATCCTTCTAAATTGTACTGTTAAATCATCATAACATTACTTATAATATGCTACCATTATTCCAAAATTGACCATAATGACTGATAAAGAAAAACGAATATTCCATACCTTTAGTACATCTCCAATAATCTTCATAGCAGGTAGTGTAACATTGATCATTAATTTATCAGGTGAAGACAATATAATATATGAACATAGTGAGTCATCATCAGTACTGAGATCTGGTTCTATTATATCAACTAGACCTCCACCATCTATGTCATCATATCTCTCTGGTCCTAGAATATATGTGTATAGAATTATAACAATTCTACAAATGGTAATGACTTCATATACAATGTACATAGCTTGTTCATATTAATCAGAAATGTATAAAAAATATAATTATATAAAACTCATTAGTCCATCTATAATGTTAAAATGCACAAGCACAAAAGGTGTCTATATCACACATTATTAATTTACTTAGAGGCCTGCTTTAATGCAAAATGACCCAAGAACTTCAGCCACATTATTCATTGATAACTAGGGCTGTCACGATACGCAAGAAGCGTATTGCGGTATATTGCAATACACTAACACTGTATCGCGATACGTACCACGATATATTGTGTTTTTAGATTTGTTGTGCCTCCGCTGTATTTAACAAAAACGTTGCAAATTTTACATGCATCTGCTGACAGAATACAGCGCCTATAAATCTATGCGGTCATTTGGGACTGTGATATGTGTTTTGCATACAAAATATGTGTTTGAGTTGAAAAAAACAAACAATCATCCCCTTAGCTGTTGAACATCATAGCAGTCAAGCTACATGGTGCCATGCTTGTTTCACAAGTTCCTGTCCCGAAGTATTCGATTCACGGACATATATTGCACATGTTCCATACAACCAATGGAACGCCCTCCAATCAGTTAAATTCTTGTACATAAGCTTAAACTGAATGAACAATGGAAAAAAACTGACGCTCCGCTACTTTCATTTCAAGAAGGGAAGAGTTTTCTAATGAAATAAAAAATATTGCCAAATACCGGTACGTTAAATTCGTACTGTGGTACGTATAGCCACAGCTGCATATTGCAATATACAGGTATACCGGTTAATCTTGACAGCCCTATTGATAACTGCAAATAGGTGAGCCATAATGTACAAAAGAACGATAAATTATACATATATATAATACAATATTCCCCTAGAACCATGTAGAGTCAGATTTATGTAAGATCAACACTCATTAGTTGAAAAAAAGGAATCAGCAGAAATGCCATGTCTTCCACATATCAAATTGACTAATCTACGTAAAGAAATGTCAGAAATTATGTATATTTGTATAACCAATAAAGAACTGTCACTTCAAGACGTGACAGTCAAAGTTGTTTAACTAAGGGATACTTTCTTACAAGCTTTTGAAGCTATTTGCATTTGATTATTATAAATCTGTGTAAATATATTTGCAAAAGATAACAAGAGCACTGCTAGGCGGAGCATTATATGCCCGAAAGTGTTGTTTTTTTTTGTTAAGATGAAGCATTTGTAAAACATGAGAATATTTCATATGAATATCATATTATGAATAATTGTGGAAAACAAAGTAGAGAAAAAAGATATGTTTTCAGTTTTAAGGTAATAGTGACCTTGACCTTTGACCTTGTGACCCCAAAATCAATAGGGGTCTTCTACCCGATATGGACAATCATCCTATGAAGTTTGAATATTGTGGGCCAAATGGAACTTAAGTTATGCGCCGGAAACCAAATTGCTAACAGACGGACGGACGGAGGGACGCCAGGGGGTATAACATAATATGCCCGAAATTCTTTCGGGCATATGAAAGGCTACTATAATTTTAAAAAACAGATTTCATTCAAGGCGTATACCACCTGTGCATATGTCATAGTTGGCTATCATATAGTGCTATACATGAGTTTGAAGATGAATGTTAGTCATTCAAGAACAAATTCAATGTGATTTGAAAAACAATGGCATGGAAAGGTACATTATGGGAGAAATGAACTTAAAGAATACAATCAAGTTCCAAATCGCAAAGGTATTCGGTACATTTGGTTCATGCATAAGGAGGTATTCCATAACAGTGTATCACAATCAACTTGAAACCCTTTCAACTTTTAGGGACAAGTTAAAATTAAATAAGCATCAAAACATAATGACAAAGTAGCAAGAATATCAAAATAGAATCATTTCAATCAAAACAAAACAAATTTCAAAGAAAGTCAAGTGTCCCATGAGTCAAACCAATATAATACATAACCCTATTAATATGAAAACTCCCAATATTTATCTTAAAGCAGAACATTATATGATTAATTAAGCTATATTTAACAGTAAGCATTAATTACATGCAGAGTTAATATAATCCAACAGAGTTTAAATAGATGTTGGCAAATTAGCCATACACCAGGTAACTTGAACTTTCTTGAGAAGCCAGTTAAGAAAGGGTATCACTACCTAGAGCTACACAATGATTTCCTATAGAACAGTTTGTGAAATAGTGATGCTAGCAGTAAAATCGTTGCTATCTGAATACATTCAAAATACCCAGACATTTTTAGAGTCTACAAGCTTAGTTTTTGTATATTGAAGCAAAAGCATTGCATAGTATTTGGCTAACACAAAAATAGCTTAATAAAAATGCTTGGTAGTGACTTCCTAACACAACTGGCTCCATATATAACTGAAACAATTATGATAGAAACATGTGTAAAAGAAATAAAATTTTCTTCAGCGAAGAATTATAAGTGGCATGCAAAGCATTGTATTTCTATATATATTTCCAGGCCCTGTGTATCACTATTGTAATGAGTGATCTGATGTTATAATAAACAAAGTAAATTACCATCTTTAAAACAACTTCCACAGATATACTGTTTCTTTCCTTAAGTTATACAATAAAACATTTATTATACAAAACTGAAAAGTTTCATCTCCAAGCTTATACAATGACCCAATGACCACAAGACTAAACAAATTCAATAAATGCTAACTAATGGGCTTGAAATATATGCATGACCAAAATTTTGCTGAAGATGTTGAAAGTATGTCAATGGCCAGCTCAAATGTACCGGCATGTCTTCCATTGCATATCTCTAACCAAATCATCTAAATAAAAATCCCATCTGTTGAAATAGGATAATCAATACCAGGAAAGGTTAAATCTTAAACATTTCACAGCAGTTAGGAAGCATAAACATAAACAAACCACTCGACAAAGGTACTGAACCACTGTCCTAAAAGAACATTATCACAAAAACAACTCAAAGACAGATATATTAGTCCTAGGTTTGAAGTTTCATGCAATAATCATAATATATTGTTTCATGTAGTTAAACTTGTTATATAAATAATCAAACTTAACAGAACAAAAGATAATATGTAGATGAAGAATAAGGTTTTTGTTAACAGGATGCATGGCAAATACAGAATTGTAATACTTGACTTATTTTAAAGTAGGTATCTAGTCACAAGCTTAACTTAAACTAACATAATTGGGATTCAATGAAGGAATACAAAATAAAAGAAGTTTTGAATTTTGATTGATCATTAAAGTATAAACAGAGCATTTGAAAATTGCTATACATGTATTTTATATGCTTTTATATAGCAGCCACTTTAAAATATTCTACTGAGTTTGTGTTCAAATTAACAGTATCTTTACTTCAAGCTAAGAAGTTATACCCTCTTAAAAATTTCAATAGTAGTTCACCTAAAATTTTGGGAAATAAATATGGTAAATGTACCATGTTTTTATGTCAAAAATAAATAAAATGTTGTTATACATGATTGTATACTAAATGATTAAGGTTACCATGCTGCCATATTCTTTCTGAAAGTCAATTTTCTATAAAATAAGACATTTGTTGCTATTTTAAAAGATCTAAATGCTTTAATGTTGTGGGGTCAGGTAAAAGTTGGAAATTTTATCAAAACCTTAGGTTCTTCATATACACATAAATAAACAGAATGGTGAGACATTATAAACAGGTATTTTTGTATATAACCAAAGTATATACCTGAGCGAATTCCTATATAATGCAAAAAGAAAAATGTACACAATATATAACTACATGTATATCAAATCAATTCAACAATGATAAATGATAATGATGCTTTAAATACCTTGACACAAAATAATTGTAAAGTTAACCAAAAACCAACCAATTTTTGATAATGGACATGTTTCATAATATATTTGGGGCAGTACATTTTCAATTTTTGAAAGATATAATATAAAATGTAAAGATGAGCAGATGCAAAAGTTATTAATAAAGAAATTTCAGCAGGAATGTGCTGTGCTGGTTACATACTGCTGAAAAAGCTCTTGCCAGCACCATTGTAGTAATTCTGACAAACAATTTTACACAATTTAATAACAGTTTCTAATCTACAAGATTCATAGTTTGCTCAATGTTGCCAAAGTAGGCATCATCCTAAAACTTATCATTGTTGAAAATATAGCTACATTCAGTATATAACATCAAGATAAACACTGCTACTGCTTCACAACACAGGTTACCAGCATGAAAGAGTCCTCCTCAAAAATAAATTTATCATACATGTATACAAATATATAAAGTACTATAACTTAGTGTTCACAGTAAAAAGAAAATTGGCAGGGTATCATTTTTTTCAAGGGGTGGAGGGGGCTCTTTCTTGCTGGAAGTTTGTAGCCTTCACAACACACAGAGACATAGTATATATAATGGTAATATTCTATGAAATCAAATTTTACAAGGAGTACCAAGAAAATAACCAATGTCCAACTTGACCATAACATATACAGCCACTATACTAAAACATTAAGAATTAAAGTTTTTTCATATTGCTTTCATTTTGTATTTGCTTTATTAGGTAAAACCAAAGATCATCAAATGGACATCTAAATTTCTCAAACACAAGCCAGTCATTAAGAATTAAAGTTTTTTCATATTGCTTCATTTTGTATTTGCTTTATTAGGTAAAACCAAAGATCATCAAATGGACATCTAAATTTCTCAAACACAAGCCAGTCATCAAATTGAAATTAGCAGGCATTCTTTGAGGAGTTCAGACAAGTTGAACAGGGTTACTTAAATAAGAAAATAAACTTGCACTATTACTGCTCTGTGTACATTGTTGAAAGAAGTAATTCAAACACAAGTTTTTACCACACGTAACTAAACATTTGACAACTAGATCTATTACAACTGAAAACTGAAATTAAGCAATACAATAAATCAAGCAAGAGCAACAAGCTGGCCATATATACTGTGTAAAAACCTAAAATAAACTTAAGAAATTAGAAAACATAGTGTGTGGTACAGTGAACATAATAGTGTGTACATTACAAACTAATATATTGTTCTTTACACCAGCCTTTTTACCTTTCAACAAGCATTCAGTAAATTGGGTGTGTTGCTTGATAAAAATGAAGTTGTTAACCATTTCTTTTATGATATGCAAGGCTGATAAAATTAAAGGTGAAAAATCTTTATCTAGCTTAAAAGCTGAGAAAAATTGAGTTGCAACTCTTGCATACGTCTTATTGAGGCAAAGCATGAAACAAGTTCACTGTGACAAATATATGCCCACAAAAATCAAGCTCTATGTCCATATTTTTAGGTAGAAACAACTCTACCAGTCTTGACCCTTTTCTGCACAAATAAATTTATTTGGGACATAAAATCGTAAAATATTACATTATTTTGAAATAACAAAGATGATCTACAGTGCAACTTTACAGTAATAATGTTTTGGCATGGCAAATAAATGCTGCCAACATTAGAAAATCTATATCAACTAAAAAATTTGAAATCAAATAATAAATTGCACTACATTTAAGATCACAATTTAGTGAAACCAAAGACTGTTACATGACCTAATTGCTCAATGTCTGGTATGTAATACAAGGCTGTTGTCAGAACAAAAAGCAGGCTACATGTATACAATACAGGAGAGAGATAAAACAAAATCCACAACACAATATCAGGAACAAACCAGTTCTAAATTTCACAGGTCCCTGTGGAGTCAAAAATATTGGTTTATCTAAGGTCCAATCTAAACTTTCATCATTGTCGTCTGTTTCGCTGACGTCTGCATCCTCGCTACTGTCTGTTGTAAATATACTCCCTAGTTTGTTGGTTATTGTATGAATCAAACTTTCATTCTCAGAGTCTGATTCACCTTGTACGCTACTATGACGACTGAGTGAATCTGAAAATTTGTATACCAGTCTAATTTATAATTGGAACACAGTCATAATATATAATCATTCTTACTTAATGTGGATAACTTTTATTTATCCTATACATGTATAACAAAAGAACAAATTATATGACTCAATAATTTTTACTATTTCAAGGCATGTCTAGAAGTCAATTTTTAACTTTTGAATGCCACAATGAAGAATTATATCTTTTCTTGAAAAATGTATAAAAATATACTGAAATTACATGTACACAATGGTATGTTCAAATATTTGGGTGCTTTAATAATTCCACTTAGTCCTAAGGCAGGGCTTGAATTTAACAAAAAATTGGGCTTGCCAATTTTTGTGAGTTGATTTTATTTCAACTCACAAATGAAAAATAAGTGACTCTCATTTTTTCTCAAAATCTTAACAGAATACATAGTTACAATTCATATATGCAATATAAAAACAATATAGTACTATATTTAACTATGGATGAAACAAGGATGTTACTGTGGGATGAACAAAGAGTATCGAACATGTCTTTTAGGTGAATCTTTAATTGATACTGTCGATCTATCTGACAGTTTCTAAGCTAATTTGAGCCTCATTAGTTTAGACAGTAATATTTTTTCATTGGTTTCAACTTGTGAAAATTTGCGAGTTAAAATAAAAGTTACTCGCAACTCGCAAGTTACTCAGAGCCCTGAGTGATTGATATTTCTGTCCATCATATAAATTACAGTTAATTATAATTGCATTTATGCTAGAACCACACATAAAATTTTACGCATGTCACCACTCAGTGTTTGTAAATCATCACAACAATTATAGGACATATTAATAAGCAATAATCTCACTATCAGAGCAATATCATCACTATCTTAATAATTGGATGATATCAAAACATACATAACAATTATTTTACTTTATAGTTGGTACAATATCCAGCTTTGATTATAATAATCATAAATAAATTATCATACTGCCATGGCAAATTATTTTAAAACTGCAAAAAATAAAATAATAAATGAAAAGGCCAATACAAGAATAACTATATATCATGAAATAGCTGCAAAATACAACTCAAATAGCCAAACTTAAGGTTCAGCAAGTGTTTACTAAATACAATTTAATACAGATTATTGTGAAATAATGAGTGCACATACCAGTATGTATTTTGTTTACAAGTTAATTTTGATACATACATGTACATTGTATATCACATAAAAAATTATATAAATACATAATTAAACCTTTCATTTAGACCATGTTGATATTTTATGTCACTAAAATCAAGTATACTATTTGCTGCAATTTAGACTTTGCTTACGAGTCATACATTCATGAAATCATGTATAAACTAGAATTATCAATTCACTAACATGAGTTCAGTTCAAATTTACTTAAATTTTACAATGAAACAGCAACAGGCAATAAAACCAAGTCAAATGTTCTATTTTAATGGCCATGCTGCAATTTGTTAATATCAATAAACAGAATAGAAAGGAATGCTTTTTTACCAACAGACACTATAATTTGGAATGTTGCAATATTTTCTATGTGATTCAAAACACAAACAAGTAAATCTAAATATGTTCTATAATTTGAATTATAAAGCCTCTCCATCAATAAAACTAAAACTAAGGCCACGACAAGTTGATCATATGTTCTAAGGATTTTTCTGAAAAAAAAAATGGGGCGAGCGAAAAAAATAATAATAAAAAAGTCTTTATTCACTTGCTTTATATAGCGGTTTGACCATTTGTTTTTTGGGTGAGCGAGGAAAAAAATATTTTTTTTGTAAAAACTGTCAAAATTAAGGTGCGAGCGAATCCATAGAACATATGATCAATTTGTTGTGGCCTAATTGATATTTTCATGGTCCAAATGTTCAGCTTTTTTGGCACTTTAGTTTCGAAATCTGTCTAAGTCATTCTTGTAGTTACATTACATATATTGTACAATATAAAACATTTACCAATTACAGAGTAGCCTTTGTTAACTAGAATAAGTAAACACTCTTGTATTTGAGTCTGGATTTTAAGTAATAATCTAGATTTTCTAATGTTAAGTTAAACAACCTTTGTGAACCACTTAACAAACAGTATGATCAATTTCAAGACAGACATTACAAAATGGTTATAACTGCCTTTGTTTGCTAAAACGTTTTTAAACAATTACTTTGCAAAGAAATATACATACGAGGGGTGATTGATAAATTCGCGGAATTCCTTTCTAAAATATTTACCCTTTTGTCAAATAATATTAAAACTCAAATAAGTGTAAAACAATTTATTTGCATTTTAAAAATCATATTGGTGAACAGATTATCATTATGTAGAAAGAATAAATGGTATCCATAGCAACCACTGTTTGGTCACTTGAAGCACGCTATTTTTCACCTATTTTTTAAACATTAAACATGGTATTATGCACTCAATTTTAGTACGAATTATGCGCCAACATTAATTACACAAGCGTTACGTCTGGAAATCATTTCCTGAAAGTTTCATGAAATTCTTTTGACTTGTTTTTTCAAAGCAGAGATTTTATAGTCGTGGCTACGAAACAACGAATGACGTCAACAAATAAATTTGAGTTGGGTGCAGTCATAAATTGTTGTGTTTGACTCAATTTGTCACCTGCAGATACGCTTAAACAAATTAAACTGCTGATACATTACCAACATGAGGAAAAACAATTGTCTACAAATGGCACCAGAGGTTCAGGGAAGGTAGAACATGGGTATTTGATGAAGAGAGACCAGGTCAACTGACACTGACAGTAACTGTTGGAAAGGCAGCGTGAGTGGAGAACCAACTATATAAGGATTGATGGCTTACAGTGTGCTGTATTGCACAAGAGAATTATTTATTCATTCAGTGAGGAATACTTTAAGGTTACATTTAATCTGTGGGTACAAAGTCATAGAAAGTGTATGGAAATAGGTGGTGATTATGTGCAGAAAGTAAATAGGAAACTTGACTTCGACGTTTAAGTAACCCAATGATGACGTCAGCGTGCTTCAAGTTACATCAGTCAAGCTTGCAGTACAGGACCATTCAGCTAACCTTGCTATTAAATGTTTTTGCATAACATGAAAACTCAATGATGGAAAGTCCAGATTACTACATCAAATCCCTAATCAAACAGTCAAGTGTTAGGTTTACATGCTAATAATAAACAATAAGATAAAAAATAAGATTAGCATTAGAGATATAAGTTCTGAATTTTTGTACCAGTTATAAACAGTATTCTACAGAAAAAAGAACACAACACTGCAGGAATCACATTATTAAAACATCTTACTATTGTTAAATTCTATTCAACTGTCGTTGGCACATCCATTCACCCCTCTGATTTAAATACCCATAACAGCTAGCTCTATATTTACTATAGATAACAAAAAATTACCCATATCTTATGTACATGTACAATATATGGAGAATATGAAGCATATGATGTGTATTTAAATCATCGGAGTTAGTGTATGCACAAATGCCAATTGAAAAAACTAAATTACAATATAATGTTGTTACTTAATATAATTATAAGGGTTTACATGTCAACTAAAAATTGAGAAAATGACCTTTGATTATTCAGGCCTAGTGACCCTTTATAAATTACCTACCATAACTTTTATCACTAGCAATTCTCACTTTACGTCTAGAAGGTTTGGGACGTAAAATAGTCATCTCATTTGGCGAGTCAAGCTCTTCATCAGCCTCATTCTCACTGCTACTTGATCGGAAATGATTTTTACTGATGATTTGTTCAACATCAGCTTGCATACCATCTGGCATATCTAGTCCATTGTCATCATAGGTACATACTATAGGAAAACTTTGAGCTTGAAACATCTAAAAACATATTAAAGATTGTTTGTACATTTATATTGTATCATTGAAGATGTACCTGCCCAGCCAGCTCAGTCAGTAGTGAACAAGACTATTGTACTGATCAAGGGGTTGTAGGGTCAATTCTAGGTCAGAGCATACTTCTGATGATAATGAAATAATAGCAGGTTTTATGAAGTTCACTTTTCCACAGAGCAAATATACTCCTCTGCATATACCATAAGTGTTTTTCTTCAGATTTTACTCAAATTGTTTGATACATGTTATACATGAGTGTGTTTTAAAGTCATCAAATTATGGTAGTAAATAACTTCTCCCTTTAGAGAGGAATATTTTTAAGTGATGGTAAATTTTCATGAAAGGATCTGAGAGCAATTGTATAAGGAATAGAACCTGGATAATCAGATGAAACAAATAAACAAATCATTGTGTCTGCAATTCAAATATATTAGAATATTTTTCATCCAGAGTTGTTTTTCTATGGTTATCATATGCATCTCTATTAATGTCTACAACTGTGGTCTATACCATATATTCCTACATGTAAGCCTTTTAGCAAATAAACATTCAATAGCTGGGACTCCCGTCATAATAGACTTGTCTGTACTGAATGGAAGAACAACTAAATCCTACCTGAACTTTAAGAGCCCAAGGTTCATATAAACCTTCTTGTACAAGATTAGGTTCAACCAATGGTTCCCATACACTTAACTTCTCATTATAATAACACACATCTAACTCAAAGTCTGCTGTAACTCTCATCTGTAATATACAAAAATGTAGCATGTTTTTACCAGAAAACAAATGACAATGATATTACAGATTTTATTCCATGTAATAGCATCATATTCATATTCAAAGACAATTTTTGAAAGGCTGACTGGTAAAAATCTTTGTGAAATGACATACTTTAAAAAAATTAGTCTTTTGGGTAAAAACCCACATTTTCCAACATTAAAATAGTAACAAGAAATTTTATGTGGAAACTACATTAAAGCCGGATTTTCATCAAGATCTGACCATAAATGACAGAGATATCCAACAAATAAAAACTTTAACACAAAAAATACAAAGGGAAATAATCCATGATAAAGCCAGGAAGAGTTGTAATAACTTTCTAATACTGTGCATTACATGGTATGTTATTGTATTAAGTTTCATAAAGATCTTACAAAAAATGGCAGAAATATATGGTAAAGAAAAAACTTTAACACAATTGTTAACAACACCGAACAAACGCCGACCCACCTGCCCGTCTGACAGCCGACTGCCTGCCTGCCCAGGTTTTATAAGCTATATTTTTTGGTTGAAAAATCTGGCTAAAAAGAACTTACATGTTTAGTCCAGTTAAATATTTTACTATCAACAGATGTACGTATACACAGTAATGGTACAGATTGATCTAAATTATCTACTTCAAAGAAAGCACACACTTCCTGTACATCTATATGAAAGGTTTCTATAGGTGGATCTAAAGGTCCAAACACTGGTCCGGTCACTGGATCCTCATTATCTGTAATATACATTATCAATGCTAAATATACATTTATAAGTTTCATGATAAAGACTACTTTGATTTTAGCAAATCATGCCATTTTTGAAAAATTGTATGTTCTTAATTTAACAATAAGAAAGTTCCTATGGTAAAATTATTCTGCTAATAAGACTATTGCCTTTGATGGTCTTAATGTACATTAATATGAAATATATAAAAGGAAGCAATGATTTAAAGAACTTAACAATAGTTCAAAAGTTTAACTTTGAGGATCATCACAGTTTGTGATGACTGGTACATCAATTGACATTTCATTTTACATGACAATGATGCCTCACTTGCCTGCAAGTAAACATATTGTAGTGCCCTGCACTCTTACCTTGCAAAATCTGTGTACTTAGTTAACTATAAGCCTGTCTTATGCCATATTTACACGGTGTCCACTATATCCAAATCACATCATATCCTTTTTATTGTTAATAAAGTCATTTGCAACGTTAATTTAGTAAATGTCCAAGTTTAGTATGAAAACTATTCATTTTTCTAACACTAATTGTCAATTAAATACAGCGCGCGTCAGCCATTTGTAAATGCAATGTCGTCATCATTTTATGACGTCACGCTCGCGGTCTAATTCTTACCTGTACTCTCTATTATCGGGGGCGCGCTACAGGGTATTTTTTTATTACAATGGCGTTACTAATTGAATTGTTTAAATGCATGTATTTTATTTATTGAATCGTATGTTCGTATATTTGTACGTTAGCCGACAACAACTTAGTCACTTGTAACACATAGGCTGATGTTTTAGTGGAATCTTAGGTTTAAACTGTCATTTTATGAAGTTTCCCAGTGCACACAGCCTTGTGTGCACATATTTATCGCTGCGTGCAGCCGTAGGTAGCCTCGCCCACGACTCGGACTGCACACAGCGGCTGGTGCGCATCTTGGTTCCAAGAGGCTTGCTTTGGAGTTATTCGGGGACTCCACATTTAGACGCGAAAGAAGTAACATCTAAAAACTTAACTTTTTTTGGAATTTATTTATTTTTGGATCTTTCATATTCATATTAATTCATTAAGGTAATCATTATTTGTTTACGGCGTCGACTGTATTAGATTATTTTTGTACATTTAATCTAGGCTATTTAAATTGTTGTTTATTATTAAGTTCACGGTGTTTGCTGAACTCTGTTTCTTCTAGTAGATTTTTGTAAACTCTTAGATTGTTCTTACATGTACGATAGCCATAGGAGTCCTGGTTGTTGTATTACATTTAAACACATACATCTTAGATTATCGTCGGCTCGCGTATTTTATTGCTTGGTTGATATTTATTTGAATGATCTTTCTCTATATTTTTGTTAAGGTTATTCACAAAATAAACTTAGTTAAATCGTCAGAGTATATTTTTATTTATATTTTATTTTACTATTAAGTGGAGTCCATTTTATTTCGACATTTTGTCACCCCCCCCAACGGAGTGGCACGGCTAGAGGGCCTATAAGTACTTATATATAATATAGAAAGGAGCAGCAAAGACTTAGAAAGAGCTCATAGGTACGTATATATAGAAAGGAGCAGCAAAACGTAGAGTATAGATACAACGAGCAAGAGCACCCTTAGTCCGGAGGGCAACAGTAAAAAGTGGTGGCAGCGGTGCAGATCCTTGATAATTATCGACTTGGATCGACATAGTGATCGGAACCTTCAATAGATCTATTATGAGAAAACCGGCGACTAAAGGGTGCAGAACGTCAGAGGTTATATTTGATACAGAACCGGAAGTTGTTAGATTTGAAGATATGTCACGGCTACCAGAACATGAGTCTGCTATACAACAGCGCATTACAGTGCAACCCGACGGAACGAACGTCGGTGAAGACGAGATGTTATGTGCATCACAGGTACAAGATACAGTGTCGGTGCATGACTACCCACACAGCGAAAAATGCGTCAGCGTCGAAGTAGAAAGAACACCCGGAAGCGCTACGTCCTGTATAGACATGTCCATCAATCAGTCCAGTGTCCCGTCACGACTTTCAGACGAAAATTTACTCCAAAAGCTAACCGGTATGCTTCAGAGACAACATAAAGGTATAATTAATGCTTTGTCAATTATATGTAATTTTATTCAAGATTTTCAGGCTCAACGAACAACGAGTCAAGACTGCAGACAGAGCAGCGCGAGTGAAGCACGCCCGGTGGTTAACTGTACTGAGTCAGAAAGAGAGTTAAGGTTTAACTCGTCGACTGATCGATCAATACACAATATAAGTGACGTAGATACATTTCAGCGAGGGGCTCACTGCGGGGTTTCAACTAATGGTAATAGTGACGTAAATAACCATCACAGTATGTATGACGGGGACTGTCGCTCGTATAGTGAGACACAGTACAGATGTTCTAGACGAGGCAGGGGCGTATGCAGTCACGATGAGGGCTTAGGAAATGGTGATTACAGGCAGAATAACTATTTAAGACCAATGTCTATGGCTAATACCCAGTCATCACTTGGACAAATGAATGCTGTAAAAATACCTCCATTCATGGGTGGAGAAGACTGGAAGATATGGTTGTGTAGGTTTGAGACCCTAGCCAGGCGTTATGGCTGGGATGATGAGGTATGCTTGGATCAGCTGTTGCCTAGAATACAGGGACCTGCCGCTGATTTTGTCTTTTCACAACTGCCCGAAAGCACACTCTCAGACTATGATGAGTTGGTAAGAGAGATAAGTACGAGGTACAGGATAATTGAACCGGCAAGGACTTATGCTGGGAAGTTTAACAGGCGAGTTCAGAGTATTAATGAGACGGCTGAAGAGTATGCCGCTGATTTGAAACGTTTATATGATAAGGCATATCCGAATAGAGAGAGAAACACGCGTAGGGAAGATTTATTGATGGTCTCCATGACGACGAGGCGAGGTTTACCGTCGATTTTCATAAGGAGCCAGCTGATATAGATGAGGCTGTATATTTTGTGGTGAATTTTATACAGACGAGAAGGGGTAGAGAGCATGGTAGGTACAACCCAAAGGGAGAGAGAAAGGTGATTAGGTTGGCGAGAGATGAGCCATTTGAACATAGTGAGGAGACTGATGGTGAGGAAGATTCCGAGCGTACTCCGGGAGTACCGGCTCGTAGACAAGTGCATAGGGGTACAGGAAAGCCACGTCAGGACGGACTGGTAAGTAACCCAGTGGAGAGTCCAGAACTGGACGTTTTTCAGAGAGAGATTAGGGATCAAGCCAAGGTGATCCAAGATATACAGGGTAAGTTGGACGAGCTTACCAGGGCTCTCGGGACCTGGAGCCAATTTGAGAAGATGAGCAAGCTGACTTGCTTTAACTGTAATGAGAAGGGGCATTTTGCTCGGGATTGTCCTGGGAGGACAAAATTTAAGACAGAAGGTCAACAGAGGTGGCAACAAGGGCCACAATTTCGTAGGCTTAATAGGGATAGGAGCTCTAGGAGATATCACAGACAGAAAAGAAGACAAAGTAGTTTTGAACTGCGTACGGGGGTTCAAGAAAAAGACCGAATTCATTGGAGTAGTAATATTGTTCAAAGTAATATACAGAGGAAAGCTGGGCTAAGTGATGGGGTGTACGTCGAAGGTAAGTTAGGAGGGGTGCCTATCTTATTCACAGTTGACACGGGTGCGTCACAGACAGTAGTGTCAAATCGTATGTCTAATAACTTGACAGGCGCGGGCGGAGCCCCACTACGTGAAGAGAGGATGGGTTATTTTGATATCCAGCTTGGGCCCTTAGAATTTAATCAGGAAATGGTGGTAGCAGACATCGAGGATGACTGTCTTATAGGGGTAGACATGCTACAGAACAACGATGCAGGGCCGGCGGACATACTGCTCAGCAAAGGGGTGATGAGACTGCGTGGCCATGATATACCATGTAAACAGGTGGGTATTGCAAAGGAAACAAGGATAATTGCAGCTGATGATAATTTAGGAATGCCAGCTCAGGTCAAGACAATTAATGATTTATTTACTGAGAAGAAAGATGGAGGCAACTCAATACCAGTGCCAAGTTATCTGATAGAGCCAAAAGAGCATGAACAAGAGATCTACCCACAGCGAGGTGCTGTGTTCGAGTTAGCTGAGAGGATCAAGGGACAAGTTACAGAAATTATGTCAGAAAGAGAGTATAAAGAATCGAACAATGATAAGGTGCGGCGTATACAGGCTAAGAAGAACAAACAAAAAGAGGGAACGATGGTGTCAAATGGTTATGTAAGTATGGGAGATAGTAGAGCAAATGTTGTGTTAGAGCTCTTAAGCCAGCCACGCGGTAGAGTTCGCCAGGGAAGAAAGCCTGGTGACCAAGCTGGACTAGCAGACCCACAACTTAAACGTCAAGATATATTTCCAAGAGCTAAGCTGGACAGAGGTCTAACGCACTTGACAGAGCCTGCTATTAATACAGGCCAAGCTGTTCCGAAGAGACTGAACTCAAAGTGCATGCCGCCTGCTGTCGCTGGCGATGAACAGGAATGTAGGAAAATGGTATGGACGGGAGCAAACGAGAAATCTGCCGACAGTCAGTGCCGGGACATCAATACTATCAAACCACACAAGAATAGACCACGCTGGAAGTATATGAAGAGGCTGAAAAACAAGAGCAATTCAAGAATGGAAGGAATCTATGTTAAAAAGTTGTAATTAAGTGGCGTAATATGTGACAATTAACGTTTTGTTATTTAATCAAAGACGGTGAATCTATTATAACGCTTGTGTAAAGTGTTTTGTGTTTAAAACTATAAATTGAAGTGTGCGCTCAGTTCAACTGTTCCTTATTCTTTCAGTTATGTAGGATGAATTACTAGGGTTATGTATGTCGAATCCTAATTTTCTAAATTTTGTCAGGGAAATACAGACTGAGCGCAAAAATGTGATTGCTTTATTTTGATGTAATTTTATTATGTTGTTGTAATATGTACTTGTGTTTGTAAATGGGTCATTTCATAGTATTCACTAATCATATAAATTCAATTTCGCTTGCAATGCATTGGTTCCTATTAATAGTATGTTAAGTGGCAGTCGGAGCTTTGCCACATTAGGTGGGGGTAGTGTAGTGCCCTGCACTCTTACCTTGCAAAATCTGTGTACTTAGTTAACTATAAGCCTGTCTTATGCCATATTTACACGGTGTCCACTATATCCAAATCACATCATATCCTTTTTATTGTTAATAAAGTCATTTGCAACGTTAATTTAGTAAATGTCCAAGTTTAGTATGAAAACTATTCATTTTTCTAACACTAATTGTCAATTAAATACAGCGCGCGTCAGCCATTTGTAAATGCAATGTCGTCATCATTTTATGACGTCACGCTCGCGGTCTAATTCTTACCTGTACTCTCTATTATCGGGGGCGCGCTACAGGGTATTTTTTTATTACAATGGCGTTACTAATTGAATTGTTTAAATGCATGTATTTTATTTATTGAATCGTATGTTCGTATATTTGTACGTTAGCCGACAACAACTTAGTCACTTGTAACACATAGGCTGATGTTTTAGTGGAATCTTAGGTTTAAACTGTCATTTTATGAAGTTTCCCAGTGCACACAGCCTTGTGTGCACATATTTATCGCTGCGTGCAGCCGTAGGTAGCCTCGCCCACGACTCGGACTGCACACAGCGGCTGGTGCGCATCTTGGTTCCAAGAGGCTTGCTTTGGAGTTATTCGGGGACTCCACATTTAGACGCGAAAGAAGTAACATCTAAAAACTTAACTTTTTTTGGAATTTATTTATTTTTGGATCTTTCATATTCATATTAATTCATTAAGGTAATCATTATTTGTTTACGGCGTCGACTGTATTAGATTATTTTTGTACATTTAATCTAGGCTATTTAAATTGTTGTTTATTATTAAGTTCACGGTGTTTGCTGAACTCTGTTTCTTCTAGTAGATTTTTGTAAACTCTTAGATTGTTCTTACATGTACGATAGCCATAGGAGTCCTGGTTGTTGTATTACATTTAAACACATACATCTTAGATTATCGTCGGCTCGCGTATTTTATTGCTTGGTTGATATTTATTTGAATGATCTTTCTCTATATTTTTGTTAAGGTTATTCACAAAATAAACTTAGTTAAATCGTCAGAGTATATTTTTATTTATATTTTATTTTACTATTAAGTGGAGTCCATTTTATTTCGACATTTTGTCACCCCCCCAACGGAGTGGCACGGCTAGAGGGCCTATAAGTACTTATATATAATATAGAAAGGAGCAGCAAAGACTTAGAAAGAGCTCATAGGTACGTATATATAGAAAGGAGCAGCAAAACGTAGAGTATAGATACAACGAGCAAGAGCACCCTTAGTCCGGAGCGCAACTTGCCTGCAAGTAAACATATTTTAGTCATACAATGGCTTTCTGTGATATTTCATTATCATACATATTATTTGGTGTTTTTTTTTCTAGTTCTATCATAATCTTTCAAATATTCCATGTAAAAACTAAAACAATGGAACGAGTTCGATCCACACATGACTTTAATATCACCAGGGTAACTCTATGACAAAAGCACCTCAGCAGGAGAGAAAAAACTGATATTTTAAAGAGCCTTGCTATTTCTATAAATAGTGATAAAGCCTTTCGTATCTTAAGTTCTTATAGTACATGCATCATTTACATTTCCATAAAAAGTGATACAGCCTTCAGTAAACTCAAGTTACTTAAGAACAAGGGGCAGTAAAAAGGGCAGGGTGCATTTTGGAGTTGGATGCAGAATTCCAATTCAATATTTATACATAAAGAGTAGCAATTAAGCAATGAAGGACTATAGACAGTAGACAGGGACTTGTTTTTCTGTTAGAACAACTGCTAAATGATTAAACAAACATTGAATGCATTAAATTTCTCTAAAATTCTAGATGCTACAAAACATTCAAGGCCATGACTCCACAAGTAACTGAATTATATAAGCTAGATAATGATATTTAATTGTTGACCTGGGTATTTAATGAAGATGAATAGATTTTGAACTTGACTGGGATTTCCAACAAAAAACCATAGCAGGTGCCAGGTGTTTTCAAGTGGAACCATGTTTATTCACCATTCCAGAAACATTGTTTCTTTATACAGAAAAGTTCAACTACTAGGATTATAATAATGGATGGCCTCAATATTGGAATAGTCTGAATACAGTGAATGCTTTCTTCTCAAGTTAGGCATTTAAATACATTGCTTCTTCTACTTATTTACTGTCTGATAGCCTAAACTGTTATATGATAGCAGGAATGACAACACTAGCAAAAGAATTGATCAGTATACAGTCATTTTATATGTGATTTAGGAACAGTCAACCTGTTGGCCCGAGGTGGAGGGAATAGTGTTTTGAACTGTTTCCCCGAGGCCTTAGGCCGAGGGAAACAGTTAACAACACTGTTCCTGACACCTAGGGACAACAGTTTGACTGTTCCCAAATCACACATAAATTAATTGTTTTATTACCTGATCAATTACTATTTTAACAGTACTTGACATGTCTTCGTCTGCTCAATCAAGATCAATGGACGCTTGATGCAACCGTTAAGTGTCTGGTAAAACCTAAAATCCTGTAGCAGTTACTTCCCCTTATATCAGTACAGTAACAGTTCAAAAAATGTTGCATGACGTCAGAGCACACGTGGGAAACAGTCAAAACTATTGCCCGGTCAACAGTTCACTCAGTGTTTTATTACCTAATGCAAGTACAGATATAACATGGCAATAAAGATAGTTTCAGACGCGGATGACATTACGTGTGCTTAGCGAGTCCCGATTCTCAGCAAAAGTTCGAGATCCCTCTGAGTCTCTTCAATGTCTTCAAACCGCGACATATCGTAGATATTTTCAACAAAATTTACTTTTTTCTACTTTTCGTTTGGTAACTCTAAAGATGCTTGCAATGATCTCGCTCATTGGACGCTTGGAGTTTTTTTAATGCGGTTACTTCCCTTGGCACTGCACTCTATGAAACAGTTCGCACGTGAGGGCAACAGTTCGCATGCGAGGGCAACAGTCAAAACTGTTTCATGCGCAGTGGCGTTGCGCAGTAAAACATAACAGGTTTAATCCGGTTTCACTCAGAATAGTTGAAAAACAGTTAAAAAAAGCAAATTGACATTTATATATAGCATTAGGTAATAATATAGAATAGTATAGGAGTAGTAAAAGTGTCTGAATACAACAACAACTTGTGGTAAATAAACATGTTTACAGATTCTTTCACACTAGGGAAAGTATCAATTATCAGCAACACCTTAAGTTACATACAAACAGTTCCTTCAGTTGTTAATACATAATAATTGCATCTAATTATGCTAATGATTGACTCAACCAGGAAACAACCAGAAAACAAATATACTCTAATGAAAACATCACATGGATAAACATGTGACAGTGTTCAGAATAATATTGATCACACCATCAAGTAAAAGAGGAGACTCATTTCCTATCATATTTTTTCATTTTTTATTAGCAGGCCTACTTGTGTGCGTAAACAAATGCTTTAACAAGAATAAATGAAACTCAATCTTAATGGGGATTTTGCTCTGCAAAGGAAATACATGTGTAGTTTAGTTTTCTGGTGTTTGTTAGGAATTTAGAAATTGTTGCACCAGTTATAGTAAAACTGATGATCTGTTTAAATTTGTATTTATATAATGATCGGTCTATTTGACAATTCAATACCAAAGGATTGATAGAGTCTAGAAATAGATAGATACATTTGTTTAAGCCGATATCCCTTAAACAAATAAAACTAGAACTGCCACCAGTGGCGAAAATACCCCCGCAACGGCAACATTTCAAGATGACCACAAGTCAACATTGTTGAAGTCCAAAAGGGTAAATGTTGTAAGAAGCATAAAAACCATAAATGACAGGATGCAAACATCAAATTGGAAATAAACAGCAAATTACAGCGTAATTTACTATGGATAAGAAAAAGCAAAATGAACAGTAGTTGTCATATTTCAAATGATTTTTTACATGAAAATGAACACCATTTGGTCATTAAGAAAGTAAAGTGGAACAACAGACAAAGAGTGATCACATTTAAACTTATCTTCCCAACATTATAAAAAAATTCAAGATTGCCATTAGTTTGTCAATTTGAATTTGAATTTAAGAAAAAATACATATAAATGTCATCAGCAAGAATTTGTAAGCACGATTTTATTAAAATGGGCTGAGAAAAAAGATGTTTGCTACACAAGATATTAGAAAGACATGTTTGCACATTTTTGCGAAATTTGAGTAAGAAACAGCATACTATACAGTAATTTAAATAAAAATTCAAGATGGCCACCAGTCAGCCATTTTGAATATAAAATGGTGAAGAAAAGTCTTACTTATCAACTGTAATAGTGAGACCTTGTATGCAATTTTTTCTCAAAATCCATATGGAAATAAGCATGCAATACTGTTATAATATCAAATAAAAAAATACAGATGGCAGCCAGTCTGCCATTTTGAATTGGAATTGATATAAAGTGCATGTACACATCAACTGTAAGAATTTGGACTTGTGTGCAAAATTCTATCAAAATTGGTTAAGAAAAAAATATGAGAAATAAGCATACTTACAGTTATTAAATCAAATTTAAAAAATTCAAGACGGCAGCCAGTCAGCCATTTTGAATTGGAATTGATATAAAGTGCATGTACACATCAACTGTAAGAATTTGAACTTGTGTGCAAAATTCTATTAAAATATGTTAAGAAATTAATGAGGGTCAAAAAGGGGTATTTTCGAATTTTCGTGTGTCAAAACCCGAGGTCTCGGGTCTAATTGAAGCCCTAATAGTGAGTCCTTGTATGCAATTTCTTTTCAAAATTTGTATGTAAATAAGCATACAATACTGTTATTTAATTAAATCAAATTCAAAATGGCCACAAGTTGAATTTGAATTATCATAAACTGCATTCACTCATCAACTGTAAGAATGTGAACTTGTGTGCAAAACTCTATCAATATTGGTTGAGAAAAAAATTCTTGAGAAACATGCATACTATGCAATTATTAAATTAAATTGAAAAAAATAAAAAAGATGCAATATCATATATAACACAATTAAATATTTTAAACAAGTGAGATATGTTTCCATAGTTACATGAGTTTTGTATACACCATTAAATCATGGTATATAACAGCTTCTATTCAAATACATTAAGAAATAAACATACTACAAATGTATTAATTTTTTGGGACAGACCACGCTTCCAACCAACCAACCAACAAACCAACCAACCAACCAACCAACCACCAGGGTGATTCCAGTATACCCACGAAAACTTTGTTTGCGGGGGTATAAATAGTCAATTACAATATTTTCAGAAATCTTACATTTTTCAATCCATTTTTCAGGTGTAACATGCTTAACTTTCCATAAGTCACTAGTTACATTGTTTGAAGCTTCTTCTACAACATCATCAGTTACCTGTAAGTAAATTAAATAATTTGACTGGTCAAAGCAAAACTAGTTTAACTACATGTTAAATAACAAGGATGTAGACCGGTTTTTCACTGAACAATCAATTATTATGTCATTAAAACAAAAGTTAGCAAGAATTTGTTGTTTCTTTTTCAGCAAGGCAAAGAATAGCAAAATAGAAGTACTCAAGTACTTATAAGTAAAAATGTACTGTATTGTACAATGTACAGTAGTGTATTGCATTATATTGCAATAAGCAAAAGCCTTATTGCAATATATTGCAGTACATGTACATATCAGTTTAATGCGTAGACATACTAAGCATGAATTATGCATTGCATCGTCTTAATAGAATCAACATTACAAACATATGTGTATTTTCAAATGATCTCTTATCCTATGTTTGAATGACTTCAGTAAAATTGACTATATGTTAGAAAAATACAAGTATTGAAATGGACTTTCGAGGAGAATTATTCTTTATTGGGCAAAAAGTTTAACCTTTTAAAACACAATAAGATTATTTCAAGTTTTCTACCCATTATAACATTTATTCAAACATTCAAATTTCAGATTCTGATGAAAACAATTAGTAAGGCACATAACTACAAAAACCTGTTCAGGCAAAAACAAACCAGTTAAATACCACCAGAACTTATATTGCACTGTTAACTGGTATAAAGGTTAACCTTCACAACCTTATTAAATGTCATTTGTTATATAAATACAACCTTCCTTTTTTGCTTATATAATGTTTCTACTGTGCTGCTTATACAATGTGTTCAATACTTAGGAAGGAAAATGATTATCATAATGTATCTAAGTAATTATCTGCTATTTGCTACACATTTGTGCGGTAACTGCTCACCAACAAGATGGGTGCATTTAAATTGTTATAGGGCATTATATAGAATTTGAATGTCACAATTTTGATTGAATAAAATTAGCTCAGTTTGATAAATAAGTTGCCCATGACAACCAGCTCAATATTTTACTTGCCAAAACTATATGTTCATTATCAGTATCAAGTTGCCCAAACCCAAATATAGGTCATCAGGGAGAATATGACAACCTTAAATGTTGTGCCAAAATCCATTTCTCATGAAAGAGAGGTTCCTTGGTTAAAGCCTCCATCCAAAACTGAGGTTTTTTTTAAAAACTATTTGACAATTCAATATAAGGCAGTAAGCTTGAATTGAACATATTAAGTATCATTGTTGTCATGGCAACATATGACAACAGTATAATACGGACAAAATCTTGAGCAGAGAATCAAAATAAGAGACAGGGTGCATCATAGGTTTGTTGTTCCAAAGAAGCTATTCCTGTTTATAAAGATGCATAAGGGGCAGGAAGGAAAGAAAAAGGGCTAAGTCCAGACTTCTGTTGTACTGGTCTAGAGTAATCACAATCTGATTAAAACCCGATCTTAAATTCTCGCTAATTTAGATCTGTTTTGTTATGAGAGTCACGTCCATGACACAATCATTATATTTAGTAACTTGTTTACATTGTCTTCTTTAGGCAATTTGAAAAAAGCCATATATTCACAGCCTGTGAATAACACAACCATCAAATAAGCTTGCAAAGCTTGGTCTAGAAATTACAAAATCAAGATGCTATTAATAGTGTTTCTACTTGATGAAAGCTACACATTGATAGTTGACACAAAGGTCATCTCACTGTACAACAGTGCTCTACAGGATATTTGTTTACGGAGATTGAAATAATCACTAATCTTACAACTAAAAGGGTAAAAGGTTTCTGTACATTTTCAATAAAATGTTAAATAACCTACCTGTTCATCTTTTTGTTGTAATATATCAGCAATATCTAACAGTAATCTAATGTTGGGTGGGGTAAGATGTATATATAACTTGACTAATTTAGCTGACATACATAATTCATTCTTACCAATATCAAAACAACGATTAAATTCTAAATCACATGGAGATATCAGCTAGAAAAATAAAACATTAAACAACTCTCATAAATTTATTCTTTACAAATTTATTTCTTAGTGAAAGTAATTGCATTTTATAATCTAAGTTTAATGCTGATGCGCAACTTTATTGCTATTTCCCCAAGTTATTGAGCTACTGGTATCATACTATCTATCATCTTTGGGAGTCTATTACTCTACTAAGTGAAGTCAACACATAAGTGCCAAAAATATCGGAGGTACCCATTTATATGTTAGCCAAATAAAGCAATTGCAGGTAAATTTCTTGCTTAAGAAAACCCTGGCGAGGTTTGAGCCTGCAACCTTTTCACTGGACTACTAATCCTATTTCTTCTATGAGTTATGGCAAAATGCAGTGTTATTTGATAATGTAAAGAAATAATCAAGCAATGAAGACATTAAACCACTCTAGCATCACTGATGGTGTTAATTGTTATAATATCATAATATATTTCTAAATTATAATTCATAAATCTTGTAAGATTTTTTCGCCCATGAAGACAAGGTATTTAAAAGTATACAGATATAAATATTTCATAGAAATACATTCATGTATGAAGAAGTCACATAATACATGTGTTTATATTTTAATACATCATGCTGATTTTATGTATCAACAACAAATATTGAAGCTTTATATTCCATTGTTCCCAATGATGTAATGTAACAAACACAATGCATCTTGAAAAAAGCAATGTCTAAAACTACAATATAGATACCTTAGATTGATAGTCACTAGGTGCACCAAATATACATGAGTACATATTCACATTACTGATCTTAGACCAAAACTTCTGTTGTGTAGGTGTAGATATGTATTCAAATGCAATATCAGACTGAAAAAAATATAGTAGTATAATGGTAACTTATCATATATTAAAACATCAAGTATCAACAATTCAATGAAATAGTGTTATTTATGACTTAGAACATAACAAAAAGTACATGGCTTGTCTAGAGGCACTTAATAATCTATAGGATTTTTCAACAGTCAGAGCCATATGTAAAGCAGACATTCCTTGGGATGCAACAGTACTAGACCCAAACTCAGAGACCCAAAGCAACAACTTACTATCTTATAATTTCATATAATTCATGAAGGGCCATAGTTGGTAACTGGGCTCAAACCTATGACCCTGCACCAATGAAACACTACACCTTATCATAAAACCTAGGATGATTGTTAAATCTTTGCAGATACACAAAACTGAATATGATCTTTTACTCCCCAGGCACTAAGTGAACACATGGGACAGACAGCATAAACACATAAGACAGATTCCATAACTAATGAAGCACCAAACATTCTTGACAATGCCAGTTTATCACCTAGTAAAAACTTTGTATGGAGAGACAAAATAAAAGGGAAATACAATAAATAATCTTACATTAACAACAATAATTCTACTATTTTGTTGTTCTGGGTCAGCTAATAGCACCATTTCTGGTTGTGAAACAGAAAAATATATAGTCATTACAGGTCCTTCATCATTCTCACTAGATGGCGTTAGTGAGGTGTATGTAGTGCTGCCACCTGGTGGGGGATTCACAGTATCTGAAGATTGGAATGCTTCTATGAAGAAGTTAGATAATTCTGTGATATATGGTATCTGTACATTCATTATAACTTTCTCCATCATTATATCAGCTGAAATAGAAAATATAATAAATGTGAGAGTGAATTAAATAAAAACAACTCAGGCAACAAGAAAGTCACTATAATCTGTAAAGAAACAAAATTAAAATACAATAAGGATTTAAGTGACCAAGTAAAATGTAAAATGTCACTGAATTAAACATGAATGACGCTGAATTAAAAGGATAGTCTCTATTATGATATCAAATATTTAGTTGCCAGATGAAAAATAAAAGTCAAAAAGCCATTTAACAAAATGTGTGATTCACTAAATTACTTTTGTAAATTGGAAAATCACTTCTGTTGATGTCCTCATTAAATTGATTGTGCTAAAGCACTTGTGCATTAATAACTATGTGTGTCAAAGTTATATTTTATTATACAGTAAAACAAAGACAACATTTTCTTAATTATAAAGTAAAATTAAGTATTAAACAAATAAAGTGTATTGTAGTGATGTTTTATAAAGTTCAGTAAACATTGTGTTTTACCTTTCTGGTTCTTATCTCCACTAATCTTATATATAACAGATACTAATGGTCGCCGGGAATCAGCATCCTTCTCAACACTTTCTTTATCATAATATAATATCCTGGTAAAAAAATATTTTTTTTTTTGAATTTACGATATACATGTATGTATGTATATCATGACAGAAAAATGCATGTTGTATTCCATGAAAGATATGAGAATATCTTAGAATTTTAGGATTGGTTTGATTTTGGTTTAAATACATTCTATAGTCTAAGTTATGAAGGAGCCTGGTAATATATCAGAACAACAACAGTAAAACAACACAGACCTTCCACACAGTCAAAAGCAAAGAGAAAAAGTTTTTTAAACTTTTATGTAAAAAGGGCACCACAAGCATAATGAAAACAAGGACCTAAGGGCTTTCCACCTTGGAAAGTGAACAAGTGAACAACACTAGGCACTAAATTATGGACATATAATTTATTACTGTTGATAAAGCCAATTGAATGATTATGAAATGAAAAACAAAATACTAAGTACCAGTAATAAATTAAGGATTTTTAAGAAAACACTTACTTCTTCACAAAATGTCTACTATCTGGTTTAATATTAACTATATAAAGTGTTTCCAAGGCAACAGTAACCTTCATTTCACCATCACCTCTAGAATTCACAGTTCCACTTATTTTACCCATTATCAGTTTAGCAAAATCAATAGTTCCTTCATTCTGTAAATAAATAAACATAAAAGTTAAGAATATCTCCTAAGGACAAATCTGTTGTAGTTTCAATTTCTTTTATTTGTACTTTACAATTAAAACAAATTAATTGTTTAATTCTTATTATGTATGGTGGCCAGCTCACCCAATCTGATTTCGTAGACAATTTTCATAACTAGCACTTGCATAACTTTTAACTAAAGCCTGGCAACAACTTTCTCCTATAAGCTGAACAGTTGCCACCATTATTACAGAATTTTAATGACCTGCTGCAGCATAGGAATCAAACCCCAATGGCCAGACTAGATCAAGAAATTGCTTATCAATGCACTATAACAGTGTCTTACTTTATCAACTGAAGGAAGAATTTTGAGTAGAATCTAAAAATTATGAAGCAATATTGAATAAGCTTGATTATGTTCTAAATTAATTAATAAAAATTCAGCATAGAAGTGCACTACAGACCTTTATATCTTGTTGAAGTATAAGTTCCATTCCCTCCAATGTGAAGAGTACAACAGTGGTACTCTTCTTTGAGGAGATAGAGGATGACATTGCAGGATCAACAATAACAGTACCAGATTCTTCACTAGTTTGGCTATGTATTGGTTGTCTTCTTACTGGTTCTAGAAACAGAAAATAAGAACTTCTGAAATTTCTAAATTATAAGCATAAGGTAAAGAAAACCATTTATAAGAAGTAATATCTTTCTAGAAACTTTCACAAAATTAGGTCACTTAACATACAGATTATTATTTTTTTACGTTCTATTTAACACATATTTAGGTCATATATAGGACCGCCAGCTCTTCCTATTATAGATTACCTGAATACTTTTCTTTTACCAGTACTAACTTACCCTACCACAAGGCTGACAACTCATGTATAGGGTATGACCTACCGCGACCAGGCTCTAACCCGCGATCTCCGGATTCAAAGTCAGACATGCTAACCACTCTGCCATGGCCGCAGCTTACAGATTAAAGGATATTGATATGACAGAGAGATCTAGATATAAGGAACTGGTGAAAACAAGGGATCACTAAGTAAAAATGTTTATCCCTTAAACCAATCTGAGTATTAATTTCATCTTTAAGACAAATTAGGATTTTTTAATAATTGCTTTATGGAAACAGTCCTGTCCACATGTATTTATGAAATAAATATAGAATTGAATGGTAATGGTAACTTGCTTGATATCTGATTGACTGACAAAGTAATAGCAAAAAGAACAACACTTCATAGTATGTCAGTTTCAGAAATTACTATCAACTCAGTGATAGTTTAAATCAGATTAAGAAAAAATACCTACCTAAGTCACACAATGGGGCACCTTCTGACCAGTTAGATTTTAGCACACCAAATACAATCTGACAATCTTTCTGTGACATACTACTACTAACTTTCTCTAGTTTACAAGCTACATCAACATTGATATCAGAAACTTCAGGTTCTAATGCTAGTCTTATATCAGTCTGGAATGTCATTGGTTCTAATAAACAACTACGTACAAGGAATGCATCATCTACTGGGGATAACTGGGCTCTGAAAATAAAAAAGTTTAAGTTAGAGAGCAGTATGAACCCTTTATACCCTAGCAACAGAGGGGGCACAATTTTGATAAGTGAAGTTCACTAAATCCAATTAAAGAATTCTGATTAATTTCAGGGCCTGTAAAAGACTGCCATTTTCAGAATTGGGGGTCCAGACATGTAAATTGCAGGATTGGCCAGTTAAGGGTTTAAATCTGTTTCCATATACATGTTCAGTCAACTTTACAATTTTGTATGATAGCCCTCATAAATCATTTTCAGGCAGATGATCCCTCAGAGTTCTCATTTACACTTGGGTGGAGTGGAACAAATGTATGAAAATTTATTGCTCAAGGAAATAAGCAGCGCCCCTAGTGGTGTAAAAACCAGGACCTCTTGACCCCCAAGGTGGATCCTACTGTTGGATTTCTAGTCCAAAAATATATACGTTTTGAAACTTTATTGAAAAGATAGATATCTCAGTGGTGTTAACATTTAAGTTTACAGCCTAGTGCACCTCAGAATACTTAAGCCATACTTGGAGGGAGCTAGACTTAATGCCAAGACACTGTACATGTAACATGATACATACAATTGGTAAATAAAATATCTCTTCTGTACAAGTCTACTTCCACAGAAACTATGATAATCATTACTGACTAACATCAATTCAAAGGAAGAATATATATTTAGAAAGCAGTCACATGTTTTTACAGGCTTATGTCCATGGTTGTTTTCGGTAAAAACAATTTCAAGTAAATTAACACATAATTTTTGTAAAGCCTTGGCAAGGAAAAGAGGCTAGGTTCTACCTCCAATACTATCACTGGAATACCAAAGGAAAGTACAGTTCATTAACACTAAATTGCACCTACAGGTAAACTAGTACTTACAACTACCTGACCAGATTCACTGCATGTATATATAGTGTATAACTGAATTAATAATGATCATTGTTGTAAGTTGTATCTAAACTTCTCTGACTGTAATTTTGTTTTTGTTTTTTTGTATCGTGTAAATACATGCCTGGTACCATGTACTTGTAATAATATTTTTGTATTGGCTATAAATAGTATATTTGATGCCAAATAAAGAATATGTTATGTATGTTATGTTATATGTTATGTTATGTACACAGCGATTACTTTTCACTGCTATCAATTGAAATTACAATAAATTGACAATATGTTGGGTGACCACCAATCTACAAAGACCATTGACCATCAATTTTGTTCCATTGCTCATGAAGAACTTGTCTATAAAGACTCTACATAAATTCTCATCCATGTTAATTCAGCAAAGATAATTGTGAGTATTGGGTTTATTAACTTTATTAACAGATTAATGACTCCTTGTGAAAATCAGTCACCCCAAATCAACTTATACACAACAATGGTAAACATCATTTCAAATAAAATACAGGAATTTTAGGTGAGCAACAAGCATTAAACCCCATCATACTTACCGACTGAGTTGTACAAAAGTCAAAGAGACATAGATATGGTTCCATTCTTGTTTTAAACCATGACCAACATCAGTGATATCAAATACATTCTCAACATGTAGATCACCAGATTTTAACAATAATAAATCTAGAGAGTTAGATCTAACAGGTATAAGTATGGTTGGTGTCATCATGTCTATAGTTATACCAAATCTACGATTATCTTGTTGAAATGTATCCATCTGTAAATATAAAAGTACATTTGCACCAAAATGAAAGCTTAGTTAAAGACAATTTGAAGGGAATACAATCATCACAAAACATAACAGTACTTTTTCAGTTTAGTTAAACACTTAGTGGAAATAGCTAAATTCAACACACAATTCCACATAACTAAAAAAGGAACTGATTTTTTCCAAATATACTTTCTACAATTGAGTCACAATTAGTTGCTTTGATATTATGACCCACACTAATTCCAAAAAAGTCAATATGTATAGACACCTTGATCATGTATGTACATTTCAGATAAATGACACGGTTTTTGTTTTCAATCAAAGGCTTCAGGCACAAAACCTCCGATATTTGCTGCAGTTGAATGCAACACTAATTTAAAACAAGGTTTTCTAAGCACTTGTTTTTTAAGGCCAACAAATCCAAAGCTGTGTCCTTCTTTTTTTCCACGGCAAAACATAGACAAATGAAAGACATTAGTGTGTATATTTATTTCAAATAGTATCTTACTTGTTTTGTGACAGCTTTCATAGAAACACTGGCTGTATCAAGTACTTCAGCACTTAATAATGGTTCTAAAAATTTCTGTAAAATAAATTAGAAATTTAAATTAATTTATATAGTTTGTGACAATTTGAAATACATTTACAATTTAGAAATAGGTGACTGATAGAAACCCTAGCAAAAAATAAGTATAATTTATTAAATAGAAACAAACGAGACAGCTTAATACTAGAACACTGGGCATCACAATGAAAAATCACAACTGGCTTTTTTCATACATGCTAATTGGTACATGTCTATTCAGTCACAATACCCAATAACCAGATTTTATGTTCTTGTTCATAAGTAAAAAAAAGCAGCGGGAATGCATCTCAATGCCCATCAACCAAAGTGCAAAAGTAAAAATAAACTGAGGTAAGCATCTCAATGGCTGATTACCAGTCTTCAATGGAGTCCTTTGTAGGAGATAAAATAGCAAAACATTGACTAGGGGAATTCTACATGCCACTCTCCTTGCTTAGGTTGCCAAGAGATAATACTATGATTGTAAAATACTCTAAAAAGCAAATTATCAAACAATGTCTGGGCTTTAGCTAAAACAAATACAAAATTTTTGATAGTATTCTAAAGTACATAGTTACTATGGAAACAAAGTTAAAAAACAACTTACTGTAATTTCCCAGTAAAATTTTCCTAGAGCAACCAATTGTAAATGACCAACTCTTAAACTAAATGTATAATCAAATGGTTGTATAATCTGTCTATTATCTGATAGTGGAATCTTCTTCTTGTTATATTTAACAAACTGTTAGGATATAGAAATAATATTCACATATAAATACTTGTATTCAACATACAAACAATTGATTTGATGGTTTAATGTAAGTTATTTGACAAGTGACTTCAGTTTAATCATGTATGTAAATTAGCCAGAAAAAAATGTTTTTTTTATGCATAAAGGTTTATAAAAGCTTCAGAAATATTAGAAGACGTCATCTCTTAATGGCTTTGTGTATTAAATTCATGTGCTCATTACATTTATGTATTGACAACTAAAGTCAAGTTCCACCATGAAGACCACCTTGATTATTGCAAAATCATGCAATTTGTAACGGTTTTAAGTCCCAAAATGCTTAATTTGAGAAGAAAGATTCTTCTATTAAGATCATTCAGCTATTTAGATCATCTACTTTGATGGTCCTAATACTTTACAGTTTACCTTATTCTAATACAGACAAACTGAAAAAGAATCTCAGCCATAAAAACACTGCATTGTTTGAAAGACTGACATGTAGTTGAATATGCTTATACTTACAGAGAATTTAAATAAGCTATCTTCTTTATCTTCAAGCATCAAAATCTGTTGAATATATCAAGTATTAGGCTTACTTCAATAGTAAATAATACGGTAACAAACCCAATTTTATCATGAAATAATTTATAGCAAGTGCTTGTGTGCTTATATAGATATGAAAATGCACATTACTATGTTAGAATTACACAAAGTAAAACTGTAGATGTTTCATCCAATATATAATACATTGAAAAAGTAATAAAACTCAGATACTAATTCAATATATTTAAATTTTGATTCACAGAAATTTCAGCTTAATTTCAAATATCTTAAAAATATTAAATGGGGGTAAGGAACCATATCATGAACAAAAACAGTAAAAATCAAAGACCTACCACAAAGTAAAAAAGGTCAATGGTTTGAGATTTTTTAAATTTTATGTGAATATAAAAGAGATGCCACAAACATAAAATTTATAGTTATTAGAACAATATATAAGAATGTTAAACCTACATTAGGATAGAGAGCACCATGACAACAATCCTTTACATCTATATCTCGTAGACTACCTATCAATGTTAGACGTTCTTGTCTGTCTAACATATGACCTTTCAACTCTGAAATATATTAAGGTGGTCAGTACATTGCATTGTAATATTTCATGCTTTTCAGTTAAATAAAGTGTTATTAAAAAATATATGACAAAAATCCAATATTTCATATTCTATTCATAATTTCCATAAGCTTCTATATTGAAGCCATAGCAACACATTGTTAAGGACATATCTGGGAGGTCAATCAACCTACTTTACATTCCTAGAAAAGCTAAATCTCCAGTTACAAGGCCCATACTTCTTCAGTGACTGAAAACTGCCTTACATAATTTATAATCACTGGTAGATGGGAGAATGGACAAAGCAATTATTTCATAACCAAGCTCCACAAAAGTAAGTTCCACCAGAAATTTAAAGCTACAGCCCCTCAATCAGTAGACTTAAGCACTATAAACTGAGCTCGCCAGGCAGTTTAATAATAATAATACCATAACTATATTTCTTGTCTTACAATAGAAAACCAGTTTATCATACATTACCTCTAACATGTATTTCAGCAATCCTACTATTATTATCAGACATAATCAATGATAAATCATGTAAGTCAAACATTATATTCCATTTTACATGTGTGCTCTTATCTTCCTCTGGTTTTACTATAAAAGATACACAATTATATATAGTTAAAAATAGACTTCAACTTGAATTCAAACTTGTGAGTTTGTACCAGACACCAAAACAAAGTTTTTCTGGTACATTACAATGAAGTGTATACGTGTACACAGTATTGTTAAATTCTATTCAATTGTCAGTGGTTCTAATTAGCTAATTGAGTTAATAAATGCCCCACTAACAGTTGAATATAATTTAACAATAAAATAATATTAATTTGGAGTCTCATGATTTTCAGCAATAATGCTTGAAAAAGCCTTGTTTGAACCTAGTAAGAGCTGATGGAAAACACAATACTTTGATTTCTAGATCTATTGATATCTTATATGGATAACTAATAGTAAAATGTTATTCCAGATAAAAATTAAAAAAGCTTATATCTAAAGATAGCTTACTTGATAAAGTAATGCTTGGCATATTAATAATAAGAATAATTTCAAATGCCTTACAGTGTATGGAATGAGTGGGTGTCCAGTTGTCTGGGATAGCTACGTTTTAGTAAGGGCAACCAAAAATCTACTAACATGATATAGTGCTTGCTTCTAAAATGACCTGTTCAAGCAACCACTTTCATTTCTTATTTCATAGACTGTCTTATATTATATTCTATTTCATAGTTAAAGTAAGAATTTGGCATATACATATATGAGATTCATACCAGGTTCCTCACTATGTTGACTCTTCTGATGGGAGATAGATTTATTTGGATCATTTACCAATGAAGATACCACTGTACTAACACTTGTAACCATCTCATGACTATGTACACTGAAAATATAGAGAGTAAACAAGACACTTAAATAGCAAAAAAATAGCCAATGCGGCCATCAAGTATACAGAATTCTGTAAAATAACAGAAAGCTTTTACCAGTGCATGGGTTAAAAAATTAATTACCCCCTAATTTGAAACCATGAAGAGCAAACATTACCATAATTAAATCTGGAATGGTGTCCCAATCCACCTTTTAACTTGGCAAGAAAGGTCTGTACAAAAAGTCACCTTTACTTTACTTTGAGGACCCATGAAACTTGTTATCTGAGAAATCCTTCTGCTCATGTAATTTTCATTTATCTTACACAATATTCACATTCACGATATTGATTTATTTATATAGGGTAAGACTTTAAAATAAATACATCTCATTGGATTTGTATACAATGTATAAAGGTATAACATATTGCTACTGTTGTAGCTACTCATGTTGTATCACAATTTGCTTAAAGACATGCTGTGCAAGTGACCTTACAATCACTTGCAAAGCATGTCTTTAAGCAAATTGTGATACAACATGAGTAGCTACAACATAGAGGTGAAACGATTCAAAAAAATTTCGATTCGATTCGATTTCGATTTTTCATCAAACGATTCAATTTTTCGATTCAATTCGATTTTTTACTGGAATTATATAGGACATAACAAAAAATAAATTATAAAAAGAATTAAGAAAGAGATACAACCCAAAGACAATAGAACATAAATATATATATATATATTTAAGAACAGTGCAATTTTATCTGAGGGACCTCCCTCCCGGAAGACAAAAAATTCTAATTCTTTAATAATACCCATTTTACAGGTATAAGAACTTGAATAGTTAAAAATAATTTACTGCATTTTAGCATATATAAATGACAAATCGTAGTATTTCCAACTTTTTAATGAAAAGTAATGCCCATGGACAAATTGTTTATTTCTCCTTACCTACATGTACGTACAAACAGTATATGACTCAAGTCATTATCAAAATAAAATTATTCATCAGTGCATCAATGCCATAATAAATGACTAGTTAAGGTTACGCTTAGACAATAAAAATTGCAAGCATTCAGCAAATGTAGATCACTATGACCAGCTTAATTTAGTTTGTTTCAAAACATTTTGGCTCTGGCATGATTTAAAATAATTCTCATCACATCATAAACGTTAAATTAATTTTTCATCAACTCTAGATCTATATTTATAACTTTCTTACACTAATGTTTATTTCAAAATAAAATTATTTTTGGGCTTAAATGAACGTTTAAGTGAAAATATACAGTAATCTTCGGACATTTCATAGAATTCACTTTTAATTTATAGTAAATAAAATCTAACCAACCACGTTTTGCCCGATTTTAATAGTTAAGAAAAACTAAGAAGATTTTCCCGAAAATAAACGTAAATAACGTCAAAACAAACAATTAAGTTTACAGTTTATCTCTAAATTACTTTATCATGCTTGATTTAATTTTGTATCATAGGGAACGAAATCGCTTCAACCATTTGGGCGTTATGTCATTCATTTTCGCGACCCACGCTAGATAACAATTTCATATGAAACATCTTTTGTGATTAAAAAACTTATTGTTTTCAATGTTTTTTATCTTGATTTAACAAATGATGCTTCAGGAAACGACGATGTGAAAAGTTAAATTTGTTTTTCTTAAGAAAAATCCCCCAATATTACCGATCGTGTAAAACTAAATTGACTGGTTATATCTTGGTGGCCCCTTTATCACTATATTCTCTCTAGGTACCAGTCTTAGGTATATATGAATGATATCAAGCGTGTTAACTTACTCGACGACTCCATTATCGATTTTCTGTCAGCGAGTTAATCTCCCAGCGTGTGACCGACAATAAGGTCTAATTGACATGTACGCGTAATTAACATGTATAGTTGCAGCGGGCAGTCTCACTTTTTACAACTCTTATCTGGATAAACAATCGTGGGTCAATAAGGGTACACTATTTTAGTTTACTATAAAAAATGCTTATTTTAACCGAAAAGGGGCGTTTCATTCAACTCACAAAACTACTGAAAAAAGACAGTATTTAAAAAAAGAATCGAATCGAAACTGCCTCTTCCGAAACGAATCGAACCAAACCGTGCGTTAAAAATCGCGATTCTTTGTGAACCGCGATTAATCGTTTCACCTCTACCTTACAACCATTAATGATGTAATATTTTTTATTTTGTTTGATTTCAATAAGAGTCTGTCTGCTCCATAAGGATGCATTATAAGCAGACCCTGGGATGTGACTCTTTACCCCTAAAATATTTACTTTTTAGTCTAAATTGAGTCAAACTTTGAAAAAAATAAATATGTATTTCATAATTATGAGGATAGTTTCTACCTTGCCTACATAGGGTTTTGTCCTTGCCAATGATAGGCTTATGATGTCATAGTTATGAAACCGACTTATATAACAGACTTATATAACCCCATATTAACCTTCATAAGGAATACAAGAACTACTCCTTTCAACATTATTAAAGGAATCTATTTATAGTAACAAGTCACATGTTCTATCTACACCCCTTATCAAAAAAATCCATCTGATTGTAAAGTCACATTGAAACAACATATGTTATTACTGATACTATGTATAAACATTCTATTAGGATGGTATCTTTTTTACATAACAGTTTTCTACAAAATAGGCTATACAAATTTCCCGCCATTTTCAAATTCCCACAAAAAGTAAAATCATGTCCTTTCAACACCAATTGTCTTTTATGAATATTTATTCTATGTTAATTATATTTTGTACTGTTCAGTGGTGGGTTTTGATTGATAATACTTATCAAACATGTAAGTTGTTGATGTTATTAGCCATATAAGTTGCAAATTACTAATTTTAAAAATATGGCAAATTTTATATATTTTATATTTTATAGGGAGATAATGTTTACTTTGCATGCTACATGTATCACCTATTTAAAATGCTCAAAACCTTTAACACACAAGCCCAAAGCATAGTACATGTGAAAATTGACTTTGGTTAGTGAAAATTCAACATTGCAGTCATGCAGTTGGACTAATAGATAATTTTACCCTTTTAAATACTTCATGTATATAATACATTTTATGCACAATAGTTCAGTATTGCATTAAAGAAGATTTAAGGCAATCACTGTAACTATAGAAATATTTCAGCTTTATTTTTGTCTCAGAGTCTTTTTGTCACAAATGTGTTAACCATATATTATATATGTTATAGGTCTATTAGCACTTGTACACCAACAGAAAGTTTATAAATATCACCCTTGTTCAGATGCACTAACAACAATTTATACCATATATTCTGAATTAAATGCCCCTTTCCTTATAAACACACACCCCATGCTTTTATAAAAAGAATGACTGATGGAAATGATATACATTTCTAAATAGATCTGAGAAAAGTAAAAAACTGTATTTCCAGATAATTATAGGTTGAAAATGATAATGGTGATAATGGTGGTGATAACAATGATGATGGTAATGATGTTGTCTATACTGATGTTAATAATAATGATGATAATGATATTGATGATGATAATGATGTAATGGTATTAATAATAATGATGGTGATGATGTTGATGATAATAATGGTGATGCTAATGAAAATGATATTGATAATGATGTTGATGAAATTGATGATAATGATGATGATGATAATGATAATGTTGGTGATGATAATGATGGTGAAATTGATGATGTTAGACTTACCTTGACTGTATACCTTCTATATAAGCCTTTAGATACATTATAGCACCTTGATCAGCTAGAATATTTAATGTTTCAAATTGTAACTTTAATGATTGTTCAACACCATGATATACACTATCAAAATCTGGACAGCTTGGTTCAACCTGCAATCATATCAAATGGATTGGCATGACAATTTATATCTGTTTATAATATAAATTTATTTTGAAACTTAGATTAATTACTCTTGAGTCCACTTCCTAATCAAATTATTCCCTTGACAAATGTATTGCACAAACACCATTTGAGTCCAATCTCTGTTACCATGGCATGCTAAAGCATAGCAAATTTTGCTCTTTTTCAACTGTAAATTTGCATTACAATCAGTAGTATTTTATGCATTAATATGTCATCATTTTGTGCAATTTTCCTGCACACAATAACCACGATTTTTTCTGGACTAAACTTAAAGGGTAAATACAATTCAAATAAATTAATTTTCCCCATTGGCCCCCATTTTGAAGGAAAAGGGAGGGGTAAACAGGTTATAATACTGGCTTGACATGCTTAGGGTAAAATGAAAAAACTCACCTTTCTGTAGAGCACAGATACAAGATCAGTTCCTGGTTTAGTACTCATTAGTTCCATATATTCACCAGATGTTCCAACATGTATTTTATCAGCAAGTTGTACGGCTCCAAGACTTGCATGTGCTGCTATACCATGTTCTGTGATGGCAGCATCTAGACGTAACCTTTCAGCACGGAACATAAGGTATGGATTCTCTACTTTATCCAATGATTTAGACAGTTGAAACATCACCTCACGTATAACCACACGGAATACAATATTAGTTGTATTAAATCTAGACGAGATATCATCCACTGGTTTAACATCTTCATATCTGTAAGATATATACAAAAACTACAATTTTTTATTTCTTATTGGGTTCATTGCCATGCCAACACATATGATGGTTATTTCACAGCAACCAGTTCACCTAACTTGACTTCACTGGACCTCAGTTAATAACCAGAACTCCCCTACAACTTGTTACTTTTATTGGATAAAATGCAGTGTCAACACAGATCATGGTCATTTCACATCAACCAGTGCACCTAACTTGGCTTCCCTGGATCTTTATTCATAACCAGTACTCCCCTACAAATTATTACTTTTATTGGGTAAAATGCCATGTCAACACAAATTATGGTCATTTCACAGCAACCAGTTCACCTAATCTAGATTTCCTGGACCTTTGTTTTATATCAGAACTCACCTACTATTCAACAAAGCCAATTCATTCTCAACATACCTTATAAATGGAGAAAAGGTATAACCAACCCACTTGAGGCTTAAAACATCAACCCTTCTAAACACTAGATTCAAAATCCTGCCCATTGCACCATATTAAATGCTATTTAGTAAAACCACACCTATAAGTTATTCACAACTATCACAGTTTCCAAGTACAGTAATTGATAGTTGTTTTTTAAAAACAAAGGGTGTGTATTGGAGTGCTCAATACATATATATTGATGGTCTCCTCTTATGCTGAGAGCAATACTGTTCTAACTTAGTACTTCTTATACCTACTTGAATAAATTGCATACAATACATTCAAAAAACGCCAGTAAATCAATTTCTTTCTGTGGCATTTACATTTACTTACATTGTCCATTGTTCAGCATCATCACTAATAAATGGTTTATCAACATTGTCCATCACTGAAATATATTTGAAATATTATGGTCGGAACAGCAAACCATACACACTAACGTTTATACACTAACTACAATTTTTTTTAATGTACCAAAATCACTGACAAACGTATCTCTTTAAAGTAATAACTGGATGTCAGTCTTCAATCATGATTTATATGACAATATAACTTTCAACAAATTTCGATGACAATCAAATCATCATCATCATCCCTTTTAGTTAATACAGGCCGTTGATTAGTCCTTTAGCAAGGGTGAGGCCTATCTGTCTCTAAAGATGTCCTAAAGATGTGATACCACTCTACTAAGTCATCTGGCAACCATTCAGATTCAATGAAAAAAAACATCTGTGATGGACATATACCACAACAAATAAACATTTCAATATTAAATCTTCTAAAATAACCCTGCTGTAAACTGTACCAAGTCATCTAGATTAAGAAAAGAGAGGATGACTGCTGAAGCCTAAAGAAGACCAGGGGCCTGTATCATCAATGGTCTTACAACCAATTTTAGTTGAACATCATTACACATTGTATAGCTACACCCTGTACAATTTTTGATAATATACTGTCCTGCTGAGTAAAAAAATATTCCAATGAAAATGTCAAGCAGATGCTTAACTTTAGGATAAGCTCTAGTTGTGTCATCTTCATAATTCAGCTTCATAGAGCAGACAATCCCTGCTGAAATACTACACTTAAAACAACATCACTTGAAACAATATCAACAACAACAAAATTCTAACTAACCTACAACTGGAGGAGCTTTAGGATACTTCTTTGATGTGATGATTACATTCCGTCCTAGAACTCTACGCTTCAAGACTCTCAGAGAGTTTATATCTGGTTCCATCTGAATCTCATTGGGATCCTGAAATATAGGCAATGTACACTTTTATGCATCATTTAAATTAACAGTATTAAGTACATATGGCTTGAAATTTATAAACATGCAAAAACATGCTGTTATTTAAAAGGTTAAAATATCATTTAAATGTTTATTACATTATTGATTAAAATAAACATAATCCCTAGTAAACAATCACAAAATTTCTTGGCACTGAAGTAAAAACAAACCATGCTGTTATAAAAAAAAGTTTAAATGTCATCAAAAGGTTTAATACATTATTTATTTGAACAAAAATAATCCTTGGTAAATAATCTCAAACTTTCTTGGCACAGAAGTAAAAAAGCAAGTAAAACATAGAAAAGAGAAGAAACATTTAACAATTATCTTACAAGACCATGTATCTTTGGGGCATGAAACTATATTCTATTTGCAAGTGTATGTCAATGAATAAAGAATAAACAGACAGAGTCAGTAAAGCCAGCCTCCCTTGGACTGGATGCCAAAAAAGTAGACTTAAATAATGACTTATAGTCCATGTTAAATCATACTTATATCATAGTTAAAGCATTATTTTACAAAAAATGAAAAAAGAACAAAAACATCTTCCTAACATATTGTAATACAACATCTTAAATCTTATGACCATCATCACGCACTTGTGGAAGAAGGTTTACAGGATGAAAGTTATGATTAATTAATAATTTGTGCAAAAGTACATACTATTCTGTGTTTAAACCAGGTGACCACTACACTTCTGAGTCAAAATCACTCTTTATTCACTCTGAATCATGGTAACTGGCTATGTTATTAACTATTAATTTAATGAAGCAGACTACCTATTGACCATTTTATGAATTTCCTTTTCTATTGACTTTTCATGATTTAAGTCATAATTGTTTGTCTCAAATAATCTATAGATTCCAGAAACCAAGCAATCCCCTGTATTGTTTACAGCAAAAATAATATTATTGTTAACCGATGGGTGATAATAAATGCCAAATGATTTTAAGGTTCTTAACACAAACATGTGATACCACAAAACCATGTTAAACACTAACACATGTTTAGGAATCACATGCATGTAACATATTACCCAGTAGTAAATACCGGTAAATAACAGGCACAACGTTTTAGGGTTTCACATGTTAAGGTACTTATCGTGTATCGACTAAATCACATGTTACAATGTATGAGTAAAATCTATTTCAGCATATACCCATGGTCAGAAAATCACATGTTTCCACAGACAATGGACAAACAATTTTATGCACTTGTTCAGAAATTTACATGTTGTACAAACAATAGACAAACTGATGCACCTGATAAAAAATTCACATGTTGCAACAGTTGCACATGTTAAGGAGAGCACATTTTGTTGGAAATGCAACGTTTATCACAAGCACATGTTAAATGCAGACTACCCTTCATCTCAAAACACATGTTAAATGCAGACTACCCTTCATCTCAGTCAATACTTGCAGTTTTTTAGAGATAATAATACTTGGAACAAGCAGGAAATTAAGGATGATGATAATCATCAGAACTTGATGATGTTTGAGGGCCTTATCTATACCAGGACTAAAATTGCCATTCTGCCAAGTCTGCCATGTTTAAACCTCTAAATTCTATCATAAACAGTACAGGGCTGTAATTCTTAAAGTAGTTTGCCCAGTTGGACAACAAGTAATATATTTCACTTGCCCATACCAAATGTTTATTAGCAGTAGCAAGTTGCCCAAACCAACAAATAGGTCATCAGGAGCAATAGAACAACCTTTAATGTCTAACACTGCAGTAACTATTTGATTGTCAAATAGACTTTGTTTTAATGAAATAAACTATAAAAGAAAGCAAGTTAAATGATGCAATGTCAAGCATCTACACATAGCTGCAGTGATATAGCAAACAGTATTACTAACAACATACTACATTACATAAAACTTAGAACAAAAAATAAAAAATTTTACATTGAAATTCAACCATTGCCACAAAATTTAAGTACAGTATTTCAATAGGTCAAAGTTTAACTAGTCTAATTACATGTAAAAATGGATGCAAACTAGTTTTGCACTGACACATAATTTTTTTTTTGTATTTCAAGCTTAAGAACTAGGGATCAAAATGCAGCAACATATGATCACATCACATTTCATTTTCCAGACATAAGTATGTAGATTCTTGTTGAAATCGCCTACATAAATCTGACCAGGTATGATGAAAACAATCATTGCCTTAAATTTTACCCATCACTTGACAGATTTACTCTGTTATCAATAATAGTTAAGAGGCAAATTAAAATAAGATAAGTAATTTTCACAAGCAAAAAGCCACTTTGGTCTAGTGGGTTAAAGTACTAAGGGTGAAATTAGTGGAAAATTGTTATACTTCGCTAGTTGACAAATGGAATGCCTACATTCACAGAGATGAGTTTGGCCCTAAAAGTCTGTTGAATTCTTGATTAACTTAGAATACGATAAAAATTGGATAATTTATAGGTAAACAAAAAAGATAATTATTTCAGTAATATTTTACATAAGTAATTCATACTCAAACATTGGCCATTTCAAATAATAACAAAATAATAAAATGAAGATCAACAAATACCGTACAGAAAAATTATAAAAAAACAACATAAATTGCAAGTTTGCCTTTGCTAACCTAAAAGAAAGAGCAAAGCACTTAAAACAATATTTGAATGTGATTTATTAACAATGGATTTTTTTTGTTTCGCCAAAACAGTATTTTTTAATCAAAATCTAGCACAAGTCTTGTCTCAAAAGGAGTTGAAAACATATCAGGAACAGCAACAGCCAAATAAACCACAGACCTTCAACACAGTGAAAAAGCCAAGAGAGACGGAGATGTTTTAGATCTTTAACAGATTATATGAATGTACCAAATGTAACAATATTACCATATGACAGTCTATGCTCATTATAAAAGTATACATGTAAGCAAATTTTGATAAAAACATCAATAATCACAAGCCCCTATAGAGTCCACCTTAAAACTATGCAAATAGTTAACCCCACTCAAGACAAGGCAATGAGAGTAAACTAAAGTGTTGGCTGCGCAATGTTCAAAGTATTGACTTAAAGCTTGAAATAAGCTAAAGGAGCAGACCTAAATAAAATAATTTTGAAAGTGAAGTCTTACTGACAATAAAGAAAAGACTGCATGATTTTTGTTAATGCCTATTGTTGGTTTCATTCTAAGACCAAAGGTTGCCAGCATGGGCTAGGCCCTACAAAACACTGTATAATTGGATACATAGATCAGAGTCTTTGTTGGATTAGAACTCTTCCAGCCAAAGTGAGTCAGGAAGATTGCAATACTTATATCCCATATTGTTTAAACTCAAGGTACAATGACCATCCAGATACATTACTTTTAAGAACATGTCAAAACACTAACAGATGAAAAATAATTTTATTTGAAAATGTGTAGGGTCCCTTACTGTACTGTAGTGAACCAAGCCATGAATGTTAAAAGGTAGTTGGTGGTGACAATGCTTTAGTAGTTTAGCTTTGCTTGAAGCATGCAAATTGGGGACAATCCATCAACTGATTAGGAAGGGAAGCTAAATCTTGAAATGTACATGCTTTAAAGAACTGAAAAAAGGCAACTGATTAATATGAAAGCAATACATTGTAAGTATACTGAAGACATTATGGTGAATATAGGATATACTAGCTTACTAGTGCAATATGATGTCTCAACCTTTCTTCCTGGAAATTGTTATAAAAATACATATATCTAAATAAATGACCACACAAATATAAAACCAGGGTATTCAGTCACACGACCCTCAGTCTTTGATTAAATTCTTGCAGGACCCAATCAAAAAGAAATATTCAACTATTGCATATAAAATAACTATTACATTTCTCTGCCCAAAAAAGCTTACATAAGCCTGTGAGTGGCAATTGTTTACTCCAAATTATTTGCACAAATTATTTTTCCACATGGTCTAGTTTATCACTTGATCCAATTTCTGTACAGAGGATTTGGAACTAACAATTAAAACTAACAGAGTCAATTGGGGAAAGAAAGGTAGTACAGTCGTTATTTTATGAACTATTTCATGTCAATTGTATGTCTAGAAAGGCAACAGAAAACAATTTTTTGATTAACTTTTTAAGTTTTGTTGTAAATCATGTGACTATATAACCTGATGATATAAAATGAAAACACACACTTATAAAAACTAATGGTACATGGTGTTCTATATAAATCAACACAGCACACTGCATGGAAAAATCTACCTATAGTAATAAGGTTACAGGGCTGTCTCACCAAATACACATCAGATCAAAATCAGCAACTTTGTTTTATTACCATTATTTTCCAAATAGTTGTGTTTGATATTTTCATAAACTAAATGTTGTTACTCTCTTACAGAATGTAGTTAACCATAAATATGCAAATTAATACCACAAATTAATATTGTTCTTCAAATTCTGATATCAATTTGCTACTTATTTTATTTTGCTATGTCTTTTGGTGAAGTGGGACAGAGGATTTCTAACATTATGGTTTTATTACAAATCTATCACATAAAAGACCAAATAAAATGTGGTTTCATTATTTTTGCAACATCATTTTAACAATAAATTGCCCCAAAAGGTGCCAAAATTATTAAGGTTTCATAACCACTAAAACACAGATTAATTTTACCAAGCCAAGTCTAGCCATTGAACTTACATATGGTCATTTCTATACCTCAACCTATTTAATATATTACATTACTGGTATAACTGTGTGCAACTTAATTGGATTAATTATAATGGATCTTAATAAAAATTTCAGTTACTAATGGTGGGTGGTTCAACTAACAGTCTAACCAAAGTGAAAATGCTTCTGCGGTCAAATTACTCCAATTTCATTTACATGCCATAAGACTGACAAAAAATATTATGTTTTACATGACTTTACTGGACAATCTGTAAAATGTAAATCTTCATAGCAAGGACATAGACCAAGATATATCAATAAGTTGTATTATTTTGACAAAAAGCAATGTTTCCTCTTCTTTCTTTAGTGAAAATCTCGTTTTCGAAAAAATGACCTTGAGAAATCTTTTCTAATGTCGCACATCATAATATAATGCTGACATCTGTGTGTTATACTTACAATAGTAAAAGACGCAGACAATGCAGCATCCACCATGTCTTCACCCAGCATTCCTACACTAGTACTGGTAGGTAATGGAAAATTACGGAAAAATTTCCATAATAATAATAACTTCTTGTCAGATATGTTAATCTCAAATGATGGTAAAGTTGTTATTATCTTTTGTCTGAAACATTGATATAGTAGATGTATCAAATATGAGCCCAAAATAAAATGTGTAGTAATCATAGCATAGCCAATTCTACAAGGTTCTAAATCCCAACCTACTTTAGGTTTTTTTATTGGTTTAATGCTGCAGTAACATAACCACATGTACTATGTCTGTAGCAAACAAGTCTATTTTTCAAGATAAAGCTTGGTCATGAAATAATTTCTACAGCTATTTTCCCTCCAGCCACTGATTCTTAATTACAATAATTATTTTCATTTTTATATACCAAATTTGTATAGTGCTCTTTTCATGTTGAATATATGTTCAAAAGCGCTTTACAATTATATGCATAATTAGGTTATAATTAAATAATTTAGGGCAGTTGGTGGAATAATTCCCCTTGTATCAGGTTATTCACTAAATTCATAGATTGAGTCTTTCCAGGAATGACAAGTAGCTTGACAAACCACCATGATACCAAACATACAATGAGTTGCTACAGTGATTAACTAAACCAAAACCAAAACAAAAAGCAAAACAAACCAAAACTGTAAAATCCTACATTGAATCACATGCAGATTCACATATATATATTCAAATCAATTATGTGGGACCACTATATATATTCAATGTGATACAACATGGTCGCATGATCATACCAAGCTTTGAAATATAGCTGGTCTTAAGTGAACTTACTTTCTATAATACATACATGTAGCAATCATGGGGAATTATGGCATTATTTGATCCAGACAATATCATCTCTTGGACATAAGGAAAGCTGATGTATCATTATAGCAAAACAACACAATGTATTATACAAAACAAACAACTCTTATTGTGTTAATTGGCCAAAACCTGTTTTAAGTAAACTGTAATACGAGCATTTTTACATTTCACTTAAAAACACCATATTTTGTTTGAAACAAATAACATAACATCATCATTGACATCATGAAAAAGACTGATTATTAGAATGTAAAAACAGACAAAATATTAAAAATTTTAATAGTTAACATGAATACGAGACATTTTTACATTCAATAACATTTTGGCTTGGTCTACAGATTATTCACCAATGGTCAACATTGACTTGTAACTGTTAGCAAATCATTTCACCTATGTTAAAATGAGATGAAAACTTGAAATACTCACTGTGGTAACTGTTTATAATCTGGTTTGACAGAATTATAGAAATCTAATATAACTTTCATACTAGGTAAAATATGATATTCTGAAGTAGGTTGTATCTGTGCTGTATGCCAGTCATCACCTGGAATATATTGTCAAGAATTAAGATAAGCAAATTTTCATGGAATGCTATTTTCATTTACTACAATGATAGGTCAGCACAAGAATAGTCCTAACAATATGTAAATTAAGATGGATGTAGACTAGTTCGGCACAGACAAACCAAAGCCGGTCCCAAGCCTGGTTGAGAGATGGTTAGAAGGATCAATACTAGTATACTACAGTAACTAAGAAATCAAGAAGACCAGTGAAGAAAAAAGGTTCTTCTAATACAATGTCTTACTAGAAACTGAAGTTATGCTTAAGTTCTAGTCAGCGTCGGCACATAATGCATCCTTAGGAGCAGAAAGAAACCACAACATAACAACAGCTTGCCGCTGACCCAAGGTCATATCATCATGTACAATTTTTGTTTACTTAGTTCTTGCATCTTTTATGCACACATTAACATTTTTTGTTATTTACTCCATTTAGTTGATCCAATCCACCTTTCTTGGAATCAATGTTTATTGTACATAACATCAATGACTGACCAAACCTAGCTTGAGGTGTTGCTACATCAAGTCAGCTAATGACCTATGGGCATAGGCTACCAGCATGATTCTGAGACAAAACACTTGATATACATATAAGGTTACAATATTGCTAAGAAAATGGGAGATTTTTACACAAGACCTAAAGGCCTTTAATTTCACAAACTTTTCTTTTTCAATCATGATAAGTCAAAAGCAGGAGACACACATAATGATTATAGACATTTGTCCAATAAACAACTAATAGGCAAGAGTAATGCAGAGTATTGTAGGATAGAAAATAATAAAAAAAATATGAAAAGTTTAATCACATAATTTTTAGTGAAAAGACTCTTAGGGATTGATACAAATGCTACATGTACCTGGAATGTTATTGACCAATACTAATTAACGAGCCCTTGCCCATTTTACTTTCAGTGATAATTATAGAGTCAATAACATGTCAAAGTACAACAAAAATAGCACAGTATAGTTCTACCATCTAAACCATCTTGTTAATTGAAGAATCATGTGCTTTTGGACAAAGTTTTGGTCCAAAATGCTTATATGAAATTTGAGAAGAAGGTTCCTTAATAAGACCACTCCACCATTAAGTCAGATATTAGGAGTAGGTGTGGCCAGTGATTACAATGTTGGGCTAGTAATCATTGGAAAGCAAGCTTCATGTTGGTTTGAATCCCATCCAAAAGTTACCCCACTGTTTTCTTACATGTTTTAAGGTCTTTCACATTTCATATTTTTCTCTACAAATTATCTTACCTGAATCAGCCAACAACATTTTTACATCTGTTATGGTGATATTAAATTGATCATAAAGTCTTGAGGCAATTTCTGACTCTGATAAATTACCATGCTGAAATTATAAACATATATTTGTACATATAGTAGAGATAATAGTCTAAATGCCCAATACTTCCGTCAGTGGCTATCTGTATTCAGCTGCCAGTTACTAGGAACTTACTCCTGTCAGGGACTAACTGGATTTAGCTGTTAACCAGTTACTAGACACTTACTTCTGTCAGTGACTATCTGGATTAAACTGTTAACCAGTTACTAGGCACTTACTTCTGTCAGTGACTATCTGGATTAAACTGTTAACCAGTTACTAGGCACAAACTTCTGTCAGTGGCTATCTGGATTAAACTGTTAACCAGTTACTAGGCACTTACTTCTGTCAGTGACTATCTGGATTAAACTGTTAACCAGTTACTAGGCACAAACTTCTGTCAGTGGCTATCTGGATTAAACTGTTAACCAGTTACTAGGCACTTACTTCTGTCAGTGACTATCTGGATTAAGCTGTTAACCAGTTACTAGGCACTTACTTCTGTCAGTGGCTATCTGGATTAAACTGTTAACCAGTTACTAGGCACTTACTTCTGTCAGTGGCTATCTGGATTAAACTGTTAACCAGTTACTAGGCACTTACTTCTGTCAGTGACTATCTGGATTTAGCTGTTAACCAGTTACTAGGCACTTACTTCTTTCAGTGACTATCTGGATTAAACTGTTAACCAGTTACTAGGCACATACTTCCATCAGTGACTAACTGGATTTAGCTTTTAACCAGTTACTAGGCACTAACTTCTGTCAGTGACTATCTGGATTAAGCTGATAACCAGTTACTAGGCACAAACTTCTGTCAGTGACTGTCTGGATTAAGCTGTTAACCAGTTACTAGGCACTTACTTCTGTCAGTGACTATCTGGATTAAGCTGTTACCCAGTTACTAGGCACTTACTTCTGTCAGTGACTATCTGGATTAAACTGTTAACCAGTTACTAGGCACTTACTTCTGTCAGTGACTATCTGGATTAAATTGTTAACCAGTTACTAGGCACTTACTTCTGTCAGTGACTATCTGGATTAAACTGTTAACCAGTTACTAGGCACTTACTTCTGTCAGTGACTATCTGGATTTAGCTGTTAACCAGTTACTAGGCACATACTTCCATCAGTGACTAACTGGATTTAGCTTTTAACCAGTTACTAGGCACTAACTTCTGTCAGTGACTATCTGGATTAAGCTGTTAACCAGTTACTAGGCATAAACTTCTGTCAGTGACTATCTGGATTAAGCTGTTAACCAGTTACTAGGCACTTACTTCTGTCAGTGACTATCTGGATTAAGCTGTTAACCAGTTACTAGGCACTTACTTCTGTCAGTGACTATCTGGATTAAACTGTTAACCAGTTACTAGGCACTTACTTCTGTCAGTGACTATCTGGATTAAACTGTTAACCAGTTACTAGGCACTTACTTCTGTCAGTGACTATCTGGATTAAACTGTTAACCAGTTACTAGGCATATACTTCTGTCAGTGACTATCTGGATTAAGCTGTTAACCAGTTACTAGGCACTTACTTCTGTCAGTGACTATCTGGATTAAACTGTTAACCAGTTACTAGGCATATACTTCTGTCAGTGACTATCTGGATTAAGCTGTTATCCAGTATTTAAACTAATCACATACTTCCATCAGTGACTGACAACTGCCCAACATAATTCTTATTGATACTTGTGTCAGTCAAGTTATTTATTTTTCTAAGTTCGAATAAAAATAACATAATTTTTCTATCTTTTGTTGAGGAATAAAGCAAATAAGGCACTTACTAAGATGCACTTATTAAATAACTCATGCTCTTTAATTTTGGCAACTCAAAGCTTGTGCATAAGTTTTATTCAACACCAAAATATAAAGAACTGGATGTTATTTCTTAATTAAGCTTTTAGTTTGAAGTTTATTCTTTATATCAACAATTAAGTAATTCCTGGACAATTTTTAACTTTTACATGTACTCAAATCAACCAGTAGGTGACAACAACCCCTTTACTGAGGAAAATTCAGCATAAAGCTATTAAAAAATAACCCTGTGTAAAGTGCAACATTCTAAAAAAAGTTAGGCAGAGAAGCTCCAAGTTTTGTTTTTTGGTTGTTCCATAAACTGAATCAAATTGGATTTTCACCTATGATATAAGAGTGGAGTTAAGTATACAAGCCCCTATTATTTTAGCAGCTTCCACCTAGTGGTAATTACTACTCTCGCTGTTTTCTGTTATGTTAAGAACAGGAAATACTCCTTTGAATCAACTTTACAATGTTCACTAGAGTGATAATAAATACATTAGTACATCAAGACTTACAATTGAAAACATGTAAGACATTTTATCTAGAACAAGAGCAGTCATAAAATGGCACACTGGACTTTTATGTGATTTGATTATAGCAATGGTTTGAAGTTTAAACAACAAGCAAATAAAAGACAAAATAACTTTTATTGATTTCAGATACTATAATAATGTAATATATATAACATTAAAATTCATAGTATATACAATTTATGCAGGTTTTAATAAAATTGTGTTTATTTTTTTTTTAAAGTGCCTAGTATTTACAGAACGATAAAAGTCACAATTTTTACCTTGGAAGAAAATGCAAGACTTAAAAAGCAAACACAAACTACTTGCAGAAAAAATCTTCAATTGTTTCTTTCCAACAGTAAAGAATATCATAAATCACTGAACAAAAACAAAATATACAACTAACATTTTTTTAAAGCATTCAGAATCCCGCATAGAAACTTTTGGTGCTTATGTTAACAACAAAATAATATATGTCCATGAGGTAAACAAAACTAAAATAATATAAAACTTTACAACATTGTTTTCATGTATCAAAGTAAATATACAAAGAAATTATAAAAAAATCATATATCATCACTGCAGTGAAAATATAGCACTGCAGTGAAATAAATATCTTCAAAATGACAACATCTTAAAATTTAAATAAGGCTATATTGAAAGATAAAAATAAATTTTTGTATTATTATAAATCAACAAAATACATATAAACACATAAAATAAATATTTTATTGAACAAATCCTCTATTACTGTTATTGTATATGAAACATTCAATCAAAAACAAACAAGTATGGCACAAGCTTTTTTAAAGACAGCATTCATCATTAAAATTTCAGAAACTGAAAATCTTCCTTGATTTTGATGAACAAAAATAATACACTGAAATGTACATGTAATATGGTCTTGATTGAACTTCACTTTACAGAAGAGCTTTTACTACCTAAATAATAATAAATTATGACATTATTTTTTCAATATTTTTTTCTTTTTTTATGACTATGCAGTTTTCTTATAGCTTTATAACTTGTTTTGTTTATAAGGGATTATAAATGAAACCTGTATTTCAATTCAATACATACATGTATATCAATATCTTACAAATCACCATACAAACTTTGCAATGCCCCATCACCATGAGTAAAATGTACAAAATTAAAGCAAAACAAGTTGCACAATTTACGTAAACAACTACAGTAACCATCATTAATTCCCAAATTCATTTTCATCTTATATTTTAAAGAACATAAACTCTAGACTGAAAAGTACCTTGTCCCTTTAAAATAATAGTTAATTATTTTCCATAAAATCTCATAGAATGAAAGTAAAATATTTGCTGGGCAACAAGACGGGTTGCTGCAAGGTCTACGTCTGTTCCTTTTTTAGACCTGAAATCCCTGGTCATACTTGTAAATAATGCATGACTTTCATATGCATTATCATAGTGTCTACTACCTAGATTTTTCTTATTTGAATGACCAACATAGTAATTGTCTACGTTTAAATAATAAGGATTAATGTCCGTGAATCTAGAGTATGGTCTATAGTAACTTGATACGTAATCACTATAATGAAATGTCAAAGATTTCAATTTCTGATCAAATTTACTATCCAAGTCTTCGCTATCTACACTACTGTCACTAGGTGTGTCATCTACACAGTTGTTAGATGTTGAAACATCTTCTAAACTATTAGACAACACATTAGAGTTTACTTGGTGAGGCCTAGAATGCCTCCTCTGATAAGGACTTGAAGAACTGGAGAATCTTCTCAGTCCAGGATTTGAATATCTTCTTGGTTCAGCATTCGAAAAGAACCTCTGTTCAGAATGTGAATATCTTCTATTCAAGCATGTTTGGTCATCATTTAAACTTATTTGGTCAGAATTCAAGCACTGTTGATAAGAATTTAAACCCGTCTGGACAGAATCTGAACCTCTTTGGTGAAAATTCATACCTCTTTCATCCAGATTCAATCCTGGTTGGTGAAGATTCAAAACTTCTTGGTCAGAACTTGAACATGTTTGGTCAGGATTCAAAGTTCTTTTTTCCAAATTCAAGCATGATTGGTCAGTATTTGTAATCCCTTGATCAAGATTCAAACATGTTTTGTCAGGATTAAAATTTCTTTGGTCAACCTTCAAGCCTGTTTGTTCAGGATTCAAAGTTCCTTCATCCCAAATCAAGCCTGTTTGGTCAGGATTTAAGTCTGTTTGTACAGGATTCAAAGTTCTTCCATCAAAATTCAAGCCTGTTTGGTCAGTATTCAAGTCTGTTTGTACAGGATTCAAAGTTCTTCTATCAAAATTAAAACATGTTTGGTTGGTATTCAAGCCTGTTTGTTTAGGATTCAAAGTTCCTTGGTCAAGATTCAAACATGGTTGTTCAGGATTCAAAGTTCTTTGGTGAAGATTCAAACATGCTTGTTCAGGATTCAAACATGTTTGATCAGAGTTTGAATATCTCCTATTGCAAACATGTGACTCATCATTTGAAACTTTTACCTGTTTTTCTTTCTGACTTCCAACATATTTTCCCAACAGTTTGTATAAATGAGATTTTTGCACTAAATGATGCCTCCCTTTGATTTTAACAATAATATTCTGTGATTTTGAAAATTTTGTATTTTTTTCAGCAACTTCATTCCAGTCCCAAACTGAGGGTGTTTGACTATCCTTAACAGTACCATATCTTCTGAAAGGTTCAGTGATTCTAGAACTATCATTTAACCTTCTATAACTTTGCTGTAAATGTCTCGTCATTCTGTCCTGTACATCATTTGAATGTTTCAGTGTAGCATGATCTATTTGTAGAATGGATGCCTCCATAGTTGATAAAACATCATTTAAAGCTTGTGCAGAAGTTGCCTTATTCATTTTTAAAATCTTTCGCTCAGATCTTGTATTGTTCAGTCAGATAACAAATTTCCTTTATTTATGTAGGTTTCACTATTATATGTATTACAAGTAAAATTATTTATCAATATAAAATTAAAGTCACAAAAAATAGTTCCAAGCTATTTCTTTTCCAAATTTTGTTTTAATACATTCACTTTTACTTATATCAAATACCAGAATGTATACTATATTGCAGCAGATAAATATCAGACAAATTTGGCACCAAAGTTGTTTGTGAATCTCTAAGACAACCTTCCAGTCAGTATAATACATACATACTACATCTAAACACATAGTGTAAACATATATTAACAAGATCTTACAGAGAGGTCTTATATATAGAAGGAGCGTCAGTTCAATGGTTCAAATGAGGATTTCCAATAGTGTAGAAAATATCAGAAAACTGATACATGTACTTTAAATAAAACTTTACTGTATTTAGAATAACAGCCTCCCTCAATTCCCCCTCCCCCAGTGTTTATTTACAATTAACAGTATTGGCACCAATTTGATCTTATCACAGTTTGCACTGTTGTTTATAATATACATACACAAAATATTTTGTTTTCACATAAAAGGGAGTTAAATGTGGGTAATAATAGAAAACAACATTCAGTTGTATTTGAAAACAGTATTTTTTTGGAATAAAGCAAGGAATAATGACTAAAATTATAATAATCAGAGTACAATTTTGATTATTTAGATCCAATATTAACACCTATAATTGATCGATTTATTTGCATCATTATTTCAGAAAAAAAACACCAATATTTCTATGTTTTGTTGCAGAATAAAACATAGGCACAAGCTTTGATGTGCCCGAATTAAATAAACAATGTTTTAGCATGAGTTATGTATTAAGCACTGTATATCAACTGTATGTAATTTAAATTTTAAAATAGAAAAATAAATAATTTCAGCATTATGTTTTATTAACATGGAAATAAAATATACGGCTGTATAGAAATAACGATGATGCAACATTGAATATAGCATGAATATCGCTTCGTTTGTAAATTGCACTTCATTGGAAGCTTTCGAGAAAATACACATACTGAACAATTAATTTCGTTTTCATAAGAATAAATACTTTGAAATCGTGTCACAATAATGCTGATTTATGTGTTTCCTCATAAAATCAAAAGTACTTTGATATGCAATGTTAACAAAATTGATTTATAGTCACATAGATTGTTATAAACATGTGTATAATCGTACACACATATACGGAAACTCACGATATAATGTAAGTGAAGCGTACAATTATCATAATCAGGTAGTTCAAGCTCAGGGGTGCATATTATCAAGTGTCTTACATGTACAACCTATTTTAGACGTAAATGCTTCTATAACATATTGTTAAATTATCGTAAGGTTTATGATAATATGCTGCCCTGGTTAATATTGTCCGACTATATTTACACATTACACCGGGGATAAATTTGAATGTAAGCTCATTAACTTCAAATTCAACAAGCCCTTCAACAAGCTGCTTGAAATTATTTGCACAAAGAATGCATAACTTTAACTATAAACTGCCTAAATAGATAATAAATAAAAACTTAATTAACTTGGACAATTTCATCCTCTGGTAATTGGAGAACACAAAGAGATCACCTTAATCAGATTACTGCTTACTTGTATGTACAGTAAACTTACAAAAGCAATTTAAACATATACTGGTAATCTATTTTCTGGTTACATTGATGAAGAAATTTGAGTAATCTCATTTCATAACAGTTCAAGCTTTAATGCACCTACAAGTAATCTAGATCTTAACCAATTATATACAGCTTTAACAAATTATACATAAATAATGCTATTTTAAGTTATAATTAAGTTGCTATAGTTACAATTAATACAATTCTAGTAAAGTAAAATATTGTATGGTGCATCACATCTACTTATCAACATTTTTCTGCCATTATTATGTGGCTAGTCGCCAAACTACCATATTTGAATCTCTACAAAGATCACTGTATCCAAGTTTTTAACCTACTAATAAGATCATACACACTAGGAGCCAAAACTACCATATTTGAAACAGAGGCATAAGAATGGCATAAGAATGGCCATAGGAAAATATTTCTTCACTCGACAAAGGTATGTAGGTACTACCAAATAATTAGATGCACAACCACTGGTTTGCAGTCCTGGCCAGAAATTTGATGCACAACAATTTGTTTGCAGTCCTAGCTAGGAATTGCATGCACAATCATTTGCTTGAAGTCCTAGCCAGGATTGAAATGCACAACCATTGGTTTGGAGTCAGATACGCTACCAACTATGCTAACCAAAACGGTAAAGAAGTATTTGCTGAACATACCTCTAGAGAAGAATCTTTAGGTTGAAGTTCACTTTTTATTTGTAACATACCAAGATCAGCTATCAGAACATTACCTCCCCTGTAAATATACATCATTAAATTAATATAAAAATACATAACAAAGTTAAAGAGACCACTTAAGGGGAGCAAGAATACTAAATCAGAATTTTATAAAATTTTGTACAATAAAATTTCACTATTAGGACCATCAAAATTGCTTGTTTTAATTGTCTTTAGTAAGGGAACAGCCGCCCAGCTAGCTCAATTGGTAGTATGTAGGGGTGTAACAATACGGTAAAAACCGTATTGCAATATATTGCAATACACGAAACCCGTATTGCAATATATTGCAATATATTGCAATACATATTGTTCTTTGTGCATACATGCATAGCATAAATTAATGCACGTGCATCGTCCTAATTTGATCAACATTGTACATATATATTTGTATTTTCAAATGATCTACACGTATTACGCAAATGTTCGAGTAAGTTACATGAGTTAGAAAAAAGGTTTTGAATGGACTTTCAAAGAAATCTATTCTCTCACTTTACGAAAAATATTTCAAGTTTCCGAACACATTTTAACATCTAATCAAACATTTAAATTTCAGACTCTAATAAAAACAATCAGTATGTAACATAACTAGAAAAACCGATTCAGAGAAAAACGAACCGGTTAAAAACCGTCAGAAGTCGTATTGCAATATTAACCGGTATATCGGTTAACCGTTACACCCCTAGTAGTATGCGAGTCTACTAATTGAGGGGTTGTGGGTTTAATTCCTGAGCAAGGCATACTTTCATAGAGCTTTGTCATGAAATCATTTCTATGGCCATTCTCCCTCTTACCAATGATTTTTAATTACGTAGGGCATTTGTCAGTCACTGACGAAAGTATGTGCTTAGTAGTTGGTTAACAGCTAAATCCAGAGATTTAGCCTTTCCAGGAGGAGTGAGTAGGTTGACTGACCACCGTTTAATGACCTATACAATGTGTTGCTACTGCATTAAACCCAACAAACAAACAAACAGTAAGGGAACAGTCTTGATATAATAGGGAAAATCTATTCTTAAATTAAACATTCATGATTTTGACTTACAATAAGTCATTAATCATATGATTTTCAACCACTCATGAATACATTGAAATATTTACCTATGAAGTGTTCCAAATTCTGGTACTACTACATATGGTGACTTCATATTGACAGCAAGATGTATTGTCTGTAAAATTAAAACAAAAATACAAATAAAAATAAAAATATACAACATATACACGTTCAGCAGACTTTACAAGTTAGCATGATAACCCCTGATTATTGTAATTAACTTCAAGCAGGTGACCCTCAATGTACCTATTTACACCAGGGTAGAGTGAAACAACAGTAGGTAAATTTCTTACTCAAGGAAATTAGCAGTGCCCCTAGTGGAGCCTTTATCTTAGGACCTCTTGATTTCTAAGTGCCCATCCTACCACTGAAGTACTGAACTACAAATAGTTCCAGCTCTCATTAATGCAAGACCAAGAAAAATTGAATAGTAAGACTTAAATGAAACATACAAGACCTAAATTTACTGTGTTTGAAGTCATTTTAATAGTTTATCATTTATTTATGTAGAAGCATATTAATTCTATTAACAATCCAGAGTAGAGAAACATCTTTGGACACACAATTAGGTTAATTTATAGACATAATTTTATTCCACATTTATTAACCTACACTAGTAAATACATTTAATCAAAAAATTTCTGTAATTTGCATATGTTGGCTTTTACGTTGGGTAAAATATTTTGGCTTTACCTTATGTTTATTAATAGCATAAATGAGTCCAGCTTGACTAATTCTATAAACTTCTTGTACAGTTTCCATGGCAGCATTCTTAACATCTATAGTTCCTGTAGGTAACTGAAAGAATGCTCTTACCTCACAGATTGAATGCTGAAATGAATAATATGAAAATGGCATTTATGTCTATTTAACCAAAAGCATCATGGAAAGAATTGTCACAAAAGGTCAAAATGGAGACAAACAAATTAAATACACACTGTGCACTTCTACTTTACAATAGAAACATTTTGGATGCAAGGCTTACTTAAGTCATTCTATTCATACTCAATTTCTGTTGACAAACTTTTATAAATATATTTTACTTACATTATTTACAACAATAAACAGTGTCTATTAAATCACAGTGACAATCATTGTATGGTAGTGTCTATAGAATGTATGACAAATATAGATATACAATTTATACATTCTAAAATTATGTGGCATATCCACAGTTATATATTCATACCCTCTTAGTAAATAGGATTCTAGGACTTTCCCCCCCCCCGGACATTTGCCCCCTTTTTTCGACAGGGTGGACATTTGCCCCCCTGAGTTTTTTGAAGGGCAGACATTTGCCCCCTTGTGTGTTTTGACAGGGCGGACATTTGCCCCCTAAGTTTTTTGGAGGGCAGACATTTGCCAGCTGAGGGCCATATAGCTTCCGAGGTCTGAATAACCAGTCCATAAACTTGCATATTGCCCGTAAGGCCAAGCGTTATTTGTTATATTACACCGAATTTAAATCCTTTCACCACTCATGTTGCTGACATTTTACTACGAGTATAATAATGTGTTTTCAAATAATTTTTTTATTCTTCAGTATGTCAAAAATCTAAAACCCCAGTCTGACTTTCATTTTCACGCAATGTAGCAAGATAACATGCTCTTCTTGTTATATTTCATTTTTGTTAATCAACTTAGCCATTTCGTCTGTTTGTGTTGCCGTGTAATTAGCACAACATGAAGGTCGCATTAAATAAGACTGGATGACGTCATAAACGGTCAATATAAAAATTATGGACTGGCTAGCCGGTCAATATGTGATTTATGGACCGGATGACGTCACATTAAATATAGAGGATGTTATGCAAATGAGGTATATATTAACTCCTACCTCATCATAGACCACTTCTACTGGTTGTATATTAGTTTTCAATGAGAAATCTGCATCAACATACAATGGATTAGATTCAAAATCTAATGTGAATACTTGATTAACTGATGGAGCTGTAATATAAACATAAGAACATGTTCTTCATTGTCAAAAATAACAAAAACAGAATCAAAATAATTTTTTTGATCAACCAAAACATTTTACATTAATTTTTTGTAACCATTTAAAAATCCTAAGTCTAAGGTGGAATTAAACTCACAACCTTCAGTCAAGAGCAAACACTACCACAAAGCCATAAGAGTTAGCTTCATCCAGATCCAAACCATTTCAGCCTCTGATTATGTGAGCAAACAGCAATAGCTGTATGAATTAAAATGGCCTATCATTCAATTCTAATCAATTTCGAGCAAACATTAACTGAATTTAGTTTTTCAGTAATCATTACAACCTTAGTAGTAAGATACTCTTATTGTAAGAAATCACATAAAGATGTTGGTCTGTAGCGCAGTTGCCCTGAAGGGGCACAGGGTTCAAATCCCACAAAGGGTGCTTATACCCTTCCATAAAAATTTGACAATATTTTCAATTTTCTCCACCAGTAAGGTATATATATAGTTGCATGCCTTGTGGAATGGTAGGCGAGTATTGGTCAAGGAAAGCTAGGTTAGATGTGCTGGTTTCCGTAAGATAACCTAATTTGTGTTGACATGGTGTTAAACCCAGTAAGAAAAAAGATTTCACAGAAAAAACTTTAAATTAGAATTTTAAAAGACTATAATATACATTACCATAAACATTAACATCTGATGTTACTATAGGAACTAATTCATGTTCTATTGATGCTCCTTCTACAGTAAATGCTTCAGTGTGACATGATAATCTAAAATATAAAGTAATAACATTTTAATTAAGTTCAGTAAGGGGACAGTTTCCCAACTTTGTCTAATTTCATTCCACAGATTTAAACATGCATGTGTAGGTAAGGTTTTGCTTTTTTGAATAACACGAACATCTTTGAAAAGATGAAAAATACATTCACAGGCCAATTTCAAACACCACAATCAATGCACATAAAGGATATAAAGTGTTTATATAGTGTTTTTGACTCAAAACTGAGCCAGCCTTCAATGCCGTATGTGGTTATGCTGCATGACTTGTTCACATTCAGAATTGAAATTTGGTATCTTATAGAGTAAGCTTAACAATCTATCAATTTATATCATACTATTTTTTTTATCTTAATAGTGAAGCAAGTTTATACAACTTAGAATAATCACTCTTGAGTCTTCTTCCTGGTCATTCAATAGGCCTACTGAGCATAAGTATAAACATTTCTTGCATAAGGAAATAAAGAGGTAAATATTGGATGTGATTTGAACCAATATGGCTATCCAATCATTATTAATCCAGAAATGTCATTACCACTTGGCTACTCCATCTCTTTCCTCAAAACATGACTAACTACATATAAATTGTCATTTTCTGCTGAATTTTCTTACCCCAATTTGCAAGCACAGTCCTAAGGTGTTACACATGCATGATGGCAAGTCACGTCGCTATAGGAAGTTCTATCTAAATTTGCATTTCCAATTATATTTACCTGTATGCATCTCCAGCAGGGCGTGTCTCCCAGGAACCAAGCATCTGTGTAACACAGACTTGTAAAATCTTCTTACTATAGTTTACTAATGATAGACAACAACTTCTTAAGTTTACTTGTACTTTGTATTCAACATACTGAAATATAGGTTGTCACGTAAACACTTTGGTCACAAATTAAAATCACATGATTTCTGAAAATAGGTTTGACAAAACATGACAACCTAAATTAAAATGAACTGTCATTTTTTGCTGATTTTTTTATTTCAGAAAGCGGAGCAAGAACTTCATAGCATGAGATAATTAAATAGTAGGATTCTAATAAATGCATTTGAATTAATTCTTAACTTTCCAGAGGACATATTGGACAACATCCAATTTTGTTGCATCAATTAGTAATTTTTTTACTAGTCTGATTTTAAAATAATGAAATGGGATTATTAACTAATTACTAACATTTCATGTAACTTCTTAAATTTTATTTACCAAAACGTAATCTCATAGGTAGCATCAATATCTCATATTTGCTAGTGGCATGGGGACACTCCATGAAGGTTGTAGGTCTTGTTAGAGAATTACAGTCATAATCTGTGGGTCCTAAATCAGATGCACAAGGAACTGAGCTCACTGGCCAGGATCACTTATTAATAGGACAGAAAAAAAAATGTCTTCACATAGACAATGATTTACCTCTTTAGGAAGTTTTGTAACATTAGCATTCTCATCATATCCTATACCTTGATATAACCTCTTTCTTTCTTCTGGTGTTAATTTTGATAACCAATCTACAAACGTACATAAGACATGATAAGTTTTTGAAAACTAACAACAAATAAATTATCCATGCATTGTTTTACTCCGAGTTTAAAAACTTACTTTTGTTTATTCAATATTGAATGCCTTGTGAGTTTATAAACGTATTTGAAAAACGTTTAGTAATAAAATTGTGTAAGGAGATACATAAATTTTATAAGTAGTAAGGACAAAGGGAGATAATCATTACACATAAAAGATACTAAGAAAGAAAACACTCAACCAAGAGTTATCTCCCTTGTAAGAAATAAGTTCCCAACAGATCAACAATTCAATTGATTAGTAAAACAACTCTCAAGTCACAATAAGGATAGTAGAGTATTTAAAACCTGAATGATCTGCAAAACGGTAATGAAATCAAAAAAAGCTACCAGACAACCATTTATCATGGTATTAGTCAGCACTTACTATAGCATCAACAATAATGAGAAGAAACAATGTATAACAATATTACCTTTATTATCATCATTTAAGTTAATATCAACTTCTTCATCATCAGAATCAGAAGTAAACCAGGAACTAAACCATCCTTTCTTCTCTTTTTCTTTCTTTACAATCTTTTCTGGAGCAAACTATAAATATACAATCAGTGTTAATCATATGCCTTTCACAGGGCCAACAACTGATCATTTGCTTCTGCAGCTGGAGGGAGAACCGCCACATAATGTATTACATGAATGAACTCCACAGTTTGTTAGTCTGGCCCAGATAATCAAACCACCTACTTCTAGATTGACAGTCAGATTCATCACTGAGAGAATAATAGTACAATGTACCTCTTGAACATTACTTTTCTATTTGTTGTTTTTTTTTCTAGGCAAAACACTTCATATAATATATAAAAAGAAATAACAAATTTTTTACCTTACTGCATACAAAGAAAAAGTCAAAACAGCCTTTATTGCCTTATGCAACATTTTTCTAACCTAAAATATATATTTACTTTTCCCTAACTTTTTTAAAAGTGCAAATTTTTACCTCAGATTTGGCCTCTTCTCTTGCCATAACAATATTACATATATCTAAACTTTCCTCCAATTCCCAAAGTTTAGCTTTAATACTTTCATGATTTGGTATTTCTAAACTTTTCTTATATAAATCTCTATATTTTCTATACCGAGATCTGAAAACAAACATTTCATTTTTTATTAAAATCATGTTTCTATTTATACAGCAAAAACAAATATAACCTTGTGATATGCATAAGCAATCCTCCAGTTCTGAGTAAAAAACACTTGGTATATACATAAAATATATGCTAAACATAACCTCTTAGTATCCCGATTTCCATATCAAAGGAAAATTTTTTATTTTTCACCTATTTTGTCCGTTTTATAATGGAAATGTGTAAAGGACCATACTGTCGTCTGATTGCATAATTTCTATGCTTCTTCATCAATACATTATTCAATAAGGGGCTATTTCTCCATTCTAAATCATATTCTAAATCATTTTATTTAACAGATTTAGACATACATTCACATTTAATGCTTTACTCTTTCGATTGACACCAACATCCTCTGGATACGTGGAAAAATAGATTCTTAGGCCGATTTTAAACTCCACATTCAATGCAGATTTTGTTTAGTTGACACAAATGTTGAAAAACTGTTAGCAGCATATAATAACAGAACAATTGTAGATCAATTTGCAACATATGTGTCGACCTAGCAGAAAAGTTTAAATGAGGGAGATAATTGTATAAAAATTATATTAACAACAGCCTTGTATGTGTTCACTATAAAAATATTAAGGCTATTGCAAGTATCTGAGTACTCCGATATTCGTAATCTCGACCAGAAAATTGCCTCCAAATATTCGTCATTTCTGAAATCGTCGGATCGCTATCTATTTTTATTAAAGAATGAAAGAACTTTTTCAGCTTAACTATCATTGAAAATAAGCTGAAAAGAAAAACTAAGGCAACATAAATGAACTGGAAAATAAGGCATTAATGTACAGTAAAATTATTTTTGTCAAAATTTAAGTTGATATGCATTGAAATAATAGTTAAAACTGAAAATGTCAATTAAACGTCTGGTAATATAACCACAGCTTATGTAGCTCTTCACTTTTTTGTTATTATATGAATTCCTGCGTGCTTCTCCTTTAACAAGTGATATGCAGTTCGATTTGTGAATCGTTACACGTGAATCGTGGTTCAAATTGGATCACTACTAGCTCAATGATCCACAGACCTACAAAATATAGTTAAAATATAAGTGAAAACACACATGTTTATGTTAGAAATGTATGATACTAACCTATGTTCTCTTATTCTCTCCCAGGAGTATGGTCTAATCCTTTCTTCAACAACAGCAGTATAAGCATACATCCACCAAGATCTAGGACTTATCTTTAACAATACATTAGGATGATATTTCCTGTATTTCTGATTTACTGACATTAGTTGGAACGAATCTTTTAATGTCAGAATATTCAAAAACTGTCAAATATATATAAAAAAAAACCATAAAATACATGTATTGCATAACACTTTCCAATATTGTAGCCCTTCTAAAAAATTTAGAGTGCTAAACAACATAAATTATAATATAATTGACCATTCCCTCTGTAAATTTTATTCTGCAATACATTTGCCCACAAATACAGTCTTGTGCTCTCTTGTTAACACCTTGTTTGTGGGACAAATGAAACTGTAAACATTAAATTTTGTTAAAAATGCAAATAGGTAAAGTCATGGAAAGGTCCATTGTTTTTAGCTATTTTCTTTTTATCCTTCAGAATTATTCAGTTGCAAACAACTAAAAAACAGTGTTCCAGAAATTCAAAAGCTCTAGGCAACTATCATCTGTACTCAACTGACTGCTTGCTAACAGAGAAAACCAAGGGCAACAGTTGAGCTCAACACTCTTCCCCCCCCCCCCAATCATTGAGAGATTACAGTGATTTGAAGACAGATCGAGAGATCCAATGTTCATGGAAATTGTCTTCAAGCAGGGGATCAAGACATGTCCCATTTTAACCCAGTCATACTTGGAGTAAAACCATCACAGAATTTTATTCTTCAACAAAAATTAGCAGTGTGCCTGATAGGGTTGGATCTGTGAACTCATATATTGTTCATGGTTTGAGTTATATTTTTTCAAATTTCATTGGTAACTAAAAACAAAAGCTCTGTAATGAAAATGAATTTAAAATATTGATTTATCTAACCTGTTGTCGTGACAACAATATTTCAATCTCATCCAATGAAATGTCAGCAAAGAATTTAGGTATAGCCTGGTTATTGTCTTTACTAATAATTACTTTAGTTTCTGCTGATACAGGTTCAATTACTGAAAATAAATATAGAACAAAGCATTAATCAATTACAGATACAAGAGGTTGGTATATATAGGTTGCTTACCTGATTTCTAAAATATTTTCAGATGTAGCTTAGATGAGCTTAAACAATAAATCAAATACTGAACAAACAATATTATTGATTAATTATATAAACATGAATACCAAAACAATTCTAAGTCGCTCATCTAAGTGCACAAATATGCTCAGCTAAAGGTAAGGTGAGCTGAAAAATATTAATCCTATATTGAACAATCAATGAAGATTATATAGAACCAAGAGTGCCAAGATAGTTCAATGTCGCTTAACCAAGTTTAAAAAATCTATTCAATTAATCAAGTTTAGAACAAAAATTAATTAAACACTACATCAATTAGAAATCCATCTACTCAATTCTTGATTTCTAGAATTTGTGGTGGTAAATGAGTAATCTACAAAAAATAACTTCTCTTAAAGCAATAATGCATTCCCAGAGAATGTCACAATGAAGGATCTATGTATCAGAGAATACTAAACATTTATTGACATATTACTTTGTTTGTTATTTGATGTGCAAAACTTAGCAGCCAAATAATTATTTGAAATTCATTAATCAGAGTGACATGGCTTGGAATTCTATTAAAATACAAACAGTTACTTTTTAACAATTCATTAATATGGAGAAGAAGTTACAACATTTTTTCAGCACATATGTCAATTTGCATCACATGCTATGCTTTATACCATGCAAAGTATTTGTAATTTATCATGTTTATTAGTAACATTAGATAACAACCACTAAATCTTGAGATGGGTAGTTAATAGCTAGTCTATGGAGTATGAACCACAAAAATTATCAACAGAAAGCCTTGACTACATTAGATGATATGATACTTTTCTTTGATCAAGTGTGGGAGGTACTGTGATTGAAATGAAAAAAACTTTCACCTACTTAAAGACAATACTCACAGCATAGTGATTGTTATTGTACAAACAATTATGTTCACCAATAAACCTTATTTACATAGTACTTTGAGCAGTAGGACAGACTTATACGAGTATAAAAGCAAGACAACACAAATTTGATAGTGCTTCCATATACAGCCTATCATCATAGCACATAATTTTTATTAGTTCATATCATCATCACCATCATCACCACCATCATCATCAATGGCTCAGATAACTTTTCTGTTATAGTAAATAAAGGGGCTTCTAAACAGAAATGTTCATTTTAATACAGTCAAAATGTTCTAATTGTGATGAAAAGTAAAAATAATTCAGGGTTTTATTGGTACTTGTCTACTTTTCCATATAAAAACTTACTGAAATCAAAATCCTCTTCAAATATGCTATGTTTTAAAATAGACTGTTTGAGTAGATTCTGAAAAGATAACAAATTTATTTTATTTTTATTATCATCAAAAAATGTGTTACTACATGAAACTCTTCGGACATTGCATACTTTTTTTTTAACGTTGTATTCAACACATATTTAGGTCATATATATGATGGCCAGCTCTTCTTACTATTGGTTTCCTGGACACTTTTTTATCACAAGTACTAACTTACCATACCACGAGGCTGACTACTCATGTATAGGGTATGACCTACAGCGACCAGATTTGAACCCGCAATTCGAAGTCAGCAGGGCGTCCACTGGTTTTCTATCGCCAAAATATAGGAATGGTTTAAAATTATAGGAATTTTTATAACCAAATATAGGAAAATATAGGAATCAAAAAAGAAGAAGCCTGTGTAGGTTTAGCCTCCTCCCCCACTCCCTACACCCTTTTTTATTTTAAATACTTAAACAAAACATTAACAGACAATATCTAAATTGTAAAATAAATGCAAGTTTTAAACTAAACATAGTCTTAATACTGACTGATCATACAGTGTTCACAATCATATTTTGACTGGTAAAAAATGGTTGCAACACAGTAAGAAGTCCTCCTAGGACATAACAGAGATCATACCATAACAATAATGAAAATTGACAGACTATATTAATTCCTGTACTTTAGTTGTAGTAACAAACTTCAGGTATGCTGCACTATGAATACTAGTTTCTTATGCTTAAAAATGTACTACAGTTAGCAATGGTTCTATCCTTGGACAAAAGAGAACATTTTCCCAAATCAAAGTCAACTGAACACATACTTAAGTTTTAACAAATCACTGGTTATTTGTCCATTGATATCACAATAAAAAGTGGAAAAGAATAACTAAAAGAAACAGTGAATTAAAATGAAAAAAGTGCAAGTATTTACATGGCACAATACAAACACATACTTTTGTGTACACAAATGTGCATTCTTAAAAATGGCATGTCCTAGAGAGTGCATCTATTCCAATCTAACTCAATTAAATCATCAGCACAAATGATCAGATGCCATCTTTGTATGTAAATTGCCATAAAAGACTGTGTATACAACTTTACAGGAACAAGTTAAAAATATGGCCTTATTTCTTCATGCCACTGGATGATTTCTTGCCTTTACCCTTGTGTTTCACAGAGCTAGATGATGGTTCTTGAGCTGCTTTGGGGGTAGATGCATTTGTCATCAGTTTTTGCTTCTTGCTTTCAATTGTCTCCTCTAACATCTTTCTTTTTCCCTTTTCAACTTCTTTCTGACGAGTTCTTAAAGAATCCATCTCTTTCCTCAGTTTCTCAATTTTTGAACTGGCTGTTGAGATCATCATCTGAGCTACACTTGCACACTGCATGTCCTCATCCTCAAGAGCTTTTTTCAGCTTAGAATTTCCTTCTGACAATAAGAGTTCAGAGCTTAAAAGTTTTCCTCTTATAATGTCTTCTTCCTTGGACAGATTTTTCTCTTTATCCAACATAGACATTGTTCTTTCTTGTTGCTCTTTCCTCTGTTCTTGCTGTTTCTTATTCTCCAGATGTTCTTGTTCCCTCTCTTTTTTCTGATGTTCTTTTTCCTCTTTCTCTTTCTGTATTCTTTCAAGGTAGTTTCTGTGTGCTGTTTTCACATAACTGAACACTTCATTGTTGATTGGCACACTTTGTGGACACTCTTTCACAAGATCACTGAACTTGACTATGTCCTTGACCATTCTGATGGCATTGGTTGTTTTCTCACCAATTGCTGGCCTATCGACAGTGACAACATTAGTGTTGACTGACAAATTTCTTTCAACATCGGCATTACCGTGGGGCAGCACAACAGCCTTTTTGCTAGCTCAGGAAGAACTCTGTACTTCCTCTTGCCGTCAGAGTGTTAGCTGTTCATTACTTCTCTCCAGATGTGATCAATTCTGGCCAGAGCTTCAAAGCCTAAGTCATCATCTGCCATGTACATTTTCCATTCATCCTTGATGTTGACAATTGTCTTTTCTCGGTATCCAAACTGTCGTGCTAGTGTTTCAACCTCAGTGAGTGAAGTATCTGCAAATCGCTTTGATGGGGTCATACATGTAATTGACTTCAGGACAGCATTCCGTAGAGGGAGCCGTTTAATCAAATACTTTGTCTCTGTACAGTAAAATGACCTCACACCTAGTATGGTTATTAAGATAGAAACAAATGGGCTGGGCTGGGCAGGGTTGCCACACCTGTAAGAATGTTGTATTCTGAAAGAAATTTCTATTACATGGTCCTCTGTAGGATATTGCAAGATCTCCTGGGCACATTTAACAAATATTTTCATTCAAAATACATCTTTCTTAGCTTACCCATTATAATTTTTGTAAAAATATAGGAATTTATAGGAATTTAGGTCAATTATAGGAAAACATAGGAAAAAATAGAAGAGTTGTCAAAATATAGGAATTTATAGGAAAATATAGGAGAGTGGACACCCTGAGTCAGACATGCTAACCACTATGCCACAGCTGTGGCTTGACATTGCATACTCATACATGTATATGATAAAGAAAATGACAGCGCTTTATTTCCTGATGTTTTCTCTTTAAATCAAGAACAAAACTTCAATATCAAGTGACCATGAAAATGATAAGTATGCAATACAAATAAATTATGTCCCATGTGTATTTTATATAACATTAAATCATTTAAACTTTTCTCATTTCTGAGAAATCAAAACTCAAAAACTAATGTAGACAGCAGCTGCGTCAATTTTAATTTACTTGAATTAATCTCCGTATAGGTTAGAAATATATTTTCATCTTAAATAAAATTCATTTATCAATAACCATCATCAAAACTATTCTAAAAAAGCCATGCTGGTCATATGTTAATAAATTTACTCCATGTTTCACCTAGGATGTATTCATCAGAATATTTGCCTCACAACTAATCATTAATAGTTAGTTAAATAAAATATCATATTAGAATAGGAATTATTTCCACTGAAAAGGAGCTGACCCATTGATAGGAGAATATTGATATAATAATAACTTACTCTCCAACCATCTGTATTAATTCTAGATCTAATTAAATGTTGTTCTGGTATATAAGGATTCCAATATACAGATAGTTCTCTCATTTCAAGTAACTGAAAATATATCACATAATTATTTTATCATTAGTTTAAAAATATTGTACTCTTACCAGTACTTATTTGTTAAAGTAACAAGAGCTGTCTGAGGAGACAGCATGCTCGACTAAGTAATTATTTGTCACATGAGATGTGGTTGATGATAAGGAACAACCATGTTTTAAAATATGAAAATGATACCTTAACAAATTTAAAGTAAAAAAAAATAATATTTTTTAAAGAAAATTTTAAGTTTACCAGGGACAATTTTGATAAAAAAATGTATTTGAAGTTATGAACCTTGTCACATGAGATGTAGTTGATAATAAGGAACATATATTTAAAGTTTGAAGTCAATATCTAAAGAAACAAAACAGTTGCAGTAAAAACAAGCATTTTTTAAAGAAAACTCTAAGTTCAAGGGGGGATAATTCTGAAAAAAAATGTATTTGGATTTATGAACCTTGTCACATGAGATGTGGTTGATAATAAGAAACATATATTTAAAGTTTGAAGTTGATACCTCAAGAAATAAAAAAGTTATAGTAAAAAATATTTTACTGCACAAAAACTTTAATCCAAAATGTGGACGCGGACGTCGACGCTAGGGTGAGTAGGAGAGCTCTCCATTTACTTCGTAAAGTTGAGCTAAAAAAGGTGAAGTTAAAGAGCAAAGTGCTTCCACATACAATGTACACATTCAGCAGACATTACAATTTTGTAAGACAACACCTGATCATTGAAATCACTTTCAGGCAGATGAACTCTCACAGAAGCCATTTACACCTGGGTGGAATGGAAAGATCACAGGTAAATTTCTTGCTCAAGGAAATTAGCAGTGCCCCTAGTGGGGTTTGAACCTGAGACATCTCAATCCCTAAGCCCATATCCTACTACTGGACCACAGCCACTACAAAAGTACCACAAACATGTTTATTTCTACAGTCTTGAGGTAAACCAATTGGATCCAAACCATAGACAAGTGAATATTTCTAACATCATGATTGTATACTTAGACAAGTTGATATGGTCAAAATCTACTTCTAGGAACAATGAAAATTTGCTAAACTCAATACATACACATTCCGGAACAGGACCAAACAAATTTAAACAGTGTTGTGTAACATTCATGGAGATTGGTCATGAAATAATTACTATGACTATTCTTCCTTCAACCACTGATTCTAAAATATGTAGGACAGTTGTCAGTCACTGACATTAGTGTGCAACTAGTAACTGGTTAACGGCTAAATACAAAGACCTAGCCTATCCAGGAACAGTGAGTAGGTTGATTGTACCTTATGTATAACAGTAGCAGCATTATCCATCTGTGCTGGCTGCCATTTACCATCAGTAGTATATGCTGATATATGTTTTAACATTATACCACAAGCAAATGGATGATCAGGATTGGTTATAGTATCTTCATATCTTAGATGTACACGTCCTATTGATATCTACAATATAGAGAAATATATACATACAAAGTATATAACAATCTTAGGTGTGAAAATTTAAGATAAAATGTTACACAATTCAAGGGCAATACACCTGTTGAGTGCATCATGGGTACAACAGTATATTAAACAAGAGGTAAAATTCGTCTTAGCTATTGTTCGTTTTTTCTCAACTGTGTTTGTTGAAATTTTCATTGTATTACATCCATGAGTTTCCGAAAGTGTGTGTTATGATTGAGTAAAGCTTTTTATGCCGTATGATAAGTTTTAATCTAGATATTTTTAATAAAAAATAGGCCGCCAGTACAAAAACAATGCATTCAGTCACCGTGAAATTATTCAAGCTTTGACAGTTGAGAAAAAACGGACAATACCTTGGTCACAAACATTTACAAACACAAGGGTACCCTAACACTTGAATTTCTCAGGTTCAACCAATGAGAGTGCATACAGAATGTGAACAGTGCTGACATTATTGATGCTATTTTAATTATTCCAACCAATAGTATAGTTGCCAGTCACTTGTGTTCTTATTATACAACCAATCTTAGACCAACATATACTACTATGTCCCATGTATGACAATGGTGCCAATGACATACACTCCATTACAATCAGATAAGAATAATTATCATCTTTTGTCTAATTAACTAGACAAACAAAAATAAATAAGTGTGCTAAACACAATAATGCATGTATTGCCTATTATACAACAATCCTTTAGTTTTATGGAAGAAGCATTTGATTTAAAATACATTACTTAGGCGTCTTCATCCTGCACTCCATTACTATGCAAATAGAATCAAACCTATAGCCCAAAGAAATAGGGTTTGATATTGGTTATGGGTTGAGCTAATAATCAACTATCAATATCAATGACTACCATGACTAAATATATCACCTACCTGAATATTATTAACAACATATGTATATAACTTCTCCAAGAATCCTGAATCTTGTTGCACAGGCTCTGTAAACAGTAAATGAAATATTGTAGCAAATATAAAGTGTGCATAGAAGATCAACATTGGGTATATGATATTGAGAATGACTTATTACATCAATAACATAACAAAGAGTATGTAATCAAGATAACAGGAGAATAATAATCTGATCAAAATCAGTACCTTCAGCGCCTTTCGTACTGAAAGTGTAAGAGGCCGATAAATGTTCCATGGCAAAGTACTGACAAAATGACCTGTTCTGCTAAGTTTTTAAAATGGCTGCTAATATGCATAAACTCTGAAAATTTTCACTCCACAAACTCTGAAAATTTTCAATCAAGTTTGCTTCCATTTATAACATTATTAACTGCTAAAATCATGTCTCAAGGATTAAACCAATTCTTACATTTAGTTTAATCATATTTATTAAATCAAATCTATAAAAATGTCAAAGTTCTACAATGTTAACTTACTCAGTCACCATTTTGGTTAGCCAGAAGAGTTACTTCCAAGTATATGTTTATGCTAGTGGCAAAAAGAAACCTTACTCTCTATTACATGTAGTTATTGACATTCGCCTGAGGAAGCACACTCCAGTTTTAATTTCATAATTTCAAAATAACTATACATATATATATAGCTAATACATGTAACTGTGTGAGCCCTTTAGTTTCAATCACATGTTTTTACATGGCTTGACCCCCCTTCCTGACCAGTAAAGGGTTAATACATACAATGTAAGTTTTCAGAATTTGTTAACCAGCTTTAACTCACCATCCTGTTTATTACTAGCTTCCAGTGTTTCCAAAGTCTGTCTTTTAATGGCATTTTGTAAAGCTCTTTCTCTATCTGGATCATACATACGATCAGTGACAGGACCGGCCAACAAATATACATCTTCTATATTGACTACTACACTGGCAGAAAATAAACTGGTCCATGGAATATCAACCTTGATTTTACCTGGAAGAGAGGATTTTTGAAATATTTCTTAATTAAGTGTGAATTTTTTTTCAAGAATATGGCTTTACATTTTAATTGGTTGACAAGAAACTAGACTACTTCCTTGCTCACATATAAGTAAAGTCTAGACTACTTTTGCACCAACACATTCATTTGATCATTATATTTATTAATACTGTATGTATATTTTATATAATAGACTTAGAATGGAAATGAAGCCACAGTTCAGGATTATAATAGTCCAAATTTGGGTAATAAAAGTTCACAGAATAACAAAGGGTGTGGTAAAAGGTTCAATATTCTCAAGTGTGATTGCTTAACTGCCCAGCTTCTATACCCAGAATGTGAATTCAGGGGTCTTGGGGTAAAGTCATGTCCAGAGATATGTAGTGAATAGATTGACAGACTTCAGTGATATATTGAAACATTGTCTATAAGTGTTTGGTAAAGCACATTAAAAATTAACCTATCTGTAGCCTCGACATGTAAGTTAATGATTATTTGTAAATTTCTTCCAGGCAAAGACATTGGTGTATAAAGCCAGGAAAGTTATTGTAACATGGTATTATTACAGTCTAACAATTAGACTTTACCCCAAATAAAACACAATCTCGGGAACCTCTACATACTTCTACATAGTGTTTATTGCAGCATTAGACAGCAATAACATCTAAATACATCTTTACTATACTGGGTAATTATATTACAGCATGCAAGAAAGTCTTAAATTTGTACTATGATGCTTCGTCATACTACAAGGTTAAAACCTTATTATGGCATGTCTGAAATGCTTCAAGGTCACAGTAAAATACAGTTTTCAATGTCAAGGTTGATGCAATTCTAACTTAAAAGAGAAAAATAAGGAAATAAACCCAGCATTATAAGGACTCAACTAAGAGTGTTATTCTAACACTATCCATGATTTTATTGGTACGTTGTATTGAACTGTCAGTGGCGCATACATTAACCCCACTGATTTGAATATTCACGACAGTACTTCTGTACTCACGATCAATAAATTAGATTTAAATCAGGAAATCAATGAATACGCCGCTGACTGTTGAATAAAATTGAGTAATACCAGCATAGATAAGAATTCTGTGATATATTTAATATGTCTAAATAGATCAATTAACATCATGATGATGTCATAATGAAACAATTTTATGTCATTTTGTATAATATGCCTCTTTTGTAATAAAAAACACAAATATGATAATTATAACAAAACAAGATATTACAAAAGCGTATGAACAATGCTGTGTTAAATATGTTTTTTTGTTTGCTCTGCTAATTAAGAATGTTAGAAGAAAATATTTAACCCATGATGGTCTAATAGTTTAGTATCTCATAGCATGATGCTGAGGTGAGAGGCTGTTTTTACCACTAAGTCATAAAGCCTTTGAATTAGATAACTACAGATCTAACCCCAGAACACTCGGGGTCTATTTCACGGTTAGGTCATGATGTGATGGAATCTTCTTTAGAAGAACTTTTTAAAGTGCTCTGTAAATTTTGAGCCATCATCTTTTCAATTTGAAGTAAATAACCATAATGAAAGTAATAATAGCAACTTTATTCAAAGAGACTAGTAATTTGGATCTATCCAATCTTTCAAGAATATTTAGTTAACACTTGTAAAATACATGAATTACCTAGTCAAGTGTAGATCTACTAAAAGAAAAAATAAGTGATGAATTCAAGCAAAATGAAATCAACTTCTCAAAAAATTCAAAAGAAGTCAATTAGCCATTTAATAGTACAACACCAGATCTATCATAGGTTAATAGAAAACAGTCTAAATCAAACTATTTGGGACTAAAATGAACAAACCAATATGTCAGTTTCTAATTAATTCTGATCCTTGGTTTTTCTGTCTAAGAGATCTCTCACAAGTCAACCAATTAATTGCCTGACTACTAAATCAATAGAACCATTGATTTAAGGACTTTTTTGTTCAGTATCAACTTAATTAAAACAGCTAGAAGAATTTTCCTCAGCCATTTGCATAAATACACCAGTTGATACAGAATTTCTTTTGAAGTTTTTACAGCAAAACTGCACCAGTAGTATAAAAGGTCTTGAAGTTAGCAAAATATCAGTTTGATATCATTTTTTTTGAAGAGCAGAATTTTATTTTGAAACCATTTCAACCATGTCAATTAAATTGCAGATAGAATTTTACAAAATTTCTTAATGCAGTAGGCATAATAATGTTAGACTATAATGTTTTATATAGAACTGACACTATACCCCAGAAGCGTATCGTGATATATTGCAATACACTAGCACCATACTGCAATACATACCACAATATATTGTGGGTTTATAGATTGGTTGTGCGTATGCTGTATTCAATAGAAACATTGCAAATCTTACATGCAACTACTTGAATCTAGTCTCACTAAGTCTATACTGTCATTTAGGACTGTGATATATGTTTTGCATAATTATAAGAAAGATGCTTTGTTGGAAGAAACAATCACCCCCTTAGCTGCAAACATCATAGCAATCAAGCCCCTGGACACCATGCTTGTCTAACAAGAACATATTTTGCGCAATGTCAGTGTAACCAAATGAAGGCATCCCAGTTGGTTAATTCATGTAAGTTAAGCTTAAATTAAACAAACAATGGAAAAACTGACGTTTCGCTACTTTTATTTTGCAAAGGGAAGATTTTTCAATGACATAAAAAATATCACCAAATACCAGTATGTTAAAATCGTACCACGGTACATATTGCCACAGCTGCATATTGCAATTTATTGTATATTGTGAAAGCCCTAGTTTTACGCATTTTGAAACTGATATGGTATAGCTTGTTAATCACAACTAAATTCACAGTAAAGTTAGCAACCACCAAGGCTCAACATAAATTTCTAATATAGGTTGAACCCTAATGGACAACAAGCTATTTACTACAACTGCCCGAAACAAATGTTAACTTGCAGTAAACTAGTTCCCCGAACCCAAATATAGGTTGTCAAGGGCAATCTGGTGACCTTTAATGTTGAGTGAATATCTGTTTGTTATCTGTTAAAGTCTACCTTATCTACTTCAGTGATTCAAGAATAAAAAAATAATCTTTACAGTCTACTTTCTCTTGAATTAATTTGTATCATAATTTACATGGTAGCAGATGTATAAATGAAATAAATACAATATGTTTTATAAAGTGAGTCATGTTTTGTATATCAATCTGTCGGCATAAAACTAGTCTACATCTTTCTTTATTTTACATGTTGTTAGATTAATTTTGCACTGACCTATGGATATAAACGGTAACAGGTTTTCACATACGCTACAATATGTTTTATAGACCATTTAATGTTGTTTGAACACATGAAGATTCTACAAAGATTTAAGGCTATATATCAACACTTTTTATAAGGTTATTGATACATTTTATTCAACTGTCAGAGGCACATACATTAACCCACTGATTTAAATACTTACTACAGTATTTTAGCATTTGCTATCAATAAATAAGTATTAAAATCAGTGGGGCTAATGTATGCACCTCTCATAGATAAAGGAAATTACCAAATGGGCAGAGGCTGCTTGATGAACCAGCTTTCCTGGATGGTTTTAAGAAATTAAGATTACATTTCATATTTTATTACAAATTTTATACAAACTTATACACACCTATATAACCAGCTTTCACTTCTATTGGAAGCTTTAATTCAACCTGAAATATAGAATCAAAGCACTGAAAACACATAGTATAAAACAATTATAAAAATATACAATGTATGCATAGAACTGCTTGTACAGACTCTCACTATGAGCTGAGTACATTTCTTGTCACCAATCAGAAGTTACCGAAACACAAAAAATCATACAACCTTTCAGCTTTAGTCTAAATGCAGTATTATACAATGATTTATATCATAAAACCAACCACCAATAATTTCATGAAGCAGAGGAAAGAATAATTACTCATAAATTTTACAAATAAGAACAAAGCTAAAAGCTAAACTTAAATCTCTAGAAACTCACTTTTCACAATGTAACAAAATGCAAATTAAAGAACATGTATTTTCAAACTTTTATTGCAGGCAGAGAATTTTACAGTGTCATTTTGGCAAAGAACTAGTAAACCCTGATTAAAGGTCTTGTACACATTGAATACAAAGAACCTTAACAATTGCATATGTCTGAAATGCGGGGAACATCATTCCAATTCCTTTACTTTAGAAGCAATCATAATCTATTATAGTAAAATGTCTGCTGTCATTATCACTATAGGCAGCTGACTAAGGCACCAATCAGCCTAACTATGGCGTAGATAATATAAGTCTAAGGACAGTTAGAATGATCAATCTATGACTGTAAAATGTTTAATTCCCTATAGTACTGTAGCTGATGATTGTGTTACAACAGGACAATCTAGGACAAGTAAAACGTCAACACTGGATGACAATAACATCTCTGCCTAAGAAATCTTGTGGTATTGATTCTCAATTAGCTATACAGAGACAGAGAGAGAGAGAGAGAGACAGAGAGACAGAGAGACAGAAAGAGAGAGAGAGAGGGGAGAGAGAGAGATATATAATATGAAAACTCAACAGTGGAAAAAATCAAATGCTGGAGAGTTTTAGTTTTACAAATAACAAGTAATATACAGTTAACTTCTGATATAAATCAGTGGTGTTTACCACTGTGATAAGAAATATTGCATTGTTTGAGCATTACATTTAAGTCATAAAATATAGTCTATCATATGGCCCCTAAGAAATGTTCACGATTTCACAAATAATACATGAACAATGAATATTAACAATTGTTCATGATCTGATATCAATTAATGGTTTTTTAAAGGAGAATTGCAGCCCGGCGCTGTATCCAGCCATCTTTCTTTCCTCCCTGCCCCATTTCTACGCAGAAATAGTTACTTTAAGGCATCAACTCTCTGGAGCACCCTGTCCTTTCTATTGCCTTCCTGCTCTTTTCTAAGTTGTAATAGAATCACTTACTAATGTTCATAATTTGCCGAGATTGCAAAAAAATGTCAATAGAAATATAATAAAAATTATGCCTCGTTTTTGAAAAAAACGATAAAAAATGGCCACTGCAGAAGTTTCCCAATATAAAGTACATAGTATTACATCATGATTTGTCTAAGGTAACAATCACAATGTCTATATTGATAAAGTAAATCAATCTATCTTATTTCTGCACTAATTACTATATATCTTACAGATATCTTATAGAAACTAATCAACTTGTCTACTCTTATCATCAGTGGAATAGCCCTTTATTCTTCAAGCTTAATGATACATGTCAGTTTCAGGGGGAGATACATATTTTATTTCCCTGGGGTTGTCTAGGCAAGAATTTCATAAAGGATTAGATTTAAGAACTTTGTTTATGAATTCCAATTATTCAAATATCAATTTTCGCTCTATTACAAATATTATAATAATTCCATTGATCTTTTCATATTGATGGGCCAATGCTTGATCATAAAAGTCAGTAGGTTTTGGCTTTTCATTTCAAACATCAATTCAAGAATGGCCCAATATATACAATGTAGTAGCTCATTTTTCACATTCCTAAAGTTTTGGTTTTAAATAAGATTGCCAAATATAGCCAGATGTAGTAAGATAATTCTCACATGTCAGTTTTAGAAAACCCAAGTTGGTTCCATAAAGTTTAAAACTTGAATGAACAGACTTATTCTTGGCCCTTATTTGCGATATGTTCAAATTACACAGTCTCAACTAGCAGATTCTCATCACCTTCACTTTTCTTGAGACCAATTTATTGCGTTATTTAGTATAAAATGGTAATCATCGACTAGCCAGAGTATGTAAAATAAGCAATTTCTACTAGTCTGAATCAGTTTCAACTTAAGTACCGGACTTTGGGCTAGTAGATTAAAGCCATGACTGCAATCATTCAAACTTGGAACACTGGGTCTAACAAAAGGAGAAAAGGTGGATATAAAGTGGTAGGGAGGCTGAGTCTAATATTCTGCTAAAAAATTCAATAATAATATAACCTAACCCAACATGAAGCAGACACAGATTTAACTTTTAAGTCACACTAGAATGTGACAGTCAATTTCCCACTAACTCTATTAATACTCCATAGACAGCATACAGAATGTCTCAATTTACTTTTGACTGATTCATTATTTCATGTACAAAATCTGTCTAGTACAAACATACTTAAGCTTAACCTAAGAATGTATAGTCATGTTTTCGGGAAAATCTCCTTAGAAAATATCTCATAAAACATGAGCTACATGAAGAAAATATTGTAATCCATGATTTATACAGTAATACACACTCCCAGTACATTCATAAATATGTATAAAAAGGGAAATATAACAGACAATATCCATAAAGAGCAATACTGTATTATCTTCACATGACAACTATAGGGGAATTACACTTTTAAGTATTTAATGAATAAATATAGAGGATTTCCTCCCAGACATAAAATCATAGACATTTGTAAGGGTTTTTTTATTATGAGATTTCCTATTATTGGCAACCATAATTGTTACCATATATGAAAGATCAAGGATGTGTCATTAAAATACATTTAAAGTACATTGCTAAATAATGTAAAGGAATATTTGTGTAGTTGTGACAACTGAAGGTAGATTTATGAGACACGAAATATGTCATTTAGATATGGTGATCTGAAGTAAGTCTTCACTTAATAAGCCTGTATAAAAAAGTATTCTGTAATTAAAAATATTTTACGCTTCATATGGAAGTTCCTAATTGGGTCTAACTTATGTATGAGAATGAACAAAGCCAATATAACATCTTTATTGATTCGTTCATCTAAATTAACATTAAAATACAGGTATGTTCCAATTATAGACAAAACTAATTATAATAGGCATTGGATGTCCAATTAACACTCCACAACATTATATTCAAATACCTACAATATTCATGGTTTTCATACAGCTTCCTTTATGACAGTCAAGAACATAACTTATTTTTGTCCAAATGTAGAAAGACTAAAAATTGTCGGAGACATTATATACCATACAGCCTACAGGTCATGTTGTGTTATCTATGACTCTTTTTTTGTTCTTTTTTTAACGTCATATTCAACACATATTTAGGTCATATACACGACGACCAGCTCTTCCTACTATAGGTTTCCTGAACACTTCTCTATCACCAGTACTAACTTACCCCACCATGAGGCCGACAACTCATGTATAGAGTATGACCTACCGCGACCGGGCTCGAATCCGCGATCTCCGGATTCGAAGTCAGACATGCTAACCACTATGCCACAGCCGCAGCTATCTATGTCTCTGAAGAGTATACAAATCTTGTTTATTGATTCTAGTAACACCACAGTATATTTTGTAATTCAAATGAGTTTTCCCAAGGGGTGTAACAAACAGTTTAGTCTCAAGAGTTATATTAGAATAAATCTGATTTCATAATGTCAAGCCAATGACACTTCATTTAAATAATGAAATTAAATGTGCTCCAAGTAACATATTGCACCAATGGTAAAAGTGGCTAGATAATATGTCTGTCTAGAACATTGATTTAGTCTGTTTTGTTAGTTTCTCATTTACTTATATGTATGAACACAGCTAAAATTAAATTTCAAAGCAGGTTGTCCAGATGGACAACTAGCTATATATTTTACTTGCCCGAAACAAATGTTCGCTAGCAGTAATAAGTTACCCCAACCCAAATATAGGTCATCAGGGGCAATCAGACAACCTTAAATGTCAAACCTGATGTATGTTCATTGTCTGTTCCCTTTTTGATAGATTTTAAACCATTAATCAATAATTTTTGATAGGTTAACCCAACCATCTTTCCTGGACACTTTTCTTTACCAAATTTTATAGTATACATGTACTAAGGCATGCTCAACTGTGCAACTACTCTAGTAGCTATGCCATTGCTTCATGTACATCCCATCAGGAAATCTATCCAGAATGAGTCAATGAAGTCTTATTTATTAAAGCAGTATAATTGCTGATATTGACAAAGATCCACTACTTACCAGAGCTTCTGGTTTTAATTGTAAATCTGTCAGTTCCACATCACCTAGATAAAAATAAAACAAAATTTAATAGTTTAATACACCAGACACATTTCAAATTATTTATATAAAAAAGTAAGTTGACTCTTCAACCCTTTCTACCAAAATCAACAGGGATCATCATTGGTCCATTGGGTTATCCACACATAAGATAATATGTCTTAAGGTATAAGTGATGTCAAAGTTTTGCCCAGATAATGTTTTTTGACTTTAAGTCTAAAAACATTGACTTTTGATTTGTGGAATAAAAAAATAGGGATATCCTAGTAACCATTGACTATTCACGAAAATGAATCAAAGATGCAAGGGTTTTAAAGTTTGTCATAAGGACACGCAATCGTCTCAAACAAACAGACTATGCAATTACATGATACAACCAATCCAAAGAATCTGTGTTTTAAAAAAATAAACATGTGGATGGATCATTGCAAAACAAGTTAATGAGATTCCAAGGTGAAAATATCATGTATTTTTGCAGGACAACATGAACAATTACTTGAGGGTACATTAGTTTATTACCTTAGATTTAAACCTGTGAGACAAACGTGTATTGTTACATGTCTCTTAGAAATCCAAGATGGCTGCCATTGGCCCAACAAGGATGGCTTTATGGTAATTGTTTAGGAAAAATTGCTATAAATCTTTTGCCTACATTCTACAGTATTTACATGTTTTAAAACTAGCTTTGTGCTGACCCTTTGAAATATTTGAAAGATTTTTTATCTACAACATTCTCTAAACTCTAACAATGTAAACAAACCTGCCACCATATATTAAATTATACCATGGAAACTACGGGGAATGTTCTATCTTAATTAAATAAGGAGAAAATTGTAGATGAAAATCAATAATCTCAAATGACAAACTCTCTTGTTTAAAATCTTGAATAAGTTCCAAATGGTTAAATTCATAAAAAAACATATTTTCTAACTAATTACATTTATATTGGATAAATATGTGACTGTATTCCTATAGGGAATTTTATTGCTGTGAGTTTTCAGGTTATTCGCTGTCTTATTTTACAACAGCCTTGAATCCTCAAATAGTTCAAATAAGTTGGCAAAACAACATTTTTTCTACTAGTGCCAATACGTGAATGCCAAAAATACATGTATTTATGCTGGCACTTATTTATTTTCACCAGGTTATGAACCATAGGAAGCTTGTATCAATTTTTACCAATTACCACTTTGGATCCCGTCAAAAAATGAACATTTTCTAACTGAATGCCACTGCAAAGTGCATGACGAATTTAAAATACTCATTTTTTATCACTTTTAGTCTGTCAGAAATTCATCCTGGCCAGAGTGTTCCCTCAGGGCTGATGACTGTCAGAAATAGCCATTTGAACTCATAAATCAAGAAAACAATGCAACCCAAGGGAGTAGTAACTGCAAATTTGTTGTTCTATAGCCTTCAATATGCAATCCATACAATTGTATTATGTAGTTGATACTGAAATTGTCTGAACATTTCGAAGTCTTAACCTTCACTATCAGTGTCACTATTTGCTAGCAGACCGACCTCCAAGACTGCAAGGACATATGATTGAATTTTTTTGTGAGAGGCATTATATTAAAAGCTCCATAAAACCAAACTAAACTTGGGAGCTATAGGCTGAATCAGAACAATGCATCTCAGTATAGAAACATTTTATTATCATTAATTTAATTATAATGTCACAATACAAAACTATTGATTACATTTACAGATTGATTGGTTTCTATAGATGGAGAAATATCCGATGAAATTACTCTATAATTATTATAAATATTGAATCAGTTAACAACCTGGGATCAATCAACTTATACAATAAAATCAGGAATTGTTGCTTCCATATAATGTATGTATGTATGATTGAGATATATAGACCCTGAATAGTATCCTGTCATGGACTATTAAATGTATAGATGTGATTTGAACCTATAAATAGATATCAAAGGGTATTTCAGGGGGGAGAGTAGCAGGGGTTGATTGCAAGCACTTCATTGCCAGAAATTAATCTGTGGCACTAGGTGCAGGCAATAAGCACAAAAGGTGATAAGGGGTTGAGATCATAACATTTTGTGCGCATTTGGAATCATTTTGAGAGAAATATAACTGTCTAAAGAGCAAATTGGAAGCTAAAATTGAGAATAAAAAGTATCCCCCCATTTGCCCAGCCCCAGCATTGCTTCCATTCAAAAGGGTAACTAATGAAGTGCCAGTTCAATACTTTTTGACTACAGAAAAAGGCATTCAAGAAAATAAAAAAGCTTCAAGTTTTATAAAGTTTGAACACAACATAAAAGACGCAAGTAGAAATCCGATGACATGTACATGGAAAACCTGTCTATCAGCACAAATCTTGGAGTAATTACTCATGCATCCAATCAATAAGATAACACTAGCTGTATTACTAAGGTGGCTATCCCATGGAAATAAATGAACTTCAAGGCAAGTGAAACTACATACATATCTGTTTCATAGAAAAGGGTTTTGACTGGGTATGTGATAAAATTACTTAGAAAATGATCTTGACCTTTGAAAATGTTGAGCTGGTACCCGGTACTTTGCAGGGTCGAATTTGATCTGATTTCATTGCAAGTTACAGCATCAAGGAGAGATAAAAATGAACTGAAAAAATGTCGTTGAACTGACAATTGTTTTATTGTCATAGATCATGTCGTGTATTAGTAATGTGAAATTACTGCAAACAGAATAATTTAGTCAATATGAAGTGGTTACCAAACAAAAATAGTTGCAACATATTGGAAGAAATAACTAAATGACTCATTTGCTTAATTATATAAGCTCAATTGGTTATTCCTTATATCAGATCTGAGAAATAGCATACATCTTATTAAATCTTGAAATGCTTATGTTTTCTGACACTTTATAGTAATACTGTGGAGGTTATTCAACATACTCACTGTCCCTGGAGAAGCTAAGATCTCTATTCATAAGCTTTTAACCATTACTTTTAAGCATATATTTTCTCCTGACAGCACAAAGATTGGTAAGTCCCAAACCCATGACTCTGAATTGACTGATTCAGGTGCACAACCTGCTGAGCTAACTAGGTTTTTGTCAGTATATGATAATAAGGGAAATTTAGTCAAGATTCCTAATATAAAAATACATCAAAATTGAAGTTTACAATTCAATTGTATGTTTGAATATCAGTCCTTACCTCAAAATTTCATGAGCACTAGTACAATTTATTTACATTATATCATCAGGTAAAAGTCACAATTATAAACTAGCCTCACTATAAAGTAATTTTCACTAACCACATCACTTTTGCAAGTCAAAGGCTGTTCAGGCTAGTGGATTAAGGACGATGACTTGTGTATAAACATAACTCTACTTCAATACTAAAAATTCAAGGGCTTAGTGCAAAACAGTTGTAACTCACTTTTTTTACTTGAGTTATGACTGTTTTGCTCTATGCCCACATATCAGACATACAGTATTCATGAAATAACCAAATAATACATACCTTTAAATATGCTGACATTCAAGTTACTGGGATCCAAATTCTGGACATACTTTCCAAGAATCCTATTTAACACATATGATGCAGCACTTTCAAACATGGTTGACACTTATTTATCACCAAAACTCTAATACTTCTCAGATCTACACAATCACAAACAGACTGTTATAACGTCCAGTATGAACTTTACTCATTACCAGGCTGCTTCATCACTTCACTGACCTAAGAACAAATAAATAAGAAATATCAGAGAAATAAAAGAATCAATTAGTGAGAGACCTTGATCTTTGATGTCTCATGTTATACTTTCACCAATCTACAATACCAGACACCAAATTACACCAGACCCTCATTGACCTTTAAGTAGAGTTAAGTTCTGCTATAAAGACAACATTAAATCCAATTGCTAAATTTGAGATGGAAAAGGTCCCTTAAATTACCATTATCTGCCATAAATACCATTTGTTTTGATAGTCCAAATAATGAAACTTTACTGAAATATTCCTTTGGCAAAGAAAGTTATGTATAGAGCAAATGGTTAGCAAAAACTTAGTTGTAATACAGACATTCCGAAAATTGCATTACTGGACAGAATCAGGTTTCACTGGACTGGTAGAAATTATCAAAAAGTCAATACCTCATGACTTATCATAACTGTTTTCAGGTTGCTTATCAGTCATTTTTATAACTTCAATCAGCAAAATTAGTTCAATACATACCAAGAAATAAGATGAAATAGCCTATCGTTGTCCTCATTTTAATTTAAAAAAAATGAAATTTGACTGGACATTCGGACAGGCTACAACAGACTTTTCCCTGGACTGACTGGATTTTCACTAGTCAGGTCTGTCGGACTGGCACTTTTCAGAATGTCTGGTAATAGAACAGTTCATAAACTTTTCTTCCATAAACTGTTCATAAACTATCCATGTAAACATATTTAATAAATGTTCATGAATTACTCATGAGTGTTTAGTTCATTAACTGTTAAAAAACCAGAGACAGTTCATTGTTATGAAGTGTTTATGAATTTGTGCCATTTTATCTCTATGAATGTCTTATTAACTATATGTTCATGAACTAAAATGGATAACTCACAAACTATGGATGAACAGAGAGACATCATTTGATAGGGGAATGTTATCCACATTAAAAAAGTTGTTATCAACATTATCATTGTTATGACAAACAATATTGCTGGAGAAATTAATCTGATAAAAGCATTTGATCCGGAAATATAGCACTGCAACACTCTAACAAAACAACAATAATATTCAACTATTACATTTTAGATGTTGATTCAGCTATAATCACCAGACTTTACTGAAGTGCTAGAATAACACCATTTTAACACATGATAACATATTAATATATTTTACTCAACAACATCTCAATGTATAACACAATTTTACAAACCATCTCAACAATATAGAACACTCACTTAAACTACATACATGTACATGCATTGCTACTGGCTGTACTGATAGATTATAAATAAAAAAGTTAAAAAAAAGTTAAAGTGGGTTTTTTAAAGTCTGCTTCCATATACTGGTACATGTTCATGCGACTTTACAATTTTTGTTTGATAACCTCTAGGCTCTAGCTCTGATCATTGAAATCACTTTCAGGCAGGTGATTCTTCTCTGTATGCATTTACACCTGGGTAGAGTGAAACAACAGTAGGTGAATATCTTGCTATCGGAAATAAGCAGTACTTCCAATGGAGTTTGAACCAAGGACCTCTTGATTCACAAGACGGTTTTCAATTACTTACTCTAACAATTCCATACATTTAACATTAAATCAAATGAAAAGAGGATTAATGCACATTTTGTGAACTTTTTTTAAAAATATTTTAGCCCCACATGTCACTGAACAAGGACAACATCAACAAGTAACAATGCCTAGCTAAGTGTCATGTCTGTTTATCCCTACCAACAGTTAACTAACAGAAAGTCCACAAGCAGCATGGATTCATACTCTAATTACCTCTTTTCAACCTCTAATTTACAAAATGTTATATAATACTCATACTTAAAAGTAAGACTCATAGAAAGTTATACAACTGTTCTGATAAAAATCTATGCATTTTCCATTATTCCTCCATTATTAAATTCATATCTAGAGAAAATTAGCTCATCAATAATAATCCTGACAGTTGATGTTATCATACTCATCCAAAACAAACAAAATATGATATTACAGAACATGTTCTTTCAATTCCAAGTTATATAATCAAATATCCCACAGCAATAAATCATAGATATGATAAATCAAGCACACCCATATATATACACAACAAGCAGACAATACAATTTTGTTTGGTATTACCATTAATGTTTGATGTCTAATATTGACCAATTTGGTGCCAAACTACTTTCAGACTGAAACATGAACCAGTAATAAGATTTATATAAAGAAATTATTTTCCCAGAATAAAAACAACAGAAATTCTATCTTTAAGGCTTATGTACTCAAATGACATAAACAATGCCACAAATTATTCAATACCAATTCACAATGTACAAATTAAATAGCAAAATCAATATCAAGGATGCTTTTTCTGAAAGAAAATTACTTTAGAAAGCCAATTAATTACATTTGTTTTATGTATGTAGAATTAATGCATCGCACCCTGAAATTAATCAAATATTTTACAAATTAGTGAGACTACAATATGCTTTATTAGGTAAGGTTCATGTAGTAAGTTACATAGTTTGTCTTTTAACAAATGTTTGTACTGACAAAATGATATTGAGTATGACAGTATGAGGCGGCACTGAGTAAAAAGTTGAAGGGTTTTAATGCTAACAATAATAGACTTTACTCAACCAATATGAGATAATGTATTGCACAAGAGAGAAAGTTGCACATGTGAGTTTTAAAAGCATGTAATTTTTTGCACAATGATTGATCAGCACAAAACTAGCCTACAACTCTAAATAAATCTTTATTCACATGTAGTTAGACTAGTTTTGCACTGATCTTACACTCAACACTTGAACATGAGAGGCTATTTCACATGAGTCTTATTCCCATAAGAGTAAACTTTACATAAGGCGTCGCTCTTGTGGGGAAGTGCTTCCGGGTCGTTGTACACTGCGAAATTAGTTCTGAGAATTTAGTTTGACTGCATTTGGGTGGCTGTGACTCTGTTTGTATGGGTCAAAATAATATATTTTTCACCCAAATTAGTTTTTCTATCCCTGTAAGACAATATTCTGACCATTTTGTGTTTTCTTTTTAGGACTACTTCTTGCGGTGGAAGATCTAGAATTTAGTGTACTGCGGCCATTTTGACCTTTGAGAATCGGAATTCCTAACTATACATGTGCACAATGTGAAATGGTGAAAAATTGAATCGATCATCACCTATATTTATTGCACTTATTTTGCTGGTCTAGTGTGGAGGATTAACAGGATACCAATCATTATTTCTCAATCTATTTGTGAAAGTCAGCAGAGACACTCAAACTTGGCTATTTTATATAGAAACAAAGAAGAAAAACATTGACAATGATAACACCATAACAGCCTAATTTTTAACCACATAAGTCTTTTCAATTTGTGAGGTTTTGTTCACATGAGAGTCTTATGCACATGAACCTTTATCATAAAAGAGGGTCTATTGATCATGAAAGTCTATTGTACAAGATGGTCAAATCCATGTGAGAGTGCATAATATTCTTTTCCACATGACACAGTTCTTTAGTTTATTCTTCTTCTCATCACTCAAGAATAACAATATGTGTACTAGACCAAGCATCAATTTAAATACATGTAACAATTCAGCCATAATGTACTAGAATCTAAACCATGTGCTCAATAAAGACATTGCTCACCTCGTTATCTTACAATATTCTGTTAAGATCATAAAGCATCGCTACTTTGTATTATAGAATGTGAATAAATCAATATTTTTACAAACCAATATCAGCTAACCATGTTATCTTGAAATAAAATATAGATTCCAGACATGGAATCAACAATAAGCAATATAAAACAACATTATTGGTTGTAATATTCTAGTTATTATATGGTACACTGTGCCTCATCTAGAAATGAGACAAGTAAATGTACTATAAACTACACTTCAGTACCATTTGGGGTATAGTTCATTTTCCATCTAAAATGATTATTCAACACGTATACATTGTAGTTCAACATTGTGCTCTTAAAGGGTTTAACAAAATTGAAACATCTTCCCAACAATGCAACATACAATTCTATGCATAGGCGACTGGCACAGTTCTGAGACAAAAACACAGTATGCAGATGTAAAGTATTTTTGTCTCAGATCCATGCTGGCTGCCTATGATTCAATGTAAAACTTGTGACCCAAGATGATAGAGTCAATTCTTGCTCCAATAGTATGGTGAGAAATATAATTTTGCAAAAGAACAAAAAGAGTAACATATGTCATATGATGATTTTTACCAAATATGGTAGTAAAAGTTTAAAATAGAATTTCACAGAAGTAATTTTATCTAAATTTTTCCTCATGTTACAAACTGTTAGTCTTTGAAGAGGGACTCATATCTGACCAAAGGGGGCATTATTATAACATTTTTTGTAGCCAATTAAGTGATTTTGAATAACCCATAATTGGTTATACTAAGCTTAAGGTAAGACATTGTTGATGATGAATTCACGAACACATGAAAGACAAAGATCTAACAAAACATCTCTCACTCAGCAAAAATCATAGACTGTTCAACAACATGAAAGTTCTTGTCTCACTGAGCAAAAATTAGACTGAATGAAAATTCAATGAAATTCTTTTCTATCTGTTCATGTACATACTGGCAGCACTCTATGTTCTACATGTATGATTCTATTTTTTCTTAAAAAAGACTTCTGAAGTGTTTTACATAAACCTTATTTAACTGTAAAGTAAGAAAAAGCAATAGAAAACTCAGACTCTGGAGAAAGATATTTCAACATCAATTATATTCAATTTCCAGTCAGACTTAGATCAATAATACACATGTATATATGTCACATGTTATATATCATATTATATAATATTTTATCATAATGTTACATTTCATATTGAAATGATTTTATAGTTTGAAGTTTACATACATCATCTATTCTTATTTCTATTCATAGATGAGCGTAGATGGGAAAGATATCAACTAATTCATAAACATTATTATAATAATATTATCATTACATGAGTTGCAACAGGAAATGATTTTAATGATAATAAACAGAATGTAACATTTGTAATATAATACATAGAAACTGCATTTTATAGTCTAAGTTTCATGTTTAAGCTGAGTTCACCGACTTCAGGCTACTGGTATCTATCAATCTCCTTTTGGAGTCTTTTAACTTTGCTTAGTGCAGCCGCAGCCGACACTTTGATGCAACAGAATAATACCACCCTCACAGGTACCCATTTACACCTGGTTAAAGTGAAGCAATCATAAGCCTGCTCAAGGAAATTAGCAGTGCCCCTGGTGGGGTTTGAACACGGTACCTCACTACCTCTTGATCCCTAAGCGCGTGTCCTACCACTGGACTACTGCTCCTGTGTGTAACCTATAGATCTCTGGACCCATGCTTATAACAATGTACATAGCACATATACTTGTCAGTAGCTGACAACTATTCAACTTGCAGTTTAATTTACATAATTGAATATCATCACATAAAATGATAAAAAGTCTGATTATAAGAAATTGGCAAGGTATCCTTATTGACTTTCAGCCAACTTGACCATCAATACTTAAGTTATAGAGCAAAAAATATCCAACATATATCTAAAATAAGTACATGTATGTATTTATCATTATACTGGTATTTGTCTTTATCTAGAACTTTGAAGTGTTTTTGATCATACAATGATTATTATGTCACATGATAATCATAAGATATAGCTTTGAATAATTAATTTAAGTCTTACAGTTCAAGAGCTATATACATGTAAGTAGTTTTACAAATAATGTGGTTCCAATGGTTTAAATGTAACAAACTTAAACAGTCAATGACTTAAATTGCTATTTTTTATAATAATACATACATGTACATGTTCTTAAAGGTTTGAAATGCATTTAATACAATCAGTCAATGACATTGGTTTACAGTTCAGGTAAAAAATGAAAGTGAAACAAGTTCAAAAGTTCAAAATATATGATAATATAAACGTAAATGTACATGTATATACATGTACATGGAAATCTGATCAATAAAATTAATAATACATATAATTCATAACAAACAACCAGACATAGAATAGGGTTTCAGATGAGAACACTTAGTATGTACAGTATGTACATGTATGTTGCTGATCCTACATCTTATATGGTGCACCCAACAATTAAGTTGGACATATTCTTGCTGCAGACAATGTTTAGAAAACCTGACTTGCATATAAAAGAATACTAGGCAGTATTGACATTGCTACAAGTGCTAATTAATGCTATTATTGTTCATTTTTTCTCAACTGTCAAAACATGAATAATTTCGTGGTGAATGCATTTGCTAAAATTATTGTCGTAATACATTATATTTTACAACAATCAGGCGGCCAGTAGAAAAACAATGCATTCAGTCACCGTGAAATTATTCAAGCTTTGACAGTTGAGAAAAAATGGACAATACTAATCGGCTAAGTTTTGTGAACCCCAACTCTCAAAGGTAAACCTGTGATCAGCCTGGTCAACAAAGGTCAACATACTGATGTCAATAGCTGAAATTTCAGATGAACTGGGAAGATGTATAAAGCAGAGTTTGATTGAAAGTGACTGTTGGCAGATTACCTGAGAGAACATGATTCATAATTGCATATCAATGCAGAGCGCTTGAGAAAGGTCTGTATCAGTGAAAATATAATATTATGTAGCTGATACCCAACATTATTTTTGACTTATTTGCTTCCTCAGTAAAGTGATTAGTTTTATTTTTTTATTGATAATTATACTGCCATTGCCCAAACCAGAAGACAAATGATAGAAAAAAACTGCTTCAGGATAATAAAATTACTTATTTTAAAGGGTAACACTAGATAGTTTTGTCTTTGCAATATGATATAATAATTAATTTCATGATGTGACAGGTAGATTAAAGATTTTTGATAGCTCATGATGAAATAGTGTAACATTACCACGGCATCACTAAGAATCTGTTAAAGCTTATGTCCCAGGGATTAAAATATAACTTAAGTCTGCAGTACCATGTATATACATGTATATATAGAGGCAAGGATTGGAATTGCCTTACTACCAATAATCTGTGCCTAAACTGTGAGAAAATCAACTAATGAGGGCCATGCTGGTATGGAGTGTGTAAGATAGAACAATGAAATGCAATCAGGATTCACACAAGAGTTTAGAAATTTTAATTTATTCTTATCTAATTTAAAGTAAAGCTGCAGTTGGCCACTGGTAGACAAAATGGTGACTCATAAATCAATTTTTAAACAGTAATTCTAAAGAACCAAGAATTTAACCATCATCGACATTACTTTGTTCTAAATTATTAGAATAAATAAATTAGGCATAACTTAATTACTGGAAAATTGATGAAATTCCAATATAACAAGCTGTAAATCTAAATAAGAGAAACAAAAACACAAAAATGAATAACTAGAAAACCTGCACCAAGGACCCTATATATAAGCCTGCACCAATTGGATCCTATATGTAAATAGGGTGCATGCCTGCACTCAGAAATAATGTTGGAATATCTTAGTACATTCAGTCATTCACATGATCAGGAGAAACACATGACTTTACTGACATAATATCATTCACATGAAAAATCCCAATATTTGCAGACTTCTCGATTTTCTACTTCTCTATATACCTGCAAAAAGGATAACTGGAAGGGATTCATAATCTAATATCCATGCTAAACAAAAACAAAAATCACATTTGTAATTTAAAGGACATACCATACATGATGTCATTCTTAAACATTGATCAATCTATCTAATATTATAGTGTATGTAATGTAGCTAATTTATAATAATTACTCCAACTGAGATATCAATGATGATACACCATGAATAAATTAAATATTGAACACTATTTACATTTTAATTACCTTTAAAGTTCAAATGGCGAACGTAACCTTCATATCCCAAATCAATATTAAATAATTATAAGTAACTGCACGAGTTCAGTCTTCATCCACAGTTGTCAAATGAAGAAATGTGTCACATCAGTAAAAATCCTACTTTCACTTTGAATTACGATTCAACGAATAAAATGGATAATATACACAAGTCACTCACATAACTAAATCAAAATAAGATCATACACAAGTAACAAAACCGAACCATATCAAACATCTGTTGCGTTAATCCATGACATTGGCTGCAGCCAGATTCCCATGAAATTATCATAGAATCTGTCAATACTGGAATCACGTGACCAAACAGGGAAGTGAAAGTTGAAGGGAGCGTCTCAAAATAATAAAAACATCCACTTTATGTATAAAAAGATATGAATAGATTTTGTACATTTTTAAAAGAAATTCACTAGATTTATCAAAATGATACATAATCATAAAGCTTATATTATATTTGAACATTAAGCGATAGATTTATATTTTCTCTGTTTTATAAAATATATACGTTTGAAATAGCATTTTGAAGAGTTTTCCTCAAAGGGACGTCACTCTAAACGTTTCAAGTGAAGGTTAGTATTTGTCAGAAAGTTAAATTCTAATTTGTTTTTAGACATATTATATAATTCTGATTGCTCCAATAAGTGATCATTATGGTTCAAATGTTAATAAATGTTCATAAGATAAGACTGACATCGTGCTCTTTGATATAGAAATAGTTTTAACATTGGTTTGACCATTGATCTATAGATCAATGGGTTTGACTGTGTGTGTAAAGACCACTATAGATGCTGGGATCTGTCTCTCACTCTGTGATTGTGTGTTGTGACATCTGGTCATAGTTCATGGTTCAAGATTGACCTTTCCAACGCTGTCATTGATCAAAGTCACTGGATGAATTTTATATATATCTGAATTATCTATTGCACATATTTATCGTATACCGCAACTTTCTGTATGAAACTGTTGATTGTGTTAGAAAGTTCACTTACTTACTTACGCTTACTTAAGTGGTTTTCCAGCTCAGGATAACTAATCCTCTTTGCCAGACTCCATATTATAGTCTAATACAGTTTGAACTGTGTTTCCAGTTCCGGAGATATTTGTTTTAAAGTCACTATATTTTAGTTCCTGGTTATCCCAAAATTTGTCGTCTGTTTTAAAGCTATTTAAACTAGGTGAAAGCATGATACAACCTGGTAAGTTGTTCCACACAGTAGCAACACAGTTCACTTGGAAGTTTTTACGATGATTAGTTCTAGATATAGATATAAACAACTTTTTACTATATCTTCTTTGACTAGATCTCAGAGATTCATCATCATCCCTGAATATGATGATGTTAACAGCCCTCTTATCATATAAACCATTAGCTATCTTGAAGATCGCAATCATGTAACCCCTTATCCGTCTGTACGCCAAAGTTGGGAGTTTCAGAATCTTAAGTCTCTCTGGGCAATTAAGGTTTTTCAAGCCTTGTAGTTGTTTCATGGACCGATTCTATCTGTTAAATATGTTTAACCTTAAAAGGGGCCCACACTGAGCTACATGTAGCGTAATCTAGATGAGTTCTGACTAAGGTTTTATATAACGGTATAGACATAGTAGAATCCAAGTATTTAAAAGTCCTTCTCAACATAGCAAACATTAAATTTGCCTTTTGTAACCTTTATACTAATATGTTGATTACACCCTAACGAGATAGGCGTGAATTTTTCATATAAATTTTGAAGTTCAGTGAAGCCTATTTAGCAAAAACTTTTTAAAAAATGTCGTTAAATGAATAAATTTTTCTTACTTAAAGTGTTTTGTACCTCATGTTTTTCAGTATACAGAAGATACACAATGAGTGCAGTAAGACAATATAGTTGTAAACTGTTTCAACAGGCATGTTCATCATGCAAAGTATTACAGAAGATTTCTTTATCTACTGGAAGTTGTCAGGGAGGTGGAATACATGTAAAACCTAAAAGGTTATTGCAATTCTTTGTTTGATATTTGATGATTATAAAAATACTTTTGACTGTCGATTATTGATAATTTTACTGTCATGGTGTATTCATACATGATTTGTTCACATGTATGTACTACTGTATCGACTATGACAAAATAAATGATATGGTCTATTTTGTTCTGTTTATGAGTTTGACTTACAGGGTACCTCAGACTCATTACAATTTTGTCACGTGAATAGTTTGTATGAATTGTAAGATTACACTGAAATAAGCATTGTGATTTTGGTTCCAATGATGGATTCAACAACATCCATTGCTTGCTTGGCATAAAATGAATCAATTGTTAAGTACTGGTACATGTTTCTCTCATTCAATTATATTATATGTTAATAAATAAGTGATTTGATATTGGCCCTGTTATTTGTCCGAGGGAAGTCGTATTGGCCCAAGGCCGAAGGCCGAGGGCCAATACTACTGACCCGAGGACAAATAACAGGGACAATATCAAATCACTTATTTATTGACAATTTTATTAAATAACAACATTTAATTATAATATTTCTTCACCGCGCCACAATTTTCTCGACATTTTCTGTTGTCTCCAAGTTGCAGACGACCTAGCAATTAATTGTTCTAAGTCGGTAAATGTTTGCTTGTGTTTCGTGAAATCTACACATCGTAAATTTTTAACATAATCGGTTAAACACTACTAAATCATGACATGAATGTTTTGAAACTGAGAATATTTTCTTTCATTTATGCAACCTGTCGGCGTCTACGCATAGACCGAGTTAAAACAAAATGGCTGCCATTTACCAGTTTAAATTGCAGAAATCTATATCATTTTTTTGGCCCTGCTTTATTAGCCAATCAAAATACTTCAAATGGGGGCTTTATATCTATATGACTTTTCGGCCCGGGGCCGAAAAAGTGATATAGATATTGGCCTTGTTATAAGGCAGGCCATCGTGTTATTGAACGAGGCAGGTGCTTTTTTATTGGACTAATAACATATAGTTATTTAATAATGCTTGTTAAAATATTTTGGTTACTGATATTGACTGTCCTCAATTCTAAATGGGACCTTCCAACATTTACACCAATTGTAAGTTGTTTTCTCATCACATGATTCCTAGAATTAGAATCCTCAGAATTGAGCTTACCTCAAGCTTACCTCAATTTAAATCAATGAGAGATGGCATTTAAGTCATGACTGTCCTAAGTCTCATTGACATTCAAGTTGTTGTAAATTTTTATATGTGCATGAATATTTATCTTGTAATAGGGTAACACCAAGAAGAGCAGTGTTGTATGTACCTGGTAATGATGAAAGAAAACTAAAGAAAATAGAAATATTTAAAGTTGATAGTGTCGTCATGGATTGTGAAGATGGTGTGGCTGCTAATAGGAAGGTAAAGTGTTCATTTACTCTGTCTATGAAATAGACAACTCTGATCATTTGGACTTATTATATTATTGTGTGGGTAATCAGGATTATTCGGCAGCTAACAGGCAAACAAGGGGAACTAGTCTTATATTCACAGAATGTTTATTGCTTATGACCAATTTGTAGCATATGGCTTTCAATCCTTTTAACTGTCTTTTAAAAAGCCAATTATGGAGTTTAGTTGATCTCTTTTGGCACAATGCACTGAAAATCCTGTAACAGTGATTCCAAGAAGATGTGTAATTTTGCTCAGGAATGTGACAATATGTCTAACTCTTATTTATAATTTTACTCATACATTTATGTTTTGAAATACATGTATAATAAATTAAGGAAGAAAGATTATTTCATTTTGTGTATTTTTTCAGGTTGAGGCAAGACAAACTATAAAAAAAGCTTTGGATGTACTTGATTTTGGTCGTACTGAATGTATTGTACGTGTTAACTCAGTCAACAGTGGTTTGATGGAAGATGATTTAAAAGTGATATGTGAGGCAGAAAAACTACCACAAACATTAATGATACCTAAAGTTAATAGTGTGCAAGAACTAGCTACTGTAAGTTTATTATTTTAATGTTCAAAGTGTCAAAAAAGTTATTGAGGTCTGTGGACTGTCATTAGGAATTTGTAATCTATTTAGTTAGTTTGTGTAAATTTATTTAAGTGCAATTTTGAAAAAAAAGTTTTACCAATGATGTTCTTCACATATGTGTTGGCTTTTTTTGTTCCACAATAAAAAAACAAACAATAAGAATGAGTTTGAAAGTGATATGGAGATCACTTTCTAAAGATCACAAGTTGAAATTAGATAAAGAACTAAGAAATATATGTCTGTATACATGGTTAAGTATTTCAAAACTAATACTTTGATGGTTTATTTCTAAATCAGAGATGTTAAGCTCTCTTTGTTTTGAAGCCTCTACTCAGTTTAGTCACGTTTGAAAGAACATATTCTTTATTTCTTTTTATAATCAAACAAACCTGTATTCATATGAGGCAGTGATTATAAAATTGCAATACTAAGAAGAAGCACTCATTGTTGATTATTAAATTTTATAGTATGCATGTAATCATTGTATTTGAGCAACACCCATCTATATATTTTTTAAACATTGATTTAAATACCTTGTTTGTGATTATATTTCAGATTACACATCAAGTTACATCAGTGTTAAAGAACAGAGAATTAACACATAAGATATCACTGATATTATTTGTTGAGAGTGCATTAGGTTTGATTAATCTTAGAGATATATGTGAAAAAGGTACAGAATTTTCTCTTAGATCAAATACATTCACTGTAGATGGTCTAGTATTTGGTTCTGATGATTATTGTGCTGATATAGGTAAGTTATACATACAGCCTTTGAAATTAGTGGGTGTCTGGTTGCCCCGGACAATCAGTTTTTTGTTTGGGCAACCAACAGTTTCTTTTGGGCAACCAAAGTTTCTGCAAATGAGATAATGTGCTTGCTCTTAAAATGATCTGTTTTAGAACAACTAGTTTCATATCCTAATTTCGTAGACTGTACATACATTTAGTTATTGTTTGATCACTTACTAACTTTATCAATTTATATTTGATATTTTACTGTAGAGCCATCTCCTCCTTTGTCCATCTGATTATTGTTATCTGGCCAGATTTTGGCACAAAAGATGTTTCTTTTTTGCGCATGGAGCTTAAGACATTAGTCTGATTTCAGTAGGCTTTCAAATAAGGTGTATTATAGTCCATTTTTTCTCAACTGTCAAAGTTTGAATAATTTCACGGTTATTGAATATCTCAATATAACGAGTGTTAGACAAAGAACATGAAGTTACTGTGAAATTATTCATGTTTTGACTGTTGAGAAAAAAGGAACTATACGCTCTTTTTGTTTAGTAAATATAACTTTTTTAGGCAACTAGAAATGTAGCCAAGGGTTGAACCGGTTTATTAAATTTAGAAATTTTGATTTATGAGATTCTCATTCTTTCATGCTGATTTGTAAAGGCCCTTATTGTCCTAAGTTTTTCTACAAGGCTTTGTATACATGTAGTCAATTATTTATTTTACCATTGATGCTGGAGTGATGAAAAGCCATTAAAAAATATACACTTCTAATTAAGATGTGTATTGTTAAATTTTATTCAACTGCCAGTAGTGCATACACTTACCCTGCTGATTTGAATATTTACTAGAGTACTTCCTTACTAATGACTCATGAAATCAAATTTAAATCAGCAGAGTTAATGAATGCTATACTGACAGTTGAATAAAATTTAATAATGATACAAGTTTATGCAATGTTCTAAACTTGTTTTACTATTTATTTTTTACATACTCATGTATAATGTTCTATTGAAAAGCAAGATTTACCGGTAACTACAATATACCGTACTTCGATAATTCTCATACATTACAGGGGCCAAGAGATCAACAGAGGGATGGGAGTTGTTATATGCTAGACAAAAGTTTGTAACATTAGCTAAAGCGTTTAGATTACAAGCTATTGATATGGTACATATTGATTATAAAGGTAACATTTCCGCTTAAAAGTGTTTTTTAGTGTCTTTAACTGAAGGTTTTAAAAAAAGGATAAAAATTATGACTGCCATGATTAATGCAAATTGTGTTTCACTGTAAGTCACTTATGAAATGAGTTAACTCATACTTATTGCAAAATCAATCAATTTTTAGGATTTTTAAGTCCCTTATGCTTAATATGAGTAGAAATGGGTCCTTATATTAAGATCATTCTGCTATTATTACTATCAATTTTGATCCTCCTTGAGGTGGAATTTTACAGTATCAAGTCATTGATGGAGAATTTGGAAATTTTAAATTGCTACAATTAAACTTCCTCAATGGGCGTGTAAAACTGATACAGGCAGTTACTTAACATTAATAAACTTAAACAGTAATATGACTAAGAACTTGACATTATATGTGATCCAATAGACTTAATTCGGAACTCAAATTTGTGGGTTTTTCCGTCTGTGGGATGTAGGTACAAACAAAGTTTGTTACACATTATTGTTGAAAATCAAGAAATATGGATTAAATCCTATTGTTCTTTGTACACGTTTTTTCATTGTAACAGTGAAAGTTTGTTTGTACCTACATGGAAAAACACAAATATTTGAATTCCGGATATAGTCTATTGGCCCTGACTAGCTATATTTAGGTTCAGGCAACATGTTGCAGCTTGTAAACATTCCATTCAGTCAAGTGAAATATATTGGTGGTTGTCTGACTCAGCAACAAGCAATTGTCAAGCCCTAATGACTTGTGCGATTGATAATTGTATAACATACTGTTGTTTTAATTATAGATCAAGAGTCATTGAAGGAGCAATCAATCAAAAGTTCACATATGGGATTTACTGGTAAACAAGTGATACATCCATCACAAATACCTATAGTACAGGAAGCATTTAGTCCTAGTAAAGAATATATAGAATGGGCTAAAGGTGTTATACAAGCTTTTGAGGAACATCAAGCTTCTGGCCAGGTATATATGTAGTGATGTACCAATGATTTTAATCTTATTTTATACCCTTTCATAAAATTTGTCTATAATGTCAATTTTCCTCCATTAATAAGGTATATGGAGAAGTTTCCGGCCTTGTGGAAGGGTATGTGAGTACTGGTTATAGACAAGGGTCCAGGAAAGCTAGGTTAGGTGCACTAGACGCTGTGAAATAATCTAAGTTGATACAGCGTTAACCTAGTATAAATAAATAAATATTTTATACCTTTTTTCTTGTAGATAACGGTAGCATTTCGTTTGTTTTTCAACTATAAAATCTAGTTAAGTGACAATGACAATGAATTTGTTTTGTAATGGAAGGCCTCCAGCCCATAATACTCTCACACATGGTTTACTGAATATAGCAACATAATAATAACATGTTGATATATATAGACAAGTAGTTGACGGTAGTAGTACACAATTTCAATATCCATGAATTATTATTATAATAAGTTAGGTGTATTAAAGCTATTACTGGCATATTTTTGCACAAACATTTAAACTATGTTTATATTTAGGTTATCTTTCTTATTTACTGGATTATTCATGATGAAGTGTTGCCCAATTTTGGACCCATCAAATTCATTATTGTTGTGCCCTTTGTTTCTTTTTCATATAAAAAAAAAATATTCATATAAATTTTACACTCCGTATAACTTTTGTATTCAACTAAAATACAGTTAGTATATACATAGTGTGTATTTTGTTTATATTTCAGGGAGCATTTACATACAGAGGACATATGATAGATATGCCTTTATTATTACAAGCTAAGAATGTTGTACAGTTAGCTGAAGTCATCCATGATTGGTAGACCATTGAATGTATATGTTGATGGGTCAGTGCAAAACTAGTCTACATCCTTCTGTTTTTACATGTAGTTAGACTAGTTTTGCTCTAACCTTTTAATGTACACTGTCGTCCTTAAGTTCCTTCACAGTACATCGAGTTGCTACAACTTTCAAGTTCAAGTTAAAAGAGTTACTACATGTACATCATTGTTTGAAAGTTATCTAATAGCCTCCAAAGTTATGGTCATTGTTTCTCAATGAACTAATTTCAAGTTGAGATTCTTTTGGAACTTCCTATTCATATTTAGATTAGATGGGGTGATTAATTAGCTGCGGACATAAGAAAAGAAAATGTAAGGCATTTCCTGAAATCATGTTGATCAAATTGTATACATGTAACATGAACAATAACAAAGTACAGTGGAAACAAAATGTACTGTCTAACTTTGTTTAAGGACCTTTTGTGCGAGTTGTCTTGTAAAGTCTTTATTAGACAAGGTCACAGGGTGTTTTTTTTTAATTGAGGGTGTTACACTTTTAGGCAAAATTTCAAAGGAGAGTAAAATCTTGCTCACTTTTCACAGTATGTTGTAAATTCAGAGAATTGCTTTATATGTGTTACACTGTACATATGTTTGGTTTGAATCAGTTTTTTCTTACAGTGTTTTATAAACCATAGTGCTTTTATCACCTGATTGATTTTCTGTAGTAAACCTGTACTAAACCAACCCAATCTCGTTAAAAGCAGATCATATGTAAGCTGTATGATCTGATGATCTTTTACTTAATTTTTGATGGTTTTTGTTTTAATCATGTAATTAGTGAGTCTTTCACTTGACTGTAAGTAATAGTAGAAACACCAAATTACTAGACAGGACTCTGTGAATCAAATGAAAAACTGTTAAACCATGTACATGGAAGCTGCCATTTTGAACTTCAATGCAAATAAAGGAAAATATGTGACACCACAGTGTGTGAATGAAAGTTGATTGAACAAATGTGTCTAACAAAACATCAGATCCACTGCATTGGAAATATAGTGGAGCCACTAGGTGGCTGGTTTTAATGAGATTGTACAAAACCTTTTGCTGATATTGTTAAATTGATCCGTATAATATCAAAGATTTGTTTTTAACATGCTTATGTCTTGTACAAATTGACCTGAGACAAAAAAAGTACAATTCAAATAGCATTTGCATACATTAAGACTTGTCTGACTCATTCATTTGTACCTGTGGACTAGTCAATTTTTCCATCGCACATGTCTGTGGACAAGTAATATTTGTAAAATACACTACATTGTACAATGTCGTGTATCAAAGCTAAACTTGATAATGTGAATGTCTCCATGCTTTATTGAACTAACTCTTCGGCAATAATTTTTAAATACTTACGGTATGTATTTTATATCATGGTTTTCTATGCATAGTTTTGAGTATTGAACGTCTGGGCATATGCATTTTGATCCTGGACAAGTTGACATTTAGAATTCACTCATACTTGGACAAACAGAAAAAACTTAGAATTCCACACCTCTGTAGTTACCATAGCATGCAATGTATTAATCTGTCTCGGGTCAGTTTGTACAGGCCAATCATAACTGCTTTGTGTAGTATCACGCTGCTCATTGTTATTTGTTCACTCAGGTATTTCTAATTTATTATTAGATATGTTTCTCATGTGTTGTGTTATATTTGAGATTTCTTTACTTACGTTTTTGACTGTTGAATGATTTTGTCATTATCAAATATTCTATTGGCTGTGTTTTTCTCATGTATATGCATTATGCAAAGATCATTTGTTAGCAATGTCAAGGCATATCTATTTTCTATGCAATTAGTGGACACTTTGGGTTAAACATGGCTACCCCTCAACAATTAAGCACCTTCATGTCAGTTACATGTCTACAATACATTATAAAACTTGCATTTGTCTTGTTACATCTATTGATGAATGTTAGAACACTGTGCATTCTTAGGCAACATCGTTTTTGAGGAAACTCATATTACTTGACATGTGACTGTCTCAAATATTACACATAGAAACCACACTTACAATGCACAAATGTTGTGTGAACTTTTAAATAATCAAAAGAATAAGCATAGTCACTTCATCAATCTTATGTAGTTTGAGCGTAGTCTTGTTATTTGTCAAAAACTGTCGTAGTATGGCACCAACAGGGCTGATATGAAACAGCCTGCATGGTAGGTGCTTATTTGCTGCACTTGTGTTTTTTTTTTCAGAAATCATACGACAATATATCTTAGATTGATGTGAACAAGTCTACTTTGTATAGAATGCTTTAAATGTTGAACTCCTAGCTATATTAACAATGGTTATTGATGGCTTCATGTTATGTATTATACATGTATATTTGTCATGTAAAAAATAACCTTCTACTTAGCTGATAGATGATGTTACATATCATTTGTGATGAAGGTGGCCAGCACAGCCTCATTTCACCAAAGACCGTTTCTGGAGTAATCTATGTATATAATTATAGTGTGTTTTGGTAGCATGAGACTGTGCCAGCTTCCTACATTCTGGTACCCAATGCTATGAAGATTATCAATCTAACTAGAGAACCATGATAGCCTCTGGGTACTAGAATGGCTGCCTGTTGGTTAGTGAGTGTTCATGCTCCTTGTTTTAAAGGAAATAAAATATTGACAATCTATCTTAGTCTGTTGTATTATTTGTAATAGGCGCACATTTTTATTATTCAATAGTGAAAAGTTTGATAGAAGAATTCCAAATCTTAAACTGTTATGAATTAATTTTTATTCTGGGTTTAACTGTGTAAACACTTTTTAAGGTAATTTTATCACAACCAGTGCACCTTACCTAGCTTTCCTGGACCCTTGTCTATAACCAGAACTCACCTTTCTAAGGCTTGCAACTTCTCCAGGAGGAAAATAGTCATTATTGACAAATTTTAATGGAATTATAACTGCCCATAGTGAGATAAAAACCCACACACCTTTGGTTAACAAGATATGAAATCCCAGCGCAGTACAAACTGCACTACAGACCTGCCCTGTGTTCAGTTACCACGAACGTTACAAAACGTTCCGTAACGATACATTGGGAACTCCTCGGCCATTTGTTGCAATTAATCTCGGACATATTTAGACGCTATTTTGAAACTACCGGTGTTAAAGTAAACAAATATATGATCGTTTAGCCATTGAGTGATGTTTCGTTTATAGTCCGTAAATTTTGAAACATCACTCATCGCCTTAACGATCTCATATTTGTGTATCAGATTAGATTATTCGCAGTGAATGGCCGAGGAGTTCCAAATGTATCATTATGTTATGTTCTGTAATGTTTAGTGTAATTGAACACGCTACTGGGTTTGTTACTAATTACATTAAGTATGATGCAATCACTTCTAGGTATTAGCAGTAAATAAGGCTATTTGCTGCCTACTGCATGGCATTCTCAAATATGCCTTGGTATCTGTATATTTTGCCAACTATCATTTCTAACTCGTGAACATTTCATTAATATCTGTTAATTGATATTCCAATTCACTGAGTATACTACGGTAAACTGCAGTTTAAAATTGTCAGCTCCTCTTTAAATCCATCATTAGCAATTGATATTAAACAATAAGTAGTCCTAAATGGTCAAAATACAAAAACCAGCTACTTTCACTCTTTTTTGGCTTCAAAATGCTAAGAAAATGAGATCTTGCATTAAATGGCTGAACCATGGTGGAGCTGGCTATCCAACGAATACTAGTCCAATGTTTTAACCAGTGAGTTCACCATTCCTTTTAACTCTTCATTTGATCTAGCAACCAATCCATCTAATCTGGGCCAATGGTACAACTAATAACAAACACAAGTCTTACATTAATAAGCTGTTTAATGATCATGCAATATAAATACAAGATCAAGCAATGTAAACATATAAATGATATTAAAACATAGTGGACATAAATACCACTTAACAATAGGCTGGTTTATGGGTCGTTGGTTGATTCTATAAACAAATCAACCATATACATTAAATGTCAGTAACACAATCCCTAACCTAGTTAAATCATGTCAATAGACATCATTTTCAATTCTAACATCAAAAACTCAACATTACTAAAATCAGTCCTTGAGAAACTTATGTCTAAGTGGCAGTTTATATTAATGTTATATGGCATAATTTCTAATCATAAGGAATAATGTAACTTATTTACCAAAATTTTTATCAAAGTAACCAGTAAAGGCTTGCACCAAAATAACAATCTTTTATTATATCATTGTCGGCAACCACAGTACTTACTTAGGTTACACTCCATACGTACTATGGTCAATTTGGCAAAATCTCGTTTTCATGAATATGCATGAGGCAGGGGAGACCAATCTTCTTCCAATGAAATCACATGTTACTATTAAATACTCTTCAATAACAATGATGTAATACTGAGATTTTCTTCATCCTGGTTAAAAAAATTTACTCATGGAGGCCGCTATTTTGAATGGTAAAAATATTAGATATAAAATGTAATTTTATTGACTAGTTTTCCGCAGTGGTTTCCTTTCAGATCAAATGAAACTGCCTCATTAATTTTTATTTATGATTACGAGATTTTTCTAACCAAATGGCCCACGCTACATAACCCAGCATAATGAAGTAATGTATTGTGGGATAAACGACAATGTTATACCATTAAGAATCTTCAGTCTGACAGTAAAGTCAAAAACAAATAAAACAGGAAGACAGAAAATCTTTTTTACAAGACATACAAAATACTGGCATTAATGGTGTTAGACATATTTCAAACAATTTGGTAGAGAACTATTAAGTGCTTAGAAGATATTTCTCATTTAAAATCTAGCAATACCACCGGGCAAAGCTCACACAAGCTCAACAAAATTTCAGTTTAAATGTAGCAACAAACAAAACAAGCAGTAATATACTGTAATAACAAACTAAGTATGTTTAAAGCATGTAAGTGTAACATGCAGTCATTTATAAATGAAACCAAGCAAACTTAACAATAATAACAACTAAAACTAAACCATGAACAAAAAGTGTAAGCAAATAAAACATGACTTGAATGTGTATTTCATCTTTTCTACAGTCAAGGACTTAATATAACATGAATTTGGCAACCATTTACATCGATGACAAATTTCAGTTTCTTAGTCAATAGCCATCAACAGTGTATGTTGATCTTTTAGTTGACTAAAAAGCTGGTTTTAATATTATTGTGGTGTTAGAAATTGACTGGGGAATCTTTTATTTGGCTTAATGCAAAAGGTGATGGTTTCATTTGAAAGAGCAAAGCCTAAGCAATGTGTAAACGTATAAAGCAGGGAAATAGAATAATTCATAATGGAGAATCACTTACTATCAACTTTAGTTGCATATCCTTTCATGTTGAATCTTATTTTACAACACCTTTTAAAAGTTTTATTTTTTGGTCAAAATTGGGACAAATGTGTAAGTAACATTTGAAACATTCACAAATGGTATTGAAAACATGTACCTAAACTTACATGTGACAAAGTTTTACAGTCTTAATAATATGTACATTGTACAGCCCATTATAGCAGATAAAAAAGCATTTGGTTGCAAATCCTGATATAAAAATTCCTGCTACTGTATACCAGTCATATGCAAGCCACTAGATTAATGCAGAATCTACTAACCCAATAAGAAATTGTTTTGAGTAGTTGACTTCAGAGGAAGATAACTCGGAAAATCCGTAAGATGCATTTTAAATTTTACTTGACCCAACCTTCTTAGTGATATATAATCTAACACTGAATGATTTGGATACAAAATACAAAAACATAAGTGTATCTATTTTGAAAGCAAATTAAAATTTCATATTAAAATATCACATTTCGTGCATCACGAAAACAATCTTAATATAAATTTTCAACATATTTTAAAAAATTCCTATTTCATTTCAATAAATATATAAACCATAATATCTTAATATTTCTAACTTAACCGAACCACAATACAGTCAAAGACAGGTTTATTTTTGTAAATATATGTCGGGGAATGGCCGTAACTAAGTTGTGAGAACTTGTGGCCAGACCCCATTGTCATTTTTGTACATATGTATCTGTCATTGTTGTATATTATCTATGTTAACTATTTGACAATAAAATATGTTTAAAGTAAAAAAAAAATTTCATATAAGTCATAAGAAAGCATAAATTTACAGATAATTAAAATGTACAAACTCAACACAAAATGGCTCCAGTTTATTCATTGAGTCCCTTTTACTATCTACAAACAAAATACTAAATTTAAGTGTGTATTAAATTGTCTTAATTAAGGCTTTTGGAATGGATGTTTTCATCATACAAATACTTTGTCAAGTAATACATCATCCGATATAGCTTTGTACACTTTAATTTAACACAATTTAACAATGTGGCTACACAGTACCCATAATACATTATATGTACTATATTGTATCTAATCAACCTTTTTATACATGCATATAGAACTAAGTCACAAAGATAATCAAATGCAATGTAGAGTAAGCTTTTAAAATATTGCATGATGAATGATGTCATAAACATTATGACATCAGAGGTGCATTCAACAATGCGAGCGCTTGAGCGAGCACCTGCTTCACAAATAGTTAGGCTATTGAATGACTGCAAGTGCTCATTGTAAAATCCAAGACAGCGTCAAACAGCACATTATTGAAAATAGCGGGTGGGGGAACTATTATTTCTGCTGATACATGAGATCTTTCACATTTTTTATCATATATGAATAATTATAATACAATTTACTGTACTAAATAAATTCTATTATATGCATTGCATGGATATGTTATGTGGAACAAGTAACACACATGTTTGCGTCCCACTTTTCAGGGATAATTCTTTAAGATAAAAATTTTAATTTTTCCAGCCATCATCTTTGATATCCGAGTGAAACACCTCTCGAGCTGAATCGCATGCACACGCGCGGACGCGATCAGAACAAGAGCGCTTGTTGTTGCCCCGAGCGCTTGCATTGTTGAAATGCACATCTGGATTGTTTGTTTTTGAATTATGCCTCTTTCAACAGTCAGGGTTCATTTTGCAAGAAACTGTCTATTTCAACCATAAAAAGCAGTAGTAAGGTTATAGCTCACTAACGATCTGTTCTAAAGCTTTAAGTAATTTGAATTTGGCAAACCTAACCATTTGACAACAGAGACAGGCTGACTTACACTTAACAAAAGAAAGTATGTAAAGTTTATAAATTATTATCAGTGCAACAGTATATATTATAAAATCTGTGGTGGGTTTTCAAATGACACATTATGAGGCAGTCATAGGGTTATTAAAGCTAGCTATGACAATTAGTAGAAATATAACACATACCTCTAACAAAAAGATGGCTAAGGCCACAACAAGTTGATCATATGTTCTACGGATTTTTCTGAAAAAAAAATGGGGCGAGCGAGCGAAGAAAAAAAGTCTTTATTCACTTTCTTTATATAGCCGTTTGACCAAATTTTTATGGGCGAGCGAGGAAATAAAAATATTTTTTTAGTAAAAACGGTCAAAATTAAGGTGCGAGCGAATCCATAGAACACATGATCAATTTGTTGTGGCCTAAGTTTACAATAAAATGAATGATTTAATATGTCAAGAATCTAATCAATCTTGTAAGTTAGTGAAGTTACTGAGTATTAATACAATTAATTCAAGTAGTAAACCGTTGCTTTTTTTATCATTTTGACAATTTAGAGATTTACATTAATTGAATAGCAACAAAATTATTTATACTTTCAAATTCAAAGACACATATTAAAATATTTTTCAATTATTTCATAAATATTTGTATTTCTTGTCTCGGATTATAACATAATAACTATAACCTGCATTAACAATGTCTCTACATGAAACTCTTAAAATCAAACATGGCTAAAGGTTTAAATGATAAGTTCAATGAAATAAGCTGTGAAAACTCTTTGATATTTGCTGATGGATACATGTAGATAATTTACGAGGTACGGTGGTTTTTTATCCGTCCCTGAGACAAGATATAAACACATTTCAAACATATGATGACGAAAAAAAACTGAGTGCATAACAAACTTTGCATCAAATAATTATATCCAACAGCTACATACAGGCGTCATTGTCAACTATCAAAATAGTGAAGTAAATAAATGTTGGTCCAAATTAATCAAAATAAGAACAAAACCTTCAAGAGTAATGACTTGTCACCAGATTAGAGAGGAATAGTTCTTAAACCACACAAAATGGAACTACTGCCATTTTTTCACTGTATTATAAATCTAAATTGTAAAAGTCAAGCAAACAAAGTGTTAAGCTACTTTTAGAAGGGAAGATGATAATGTTATGTCTTTGACAAGCAAGTTAGTTTAGTTTACACTTATTTATTTTGGCTAGCTTGTATACAACTTCCATAAACTTAGATAAATCACCCTTCAAGTCAGTAAGTATGATCCCGTCTACAACTTTTTTTACATTACAAACATTTTATTATAAAGAAATTAATTAATCTGACATACAATCAGTAGTCAAAATACAAAGAATGTTCATCACAGATGAAAATAATTATCCATACATATACATTAAAGACAGAAAATGTTTATGTTAATTAGTTATTTAAAAAAACATATTTACAAGAGGGTCTTAGTAATGCTCATATAAAATCAATAGATTTTAAGGTTTTCCAACATAATGCTAAGTAAAACTAGGGGCAACTTATGCCACAAGGGCAGGGTAATTTGTTACTCTAGGGGCATAGTTTGAACATTTCTTGCTCAGGATGTTTCTGTTAAGTCACAAGCAAAACTTGGTAACTAAAGGAGTAATTTTGATAAGAAAATTTTGATAAGAAATAGATGCCCACTAACATGTGCACAATGGTGACCGTTTAAGATCAATCATAATAGCTAGTTAAAATTGTATCAAGGAATGACAAAGTGGAATTATATAAACAATAAGTAAATACTTTTACTATTATCACATATATTACTGTTCCAATAATGTAAATATATCAAGTAGGAATGCAGTCATCACTTTTATCCACTAGCTCAATGCACCGGCTAGTGAAGATTTCTCACTTCAAATAGTCTGGCCAGTTGATAATTTAGCCCTTCACTATAATTTACAAATATAAAACATAGTACAAAATGTACATAAGGTTAACAGTGAAAATTTCTAATTTCATACTGTCAAGCTAGTTTGTGTTTTTGCCCTGTATAACATAATACATTGGGCTAGTATTTTATCAAATTTAAGGTGATGACTGCACATAATCACATTTATACATACAAATATCAAACCCTCATATGTCTATATTAATATCATATATTTGTTAATTAAAAAAGCAGATTAAATAGCATAAAAAGAATGATGATAAGCCGAAATTGTACAATTCTTTAAGGACAATATCCAAACATGACATCATTAAAATTTAATAATCTTTACACTAAAATAGCCAAGCATTTTTTCAGCTGCAAGAACTAAGTATAGTAGTCAGGGTTGGACAGTTTTTGCCGCATGGCGGAAAAAACCATGGAAATAACCGGAAAAAACCGGCAAGGAAAAAATAGGGTGGCAAAAACTGGAAAAAACTGGCAAAAATTAAATATCTCAAGTTTAAAAAGAAATATTCATAAATTTGTATTTTAAACTGATTGACAATTCTTATAGCTTTAATATTACATGTAATTTGACTGATGCAGTAATAAAACATACATATTATAAATAAAATTCATGTTTGTGTCGAGGGTTGGAGTTTTTGCCGTTGGAAAAAAGTCAATGAAATATCTGGAGGAAAAATTGAAAAACTAAATAGTGTCTTAAATTCAAAATGAAATATTCATAAATTTGTACTTAAAACTGATTGAAAGTGCTAATTACTTTCATATTAAGTGTAAAATTGACTGATACAGTAATAAACTGTGCATAATAATCATGTTTGTGTCCAGGGTTTGAAGTTTTTGTCAATGGAAAAATCAGAAAGGAAAGAATTGGGTTGCAAAAATAGGGAAAAATTATAATTTTATATTTAAAAAGAAATATTTTTATTAATTTGATTTTAAAACTGATTAAGAATGCTAATTATTTCAGTGTTAAAAGAAATTGAATAATAATTATAGCAATAAAGAAATAGTTTTTGCTCAGGGTTGGAAGTTTTTGCCTCTGGATGTCTGGTCAAAAAAGAAAGAAACAAAAACAGGGTGGCTAAAAAACCTTTCTCAGAATTTATAGGGAAATAATTACATTTTTTTAACTTATTAAAAATACTAATTACTATAAATAAATGTTAAATATTATATTGAATGACACATCCATAAACAAAACATTTGTGCCCATATCATGATCAACATCAGACCTTCCCACAAATTAACAATTGACACATTTTTATGACAGGTATACATTTCACTTTACGACATGGTATATTTTTAGTTTATCATAAGTTGCATAATCTGATGACATGAGGTCCCTATTTGAATGAACTTTCTCCCATTTTAATTCACACTGAATAAATTTGCCTTTATTTGAAACACATTTGTAGGCATTTGACAGACAACTCTGGATCCCAATGAGCAGGGTCCTAGATTCATCCTTGGGCTATATATGATGGACAATTTTTTCATTTATTTTTGGCATTTAAAGTTGTATTTATATCTAGAATTTGTGAATAAACCATTTACTAATAACAACCATTAGTATTTGCATTGATCAAATGTGTTAAACAAGCACAGCATTGAGCAAAATAAAATCATTTAAGAGTTTTTTTCCATTTTTGCCGGTTTTTTCCAGTTTTTGCCGGTTTTTACCAGTTTTTGCCAGCGGAAAGGAAAAAACTCATTTTTGCCGGCAAAAACCCAACCCTGATAGTAGTCAAGAAAATCTTTATACATCAAAGTGACCATCAACTAAACTTAAAATGGCAGCTTTTAGAAAAAACCCTACTAAATTCTGTTTTTATTTTGTGCTATACGCACTTTATCATTTTTAGCCATACCATCACAGATGGACGGCAAAAACAGTTTGGCTGGACTGTTTATTAAACCAGTAATATTTTAACCACCCCATAGAGCAAACAACTTCTCAACATATGAAAGAAAAAGTTGTATAAATTTCAAATAAAAATAATGCTTGCTATAACAGATCAAAGCCCCCTTTCTGAGTTGAGAAGTAGACAAAACATTCATGACTACAACTCTATCATTTACGTAAGAACATTTATTGAGCTGGATAGTTTACCCATCAACTAGCTTATCAGATATAACATATACTACACAACATTCATTAATTAACAAATAGTGTCGTAAAAAATCTAAAATTTCTTATAAAGAAGCAGCTAAAGTCAAAGTATTTAATAAATTCTTTCATAAAATAGTATATAAGCTTGGGCTCGCTCTACAGATGCTATGGTGACCTCGTTCACTCTAGAATCACTTATATGATACCATCGACCAGGAGGTTCAAGGTCATTCTCGTTGATGTCATCCGATGAATCCACATCTAAATGTTGTCCATTCATAACTTGTTGAGCATATGTGTTAAGGTACTCTCGTAATGTAACATTATGTTTATTTAAGAAGTTGGTTATAGTTCCTATATTTGGACGAACTTTAACATAAGCTGTATAGTGCCCTGATGTTAAACGTCCACTGTGTTCTACTACACCATATAATGAATATAATATCTTCTTCTGACCTGGTTTTATGCCCTGAAATATAATATTACAAAATTTATTTGATAATTTAATAGCAGCCTGGTAAAAATCCATGGTCTGAGTAAGGATTGTACCCAGGATCTCTGAGTTGAGAGTGGACAGTCTCTATCATGCTGTCATAAAAGCTAACTTGAAGGCACGGGAAATATTATACCTCTGCTATATAAAAATCACAATACATTGTTTTAAAACTATACAAATTTTAACAAAAAATAATAAAATTTAATTTTGACTAAGTGAAAAGATAAAATATTACTGAACATTAACATTTATATAATAAAGTCAGCTGTGAATGCTCAAAAAATATGTCCTGTTGTGAACTAAATTCATGTTGTAACAATTTCATACCCGAAAGTTGGAATATGAGCTTGTCACTTAAACTAAATATTAAGGTAAATTATGGTTACTAAAGTACACATACCTGTGTCATTGAGCTACAATAAGGTGCTATATCTAAAGTAAAAGGAAATTCAACATGGCGGTTCACTTTTCTAGAGCTAAATCCAACCTGAAATATAAGACATCAAACATGGAATTAATCATGCAGATAGATTCAAACCAAAAAGAATAAAATCATGTTTACAGAAGCTGCTACGTTGGTGAATGTACAAGTTACATACTTTCCATATAATGCTTTTGTCAGCTTTCATCATTTTATCAGTCATATTGAAGTGTCCAGTAGTTATACATGGTACTTATCAAGTTATCCTCTGTAGAGGTTAAGGTATCTGGACCTAACATTTTAGCAAGCTATAATGATATATTTACATATAGTCTGTTTTTTTCTCAACTGTCAAAGCTTGAATAATTTCATGTTGACTAAATGCATTGTTTTTGTACCAGCGGCCTAAATGTTATTAAATATATCTTGACTAAAACATATCATACGGCATAAGAAGCTTTACTCAATCATAATACACACTTAAGGAAACTCATGGGTGTATTACGACAATAATTTTAACAAACACATTCACTGTGAAATTAATCATGTTTTGGCAGTTGAGAAAAAACGAACAATACGCAGTAACAGCTAAGTAAACAAGCACTATATAAGCAAAGGCTGAAGTATGACAGGTGTCTAAACCACTCTAATTTTTAAATTGTTTTTAAAGGTAAATACTTGTCTTCTAAAAGCATTGTCAACAAAAGTACAATATCTAATTCTAAGTTGATAGTTCCTAGAATGTAATGGTACAACAAGACAGGAAAGTCATATTAAATAGAGTTGCTAATTATAATAGAAATAAGATACATAAATACCTGTTCAAATCTTTTAAGATGTAAGGTGAGTACTGCTGGTGGTTGAAATACAAGATATTGTTTATTAGCATTAGAATATACTGTTTCTTTCTTGTCTTTCTTATCTACAATATAAATATACATCAATTTTAAATAGTTAAATTCTGCTGCTGCATACATGTTCAGCCAACTTAACAATTTTGTCATTAACCACTAATTATTGAAATCACCCCAAATCATTGAAATCACCCTTAGACAATCAGCTTTAAGGTTCAGTAACTCTGTAAATCTTATTTAATGATAAAAGGAAACCAACTAGATGTCACAAACTAAGTTCTCAAAAATGTTCATGAAATAAACACTAAAAGTTTATCCAATGTGATTATTTACTCAATACACATGTACAAACGTAATAAAGTATAAATAAGCTTACCTTTATTCTGATTTTTATATTTCAACTTGGTACAATTTTTACAACCAAATTTATTATTACCAGTTAACAATTCGGCAGCAGTAAATTGATTTAAACATGATTCTACTGAACATTCACCAGAACTTGGATGATATCTGGAAAAAAACAAACATGGTTACAGCAAGATTATTTAACACAAATATTCACTGGCAGGAATTTTTTCTTTGTATAACAAGTGTCATTTACAGGCGCTTCCCCTTCTTAAATTTCTATGAAATCATGCAGTTTTCCCTGAATTTAGAGGTTACTTCTAAATTATTTATTCCTCTATCAATGAAATTGCTATAAAATTTTTCCCATTGTGCTATTCAAGTAAGGTCCCAGGCACCTTATGTATTAAAGTAAGTGGTACAATTATAAATTAGCGACACTATATGAAACAAAAAAAATCACAGGTACATTCAGGTACATGGGTTTAGGGAGAAGACTTCATCTAAAACCAGTAAGCAGGATATTTCATAACTTTTCCATTAAATACAAAGCTTATTAATGATAATGGGCTAACATATGACTTGATTTATAATGTCATTAATCTTGCAAGAAAATTTTTTAACAGTACTGTACAATTCATCATAATGTTGTTGTTTTTAAATTAAAAAGGTAAAACATACACAGTTTTTTTTTAACTCTAATGACTAAGAGTACCGGAATGTCTACCATTAAATAAAAGATAAAACTGATAGTAGGATTAAAATATACAAAATAATAATATTAAGAATAATGGTATTTAAAATGAGTTGTAACCTACAATGTCAAGTCTTATTAAATTGAAACAAAAGCAAGCAAGCAAGTGAAGCTACCATCGTTTTATTTGTATAAACTGAACGATAAAATTATCAAGAATGATAGGCAACCATAATCATCGCAAAACTTTCAAGCATCTTCAACCAATTTGACAAGCATGTTCTCAAAGGTAAACAGAATACCTTATTCAGATGTTCATACAGTATAAAGTCAAGATGAGAACATCATTAGTAGGTTGAAAACAAACATTATAGCATAAGGAATGGGAAAAACTTCAAATGAATATTCAAACTCACACCAAGATATAGATCAGTATTACTGGTAATCAAATATTTAGTTTTATTGACTGAGAAAATCATATAAAACCTACAAATGGGGAGAAACCAGTTTTACATATATGTAAGGTAAGTAAATAGGGATACAAGTTCAACACAAATCAATATAAAGGGAGCAATAAAAAAATCAAAGAGTTAAAGCAGGACACCATTTATAAGGAGATATATTACTTACGATGTACTACCATTTATTGATGGACATCTAGAATTTCAAAAACTTTTATTTAACAATAAAGTTCACTTTACATTACTAGTTTCTATTTCAATGCACAAACTCTTACAAATACAACATAAATCAATGTATATTTTCAATACTACAAGATATTAATTTATTTAGTAAATTAGTAGTGTCCCAATAGTGCAACACTCTTTCACTAAAGACAAAAAAAACAAAGACTCACTTCCACATCAATGCCTGGGCTCATGTAAAACAATATTAGCAATCTTGAATTAGAATGTGAAAAATGTTTTTTGTGAACAATAGAGCATCCACATCATTAATATTTTATTTGATAATTGGGCCATTAGTTAAAAATATTTGAAAAAAAATGTAAATCTACTCTACTAATAGACAAAGCAGATACTATACATGACAGACAACATTTTATTAACAAATTTTTGAAAATTGTAAGATTGCCAAAGAAATTAAAGGTAATAAGTAATAAAATAGAAAACACTGTTACCTATCAGCTAAAGTATTTATAGACCTTCTCTGACCTTCTTTCTTGAATTCTTTAAATTTATACATTCTGGAAGTAGGACTGGTAACAGTTTTACATTGCACATTATAGGTTCCATGTATATCACCATTTAATATAGGTAAATCCCCACCACCGTTGACACAGTCTGAACTAGCAGTACCTTGTTTAGTACAGTCATTATCACCATCTTTTCTACTTTCACTTTCGTTTTCACCTTCAGTATCATTCTCATCTTTAAGAGTTAGTTGACTTAGATTACTTGTGACACTACTTGAGTTATCACCAATACTTAATGTACTCACACTTGATGTTAAATCTACAACCGACTTATCATCAGATTTAATGCTATTGGTTACATTTCCATTAAGTTCATGTTTCATTTCATGTGTCACATTTTTCACACCATCTTCAACTAGATTTGAGTCTTTTATTACATTGTTTCCTACATCACCATTGCATATATTTTTCTCATTGTTAGAAACACAAGAAAATGTATAATTTGCCTCACTATCAAGGTCACCATTCATTGGTTGACTTCCATTTTGTGTAAGACAACCATTGGTTAAAGTGTAACTAACAGAAATGTCTTTGTCATCATCTTTCTCATTCATTACACCATTTACACTAGAGTTGTTCCTCACAGATGAGTTTAGGCTAGGAGAACAATTATCAATGGTTGTTTCGACATTAAATGTTGTAGCATCACAAGAGGTATCTAGTCTATAAGCAGAGATATCCATCTCACGTGCCATACAAGATTTCTCCGGTGATTCAGTTATAGTTCCATCAAGATTTGTATCTACACTATCACTTAAAGATTTACCATAACATTTAGATGTATCACTTTCTAGATTGTCTTCAACATCAGCATCTATAAATAAAACAATATTTATATCTATATCATGATTTAAAATGAAGTGAGACATTATTCAATTGAAACCTGATAAAAATCTTACATTTGCTTTGTCTCTGAAAAGTATCAAATAGTGTCAATAAATACTGATAAAAATATGAAGAAACAGGAAATTTTTCAATTTAGGAACAAGGAAATTTTGTTTTAACTCTTGAGTCAAGAAACATGTATTTTCTCTCAACACTCTAGAAAATGTTTTATGAGCTCACTCTCAAAATGAAAATCAATCTAACTCAAAGATTGACGAACATCCATATGATCAAATCATTTCTACAGGAAGGATACAGGAAGGTCCTAGGTATCACATAAATACACACAAAAACTTTGTCTAAAGCCATCAGCTTATAAACATCACAGCTAAATTAATCTATGTTTATCATATATAGCTACCAGATAAACAAGAGCTGTCAGAGGAGACAGCATGCTCGACTTAGTAAGTGTTTGTCACAGGAGATGTGGTTGATGATAAGGAACATACATATTTTAAAATTTGAAAATATAACCTTAACAAATTCAATGAAAAAAAAAAGAAAAAAAATAGAAAACTATAAGTTCAAGGGGGATAACTCTGAAAAAATGTATAAGGAGTTATGAATCTTGTCACATGAGATGTGGTTGATAATAAGGAACATATATCTAAAGTTTGAAGTCAATACCTGAAGAAATAAAACAGTTGCAGTAAAAACAAACATTTTTTAAAGAAAACTCTAATTTCAAGGGGAGATAATTCTGAAAAAATATATTTGGAGTTATGAACCTTGTCACATGAGATGTGGTTGATAAAAAGGAACATATATTTAAAGTCAATACCTAAAGAAATAAAACAGTTGCAGTAAAAACAAATATTTATTAAAGAAAACTATAAGTTCAAGGGGGATAACTTTGAAAATAATGTATACGGAGTTATGAACCTTGTCACATGAGATGTGGTTGATAATAAGGAACATATATTGAAAGTTTGAAATCAATACCTAAAGAAATAAAACAGTTGCAGTAGAAACAAACATTTTTTAAAGACAACTCTAAGTTCATGGGGAGATAATTCTGAAAAAAATGCATTCGGAGTTATGGACCATGTCACATGAGATGTGGTTGATAGAAAGGAACATATATTTAAAGTTTGAAGTTAATATCTTAAGAAATAACAAAGATACAGAAGAAAGTATTTTACTGCACAAAAACTTTAATCTGTGCACAAAAACTTCAATCAGTTCAAGGGGAGATAATTCTTAAAAAAGTGTGTTTGGAGTTATGGACCTTGTCACATGAGATGTGGTTGATAGTAAGGAACATATATTTAAAGTTTGAAGTTAATATCTTAAGAAATAACAAAGATATAGAAGAAAGTATTTTACTGCACAAAAACTTTAATCAGAAATGTGGACGCGGACGCCGACGCCGGGGCGAGTAGGAGAGCTCTACATTACTTCGTAAAGTCGAGCTAAAAACCACCCTGACCTACCACCTGCATAGTTAGATCACAACCCATCTGATCTTAAATCACTTATTTATTCACAACCAATCTACATTTGATTGAAATATTATTGCCTTTATAAAACCAATACACAATTTCAAGCTTACCGGAAGCATCATATTTTTCATCTTGATCTTCAGTTTTACCATCATTTTCTGTTTTCTCATCACCATCATCCTTGTCTTCATTATCATCATCATCTTTGTTATCATCATCATTAACATCACCTTTATTTTTAACACCTTTTCTCTGTAATGTACCAACAATTAGGATCATAGCAAAATGACAATTAAGGCATTCTAGTCATTGTTTTATAATTACTCAAATACTAGAACTATTTATTATGATATATAGTAAATTGTAGACTTATCAACTTGTCCAACTACACAAAAATGACAAAATAACTTATTTTCACAAGCTTGAATCAATTTTCACTAGTCCTGGGCTTGCTGCAAGTTATATTAGGCAACAAGGCCACAACAAATTGATCATATGTTCTATGGATTCGCTCACACCTTAATTTTGATGGTTTTTTACAAAAAAAATATTTTTATTTCCTCGCTCATAAAAATTTGGTCAAACCACTATATAAAGCAAGTGAATAAAAACTTCTTTAACTTTTTTTTCTTCGCTCTCTCGCCCCATTTTTTTTCCAGAAAAATCCGTAGAACACATAATCAACTTGTTGTGGCCCAACTGATATCTAAAACTGGGAGTTAATAGATTAATTCTATTTGCTTGTTGTATAGCTGAAACGATTTAAGAATTTCTGGTTGAATAGACAAACCAATAAAACAAACTGAAATAACTAAAATATTTTAAAAACCAGAGTACAATATTACTGTGTTATTACAGATAAATTAAGGAAAACTTCCAACCATCTTTTTCTGATATTAAGATCTACAAAACTTACCCTAGCATCTCGTTTTTGTTTTTTCTTCATTTTCTTAGACATATATTTAGAGGCTGTATCTTCTTTAGTTGCTAAACTTTCAGTACCTTTACCTACAGCCATATCATCTTTTAATTCAAAACTTGATTCTTTCTTTCTAAAACCATGCTGCATATTAGGTCGCTGGGGCTGTACAGAAAAAAACAACAAGAGTTATGTATAAATAAATAGTCTACTTTACAAGTAAATGACAGAACATGACAGATTAGATTTGTTAACAATGTAAGGCATTGGTTAAGTTACAACATTCTAGTTTGCTCATTGATTCACTACACTCTTAACAGTAAATAAATGACTCTTAAAGGTTCACATATATGGATTCAATTGTTATCTAGATACAAAGCCTTGTAGCAATCAATCAAAAAACATGCCTATTAAAATCAACTTTAAATTTTTGCTCTATTAATAATACTCAACTAATCACTAAATGTAACATTTGATATTTCAACAAATACTGTGCAGTGCACATCTTATTTAAACACATGTGACCCTCATACAAACTTCAAATAAATTTCATAATGTTACATCAGACACACAAACTGGCACAGTCACTCATATTTATAACTTTGTTTGTGAAAATATGATACAATGGTGAAAGTTTAACATTTCCAAAATCCTAAAATTCCTGAATTTCATAATTTCAACAAAATTTGGAAAGGAATCCTTTCTCAGATCCTAATAAAACCTGAATTTCAGGACCAGTCCTGAAAACTTTCATCTAAGTGATTATTAAGGCAGTATTCAAGTCAACTTGAATTTTAGTTGAATTTAAGAACATTAATTAAATAAAACAAAATTCACCTTTTCTTCAGTAACAGGTAAAGATAAATCAAGGAATGGTTCCAAAATCTGTGAAATCTGAAATATTTATGGGAGAAACATTGAAAATAAGTTCATAACAAATATGTTATTCACAAATAAAGTTGTTACTATTTTTGTCATGTAGCATAAAGAAACCTATCCTACATAAATAGGATATCGAATTGAGTAGCACTAAAACAACAACAAAAGTACAAGTTTATACTTATTTATTTTAGCTTAATTATGAAACAAAGTCTTACAACTTAGACAAATAACTTTCGAGTCTGCTTTCCAGTACTGAGAAAGTAGGATCAAGTCTCTTGCTCAAGAAACCAACAGGGTAGGTTTTAGATGGGATTCAAACCAATGATGAGCTGGCTATACAATAAGTAATAAGCAAAACCTTAAAGTAAAGTAGCAGCAGTGGTCCAGTGGTAGGACGCGCTTAGTGATCGAGAGGTCCTGGGTTCAAATCCCACCAGGGGCACTGCTAATTTCCTTGAGCAAGAAATTTACCTGTGATTGCTTCACTCCACCCAGGTGTAAATGGGTACCTGCGAGGGTGGTATAATTCCGCTGCGCCAATTTGTCGGCTGCACTTATAAGCGGAGTAAAAAGACTCCCCAGGGAGATTGATAGATAGATACCTGTAGCCCAGTGACCAGGGGTAATTGCTGTAAAGTCGATGAACGTGCGTAAGCATGAAACTTAGACTATAAAATGTAATTACATTTTTAAAACCTCCCCCCTTAGAGAAATACTAATAGATAACTTACATATTTACATTCCTCACAAACCACTGTACTAATAAGTTGTCCACCAAATAAACATTCTACAAATGTGTGTTTTATCTGTCTACCATAAGCTGTAATACAACAATCATTATAATTTATTAAACATACATGTATACATTGATTTACTGCTCTCATAATACTATTACATAAACATTTTATTGCTAATTTGCTATAAGATGTATTAAACATGCAAATGTTCCACGCAATTTTCTTTATTCAATTAACTAAATTTTGGTTCATTTCTAAGTTAAGGTAGGTAACTTAAGTTTAAGCTACTCATTGAAAAATCTAAGTCATGACTCATTTTGGAGCAGTCAGTACACCTACACAAATTTCCCTTGGGAGACTAAGATCTCTAGACTCAAGTTTTAAACAAGTACTAGGCACACAATTTCCCAGTAGCTTACAACTCTCCAACCTAATCTAGCAGGACTATAGAGAAAGGTTGTAGAAAGTATTTCATGATCAAACATTACTTAAGTATATAGTTTTTGCCCAAGACTTTAACCCACAACCACTTTGATTTTTAGCACTAAAACAAGATAGTTTAAACCAAATCACAAGCAGGTGGCTAAAAGAAGTGATCAAAGCAACAAAATGACACAAGCAAAAAGATTTCACAGTCATATTACCTTTAACTTTCATCTTTGTCTCCTCATCTACTTTCTTAGGATTTGTAGTTTCTGATAATTTAAAATATTTCAGAATTCCAGATTGACCTCGCTGAAATAAAATAACAAATAGCCATTAGCATGTAGTAGGTACAAGAGTATTCTTTTTTTTCATAATATCTATAGCCTAGCAACAGCTGGCAGTTTCATATTAACTTTAATTTGTAACAGCTATATCTGCTTTAAAACAAGAACATCTGGTAGCACTACCTTTTATAAATATAATTCAGTAAACTGTACACAGTATATACAGAATCATAGTCTTCATAAAATCATATACTGGAATGGGGAAAAGATAAAAAAAATCAAATTTTAAAGTCTGAAACTTCTGAAATTCCTGAATTTCATGCTTCCAGCAAAGAAAAGAAACACTTCTAAGACCACTGAAGTTGAACTTCATGATTAGTCTTGGAAGCTTTAACCAATGTTTTATGATAGTAGTATTCTAATTTGATAAATTTTCAATGAGTAACCTTCCGTTACATATTACACTCCATAAATTTCTTAAATTACAGAGCTAAAGATAGAAATGTCTATTAAGTCATATCAATTGGGATATTTTACTAACTTACTAATCAACATAAAAATAGCTCACCTTAATTTCCTCTGTTTTCATATTATCTAAAAGATAACGAAGTAACTCATGACTGTCTTGTTGTTGCATTCCTTTAAATCTAGGAGCCCTAAAAACAAGAATTAATCAATTTAAACCTGAACTTATATCTAATGTGATCAATGACCCTGAGTAAGATACAGTGCAAAGAAAGTCTGCAAGTTTATGGCTTTAAAAGTGTTTGTATGATTTGTTTTGGTTTTATGGCGCACCAACACAGAAAGGTCATATTGCATGCCTGTCTGAAAAAAGTCCTTAAAGCTGCATTTACAATACAGTCTCTTTAGTATATTGATAGGCAAAATTACTTGTCCTAGCTGAAAAATTAATTTTCCACGCCAAATAGTTATTTGAAAGACTGCAATGATAGGAGATAAGGTCTCTGAAGAATTTATGAAAAAACTTTTATTGTCTCTATTACAAGTTATTCTAATATCAATAATACATTGCACTTTCTTTTCCAACTGTCAGTATTCCCAGATAACTATGAAATGCTTAGAATGTATTATGAAGACAATTTGAGCTAACTAAAACTTACTTTTTACAAACTTGACTAAACAATGTACTTGGATTGATACAACCAGATCTAGATGGTGAATATGCATCTTGTAAGAATGTCATCAATGCATTAGTTAATGCTCCAGGCTCAGATATGTTGATTTCAATAGCAGGCTACAATAAAAAATATATATATTCTTAACTTAATTTTTAAAGCATGTGAATGAAATTCATGATTTCACATGATTTTCATGAAATCTACAATCTACTTAAATATTAAAGGGTTTGACAAGCTGGTAATACTACCAGTAATTTTTTAACAAAGTAGCCAGTAACTATACAAGTTACTGGTTCAATCAAAGTTTATGATATTAAAATATTATTTAGTTAGAAAACCCTTCTATGATTACCATGCTTACCATTTCTTTAGTAGGAAAGTCTCCCTCGTCGCTAGAGCTACAAGATTCAGCATCAATATAAGATTCACATTGTAACTTCATTGGTCCTTTTCTTCTTTCTCCAACCAGATTTTCTAAATTTTGTGTTTGTACAAGATTCTGAAATCAAATTACATATCAAATATGATATAAAGAACTACATTGATGAGTTAGAGCAAAACTAGTCAAAAATCCATCTTTATATAAGTATAACAAGTAAATCTGTGAGCTAATGCTCACTAGTGATACCCCCGCAAAAATCTAAAAATATGCGACAAACAGGAAGTAGATGAGCAAGGAGCATGAAATCGCTTTACACCACATGGGACTATGGGATGAAGCAATATGCAAAGTATTAGGCTGCTGCATGTTATAGTTGTTGAGAAAACTGCGACGGAAATTTTGTAACGGACGGACAAGGGTAAAACAGTATACCCCCCTCTTCTTCGAAGCGGGGGTATAATTAGACTTGTTCTTGGCTTAACTGCTAAATACATGTATTAATAATTTTGGTTTTACATAAATTCTGTACATCAATATGAACTAATTAATACTAATGTTTGAGCAAATTTAAGTTAAATTGAAAGTCAGTCAACATACTTAGAGTTCCTGGTGAAAGATTAATCTCTGAATGTAAGCTTTCAACCAGTACTTAAAACATAAATTTCCAAGAGGTTGACAACAGTCCTACTGTTAACAAAATAAAAGGCATGAAAAAGTCTGAATGAAATAGTTTATGATAAAAGTCCACGAAGCTAAGTAAGAACCCTCTCTCAATCAACCCATGTCCTCTGGATAGCAGTTAGCATACTAGAGACTGGACTGACCACACGGATATTCAATAATTCGCCCTTTTAAAATTAAGAATTTGAATAGGATAATAAAAAAAATACAATAAATTGTTCACATACCTGCATAACAGCATTGAAGAAACATGTATTTCCTAGATTACTGAGTCCCTGTAATAAATATAGCAATGTAATCTATTAAGTTCTCATTAAATATGATGATATCAATGAATCAATAATATTTTTGTCATTTGATTATCAGTATGAATGTTTACCATGACAAACTTTTAAAATCCTTTTTCACAAATATTATTATTAAAGAAATAATTTACAGTTGTTTTATTGCATGTGATAAAATATAGGCACAAGCTTTGATGTACTTAAGATTAAATTTTGAGTGTCTAGCATTAGTAATTTATTTAGGGCATCAAACATTTTTTCATTTATTTGGAAAGCTCAGGCCCACTTTCTCTTGCATTTCATTCTTATAATCAAATATATGTTATTCACAACAGTCATCACCTTAACCTACAAGCCCAAAGTCCAAGACAAATTGGAAAACTCAGGCTAGTTATGTCGTAGTCCAGCTAGTTGATATCTTACTATAAAACTTAATAAATTCTGCAAGGGTCAAAAAAATAAATGCTATGAATATTACGACATGACACTATTTGTTGTAGTAATAATAATAAAAAGAAGAAAATTTTCCATTACCTTCACTTTATTACAAGTTCCTACAGCACCTTTACCAGATAATGGACGACTTTTGTTAAATATTGAATCCATAGAACTAGTAGATCCACCATTGCTGTTTCTTACTGGAAATAAATGATGAAACATTACTTTACTTCAGATTTCACTTTTTTATGAACATCTGTGTCTATAAAGGATGCTTACATCATTGAGAAATGAACAGAAACATCTAAGTTGGATTGTGTAGTGAAACCATTTACAAAATAAAAATATATTTTCCTGCTTTTATGCTTCACATTAAAATGCTGGCCTCTTTGCCTATCAAAGTATAAAATCTTATATTTTTCAAAAGAAGGAAAATATATCATCAAAATCACATCATTTAAAAGGAGAACTATCCGGTCATATTTGTGTATCAAAAAAATCTAAAACTAAACAGAAAAAACACATGCAAGTAACAGGATATAATTGTTTTATTTCAACTCATGAGCCATAAAATTGAAAGTTTCTCTCACAGCAGCAGCACTCTTGAAAATACAAAAACATATGTTTTCTGAGTTGCTCAATGAAATTCATCTAACACCAATCTTAATTAATATACTCAACTATCTAAATATCTTGCTTTTTAAAATGTAGATTTAAATTTCAACGAAACTAGCTTATATAAATATAAATAATGATCACTCACAGATTGTGGCTGTTGAGCTAGGATGTTTTTAAGTACAAACTTGCACATCATAAATTTCATCATCAGTTGGCATTATTTTGTAACAGAATAAGATTTTAAGCAATAAATACCATATTTATCACTAAATAATATGCTACCATTTCCACACTCACGATTTCACAAACAGAATAAAGAACAGAATAATTTACCCATAGAAGAGTCAGGTGTCGGCCCAGCAAATGCTTTCTTCAAATGTTCCAAACATTCAGCTACTTTCTTATACTTCTCTGGCAATAATTCATCATCACAATCATAACACCATGCAGACCATGTAGATGTATTTATAACAACATTATGTTGAGAGGATCTAGGTGTCTCGTAATGTTTTAACGCATGCTTCTCTGGACTATTTCTACCACAACCCTGAAAATTGTTTCATTAAATAATTATAATATTGAACTCATGGCTCGACATAAAATGTTAAACTAGGTTGCCCAGTTGGACAACCAGCTATATCCTTTACAAGTTGCCTGAACCCAAATATAGGTAATTAGGGGCAATGGGACAACCTTTAATGTCGAGTCCATATTTTCAATGTTTCCACTACCCTTCAATTTGGTGGGTTATCTTTCTCTTAGGTTCAAACTGAAGGGTAAAAATTTCTCACAGGGTATGACATTGATGAATATAAAAAGAGATAATAAAACTTCAGTTATTTTTTACCCTTTACATAAATCGTATATACTGAGGGACTTATTATCACAGGACCTTGACATTTTATATCATACTACGAAAATTCCCCTCTTACATATAATAAAAACACCAGGAATGCAACGCGTCCAATCTCTAACTTCTCACCTACTAGTCAAATTCACCCTCAAAAAGCAACGAAATATCGATTGATCACAAAATCATTTAGCCATTCGATTAACAACTCATTAATGTACCTGTAACAATCGACGATTCCAAAATCGACCTCACTATGAAGCAGACATTTGTCATTAAACACTTTTTACTCGATAGTTTTCGCTTGTCTGGGTCGCCATTCACTGACGTCACAGATTTCGTCACCGGGCTGATTTACACTTACTCTGCTATTTGTTGACATACAAGAACTCACAGAGTAACTTCCCTTTGTGGGTTTTCCCCAATAACGTTAATCAAATATCTTTTTTGTAAAAAATACCATCTCCAAATGCTTTTGCTAATATTTTTTAAAATATTACCTTGAATAGAATGAATAATGTAAACATATTTTAGGAAGTGTAATGAATATTAAATATTCAGCCCGGCTGACGAAATCTGTGACGTCAGCGAATGGCGACCCAGACAAGCGAAAATTTAAGAGAAAAACGTGTTTAATGACAAATGTCTGCTTCATAGTGAGGTCGATTTTGGAATCGTCGATTGTTACAGGTACATTAATGAGTTGTTAATCGAATGGCTAAATGATTTTGTGATCAATCGATGTTTCGTTGCTTTTTGAAGGTGAATTTGACTAGTAGGTGAGAAGTTGGAGATTGGACGCGTTGCATTCCTGGTGTTTTTATTATATGTAAGAGGGAAATTTTCGTAGATTGATATAAAATGTCAAGGTCCTGTGTTATTATGCAGTAATTAAGTTTTTTAATCAATGCAATAAGACCTTGTCCTGGGCAAAACAATGACATAGATGAGATCTTTTGTCTTCTGAATAAAACCTAATACATAGTATAAAGTTGTAAACAAACAACAGGAGAGGCAACAGTCAATAAGAGAAATGTTTTTTTTGTTGTTTACTAACTTACCCTACCACAAAAGTCGACAACTCATGCATAGGGTATGACCTACCACGATTGGGTTCAAACCCACAATCTCAGGATTTGAAGTCAGACATGCTAACCACTACACCATGGCAGCGGTTCAAGAGAAACAGTACATGATAAGATAATAAATATAACAATACCTGGTTGCCACATTGTAAACACACCCATATTGTTGGATCATGTTCCTCTATAACATCCCCACTGGTAGCCCCTTCAATATGATCTATTAAAGTTTTAGGTTCACCCTTTTTAGATGCCTCTTTAGCACAGTTCTGAAAGTATTTTTTTTAAAATTGTCATAGTTTTATGATAAAATATTAATTGAATTTAAATATCTATTGTGTTTAAGATTTTAATAACTCTTTAATTGGTTACCCAAATCTTCAAACCAGCTAAATATTAACTTATTAAGAAACATTCCATATTAAAATCAATGACTGATAAGGGTTTATGCAAAACAAACATACTTTTCGATAACATAGCTTGTGAAAAGAAACTTAGTTCAATACTGTTTACTAGTTTGAGAATCAATATTCAACATATAAATGATTAATCATATTTTTGGTACTTTGTATAAACATGGGTGTAAATTCAAAATGTTCAGGAAAAGTAAAAATCCTGACCTTCAGTATCAGACCTGAAAATGTTCATTCAGGTATAAACACTTAGAATAAGTAAAAAATAAGTATTTATAAGTTTTTATTAAATTATTTTTATCCTACCTGGCATTCTCCAAGTGTCTGTTTAGCAAACCCCTTTTTCATAGAATTGAAATTGACAGCTTTACTAACATGTACACATCCTCTACCTGTAATACAAATTTAAACCATGTGAAAAAAATATTAGTAGACTAATTATGTCTTAAACTTATGTCTTGAAGACTAACACAAGTACAAAACTTATTCATCTGATTTCAAATGGTTTATATGTAAAATTCTAACTATTTTTAAAGTATTTTCCAAATGTCGGTGTATGCCCTACATATTAAGTAATCATTTAAGTATAATGCCTTTTGATGTCTAAAGATAAGACGATTTTTTTTCTCATCATTTTTCTTGAGTTTTTTTCATGTTTTTTTCTGGCCATGTGGCACAAACTGTCCAACCCAGTAATCATCAAATTTATAGCAATGTAAAGTTATTCACAAAAAAATTAAAATGGTCTAACCTGAGACTTCTTCTGATGAATCTGAATTCTCATTTTCTTTACTTTTTCTAAGCTTATGCTTATTCTTCTTACCCATACTATACGGTGATACCACTTCTTTCTCAAGTACTCTCATTGACTCCTTATATGTATCACAATCTGAAATTACACATTCATTAATATTGATAACATCATTTGTGGCAAAATTGAAAACACTGAGTCAACACAATTTTAGGTTAATTTACAGCAGTAAGCGCACCTAACCTAGCTTTCCTTGATCCTTGTCTATAACCACTTTAGTGGGATTGGAACCTTTTCACTTTTGGATCACTAGATTTGAGACCTAAGCTGCTACAAACTACACTAGAGAGACTGGTCTGAAATCTTCTAAAAAAAGGGTTACAATTAATATTTATACTACAAAATATATCATGGCTAGCAAAGCTACTTGAAAAAAATACGTAATTATTGATCTGTTTAATTTCAATGCCCCCCTCTATAAAAAAGTAGAGAACAAAAATTATGTTTTATCCTTGTGTGTTGACTTTTGGTGTTGACTGTTGTTGTTTATACTAAAGTCTGTAACATTGTGTAATTGATGTTTCCAGGCAAAATTTACTCAAAATGGTCACTTGAAAATTACTGAGTCATAATTTTATCCATTTCTTTCTTAAGGGTGACAAACTGGTCCTACTAGGACCTCAGAAGTAGCAACCACCGCGCATGTGCGAACTAAATTATTGCGCAATCGGTGTTTCAGTAAAAACCTGACCCGAAAATATATGCTGCTATTTACGCGTTTCTACGAAAACTACAGGGGTATTTCAAATGAAAAATTTGCATAAATAGGCGGAGTATAGTCCAAACCTTGCGTATATGACTCATTAGCAACCCCAGTAAAAATTAATAATCGATTCACCAATGTAAAAAATAGCTTATTTTTCTAAGGTAGTTGGGTTTAAATACAAAACTTCCTAATAAGATGTTAATCGATTTTTATTATTGTTACATCATTAGAATCGGCGATAAATTATCTTTCAAATAAAAAAAGAATTATTTAAATGTGACTACAAAAAGTTGACCAAATCCAGGTTTAAACTCTAATTATCGGTAATTATCGGACTTATTCACACGTCGCTGAGCGTCTATTGTACGCGGACACGGTTTATAACAGGATGCATTTTCAAATTAATCAGCGGCATACTTAGCCAATAAGGATATTTATGATGTAAGATTATCCAATCAGATGAAAGATTAAATTTAAATCTGGCGTTGGTCCTGTAAAAATCGAATGAAGAACAAGCTCAGTACAATTCGTCAAAGTCCGGACAATTTTGTAGGATGTACTTCGGGAATTTCAACTTGGAACCTCTTTAATATTAAACTACGATGCATAAGCTTTAAAATGATATATAAATTTTAAAAATCCATCCACTATAAGTACGCCGCATTTATGCTCAAAGATCATAAGTCCCACGAAATGACGAAAAAATTTCCGCCATTGTCACTGTAATCTGATATCTCTGTTTACTTTGACGCTGTACAATTAAACCAAGCATTTTACTCGAGTTCCAGGTTTAACCGATAAATATTGTTTATCTAAGCTTTTAGTTAACATATTTTGACCTTTAATAATGTCAAACATTTTTTTAGAGGCTAAATTAAAGTTTAACAAAATCACGGAAAAATGACATTTTGTACACATCAAAGCAAAAATTCGCCGACGGATTGCACTCAATATTTGGTATTGATGGGCATATATCGTTGATTTTATATTTCTCACACTTTAATATTTTGACTTGCTAAATGTTTTTTTTATCATTTTACGAAACTGATAGTTATAATGCTAAAAAATCAACAATATGTCAAAGTGACATTATATTCGGATACACGATTTTCGGACACAGTTATATAAAGATAAAAAATGTGGTTTTCATCTCTTTAGAAGTTAATTTCTGAACATATTTTTAGCTTAAAGAATTATGACTGAACAGTATCTGGGTTTTTTTCTGTAAAGAAATTAATTTGACTTGTGACCAATTAATCAAGAACATGTTATGTAAATTACCAGAAGTCTTTGAAAAATGGACATAGAGTGTAGTTTTTGTCATTTGCTTCTTAACATAGATTACCTTGTGCAAATTTTATTGATAAGATATTTATTCTGGTCTAAGAAAACATAATATCACCTCGTATAAAACAAGCATACAATTACAAAACCTCAATAATGGGCTTTCGGGCAGTGGCTGTCAGTCCTCAGGTGACACAAAATTTATCTTCATATAAAAGAATCATAGACACACAAAATTTCAGAAAAAACTTTCAGGCGGTGGCGGTCAGTCCACGGATACCGTCATATATCTTCAAACAATACAGAACAGTACATAACAAAACAAAGAAACAAGAACAATAAACAGTAGATATTAACTAGAATTAAGAGATTTAGTACAAACTTGTATATACACATGGTGCAGTTTCTCCAACAATTTTCATGTACGTAATATAGAAATAAACATTTAATCAAATTTGAAAGTAGTTTAAATGCGGATGTCACATGTCAATGTAATGATATATAAATGATAATGTCAGTTATCTGGTAGTATTCATTCAATTCTTTAACTGTCTTAGTGTTAATGCAAATTGTAACAAATTTCAATGGAAAAGATATGCTTGAAGCTGTGTTTACTTTTAATTACCGTACATAGCAAGTGCTGGCTTTACCTTTGGATAATTATAAATTTTCAGTACCATGTATCTGAATTACATCTTTTTGTGTCTTTATTGCTTAATTTAGACAGAAAATGTGTTTATAAACAGAAAGAGCATAAAAAAATACATAATATTGCCAATTTTCAGTAAAATATTGACAGTTTTGAAAGAAATATGACCTTTTTTCTATTTTTCATGACATTTTCGGTGCCATCGTTTTGTTGAAATTTCGCACAATATTGACCAAATTCTGCAAAAACGCATGTGAAATTTGGCACTCATTTGCTAACTTCAAAATGCCATAACTTTTTTTCTACTATAGATATCTTAAAAATTTAAAGTGTTCTAAGCTTTGTTTAATAAGATCTGTGTATTGAAATAATAATTTATACAGTAATTAAGAAAATAAAATTCATGAATGGTTGTTCCTATGTAATTTAGGTCAAGAAAATCGTAACAGAAAATTTAACATTTTGCGTTTTTGCTGAAAACGGCCATATACGCTAACTATTTGGTGATTTTTTGAAAGATCTGTCATTGATTTAGTAATTAAAACCATTTTTGCACTTGTATTTACACGTCATATGCCTAAAATGAGTTCTCAATTACAGTTGGTGTGTGTCTGCCAAGGGAGATAATTTGGTACGTCGGCCATTATTCCAAAACGAAAGTAGGACATATTTTTAGAAAATTGCAAAATTTACTGGCATATTGTTGATGGTAATATTATAAAAAAGTTGGAAATTGTTTTTTTTAATGATTGCATGCATGGATTTGTTATATGCAGTCGTCGTAAACTACGCTTTTAAACGAAACCAAATTATACGATTCGTACCCCAGCCTGTTCGTACTGAACATGAATTTGCTAAATACTTTCGGGTCAATTTTCCATACTCCGTGGTTAGCGATGTGGTTTGACATTATTATGATTGTTGATTGATATTTAGATTTTTAAATGCTATTTTGAGTATTTATGATTTGGTATTGGAAATCATGTGAATTTGTAAAATTTAATATTTCATTTAAGCCCTATGATGGCCTATACCAGTTCATGCCTGTTCAGAAGTTTACTTTATCTGTTCACTTTTTGTTATGCTGTTGAGTTTACATCTTTTGAAATATTAGACATTTCAGTTGACAAAATTGTCAAAAAGTGTATTATCTTGCTCTCTGTGAAAAGTTAAATTTTGTAAAGCAAAACTTGCATGTCTGATGATGTCTCATATGATTTGTCTGTTAAGTATTCTAGATGAAACAATTTTATGACAAGAGAAGCAATTGACTGGAAACAATAAGCTTTTATTTTTTGTTTGTTTTTGTTTTGATGCTATTTATCCATTAGCATCTTAACTTTTACAATTATGATGGATACTTGCTATATTAACCATCCTCTCATATGAATTTTATTGTTAGCTTTTTGATATTAAGAAGTGCTCAATGTTTTGGCTTGTTCTATTGTGTTGAGTTTGATTTTATTAAGATAAGATTATACCATTAAATATTTGTGTAAAGACCCTGTATGTGTATAAAATGTAGTGCTTCTTTACACTAATTAGAGAGTTAAATTGATAATGAACAATCTAAGTTAAACTAATGGTATCATTTTGTTGACATACACATGTATGTATACAGATTGTCATGATCAGTAGGTGGTTTTAATAACCAGGTTTGATTGTATTTTAATTAATCTGTTGAAAACATACTTGTTAAAACGTGCCTTACAGTTAAACACTTATGCATAGTTTAAAATACTTCTGAAATGGATATAGTAATTCCTTAATCTTTATTATCTTGGTGTTATGTAATTTTAAGTAAGAGGGCGTGGTCATTTAACATTTTAAGTAAATATTTTCTATGTTTAAGTTAACTATTATATTTATTCTTTTTGGTATGTAAGTTCTTCTACCAAAAATTGACAGAAACTACCTATACTAACATCCAAACTGAAGAAGACAAGCCTTAAATATCATTTTTCTAGTAATTTCCATATAATTTTATTGTTTGGCGTCTCATATTTAGTCATTAAATGACATCATTGTGGTGAAATAAGTGGTGGTATGTTCAAGTTGAAGGTACAGAACAGGTCTACAGATGTCTATTGATGTCTACAGAACTGATCTAAAGTAACTAGTGTGCTTAAATCTTTAATAAGGTGACAGTATGAAGTGAGGTCAACTTTTTTTTAAAAAGTACAAAAGTGAATTTTCGGAACTGTGATTTACAGTGTTTAGTTTACAGTTTAGTTATTAGTTTACAAACAAAAGCTATTAAAAGAATACATTTTTGTAAATGGCATGGTCACATCTACCAGAAAATATAAGGTTTAACATGTTTTATTGCATTTTAAAAATTCACTGGTTGTTGCTATCAGAAGCATGTTATTATCACACACGTTTATATAGCATGGCATGATTGGTTGTCAAAATCCGAGCAACAAATTATGTTAATAGCAAAATATGTATAAAAATGTAATGTGCAGCCGTCCTTGTTCTTTAATATGAATGTCATTGACGAAAATGCCAATAATGTAACATAGAAAACCTCTGTAGTTCTGCCAACTTCAATTGAATCTTGAGATCTTGTCGTTGCCAAATGAGCTTTATTAAGTTGTCGCTGATTCATTCACCTTACAGCTGCGATAAGTACCTATTTGCTTATTGACAATAGAATATTATATAATATACCTGATTGTGGATATAATATTGAAGTGTTTACTTAATATCATGCAATGACTGGATAACAAATTTACTCGCCCTCATCCCACGTTCGTCAATGAATGACATCATCCGGGAACTTAAAGGGGGTGTCTAATTCGCAAGACTTGAGAGAATACCACGGCCCAATACTTGAGGGAGATACGCCTCCTACATAAGAGGCGGAGTTTACAAAAACTGACATATTGACACTAAATTTTAAGTGAAATTACGCCTATAATTCTTGACTTATGTTATAATTTATTTAAAGAACGTTGTTAATATTTTTTTAAATATGAAATATTTACCAAAATACCTGGAAAAGATATATATTGCAAACCAAACATGTTTGCAAATTATATGAGGGCACCGCCTACGTAGTCAATACTGTAATGTCATTCCAGTGTGTAATAAAAAGTATTCTTTATTAAAACAAATTGTTCTGCTTTCGAATTATTTCAAAAACATTGCTACGAGTAGAAAACCTGTTCTCAATGTAAGGGGGGCAAATGTCCGCCCTTCAAAAAACTCAGGGGGGCAAATGCCCGCCCTGTCAAAAAAGGGGGCAAATGTCCGGGGGGCAAATGTCCGGATACCGGGACCGATACATCGTATGTTTCAAAGGACAAAGATATAAAATAAAAATATAATACATACCGATACAATATTTGGGGAGGAAAAGTACTAGACGTTACCATGAGAATAAATTAAATATCAAAGCGATGACAGTACTATCACTAAAATGGTCTAATATTAACGAAGTCAATGTTGAGGATAATGAAATTACTATTCCTGGCAAACACATGAATCTTCGCTATTAAATATGATGTCCTGTACATGAGATATAACTCAATCGTAACCATTTTTTTAAACTGTGTGAATCTTTACTTAAATAGGTAATAATGACAGACTAACTATTTCACCACTAATTGGGTATCAGAAAGCCTTAAATATCACTGGTCAGCACCGCATTGTCCATATACATAATATCTAAGAGCAAGACTTGAGAGATAATCATGATAAGCATCATTGTATGTGGAATACGTCATTTTGTATTGATAGTATTTGTGTAAATATGTAATATTTCAGAGCAAAACTTAAAAGAATACCATGATTAGCACCTTTGTTTGTGTGAGAAGTATATGACGCTGAAGTTAGCAAAATTTTTTTGCTAGCAAAAGTGGCCACAAAGTGCTACTTTTGCTAGCATTTTTTTTATTTAACGAATCGTGAAATTATAATTTAGCCCTAAAACGGCATACATTAACAAGCTATTTAACATGGTAAGTCCATTTGTCCGGCCTAAGGCCACTAGTCGGTATTATGTGTTTTGTATATAAAATCGGCCCATCTGAGTGCTGATTTTATACAAAAAACGTAAAATACCGACCTTAAGTGGTCTTTGGCCCAAAGCCACGGAATTTTCCCAGGGTAGCCGCTTGATTCGAGCCCTAAAACATGGCCCATCTGAATGCTGACTTTTCTACACAAAACGTAAAGTACCGACATTTTGTGGTCTCTGGCCCACCTCTAACGTGGTATACGCCAGTACCCGACCAAATCGTTTAAACACAAGATTCGAGCCTTGAAACATGGCCCATCTGAGTGGTGTACTATGCCCAGGTGATAGCCCTAGGTCATGTCTCAAGCGTGATATGGCCAGTATCCGGCGAAATCGCTTTAACTCGAGATTCGAGCCTTGAAACATGGCCCATCTGAGTGCTGATTTTATACACAAAACGTGAAGTATCGACCTTTAGTGGTCTTTGGCCCAAGCCCACCTAATTTTCCTGTGGTTGCCACTATGCTCACGTGATAGCCCTAGGTCATACCTCTAACATGGTATACGCCAGTACCCGGCCAAATCGTTTTAACACGAGATTAGAGCCCTGAAACATGGCCCATCTTAGTGGTGATTTTATGCACAAAAAGTAAAGTACCGACATTTTGTGGTCTCTGGCCCAAGTCCACGGAATTTTCCCATGGTAGCCGCTATACCCACGAGCTAGTCCAAGGTCAGACCTCTAGCGTGGTATACACCAGTTTCCGGCTAAATCGCTTTAACTCGAGATTCGAGACCTGAAACATGACCCATCTGACAGCCGATTTTTTACTCAATACACATAATACCGACTTGAGGCCTTAGACCCAACAAATGGACTTGCCATGTTTAATAGCTCGTTATTCTTTAGTTGAATAATGTTCCATAATTTTGACCATTGCTTTTATAATGTCAATTCCGCTTTAAGCGATGTCATTCCAATGAGCCTTAGCTATACGTACATGTATGAAAGGTATTTATTTCTTTGGTTATAATGATTTATCTTTAATCATTATCCATTAATTTATCACGGCCTCCTTTTAAGTAAAATCTCATTAATTTTTCATTTCATCCGTCAAGTGACGACAACGATGCTGCATTGAGTCGTTTTCTTTTTACTCTTACAACACGCATGCGCTTTAAGCACAAAATGGAGCACGTGAATTAGTATGATTTCTTTCGTCGTGTCTTACATTTTATTAAATGATTGCATATTTTGCTTATATTTGCAGGTACGTAAGTTTTGTTATTGTTCACATGTTTCCATTGTTTATTTTGCATTACTTCATTATGGTTGTCATTGCCATTTTATATGCATTTTTGATTAAAATGTTGGAGCACATTGTCACATAGTACACCATGCTCTCCAGACTTACAGGTGTTTCAACCCCAAGACGTTTCGACCCTAGGTTTGACGGAGACTTTTCGACCCCAAGACGTTTCGACCCCACGAGGCTTCGACCCCAGATGGTATTTTAGGTTAATGTTCGTATTTGTATTGTATTTATGTACATTTTGTATATTTTGATAGAAGGTAGTTTGCTTATCACATCTTAGAATTTGAATGTAATATTTTAGAAGATTTTAAAATGAAAAAAAACCCATAACAATTTATTAAGAAGAAAACAGACGTATGAAAACGGAAGAGAGTGATCTGCTGCACCAAAAACATAACTTATTAGAACACACAGATTAATATTTTAAGAACTTGAATAATAATAAACAACAAACCTGATATTGTGTAAATTCATAATTTTATTATATGTTTAAATACTCATGAGAGTACATACTATTTATATTTAACATATCAACACGCAACATATTGATTCATCAACTTCAATAATTTATCATTTATGTAAAATAATGATAATATAAAGTTCTAGATCTAGATTAGTCCTAAATATAAGACCCTTCATAACTATTTTATCATACGGACGTTCTTCTGTTATGCAGGGTCTTAACGGATTGCTTCAAAAACGCATAGCAAAATATTTTTTTCAAAAAGTAAATGAATGTGGGTCAAATTAGCACCAATCGATAGATAAAAGTTTACTTTTATTCTTTCCATAAAGCAAAAGATAAAAATCAGTTTTTTTCCCATATGAAAACACCAATTACTTTTCCTGCTATCCAGGATTGTCGCCGCTTGCCTCCATTTTGAACTGAATTCGTGTCGGTAAATAAAGTTTTGAATCGCTTACAGTTTACTTAAACGAATTTTAATCTCTCAAGAGTAGTCGTTCTTACTGTCAACAGTCACAAGTATGCACGGAACGGTCCGGATACTGGCTTTTATACTGTACCTAATATATTCGTTCAAAATCATTTCTTACAAATGGCGTGACCAAATTTAAATTCGGATTGCTTTGGCTATTATTGCACGATTATTGTGACAAACTGAAAGTACTCGTTAATAAAGGATTTTAAATGGATTTTTCGACTGTCTAAGGTTAGAATTTGAAATTATTTTACTTTCATCATGTGTATTTTTCGTTTATCTTTCTATTGGTGTATCGTTTTATTGCAAATTTTTCGAATTAAAACGAGTAGAACGTTCAGACCTGATTCGATGTCTGTACACTAAAATTTTTGCTATGCGTTTTTGAAGCTATCCGTTAAGACCCTACGTAACAGAGAAATGTCAAAATGATAAAAAAGTTACGTAGGGTCTTATATTTAGGACTAGATCTAGATGTATGAATTCAATTTTATTGATTTTCAAACTTTTAAGTGTTTATAAGTTTACACTTAAATACATATTTATGCTCTTGGATTGAAATACATCTACAACATCATGCTGCATGTCGATCACAAACCCTGCAAAATAAAATAAAATGATGTAATGCCATAATTTCAATAATATAACGATTCATAATTTATTTCGTATATAACCTTATTTATCATTTATAATATTATCTATAGACTGGGGTCGAAACGTCTCAACTCTGGGGTCGAAACGTTGTGGGGTGGAAATGTCTCCATAAAAGGCTCGGGTTGAAATGTCTTGGGTCGAAATGTCTTGCACCCATTTAACGCTGTGTCAACACAATTTTTTAGATCATTTTACTGCTCCCAGCACACCTAACCTAGCTTTCCTGGACCCTTGTCTAAAACTTGCAATCACCTACCCTTCCACTAGGCTGGAATCTTCTCCATATACCTTATCAATGGAGAAAATTGACATAATTGTCAAATTTTCATGGAAGGGTTTAACATCCCGGGGTGTGATTTGAACCGGTACCCTCTTCGGACACTAGATTCAAAATCCAGGCCAGGCATGCTACCTACTGTGCTACCGACCTTGGTTGTACTATAATAATGAATGTATAGGTAACAGTGACAACAGTAACAGCAGAAACAGCAATTAAATTGATCTTATTGCTGTATTGTTGTCTACAGCTAGATTAACACTCAAGCAGTTAGATCCACTCAACCCAACCTGGGCCCCTACTAACAACCCCTCTTGAAATGGCCCTGTGCCTCTATGAATTATATAATTGTATTTGTTTGAAAAGTTCACAACAAGAGTATTTCAGATAAATGACCACAAAATATTGTGTCATTGCAGATTGTGTTTCATCCTGAGTAGAATCATAGATTTGTTTCCATGGCAACAATAGTGGTAATGTGAGTTTTGTGACATTGTGACACAACTGATAGATCATCTAAATGATGATAGAGAAGTGATAGACATGGCTTGCATGGTACGTTAACTGTTTACTTACATACTTTATTTAAATGTATAACTAGGACTGTGGATCATTGAGATAGTGGCGATCCGTTCCGATCTGATCGATTCACCAATCGAACCATGAATCACCTGTTAATAGAGAAGCATATACAGGAACTCATATGATGAAAAAAGTTAAGAATTACAGTTCTAAACTTTTACTGTATCGAAAACCATAAACTCCCTAACATTTCTATCACCAGGCATTTTCAGTGAAAACATTTTTGCTTAAATGTGTATCTATTAAAATTTTGAATTAAATTAACTAAATAAAATTAATTTTCATAAGTAGTGCGGCTCGTTTTCAGTGGTAATTAAGCTGAAAATGTTCTTTCACCATTTCCAAAAATAGATCGCGATCAGACGATTTCCGATGTGACAAATATTTTTGTACTCAATTTTCTGGTAGGGATTGCAAATACCTAAGTACTTGGATACTCGCAGCAGCCCTTTTTTCACATGTTTTAGGTTATTTTACAGTGTCCAGGGCACATAACCTAGCTTTCTATGACCCTTTGCTGTAACCAGTACCCTTCAACAAGCCCGGAAACTTCTCCATATACCATATTGTTAATGAAAGAAAATTGATATTTAATATTGGCAAATTTTTATGGAAGGGTATAACCTCCCCAGGTGGAATTCGAACCAGTACCCCTTTGGGACTAATGTAATCTATAGCAGTCACATATAAGGTAACCAGACCTTGCTTCTCATCAATTTCTCTTTCTAGATAAATACTAGATTGACACCATGAAGCACATTAGATAACCTCTACCTTCTTTGTCCCATTCTGAATTGATTCACTATAAATCATTGATCATTTGCTTCGAATCCTCGGCACAAAAATTTCTGTTTTGTATTTTGAGTATTAAATTGAAAATGATTGCTCTTTCTTTTGACGCATAAATTATTTATATTTGGTAAAAATTGTTGACTCAAGGTTACCAGTCTGGTTAATTCTGGATCATTACTTGTATTCGGTTAAAGTAATAAACTTGGTACATTGAGCCTGTTCTGCAACGCTAGCCTTATGTATCCATACGTAGTGATTTAATAAAGAACGGTCTGCAACAAAGTAGCAAATTGCACCACTCCTCGCCATATCAGTCAGAATCCCTCTGTTTTTCAAAATGGCAGCTCCCTTTGGAAATTGGTTTCTTTTTTAGTAATACATATAATTACAATCCAATTGTCTCTAGGGCTGCGTACCTTGAGCCAAGTCGCGGTACGGTACGTACCTAGGTACGGCAGTTAAGGTTCACAATACGTACCTAGGTTCAATATGGTAATATTATTTATAATAAAGATTCTTTTGTATAATTGTGTTTAATAAATCAGATAGTAACCATAACAGTATTTTAATTTGCTAACAAGTTTATACAAACATCTTGTCTGTTCTTTGCCTTTTTGAAATACTCATTCAACAACAAACTTAACATTTTCATAAAGTCATGCATACTAGCAGGTGTAGTTATTTTAACTGTTTGTCAATGATAAATACAGTGTAGGTATGATAGCATCACAAGAATTTTTAATTGAATTCATAAATTACATAAATATGCAATATGCATATAATTGTACCATTACAATTGTCAATATCGACAAAAGAAACGTCAGTTGTTAGAAGATTTGTTTCAAATTCGTGTGCCCGAAAACAGTGACCTTTTGTTTGAATTTGTTGGTTCCTGAAGCATTTTTTGTATTAGGAAGAACAATTAATAAGCTTTTTACATTACTTATGTAAATTTAAAAAATGTTTCAGTTTAATATGCAATAGCGTGGGTCGCGAAAATATATTACAATTAGACTATATCCATATTACCATAGGGATTTTTTTAAAGAAAAATATTACTAATTAAGACATAATAAGGTTGTAAAAAGACGACAGTGAAGTTTGTTTAGACAATTACTTTTGTTGAGTTTTAAAGTTGTGGAGTTTCGGCGTTTGTGCCGAAAATTAGCGCGATTTTATATTGTAAGCGTTAATCGTACAATTGCACGTCTTAAGAACACCAACGCATTTTAATCCATCAATATCAATACACATTCACAACATAACGCTTTTATTTCTTTCACGATTAGCAAACGACATTTTGATTACACTTGCATCGGTAAAATACGAATATTCATTGAAAAATAGTTTGTTTGGGTTTTTTCGAGAAAATACGGAAAATTATACGAACGGAAAAGTAATGTTTGAATTTTCTAAAAATAAAATGATAAAATAACGGGAGTCATAGTTAATTTTACGTTAGTCTAAAAATGTTTTTTCCTGCGATCGTCGATTGTGTATCTTTTCAAAACCTGCCTATAATTTAGCGTATAGAGTCAACAATTAAAAAACTAGGTCACATTTGTTTTAAAAATTATTCAAAGTAACAATTAAATTATAGAAGCGTCTAAGACTCTATGATTACACGATGAGACATAGCAATTATGACATTGTATTGTTAGGCTATCAAATATCGACAAACTGTGAAAAATGCCGACACATATATTAAATTGTTTACATCAGTTTCAATTAAAAATTACAAACACATGTTCGTCATGAAACAAAAGGTTAATGTACCTGGTGTACATGGCAGTTTGTTTGTTAATTATTTAGGATTACTACAGAAAATTAATATGATTTACACACATATAGGAATGGCTTAAAGTACTGATTATCACGACTAATTTATTTATTTGTGTTAATTTGGTTTACTTGTGTTTGTCGTCGTCTTGACATGAGATTTTGATTTAAAATTCGTTCTTAATGACCAATAGGAATATATGTTAGACAATATTTAATAAGACCGCGGTTCACTCGGATTTTTAGGTCACGGTACGGTACACTCGTACCGGCCACCTTCGGTTCGAGTTTCACGGTAGTTCGTCGAACCGTTGCAGCCCTAATTGTCTCCCTTTCCTCTCAAATTTGTTTACTTATTAGAATAAAATAGTAATTAGTTTATTTGGATGGTCCTACGCTAAAGTGAACTAACCCACAAGTTGGTCAAAATTGAGTTATCTGTCCCTTTGTGTTCTTCAAACCATGAGCTTTCATTTGGTCTAGTAGACTTCAGATAGCATTCTTAGATCAAAAGTTATTTATAGGGTGTACTAACCCACACCTATATTTAATATAGCCTATTTCACGCTATAGTGAACTAAGCTGGTTAGTACATTCCAGTGATTATGCAAAAGTGAACTAACCCCAAAGATCTTAGTTTTAACAATTAAATGCATTATTGTCGTTCGGTATTTATAGCATTTCAGTTAAATATCTATAAAATCTATCAAATTTCCAATTAGTTCTATACATTTGGTATTTTAATTACATGTACATGTAATTCAAGTTCAAAGACATTGTCTGTTTTCCATGTTATATAACCAATACATATTTTTATACACTTCCCTCCAAAAGTTTCTTCACAGTACAATTAATTAAATTGCTACAATTTTTCAGTTCTAGTTTGAAGTATTATCATATCATTGTTGGTTTCATCCATTATTCATGCTATGGAAATGGAATTTCTATTGATACATTCTATTTTTTGAGTTGCAGCCTAAGTTATCTATCAGCCTCCAAAACTATGGTCAATGTATCTCAGTGAACCGTTATCAAGTTTGAGATATCCATAAGACAAATTTTCTGATTAGAAAAAGCTCAATTGAAAATCACATAACAGTAAAGTTTTTACAACATTTTGAAATTCTATTTGGTACAATATAAATTATGAATTTGTGAAGAAACTTTTGGAGGGCAGTGTATATGTGCATGTTATAAAGCAGCGTCATAACGTCAGTTTCGCCTGTAGTTTCTAAAGAAAAACGGAAGGAAAAGCGCCTGTAAAACTTCGAACAAATTTATTTTTATCGAAGTCAATGCGTTTAGTTATTTCATATGAAGAATGATCTCACATTGTTGTCATGATTAAAATATGAAATTTTAAGGAAATTTTCTTAGAAACAAATATTGCCAGAGCCTCGACAAGTTCTCTGATATGGTCCTTACAAGACACAGCAATGGTTTAAAGAAATTGGTGTATAGAAATCACCCAGGTACATTTGATAAATGCGAACTTACTCAATTTAACAATAACATTTCAAAATGTCAAAATCTTACAAAATTGAATCTTCAAAACAATATTTTGTTAGAGACAGTGTTCATTGTACTTTGTTAAGAATCTAAATAATCTGAAGGTATTAAACATAAGTGGGTGTGGCTTTCTTGACTTCAAGGAATTAGAAAGTCTACAGGGACATGCCAGATTAAACATTTTAATTATTAAATTTGTCCCCTATCTGAGGATCCACAACAAAAATCCTATATACTTCTACCACAGTTTTTACAAGGGCTTTTGGAGCTGAATATTGAAAGGACTGTTTACTTGAGCCCAATGGAATGTGAGGAACTTTTATCATGTTTATTAAGCAGTACTTGTCTTTGTGTTTTCAAGTTTTCACCCAGTGGTAGTCTGCACGGTTTGAATTCTTTGACGAGTTAAAAAATATTAATTTTGGTGACGATTTTATGTTCCTTATAAAAATATATGATGGTTTCATTTGCAGCCATCAAACAGATATGTGTAACAAAATGCCATATTGGATGTTATTATGACTCTGTCTCGTTAGACAGTGACTAACATTTTTTAGGCGTTATTTTGTTCAATTATCAGAATCAGTTATTTTGGTGTGGGAAGTTTGATTTGACACATATTGATGTAATGTATATGTTATAGGCAATTTGTAAATTTAGGCAATTTTTAAAATGCCTAAAAATTTAGGCATTTTATAAATGGCCTGAACGTGTCAGGCAATTTATAAAATGCCTAAAAAATCTAGCCATTTCACAAAATGTCTGAAATTTAAGAACGTTTTTTACAAATTGCCTGAAATTTCGGGTAAAAAATACATTAGTTTAAATGTAAAGCTTTGTAAATAATGATTGCAAAACATTTTTAGATTGAAATTATAATTCCTAGTATGGAAAATAATGTCAATCAAGTCATACATGATAATTGGAGAAAACCACACATACTGTATTGCTATCAAAAACTGATAATTTAACAGGTCTGTTGATGTCTTACATGTATAAATGACATTGATCATGGCAAACTGTGTCATATTTAATACATTTGTATGTTGAGAATTAGTTGAAGAACAGATACAATTTGTACAACTTGCCACATACAACAACAACAACATTTTGGCATTCCATAGAGCTCATATAATGTATTGTGCACTGTTGATGCACAAAATGAATTTGTCATTACCCGTACTTCTTTATGAAACTTTATCACTTATTTAGCATTTGAATCTGTCATCATTTGACCAAAAATGCAGACATTGGCTCTTTGTATAATGAATCGTATACATTTGGTATGAATTATTTCTGTGATTTATATCAGATGCAATACACAGAGTCAAATTGCTACGAAATGACCATACATTTTGTCAAGTCTAAAATTTTGTAGCTGATGGAGTCAAAATGAACTGAAAATGTGACAGCAAAAGTACATCATTTTGTTTGTTAACCTTCTTATTTGAAGGTTTCTTTGCCTTTGGGTTACTATGTCATTTGCTGCTGAAAGTGGTCCAGAGTCCAAAAGACATTTTTATGTAAACAAAGGAACAAATCACCTTAATCAAACAAGGATTGGAATCCAAAAATTTCAGACCATACACTATATTTACTATTTTGGCAATTTGTAAAATATTGAGCTAATTTTATAGGCATTTTGTAAAATGCCAAAGAATTTTAGACTTTTTACAAAATGCTTAAAGATGCCAGGCTATTTAGAAAATGCCAAAAAATTCAGGCATTTTACAAATTGCCTAAATTTACAAATTGCCTGTAACATATATAAACACTTTTTAAGCATTTCATAATACATTTTAATGTTTGTACAAAATTAAAATGAGTAAGACATTGAGACCATGTAAATGTACATAAACATCAAGTTTAAAATAAAAGTGTGTTTTGAAATGATTTTTAGCATTAATTGTGCTTCATTCTTTTAAAAACAATCATCAGTGGGGATAGTTCACTTTAACATGATTTCTCTCTACATACAAAACAAAGCCACGCAATAGTGAACTACCCCACAAAAGCTGAGTTTTAAAAAAAGTTAAAATTGAATTCTTCATTAACTCTATTTGTTTTCATTGCTTTAAATGTGTTCTAGACTTTGTATACAATTTCGTTATATTGAAATTTGAATTAACTCTTGGGAACATGCAAACTCTTTAAATGCCATTTTCTCAAAATCATACATTTGTGGCTTAGTTCACTGTAGCGTAGGGCCATCCATTTGTCTGTGATAGATCTATGCTTACTATAACTAGTGTTAAAATCTAATTGTTGAAAAGTTCTACATCAGGACAGTTTTTAGTATATGGGGAAGGGGCCTGGCTTCCTCAGTTCAGGGTTTTACACAGCCATTGATAATTGGGGGTCCACTGGATGCAGGACTGACAAAAACAGGGGTCCACACCGTGAAATCAGGGGTCCAATACCAAACTGCAAACAATTTTGTTGTATCAAAGTTATGATTGTTGTTTTATATGTTTAAAATAAAAAAAGGAAATAAAGGAAAATTAAACCACCAGAAAACTTGTATCTCAGTTAATTGAACATTGGTAGTAACAACAGTGACCGTTGGATAGTCAAATTTTATTGAGTAGACACAAAATTCATACTCTTTTTGTTCAGTATACTTGAAGGGGGGAAATTGTTAGAATGTAAACATTGCCACGTGCTTTCAGGTAAATAAACAGTTACCCGTGATGCGCGGCGTCTCCGTACAAAGGTCAGTCAGACCGTTTGTGTACAGAATGCCCTCTACTTAAACAACCGAAAGTTCCGAATGCGCGCCTTCTTGAGTAAACACCCTGCAGCGGTTATTTCCCTTTATCAAATATATTAGAGTAGCAACGCGTGACGTAATCGCTACGAGGAGTTTGCTTCTTTGGCTTACTTGGGAAATACCCTATTACGTCAACAGTGTTTACATCCGGGGTATTGAAATGGAATTTCTTATTTGATTGCCTACAAATACGGTCAATCTTAGCTTAAAATATAAATGTTTCCAGTTAATTTGTGCAGTTGAAAGAATATCTAAGGATGTTGCTATGTATTTTATGCGTCCAAGTGGACGCAGGCTTTAAAATGTTTGCGTCCACACAGGTAGTTTATGCGTATATGGACGCGGATTTGTGCGTCCCGTAAAACCCTGTCAGTTTAATTACGTTTTAAAAGTAGGCTGTAGAAAACAATAAAATTATCATCAATTGGCAATTAGAGAAGCACGATTTACAGAACAAACCTGTAAAAACCACACTATCCTATAAAAACCCAAAACCCTTTTAGTTTAACCCAGATCGATAGTGCAGTTGGTAGCACGCCGGGATTCCGATTCTTGTGCCTCAAAGGGGGTGCAGGTTTGAATCCCACCTGGGGAGGTTATACCCTTACAAGAAAATTTGACAGTAATGTAAATTTTCCTCCACTAATTATATAATAATATGGGGAAGTTTCCGGCCTTGTGGAAGCGTAGTTGAGTACTGGTTATTGACAAGGGTCCAGGAAAGCTAGGTTAGGTGCGCTGGATGACGTAAAATGACCTAAATTGTGTTGACACGGCATTAAATCCAATAAAAATAAAATAGATAAAAAATTTTTAGTTTGACTATTTGAAGAAAATGAGACCTTTTTTAAAGCTTTATATCTTCAACACTATTGTAGATATTTTATTGGAAGTTAGTATACTTATTCAATGGACTATATCAACCATACTGTGAAAGGGCATAAACTTATTATTACCTGAATGCTTATACAAGTGTAATTCAATATTTTTAACTGTTTTCTGAGTGAACTGTTGACCGGTCAATAGTTTTGACTGTTTCCTGCGCGTGCTCTTACGTCACGAACTGTTACTGTACTTGTATAAAGGGAAGTAACTGCTATGGGATTTTAGACTTTACCAGAGGCTTTAAATATGTCAAGTACTGTTAAAATAGTAATTGATCAGGTAATAACACAGTTATTTTATATGTGATATGGGAACAGTCAAACGGTTGTCCCTCAATGTCAGGAATAGTGCTTTAAACTGTTTCCCTCGGCCTACGGCCTCGGGAAACAGATCAAAACACTATTCCCTCCACCTCGGGCCAACAGTTTAACTGTTCCCAAATCACATATGAAATAACTGTATATTGTCAGTACTATATCTATGCGGCATACAAAGGATGTAACTGTGGAAGAATTATTTTTGCAGTTGTGCCTCTTTTTTAACTTCTAACTAATTAAAGTTAAAATGTTTAAACTGAAATATTTTTTGTGCTAATCAAGGTACGTAACTGTATGGTGGTACACTTATTCATTGGTACCACATCCACACAAATTTTAAGGGATAGAACTCTTCATGGATTATTTTTTGAGTTATGCCCTTTTATGCTGTAATATTTAATGTATAAACTTGTTTTATTTGAAGTTAATATCGCAGAAGTTAGTTTGCTTATTCATTCATACCACATCTCAATGTAGTATTTGTTACTATAATGTTTGTTTTTGAAGTTTTACCCCTTTCTTATTTTACAAATATGAATTTGATAACTTTTTGACTGATTTATTGCCTTTGAAAAACTTAGTCCTGAAAGCACTTAAGCTTAAAGATAGGCCTTGCCACGTACAAAACACTCACAAAGTTGACTGCATTGTCCTTTGACTGCTCTTATGTGTTTTTGTGTTGTTTTTTGTTAAAAAAGAGTTGGGCCATGATCAGCCTTTTACAATTTCATTATCATTACCCAGTCTGTTCTTTCAAGTTTGATTTATCATTTCAGATATACAATATAACTGTGTGGATGATTGTTTTAGATGATTATGAACAAGAAATTTATGGTCATCAGAAAAAAAAAGATAAGTGCAGTTATTTTATTATTTTTTCAAATAATTATTTTATAACTCTTTTGAAGCTTGATTGTAAAACAGAGTGAGTAAGTGTTTTATTTTAAGCTTCATTTTCATAATTATATGCCCGAAAGATTTTTGGACATATTGTGTTATACCCCCTGGCGTCCGTCCGTCCGTTAGCAATTTGGTTTCTGGAGCATAACTGAAGTTCCATTTGACCCACAATATTCAAACTTCATCTATAGGATGATTGTCCATCTCGGGTAGAAGACCCCTGCTGATTTTGGGGTCACAAGGTCAAAGTCACTGTCACTATCCGACGCATAATATCTGTGTTAGCATTCTATAATACAAATTTACGTTTCATTTGGCCCACAGTATTCAATTTTCAAGGGAGAATTGTCCATGGTATCTTTTTTCTCTACTTAGTTTTCAACAATTATCATAAGATGATATTCATATCAAATATTCTCATGTCTTACAAATGCTTCATCTTAACCAACTTATGGACGTTTGATTTCGCCGCCCCTGTATCCGGTAAAAGACCCCTATTGATTTTGGGGTTTCAAGGTCAAAGGTCAAGGTCACTATTACCTTAAAACTGAAAACAGTTTTCAGAGCATAACTTAAGTTCCATTTGGCCCACAGTATATATGAATATTCTCATGTCTTACAAATGCATCATCTTAACCAAAAAAAAACTATCAGGCATGTAATGCTCCGCCTAGCGGTACTCTTGTTGTGTAAGCATTTTACAACTGAAAAAAAAAAACACTTGGTAAAATCACTTCTTTCTTTGTCACCATATGACACATTTATATTGTGTATGCATTATATAACTGAAAAATAATGTATGGAAAATCGCTTCTTTCTTTGTCGCTGTATGACATATTTTTATTGTGTATGCATTATATAACTGAAAAATAATGTATGGAAAATGTCTTCTTTCTTTGTCGCTGTATGACACATTTTTATTGTGCATGCATTATATAACTGAAAAATAATGTATGGAAAATCGCTTCTTTCTTTGTCGCTGTATGACACATTTTTATTGTGTATGCATTTCATAACTGAAAACAATACATGGTAGAATTACTTCTTTCTTTGTCGCTGTATGACACATTTTTTATTGTGCTTGTATTATACAACTGAAAATAACACATGGTAGAATTATTTCTTTCTTTGTCGCTGTATGACACATTTTTATTGTGTATGCATTTTATAACTGAAAAATAATGTATGGAAAAATTGCTTCTTTCTTTGTCGCTGTATGACACATTTTATTGTGCATGCATTATATAACTGAAAAAAACCACATGATAAAATCACTTCTTTCTTTGTCGCTGTATGACACATTTTTATTGTGCATGCATTTTACAACTGAAATAAAAAACACAAGGTAGAATCACTTCTTTCTTTGTTGCTGTATGGCCTATTTATATTGTGTGTGCATTGTATGATGCATGGAAAATTGCTTCTTTCTTTGTCTCTGTATGCCACATTTTCATTGTGTATACATTATATAACTGAAAATAACACATGATAAAATTGCTCCTTTTTTGTCGCTGTATGACACATTTTCATTGTGTATGCATAATATAACTGAAAATAGCACATGATAAAATTGATTCTTTCTTTGTCGCTGTATGACACATTTTCATTGTGTATGCATTATATAACTGTAAATAACACATGATAAAATTGATTCTTTCTTTGTAGCTGTATGACACATTTCCATTGTGTATGCATTATATAACTGAAAATAACACATGATAAAATTGCTTCTTTCTTTGTCGCTGTATGACACATATTCATTATGTATGCATTAAATAACTGAAAATAACTCATGATAAAATTGCTTCATTCTTTGTCGCTGTATGACACATTTCCATTGTGTATGCATGATATAACTGAAAATAACACATGATAAAATTGCTTCTTTCTTTGTTGCTGTATGACACATTTTCATTGTGTATGAATTATATACCAGGAAACTGGAAATAATACATGATAAAATTGCTTCTTTCTTTGTCACTGTATGACATATTTCCATTGTGTATGCATTTTATACATGAAAATAAATCATGATAAAATCATTCTGATTGTGTGTGCCTTATATAACTTATATAACTGAAAATAACACATGGTAAAATCACTTCTATATTTGTTGCTGTATGACACATTATACCCTAAATGTAACAAAAACAATACTCAAGTCTTGACAAACCTTGGACGTACATGTATATTGTAATATTGCATCGTGGTGATATGCAGTTCATGTGGTGTTATGCACATTCAATCTGTCTTAAAATGTACCATCTCTTTCTGTTTCTTTGAATCTTTTTCTATCTTTTCATGCTTTAGTATACACAAACCTATTATTAATATGGGCTAGTTAAAAAAAAATGGCAAGTAAAATGAAAAAAATGTTAAAAAATTAAAGTTCATAAATGTGTACATGGGTCATAATTTTATGTTGTACAGTCATTCAAGTTTTCAAAATCATTCATGTGCTAATCATTCATGACATATTATCATTTTTTTCACAGCTTTTTTGTTCAATAACAAGCAAAAAAAGTGAAACTGACAGGCAGATCTATTTACCCACTTACAAACACTTGTATGTTACTTTAGTGATTTAAGAGTTATTTTTTGTTAGAATATATATTAAAGTATTCAAAATAAGCGTTTAAAGCTTTAAATTTATTACTTAATTGGAAAATTTCAATTTTTTACTGTTTTTTACCACAAGATTTCACTTCTAGAGTGGTTGAAATTCATTTTATGGATACAACAGTATACAAAAAATGATAAGAAATACAAATTATGGTAGTTTAAAGGATGTTGATTAACAACAAAGCAAACTTTTTTGTAAATTCTAACATGAAACCATGATGAAACAGAACCAAGAAGTGCCCCCAAATTTTATTAAAATGTCACACTCCTGACACAAATAATATCCTGTCTTAAATCAAAATCAAAAATGAATATTAATTAACAATCAAAATCTAATTAACAATCTGACAACTGTCAACAACATATAACACATTTTTAACAACTTTTTAACTTGTCTTCATAACAATATTATTGGCTATATTTACTTGGCACAATAAGGAATGGATTTTATTTATATCTGCTGTATCTTGACATAAAATTGATGTGTTATAAGCTTTGCTCTAAGCATTTTCTTGAATTCTAAATCCAAATTCTTAATGTTGTTCCTATAAAAGTACCAATTGGTAAAAACTAAGAAGCTACTCTGTATAAGTAATATGTGTCACACTCCTGACTTCACAATGAATGAGTAATTTAAGAAATTCTGATGCAAGTTCCAACTGCTCTAGTACAAATTTCATTTTCAGTCCGCAACCAGAAAGTAGGATAAGGATGGATAACTTCCAAAGAATATCATTTCAAGACTGCCAGGATCTTTAAAATTGTCACACTTTTATGTCACACTCCTGACATTTTTGAGCCATCATTTTAGTATATTTTTTAAACTGATGGTACAATTATGATGAAACTTTACAAAACATTTGAAAACAGTATGCATAATGTAGACTTAATGAATGTTTCTGATATATATACCATATAAACCTGAACAGTAAGTTTTCAAGAAAATTTCAGAACAAACATTGCAGAAATTACTTATATATCACTAGAAATAAGAATAGCATTACCTGTACCAATAAGATATATACTGAGAAAAAGAATGAATAATGAAACATGCTTTGTAAACAGAGTGAATAAAACACATGTGGAAATGCCAAAATTTGTGTTTCACTCCTGACATCACTTTTTATCATATATGTAATGAAGACATGATAAATGAGATAGAGATTTCTCTCACTTAAGATCACTATTGGACATGCTTTCCAGAAAAATAAAACATAAGTTTGTAATAAGTATATTTATGATAAAGACTATTCCTTAAATGTAGATTGTTTCACTTCTGACATATTTAGTCATTGCGAAGTCTAGTGTTTTTTTATTCATGCTGTTATAATAGTTCTAATTGATTTTTCCATTATAAAGAAGAGTACTACCTTAAAAACAATCATATGCACACAAAACAACATGTTTATAATGCAAATGTCAGGAGTGCAACTTTTTACTTAATAAACAGTACAAAAAGGGATTATCTGCTTTATATTTTATTGAGATGAGATGAGAGACAACTGAAACCTCTTGCTTGCACTTAATAGACATTAATTAGACATTAATAGACCGCTTAATTACATGAATTCATTTCACTTTCTGATAATATTCTGCATCTTTTAGAAAAACTTTTTGGTAAGAGTTCAGAAATTCAACAAGCAACCTATTTTTGTACAGAAAGGCTATTTTTTAAATGATAAAAATTATATTTTGACCCATTCATCATTTTTATTTAACAGGCACATAACTTAAATACAGACCATAAAAGAAACAACAATGTTCACATTTAGGAAATTATCTCTTTTGGTTTTAAATGTGTATTTCTCTATTTTTTTCAGCCAAAAAGGTTAATTCAAACATCAATAACATGAAAGTAGCATTAATTACAAAAGGAAACAAATACTTATAAAAATAGCAATCATAAGAGAAAGTTTCTGGTACAAATTTAAAGGAAACTGACTACATTAAATTTTGACCTCCATGTCACACTTTGGAGTCATTATTTTTGCTCCTATCCTCATATAAATGCCTTATTAAATCTGTTTTTTCTATTTCAATCATTATTTAAGCTAAAACAATCTGTAATGGTGTAGAAAAAACATCAATTCAATGATGTTACAGTAAAACTGGAAATTGTGTCACACTCCTGACATTCACATGTAAGCCATGTGCTCATAAACAGTTCATTTGTGCCACTGATGATCATCACACATGATCAAAACATGACAAATGCTTCCAGGAAAAGACATAGTGGATTATACATGTATGATGAAATTGACAGCATTTTGCAATAAACACCAGATGTCACACTCCTGACCAAATTAAGTGACTTTCTTTCTAAGGGTGTGGAAAAAAATGTATTCACAATAAAGATGATCTTTATGTTATTACTAAGACTAGAAACATAACACATGATAATAGTATTATAAATTCCTTTAAAAGCTAACTGTTTAAGGTACCATAAGCTTTTATAGAAAAAAATATACATTTTCAGGCAGCTTTTTTTCTGACGACCATGCATTAACTTTTTAAATAAGATATGAAGAGTTTAAGCACTAGGTGCTAAATTTTAGCATTTGGTGAAGCCCAAGAGATACAGCTATCACTGAAATAACATAACATGAGCCTGTTGTTCAGCATTTACAAATTACATTGTCTTGAACAAACAGGATCTTTAAAATTGTCACACTTTTTTGTCACACTCCTGACATTTTTGGCCCATTATTTTAGAATATTTTTTAAACTGACGGTTCAATTTTGATGAAACTTTACAAAACATTAGAAAACACTAGGAGACACCTTTGAAGAACAAAAAGAAGGTCCTAAACTCTGTTGCATATGTTTTATTCATGAAAAGCTGAAACTAGCCATTTTTTTTTAACTAGCCCATATAGAAATGCATGTTGTAGTGTGCACTACACATTAAATCTTTCAAATACACATACCCATTCTTACTTTTTTCTTTGTATATTTTCCTATTTTTCTATCTTGTCATTGGTAAGTCTACTGTAAACATTCAATGCATGGAAAGCAATTTGCATTTCATATGGTTTCAGCAAATATTTTACCTGGGGTGTTAGTCTAACGATAGAAGACTTTAATTATCACAATTTCACAAATGGAGATGGTCGATATCACTTGGTCACTGAGTCTTACCTCTCCAATTAATATTTATGGAGTTCATGATGTGTTCGCATGTTTTTTCTTTATTTTACTTTTATTCCCTATTAAACAATTTTTTTCTGGTAGTTTATTTTATCAATCTTAGAATTTTGCTCGTAGGTTAGCTTTTTGCATTTGATTTTGGTTATTTATTTAAAATGTTTTACGAAAGTTTTTTTTTCATGCGATGGACAGTAGGCTTTGTTCAAATGAAAATTGATTGAAATATATGGAGTCTGTGATGTATTTGCATGTTTATTTTCTATATAAAGTTAAAATTTTGACTTTTTCATTTTTAACTTCAAATTTTGCTTGTAGGTTATTTTTTTATCTTAAGATTTTTGCTGGTAAGTTATTTCTTACAACTGATGTAAGGTATTTTTGTACGATTAAGTATTGATGTCTTTATGTTTCTTAATTTTTTTTAGTATATTTTTTAAGCAAGAGTTTTTTTCAAGAATAAATTGTTTCACTTAAAGTAGCAATTATTTTTATGATAAAAGTTAGTATCTAACTTAGTATTTAATTTTTTTTATAAGTGTTAGGTTTTGTATGTGAAAGACATTGCACATGACAAATTACGGGCGAGGAAAGCACCTGTCATTGTTCTGGTCACTCATTTTTTTAGGAGTGGTCAGTAGGTCTTATGTCTTCTTGTTGCTCATTTGGGTAATGTGGAGGTATATTGTTTGCCGGTCAGCAATGGCTAAGACAGTACTCGTTAACTTGTCTTGTCAATCACTTACAAAGTCATTTTATTTTTGTTTTGAGCACTAAAGATACATAGGTTAATTTATTAAAATTTCGCTGGTAAGTTATTTCTTACAACTGATGTAAGGTTTTTTTTGTACGATAAAGTATTGATGTCTGTATGTTTCTTAGATTTTTTTAGTATATTTTTTAAGCAAGTTTTTTTTCAAGAATAATTGTTACACTTAAAGTAGTAATTATTTTTATGATTAAAGTTAGTATCTAACTTAGTATTTAATTGTTTTAAGTGTAAGGTTTTGTATGTGAAAGACATTGCACATGACAAATTACGGGCGAGGAAAGCACCTGTCATTGTTCTGGTCACTCATTTTTTTAGGAGTGGTCAGTAGGTCTTATGCCTTCTTGTTGCTCATTTGGGTAATGTGGAGGTATATTGTTTGCCGGTCAGCAATGGCTAAGACAGTACTCGTTAACTTGTCTTGTCAATCACTTACAAAGTCATTTTATTTTTGTTTTGAGCACTAAAGATACATAGGTTAATATTTAATCTATTAAAATTTCGCTGGTAAGTTATTTCTTACAACTGATGGAAGGTATTTTTTTGTACAATAAAGTATTGATGTCTGTATGTTTCTTAACTTTTTTGAGTATTTTTTTAAGCAAGTTTTTTTTTCAAGAATAAATTGTTACACTTAAAGTAGTAATTATTTTTATGATTTAAGTTAGTATCTAACTTAGTATTTAATTGTTTTAAGTGTAAGGTTTTGTATGTGAAAGACATTGCACATGACAAATTACGGGCGAGGAAAGCACCTGTCATTGTTCTGGTCACTCATTTTTTTAGGAGTGGTCAGTAGGTCTTATGCCTTCTTGTTGCTCATTTGGGTAATGTGGAGGTATATTGTTTGCCGGTCAGCAATGGCTAAGACAGTACTCGTTAACTTGTCTTGTCAATCACTTACAAAGTCATTTTATTTTTGTTTTGAGCACTAAAGATACATAGGTTAATTTATTAAAATTTCGCTGGTAAGTTATTTCTTACAACTGATGTAAGGTATTTTTTGTATGATTAAGTATTGATGTCTGTATGTTTCTTAATTTTTTTAGTATATTTTTTAAACAAGAGTTTTTTTTTCAAGAATAAATTGTTTCACTTAAAGTAGTAATTATTTTTATGATTAAAGTTAGTATCTAACTTAGTATTTAATTGTTTTAAGTGTAAGGTTTTGTATGTGAAAGACATTGCACATGACAAATTACGGGCGAGGAAAGCACCTGTCATTGTTCTGGTCACTCATTTTTTTAGGAGTGGTCAGTAGGTATTATGCCTTCTTGTTGCTCATTTGGGTAATGTGGAGGTATATTGTTTGCCGGTCAGCAATGGCTAAGACAGTACTCGTTAACTTGTCTTGTCAATCACTTACAAAGTCATTTTATATTTGTTTTGAGCACTAAAGATACATAGGTTAATATTTAATCTTTTAAAATTTCGCTGGTAAGTTATTTTTTACAACTGATGTAAGGTTTTTTTGTACGATAAAGTATTGATGTTTGTATGTTTCTTAACTTTTTTTAGTATATTTTTTAAGCAAGAGTTTTTTTTCAAGAATGAATTGTTTCACTTAAAGTAGCAATTTTTTATGATAATAGTATCTAACTTAGTATTTAATTGTTTTTAAGTGTAAGGTTTTGTATGTGAAAGACATTGCACATGACAAATTACGGGCGAGGAAAGCACCTGTCATTGTTCTGGTCACTCATTTTTTAGGAGTGGTCAGTAGGTCTTATGCCTTCTTGTTGCTCATTTCGGTAATGTGGAGGTATATTTTTTGCCTGTCAGCAATGGCTAAGACAGTACTCGTTAACTTGTCTTGTCAATCACTTACAAAGTCATTTTGTTTCTGTTTTGAGACCTAAAAATCATAGGTTAATATTTAATCTATTAAAATTTCTCTCAATAGATTTAAATTAGAGCCAAGTTATATAACATAGACTTTTAGGCTTATTTGATTGCATTTTACTAGTATAATTAATATATTGGTACATTTAAGTGTATTAACTGTTTCTTTATGACGCAATTTGATATCTTAGTAACGAATTCTTTCTTGATTTTTAGTGGAAGGTTTTGTAAGTGATATACATTGCACGGACATGTTGACACATCATGGCTAGGCAATGCCTAAGACGGTACTGGTTACTGTACAGTGCATTTAGATACTGCACAGTAGGTTGACATCTCTTGTCAAGCACTTACATTTTGTTTTTGTTTTGAACTCTAAAGATGTAAAGTTTAATTTGTCATCATAATTTGTCAATAGATTTACATTAATGTGCGATTTATTTAGACTAAGTAATTGGCACATCCACTTCTTATTTCTTGTATCCTTAAGTTCGTTGGCAAAATTTCTAGGAACGTTGTTTCTGATAAGCATGTACATGCATTCTATTTTTTTATATTAAGTTAGAAGTTTTTATGCTTAATTAAATTAAATTTCATTTTTGAGTGTATATCAATAAGAAATTCAAAGGTTTCATGGTTAATAACCATTTGGCTTAAAGTATGTCCATTTTCTATTATACTTATCCCTTCAAAAGGCTTGGTCAGCATCTTTTTTGTTTTAACACCAGTTACCTAAATTATTGTTTGAACTTTGGTGACCAATATCAAACCATCTTGGCACTCTTGTCAAATGTTCTACTATGGCATTACGTCATTGCAAGCAACAAAGCCAGCATCAAATCAGATCATTTGCCCCACAAAATGTTCATTTTGGTGGAAATATATTTTTATCTTGATAATAGTTCTGATTGTAAGCCATGCCCCACCTCCTTTTTGTAACATCTAGTGTACTATACATTAATGAACATACCCAATACATGTCACTGTTTCTTTGTCTATGGAATATATGTCAGAAATAATTCATTGTGATTTATACTTACTCTTATCCTTAGTGATACAGATATCTTTAAATGGAATTATATTATATTACATCTTTTCTTACACACATGTGACTGGTGTACAAATGGTTTATTCTGAATATAATACAACTTCAGTTTTTCTTTCAGCCATAAATAGCTTCTTTGCTTACATACACTACTTGAACCAAGCCATGCCCTACCTTGCCCTATGTCAAGAGAAGCTGTTTTGACCTGCACACTATCTTAGTTAGCTTTTTACAAGCAAGTGTTTGACTCACACAGCAAAGACACATATGTATTCACTTTAAAAACACTATAGAACAGTTGTAGGCTCAACAAAATCATTTTACTTGTACACAAACATGCCACTATAACAAACAAAATCTACACATGATGTACATACTCGTAACTTCTTTTGGGTTTCTTTTCTCTGTTTTTTTTTATTTATTTCAGGTTGAAATCATCGCTTATGAGGTACCAATGTCTATTTGGAAGAAACAAGATAATTTGAAAAAAACAGTCAACAGTATTAGGACAAAAACTCAATAACAGTAAGATGGATCTTATTGCTGTACGGGTCGATAGCGCAGTTGGTAGCGCGCCAGGATTTGGATACTCGTGCCCGAGGGGGTGCGGGTTTGAATCCCACCCGGGGAGGTTATACCCTTCCATGAAAATTTGACAATAATGTCGATTTTCCTCCATTGATTAGACAATATGGAGAAGTTTCCGGCCTTGTGGAAGGGTAGGTGAGTACTGGTTATAGACAATGGTCCAGGAAAGCTAGGTTAGGTGCGCTGGACGCCGTGAAATGACCTAAATTGTGTTGATACGGCGTTAACTCCAATAAATAAATAAATAAAACTTATTGCTGTAGGCTGTAGTTTTCATCTTACTGCTTGCATTACCGGCCTGCTCAAACTTGTTAATATTGAAGTCACTTAAAAAGAATTATAGTTTCTGAGCATTCTCATTTGAGGGAAATCAATAGTTCACCAAAGTTTAAAAATATCTTTCGTTTAACTTCAATTCAAGGGTTCAGTTTTTAGTGCTGGTACCAAGGTCACATAATTTTTAACCTTAGAAATTTAATTTTGCTATGTAAAGTATGCTAAAATCTTGTTCTCCTGGATTTTTAGCAGGATTTTGACTAATAGTTTGGCAAAACACGGGTGGGGTGGGCGGTTGGGGGGTTGGCGGATGTCCAGTGTAATTAACAATTAAGTTAAAGTTTTCAATTTAGCATATATCTCTGCCATTTATTTCAGATCTTTATGAAACTTAACACTATAACATACCATGGGATCAACAGAATAAGACAGTAACCACAACTCTACCTAGCTTTATTATGGATTATTGCCCTTCGTAATTTTTGCGATAAAGTTTTTAAATACGGCTTTAATGTGGATTCAACATTACATTTCTTGTTAAATTTTAAATGCCATCTCGCAGGTGCCGGTTACAATTTTCCTACTAATTGTGCATCTAGTGAGTCTCTTTATATACAATAAGAAGGAAAATTGTGTCTGGCACCTGTGTGCCAACCATATCAAATATCATTTTATTGTAAAAATACTTGTACATGTATTTCAGTTACAAAGTGTAGGAGGTAGTCAAGTGATTTTCACTAATGATCCAAAATTGACAGCTGTATATATACTAAGATTGAAGAGACTAGACATTCACTATATGTCAGTAATCTAGATGGAGTAGTAAGTATATTACTTTTCTTATCTTCTGATTACTTGGGTTACAAGTTTATTTTTCAAGATGGGTCATGAAATCAGGATTTTGGGGACTGAATATGTATGGGTCCTTTTTCTTATGTAAATGTTTCTGACATAAAATTCTTGAGTTTTAGTTGTTTTTTAGATGGTCCATGTGTTTAAGGCAAATATATTGTAAAATTGTAGTCTATGATTAGTGGTTGTCTGGTTGCTGGGACAACCAAAACTTTCTCTTGGGCAATCAAAAATCAACAAACAAGATATATAGCTCTCTACTAAAACAATATGTTTGGACAACCATTTTCATATCCTAATAATGTAGACTGTAATTGAAAAGTCATTGGGTTTTGATTTCAGCTGTTATGTCAGGCAAATGACCCAATGGATAAGACTAGTTTAAGTGAGAGCAAGGCTTAGTTTTATCTCTAAAGTGCATGAATGTCAGAAATTGTTCTATTATGCAAAAATTGTTTAGGTTCAAATTTGCACCTTATATATTTTACTTATGGTATTTAAGCTAAAGTTGAAAAATATACAAATGGGACAACTATTGCACTGGTTCAGTTAGTCACCGTCTGCAAAACATGACCGATGGACAAATCTTGTAAAAGATTAAAAGGTCCATGTAGATCTTCAGATTAACAGGACCCATTTTCCAGGGGATAATTGACCTCATCTGCATAGCTTTAATGCATCAAAACATTTAAAATGTTTCCAGTCCTGTAAGACTTGGTTAATTCCTTGTAAAATTTTGATCTTCACAGGACCTTACTGTACAGTAATTCACTGTTGAGTTTTGCAGTGACTGGGTTCAGTTAAAAAAAACCTTTATATCTTATTGATGAAAAATATACTGTTCTCTTCAGGCTCTGTTGACACAATGTGTACTGGCAGGAAACTTATTCTGGAACAACTAAAGCAAGATCTATAAGTCATTGTTAGATGGTTTTGTCATTTGATTAAGAACCTATGATCATCAGTTATTATCATCAACTGAATGCCTATCAGTTTAGGACTCCTCTTTGACATAGAAAATGAGGTGCTGTGACTGAGGGTATGTTGCACTGGGTAAGTCATCTCTTGACAACAAGCTCTACTATGATTAGAATTATTCCAAGGTTTGACTCTATAAATGTTTTTATCAGAAATCCCAAAGGAACCCCAATTCAGTAATTCAGGGATTCCTCCTTAATGTTTAGGATTCCTCTAATAAAAAACCCCAAATTTTGGTACAGATTTGCAGTCACTAATTGCAGTAACCAATTCATGGCTATTTTCAGGGATCTTGATAGAATCCCAAGCTAAGGATTACTAGGACTCCCCAAGTTTTTGGGATCCTTTAAATCCCGGGACACTGTTAGAGTCAAACACTGGAATCTTTTTGAAATATCATTATCATCATTGTTTTTTTACCATGTTTTTTTTAGAAGTGAACCATATCTTGTCTTATATAGTTTACAAATATGTTATAGGCAGCAATAAACACTGAAGGAATAAAACGTTCATGAAACAATGTTCAATATGGGTGTAATAAACACAAAGTTCTGACACAGAATAACATTGTCACATGGGTGATGTATAGGTAGTTAGTGTTAAACTGGGACACTTGAAACATAAAATATCTCAATGACTATCAGATGGAATTAACTGATATTTATATGTGATCATAACTAGCGTTTTCCTTCTCGAATCCAAAATACCAGAATTTTGTTTAAGGGGTATGTGCCATAATCAGAACAGCCATATAACAAGAGATGTTAAGTTATAGCTAAATATGAGATCCCGACACTAAATTGATTGACATCCAATTAATTTAAACTGTACATTAATTTAAAATTTAATGCATGTTTTATTACAAGTATAATAAAAAAGACAGCCCTAGGCTTAAGCAGACTGTCAACTGTTTATTTTGGCATCAAATCCACTGTGAGTTTTAAAAGAGCTTTTGTATAAAAACAATGAAGGTATGACAATGTTAATAATCTGAACAGTTGTTTATCCTCTCTGAATTTTTGATAAAAATGCAAATATTTTGCATTTCACCATATGGATTTTTTTTTTATTTATTTGTTAAATTTTCAAAAAAATCTTAATTCAAGAAGGAAAGTTGGAAAAAGACTGTGTGCAAAATCTTAGCTAAATATATGTTGTAGTCATATAGATCATTACATGTTTTGGGAGTTCCAGGATAAATGCAAACTATCTATATCCTTTTTTATGGGCCAAATAGACAATAGTTATTGTACTATCTTATGGCACACACTATGAATGAAATAAGTTTAATATTTATCTCATATTGTAGGTTACTGGAGAGCAGATAATGACATTTATTGGATGAAGTAGTTAGATAAAGTTTGTCATAATGAGTGGTGAAGATGTAGCTGGTAATAAATATGCTTACATTCAGTCATAGAGTTTACAGATCTAAGATCTATTGCTACAACTCCAACTTATAATGGTGTCATGTTTCAAGGGCCACAATTGAGGTAACTGTTGTTAAACTTTTCTGTGTATCCGAAAGATACAGAATTGGATAAAATGCGGTAAAGTTATTGGCAACATTTCATTAGCTAAAAAAATATACTGCATCCTTGTGGCCTGCAAAAATGTATTTTATGCTTATCCCATGATAACATTTCAAAAAAATTTGGTAGTTTTTTCGAATAGTGGGCTATCCTACTCAGGTGGGCGGAGGCGTCGGCTTCAGCTTAACACTTCTTGGTTAAGTTTTTAGGTGCAACATTTTTGTTTCTTTTATATCTTTGCAAGTACTGGAGGGATTCACTTAAAACTTTATTTGTGTTCACGGGGTTATCCTGTAAGTTCAAATACCAAGTTACCTAACTCTTGGATGAATTTGGACTGAATTATGGCCTTATATACTTAGAAATTTCTTGGTTAAGTTTTTAGGTGTAACATTTTATCTTTGCAACTACTGAAGGGATTCACTTTAAACTTCACACATGTCTACGTGGTACCATTGATGTTCAGATACCAAGTTACATAACTCTAGGATGAATTTGGACTGAATCATGGCCCTTTTATACTTATAAATTTGTTGGTTTTTTGGTGCAACGTTTTATCTTTGAAACTATTGAAGGTCAACTACCAAGCTGCATAACTCTTGATTTACTCTTGACTGGATTATGGCCCTTTTATACTTATAAAATTTCTTGGTTAAGTTTTTTTGTGCAACATTTTATCTAACCCTTGGGCAGGGTTAATGTATTCACCACTCACAGTTGAATAAAATTTAACTAAAGTGTCCATGTTTAAAAAAGAAAGTGAATCACTGAGTTCTTTACCTTTTTGTTTGTCTTTTTTTTACAGAATCACCCTGGAAGGTCCACTGCATATAGTGTATCACTGAGCTTAGACTATAGTGAAACTGTAAACAAAAACATCCAGGATCATGCATGTGTCATGTGACAAAATAGAAAGACACGTAAAGGTATATTTTGGTTATTATACATGTAGTTGTTTTAACTGATAGATCATGAAATGTTAGATTTCTCTGCTGTTCTGGTTTGAGTCAATTCATGGACAACTCAACCCAAACTAGATACTGCTGAATGTGTAAGTAGGGACAATTCTTCATGTGAACAACTCAACCCTTAGTATACAGGGTCTGTAGTCATGCAATCTACAGCAATAACTAGGGGAATTTGAAGATAAATCCCATATGCTTAATTGAATAGCGTGTTAACTTGTCATTTAAGTAGCTGGCACGAAATTGATAATTTACGGTCTTGTTGTGTTTGTTATTCATTTGTTCTCATGTTTTTTGTGTAAACTGAGACAAATAACTGTTCTGTCATAAAAATGTTCTGTTTTGTTATGTAACCGACCTATGCCATCAATATATGTGCTTGTTGCTTGTTCGACATTGTTTATTTTTAAAATGCTTACGAATACAACTGTACGAAAACAGAGTATTTTTTATTTTAGAATCAGACAATAAAGGACGTTTCTCATAACCATTGTTACAATTGATTTTAAACATGATACACATAAAATATATTAGTAATTTCTCATTCGAACTAGAAAAAGATATAGATGTAAACTCATAAAAAATCATGTTTTTCACCGATTTCTCCTTCTAGACAATATTTCCTCCGAATTCCCCAGTTAATCTCATAGATATTGATAGCCAGTTAAAAATCGTTAGTACGACATCGAACAGACAATAAACTACGTTATTTGCAAAATTCAAAACTTATGCAACCAACTTGAAGTTAATAATTACTATTCACAGGCCAACATTAGCATTTTTGGACATAAAAATGTAATTCATTTTATGTGCTATTTGAACTTCTCTATTGTTGGGCTGCTGTTAGAATTCAATGAAAAATGAGTTCTAATTAACATTTTAAAGATCACTGTTATGTTTTATTAGAAATTTTTTAAACCCCGGTCTATAGTGCAGTTGAAAGCGCATTGGGATTCGGAATTTCGTGTCCCGAAAGGGGGGGGGTATACCCTTCCATGAAAATTAGACTATAATGTCAATTTTCCTCCATTGATAAGATAATATGGAGAAGTTTCTGGCCTTGTGGAAGGGTAGGTAAGTTCTGGTTATAGACAAGGGTCCAGGAAAGCTAGGTTAGGTGCAAACCCGGGTCAATAGCGCAGTTGGTAGCTTGCCCGGATATGGAATCTCGTGTCCTGAAGGGGGTACGGGTTCGAATCCTACTGCGGGAGGTTATACCCTTCCATGAAAATTAGACAATAATGTCAATTTTCCTCCATTGATCAGATAATATTGAGAAGTTTACAGTTTTGTGAAAGGGTAGGTGAGTACCGGTTATAGACAATGGTCCAGGAAAGTTAGGTTAGGTGCGCTGGACTCTGTAAAATGACCTGAAATGTGTTGAAACAGCGTTAAATCTAATTAAAAAAAAAAAAGTTATTTTTTAGTTTAAAAAACCACCTTTTAGCTCTCATTTGATTTTAAAAGTGTAAGCTTTATCATGTTGTGAAAGTATTAATGAAATGAAAACAATGAATATTAATTTAATGATAATAATAATAAAGACTTTATTTATAGAGGCAACACTGCTAGGCAAAGCCCAATCTTCCCTGTGAGCCTCACAAAATATTTATGTACTAGATATAGCAAGCATGATAAACATTAAAATAAAACATTTGTAAAACATTTAGGGACACATCTAGTTTAGCGGATCCCGGAAGTAAATATAAATATGCGTGCGCAGCGTTCTGTTTGGTCATTTGAAAACATAATTATCCAATACCTAATTCATTACATATCATATGGCACGGCCATGATCATGGTTTGCCTGACATACTTTTACCTGTCAAAGTACGTCTGGAAACTAGACAAGCAAATAGTACGCAATTTCTACTACTTAGTCTTGCATAGGTATCATTGAAATTTGACTAAATTAGAATATTAACAGCTCTTTAAATCGAGGCAAATTCTTTACTTTTTCTTGTCGAAACTGTAGTATTTGGAATTTTAAAATAACACAATTTTCATATCAAAGGGAGATAATTTTTCACTTGGATTAAAGTTTTTATCAATAACTTTTCTACAGAATTTTGTTTGATGAATCTAATTCATGCTTTTTTATTATCATGATGTAATGAATGAAAAATATTATGTTTTGTAATAATTTATCATGATTTTGAAAAAATATTCATAACTGTAAAATAGCATTATGGGTTATTCAAAACATCAATAATTTTATGGTGACTTCATGTATGTTAAATTATTGTCATCTCCTTACATTTGTGATTTATCAATAGTGTGTTTCATATTGTGATTGAAATTTTTGTGTTGTAGAATAAGCTTTTTGCTATGATATTTCAGTTAGGCCATGGGCAAATAAACCCAGGTTGATAGCACAGTTGGTAGTGCACCAGGATTTGGAATCTCGTGCCCAAGGGGGTGCGGGTTCGAATCCCACCCATGGAGGTTATACCCTTCCATGAAAATTTGACAATAATGTCGATTTTTCTCCATTGATTAGAAATATGGAGAAGTTTCCGGCCTTGTGGAAGAGTAGGTGAGTACTGGTTATAGACAATGGTCCAGGAAAGCTAGGTTAGGTGTGCTGGACGTCGTATAATAACCTAAATTGTGTTGACACGGCGTTAAATCCAATAAATAAATAAACAAGAGCAAATATATAAAATTATCCGATTTAGTCATTGTGAAATTATTCATGCTTCGACAGATTTCGGATCAAACTGTAAAAACATAGAATTAGAAACTCTTGTTCAATTTTATTCAGTTTTTAGTGGCCGTAAATTAGCCCCTTTGATTTGAATATTCACTAAAGTACTACAGTACTCTTGATTGATAGATTTAAATAAGGGAAGTTAATGTATGCGCTACCGACAAATTGAGCATTACATGTACTTTGAAAAATGCCCACTTTTGTTTTTCATTACATTGATAGTTACCTCCCTTTCTTATTTCAGATCTAGACAGTATTTAGTGAAGTTATAAATGGTTATCTCCCTTTGTTATTTCAGTACTAGAATGTATTTAGTGAAGTTATTAATGGTTATCTCCCTTTGTTATTTCAGAACTAGAATGTAATTAGTGATGCTATAAATGGTTATCTCCCTTTGTTATTTCAGAACTAGAATGTTTTTTGTGAGGTTATAAATGGATATGGTAACAATAAAACCATGAATCTCTACTCTTCAGACCCCCATTACCAGAACTATAAAAACTGTTAATATCATCAATGTTGATAGTAAAGTCATTGGAAACAGTCTTTAAATGAATATAAAAAATGTTTATCATAAGATTATAATTGATTCTATATATCACGATTTTTATGGGTTTTTTTCCGACAAAATCACTACTATATGGCCGCAGCGTAAAATTCAAAGTCTAATAATACCCATTTTACAAGGTATTTAGAGCTTAAATAGTTAGAAATATTTTACTGCATTTTAGCATATATAAATGACAAATCGTATTATTTCCAAATTTTTAATTTTTTCGCGACCCACGCTAGATAGCAATTTCATACAAAACATCTTTTGTAATTAAAAAACTTATAGTTTTCAATGTTTTCATCTTGATTCAACAAACGATGCTTCAGGAACGATGATGTGAAAAGTTTATTTTGTCTTTCTTAAGAAAAATCCCACAATATTGCCGATCGTGTATAACTAAATCGACTGGTTATATCGTGGTTGCCCCTTTATCACTATACTCTCTCTAGGTACCAGTCTTTGGTATACATGAATGATATCAGTCAGCAAGTTTATCTACCAGCGTGTGATCGACAATAAGGTCTAATTGACATGTACGCATTATTTACATGTATAATTGCTGCGGGCGGTCTCTCTTTTCACAACTCTTATCTGGATTAGCAATCGTCGATCAATAAGGGTACACTATTTTAGTCAACTATAAAAAATATGCTTATTTTAAACGAAAAGGGCGTTTCATTCAACTCACAAACTACTGATAAAGACATTATTTCAAATAAGAATATTGCCGATCGTGTATAACTAAATCGACTGGTTATATCGTGGTTGCCCCTTTATCACTATACTCTCTCTAGGTACCAGTCTTTGGTATACATGAATGATATCAGTCAGCAAGTTTATCTACCAGCGTGTGACCGACAATAAGGTCTAATTGACATGTACGCATTATTTACATGTATAATTGCTGCGGGCGGTCTCTCTTTTCACAACTCTTATCTGGATTAGCAATCGTCGATCAATAAGGGTACACTATTTTAGTCAACTATAAAAAATATGCTTATTTTAAACGAAAAAGGGCGTTTCATTCAACTCACAAACTACTGATAAAGACATTATTTCAAATAAGAATCGAATCGAAAATGCCTCCTCCGAATCGAATTGAACCAAATGGAATCGAGCGTTAAAAATCGCAATTCTTTGTGAACCGCGATTAATCGTTTTACCTCTATTTTTCAACCAAATGAACCAAAGAATAAATAATTCCATAAGACTTATTATTATAAATTTGATGTTTTCAGGATGTCAACAATATGATGTCATATCAAGCTGGTACACTCTTTTGATGGAATATAATCAATTCACTTGATGACTTGCAGGAAGGAATTTAAAGACCAGTTTTCTTGGACCAGCACAGTTACACAGAAGAAAACATGGTAAGATCTTACAATATTTACTACTAGTTTTTTCCAAGTCAATGCTGTCTTTAAATAGAGATATCTTTCACCCCTTAAATAGTACATACACTATAAAATTATTAATCATCAACTCAATTGAGTTATTCGATAAAGAATTGTGATGAGAAATGGCCAAATATGTTATCACTCAATCAACCTGTCAATCAAGAATATCCTGAGATAATGAAAATTTGTAAGATTTCATTCGTGTTATTTTAATTGTTGCTGCGATATTGTTAAGCAAAAAAATTTCTCTGTTCAAATTTAAATTTACTCGGTCAATTTTAAATTTTGTAAACTAGATCCATTCCAAAATTAGTGTACCTATTTTTGCACTTTAAAATAATTTTTATGCTACATATAAGTACTTACTTCACACTTAAAGCCACTAAATGAAGACAAAATCTTTATCATCAATCTAAAAACAAGTAATACTATAAAAAAACAATAATAGAATTTAACTGTCTTGGGGTTGTAATAATTTATAACCCTCTCTAGCTGGTTACCTTGCAGGGCCAAATTCGTCAAAATATCAATTTCTTATAAAAGTGGGGTACTTTTATAATATTTAAATTAGACAACTGTGGTACTCTTTCAGCCATTAAAATTTGCTTTAAAGGTGGTTGATAAAACTTACAAAGCATTGTAAGGCATTCGATCATATCATATTGGTTTTCCAGTGATTTACTCGAGAAACCAGTGCGTTCAAGTTATGAATATGCAAATATCTAAACTGATGCTAAAAAGAAATGCCTCATTTCAACTAGGTACATAATTTTGGCGATACAGAATGACAAGAGAAATCATTTAATGTTTTTAGCCTGTAAGAAGTCCTTGGTGATGTGTGCAACTAGAGGTCTGTTTTTTTTATGCTGATAGACAAAGTCTTGGCGTTCCCAGAATATAATAACACTCACAGAACATAATAGCTGGTAGATGTGCTGTTTTCACGAGATTACCTTGGCAAACAACCGTAGTGACTTATACTCGTTTTGAGACACTGATAGGTCTAAGGGTGTTACATAAGTCCAAATACGACTTATCATTGAACACTACATTCTCCCAACACCATGGCTGTGATGATACGAGGGAGAGATAGACGCTGACGATGGTGGCATAACTTTATAACTAGTCCGTTGTACAGTTTAGGCCAAACAAGTAGATTTCTCATTGTTCGTCAACTTATTTGGCATACACGCTTACCCTTTCACTACACGTGATGTACAAGAGGTGTCCCAGTAAATCGTGGACTCTGTTTATGGCGGAAATATACGCACAACTTTAGTACCAACTTTATATTGCCCTTAAATGCATGTGTTGTTAGTAAGTATGTTTAATTTTTAGACGGTTGATTAAAAAATAAAAGTTTTGCTTTAATTTATAAGACACTAGGTATGAAAACTTGGCACAAGCCAACATCATAATAAGATGTCAGGTCTATGAAATAATTTTTAATGTGAAACTGAGTTGTTCTGTGCCACGGCCATTTTAGTGTTACTGGAAATTGTCACGGAAAACGAAATGAATTAACAACGTTTGTGGTGTTGTTTATAATTATTCGTGCAGTAAAAATGGCAATACTTTTTTATGTTAGTGTCATTATTTTGATTAAGAATGTTTTTTGTTTGTATTACTGCTTTTTAACATTATTATTTGGAATAAACTGTTTACAATCTGAGTGCTAAATATGTTGCAACTACAGCGCTTAGGTCTATTCAGATGATTTTTATATAACCCGAAGTAAATTTTAAAAGCCTGACGGACTCTTTTATACTTTATTCCAAAACTTACAATCTACTGTCTGGCTAGTTTATATAATTTCTGAACGACTGACAGGACGATTTATCGACTTGGGCACCGGTCTTGTAGACTTATTCGCTGACCGCTATTGACGGATTGTTGAAATTAAATATAAACCATATTGTTGCAATAAACAATTAATGCATTATTGCAAATAACGTTTAATGCATTGTTGCAATGAATAATTTATGCATTTTGGCCTCATAAACTGTTTAGAAAAAAGTAAAGCAAAATCTGGATATCTTGAAACCATAATAAGAACAATCACACATCATAATCTTATCAGAGAAATTTATCATATATTTAGTTAAATGTACAAGAATAAAAAGCACCGAAAAAAAAACAATTTTCAATGAATTTCAATGTCATTCCTCGCGGCCTTTTGAAGACTTGATTAGGTCAGGCATCTGAGGACTGCTGCGCATTGTTCCTTGAGTAAAATATAATACTACTTATAAAAAAACTGTTAACAGCAAGATACAAGGTAATATCAGTTTAAGACTATAACATATTAATAGTAAGGCCTGACGTCTTACCTCATATTAATATAGTATAACTGAGTACTGATTGTGAAAATTATTAACTGAAATTAGTGGAATAATCAATATTCAAAGACCTAAATTTAAATGTTAAAAACTATATCACATATTACCTGTTAGGTACGTTGAAAACGCTAGAAGACGTCTAGCCAGGTCAAGACTAAAAAAAAGCTATCCACGGTCACATGGTAGCCTTTTTGTAGCTGCCGACACTCTTAGAGTAGCGTGATCACAACGTCAGTGCCTTGTAGACCACCGGTTGGGGGCTGGAACACTCTCCAAAGATATGTTGTCATCCCCATTATGTAGCCTGTAACATTTTAATACCGGATAGAATAAACTTATAATAATTATTATTATTATTATTAATATTATTATTATTATTATTATTATTATTGTTTGTGATATAATTACTTCAGTAATACAAGAAAATATACTTCATGTTTTAGATTAGAAGTAACAAAAAATGATGGGAAATTAATCAACAATTGTTATTTAAATCAATAAACAAAGCAATGCACTCTCTGCGAGGGCCCAGAACCTCACAACAAGCTTTGCTGACTTGGTCAGGATGTACTGGAGCATGGCTGTGCGACCCCGTGTTGCTACCAACGACTCGTCCACAGCGACATCCCGATAAGGTGCGTAATAACGCATGAACATGCTGTTCTCAAATTGCAGAAAACGACTGCATCTCGAATCCCGCCTGGTGTAAAAAATATACAAATTTTACAGGACGTTTGAATAGAAGTTTCGATATAAAATGTATTAAAAAAGATAGAGTAAAAACAAATATGCCCTATGCTGTCATGTTTGATATAAGGCTCTTTTTTGCTAACATTAATGCAGATCTCATACACATTATATACCTGAGAACCTTAAAATATCTTAATAAACAATAAATATTTTAACATCTTACTTATAGTGGGGACTGTTTCGAGGAAGAATTCTGTCGACGTCTTCAATGTGTTGGTATCCCAGAATGAGCTGGAACCTGTTTCTTGACATGACAGTGCAAACCACAGGGTTGCGTTGCACGGTCTCGTCGACCAGTAACTGGCAATACTTTGTTTCTTGATGAGGCCCATGTTTATCACTATGGCAATAAAGGCTTTCATTTCCGTGATTGTCATCGCAAACCACTTCTTGTAACAGGAATAGTAGCGCTCTTCGAACCCCATCTTCATCCGTCTTGCGTATCTGTTTTTTCAAATAAAAACGTGTTTTGTTAATAATATTATTTAATAATAACTAGCCGCATATTACGTTGTTTCACAGCTTCGTTGCTCTGTGCAAGCAGAGTTGAATTATATCTATTTCATCTACATAAAAATAATATCAGTTAAAAGTTTATGAACCTCCTACAAATTCAAACCGTTAATAGCGCTACGACTTGCAACAAAAGTATTCTGGATAATAAATATAACAAATTTATCAAATTCATGGGGCAGCCATTGATTTTCTCGTGTGGTAAGAAACAATGACGTCAATATATGACGTCACAATGCCACGAGAAAATCCAATTAGCCCAAAACTAATCTATGTGGTTGTCTTGATGATTCATTTATCAAACTAAAACAGCAATCATTTGAACTAAACATAAAAAATCCAAATAAAATTAAGCGTAATGCTGAAAAGCATTCATATTAAAATGTTAAAACAGGCCAGGCTTTTGCATGGTGTATTCAACATTTTTATTCATATAAAGAATAAGGCGCATCTTATGTTTCTTTATAAAACATTTTCAAAACAACTTTTTTGAATAATTGGAAATAATTAAAAATAAAAAAAAAGCAGTTGATAATTTTATTTTCGTCATATTTGAGAGCAAAACAAACATAAAATAATTCCTTTTCTTATACGCTTATTACGAATTTCGCTTCCAAAAGTCAGTGACCATTAACATTTGCTGACAGTTAAATGTCCGTTAGAATATAAAAAGACTCATTCCACAGATTCAAAAACTCGCCAAAATGTTTAATTGAGATTGAATTAGGATATCTGACCTGAATTGTAATATAAATATGTCACATAGTTACGAGCCTTGACAGCCAATCAAAAACCCCGAGAATATTAGAAATCTCTTAGTGATCCAATGTAACAGGAAGTCATTTTAAAACGTTAAATTGACCTATTTATACTTTAGTTTAGCTTTTTATGTTGCTTGTACATTGTAGACGAAAGTTTTGTGTATTTTTTGCCACAATATTAAATTAAGCCATTCCTCCAATTTGTGCCTGATACCCAGGTATAGTCTTAAGCCCCTGAGAATACGAAAACACAGGATACTACATGTAGTACACAATATGTTAAGTTCTTTATTCTTCTGTCTGTATACTACTGCAATCCAAATATTCACCACACGGGACAATAAGGGATGTGCAGGGTGCATCCAAATACTGCTTAAACATTTGTTAGTCATTATCTTCCTGATATATTCTATCCAACTTAGACAACGGGTAAAATGGATGAAAATGTTTGTTTATTTATGCCTACTGCTTACTTTTTTGTCATGTACCTATACCATAACCGCCATAACCATCATGTAAAACTCAAGATAATATGATCTAGCCTAAATTATACAAGTGTTGTATTGTGAATTTCATGCGAAAACTAATTAAAACTCAAGAATACATGTAGATGGTTTTACACATAAATATTATAACATAATAATAAGAACATCTCCTCTTTACATGTTTTCATTGGGTTTTAACCGGTACAAGTCTATAAAGCCAACTACATGTACCAACCTTTTGGATACACATTTATCATTATGTAATAGACAGATTTTGACTTGGATATTATTGTTATTTATTTGCTATACATGTATATGTATTAGTTTTATATATTATATATGATAGTATCTTGTTACTTCATTTTTTGTCTGCAACATCATCACATGCCAGTGCTTACACTTTGCATGCAAAACCATATAGGTTGTTAAAAATAACTTGAGACAAAACACAACATAGAGCATTATTTGTTAACAATGGTGTAAAAACAATTTTTATTTCACTGGGAAAGCTCCTAAAAGCATATTTTTACAAGTAACATAGCAACAAGTGAAAATGCTGCATTCTAACTTCTAAGTTAATGAATTGAAATAAAAAAGAGTTTGCACCAAAGCTGACTATCAATCTGTTTCTTTCATGATTAGTTCTGTGTATTGTTAAATGACAAATTTCACACAAATTACATGTATAATATATGTCACAATTTCTTCTCCTATATGATGTCATTTATTTTCTGAAATGAAGAAATTTTTAAGGATAAAAATGTAAGATTAATTTTACTACACCACATGTAACTGTAAAGCATGAAATAAAGTACCATTTTTCACATGAGAAAATCTATGAATTACATAATTTTAGGTTTTACTATACATTATACCCATCTTATATTAGAGGCTGAAACAGGCAATATCTGACACAATATATTTTATTTCCGACTATTGCAACTATTTTGTTCGTGTCTTTAGTGGATTGGAAGAGAATTTAAGACTTGATGGGTTGTACAAATGTTGTTAGATATTCTTAAAGCCCTCAAATACCTGAGATTCATTATTTCAGCTCCTTTTATATACCATAGAAAATTTCAAATATCCTGAAATTAAGGACCAGTTCTGAAAACATTCACTCATGTTATTAAATGTTTAGATTTATGATTATAGGACTTGACTTGCATTACAAAGTCAGACTTGCCGAATGAGCACCCACACCAGAGTCCTTAAATTAGTAAAAATAATATTTGATATTTCTTCACAAAATTAATTGTTAAAACCTTGATATGTGATACTGTTTTCGTAAAATTAATCATGATTTCAATTTGTCTATTTTGTGGCAATTAAAGTACACTACTTACTTCCAGTTAAATCATGACATGTAATCTGAATGGTTTAAATTAGGGGTGTAACGATTAACCGATATACCGGTTAATATTGCAATACAACTTCTAACGGTTTTTAACCGGTTCGCTTTTCTCTGAATCGGTTTTTCTAGTTATGTTCCATTCTGATTGTTTTCATCAGAGTCTGAAATTTTAATGTTTGAATTAATGTTAAAATGTGTTCGGAAATGTGAAATATTTTTCCTAAAGTGAGAGAGTAATCATTTTTAAAAGTCCATCAAAAACCTTTTTTTCAAACTTATTCAAACAATTGCATAATACGTATAGAGCATTTGAAAAAACAAACATCTGTATGCAATGTGGATTAAATTAAGACGATGCACGTGCATTAATTAATGTTATGCATATATGCGCAAAAGAACAATATGTATGGCAATATATTGCAATATGTGTTTCATATATTGCAATATATTGCAATACGGTTTTTACCGTATTGTTACACCCCTAGTTTAAATACTCAGCCTAACTTTTTCCAATTATTGGTCAATATCAATTAAGTGCGCTTAATTTTTTACTTAATTTTCAAAACACTATGCCTAATTTAATTGCAAGCAGCAAGTCATTTGAGTAGATAAATCATTGCAAGCTTGTGTTAATGAAATAATCATCAACTTTATGAAAACAGTAGGGAGTTCAGTTACCGCGAACATTACAGAACATTCCGTAACAATACATTAGGAACTCCCCTTCCATTTGCTGCTAAAAATCTCGGGCATATTTAGACGCTATTTTGAAACTACCGGTGTTAAAGTAAACAAATATATGGTCATTAAGGCATTAAGTGATGTTTCGTTTTTAGTCTGTAAATTTTGAAACATCACTCATTGCCTTCACGACCGCATATTTGTGTATTAGATTAGATTATCCGCAGTGAATGGCTGAGGAGTTCCGAATGTATTGTTAAGTTACATTCTGTAACGTTTTGTGTAATTGAACACGCTGCAGTATTAGACACAGGCGACCAAGCTTGGTCCCGAATCAAAAGCACTATATCATACATGTAATGTATATTACTAAAAAAATGGAAGATTTTAACCAAGTTCAATCAGAGGCCAGTTTCTCCATCATAGATAATTTTATTTCACAGATTAATACTTGTGAGCAAAGCTAAGGCTTTGCTCTTTCAAATGACACCAACATATTTTGCATTTGCGGAATAATAAGGTTGTAGGTTGATTTTGAACATCGGGATTACTCAAATTTAGTTTACTTGATACAAAGTCGCAAGAACTGCATACAAATACTCAATAGACGTTACATCATGATTGTGCTCAATAATGACTGTACTATAGATGTTATAATGAAGAAAAATATGCGATTTATTTACTATATCAACTTCTTGAATACTCATATGGTTTGACTGCATGAAAAATATTTGATGATGGATTGCATGCATACATATCCTAGTTTTTCTTAGTTTATTCGATTTAACAGTACAAAATTTGCCATCAATTGTGTATTGTTCTTGCGAGTTTAGTACCGACTAAACTAAATCTGTTTGATCGTGTCATGTTTAAAATCAGCCCATGACTTTATTACTCATTGTATGCAACAGATGTTGGTGTCATTTGAAAGAGCAAAGCCTTAGCTAAATAAGTGAAATTAATTAATTTATGATTGAGAAACTGGCCTCTAAGTGAAATTGGTTAAAAACTAACATTTTTTTAGTTATATATGTATACCTTATATGACTTGTATATATATATTGTTTTTGATTAGAGACCATGCTGGCCCCCTGTGATATTAGATACAAACTTGTAACTGAGCAGTATTTTAGAAAACTGTAAAATCTTTGAATTTAGACCATTTTTTTTCTATTAGCTATTAACCGAATCAAAGAAAAGTAGTTAGGACCATACACACTGTAGAAAATTTTCAAAACTATGTATATTAAGCATAAGATAGTGTACATATATAGAGGGGGGACAATATATGTTGCGGCTAAGCGCAAAACTGTAGTAACTCACTCTTTTTTAACTTGAGTTACTACAGTTTTGTGATAAGCTTGTGATATAGTGATGTGATATTACATGATCAGAAGTTACTGACTCTGGTGCCAGTGATAGTTAGCTCAATTGGTTGTGTGTCTTGTTTCTGATCTAGTCTCTCAGTCAGAACTTCATATCTTTAAATAGTGAGTTCAATTGTGAGACATATAATTTTCCCTCCAAAGTCTGTGTCAATTTTGTTTAAAAAAAAATGAAGTTGTTTGCTACCAAGACTAAGATACAGTGCCATTCAAAATTACCTTTATACTTATAAAAAAGCTGTTTCTTCATTGATACAATTACATTCAATTTCAAATGTATTTACACTTATTAGCTGTGATAGATTGTAAAAAGTGGAGCATTGGTAATTTATACAGTTGTCATTATTCTTTGAGTATGTAACTAATTTGTTTGTTTGTTTGTTTGTTTTTGTTGGGTTTAACGCCGTAACAACTCATAAAAGGTCATACATGTATAACAACCTAATTTACTCACTTCTTCCGGAATGGCCTAATCTCTGGATTTAGTTGTTAACTGACTACTAAGGGCATACTTTGGTCAGTGACTGAAAACTGCTCTACATAATTAAAAATCATTGGTAGGAGGGAGAATGGCAGTAGAAATAATTTCATGACCAAGCTCCTCGAATGTATGCCCCGCCCAGGATGTATCAAATTTAAAATATACATTTTTAATTTCTGAAGTATTAGTAACAATGTTAGACAATTAATTCATTAATTTTACAAAATGTGCATCTGAAATTATGAATGGCTCTGTATGTTCTTAATACAGTTCTGTGGCACTTTTCACAAAAATCTTATGAGCAAAATCATCGTTATTCAATTGCAAGAAACATTAATAGTATTGTCATTTTTTGGCCAATCAATACCAAATATTACTGAATTGTGTAGAATTTTGTATATCTTTTAAATATAAATCAGAGTTATGTTTATTATCCATTTTAAGTGGCATAATTATGAATTTGACTTACAATAACAGTTTTTGTATAAAAAAATGTGAAAAGGTGCACTGGTTATTAAATGCTTGAATCTAGAGATCTAAGCCTCTCCAGTGGGAGAAAGCCCATATCCAAAATGGGAGAATTTTTCCCATGGGAGAAATCCCATTTCCAAATGAGAGAATATTCACAATGGATAACTTTAGCAAGAGATATAAGAAAAACTTGATACTGAGATGAAGTTTCTAGTGACGGCTTGTAGATATTTTGAATGATTTTAAAATCTAAAATAGTAAATGCTTATTGTTAATTCTTTTTCATTTCTTAAATGAAGTTTTCATTTAAAAATTACTAAACTTTAAATGATGTTTTGGTTGTAAATATATTACATAAATCTAAATTTGTTAACCTGCTCCTATAAATACATTCTGTAAATGAGCATAATGCAAATACTTGAATACAGGCTTCCCTAAATTTTAAGTTTCATAAAAAGTACAGAGTACGCCACTCGTGAAAATATGTTTTCTAAGCTCACTCGGTGAAATATAAATTGATCTTACACCGCAATTGGCGAATTTCCTCTATATATTTTCATCATCAGTGGCGTCATCTTGAAAAAATAAATGGCATCATCTTGGAGAAGAAATGACATCAGGTTATAATTTGTGTAAATTATCTCTAACAAAGCACAGAACTAAGCATGAAAGAAACACAATATTCATCAACTTTGGCGATTTTTTTATTTCAACATGTGAACTCAGAAAACCACAGTATACTACTCATGAAAATATGTTTTCTGAGCTCTCTTGCGGAAATAAAATAATCTTATCTAAAACTTTCTGCTTGCATACTCATTTTTTAAATCTGACAAGCTCACAGTCTAGATCTAGATTAGCTGGCCCTTGCTGTATTATGATATTTGTTGATTGGTCAGCTCAAAGGTCAGATAACTTAGCTGTACTTTATAGAAGGATTTAAGACTAAAATGGTTGTAAGACCTTTGATAATATGGGTCCCTGTAGCATATCTGTTTAAGGAGATAGTAAAGCATCATGTCATTTACCACTATGTTTTATTTAAACTTTTCAGGATATTCATCTAGTATAATGATTATGATGATTGTTGGTGAAGATTATATATGTTATATTATATGATGATGGTGAATGACTTGTAGATAGCACTGTAACACAGATATATCATGGTATGTTGTGATTATTTTATTAAAGTCTCTCAATTGACTATATCTGGAATTCAAATATTTGTGTTTTCTCATGAGGTACTAACAAACTTTCACTCTCCCGATATAAATAGGTGTACTAAAGGATTTATTCTTTATTCTGTGCTTTTCAGCAATAATGTATAATAACTCTGTTTGTACTGCCTGCTAATAAATGGAAAAACACCTTTTTGAGTTCTAAATAAGGTCTATTTTAGTCATTGCTTTAAGTTTTCTCAAGCACTAGTCTGATTTGTCTCACCCATATAATTAAATGACAACAAATAGTGTTTATATATGTACAAAAACGACTAACTTTCTTTATCCTTAAAATCCCAATCCATCCTGTGAGTTTTGATTGTTTGCTTCAAATCCTCAGCACAAAAACTTAATCAAGCTGTGAAGTAGGTCATATGCAAAAATGTTTGAGCAGATGATTCAGACTAAACAATTTTTACCACACACAAGCTAATGCAGGCATTTTCTGACAAAGAAATGTATAATGGCTTTATTGGCACTTTTTGAATCTCTCTGTTTTGGCTTTTTTGCCGATCTTTTAGATTACCTTTATATTCAATCTTAGTGCAAAGGAATGGAAAATAGCAATCAATATTGAAGGGACAAATTCAGAATTTTAGGGGAAAGAAAGATGGTAGTTATTTTATGCATTACATTATGTCATTTAATATTTTGAGTAGTGAGAGTAATTGGGTAGGTATATTTTGCAGACCAGCAGACTACCGACCAGCTGACCAGTTTATTGTACGGATACAGTATAACAAATATGCGGAGCATATATATCTATATAATGGATATATTGAAGAAATTTGCCAATATTTTGTTTGGTTATTGGTCAAAAGATACGATTGATAGAGTTTTGGGAAATTACATTTAATATTTATTCATATGTGAATAGATAAATACCAATTTCGCGGTTATTTTTTTAAAAATAAACTAGTAGATTTCAACTAAAAATTCATTACATATTGTTACGCGTATACATGGATATTATATATTTCAACTGTTAGAGACTTTATCATTTGAAAACAAATTTGATTCAAAAATTTAAAGGTATTATTTTAATAATATACCGTTTTTGTCCTTTTTAGCAGTCTGTATAAATAAAAGAAACCTAATCGTGTAACATTGACTTTTAATTCTTACTTTTACTGAGTTATATTTACGATCTTTTCAAACTATGATTAACTGTAGCGGACCAGTTAATTTTAAGGGCGTAAGAGTTACTAACCAGGTTATAGATCGAGCAGATGTAAGATTTTTTTTGACAGACTGTTTTAATTATCCCCCGCCGATGAAATCGGGAGGGGGATATAGTTTTGGCGTTGTCCGTCCGTCCGTCCTTCCGTCCGTCCGTCCGTCCGTCCATCCGTCCGTCCGAATTTCGTTTCCGGAGTAGTTCTCTGCAACTACTGGCTGGAATTCAACGAAACTTTATGGGAGTCATCAATATCAAGAGGAGATGCGCATGTGGTCAGCTTTTTTTGGATCAGACCCTTTAACTCAGAGTTATGGCCCTTGATTAGTTATGTAGAATGCATATAGAGTAAAAGTCGTTTCCGGAGTAGTTCTCTGGAACTATTGGCTGGAATTCAACGAAACTTTATGGGAATCATCAATATCAAGAGGAGATGCGCATGTGGTCAGCTTTTTTCGGATCAGACCCTTTAACTTAGAGTTATGGCCCTTGATTAGTTATGTAGTATGCATATAGAGTAAAAGTCGTTTCCGGAGTAGTTCTCTGGAACTATTGGCTGGAATTCAACGAAACTTTATGGGAATCATCAATATCAAGAGGAGATGCGCATGTGGTCAGCTTTTTTCGGATCAGACCCTTTAACTTAGAGTTATGGCCCTTGATTAGTTATGTAGTATGCATATAGAGTAAAAGTCGTTTCCGGAGTAGTTCTCTGCAACTATTGGCTGGAATTCAACGAAACTTTATGGGAATCATCAATATCAAGAGGAGATGCGCATGTGGTCAGCTGTTTTTGGATCAGACCCTTTAACTCAGAGTTATGGCCCTTGATTAGTTATGTAGAATGCATATAGAGTAAGTCGTTTCCGCTCTACTTCTCTGCAACTAATAGCTGGAATTCAAACAAACTTTATGGGAATCATCAATATCAAGAGGAGTAGCGCATATCGTCAGCTTGTTTCTGGTCAGACCCTTTAACTCAAAGTTATGGCCCTTGATTAGTTATGTAGTATGCATATAGAGTAAAAGTCGTTTCCGCTCTATTTCTCTGCAACTATTGGCTGGAATTCAACGAAACTTTATGGGAATCATCAATATCAAGAGGAGATGCGCATGTGGTCAGCTTTTTTCGGATCAGACCCTTTAACTTAGAGTTATGGCCCTTGATTAGTTATGTAGTATGCATATAGAGTAAAAGTCGTTTCCGGAGTAGTTCTCTGCAACTATTGGCTGGAATTCAACGAAACTTTATGGGAATCATCAATATCAAGAGGAGATGCGCATGTGGTCAGCTGTTTTTGGATCAGACCCTTTAACTCAGAGTTATGGCCCTTGATTAGTTATGTAGAATGCATATAGAGTAAGTCGTTTCCGCTCTACTTCTCTGCAACTAATAGCTGGAATTCAAACAAACTTTATGGGAATCATCAATATCAAGAGGAGTAGCGCATATCGTCAGCTTGTTTCGGGTCAGACCCTTTAACTCAAAGTTATGGCCCTTGATTAGTTATGTAGTATGCATATAGTGTAAAAGTCGTTTCCGCTCTATTTCTCTGCAACTAATGGCTGGAATTCAACGAAACTTTATGGGAATCATCAATATCAAGAGGAGATGCGCATATCGTCAGCTTGTTCCGGTCAGACCCTTTAACTCAGAGTTATGGCCCTTAATTAGTTATGTAGTATGCATTTAGAGTAAAAGTTGTTTCCGCACTACTTCTCTGCAACTACTGGCTGGAATTCAACAAAACTTTATGGGAACCTTCAATACCAAGAGGAGATGCGCATATCGTCAGCTTGTTTGGGTCAGACCCTTTAACTCAGAGTTATGGACCTTAATTAGTTATGTAGTATGCATATAGAGTAAAAGTCGTTTCCGCGCTACTTCTCTGCAACTACTGGCTGGAATTCAACGAAACTTTATGGGAATCATCAATATCAAGAGGAGATGTGCATATCGTCAGCTTGTTCGGGTCAGACCCTTTAACTCAGAGTTATGGCCCTTGATTAGTTATGCAGTATGCATATGGAGTAAAAGTCGTTTCCGCACTACTTGTCTGCAACTTCTGGCTGGAATTCAATGAAACTTTATGGGAACCTTCAATACCAAGAGGAGATGCGCATATCGTCAGCTTGTTCGGGTCAGACCCTTTAACTCAGAGTTATGGCCCTTAATTAGTTATGTAGTATGAATATAGAGTAAAAGTCGTTTTTGCACTACTTCTCTGCAACTAATGGCTGGAATTCAACGAAACTTTATGGGAACCTTCAAAACCAAAAGGAGATGCACATATCGTCAGCTTGTTCCGTCAGACACTTTAACCTCAGAGTTATGGCCCTTGATTAGTTATGCAGTATGCATAATAGAGGGAAAAAAAATTCTGCGCTATTTCTCTGCAACTAATGGCTGGAATTCAACGAATCTTTATGGGAATCATCAATATCTAGAGGAGACGCGCATATCGTTGCCTTGTTCTGGTCAGACCTTTCAGCTCAGAGTTATTGCCCTTGATTAATTGTGCAGTGTTCATATAGAGAAATATTGCTATTTCTTTGCAACAGCTGGATTGATTTCAACAAGATTTTATGGAAACCATCAATACAGAAAAGAAATTTGCATCTCATTGGCATGTCCTGATAATTTTTATTAACATAGAGTTATGTATGTTCCCTATTATGGTTTTATGGATTTTTATATATATTAATAAAGCCTTATGTCTCCAGTTGTTGTGTAAGTAAAAACAAGTACTCGGCGGGGGATATTAATTCAACGAATTTGCTTGTTATGAAGAGTTTCGTACTATATTGATAGACTATTGATCTGATGTATCACTGTAGCGGACCAGGTAATTTCATGAGAGTTAAAATGGCGGATATTACAACAAGGTTTAACTGTAGCTGACCAGTTAATTTTAAGAGCGTAAGAGTAACGGACCACGTGATAGATCATGCAGATGTAAGATATCACTGTAGCAGACCAGGTAATTTTTAGAGAGTTAAAATGATGGACATTTACACCAAGGTTTAACTGTAGCGGACCAGTTAATTTCAGGAGCGTAAGAGTAACAGACCAGGTGATAGATGGAGCAGATATAAGAAATTTTTTGCGGACTGTATTAAATATGAAGTCTGATCATGTTACATTGACGGACATTTACACCTAGGTTTAACTGTAGCGGACTGCTTAATTTTTAGACTGTTAGAGTTACGGACCAGGTGATAGATCGAGCAGATAGAAGATTATTTTTGCGGGAGATATTAAATATGAAGTCTGATCGTGTTACATTGACGGACATTTACACCTAGGTTTAACTGTGGCGGACCGCATAATTTTAAGAGCGTTAGAGTTACGGACCAGGTGATAGATCGAGCGGATGTAAGATTCTTTTTTCGGATGATGTTAAATATGAAGTCTGATCGTGTTACATTGACGGACATTTACACCTAGGTTTAACTGTAGCGGACCACTTAATTTTAAGAGCGTTAAAATTACTGACCAGGTGATTGATCGAGCAGATGAAAGAATATTTTTTGCGGACTGTATTAATAAAGAAGATTAATCATGTTTCATTGACAAGATTAACATCTTGTTTAACTTCAGCAGACCACTTAATTTTAAGAGCGTTAAAATTACGGACCAACGAGCTGGGTATTACTGTAACTGTCCACTTAATTTTCAGAGAGAAAATTTTTGGACTTATTTTTTCAAATGATTGTTCAAGCAAACTGTAAGATTGGTAAAGTACTGATTCTGCAGACCAGTATATTAAATATCAGTCAAATATGAGCTAAAATTGAAGGAATTTTGACTTTCAGTAGACCATTTAATTTCACGATTGTAAAAGCTGCATAACATGTGATTTGTCGCGCAGATAATATAACTTAATAAAAAGCTATCGCCGTGTGTATGTGGGATAACATCACAATGAAGGTGACACCTTTTACTATCTTGGTCGGTTATCAAATTAATCCATGTACATCTTGGATAGAGTGGGGGGATTTCAAAATGATTTTATCCAATGCTTTATTAGCAATTAAGCATCATGACTGTTAAGCATCAGCTAGGGCTGACCTAATCGATAATTGGTGTATGGGCGTACACTTACAAGATGATATCTTTAATTTATTGTATTTTTTCAATAAGTATTAATCAAATATTTAACAAATAAAGATATCGACTTGCATCTGGACCAAACCAATTGGGAGATATTTGAGAAGGTTTATATATAAAAACAGACCTGAAGAGATTAACATCTTGAATAACATTCACAGGTTGTAATAACATTATGCAAAATTTAGCAGAACAAAAAACAGTAACAAATATTATAAGCACAAATATACATACATATATTTAAGTAAATCACTGAAATACTTGATTTGGCTGTGTCCAATTATTAAAGCAATTTCAATATATGATACAATAGCACTCAAGTGTTGAAAAAGTAAATTGCACAAACCGAATTAAATATTCAAATCACAATACAGTTCATTTATTTAAATAAGTAAACGTTATAGATAATGTAAATTAAAATATATATATTATATATTTAAGCACAAATGACCATTTGAAAGGCAATGGGATGACTTTTATCACATAAAAACTTTCTAATGAATGACAGTATTAAAGAAAATGCCAAAATTCAGGAATAGAATTATTAATGTTTGTAACATGCTTTTTAATTAGAATGTAAAACAAACAATTACGGCTATTGCAATCGTTTAGTTTTTATTGTACTTTCTCATTAGATGTAGCAAATTGATATATAGTTGTCTTATAATTATTGTTACTATCATAATTACTGTCGAATAATAATTGCTCTATGACAAACAAGAAGACATACAATTGATATAAAAAATTCTAAATGGTTTATTTGCTACTTACACCCTTTTGAAGTTATTTATTAAGTATGCGCCAAACTATCGTATTAAGTTCTATGGTTAAAGTTCTATACTTTTATTCAACACACGCATACATTTTTTTGCAAATACTTACAGCTTGAAAGAACAAACAAAACAAACAGACACACATACATATTCAAGAAAAAATATACCAAAAAATAGGAAAGGGAAAGACACATGTTTAGAAATGCCTCATTTTTTCATTACTATTCTTAGATATTTCAGTATAATGCTCTTAAAATAACTGGTCCGCTACAGTTAAACCTAGGTGTAAATTCTGTCATCGTAATACCATAATTCATACAGTCCGTAAAAAAAATCTTATATCTGCTTGTTCTTAAAATTACCCAGTCCGCTACTGTTTTACCTCAGATCAATAACCTGGTCTGTAACTCTTAACGCTCTTAAAATTAAGTGGTCTGCTACAGTTAAATCTAGGAGTAAATGTCTGTCAATGTAACACGATCACTCTTCATAATTAATACTATACGCAAAAATAATCTTATATCTGCTCGATCTATAACCTAGTCCGTAACTCTTACGCTCTTACAATTAACTGGTCCACTACAGTTAAATCTAGGAGTAAATGTCTGTCAATGTAACACGATCACTCTTCATAATTAATACTATACGCAAAAATAATCTTTTATCAGCTCGATTTATCACCTGGTCCGTAACTCTAACACTCTTAAAATAAATGGTCTGCTACAGTGAAACCTCAGATCAATAGTCAGTCAATATAGTACGAAACTCTTCATATTTAATACAGTCCGCAAAAATAATCTTATATCTTCTCGATCTATAACCTGGTCCGTTACTCTTACGCTCTTAAATTTAACTGGTTCCGTTACAGTTAAACCTTTGTGTAAATGTCCGTCATTTTAAATCTGTTAAAACTACCTGGTCTGCTACAGCGATATCTCAGATCAATAGTTCGTAAATATAATACAAAACTCTTCATAATTAAAACAGTCCGCAAAAATAATCTTACATTTGCTAGATCTATAACCTGGTCCGTTACTCTAACGCTCTTAAAATTAACTGGTCCGCTACAGTTAATCATAGTTTGAAAAGATCGTAAATTAAACTTTCAAAGTCAATGATACATGATTAGGTTTCTTTATTTATACAGTCCGCTAAAAAGGACAAAAACAGTATATTATTAAAATATTACATTTGAATTTTTTAATCTAATTTGTTTTCAAATGATAATGTCTATAACAGTTGAAATGGGGTCGGGACAACTCAACCGAAGACAAGTCAATCCGAGACAACTCAACCCGCAGGTAGGGACAACTCAACCTGCACGAAGGGACAAGTCAACCCAAGAAAACTCAACCTGTATCGTATATTATAAGTTATAAATCATAAAAATAGTGCTTTGACAGTTATATTTGATATTTAGATAAAACAATTGTTTATGAATGATATTATGTATAAAAATAATGATTCTTATGCGTTAGTATTTTTCAAAATGAGAAAATATGATTTATTATAATTAAAAATAAAGATTGCTCAATTGTTATATAGATATTGCAAATAAAGTATATGTACTACATTCATTTTAATTGAATGTTTTGTCTAACTTGGATAACTGATATTAAGATAAATATTGCGTATTAAAACAAAAATATGTGATAAAATACATTGACAAACTGGTAATTAATGACTGGAAAACGTGCTTGTTTAATCAAGAATTATTGTCAATTACCACTTTTTTGCTTTATAGTTCGAAAATTAATGCAATTTTTATTCTTTAATTGTGTTTAGTTGATTGATTTTGGCACACTTCAATCATTATTATATCTTTAAGAAGTTTATTTTGATGGTTTGTCAGACAAGTTATAAATGCTTACTAAATTGCAAGTACACTTACCAATAATCACTTTGTAACAATGCTATTTCTAACTTAAACGTAACAGTTCGCAAACGAATTAGTGCTTTAAAGTCAGAACCATTAAGACGTACAATTCTACTTTAAATATGGCATATGACTTTTTTAACATCAATATGAAACTTAATTACTAAAGTTATGTCCAAGTTTATCGAATAAACAGTTAATTCAATATAAAAAATATATTAAATGTTAGGCCACAACAAGTTGATAATATATGTTCTATGGATTTTTCTGGAAAAAAAATGGGGCGAGTGAGCAAAAAAGTTTTTAAAAAGTCTTTATTCACTTGCTTTATATAGCGTTTTGACCAAATTTTTATGGGCGAGCGAGGAAATAAAAAAAATTTTTTTGTTAAAACCGTCAAAATTAAGGTGCGAGCGAATCCATTGAACATATGATCAATTTGTTGTGGCCTTACATATTCAATATGCAATACAATTGACGCTGTATTTACTCAATCTTCACTTTTGTTGCTCATCTGATTAAAAAAACTTTAAACACAAAACATTACTTTTATTTCATTCACAAATACCTTCCATTATCAATAAAAATACATTAAATATCTCTTTTAATTTTTAAAACTCATTTTTTAGGATGAATAACTAATATATATGATACAGGTTGAGTTGTCCTCGGCTTGAGTTGTCCCAACTTACGGGTTAAGTTGTCCCAACTTTGGGTTGAGTTGTCTACGGGTTGACTTGTCCACGGGTTAAGTTGTATCGGACCCGTTGAAATATATAATATTTACAACAATATAATGAAATATAATTGTAATGAAGCAATCGACAATTCTTTTAATAGTTGAAATCTGCAAACTTGTTTCTTAAAAAAATATAATCTTGATATTGGTATTTACATATTTACATATGAATAAATATTAAATGTAATTTCCCAAAACTCTTATCAGTCTTATCTTTTCAAAAAAAAATATTGGCAAATTTCAATTATCTACTAGGCACACATTATGATCCGCATATTTGTTATACTGTATCCGTATACTAAACTGGTCTGCTGGTCCACAAAATAAACCTACCCAGAGAAATCAGCGTAAACCATGTGCTTTTTATTTGTTCGGGACGTCAGTCCTGAACAAATATATGTACCATAATTCAGACCCTCTCCGATTTTGAAAGTGTGCAAAATCCAGAAATAGTCCCTCAGTATATATGCATAGAGCAATTCAAAATGATCGTCTGCTATGACAGGCGCAATAATTCCTGAAATACATCTGTTAATCGGTCTATACTGAAGCGCATATATTATAGCTTATGAGTTAAGCGTCTCAGTAGAGATCCTTACGTCGCATTATGTAATAGAATGGTATCAACTATCCAGTCACGACCTGTCGTTTGTGCCAGTTGTCAGTAGATATGTTACATCATCTTATGTAATAGAATGGTTCAATAGGAAAAGTTTAAAGATCGTAGTAAATGATTTTGAATGATGTCTGAATAGAGGACTTCATTTATTTTACATACAGATGCAGTAGAATAAATGTGCATGAATGATAGCTTCTAAGCGGCAGTTATTGAATTGTTTTAAGAATGACCCCTTTGACTTGCGGTGATTGTGTGAAAAAAATCAGTAGTGAGTTCGCCTGTCCGGTTTACCTGTTGTATTTATAGGTCCATTGTATAAAGTGTTTTGAAACGGAACAGTGCTGGCCTACCTATCAAACTAATATCACTGAACTGTTCTTTGTGAACGAATGTTTTGTTGGAGTCGGAAATTGAATTCCACTTTTCAAACCCAAACAAATTCAGTGCCTTCAGCGCTTTGATTATACACTCGCTTGTAAAACGGGACATATTATGTTAACCATCTGGCTGTACAGACCCTGTTGAATGAAATTTTACTGTAGTTACATAAAATGCATAAAACAAGAAAGTGAATCGCTGATTTTTCTTACCAATTTGTGTGTCTTTTTTTACAGGATCATCCTTGGAGGTCTTCTGCATGTAGTATATCACTGAGCTTAGACTATGCTAAAACTTGAGATAGACTTATTCTAGATCATATGTGTTATTTGGTGACAAGATATAAAGACATGTAAAGGTATATTTTGGTTATTGTAGTTAATTTAAGGTCGGTTGGTACCTTACTTGGAGGAAAAGACTAAAAAAATATCATGTTCACTGCTTATGATAAAAGTTGGCAGGCAGATACCTTCATGCTTCTTGTTTGTTTTTCTGGTAACCTTGGCGATGTTGTCTTTATTTTCATGATGTTATGGATGTCACAATGGTTTGCGCTAAAAACAGGCATGCCGTTGTAATGAGGGTAATTTTACTTTGAACTGGATATTGTGAAAAACTGAGAACGTTCACTTTTGTTTTTTATTTCATCAATATGACACAAAAAGTGCGTACTTTTCAAAAATTGCGATAAGAGTTTGACCTCCATTCTGTGTTAATATGAAAATAAACATCGAAACTTGGCAATTGGTGAAACCTTGTAGATGTGAAAACCCTGAATTCAGTGATGAAATGTACAATCTTTACAACTCACGTGATATTTTGATAATTAGAACAAAATAATTGTATGCAACAACATTTTAGAAACATTATGGTATAAATATCATTGGCCTCGGACACTCAATACCTTTAATATGTTGGTTAAATGAACATGTATGCCTTTTTTTAGCGCAAACCATTGTGATGTCCATGAAAAATAAAGACAATGTCACCAAGGTTACCAGAAAAACAAACAAGAATGATGAAGAATCTGCCTGCCTACTTTCATGATAATCGGTGAACATGATATTTTTTTCGTCTTTTCACCCCAGTAAAGTACTGACCCACCTTAACAGATAGATCATGAAACATTAGATTCTCGGCTGTTCTGCTACAACTCAACCCATAGGGCCAGTTTCATAACCATATTGCTAAGTAAGGCTTTGTGCCCTGGTACCCTTCTTACACCAAAAGGAATAAGTATGTGATACCTAATAGAGAGTACCAGGGGGCTAAGTGATACATAGCGATTGGCTTAGGCAACAGACCCAATGACTACTCAAAGTAAGGGCATCTGGATCTGTAAGTAGAGACAACTCAACATGTGAACAACTCAACCCTTAGTATGCAGGGTCCACAGTCATGTAACCTACAGCAACAACATATACGGTTAACAAGCGTATGTTCTTCCCCAATTGATCCTGTAAATATTGATTGTTAGCTAAAAGCATAAAAAACGAACAGAGAGTAAACTAGGTTATTTGCAAAATTGCCTTTTGTATCAATTACAATTCATAGGTTAATATGACCATTTTCGAATAGGAAATGTAATGTTATTTTATGCCTTACTTTAATCAGCTCTATTTTTTGGTTGATGCAAGAATTTTATGAAAATTGAGTTTGTTTTCATTTTGAAGTTCACGTGACTATATACACTGATGGAAAGGTCGCAAAAATACAACTGTTGCTTATGAAGACAAATGCAAGAAAAATTGTTAGAGTCAAAATACTTTTATAGTTCAACAAATTCAATGAAACCAGTTAACTCTTGTCACATAATTTTTAAACGTTAAATCATTTATAACAAGGGAGGCAACTGTAGTATTATTAAAAACTAACTTAAACAAGACAGTCAGGATTATTTCCCTCATAAAACAAAACTATTGAACAGAATTTGACCCTGTTACAATATTTTATTAGTTATTTGAGTTATTATAATCATTTTATAGTTCTCTATTGATTCAAAAGTTAAGCTTATCATGTTTTGAAAATCTTTATGAATTAAAAACTATGATAATAAACAATTTAGTGTATAAAATAAGAAAGATAAAATGAAATATGATGATGGCATAAAAATGTGTCAAAGATACTGTATTTTTTGCAGATTAAAAATGAATTGTTTGATAATAAGATAAATTTAGATAACCATTTTATGATAATTGTTAATTTAATTTTTATGTTTAATTTTTACTCTTATGGAAATTTCTCAATTAGAAAAACATAGATACATTGTAGAATGTTTTTTTAAAGTAAATATATGTTAAAATATAATTTAGATAACATTCTACTATGTTTTTATAATAAGTAAGACAACTGTCAATGATAAGGTTAATGGAGTTATGTAGTTGACTTAAAATTCAAGATTTTGTTCATTAAAAACTATTTTTCTTTTTTATTGAATCAATTGAGAAACTTCAATGATAACTTTGAATAAAATGTGATAATTAAGGTAGAGTTTCCCTAATATAAAACTATTATTCTAACTACAGTAAACCTTTCACAAAACTTGTATCTAATTTTACTTTTTAATGTTTTCTCCTTGTCATTTACTTAAATTTTATCAACTATTATTTTCTTTATAGAAAAATTAAAAACTTACCCTATTTTCATATCCGAGGGTGATAATTACTCATCAAAAGTTTTCATTAAAATTTTTGTTTATGAGTACTGTTTTATGAATCTAATCCATGCATAATATTAACATGTTGTAATGAATTGAAATTATTATGATATGAGAACATTTATGATAGCTTTCAAGTACAATGACTGTAAGTTGGTATTATGGGAATTCTTCCAGGGTTAGCCAAACAAAAGTGTTTTAAATCATAAATATCTACGCAACATGATAATTTTACATTTTATAATAAAAAACAGTAAAAAAGATGGTTTTTAACTTCAATAACTAATAATGTATGGTCCCTGTTTAGTGTCTAGGTTTATTCATTTCGTACCCAGAGGTTATCAAGATTCTCGACAGCTAGTATTGAGAATTCTACTGGACTTTGGGTATGAAAATGGGTTTAATTGTTCACTGGCTGGGTTTTCTGTTCTTATATTTTGAGTTGTTCTTTTCATGAGCTTCATGGAACCTTATAATATTAAGTTGGTGAAAGATCTATTGTATCAACTAAAATAATTGTTCACCTGCTATCTTAATAATGTACTGTTTGACACCATCTTAGGTTTTAAGTGAGGGCTTGCAATCTGTCAATAGTCTAACAATTTGAATGCAGGTACTGGCTTGAGCACTCGCATTTTTGAACGCACCTCTGGTTATCGAAAAAGAAAACTGTATAAAATGTTCTTAAGGTAGAATTCCCCATATACTGATCTATGCAAAATCTGATATTTTACTTGTACAGATTCTTAAATTATGCAAACTTGAATCTATTACAGACAAATTTAAGATAACACAATTTTTCATATCAAAGGGAGATAATTATTTCATCATCATCATCCGGTTTATTTTAAACAGGCCGTTGATTATTCCTTGGTAAGGGTGAGGCCTGTGTGTCTGGTCTTGAACGAAGTCTTCCTCTCCATTGATGGCGATCTTCAGGGCTGATTCCATCCATTTTCAGCTCAAGCCGGTCACGCTATTTACTTTGATTAAAAACATTTTATCAGTAACTTTGAAACAGACTTTTGTTTGATGAATCTAATTCATGCTTAATTAATAACATGATGTACGAGATGAGAAATATTATGTTTCATAATAATATATGTGATTTTGAAAAATTTGAATGACTGTAAAATAGCATTATGGGAATTCTACTTTAAATGTCATTGTTTGTTTTTTCAAAACATGAATAATTTCAATGTGACTTTGTTTATGTGTTAAATGATAGTTGTATAATAAGTTTTAGCCTAGGTACTTTAGTTGGCTGTGGTTGTATAATATAGAATTATTCCAATAAGTTACTGAGAAATTATTCAAGCTTTGAAAGTTTTGAAAATTGGACTGTAAATACATAGATTTAGAACAATTTTATTCAACTTTCAGTGGTCCCTAAATTAACCCCATTGATTTAAATATTCACTACAGTTTTTCTGTACTTTTGATTGATAAAACTAGATTAAAATCAGTAGAGTTAATGTATGCTCCACTGACAGTTGAATAAATTTGAACATTGAAATAATGCCCTCTTATGTTTTTCATTATATTGATAGTTATCTCCCTTGGTTATTTCAGAAATAGAATGTATTTAGTTCAGTAATGAATGGTTATGATGACAATAAAACTAAGGATTTCTACTCTACAGACCTCCATCACCAGAACTTTCAACTATACAGAGGAGGTACTTTTATTCCTTGATTTATATTATATGGAATGTGTTATGTCAGGGTCCAGTACAACTCCACCCATGGGCAACTCAACTCTAAGTAGGGATTGCTTAACCTGTGGACCAAACTTCCTGCAGCAGTTATTTCCCTTTATCAAATCATTAACCACTGCCACCTCAAGTAAATTTGTCACTCAGAGAGCCGAAAAACTTTTTTCATCTTTTCTTTTACATTTCAATATTTTCAATAAATTTAGCCTTTTTTTAGTAAAATATGATGTTCAAAGTACATAGAGGGAAAAAATAAATAGTTTGAATAAATAATTTTTGGAAAAGATTAATTTTACCCTGACACTGGTTACCTAAAGTGCGTAAAATTGCACGAACAGCAAAATGGTGTACAAAGTAAATATTAAATGGATAATTGTGTACATTTTAGTCTTTTAATATATAAATGGTATATTGTTCAGTATCATATCATATAGATATGATATTGTGCATTTAATTTTATCATAAATACTTAAGATTTCTCACCAAAAGCATCATATAAGTAGCGTGAGGAGGACCAAGGACCCTATTGGGTGGACAACGCAGCTCATTCTTGACCTTGCTCACTTTCTGGTGTAATTTATTCATGAATTAAACAATTTTGAAACATAATGATATACATATATTTCTATTTGATTTTGTTATTTCTTTGACAGTTCTTGTAAATTAACCGCATTTTTTATCATTCAATGTTATTTTTCGCTACATTACGCCTAACGTATTTTAGGCTTACCGTTATTGCTCATTTAAATTTAAATATTAGTCATATGGTACTACTAGCGTCACATTGATTCATATGAAGGCAGTGGGTAAAGTAGCGACGCGTGACGTAACCGCTGTGAGAAGTTTGCCTGTGGACAACTCATCCTATATCATATATTATTTAAAGTTTATCGTGTATGGAAGATATGGAGGGATATAAATTATAATTAATGATTATTTAGTATTTATATTGTTTTAGAGAAGTGAGAATAACATTTAATATCAATTTTAAATTAAAATGATCTTTTTTTTTTCAAGCAAATAATGATATATGATACATATTGAGTTGTTCTGGGGGTGTGTTGTCTTCAGGTTCAGTTGTTCCTACAGGTGGCATGAGTTGTCTTAAGTTGCTTCGTGTTGAGTTGTCCTGATCTAGTATTGTACAAATGGGACCTGAATGGTATGAAGTCAAAGACAGTATCTAATTATACAGTGGCCATCAAATGTTTGGAGACATTCTCCCTCTGTAGGCCTTCTAGTAGCTTTTATTGGCAATGTGAAAATGTTTATTTAAAAATGTTTTTAGTTATGGTTCTACTAATAGCTAAGTCTACAAAAGTAATATAATTATAGGTTATTACTATTACTGTACAATACTGAAATATATTTGGACGAGTACACAGCATGTAAAGTCATTATCGGCTCGTCCAATATGCCTTTTTTAGCTGTGTTTGAGTCCAAATATATTCCGTATTGCATAGTAAAATGTATAATAACCTTTTTATTATATATCATCATATTCTTTGAAAAAAATCATCACCATTGATCGTCAAAGATTAAAATCGGAAACCATCGTTAAGTGCACATGTACTCAACTGTTTAATACAAAAATAATATAATATCTTTTGGATCCAATACAGGAATGTATTGGACAGTCACATGGTGCAAATGCAGATTGTCGATTGGTTAGATTTATTAGATATATTATAAAACTTTGTTAATAAGAAAAAGCATTGTATTGATCATAGAGGCTTTGTTATGTCAGATGCTGATTCTTATAAATGTGATGCATTTATTTGAATTGTTTTCATTTCATGACCACCTTACAAAATGAACTTAAAAAATAATGTTTCTACAAATGAAATTAAAGAATTTTAGTTGTAAATTTCATTTGTCTCCAAACTTTTGGTTGGCACAGTACAGATATATTGTATGATACTAGTTTTTATTAGCTGGACTTTTCGAAGAAAATGAGAGCTATTGCTATCACTTTTGCGTCGGTGTCAGTGTTGGTGTTGGCGTTGGCATTGGTTTTCTGGTTAAAGTTTTTTGAAATTCCAATATCTTCAACACTATCCAAGTTATTTTATTGAAAGTTGGTATACTTATTTAGTGGGACTATATTAACCATACTGTGAAAGGGGATAACTCTGAATAAATTATGTTTTAAGTTATTGCCCTTTTATACTTAAAAAATTGCAAAATATGAGGTTAAAGATTTTTTTAAATGTAGAGTATCTTCAATACTGATTAAGATATTTGGCTTAATGTTTGTATATTTATTTGTTGGTACAATATCTACATGACTATGAAGGGAAGTAACAGTGGATGAATTATTTGTTGAGTTATTGCCCTTTTATACTTGAACATTTAGGATTAAAATTTGTTCTAATGGGATATTTTTGGTAGTTTTAAATATATTTGAATATAAGTTGGAATGCTTTTCATCATTTCGTCATCTATCGGACTATAAAGGGACATAACTCAGGATGAATTACTATCCAAGTTATTTCCCTTTATACTAAAAAATTTAATGTCAAAGTTTGCTCAAACTGAATATATTTTGTTTGATAGAATTTTTTTCATCAGTACTACATCTTCTCGAGTAAAAGGGGTGTAACTCTTGATGCATTACTTGGAGTTGTGCCCCTTTTCAACTTTTAAATTAGGGTTAAAGTACTTTAAACTGAAATATTTTCAATACTCAAGATATTCAAATGACAGTATGCTTATTCATCAGTACTGCATCTACAGTGCTCCAAAGGGTCATAACTCTTGATTTTTTATGGAGTTATTCCCCTTTACTTAAATGTTGAAATTTGTTCAAAATGAAACATTAATAGTTCCTTATAAAGATATTTAAATGAAAGAAGGTTGCTTATTCATTGATACTTTGTCTACTTAACTTTGAAGGGACGTTAATGGTTGAATGTTTTAGGGAGTTATGCCCCTTTTATAATTTACAAATATGAATTGGTAATTATTGTTTGACTGATTTATTTCCTTTTAAAATATTAGTTCTGTCTTAAAATCATTTTTTTGTTTGAAGATAAGCCTTGCCATGAACAAAACACCGGAAAAGTCGAGCGTGTTGTCCTTGGTCTGCTCTTGTTATATCCTAGCGCAATTAGTGGCTAGTTTCTTCACTAAAATTAATTGTAATCAAGGTGAATAGTAGAAGAGTATGTGAATTCAGCAGTAACTTCAGTAACTACTGCTAGAAAGTTTGTAGTTCAGCAGTAAAACTTTTCTGCTAAAAATTGCAGCTGTACAACTGTAAAACTTATGCAAATGATGGTTGCATGTATTGCTCCAACTTTCAATAATAACGGTAATGGTTATGGTGGCGATGACGATAGTCAAGTTGAAATATTGAACACATATTATCATATAAATTTTAAGGAACAATATTATCAGAATTTAAATTTTAGGCACTGCTCTGAATGTTACTGTCAACATCACCTAGCTTTAATGTTATACATATGCATAAATATGAAGAACATATCTACATTTAACTGACAGAAAGTAAGGAGAAATAAGATGCATAAAATTGTAGCAGTAAAGGTCTACTGCTGTACTGCTGACATTACTGCTGATTTCACATACATGCAATAAAAATTTAATGATAAGTTAGAATTTTAGTATGCTTAGTATTTAATAAAAATGATTTTTGTTTTCAAGATTAAATCTAGTTAATCATGTTTGGTTGGCAATTATTTTGACTAAGATTTTGTCTTAATCTTTGAATTCGCAGAATGTATTGTATCAAAATCATAGGCCTAGTTTAAATCCCAACATCAGCATTAGATATGTTTTGTTCAAAGAAAAGAAGTTGAATGTTCCCTGAGGATTGCAAGATTTCTACATCAGAACTGTTAAAGCATTATATAATTACAAGTATATTAGAATATGCTGTAGTTAGTTACCATACTCAACACTCTAAAGATGGATGGTTTACATTTCTCTTTGAACTTGTGGTAGTTAAAAACCTTGTGGTAATTAAAAACATTCTTTGGATGATGTATTGAATGTGTGTCTTATTGTACTAAACAAAATCAAAGTTGATTGTGAGAGAGTGTGTTAAATGTTTGATAGTTAAATTTGATAGTCTGTCAAAATAACTTACTTCAGTTAAAGTTTCTTGTTTGTTTAATTTCAGATCGTTATGAACAGAACCACTCAAGCATATCAAACTGGTGAATGAAATCAAGCTGAAGAATCCACCCTTTAAATTTCATTTGAGATGTTTGTTGTCCCTATACGCGTGTCCCGCTGAAATTGAACAAGTCATCTCGGACTTTTTGTCCTTGAGATGTTTGTTGTCCCTATACGCGTGTCCCGCTGAAATTGAACAAGTCATCTCGGACTTTTTGTCCTTGAGATGTTTGTTGTCCCTATACGCGTGTCCCGCTGAAATTGAACAAGTCGTCTTGGACTTCTTGTCCTTGAAATGTTTGTTGTCTAATTTCATGTATTTGATATACTTTGGTCTGTTTATATTTAACAAGTCATCTCGGACTGTTTGTCCTTGAGATGTTTGTTGTCCAAGTAAATTCATGAAATTGTGTTGTTGTTTAATCATTAAAAAAGTAAATAAAGAAGATTCGTCCCCAAGTAATTTCGAGCCCAACTCTCTGGTTACGAAAAAAATAGGGGACAAATCTGTACATTTTGATTCGTCCCTTGGTTATTTCAAACCCGACTTTTTCGGGTGCAAATCTATTTTGGGACGAATCATTGTTTTTACATTCTGATTCCTCCTAGAGAAATATCGAACCTGAAATTTTTCAATTACGAAATCATTTGGGAACGAATTTTTGTTTACATGTTGATTAGTCCCCGGGTTAATTCGAACTCGACTTTTTCAGGGGATGAATTTATTTGGGGATGAATCTTTGTTTACATTTTGATTCGTCCCTGGGTTATTTCGAACTCAACTTTTTCCGGGAATGAAACTATTTGTGGACGAATCTTTGTGTACATTTAAATTCGTCCCAGAGAATTTCAAACCCGCTTATTTTTGGTAACGAAACTATTTTGTGACGAATCTTTGATAACAATTGATTCGTCCCCGATTATTTTCGAACCCAACTTTTCCGAGTATGAAACTATTTGGGGACGAATCTTTGTTTACATTTGATTCGTACTCGAGTTCTTTCGAATTCAACTTTTCCTAGCTAGACTATTTGGGGACGAATCTTTGTTTACATTTCAATTCGTCCCAGACGAATCTTTGTTGACGTTTGATTCGTCCCCGAGTTCTTTCGAACTCATTTTTTCTGAGTATGAAACTATCTGGGGACGAATCTTTGTTTAAATTTTAATTCGTCCCAGTGAAATTTCGAACCCGATTATTTTCGGTTACGAAACTATTTGGGGACGAATCTTTGTTGACATTTGATTCGTCCCCGAGTATTTTCGAACTCAACTTTATCGAGTATGAAACTATTTATGGACGAATCTTTGTTTACATTTTAATTCGTCCAACAGGAATTTCAAACCCGATTATTTTCGGTTACGAAACTATTAGGGGACGAATATTGACATTTGATTCGTCCCCGAGATTTTTCGAACTCGACTTTTCCTAGTATGAAACTAATTGGGGACGAATCTTTGTTTACATTTATATTCGTCCCAGAGAAATTTCGAACCCGATTATTTTCGGTTACGAAACATTTCTGGGACGAATCTTTGTTAACAATTGATTCGTCCCCGAATATTTTCGAACTCAAATTTTCCGAGTAATAAACTATTTGGGGACGAATCTTTGTTTACATTTTAATTCGTCCCAGAGAATTTTCGAACCTGATTATTTTCGGTTACGAAACTATTTGGGGACGAATCTTTGTTAACAATTGGTTCGTCCCCGAGTTCTTTCGAACTCAACTTTTCCGAGTATGAAACTATTTGGGGACGAATCTTTGTTTACATTTTAATTCGTCACGGAGAAATTTCGAACCCGATTTTTTTCGGTTACGAAACTATTTGGGGACGAATCTTTGTTTCCATTTTAATTCTTCCCAAAAAAATTTCAAACCCGATTATTTTCGGTTACGAAACTATTTGGGGACGAATGTTGCCATTTGATTCGTCCCCGAGTTATTTCGAACTCAACTTTTCCGAGTATGAAACTATTTTGGGACGAATCTTTGTTTACATTTTAATTCGTCCCAGAGAAATTTCGAACCCGATTATTTTCGGTTACGAAACTTTTGGGACGAATCTTTGTTTACATTTTAATTCGTCCCAGAGAAATTTCGAACCCTATTATTTTCGGTTACGAAACTATTTAGGGACGAATCTTTGTTTACATTTGATTCGTCCCCTACATTTTTCGAACTCAACTTTTCCGAGTATGAAACTATTTGGGGACGAATCTTTGTTAACATTTTAATTCGTCCCAGAGAAATTTCGAACCCGATTTTTTTGGTTACGAAACTATTTGGGGACGAATCTTTGTTGACGTTTGATTCGTCCCCGAGTTCTTTCGAACTCATTTTTCCAAGTATGAAACTATCTGGGGACGAATCTTTGTTGAAATTTTAATTTTACCCAGTGAAATTTCGAACCCGATTATTTTCGGTTACAAAACTATTTGGGGACGAATCTTGGTTGACATTTGATTCGTCCCCTACTTTTTTCGAACTCAACTTTTCCGAATATGAAACAATTTGGGGACGAATCTTTGTTTACATTTTAATTCGTCACAGAGAAATTTCGAACCCATTTATTTCGGTTACGGAACTATTTGGGGACGAATCTTTGTGGACATTTGATTCGTCCCCTACTTTTTTCGAACTCAACTTTTCCGAGTATGAATCTATTTGGGGACGAATCTTTGTTTACATTTTAATTCGTCCCAGAGAAATTTCGAACCCGATTTTTTCGGTTACGAAACTATTTGGGGACGAAATTTTGTTTACACTTTAATTCGTCCCAGAGTAATTTCGAACTGGATTTTTTTTCGGTTACGAAACTATTAGGGGACGAATCTTTGTTTACATTTGATTCTTCCCCGAGTTCTTTCGAACTCAACTTTTCCGAGTATGAAACTATTTGGGGACGAATCTTTGTTTACATTTTAATTCGTCCCAGAGAAATTTCGAACCCTATTATTTTCGGTTACGAAACTATTTCGGGTCGAATCATTGTTAACAAGTGATTAGTTCCCGAGTTCTTTCGAACTCAACTTTTCCGAGTATGAAACTTTTCGGGGACGAATCTTTGTTTACATTTTAATTCGTCCCAGAGAAATTTCGAACCCGAATATTTTCGGTTACGAAACTATTTGGGGACGAATCTTTGTTTACATTTGATTCGTCCCCTACTTTTTTCGAACTCAACTTTTCCGAGTATGAAACTATCTGGGGACGAAACTTTGTTAACATTTTAATTCGTCACAGAGAAATTTCGAACCCGATTTTTTTCGGTTACGAAACTATTTGGGGACGAATCTTTGTTGACGTTTGATTCGTCCCCGAGTTCTTTCGAACTCAACTTTTCCGAGTATGAAACTATCTGGGGACGAATCTTTGTTTAAATTTTAATTTGTCCCAGTGAAATTTCAAACCCGATTATTTTCGGTTACGAAACTATTTGGGGACGAATCTTTGTTGACATTTGATTCGCCCCCGAGTTTTTTCGAACTCAACTTTTCCGATTATGAAACTATTTGGGGACGAATCTTTGTTTACATTTTAATTCGTCACAGAGAAATTTCGAACCCGATTTTTTTCGGTTACGAAACTATTTGGGGACGAATCTTTGTTAACATTAGATTCGTCCCCGAGTTCTTTCGAACTCAACTTTTCCGAGTATGAATCTATTTGGGGACGAATCTTTGTTTATATTTTAATTCGTCCCAGAGAAATTTCGAACCCGATTATTTTCGGTTACGAAACTATTTTGGGACGAATCTTTGTTAACAAGTGATTCGTTCCCGAGTTCTTTCGAACTCAACTTTTCCGAGTATGAAACTATTCGGGGACGAATCTTTGTTTACATTTTAATTCGTCCCAGAGAAATTTCGAACCCAATTATTTTCGGTTACGAAACTATTAGGGGACGAATCTTTGTTGACATTTGATTTGTCCCCTACTTTTTTCGAACTCAACTTTTCCGAGTATGAATCTATTTGGGGACGAATCTTTGTAAACATTTTAATTCGTCCCAGAGTTCTTTCGAACTCAACTTTTCCGAGTATCAAACTATTTGGGGACGAATCTTTGTTTACATTTTAATTCGTCCCAGAGAAATTTCGAACCCGATTATTTTCGGTGAATAAGTGATTCGTCCCCGAGTTCTTTCGGACTCAACTTTTCCGAGTATGAAACTATTGGGGGACGAATCTTTGTTTACATTTTAATTCGTTCCAGAGAAATTTCGAACCCGATTATTTTCGGTTACGAAACTATTTGGGGACGAATCTTTGTTAACATTTGATTCGTCCCCGAGTTTTTTCGAACTCAACTTTTCCGAGTATGAAACTATTTGGGGACAAATCTTTGTTTACATTTTAATTAGGGACTTTAATCAGTTATCTTTCCCTGATAAAATCTGAAGCAATCCAATTGGTAAGTAGGTCTTTACAGTTGGAATCTTCGGATTTTATCATGAATTCCTATGTAAGGGTAACAAAATGTTTCATCTAATATCTTTCTTGTTAATGAAGATATTAACAGAAGTGATGTAATTTAGATAGTTCCTTAACTTAAAAATAATTAGCTTGAACTTCAAACAAATTAAATGATGTACAAATAGTTATTTAAGATTAAATTTGGCAAATTAACATTGAAAAGTAAGGGTAAAATCCGAGATATCCAACTAATTAGACCTACCTATTTTGAAGAGTATACAAGGGGAAATAACTGACTAAAGTCCCTTATTCGTCCCAGAGTTCTTTCTAACTCAACTTTTCCTAGTATGAAACTATTTGGGGACGAATCTTTGTTGACATTTTAATTCGGGAAATTTCGAGCCCGATTATTTTCGGTTACGAAACTATTTGGGGACGAATCTTTGTAAATATGTGATTCGTCCCCGAGTTCTTTCGAACTCAACTTTTCCGAGTATGAAACCATTTTCGGAAAATCATAATTTACTTTTAATTCGACCCAGAGAAATTTCGAACCCGATTATTTTCGGTTACGAAACTATTTGGGGACGAATCTTTGTAAACATGTGATTCGTCCCCGAGTTCTTTCGAACTCAACTTTTCCGAGTATGAAACTATTGGGGACGAATCTTTGTTTTCATTTAATTCGTCCCAGAGAAATTTTGAACCCGATTATTTTCGGTTACGAAACTATTTGGGGACGAATATTGACATTTGATTGGTCCCCGAGTTTTTTCGAACTCAACTTTTCCGAGTATGAAACTATTTGGGGACGAATATTTTTTTACATTTTAATTCGTCCCAGAGAAATTTCGAACCCGATTCTTTTCGGTTACGAAACTATTTGGGGACGAATCTTTGTTTACATTTGATTCGTCCCCGAGTTCTTTCGCATTCAACTTTTCCTAGTATGAAACTATTTGGGGTACGATTCTTTGTTACATTTAAATTCGTCCCAGAGAAATTTCGAACCCGATTATTTTCGGTTACGAAACTATTTGGAGACGAATCTTTGTTAACATTTGATTTGTCCCCGAGTTCTTTCGAACTCAACTTAAGATAATTTATATATGCTTATCAAAATGTTAGCAGAAACATGGAACGTAATACACTTTATTAATAATTTACAAATTTAAAGCTTGGTACATTTTTTATATAGCCATGTCTCTGATCCGGCTGTATGATGTCAAATTAGACGTTCGTGTTTTAGTCTTAATGTCATAAACTCGCCCGGAAGTAGGGAAGATAGGTTTGCTTTTCTCAACAAATGCATTTTTATTTTTCTAGAAATGAACATGTAACAATTAGTTATGCATGTGTTTTTTTGTTTTATATTGCAACTTCCTTGAAACTGATACGCGTTCATATATTGATAATGATATTTTTCTGGTAATACAAACAGGTAACCGGATAATATACGTCGAAGACGAGTCCATGCACGCACATATTTTGACTTTTCGACGTCAGTTTTTTCATCACATGACCTTAAATGCATCGTTCTGATTTGCTTATGGCAACCGGTGTCGACACAAAAATGATCAAATTTTGATAATTGTTATTATCGTCGGTCAGGTACCGACGATAATAAATAAATCGATTAAATATTTATTCGAAACTATTCCATGTACAGTAAAGGCAGATACCCAGACTTAATCTCAAACTGCAGCAGCGGTTATTTCCCTTTGTTTAACCATAAGAAGCAAAGTGTAACGTAATCTCCGTCACGTTGATTATTAGTCTGCATTACCTCAAAGTTAAGGGGAAGTGTATAGATATCCAGAACAGAACAGAACATAATCTTTATTATATAACATTTATATAAAGTAACAACAAATTAAATGTGAGATAATTGTTAATGGTTTACAGAATACAATATCTCCATGCAGACAGTACACGATACAATACATGTCACGATACAGTAGTTGCGATACGATATGTATCATGATACCTGTAAATTTCAAATGTCACCTTTATGATCTGATAGATAATATAGAGACACCAAAAAGGTATTAACCCATTCCTATACATTTAAAGGTGTCCTGACTATTCAATCGAATTTATTATTGACTTGATCCAGAAAATTGCTCTCTGTGTCATAGGCGGGTCCAGGATTTCTAGTTAGAGGGGACAAAAATGAACGTGCAGTTTTGGGGTCCAGGGGGCGTAAGGGCCCCGCATGGGTCCATTTCAAAAACCTGATCCAGGGTTTAGAGGGGCGATCGCGACGGCCAAAAAAGCTCCCTAGTTTTTGGTCATTTCAGGCCCAACTATCCTTCCATTCAAAAGCATCTAGATGTACATGTACATCATGTAAGTATCTAATAGCCGTTAGATCAATTTACATCTTACAAAATGAGCAGAAATATTTATCATTTTATCGTATTGCATTCCCAGTTTTGTAACTTATTGCACGCAAAGCGTGCGAATTTTGTATTTTACATTTACATATATTTTTCTATAAATATCATTTTACATGTATGATACATGTAGAAAAAACCTTTGCTTGGGTAATTTTAGGGGGCGTACGCTGGGTCCAACCCCACCCCCCCAAAATTGCACAAGTATGTTTAATATTTCATGATACTATATTGATATAAGACACATATGTATTATAAGCTTTTTTTAACTTATTGTAATTTTCTTTTTAAGTCAGTATCATTATGAATTATAATCACTGTGTTGTCCCAGTTTCAGTGCTTTATAATACCAGGGAATTAGATACATGTTATCTATGCCTCTGACTGTACTAATGTAATTTTCTAATAGTAGATTATCTTCTTTTATGGTCATCAAGCTCCTGACAGAGTTATCGATACGCTATCCAAGCTCATATTTTAAGTCTGATATTGAATATCCATATAAGGGTGGTTATACTATTCGTACCATATATAAACATGTTCTATTTATAGCTCTAACTTCGATATATCTATTTATAGATACACAGGTATGGTATTCAGCTAGGTAAGTAGTTTTCTATACTTATCACAATTAATTAGCACCCCTTACGGTACACATATTTTTTCTAATGATTTTTCGAAAAGATTGTCCACCGTTTTTAACTACAGATTTCTTGAGTTTATAAGATAAAGCAAAGATATTTTAAATAAGATATTTCAAGCGATGCTCACTTGTCTATTTATCACGTTTTGTTTATTTCAAAATAACTTTTATATACAAGTCACTAATCAGTGATCAATGCTTTTGGCATGGACCTAGGTCTGTGCTATTTGCAAACCACCGGTTTTATTCTTAAACGTGGTTTAGCAAATTAACCAAATTCTATTCACTTCGCTACGTCATTTGTGACCGAATTACTTAAACTGGAGTTTTATGATATCGATAAACACTGCTAATTATCATATTCATATTTAGACACACCGACATGTATGTTATTAATTTGCGATTTTCTATTCGGAGTCACATTTAAATCAATGGTCACAATAAAAGGATTTAAATACCAGTTATAAAAAAGAAATTGTCGTACCTGATACAATACAATGATTTAAAATAAATCAGATGACTCCTAACTTTTATTAAGTAGTATACTTTAGTATACATATCATTGATATATTTAGAAGTATATTTCGCTAGCTCATTTATTGAACAACTGTGTCAACTTTGACATGACTAATTCAAATCAAGGCATCAGAGACTGAAATAAACCATATGACCCATTATATTCTCCATATACGGCAATGCTTCCAAGAAAATGGTGACACATACGTTTGTGCAATCTCCTTGATGCGACCCTATATATACCCTGATTGATCAATCCAAGTTATCAAAAACCAACTGGTTACAGGAGAAACACTTTCAAAAGACTTAACAGAATTCAAGAGAGACATTGCTACCTATAAAATTGTAAGTACTTACTTAAGTATTTTGTATTTCACTTTAAATTGTTAAAATTATTTGACGCTAATTTAATAATTCATAAATATATTGTCATTTTGGATTTTCTGATTGAATTGTATACTTGTCGTATACCTGTGCTGTATAGGTATTTCCAGATATTGAAACTATTATTAAATCATCGATATACTATGTACAATTAAATCTCTATGAAAGCAAGCACTAGAGAACCCTGCTCTAAATTAGCTGCTGCGGTAAGGTGACTGTTGTAGGTAGGGTTATTTTCATAGAGAATGCATTAAAGAGATTATTGGAGTTTTTTTGTGGAGAGGTGGTTGCTTTTAGGATTTTGCTGTTATGAGAGATTTCACTGTACATATAATACTAAAATATTAAATTAAAGTTGTCATATCAACGTGTGTTTGTTTTGATGCTTTGCCCAGCACTGATTACCAAGAGATCGCGTTGTTAAGGCTCCGTGTTACTTATCCTTTGCATAATATGCATTAATTATGAAATAATGTGACATCATTATACCAATATTAATATTTGTTACTAAAATAAATAGTCTGGTTTATTTCAACTTTTCTCTGTGATAACATTTCTAATTTGTTGAATCATTGCACGTATAAGAAGTGGTATTGCATCACTGTCATGATGGATGTGGTGGTATCGCGATCATCCTCGAAACAGTTGATTTCGTTTCGATTCCCTGACGCCACAGGTCATACATTCCCATGAAAATGCAATAGTAATGTCGACCGTAAGAAGAAATTGTCGACTCTCTTTCAATGATAAGCGAATACTGGTTAAAGAAAAATATCTAGGAAAGATACGTAGTTTGGTAGGTCGACCTCCACTCATCTAATAAACGGCGTAAAATCCAATGAAAAAAAAAACAACAACAATGCAATCGTATCCATTAAAAAGTTTATAAATACAAATATTTATCTATAGATCTACACACATTTTTTTCTTATAGCATTCAAACTTAACCCAAACTTTCGTTTATTTTTCAGAACCATGACTTCATTCCACGATAATGATGATATTGCTAGTGTTGTCATTGACAACGGTTCTGGTATGTGTAAGGCAGGATTTGGAGGGGATGATGCACCAAGAGCTGTGTTTCCAGCTGTGACTGGACGTCCTAGGTACGATATATGGATGGCTGGAATGGGTGGTAAAGATACTTACATCGGAGACGAGGCTCAAAACAAACGAGGAGTTCTATCACTAAAGTATCCAGTAGAACACGGCATTGTTACTAACTGGGATGACATGGAACGTATATGGCATCATACGTTCTACAACGAACTAAGAGTTGCACCAGAGGAGCATCCCATCCTTCTTACCGAAGCTCCACTGAATCCAAAAGCTAATAGAGAAAGAATGACTGAAATTATGTTTGAGACATTTAATACACCAGCTTTCTATGTTGCTATACAAGCGGTATTGTCTTTATACAGCTCTGGGAGAACAACAGGTGTTGTATTTGATTCAGGAGATGGTGTGTCACATGTTGTACCTATATATGAAGGCTATGCTCTACCTCATGCTATTGAAAGAGTTGATCTTGCTGGAAGAGATCTGACAGCCTATTTGGCTAGAATTCTACATGAACGTGGATACAACTTTACAAGCTCTTCAGAGACAGAAATAGTTCGAGATATCAAGGAGCAGATTTGTTACGGCGCCTTGGACTTCGAAGCTGAGATGGCTACGGCTGCTAGTTCTTCAACTATTGAGAAAAGTTATGAGTTACCTGATGGTCAAGTTATAACAATTGGAAATGAAAGATTTAGATGCGTGGAAACGATGTTTCAACCTTCATTTATAGGAATGGAAAGCCCTGGTATCCATGAGATCTTATACAACAGTGTGATGAAGTCTGACATTGACATTAGAAAGGACTTGTTCAGTAACATAGTACTCTCTGGTGGTTCAACTATGTTTCCAGGTATTGCCGATAGAATGAAGAAAGAACTAGACAATTTGGTGCCAAGTAGTATGAGAGTGAAGGTGTATGCTCCACCTGAGAGAAAATATTCAGTCTGGATTGGTGGTTCTATTTTATCATCACTGTCCACGTTTCAACAGATGTGGATCTCTAAACAAGAGTATGACGAATGTGGTCCAAGCATTGTGCACAGAAAATGTTTCTAAAGTTTTGTTTTTAGAAAATTTGAACAAAAAAGATCTGTGCAATAGACTTTATTTATATTTTCCTGGGAATGTATTATTTTAATTTACGGGAATTTCAATGTATTGTCATTCACATGACAATTTGATCATTTTCCAATGTCTTTCGATAAAAAATTATACATTTTGAACATTCATGTAACTGTATATAAGCATTATATATATATATTTATTGTATATTTTCGTGATTCATTTCTAATATATCATGTTTGTTAGCTGTGAATAAAAAAGAACAAATTAAAGATATATTGTTGGTTTTACTGGGTATGTCTATTGGTTACAGTACACTTTACGACATCATGTGTTTACTATAAAGTCAATATAAAGATATAGTGATGATTTTCTAAACTATGTCAGATTCACTGCCTATTCCAGGCTCCGTCGATAACGTGCCTGATTATAAATCAAGAGTATCACAGATGTTCCCTCCTACAACTAATTTAAACAGAACAATTGTCAACCATTGGCACGGGTATGTGTTTAGAAGTGGTTAAAGACTTAAACTTCTTACAATACAATTAGTTGGTAGACCAAAACACAGGAGCTTGACATTCTGCACCGTAGTTTGAAAATTTCATCCTTCTTAATATAATAATAGAAATTAAGGGATATTTGAAACTGCGATACAGAATGTCAAGCGTCTGTGAGCTAAATCATCAAACTATCAATGATGACCGTACTTTGCACTTTAGGTCTGAATTCTAACTTACTGCATAAACCATTACGCTTTCGAATCGAATTCTTTTATCAGCGCTTATATCATAAGCACATATACATTTAACATAAAGTTTATTTGTCAGCTATTTATCTCATCTGCTAATCATATTTTCCTTTTTACAGAGAGTCAATTTCAACCACTCTAAATAAATCGACATACATGTAAATTTCAAAAGTCAAAGACGGATAGGATCTTGCCTCTGACCAGTATGAAAACCATATCTTCAGATTCTAATTCTGGTACAAACACATCTGAGTGACTAAAGTGCGTTTCAAAGTCTCATTCTATATACATGTTTTTTACAAGTTTACAACTTGAAATCACATTCAAACAGATGACCCCTTAAAGTGACCTCTTACATAAAAAACTAAAGGGAGTGCAACTACTGTTGGTAAATTTCTTGCTCAAGGAAGTTAGACGTGCTCCTAGTGGGGTTCGAACCTCGATCGCTAAGCGCTTGTCCTACCACCAGTTTACTGTACCTATATATAAGATTTCATTGTTGATTTGTCGTCCAAGTATCCCTTTACATTGAATTTACGTAACTGATAAAAGAACGACTAAAATGACAAAAGTATTTATTATTCTTAGAATGTAATATAAAAATATGTTGAACAAATATATGTAAAAAAATGTATATATAGTTACTAGATGACAAAATGGCGGATCATTATAAATGCTCAACACACTTTTCAATGTTTTAATAGAACAAGGATAACGGATTCTAAAACGAAAGCTTTTAACGTGATGGAAATGGAAAATTCTGTCGCCGTCAATATTTCGACCGAAGCCTTTATCATCTTAAAAATTTCTTGATAAAGGCTTTGGCCGAATATTGATGACGACTGAGTTTTCTATTTTGCTCGTATATGTGATTTTTGGTACATGTATTTGTGAAATAATTATTTTGTTTCGTATGATTTAATATACTTATATCATTTATTTAAAACGAAATGATAATTCGTAAAAACTAACAAATTTTTAAAGAAAGTAAACATTGCATCTTTAAGGAATGCGTATCTTTAGACTATACACACACAAATATAATATTAGCATAATGATATTGGGAGTTAAAATTCCAATATGTACTGAATATTTTCACTCAAAACAATAACATAATACTTGCATACGTGTACACAAGACCAACAGGCAACAAGACTCGAATTAACCCAATAACTATTGTTGATGTAACAAAAAATACTATAAATACAACATTGAAATATACATATATATTAAAAATTGCCGTTTATAATTGAATTTTGAAATGTATTTGCAAAAAAATTATAGACATTGATTTGAAACGAAATGAACGAAACGAGCATGAATGTAATGATTTAATACTGAAAAATAAACACAATGAGATAGCACAAATCATTGAATAACTCGCTTACAATTTATATCATAATGCTGCTCAGTAATGCTGATTTATAATGCCTCAAATAGTAATTGGAATGAATCTAATATTTACAAGTAATAAACATGGGGACGGAATGGTTAAAAATGAAATGCCATTTTCACAGGGGAAACATTCGTTCTAATCCGACACATAGATGAGACGTAGATTAATTAATGCTCTATTGTGGTAAGAATGCTGTTAATACCACAAATGGTTTTTTTAAGCCGATACATATAAGTCAAAAGCTAGACGCCTGATGGAAAACATCGACGAACGTGGATAAGTAGAAAGAATAATACAATGTAGAAGCTGTGGGCACCATAAAAAAAGAATCGTCGGATTGCTTAATGAACGCATATTCGATGGGCACAAGGTGGAACACATAATCGGTTCACCATCTAATTGAAAATATCATAGAAAGACAAGATATGCATGGAAAGCATGATGGACGTATTAGCGATGGAAATAGTCGTTGAGAAGAGGCGCCATATGTAAAATTCGCCAAGGAGCATCTGATAGAAAACAGCGTCGACAGGCGACCTAAAATACTACTTTACAGTCTTATAAACTTCGTTTCGTTGTTCGATTCGTTACATACAAGTATATCTTTGTCTCTAACAAGGTAGAACATCGTTATTAATTGTATAAAATTTTCAGCTAGTGCTGTTGAACAGTGTTTCCCGGTTTACTTGTCTTTACAGTCATATAAATGCGATGGTGCTGATTCCAACAACGTATACTTCCAGTGCAATGAATACACTATTCAACTGACTATAGTCTCGTGAAGTACACAACTCACAAAAAATTTAATCACGTAGTATACACAATTCAACAGACGTATGTCACGTGATGTACACAACACAGCATATTTTAGTCACGTGGTATAAATGGTGCATCTATCTCAACTTCGACGTCTCTTCTAGGCAGTGGTTTTCTAAAATACAAGATAATAATACATTGTACTCTGTTATATCTTTGAATAATATCGCAAGACATGGAACGTTATGTCGGGTTTAATGAAGCCTTGACTCGTCCAAGAAGTAGGATATGTTAAGTGATTTTTGATAAAGTGTTAAAGTAAGACACAATGGTCTCTTTATTCAAGGATGGAAGTGCAGAATCCAAGACTGCAGGAGAGCTTCAGTTTACAAGCGTATAGGTGATTTTTGTTTTCAACCATATTCTTGCCATATTACTAAATTTAGGTACTTTTTGAATAGATAACGTGTTGGCTTTGCAGTGATTACCAGAGCAACGACGTAATCACTTAGCCTCGCCTGCTTTTTATATGAATCAACATGTCATACATATGATATGAATAAATGAATAAATTATGTGCATAAAGAAATAAGTTCATACTTTCCAAATTCTTCTCCTTCTTTAATGGTATCAGGTAGTCTTTGGTTTAATGTTTCGGGTAACAATAATACTAATAGTCCAGCTAATATGGAGAGTCCACCAAATACAACTAACGGTTCAATTTTACCAAAATTACCTCCTATCAATTCACCCTGTACACATAAAACAAAATAATTATCGTTAGTAGACTCAGAGTGGAGTCATATAAGACATGATAATATACAAATTCAAGTCCCCTACATAGCATAAAACTTATTGTAAATATATTCTATTGCGCTTTACAAACATTGTTCACCGACTGTCCATAAAGTAAATTAAGTAAATGTGTCTGTCATAAGTCTTGTTCTAAACTAGGCTTGTTGTTAATTATTTTATAGTATCCTGGTGATTCGTTCTTCCACTTCGAAGCCACTATTGCTAGAGATCTATTAGTTACCTTTTTCGCTCCATGTGTTCGTCCATGAAATTTAATAGACATATACTGCATGGTTATACCAGTCTCTGGCGCGACAGACAACGAATTCCAGGGTTGTGAATTCAATTAGCAGGATTTGGACATGAATATTTTCTACGGCCATTATCCCACTTACTTCACCATTAAGTACGACAGTTTTCAACTATCGATCAAGGAATTATGTGCTCAGTACTAGATTAAAAGCATGAGTCTAGAAATCTAGAACGTGATGTAGACTACTGACCACCTGAATTGACTGAAAATGTTAATATGTGACGTAAAAAGGCAAGGGAATGACCTTAGAAATTATCTTATATGGTACCATAACGAATATGGTAGGTAGCCCCTGTCTAAGATGCCATTTAAATAAAAATGTACAAGTTAAAGAAATTTACAACTGAAGTACGGCAAAGAAATCTTCTATTTACGTTTTCAAATAAATGAAAAAAACATCAACTTACGGATTTTGCGATGTAAGGGGCTAACATGGCCCCTATACGCGCAGCACTAGAACAAGTTCCCATGGCAGCATTTCTTACAACTGTTGGTAATAATTCACCAGTAAATAAGAATACAATACCAAAAGCCATTGAGGCACCAGCTTTACCAATCAATGCAAAAGCTACAGTAAGCGGTTGTAGATCTGAAAACAGAGGCAGAGTAATATTTGAAATAATTACAACTGAAAACGTTATATCAAAAGAGTAATGTATGTTTTATAGTAAGTCCAGACACTGTGGATTAATGCGAGTCATAACATAGTCACGTGCGTTTGCAATACGCAAGAAGAATAAATAAAGCAATACAAGAGGTGTTCCGATTTGACATATGATGGTATAATAATGAAACAACAATGATGGTACGATGGTAAATCTAACATGGTAAGATGAAGAAAACACGATATTATCGATTTTTCATCATCGTATCATAACATTATTTTGATTTCACCATCGTGCCGACCTTGTTTCGCCATCAAACCATCGTACGACGGACGAACGAATGACCAAACGAAGAAACAAACAACGAAGGCACAAAGAAAGGAAGGAACGATCAAAGGATCGAAAGAACGAAACTGTCACATTTCAAACGTTTTTACTAAATTTCTTATATCTTACCATCTCTAGCTAATAACACTGTAGGCATGGTTGCTAAGCAAGCAACTCCACTGACGATGAGAGCTCCAGCGTTGGCATAACGACGTCCTATTCTATTTAATACTAAAATACCAACAAAATATCCTGGTAGTTCAGCGATACCCATTAGTAGAAAATTGAGATAAAAGCTTCCTCCTAGATTTCCTGCGTTCATTGTTACACCATAGTATACCATACTTACTATCATCCTGAAATTATACACACTTACACACTTTATTTAAATACTTAAACTAGCACAAAATAGTGCCTTTGATCATAGAACAGTTTTACATACAAGCATGTCATAAATTACATCATTAAACAAATATATTAAGATACATAATGATTAATCTAAAGACATGCATGTCTTATTAGTCAAATAATAAGAGCATTTGTTTATTTGTGTTTGCAGTTGACAGACTAAATCAAACAATGGTGATTGTACTCTTACTTCAGTAGGACCCATCATTCTATAATAACCTAACGTTGTATATCAAAAGGATGCTGATTAACACTAATGTACAATGACTCTATCAGTACCCACCCTTCTCTAAAGTGCCCATATCTTATGTTATTAGGAAGCAATAGAATTCTATTTTCGACATTTCAAAACAGTTTATGACCATTGATGATCGAGGATTGAACCAGTGCCACAAGTGTTGAAATTGAAAGAAAATTAATAAATATAAAGCATGGATTTTTGAAGAAACAATTGGCACGTCCTTAAAGTGACATTTCACGAATACGATGTATATTGAATGCCGCATTAATATTTGCGCAAAAGTAACCAACAACTTCCGAAAGTACACCCGCACCAAATACAGTCCATCTTGATCAAACACGATAATTCAATTGACCCTTTTCTATAGGGTTCTGTTTACTCATATCTAAATCGTGTTGTTGTATTTATTCCTTTTTGAACACCGTCAAAATAAAAATATTTGCCTCGCTGAGAACATTTCGTTTTTATTATCATCATAATTGTCAAAAGCTTCCGTCTAAACTCAGAATTATGTGTTTCTAGTTTCTAGGGAAAAAATGAGAAAAAATGATACATGTAATATCATAATTCACAGGTGAATATATAAAACAAATTTAAATATATGTTATGGAAAGCAAATGTAAGCCTATCAATGTTCATAAACTGATTTAAGATTATACGCACTAAAAGACACATTATTTTACAATTCAAACTCACCAATCAAAACTCAATATCAAGGTCCTCCGAAGTAATACAGGACTAGAAACAACATGCCACATAGTACCAGCAGTTTCTTCAGATTTATCATTATCCAGTTCGAGGTTTTTATCCATAAGATCTGCTTTATTTGTTTTAGCTGCTTCACAAAGTACACTAGTAGCTTCACTGTGTTTTCCTTTGCTTAGCAACCATCTTGGAGACTCTGGAATCAACCTACAAGACAACAAGGTGTTATAATTCAGTCTTCGAATTAAGCCAGTGGACCGTGCACAGAGTCCACGAAAATCACAGTCGGTTCAGTGACTTTCAGCATGTAAGTGGTCCGACAGTCCACCATCTTTTTACAGCCACCATTTTTACAATACGGAAAAAATCATATGATAAATAAGCTTCATGTAGTTACAGTCATAATGTTTGTTTTTCTCAAAACTTTGCAAATGCTTGTATGTCGGTTTGAAATTACGATGACGATGTTTTTATCTTAATAGAACATACAATATCTATAAATGCACTAATAAAATAAATATTTCAATGTTCTGTGGGTGGGAAACACTCATGAACTGAGACCTAAATTATGTACTGAAACTTTTTGATCAGTAAAAATGCGTTGCTCTTCGGCGTTAAATCCAAACAAAAATATATGATAATGTCCATAAAAATTTCAGTTTACTGCTGGTACCGTCTATCAATGTCGACATTATCATTTACATTTTATTTATAATTTAAGCCGTCCAGATTTTTAATATGTAATTTATGGCGCTTTACGTTTAAAAACGATATGGAAATTCAGGTTTCTTTGATCTAGCGACTGTTAAATACACAGCTTTAACAAACTATATGTACATTAAATTGTGTTATTTAGTTTATGACTATTATTCTAGTGCTTTTGTCGAAAACATTTCTGTTCTGTTCTGTTCAATAACAAGTCCGCCTGGCACGCACAGTCTGTAGCAAACAAGTCTACTGATCAAAGGGTAGTGGATTCGGTTTTCAACCGGAGCATACCTTTGTACAGTTTGGTCATTAAATAATTTGGCTACGGCAACTAAAAATTAATCGGATCATGTATATTGATATTGCAAACACTGCATCGTTTGCGTGCTAACGCGTAAAGTGCATAACTTTATTTGCGGTAGTCATTATCCCTCTATTTGAGCATGTGCCGCCAAATGTAACCGTCCATTGCGGATTGAAATGAGAATTTGCTTCAGTCCACTACTAAACATAGGGAAACCCCATGTAAAACACAGGACTACTGTACTTACCACCAATATAACAGGTACAAAATACAAGGTAAAGCACAAGCTAGGTTGATCCATGTCCATTCTCTGATGAAATAACTCACAATTGCTAGATAGACAGCCCCTATAGCAAAACAGATCTGTAGAAACTGTCCTGTCCATACTCTTTCTACTGGCCCGACTATCTCCATAACTGAAACATGGAAAATAGATGAAGTCTGTCAGCATAGCTGTGGTCGTGGTCGAGAGGCTACAACTTCGGAATGGGAAATCATTTGATAACAAAGTTTTTAGTTGTTTCGAATCACATTTAAACCAAACTCGTTGTTTCAATAACCTGGAAACGGTATATCTTAATTGCTTCTTGCTAGTGGGATCAGGAAGTGGACTCGCTTGTGATTGATATACATGTAAATTGTTTCTCCACTAAATATGAATGAGCTAAAGGCATAGGATGAAACAAACAGGAGAAAAAAAGTATCACAGATATTGTTAGTAAATATCAATTGTATCATAATTCCATGGCTAAATATTATCAATCATGAAATATTCACTACGGTCATTCTAGATCCTACGTATGCATTAAGCAGGACACTTCTCAGTCTCCGGTGCTAGTATATACTGACAGTTGTTTAAAGTTTTGTCACAAAAGTACATGCCTGTCAAGCAACAGGGAGAATGACGACTGACCGCGGTAATATGACTAGGGAGGTTATCAAAAAGAGGCCAAAATTACCGCACTCTCCGTAAACAGATATCCTGTAGAGCGTTGTCGTACAGGCTCTCTACTTTCTCCGTTGAAGGTCACGTCGAGATGAACTTTGTGTCGACCAATCAATGCGTAGCTTTCATCTAGACGAAAACACTATTAAACACATTTTGATTTCGTAATTTCTACTTTTAGACCAAGTTTTGCATGCTTATTTAACAGCAGTATTATTCACCGTCTGTGATTGGGCGGCTCATTTCAAATTGCGTGACGTAGACGATGTAAACAAGAACGTATCATAACAATTTCGTCATGATTATTATGATGAGAAAAGGTCACCTGAACGTGACCTTCGTTTGGAAAAGGCCAGATCTAAATTAGCGAGTATGTGAGTGTAAACTTTTAAATCGGGTTTTAATCAGATTGAAATTACCGTATCTGTTTTTAGCATTTTCGGACAAGAAACAACCTATTCGTAATAAGTAGTATCGTCTCTCTAAAGAACAAGTAAAGCAATTAAGTGTTTGAAACAAATAACTAAACCATATTAATTTAGTGGAACTATTCAAATATAACAGAAATACGTACTATATACTGAAAAGGTCATAAATGCTCCATGGGCAAAGGCACCGATAAGGAATTGTAGAATACCAAATGAATAAAATTCTGGAGCCCAGGTAACAGCAATAGATGAGAACAGTAACATTGTTAGACCAACACACATTGCTTTCTTTCTTCCTAACCTGAAATACATGATAATCAACATTGGTTTAGTCTGAAATTATTGGCCTGATGCAAGTCAATCTCATTATCATTCGATACAATCTGGTCGACTACTTTCGTAACATTTACTAAACTTAACGTGAAAGCAGTGGGTGTGATAAAATACAAAGTACTTTCGCGGAGCTTCGTCATGAAATAAATTCTACGGCTATTCTCCTTCTACCACTGATTCCAAATCATGTAAAGCAGTTGTCAGTCACTGACAGAAGTATCTGCCTAGTAATTGGTTAATCTCTAAATTAGGAGATTTAGCCTTTCCAAAAACGGCGAGTAGTTAACTGACTGTCGTAATAAAATTAAAAAAAACTGCTAAAAAATTGAACTTAATAAAGTCAGTCTACACTAGATTTTCTAATAAGCTCAAATAACCTAGCACGACATTCTAAAAGCACCTTCGTTGTTTCCTTGGGCAAGACCTTTATACAACTTACTTAGTACTTGGAAAGCCATGAAGCCACCACGAGAGTGATTAATCTAATTTGTAATAACTACTTTTTAAAATCGAGCAAAATGATTTAATAAACTATTATAAATAAGATACTCACATGTCAGCCATGATACCTAAGGCGAGATCACCAACTAATACACCAAAATAAAAGAACATCTGTATATGTGAAGTCTTTAATGCATCACCACAGACAAAATTTTTCTGAAATGTAATATTGTGATATTTGTTATTATAATTATATGTGTAAGATGTACATGTATTGTTTTGTAGATACACATAAGTGAACGTTTGTTCCTCGAAACTATGGCCAAATGTGACGACTTAATACAGTAAAATTCCAATATAATGACCATGCAACTTGGTCATTTCAAAATCATACAGATTCGATATTTGTAATGTTCCAAATCCTTGATTTTATAAGGCATGGGTTTTATAAAATCCCTGTATAAGGCAAGGGTCCATATAATAAGAACCTTTCGTTGCTAAGATCAGTGAATTCGATTTTGTCAAAGAAATTTGAAGGGGAACCATAAATGATATTAAAGAATAACCATAATTAATACCTGAGATGTAAATGTCTTATAAAATACTGAAGTATCATAGACCCATTCTGAACATTTTGTAGTACTGTCAGTATAATTATCATAGTTGTAAGCGCCATCTACCGGTGTAAATAGATTACATCTATCATATAAAAAGAATGGATCTTTGGAAAGAGGTACTGTACGGTTAATATAGGATACATGGGTATCACCGGAGATCTCAAATGTGTCATTGTCGTAAAATGGTATTTTACACCTGAAATAAAAAAAAGCTATAGAAAATAAAACAATTTAACGATGTAATATTGCAATAACGTCATAAAAATTAGTTTTGAGTACAATTATGAATAAATAAAGAACTCATAAATGATGCTAGCTCCATGTATGATACCATATATTTATGTACCTATACATTTTACGTCTATTCTTTCATACTAGTATCCGAAATTCCGAAAGCCACTTCTATACAGATCTCACTTTTGCGGGCATTTTTCTTTTCAATAACTCGCTTACATGCTTCCTCAAGACGCCAACAACTTCTTCCATCGTCCTCGTGCCGGGAAAAAAACCAATATCAAATACCGAATATTCATGGAAGGATCGACCGATGACAAGAATCAAAACCGGGACCTGGCAATCAAAGGGAGTTAATTCTATATTCTGATATTTGGTATCAAAGGGAGTTAACTCTAGAACTTTAATACTAGCAACCACAGAAATATTAGTGTAGATTAATAGACATTGAAGTAAATGGGATGTAAGTCTGGCTCTCTTGATTTGAAATCAAAAGGAAGTTACTCGATATATCTTCTATTTAATTCAAAGGGAAATAACTCTTCGACAATTATACTTGAATTCATAGGAAGTCATTCAGAAAACCGTACCCTTAAATAGTCTTCGAATAAAGCCAGTGGACCGTGGACAGAGTCCTGCTAAATCACAGTCGGTTCAGTCACTTTTAGAATGTGAGTAACTCGACAGTCTACCACACTTTACCACTACGCTAGGACAGTTGGCTAAGTTTTTATCATGGAGTAATAATAGGAAGAAACCGCTGAGATTGGTTTGAGTTCTTTCCAAGACAGTATGTTCACTACAAAGTAATTAGGGACTTTTGTCAGTTATCTTTAGGGCTGTCACGATATACCGGTATACCGATATATCGCAATACGCAGCTGCGGCAATACGTATCGCGGTACGAATTCAACGTACCGGTATTTGGCGATATTTTTCTCTTCATTGGAAAAATCCTCCCTTCGCGAAATAAAAGAAGCTAAACGGCAGTTTTTCCATTTCATTCAATCTAAGCTTAAGTTACAAGAATTTAACTGATTGGGGCGCGTTCGATTGGTTATACGGAACTTGTTCAAAATATGTTCTCAAATCGAATACTTTGGGACAGGAAGTTGTAAAACAAGCATGGCATCCAGGGCAGCATATTATCAAACATCTTACGATAATATGTAAATACAACATAGAAGGATTTACGACTAAAATTGGTAGTAAAACGCTTGATAATACAAGCCCTTGAAGCTCGATTGCTAAGATGTTATGTAGGTTGATCGTTTCTTCCATCTAAGCATATTTTTTATATTTGCAAAACATGTATCACAGTCCTAAATGACCGTGTAGACCTAGTGAAACTAGATTCAAGTAGTTGCATATAAAATTAGCAGGGTTTCTGTTGAATACAGCAGAGACACAACGAATCTATATACCCACAATATATCGTGGTACGTATCGCAATACGGTGCTAAGTACGCTTCTAGCGTATCGCGATAGCCCTAGTTATCTTCCCCTGATCAAATCTGAAGCAATCTAATTGGTAAGTATGTCCTTACAGTTAAGACTCCTCAGATTTTATCTTTGTAATTATATGTAAGGATAACAAAATATTTCATATCTTTCTTGTTAATGAAGATAGTAACAGAAATTTAGATAGTTCTTTACAATCTTACTTTCTAAAATTACTTAGCTTGAATTTTAAACAAATTAAATGATTTACAAAAAAGTTATTTACTTAGGCAAATTGACATTGAAAAGTAAGAGTAAAATCCGAGGAGTCCAACTAATTTGACCTACCTATTTGAAGAGTATACAAAGGGAAATAACTGACTAAAGTCCTTGATTTAATACATCAACCATATCTTGTTTAAATGGTGTTAAAATCAGAATCAAAATTAAACTTTTAGTGCCTTAAACCGTGGAAAAAATATTAGGTTTGGAACCCCTGAAAGAAATACCATTGATTCGTTCCAGTGTTTATAGCGCGTAAAAATGGAGAGAATGTTGTTACCTGATACAAACATTTCATTGGAATTGTTGAGTAAATAATAAGAGTATTTAGGTCAATGGAAAAATTATTTATTAATATTTCACGTGATGTGCGAGTACTGTTCACCTGTCTTAGAAAGTACAGTTACATGGGGGTGTATGGTTAACATCATAGGCGACCAGTACGGTTCCAAGTCATATCATTTTATAAATATACTTTATAAAGATAGTTTTTGGACTCGGAACGGTTCCGGCCATCTATGGTTAACGTAGTCGTGGGTCAGTACATGGATAATATTCATAGGATTCTGTCATACTTAAATGTTAGCCTTCAGTCCCAGGCATACATGTATATCGTCAGTCCAATAAAAAGCCATTAAGAAATTATTCATTGTTTGTAATTATATCAAACTTGGTATACGGCTACAAGTGCGACCTGTTATGAGAACGACAAAATTTTGATCATTATCGACCATAGCTGAATTCCTAGCTTACATCAATAAATCAAAGACTAAAATGACCAATGTGTTGCATTATTGACCTCAGAGTAAAAGTCGGCCACACCAACTGAACATCTTTCCAAAGGTACAAATGGCCTGACTGACCTTTGAATAACAATAATTATTGTACATACAATGTACCAAATATACTGAAATAATCAACGCAATAGAAAATGATTCATGGTCATTATGACCCTGGGAGTTGTATATTGTATAACATACAAGTACAGTGAAGGCTTATTGCCAGAAGTAGGCTACTGATACCTCTTTGTTTATATATTTAACCTACCAATGTCAGAATCGTAGATTCCTTGCCTACAATTAATGTCCAGAAATTTACACAACATTTAGAATTCTAAGATGTTTTAAAGCCACTATATGAAGATATATTCATTAACAGTAGACTTGAAAACTGTTTTACAACCATGAAGTTATCAGAATCTACCATGTATTAGAGAGACAATAAACAGTTCCATTCATTCTGCTTTCTAAATGTCAGTATGACCCACTGGCACCAGAGGTCCTCACATTCTTTAAATACGCACACATATAATATTTTGGCAACAAACACAAATAAAAATCGCTTCCGTATACATTGCCGCGTACGGTTATAACTATACTTTCATTATAATTATATAAGTTAGTGTACATGAATGTATGCACAGGGAACGATATATAGGGATGTACGCATTGAATTATGATCATGAACTCTGGTGCCAATAGTATGACCAAGCGTTCGTTTCTTAAAAAAATGGGAAACTTTTATTAGACCAAACTTTATTCATCTAAGTACTCTAATGTTCAATATACCAAATCCAAAACAGTTGTAGAGCTGAATTACGTTATTCAAAGTAAGTTTTTTTCAATAATAAGACTTCACCTTAAACAAACTGTGATCAAAACTTTGTTTCAAGTATTGACGACAAATTCTACTTTCGGTTTCGATCTTTACTTTCACTTTAAAATGTAACAAATAACATAAATATATTTAAACAATATTTGCATTTTATTTAGTTGTTTGAACTAGATAATTGTCTATTATCTTCGCAGTCCAAAAACAGGGTTACTTATGATAATGGGGCTTTAATATTATATTATCAATTTATCATGCATGTGAATAGAGTGTGGAAATGCAATCTTCTAGTTTTGCTTATCTTTGACAAGACAAATCTTCGGATGATTTTTGTTTCAGGAAGAATTTCTCACCAGAAATTTCCGGAGTTTTCTCGTCTTGAAATATGTTTGTGTTAGTATTTTTCCACATCCTATCCGCCTATGACAAGAGCGCCTACTGCAAAAAAAACTTTTCCACAGTCGTAACTTAGTAAGCGGACCAAGAAATTGTACCCTCGCATTATACCAGTGAATGATATCGATGAACGAGAAACGACTCGGTTTGGGATAGTTCACATCGGAGGCAAAGATATTTGTGCAAGTTAGAATAAGTTTGATAGCTGCTACAACTTTCTTTCATACAGAAACATTCGGAACTCTTCTGTATTTACCAAAATCGCCATTTTGAATCTTTTCGCAAATTAATTTCTGAATGCCAAACGGTAACTTATGGCATGGTAGCGGCAAACATTTGTTCGGTAACCGTGTACTGGCACAATTACATGTCATAACATCGATTGAACATGTTGTACAATTTTAAATAACAGGCTCATGTTACCTGCCATATATATGAATCTAATGTTTAGCTCAATTATCTAATGTTCTGTCTAAATCTTTCTATCTTATTTTCTATCTCACGGAATGTACTGACAAGTAACACAGGACTGATATGTTTAGTAGAAAAAAATAAACTAGCATGATGATTAGCACATGTGTAGAAAAATTCACTAGGAAATATCATCGGTCATGAAATACGTGGTGCATGTATGGTTGCATCTAGAAAGAGCTGTTAGTCAATGGATTGCTACTAGAAGGAAATTTCTACATGTAATATTATGATGATGAACATAATAATATCATGGATTTGTCAGTTGTAACCGCCTGATAGAGGTTGTGATATTTTTTGTCTTGTTGAATAATATTAGAGTTTACAGTGTATTAAATAAGGATGAGACGATACGGTCATCACAAGATGCGATACGTATCGATACGAAAGGAGACGATATGATTATTTACGATACGATACGAGTAGGCATTATAAAAATACAAACATTCACATTCTTTTATTTATGATCTAAAGTTGTCCATCGGTTGAGTTGTCTTCACCTGCAGGCTGAGTAGTTCAAACTTCGGATTGAGACATTCACGGGTTGAGTTGTCCATGGATTGAGTTGTACCGGTCTGTTTTTCAAACAGCCACGGAGGTTATATTTCTTAAACGAATTGGCATACCCGTCGAATTATAAAAATACAGTGGCTTCCACCGATTACGAATGTCAGAGTCGTATCGCGATATATCGTGCTGTGCCACGATACATATCGTGGACCGATCGATATATCGATATATTTTATCGATATATCGCCATATCGTTTCATCCCTAGTATTTAACTGTCACATCAGTATTTAGTATTTTTGGCATACATTTAACTGTCTGTGGCGATACATACATTATCTCCACTAGTTTGAATATTTACTTCAGGTTTTCTGTACTTATGACTGATAGACATGTATCTAATTATGAGGAGTTAAATTAGGAGCCACAGACAGTTGAATTAAATTCATCAATACATGTACAATGTACTAAGATAGAAGGCGATAAAATTATCATCTCGTTTGTATACTTGGTCCTAATTCCACTAACATTTAATTCTATTATTTTTGTATTCATCTTAAACATTTATTTATACATTATGCATGTAATGGTGAAGCGCTTGCGAACATATTTCAATGTGAAAAGAGCGCTATACAAATGTGGTATATTAAAAATTAATGATAATTCAATTAGATGAGATCAACTTAATCGTGTAAATGATTTCATTGTTTCAGGTAGGTTTTCATTGATATAATAGATATACGGTGCATGTATTTTGTTTTAGAAGATTAGGTTTCGATTAGATTTTCTTATTACACCCCCTGTATCCCTTTTGGTAGACTTAGTAGCTGAGGGGCCAGGTAGCTCACTTTTACTAACACCCCACACATGGCAATGATAGTAAGTAATGGCTGATATATATTACCATAGAAGAAAAGGAAATTATTGAAAGGGGATCAAGGCAGGTAAAGTGCTTGGCATCAACTGAAATTATCGTATGTTAAAATCAAATCGGTCGATTCTCGATAGGGTCCTATGTAATTACCGTGTTGGAGTTTGAACATGAGATGTTTTCCTCCACTGATCTCCAGTCCTTCTTTGAGTCAAAAAAGACAGTCGTCAGTCAGACTTACAGTCGGTAAACCATGTAAGATCTGGACATTATCACGTCGTTTTGGTGAACTATCCATTGTATGTAGTCAATTTATGCGAATTCTAGGTAGATTTTTCTCTCGTCCATATGTAGAACAATGTACTCTTTGTGGTGACCTAGTCACAAACATTGTCCAACATCAGTTATGGTTTTGTCTTTGTAACAATCACATTAGAGATGAATTTATTACTATTGCTTTGAAACACTTTGAAACAAGTAAATTCACTTCCGTTCATACATTGTGCTCATACATTTTCTTATTAGCGCTAGGTAGGTTAGAGCCTAACCTTTTGCTCATTAAGAGTATTAATTCTATGTGTGACATTTAGGGCTTTTTTTGGTTGTATATGATATTGCTTGCTTGAAGACTTTGTTAACAGTTCATTTAGCCCATCTCACCCACATTTCGCTTTCGCCCCCGAGTGAGATGGGTTTGGTCATGAACTTACTTATTTTGTGTTTGAACTATTCCTGTAATAGCTAGTAATGGATAGATAATTCTTTGCCTTCTAGCTATTACAGGATCTGCTTTGATTATATTTTTGTATTTATATGATATTTTTGTCTTATCGTTTATATGTATATATGATTATATATTATGCTCTTCAGTAATTGGAGGAAATAAAAGTATATGGCAATGGTGAAGCGCTTGCGAACATATTTCAATGTGAAAAGAGCGCTATACAAATGTGGTATATTAAAAATTAATGATAATTCAATTAGATGAGATCAACTTAATCGTGTAAATGATTTCATTGTTTCAGGTAGGTTTTCATTGATATAATAGATATACGGTGCATGTATTTTGTTTTAGAAGATTAGGTTTCGCTTAGATTTTCTTATTACACCCCCTGTATCCCTTTTGGTAGACTTAGTAGCTGAGGGGCCAGGTAGCTCACTTTTACTAACACCCCACACATGGCAATGATAGTAAGTAATGGCTGATATATATTACCATAGAAGAAAAGGAAATTATTGAAAGGGGATCAAGGCAGGTAAAGTGCTTGGCATCAACTGAAATTATCGTATGTTAAAATCAAATCGGTCGATTCTCGATAGGGTCCTATGTAATTACCGTGTTGGAGTTTGAACATGAGATGTTTTCCTCCACTGATCTCCAGTCCTTCTTTGAGTCAAAAAAGACAGTCGTCAGTCAATGGCGGGGGTAAATGCATAGTACCAGGTGAAAATAACTTGGGTTCAGGGACTCGTGAGTATTAAAATGATCGTCGTAGTATGACTGCACTGATGTTACAAAATACTATTATTAGACACAATTCAGTATAGATTTACGAATGAAACCAGTCGTAAGTCTACTGATAAAACGCACCTCAGGTAACGTGAACTAAAGTTTAAACGCTATTTATCAATATCTCGTCGGTTATTTAGGTCAACCAAATCACCTTATGAACTTAAAAAGACTTTTTGAATCACCAGTACTCACAAACTCTGCGCACTAAGGAGACATTTACTTTTTTGATTACGATAGTTTTGCTTTGCAGGACCTTTGTCTATATCCAATAATCATCTACCCTTCCACAAGACCGATAACTTCTCTTCTATCTTGTTATTAATGGAGGAAAATCGACATTATTTCATGGAAGAGTATTACCAATTGAGGATCGAACCAGCAACTTTTTGGGACACTTAAGTTCACATCCTGGGCGTAACCTACTGTGCTTCGGACCCGGTTTAGTATTAACTTTAAATTGTATACTAAGAGTGCATGGCTCTTCGGTTCATTACTAGTACTAGATCAGGTTAGCTTAACTTTAATTTGACACGCACGTGTTCAATTAACCTTCTGCAAAATTTATTCAATGTTTTAAACCAGAAAAATGCCTTCCGATGTATTTTGATATTTAAGGAGAATCCATGTTAAAAATTCTGAAAAGCGATAAGTAGAATGAATAAATGTTGATGGTAATGTTAAATGTTTTAATAAAATGAATGTATATACTGTTGGTGAATATCAGATTAAAAGGGGTAGTACTCTAAAGGAACTAGTCATAGTTAATAGAAACTTGAGTAATGCATTTTTTGTCGGATTCAACGCCGTGGCACACAATGTATAGGCCAAATCACGACGGTCAGACTATCTTCACATCCTTCCTGGAAAGATTAAAGCTCTAGATTTAAGTATAAACCAGTTTCTGGACACATACTTCCGCCAGTGAATAATAATAATAATAATAATAATAACTTTATTTTCTGAAGGTAACATTTAGACATACAAAGTAAAACTACAACATATGCCTTAATTTCAAATGGCCTTCAACAAAAATTAAATTGCATGTATCAGAATATAAATTTAAAAAAAAAGCATCAACAACATACAATTTCACTAAAAGTACAAAAATCTCTTGCACACATACATACACTAACGAAGACAAGACACTAAGACAGACACGTGAATACAAAAACAATACAAAAATATTTATAAAGACAGACACTCACAATAATATACTAAAAAATTATAGATATACCATAATTCAAATAATTTAAACTCATACTACATTTATGAATATTCATACATATACAACTTCAACTAGTATAAAGGAGCATAACTCAAAAATAAACTCACAAAAGAGTTATGCCTCTTTATAGCCGTGTAAGCCTGTATGCAGAACAGAAAATCTAGTTATTACGACAAAGAAGTTTTTTATATGAAGACTTGAATGAATTAATGTTTGATATATTTCTTATCTCGTAAGGTATTTCATTCCACACGGTCATACTGTAGTAAGAAAAAGAATCCTTTAGATATTGTGTTTTGGGTTTTGTTTTCATAACAAGATTGTTGTGTACAATAGATCTCAAGGAGTAGTGTTCATTTTTAGCAAAATTTATTATATCTGACATATATGAAGGAGCCATATTATTTAGAGTTTTGAATACAAGTAAAGCAATGTGGTATTTACATCTGTCAGTAAAAGTAAGCCATTTCAATTGCTCAAAGAGATCGGAAGCAGGTGTACGAATAGGTTTATTTAATATTAGTTTTGCTGCTCTCTTCTGTAGAACATATACTTTTTTAACATATTTTTTATTATATTTGCCCCAAACAGTACAACAGTAATCAAATATGGGCAGTAAGTATGCATTGTAAAATAATAGTTTGGTTTCATCCGTAAGGTAATACAAAATGCGTTTTAGCGATGAAATTTTACTTTTAAGCTTTTTACAAATAAAATCGATATGTGTATGCCAATTAAGATTGTCGTCAATGTATACACCCAATACTTTATGGGAAGTGACATTTTCTAAGAAATTTTCATTTATTTTCATTGTTAGATGTTTACCACCTTTAAGTTTGTGTTTAGAACCAATAACCATGCACTTGGTCTTTATTGGATGCAATGCCATATTGTTGTATTTGCACCACTTCATAATATGGTCCAGGTTCGACTGTAAATGTGATTCAATTTCTGATAGTGAACTATCTGATTTAAACAAAGTCGAATCATCGGCATATAAATCAATGTTTAAATCCCGACAAGAATAGGCTATGTCATTGATATATATCAAGAATAACAGCGGCCCAAGAATGGATCCCTGTGGCACACCTGATTTTATTTCCATAGACTCGGATTGAAAATTTCCAACTTTTACCAGTTGTTTTCTATTAGAAAGGTAGGATTTAAATAGTGAAATGGACTTCGGGGAAAAATGATATAATTTTAGCTTGTATAATAAAATCTGATGATCTACTAAATCAAAAGCTTTTCTTAAATCAAGAAACACAGTTCCAATAAATTTTCCGCTGTCGATATCTTGAATCCAGGTTTCGACTAATCTTGTCAAAGATGTCTGACATGAATGTTGTTTTCTAAAACCTGATTGGTTATCATGTATTATATTTGTTGACTTAAAATATTCATGTATTTGTGTCGCTATGTGTCGCTCATAAATTTTGGATATCGTAGGCAAGATAGAAATTGGCCGATAATTTTCTGCAAGGTCTTTCATTCCAGATTTAAAGATAGGTATAATACTGGCTTCTTTTAGTTTATCTGGGAAAACACCAGAACTAATACTATTATTTATAGTAGATGCTAGACATATAGGTATTATATCTCCACAGTACTTTAAAATTTTTGGTCCTACATTATCTAAGCCTGTAGATTTTTTGATGTCTAAATTGTCAATTATTTTCTTCACTTCTAAGGGAGTTATAAATTTTATATCAAACTTTTGACCACTAAGCTCTGAGTCTAACCTTAATTTTAAAGATGAGAAATTATCCTGGCAAATCCGACGAATTCCCTGATTCAGTTCATCGACATCTACATCTGTACGAGGGCACACTGTACACAGGTAAACGTTGCATTGTTTATCCTTCAGCTCCGTCACCGTGGATTTTATTTCCGCCAAAGTTGACGTTACGGGCAGTTTGCTTGCAACGTCATTACCGCCGATATATACAATCACGTTTGCGTACCTCCTCAAATCCCTATTTTGAAGGTTGAGTCTAACGTTTTGCACCTTTCCTCCTGGAATAGATACAGGGTCAATGTCCTCTTTCAGTCCATTTTGGTTAACACCCTTCAATATTGAATCACCTAAAATAAGCGTCTTGCGTTTTTGTTCTTCAATTTTAGGCGATTCTAGACGTTGTGGTAACTTAGGTGTAGTTGGTATTTTTTCACTTTGTTTTATCTGTTGAGCGTTTTTTGTGCACAATTCCGTAGCATGCAAGGATTTTATTGAATAAGAAACTTCTGCAAGACTCTTTTGAGATGTTTCTGCATGTTGTAATATATTTGAGTTTATAACTTGGGTTTTTTCTGAAATTTCATCTACGGTCTTGTTCATGTCGGCCGTCATAACTGTAACATGTTTTTTCACACAAACCATCTCATCTCGTATTTGTGAGATCTGCATCTGTGAATGCTTGATATGATCAGATAGTGATTCTTTTAGTTCAAAAATATTCCTTTGAATATCAGTAAGCAAGTCCATTACAGACGAATAGCCCTCTTTACAAATGTTTTGATCATCCTTGCCGTCATTTGTACTCGTCGATTGTGGATCAGTACCCGCATGAGTATCTGTGGGTAATATCAATTCTGTAGCGGTGTACTCACAATCTTTAGAAATATCCCGGCGATCTTGTGTTAGGGTTTGCAAGCAGCAACTTATCATCATCCTTGACAACTGTCCTACATAATTTAGAGTCAGTGTAGTAAGAGAATGTCCGTAGAAATCATTTCATGAACAAGCTCCACGAAAGCATGTCCCGCCCGGGATTCAAACCCACGACCGCTCGATCAGTAGACTTACTTTTTATTTACTGAGGCGGGCGGCATTGAAAGATAAAAGTGACAAATGTGAGACTTTTTGCTTCTCTGTATAAATTAACAATACATTTAAAGGACAACACACATTAAGTTATCACTATGTATATAATATTAAATAAGATTTAATTTTTCATTTAGATGTATATACTATTTACTGTAATTATCGCGATACGAACAAGCCACATGATCACTAAAAAAATGAATGTAGATTCATTCATAAAACTTTTTTTACCAAACTTTGATAAGAAAATACAGCAACAGGACATTTTTATATCAAATAGTGATGCTGGTATTTCTTGTCACCCCTAATAACAAGACTTACTGTGATATTTTGATACCAGAAGACAGTATAGCCAGATGTATAGTCCAACTATGGAGGCATATTTCTGCCATCAGATAACCACACTATTAACAGGTCAATGAAGTGGTTACCTAGAGACGAAACTAGTTATATTTTCAGTACATAAAGAGTCATTACAAAAAAAAATACAAGCGAGTTGCTGCAACAGTCGTTTTTGTATAATTTAACCAGCTTAATGTTTAGTGGTCTACTATAGTTACATGTAAGTAGCTAGTTAACTACTTAACTTTAACTAGTTAATAAAGTGATTATTCTTATTACGCAACTAGATAATACCAGTTAGCGGTTTTGATTTAAGTGGTAAGTAGTTAACATGTTACGTAACTAGTTAACGAAATAATTACGACTAGAAAGTAAAGAGAATATTCTTATTACGTAACTAGATAACTACTAACCAGTTAGCGGTTTTAGATAAGTGGTAAGTGGTTAACATGTTACGTAACTAGTTAACCAATTAATTTCGACTAGTTAGTAAAAAATATTCTTGTTACGTAACCAGATAGCTACTAACTAGTTAGCGATTTAAGATAAATGGTAGGTAGGCAACAAGTGGTTAACGCACTAGTTTAATACTTTATTAACTTGTTAGTTGTGTGGTTATCTGGTGGCAGAAATATGCCACCATATTCATCCATATGATAATAATTAACAAGATAGCATGCAATGTAATGTACTTTATGAAAGACTTCTATCAACAAAACATAGCACAGAGGCAAATGACCGCTATTTTTTTACTAGCAAAACTCATGACACATATCAGACCACGTGAGTTGTCTTTGTCAGGTTCAATAACCTTAAAATGAAACAATATCTAACAAATGGGTTAAGTATTGGCTTAATTGTTTGATTTTGAGGGATTTTCAGGACAAAAAGATCGAACCGAACTAACAGAAGACGAGGTTAAGATTTTAAGGATTTGAATGCTTTGACTTGATGTAAATGGCAATTTTAAGGCATTAACTGGTACGTGAAATCAGGTTATCACGTGCGTATTAACCGTATTTCGGAGAAGTAATTTCATAAAAAATATTGCAAAATAAATCTTTGTTCATTTTGTTTTATTTTTATTTTGTTGTAATCTGTGGTCAGTTTCCTAAGCATATCGCTAGCTAGCGCTTCATCGCCTAGTACCCCCGATTTGATATCAGATACTTATCACTTTTGGTGTTAGGGTTGAGGGTTAGGTGTAAGATTGATACCAGAGTACAATTCACTTTACATCGATTTTCTTAGGAAACTGGCCTTTGAATAGATCAAGAACGAGCTGCTGAAAATAACCTGCCCACTTTAAAAAATACTGCCGTTTTTTTATTATTCCATTTTGGTTACCCTATGAATAGTGGTCTTTAAAGAGTATAAACGATGTGTTGTAGTGACATATTGTACTCATATATTATACAAAGCACTCGCTATTTCTTTTAAAGCTTTTTGCCAGTACATTGTCTTCAGTGCGTGTGAACTTAAATAGGTTATACTAAAGTAAATTTATATCAACGTATAAAAAATCAAAGAGGGTATAAAAAGGATCGTAAACAGTTTGATAAAGTAACCTACTTATTGTGAAGTTGTAACACATTTTATCTGACCTCGCATGCTTTTTTACGAGCGATGAGCGTCACAAGAGTATCAAACTTTTAAATAAACACTTCATTTAGTACTTTCGGCGCTCTGATCAAACATTGAGACTAAATGGCATTATATTGTCAGTTTTGACAGCATGTGCACTCATAGCAATGTCTATAACGGGGCACCGTAGTAAAGTGATGATAAGAACCATATTTGACATTAGAAATGTACTTTAAATGAACTGATTTGTGGATTGAATGTAATGCATAAAAGTCACCAAGTTATCAAGCCTTGTATGGTTTAAATTGGCGTGATCATCGAAATGACACACTCTGCAGTATGGCGGCTTTATAAACTTTTAAGGCATAGACAGTCATTTACCATTCATAATTCTTGAACATGTTAAGGAATTCGTCAACCTTATTAACATGTAAACTTTTTCAATCTAGTGGACTAATAATTAAATGATAAAACCCTAATGCATAAGGAAAGAAAAAATCACACTAGTCTCAGAGGAAAAGAGAAAATATCTGTAACTACATATGTACAACTAAATGAAAATAAAGAAATATGTAGACAATTTTAGGTTGACCTATCAATGATATGGGTTGTTATTGCACCAGGCCTTTTTATAGTGATACTATGACATTTTGTTGGTGAAGATTAAGGGTCTGTCTGATGGCGACTTTTCAACGTATTTGGAATATGTCTGGTTAACATAGGTTAATCATTCGAAACTCCTTGAACATTCACTACAAAACATTTATATTCATTAAATGATTAGTCGAGGTGTTCCGAGTGATAGCATGATGTTATTCATGTGTTATATGTAACATCGAGACAAATAAAAAGGTTACTGGGTAAAAAGGTCAAAGTTCAAAATTGCGAGGTCATATGTAAATTGAATACAATCCAATCTTATCGACGGACAAAAAGATTTGCGTAAATCTGTACAAATAAAGCTTTTGAATTTTTTTTGAACTTTTGACTTTTTATTATCAATTGCCCTATTTCTTTTCCGTTTGTAAGTTATAAGAAGATAGTAAACAGAGTAATTCAACGTTCAATAATACATTATGCCTTCCTCTACAGCTCAACAATTGCTCAGCGATATTTGTAATATTCACAGATTGTAAACATAGTTTAATCAGAACTTGTAACCAGACCACCTGGTACATGTAGTAAGCACACGTGGCTTATACCCTCGTCTATGTCTGGCATCTGTTCCATTTGATACTGAGAGAGGCAGCAGAATGGACATAGAAATATCATAACCAATCACCACGAAAGTATTTACATGTCAGTAAATCGAGCCCATGTCCACTGGTTTTATGATCGATCAGATGTGCTACCAACTGAACTTACTAAGGGCTTCTCAAATCCGATAACAATAAAATCCAAATGCATGCAATATATAGATCGTAATTTTGAAATAACAAAATATCTATGGGAATTGTAATGTTTGGGATGAAAATTGTCACGACACATTAAAGTTTTATAATGATTGAGATAATTTACGTCAATGTCATGGGAAGTGTCAATGGTTATCTTTTTATGATTACCAAAATTGACTTCTTCCTTGGCGCCATGTTAAAAGTATATCAGTTACGGTTATCAATCTTCCAGTATTTCCGTTTGTCTATTGACCCTTTTTAACCTCAGATCATCGGATTTTAAGTGGGTCTTTAACATTCAAACTTTTTACATCACGTAAACTATTATACTCGTAGATAAAATTGGGCTGAGGCGAATACAAGCGTAACACACATTTCTGGATTGGTTTATTTCACGAGTGTAAATTACAAAAAAATTGTTTACAAAAAGTTTTCAGTCAATGTTAACTTGCTGTATGTGCGGTATATAAAACGAACTCATTGTTTCAGGTCATTGTGAACACGCTTAGTACTGTATTGAAAATTTACACAGTGTTACGTGTAAATGTGAAGAAGCTATATACATTATTTTGAAAATATACTCAGAATAGAAGGTCAACGTGAATAATCTATACTCTGAGTCTAAATGTACGCATAATTCCTGGTCAGTGTGAACATGCTATAAAAATGCATAAAATGTCATAGTCACTGTTTAATGTGAACCCGCTGTAAACACTGAATCAAAAATGTAGTCGTTGTCAATGGTCAGTGTTGACAAGTTTCACATCATCACAGGTCAATAATGTGAACGAGATATATTTAAGAATTAGTATTGACAATGTACGAGTACTCATTATCGGTCGCATGTCAACGACATCAACGTTTATTCTACTTTCAAATGAAATGATTAAAATCGGATTGCGTTGCCATGATTTTTACTTATTTTTCACTTGTTTTCATCATTCAGGATTACGTTGTATCATAAAGCAACAGTAGCAAAGTTGATTCATAATTGAATTATATGAAAGCAGGTGTATGCTAACAGAAAAATGTTTGGCACTTATCAAGGACTGCCGATGTTTATGTGGATGACACTAATCATTGTCTGCAAAAACAATGTATCATTATAGAGCAGACGTCCTTCAATCCGGATCCCACATTCACTGTTCATGAATATTGGCAATTATTATCATGAAAATATTTTTCGTGTATTCTTTACACCTTAAGGTTCAGTGCACTCTGATAGAACTATATTTTTGTATCCATACACCTGAAGGTTCAGTGCACTCTGATGGAACTATTTTTTGTATTCATACACCTAAAGGTTTAATGCACTCTGATAGAACTATTTTTTGTATTCATACACCTGAAGGTTTAATGCACTCTGATAGAACTATTTTTTGTATTCATACACCTGAAGTATAGTGCACTCTGATAGAACATTTTTTTGAATTCATACTCCTGAAGGTTTGGTGTACCATAATGAAACTATTTTTAGCTGAAGGCTATTTTTGTATTCATACACCTGAAGGTTAGAAATATTATGATAAGGTTAATTGAACTTGTTTCTTGGTTAGGGTCACTCATTTGATTACTCAATCAGGCCAGGCTAATATACTCCACGTTGAAGTTACAGAAAGTAGTCATCAGACGGTGCTATCATGACCGATCAATATGACCAGGCGATTGTTGTTTTTCATTGTGCCGGACGACACTTGAACACTCTGTTATTTTAAATTTGTATTATTTTTTGTCAACAACAGTCAAATATGTGCAATGTTCAAGTGATGGTGACAAACGTTTTCTAACCTATTTTTCTATTTATAGACCTTAGTTATTCTATATTAATATGCAGTTTCTTTTCAAATTAGAATTTTGTCTGTAATTATTGGTTGAAAAACATCTTTTTACTGCATCATTTTACTACAGTTTACCGGCAAATCAGGTCAGCAAACCTGGATGGGACTTGTACATGTTCTATGAAAAAGCCCATTTGACCTCCATACGCAAAAAACATGAACTCCTTACAGATAATAATCTAAAACAAACGACGTATGTCTATAAATCGAACAATAAAAATTAAGTCATGAACAACTATGATAGTTAATGTGCAAACATAAATATATACAGCCCCGTGTTCAATAACTACTGTAAGCTAACGTTACGGGCGAGGGTGAGAAAAACTAGTTAGGCGTTCCACTAACAAGATGTATTGTTTATTTCAATTATAATTAACTTAATTGTTTATTTGAACATAACTGCTTATAGTGACTAACAATACACAGCTCTTTCACTCATAGTGAATGCGCATACGATTAATTAATGAGCAAATTGGGGTGGTGCGTTTTATCTTGTATCATCATTGCAAACGCACGTGAGGTTACTGATTTGTATTAACTTATCGTCTAATAAGACAATTACATGGTGTTCTCTTAAATCGGTTAATTGTTGTTTTTAAATTGTTTTTGCTGCATTCAGATAAATACTTAATTTAATTAAATGTATGGCATGACACGCATTAGATTACAAACTATGTAAATAAATGGAACACAACTCTATATTATAATATTATGTAATTGAAATGAACATACTTAATGTTACATTGGTAAGGACACATATATAGTGCCCCCCCAACAAAAGTTATCGAACAATTGAATAACGCTTTAAAATTGGAACAATCAGATGATAAGCTTATCCTTGCAATGAAGGCTTGATGACGACATCTTATTTACTATCAAGGCATTCAATACAGTGAACGAATGTTGCCTAACTGAGTTAAGCTTAGAAACCAAAGTGAACTGATTAAATTTCTTAAATACAATTGCATTGGCTAAAAAGTGGCCGTGTTAAGAGCCCAATACATGATCACGTGTACAGCACATTGGTCAAACAGCTATAGCCCATCATATATACCTAGGTCAATTCATAGCTGTGAACATGTACTGTTGTCTGGTTCCCAGTCGTACTTTGTCAGGTAAAAGGGGCAGGTAATCCAGTCTACATGTACTGAACTTATATCACGTGGTGAATCCGTGAATGATTTTGAACACCACACACATGCTATTTGAACACCTTGCATAATGTTGCGGCAGTTTAATAATAAAAAACCTCGTGCAAGTTCTAATAATGTAGCTTCTGCGTTTGTCACGAATCAACTGTACATCCGAGGCGAATCATTTTAATAACTATTGTTACCTACATTTGATGTATCGATGGGTCATTTCAAAACTAATGGCTGTTGGCACCAAAGATCCCAACCCCAATCCTTCTTTAATTACAGTGTACATGTATTTAGAATATGTTTTCGTTGACCTGTGGTATGTTCTACAGTAACACGTGGTTTTATCATGTTTATTATGCAATGAAATCTGAACACCATATAGGTCATAAAAATAGTTAAGGTGCATGTTACACATGTATGCTTGTTAGTTTAATGCATTGCTTTAAAAAGCTACAAGTATTATACCGTGTGGGAAGAACTTTATCAATGGTGCCTTACTCTAATAGTACGAAACGTTAATAAGTTAAATGTTAGGTACATGTATAAGGCTTTCGATAGAATATAACAATATTACAATAAAGGAATCCATATTTTTGCAGAAACATGGCATGCAAAACTATCACAGTTAGAGTACTATTAACAGTTAGAGAAGTTCATAAATTATGTAAATATTATGTAAAAAGAAGAACAAAATGATATTAATATTCCTTATTCTTATGTTTGTATAATGTTTTGAGTTCATTTAGCGTTTGTGGCGCAAGACGGTTATAACTCCCTATTTTCTTATTTTGAATTGCGACCGTCTTCTGCTAAACCCGTTATTTGTGTTCTATTAGAATGTATTAAATAGTGGGCATTTTTCCGCATTTTTATGACGTGATTTTTCGCGTGATGACGTTACGTCATCGTGTGTTTTTTCCACTCAGTTGTTTATACCTGAGGAAGCCTTGAATGGCGAAACGTTGTTAATAAACAATAAGAAAAATATATTAGCTATGTGTTGGAAGTGTTTTAAATTCAATAGACTAGACTAAGTAAATAATATGTAAAATTCCAGGACTTTAACACAAACAAACATGACGAGGTCGATTCACATTGCACTCACGTTTTGTAAATATTGCATTTCCATCAAAGCCTATTTCATAAAAGTGATAATCATTAAGGAGATACCTAGTTTATTTTGCATATATATTCCAAACTCATCGACGAAACTGCCTTCCTTGATAGGACAGAATTATTTTAAAAGAACAAAAAAATATGCATTGCCCTATTTAACAAATTTTTCATTTATACAAGATAAATTACGTAGAAAAAACGTATAAAATGAACCTACCTATGTTCTGGCGTGAATAAAACAACTATCACCATAAAACTGAAACTTCCCACACTTATTGAAGGAAGTGCCAACAGAAAAAATGCTTTCTTTTGAAACAAACCAAATGTTCCAATTTTCTCTAAAACTTCGTCGAATCTCATGATCACTGTTGATTATTATTTATAATAAAACTCGCATTCAATTATTGTATAAATAATTATCTAAACACACTAGTTTAATTCACTAATTCACATATATTTTATGTTTGGCAAAGTAACATTATCCGAGATTATTGTAGAACAATGACAACTTTCTGTCCGCCGTTGTAAAGTTAAACGACAGAGTTGAATACACTCTGTCTTCTGACAGTATTTACGTACAATGTTTGTTTATCATCAGATAGCGTATTGAGATAAACCTTACGTTATTTATCTTAACTCATTTCTACGAGGTACAAATTATGAAGATAAACTGGATATTACAGGACTAAAAGAATAATGGAACTTGACGGAACTAGATGAAGTTCATTGATCACTTTGTCATAGAAATGGCCTTATTTTTGCATTATGTACCTTTGTTTCCAGAAAAAAATCTGTTCATACGTCAGGTGGATTATCGAGGTTTTTTGTTTTGTCTCATGTGTTGAAATGGAAACGACAGTAACTGTAGTAACTACATTATTCTACCTCAGTGGCTCTAACTTAAACACAAGGCAGCGGTGCAACAGGAAATGATAAACAAAAATTTAGTAATGATCGAATTTATAGCTTTTAACTATTATATAAAATACTTACCAACATACATTAAGGTGGAAAGACCGTTTACGTACTAAATGAGCACTCAGTAGATAAATGCATTATGCATTGTGTATTCAGCATGTTGGACTATGAATTTGAACTACGTTCACCTGATTTACTTCGTCATGTCGTTCCATAGTTGAACTTATCGAATGCATCATGACCTTGTTTATCTAAAAGTGGTATTTGATTTGTTTACTAGGGCCTACTTATTTTCTTTATTTTCTTGATGACACAGGTCATTTAAGATAACAACTACATTTATTCAACGTGTTCATCAAAATATGAGACTTTATATTAATTTACTTCTAATGATGTCACTGTGGCGTCAAAAACAGTTTGAAGAATATCAACATTCTAATGCTCAAAAGTTCCTTCAAAACAAAGGTAATTCACCTCGTGTTTTGATCTTTTGATACCTTGTAATGTTTATTGAAGTTGACATATGGCCAACTTTCCCTGTAACAAAGATATAGGATATATTCTGGTATCTCGAGTTTTAATTTAGGCCTATTAGTTGACATATGGCCGACTTTCCCTGTAACAAAGATATGGGATTTATTCTGGTATTATAATTATAATTTATTGATGTTTGTAATTAATTGATATGTAATACGGTAGCTACGATTCAGTAGAACTGAGAGACCAATAGCTAGGTTGCAAGTGCTGGGGAGACCAGGAAGCGGACTCTAGCGTCGATACGTGTAATAGAAAGTATATGTTATATAAATATTATTAGCTTACCTATGTATCACCTAAATACTGGTGATAGATATTCTTTTTGAGTTTCACATGGTATGGTTTAACGTTTTGTTTATGTCTGGTGATTGCCTCTTCTGGTCTGTTTTACTGGACATATCTATTTTATCACTTATCACTTACCCTTTTACAAAGAGCCTGCAACCTTTCTCTATGTACGGACAAATCGACAATGCAGTTGAAGTTTCAAGCAGCAGTCAGGAATGAAACCCACACACATACGTACATTGAATTTTATACAGTATTACATGTATATTTAAACCTGTTTGAGCGTTTGAATCTGATTGCTCTGAACGAGAAATAAATTTCAATTTCAATTTCAGACATAAACAATTGGATCCTCTATCATACTTTGTTTACAATCTTGCTGTTATCTTTTAAAGTTGTTTTCATATTCCTCGATCTTGTGAGTACTAGTTTCAAATTGATAAGAAAAAATAATATTATAACATGAACTCCAAAATTCGGTTAAAATGATATTTGTATCTAACTATAAATCAAGGTCAACGATTTGATGAGCCTAATTTAACTATGGAGAAGTATATATTTTGTTTTGTATATGAAAACACCGAAATTGAAACTTCTTTTTAAAATTTGGGTTGATCCATTCTTTTTAAAGAGATGTCTCTTTATGTTTTTCATGGAATATAGTCTTCATTCGTGTTGAATCTTCAAATAAGCCTTTTAAAAATCAGTAGTATTCAGTATAGTTTCTGGTTTTATAAGACTTTTATCTTAAAAACCTGACCTCTTAAGGCTGATTTCACCGGCAGCTCATGGTAAATTTATTTATTTTGATGAAAATAGGAAAAATTTTAGTGGCCAATTTGTCCAAACTGACATTGACGTACTTAGCTTACAGCTAGCGATAACATTCTTTTTTGTTCTTGTTTTGTTTTAGGTCATTGTTATTCAACATTGCATCAAGTTATTTGCACTTAATAGAATTTTCATGGAAGGGGTTGATCTGTCGCAGACAAAATGCAAACTCGAAATAGACACATTTGAGTCCAACGTACTCTACACTGACAATGCAAGATCTCACCATCATATAAAATAAATTAGTAAATATTTTGAATGTTTGGAAAGGATAGATTTTATCAGAGTAATTGTGGATGTTACTGATGATCTAAACAATTGTAATACCCGAGTCCGTGGCGAAGTATTCGGGATTTCGAATCTAGTGTCCCGAAAGAGTTGCTGGTTCGAGCATTACCCAGACTGGCTGTACATTAGCATGTTATTTCGACTATAATGTCGATTGCCTTCTATCAGTCAGATATATGGAGATGTGGTTAGCCTTGTGAATGTGTAGGTGAGTACTGGTTGTAGACAAAACTCGGTGAAAAAATATGTAAATGCTGTCATGAATTTATTTCTAGGGAAAAATAACACCACGTGGAACACGCATGTTACACTATAACATGAATGAATACTACCTGTACGCATGAAGGATTGTATGATACTAACTTACTACACTCTTTGCATGTTTGACGAATGATAACATCTATTTCTAGAAATGTGTTATCTTGGACACGAACTTCTTTCTAGCTGTATTCAATGGGGGCAATAAAGATAGAGTTCTCTCAGACTGACCAGTATTGTTTCCCTTGAAAATAGAGGGCATAAAAATACTCTCTCTGTTCACTTCGTCAATACACATGATAGATAAACTGTAAAGTTAACATGGATTCAGGAACAAAGAAATCTCATTATTATGGATGGAGTGTCTTAAATCTGAAAAAAGAACTTACAAAAAGAGGTGCTGTTATTCATGGTAGAAAGGAGGATCTAATAGAAAGGTAATATACTGCTTTAAACTCATTAAAACTGCTATATTTTACACACCAACAGTCATTATTCATTATTCTTATGCATGTATTATATAGGTCAGTCAGGAAGGTAGATGCTTAGATACAGTATACATTACTTAGAATTGTACTGACCAAGGTGTCTAGATTAGAGTAACTGATAAGATTTATTCATACCTATCTGCCTTTTATTACATCTACTACTGAGATGTGTATTTGTTTATCTGTAATATCCAGATTCATTTAGGGTTTTATAATGTAATGGACGAAATGCACTTTCACACTTTCACCTGCACATACATATTGTTAACATTATGATAAATGATTTTGTATTTTACAGACTAGAGGCATATGATAGAAATCAAGATTTTCGAGGAGAAGTAGTGATTTTACCAGAACCTCTAGATCCAGACTGGCCGGGTGATGGATTTCACCAATTACAACTTGAACATCAAATCCATCTGCCTAAACTTACAAAAGAGCAAATAGATGGATACTTTAAGTACAGGATGGCAGATGACAACGAACAGATCTCAGATCTTAAAGCTCTACAAAAAGGTAAAAAAATGTATGAGAGTCAAAAGATATATGCCTGCAGTATAAATGTAAAAGCACCATCCATATTTTTCACCGGATTTGTTGGAGCTGCTATGCGTAAAAAACTAACGTACAACTACAAAATTAGGATAGACAAAGATAATGGTGAAGTACTAAACAGTCACTGTGAATGTCCATCTGGCAAGGGTCCGCATGGCACGTGCAAGCACATAGCAGCTGTGCTTTATATGTTGCATGATTTTGTACAAAGCGGATCTGACCCAAAAGTTCAACAGTCCTGCACAGAAATGTTACAAACTTTCCATAAGCCAAAGAAACAATATGCTGGAACACCTGTAAAAGCAAAAGACATCCCAAACACCTCAAGAAAATGTAAGCTGACGGACCCAAGGCCACCGGAATATCGAAATATTGAAGGCTATGAAGATCATGTAAGGAGTACAGTTTTGAATTACTGTGCAAACACATCAAAGGACATTACAATGAAGTATTTGTGGGAAAGAGCTGATTTGCAAGCAGCTGCAAATGATCATAATTACTTGGATCTACCTGTCACAGAACACTGGGTTGACAATTCCTATGTATGCTCAGATAGCACCATTAAAGAGTTGGAAAAGAAAACGCGAAAGCAAGCAGACTGTAAGAGATGGAAGGAAGAAAGATTGTGGAGGATAACAGCTTCTCGTTTTGGTGAGGTATGTAAGCTTACAGCACGAAGAAACATGAATAAACTATGTTACTCTTTCATGAAGACATCGAGACTTTGCAATAAAGCAATAATTCATGGAAAACAGTATGAATCAAAGGGATTAAAAGTGTTCCAATCAAAATCAGGATTGAACGTTCAGAAGTGTGGTCTATTTATTTTCAATGAAAGACCATATATAGCAGCATCGCCTGATGGTCTCATAGGTAGTGATGCCTTAGTTGAGATAAAATGTCCATACACCGGAAGAGATAATATGATAGCACCAGGAAAATTATTCCCATATTTAGAGTATCGAGATGGGGAGATAGAATTAAAGCAAACAAGCAATTACTATTATCAAGTTCAAGGACAACTGTATATATGCAAAAGACAATGGTGTTATTTCATTGTTTACACATTCAAAGACATTCTCATCAGAAAGATAATGATTGACAAAGAATACTGTGAGCATAGTCTGTTACCAAAACTTGAAGTCTTCTATGAAAAGTATCTTCGTAAATATATAGCTGCTCAACTATAATCAGTGTGAAAGAAAACAAATCAACATCTATACATAATTTGAAAAGGATGCCATTGCAGAGAAATGAGTAGACAGTGTAAATGTTAATGTATAAAAAATAATTATTTGATCGAGTGAATGAATAGAAAAATAAACAAAGATTGTATTGATTTTGTCTTAATTTTATTTAGAATTTAATATTATTATATTCTAAGTATATTCATGCTAACCTTCCAACAATACAGCGGTGAAAATTGGTAATTTTGAAGCATATAAATGCTATTCTTGAACCCAGATTAACTTTTGACATTGGAAGTTCAGAACTTAGTATTTTAAAGTTTTTCGCAAGACCAATGACTCTTTCAACATGTATACGTTTGGACGCAATGCGTCTGTCCTTCACGACTGTCTCTGGTTCAAGCTGTGATTTTCCTGCCAGCATAGTAGGTGTATTGACCTTTACATCCTTATTTGCAAATAAATCTTGCACCATTATCCCCCGGTCTGCCATAATGCTGTCTTTTTTATTAAAAAGGTCTTTCTTACAAAGATCTGAACGCTCTATTATTTGTCTGTCGCTAGCTGTTCCGGCATAAGAATCACTGACAAATGTAACTAAACCTCTTGGTGAAACACCAATCATAGTTTTGAGGGTATTTTTATGTTTATATGATGAAAACGTCGAGCTTTGAGCTGAAACATTTGATGGTTTCTGTATTGGGACCTCTGTTGCATCAAGGATGACACGTGTTGTTGAATGTTTCCTCTTAAAATCCTCGGGCATATATTGTGTAATAATATCTCTTGTAGGCCATGTATTTATTTCCTTTAGTTGACAATACATAAAGTTTATCCATGTTTCAATCACCTTCGAAATAGTCGGTTGACTCACACAGAAAAATAGGCTAAGTTCATAGTCTTCCTTATTTAGACGAAGTTTCATTAATGTTAAAAACAATTGGTTTTTTGGTTCTATCTTTTGACACTTATAATTTAAATGGTTTACAGCTGGTCCTAACACATGAAAAAACATCATGAAATGGCCATAGTCATCAAATCCAGTATAATATTTGACTGCATTAGGTTTGTCTTTATAATTTTCTATTGAATATTGTCCACTTTTGTCAGTTAATATTTCACATTGTACTTGGGTACTTGCAAATTGATCACTATCACTGGCAATGGTTGCTATTTTATTTTCTGTTATAATTTCAATCTCATTGCATAAATTGGATATATCTGGGTCACTACAGGTGGACACAGGTATGCTTGAGTGTGTACATGTTGAAGTACGCTTTTCATATCTTTTCTTCCTGTTCAAATCAGCTTCATATTTGGCTACAGGGGTCTTTGTCATGCGTTCATGAAACACTGATGGCACTGCACCTCTTATCAGCCTTTTTCGTTTCCCTGAAAGATAAAATTGTTATATATACATAGTATAAATCATAGAAAGATTTACTCACACTATTCAACTAAAATATACTGATTTATTTTAATAAAATATTACTTACATTGTACATTATATGTTATAGTACATGCACGTGTACTACATGTTCTTATTACCAACGCACCACAATATATATAGAAATACAAGTATATTATCAACACCAATGTTTAATTACCTTCTGCAGTTGTTGTATAATCCTCTGGTAGAAAATGTTTATGACACACAACATCATGCTTTGATGGTTCCCATAACTTTGTCTTATTTCCTGAAACAGCCTTTTTTACTGCAACTCTCCACTTGTCTCTTAAAACTTTGTCTTTTGGAAAATGCAATCCACCAAAGCTCTTACATAAAGGTACACAGCAATACTGCACCATTTTCAGATTGTATGTTATAAAACATTCACCTCTAGAATAATATCAACAAAGCACATTCATTAACCAAATACACAAATTAACCTTGGAATTTAGCATTGAAAAGCTATATAAACCTATGTTGTAAACACTGATAAGCGGTCAGCAGAGAGAATTTACTATGCCCTCTAAATACTACTTCCGCTGTAGAGAAAAGCAGCTTATTGCCCCCATTGGAAATGAGTTTGTTAAAACCAGCGCAACCTAATAAATGATAAAGCTAAGGTCCAAAAGTAAGGTTGGTATGTTTTCATAAGTTTCTGAATTCTAATTTACACTGCACATACTATGGAAACACTGATTGTTAATATAAGACTCTTAGATATACCTTCTCACAGAAGAAATATGCAGCGTTAATATTGTTAACTTTTATTCAATTGTCGGCGGCCAATACATCAAACTCATTGATTTTAGCTCTCACTAAATAACTTGTATTTGCATAATAAACTTGAATCAGCGGAGTTAATGTACACGCCACTGACCAATAAATACAATTCAACAGTATATAGATCACAAACAAGTTCATGTAATTCATTTATATGACAGGGGAAGCTACTCGGACAGACTTATTCAAAAGACTGCACTGTAATTACACATCTTTAAAACCCACATAGTAAACTTTACAAAAAAAGAAAGTGTAATGTGTTACTATCACATTTCTGTTTCATTTTAGTGTTTCAAGAACATGAGAACATATGGTATCACTCTTCTGAGTCAAACACACTTTATAACTTGTTAGCATTAAAATACAGACATCGCCGACTTTAAATCGCATAAAAAGAGTTACGATAATAAAGCTAAAAATAACGACAATGGTTCTTAGACTTTCGGAGTTTTCGCCGAAGGCTTAAGTTATACCACAAATAGAAAACTATCAACGAAAATGCCTGACCAGTTTAACCTGCGGAGTGATACATGTGTCTCAAATTTAGTACACATTCAATTTCTTGGCGATAAAAGAAGTTTTGTCTTTTGACTCGACCAGTGGCAGGTGTTTACTTATATTGATAAGCGTGTGGAAGGAGCGTAGTCAAATATATTGATTGTGTCTGTAGCTGTTTAATGTAATGATACTACGGTCATTCATAGTACTACTTGAAGTTTAGATTGTTTTATAGTATTGTACCATATTTATCACATTTAACCTAACTACTGGACATACAGAATTTGTATGCAAAGTGTACAGGGGAAACTGTACTTCTAGATTGTGCATGGCAAGAAGAGGAAAATAAAACCTTTATAGTATTTTCCAGTAATACAGGGTAGTGTAAACACTTCGCCCGTTATTTTTGCCTTGCTCCATTCGTACTTGAATGTGAAAGGAGTATTCAGTATGGATTTGTTAGGTTTCAATAAGCACGAAAGTCTTTCTGTATATCGACACTTTGATTTATGTATGACAGCAGGCACTTACTTCAGAGAGGTGGAACAATTTTACTGATGATTTCAGTAAACGAATATTTGGTGAAATGAACTGATCACTTTACATGGAAAATATCGTTGAAAATTTTCAAAAGCAAACCAGCTTAATAATTGTGATACATGTATATTTGTAATAAAATATAAACATTTTTTGAACAGGCTAGAACAGTATAAAGCATTTAAAAGTACACATGAAAATTAAATCAGGACTATATAAAACCAGCATACTTACAGAAATTCCCATACAAAAACATTATCATTCCCAAAAACAATATATATACCATAAATATATATATCAAAATATTCTGTAACAAGCAAAATAAAAAAACCCCAAAAAACATCATCCAAATGGACGTTTAAACCCTACCGGTTTCATAATTATCAAGGGTTAATTGATATTGTAGTTAACCCTTGATAATTATGGAACCAGTAGGGTAAAAATATAAGTATTAAACATCCATTTAGATGATGTTTATATATATATATATATAAATACTTATAATATATATATATATATATATATATATATATATATATATATATATATATATATATATATATATATATATATATATACTAATACATATCACCATATACGGGGTATCGGTCTATTTGAAACCATACTTGTGGGGTCGATATTTCGTACGGGGCATATATCAGACCTCGCAATTCTAGCACCTTTTAAATGATGTAGGGGGGTGTAGGGTACACTACTAAAATAGTGTGCATAAGGTGGTTTTAATAGTAAATGGTATATGCCCCATTAATGTGTATAATTTTTATGGGGTACTACATTTCTTGTCATATTGAAGTCACCTATTTTGAAATTAAATATATATTTGATATATATTAGTTAGTACCCCTTAGGTCTATGCTTTGATAATAATAATTTTTTGCGTACATAGTGGCATATATCGAAACTGACTATGTGAAATTATGCCCCTCAAGTCGGTCTTATATATGGGCCCCGTAGGTGGTCGTATGTCTAAATATATATATATATATATATATATATATATATATATATATATATATATATATAAAGGTTAAAATATGCTGTAACAAGCAAAATACAAAAAAAACAAAAAACATCATCCAAATAGACGTTTAAAACTTATATTTTAACCCAACTATATATATATATATATATATATATATATATATATATATATATATATATATATATATATATATATATATATATATATATATATATATATATATATATTGTGGGGTCGATATTTCGTACGGGGCATATATCAGACCTCGCAATTCTAGCACCTTTAAAATGATGTAGGGGGGTGTAGGGTACCCTACTAAAATAGTGTGCATAAGGCGGTTTTAATAGTGAATGGTATATGCCCCATTAATGTGTATAATTTTTATGGGGTACTACATTTCTTGTCATATTGAAGTCACCTATTTCCAAATTAAATATATAGTTGATATATATTAGTAAGTACCCCTTAGGTATATGTTTTGATTATGTTCATTTTTTGCGTACATAGTGGCATATATCGAAACTGACTATGTGAAATTATGCCCCTCAAGTCGGTCTTATATATGGGCCCCGTAGGTGGTCGTATGTCTAAATATATATATATATATATTTAGACATACGACCACCTACGGGGCCCATATATAAGACCGACTTGTGTGGCAATATTTCGTATAGTTGGTTTCGATATATGCCACTATGTAGGCATTTATTGATCATTTCCAAACAACAGACCTAAGGGGTACTAAGTTATGTATATCAAATATATATTTAATTTCAAAATAGGTGACTTCAATATGACAAGAAATGTAGTACCCCATAAAAATTATACACATTAATGGGGCATATACCATTCACTATTAAAACCGCCTTATGCACACTATTTTAGTAGGGTACCCTACACCACCCTACATCATTTAAAAGGTGCTAGAATTTCGAGGTCTGATATATGCCCCGTACGAAATATCGACCCCACAAGTATGGTTTCAAATAGACCGATACCCCGTAGATGGTCATATGTATTAGTATATCGGCAAAGCCAAAATAAAGGGTACCTCTTCAGTCTCACATATGGCAATTTTCAGACCCCATCAGAGCGCAGAATCTTTTATAGTAATATAAAGACATGTCTATTAGGCACTAATTTCCAAAAGATCTTGGATGGAACATGTTAAACAAAAAAGTTAAGTACGGTTGAATAGATGTACCCTAGGGGCCTACGGACTCTACATGGTAATTCATATCACCACGAAAAATTAGAAAGCTGTATATTTCTTGTAAGTAATTAGTTATTTAGTTTGATAAACATGTACTTTAAAATTTGGAAGAAAATCTACGCCCACTCTCTCATTGTCTGAAACATTAACCAAGGTAAAAAGTGCAAATACCCCAAAATACACAGGGAATGTTAAGTTTCAATTTACATATAGATGAGAAAAAAGAAACAAAACTGATTTTTTATATTTGAAAGTATTTGAAGATGAAGACAACACATTTAGAACAAGTTTGATATGAATAATATGGTTTTGTTGACCCTAAAATGAAAATTATATACATTTGTAATTGGAAATCAGGGCTACGGACTCTACACGGTAATTCATATCACCACTAGAAAAAATAGAAAAATGTATATTTCTCATAAATGAATTATAAATAAGTTTGATATACATGTATTTATCAATTTAGAAGAGAATCTACAGTGACTCTCATTGTCTGCAACATTTACCAAGGTTAAAAGTGCAAATACCCAAACATACACAGGAATGTTAAGTTTCAATTTACATTTAAATGAGAAAAAAGAAACAAAACTGATTTTTTTATATTTGAAAGATGTAGACAACACATTTAGAGCAAGTGTAATATGAATAATCATATGTTTCGTGGCCCAATGAAGAAAATCACAAAATGAACTTCAGGGGCTACGGACTCTACATACTGTCTTGATGGTATTTAGTAGATTAAACAAAGTAGTTAAATGTAAATTGACCTGTGGAATGATATTCTTTTGATATAGAGGATATTCGCCAATTTTGGTGTAAGATCGATTTATATTTCACCGAGTGAGCTTAGAAAACATATTTTCACGAGTGGCGTAGCCACGAGTGAAAATGTCATTTTCTGAGCTCACAAGGTGAAATATAAATCGATCTTACACCGAAATCGGCGAATTTTCTGTTTCTTTCATGTTGTTCACCTGAAAAATGATGCAAGACTATCTAGATCTACCTGTGCCAGTTCATGGACAGACCGTATGACTCATTATTAATGTGATAGAGCGAAAATAAGTAGTTCCAGTGTGCATAATTTATTGTAATATAATCGTTCATTTCTTAAGACACTACCCATCCAAATTTAATTAATCCATGTTTGTTACATTAAAGAAGTATGAGGGAAAACAATTTTAAACTCGAAAATCGTGTAACAGTTTCCTCACGCGGAAGGAGACAAATGTGTACTGCATGAACAGTCAATGTCAAGGTAAATGTGTTTACGTCTGAGTTGGTCTATGCGAATTTTAAATCAATGCAGTTTTTATTGTGATGTCATATTACGCGGTTAAACGGAAGGATTTAAACGATATTATCAAGCGACTGGAAAGTACATGTTTCACAATTATGATATGGATATAAGGATAATGTAAGGAAACACATAGAATCTAGATCTACGCGCTGAAGGGATGTTTCATTGATTTGTCAAAATGGCGAAGACTCTAGAAAGCCGATGATTTTTAGCCAGTTCATTATATCTAATTTATGCACAGATTGGCTTGGATTTATACTAGCCAACCTTTGTATTTACCGTATAATGACTGGATATTCGTCAAATGAATCAACGAATGGAATCCAATGGCAATGCACACGATGCAGCTTTGATACAGTCAACGTTCAGACATGTTTGAGTTTTTCCTCGCTGGATTTGAATGGTAACGTAAGTTATTCTAAGATTTGTAATGAATTTTCTCATGAAAACCTGTATCAAACTATTCATTAAAAGCGTGAAACTCTCGCATTTGACCCCAATTATGTTCAAAAAATCTCCATTATGCAGTCGCGTGATTGCCGTGTAATCTGGACTGAGCTGTGTCGACTTAATTTGTAGACTTTCGTTTTAAAAATTAGTTAGCAACAGGATATGTTGGATTTGTTTATATCATCTCCTGCTTTAGCATCAACTAATGCATTTGTCACCATTGAACTCGCTTATATGATGTTTGAAAAAGCTCTAGCTTGTCTGTCTCCCTTGAAAAAAGTAGTCCGTCATTTTTTATATTTTCACCGTAGTGAAAATATAAACCGATATTTTCATCGTTTATTTTCATCGTATAACACAGCATTTCATCGTAAAGCATGAAAGAAACAGTATTAATTTTCTGACTTTTGAAAAAGTGAGCAATCATAGGAAGAAACAATTCCTTTTTTTTACTTGAGAAAACATGAAAAATGTATGTTTCTTAGTAACATAAAATATCGAAACAAAACAAAGTCCAGAATTTTCAACCTGTTCTATGTATATTTCAACTCAAAATCTATCAAATAAATTATCTCTATACATATATAAGTTTGGGAGTAAAAAATACAAAAGAATAAATTATGTGAAAATTAACATGGGGCTACGGACTCTACACCACACCAGTATCTTTTTCTATCACATATTTAAAGAGGTTTGTTTGGTTTTAAGTGTAATTATCCTTTAAAAAACCAATTAACTTCAACTTACAAACACTACAAATATATATTTAAGTATCTTCTGAAATGTCTAATGTATCAGTTTGACCATTAAAGAAATCTATCAGAAAATTCATAAATTACGTCAAATTTAACATTATTTTCAACAGAATGAAGATTGTCAAGACCTACAGTATTTAGATGCATAGCTAGTCATCACAGGTACGAAACTAAGACAATTAGAAAAGTTTTATAATTGTCCTGTATGAAAAAAGTAATAAATATAGCAGGGGCTACGGACTCTACAGGGCTACGAACAGCAATTATTTGTCTTTAGATTTTTTTTGTTCTTCTTCTGATTAGTTCCTTTCCTGCATTACCTATATGACACAACCAAAAACAGAAAACATAATAAAACAGCAGCTATGTTTTTTTATATAAAATCAGCACACAGTTTAAAACAGGGGCTACGGACTCTACATAAAATTTACTATGTTCAGTATGTATTTTCCGAAAAGAAAATGCTATGCTCTAAAAATCTTCATTTGCGTTAAGTAAAAATAATTATAAACTGTAATAGTAAAAAGGTGATACAAGTGAAATAAAGCAGTAACATAGTTTTAAAGTCTGTCAAAGATGGTAACGTTAAATTCTTACTTTCGTTACAAGGGTACATGTTTACTCTTTCATGAATATTTTCTTAAATATTGATTATATATAACTTTCGTAAAAAATACCGTATACCTGAATGTCAGTTAGAGATAGAAAACATATCAAAGTAACTGTAACAAACAAGAACCTTTCAAAACAACTGATGAAAAAAGAACAAAACCTCAGTGAGACTCAAAAACAGTGTAAAAACAGGGTTTTTAGGGAATGTAATCCTAAATAATTCAAAAAATGATAATAGAACATATGTAAAACTATACATCATCTGAAAGCTCTCAAGATAACGTGTTGGAAAAAAATACACTTCATTTAATTTAAACTTACATTTCAGAATATTTCAATGTAACATTGGCAAAATCAAAAGGTCCCATTTATCTTGGCTTAGCCGATATATATTTCGTACGGGGCATATATCAAACCTCGCAATTCTAGCACTTTTTAAATGATGTAGGGGTGTAGGGTACCCTACTAAAATAGTGTGCATAAGGCGGTTTTAATAGTGAATGGTATATGCCCCATTAATGTGTATACTTTTTGTAGGGTACTACATTTCTTGTCATATTGAAGTCACCTATTTTGAAATTAAAAATATATAAATATATATTTATTTATATATATTTATATATATATTTATATATATATGTGTGTGTGTGTGTGTATGTGTGTGTGTAGAGGTGTGGGTGTGTGTGTGTGGGGGGTGTGTGGGTGTGTGTGTGTGTGTGAAACATTTGCTTACAGTTAAAAGTTAAAATATGCTGCGACGAGCATAATACAACAACAAAAAAAAACCATCATCCAAATGGTTTAATACTTATATTCCAACTTATATATATAACAGTATTATAGTAAAACGGGTCCGGTACAACTCAACCCGAATCCAACTCAACACGTGGACAACTCAATCCGAAAATGGGACAACTCAACCCATGGACAACTCAACCCGAGGCCATTCAACCCGTAGAATATATTATGATAGTTTGATATATAATCTCATTGGTTATTTATCATAAAATGTGTATTTACAATAAAAAGTGAAATTTAATATATTTCTATCAAGAATGGAAGATATTTGTGAATAAAGTACAGTAATGGTATATAGAGATTGCATAAATATTGTGTCAAATGTGTTGTATGTATTGTATACAAAATATGTAGCAAAAAATACTGTAAGACTCACACTTGCACATGTTTATCCGATTATTAAACACTATTTTGTAATTTATCTTCAAATTGACTGTAAAAATTGTATGATGTGAGATAAACAAAATAGAATTGAACGTCTTTATTGTTATGATTGTGATGCGTCAAGATGTTTGACAAACTGTTATGTTGAATCAATTAGAAAGTGATTATTGATAAATTGTAACTGTAAATGAAATTAATCATACATGTATAGCTACAGTAGTACGTCAAACCGTCAAAATAAACTATGAAAGTACACCACAAAATTTTAACAGGCATATTTTATTTACCAGCATACAAATAGAAATTTCCGTAATTGGCGTTTTCGTTAAACAATCTTTATGTAACTTCGTAGAAATCATTGAAAGTGACTCTGACTACGTTATGTGGTTAAAATTACACAAGTCTTTTTGTAATTCAAACAATGACATAATCTTTGGAGCTGTTTACGTACCGCCTTTACATTCAAATTTTTATACTGAAAATGAATTTGGTATTTTTGAAAACGAAATAATAGATATGTATTCAAAATATGATACTATATATTTGTGCGGTGACCTAAATGCCCAAACATCAAACCTATGTGATTTCACTAAAAATGATGAATTTCTGTCAAATTTCCTGGAACTAGATGAAGAGACTATATCTCAATTAAATCAAAAATTAATACTAGAATCTAATGGCATTCCACTCCAAAGACTATCATTAGATAAAAAACAAAATAATCATGGACAAAAACTGATTAATATATGTAAAAACAATAACATGATCATTCTTAATGGAAGGTTTGGTCCTTCAAGTGGCAAGCTAACTTTTAGAAATAGCTCAGTTATTGACTATGTCTTATGCTCTATAGCTGGTTACACTAAAGTCAAAGATTTTATAATCAGAGAAACTGACAACTTGATGTCTGACGGGCATGCACTATTATCTTTTTCACTAGAATTGAAAGCTAACAGTTTGATAGCAAACAATGCTCAAAAACAACGAACTAAACGTAAATGGGATGATACATTATCCAACCAGTACAAAAACAACATTGATACAAACTTATTAGAACAAATACAACAAGACATACAAAGACATCACATTAAGGAATCTTCAAATATTGACCTCATAGCTTCTAAAATATCACAAATAATGCTAAACAGTGCTGACATATAAATATATTAACAAATATAACAGGGAAAATGAATCAAAACTTCGCAATATGCATGCAAAAAATCCTAAAGACTATTGGAAGCTTCTTAACAGATATAAAACAAAATCTGAAATAGAACCCCCCTCACTACAGACATTGCATGACCATTTCAAAAATACAAGTAACAACACTGACCATGAGGTAGATAATAATGACATCCTTGATCAAATCAATATAGATCAACAAGACGATATCTTAAAGTACCATTCACACAAACAGAGATTGAAAAATGTATCAAATTACTTAAAAATAATAAATCTGCTGGTGCAGACAAAATCATTAATTAGTACATTAAACATTCAAAGGAACTAATGCTACCAATTTACACCTCATTCTTTAATTTAATACTTGAGACAGGTAACCTACCATCACAATGGTCTGAAGGTATCATAATTCCCATATACAAAGGAAAAATACTGTATCATGTCGACTAACTGTAATGTAAACTATCATTATCTGTCAGTGTATATTAACTTTTATATACCTATAAAAGTTATACATGTCTGATAATAGGAACTGTTATACTCTAAGTTTATATATGCCTAGTATAAAGACATGATTCTTTATCAGATCAAATGTATTATGTACACTCATTGATGATTAAGTGTACCCATACAGGATGAGCTCTATTTGATATGCATCCTGATACCAAACACTTAATGCATCATTTGCTTTTTTCCATTTCCCTTTATAATTTATGTGTATTAAGGAACAATAACCCCAAAGTTGATATGGCCTTATACAGATTATTCACCAATGTTGTTTTATATTATTGTATTAATTATGATAGACATACCTTAGCTTTTAAATCTTCCATCACTTATTTCCTTAGGTACCATGTTATCCTCGGGTTATGTTAAACTTGATGCTTTGTCAACCAATATGTATCAAATACTTAGTTTGACTGGTGTAAATCGAACAGCCAAACATAGATAAAAGTATATATTTGGCTGACTCTAATTCCTAATCCTCTGTATGAATCCTAGACCTTGTATAAACAGTCCGTCATCCTTATACTCCTCATGTTTGAACTGTTAAGTCTGTTTCCTAGTTTCACTCCTTATTACCGTGCTTACATTTAACCCAATTAATAATTACATCCTGAAAATGATGACCGGTATGAAGTATTTAAATCAATGAAGTGCATCCTTACATCGCATTAACCATTCATAAATGAATAAAAATTTAAATTATTATTGTACTCATTCTACTAAATTCGATGTTTGGTTTGTTTATATTATCAGAATCATAAGACGCTCGCAACAAAATCCATATATCAAGCGTCTATGTGTAAAAATTCCATTTTCCGGTACAGTTCCCGTAAATATACTAATACATGTAAAAGTTGTGGTTCTTTGACACTCAAATGTTTAACTTTCTTATCGCCCCCCCCCCTCTCTCTCTCTCTCCCCTCTAGAAATGTTAATATTTCTTATATTTATATATATATGTATTTTTTTTCTTTTCTTTTCTTATATTTATATTGATAAAATGTACATATTACTCATGTATCATGTATCATGATTTGAGAAAATAAAGGTTTGTTCTGTTCTGTTCTGTTCTGTTCGTAAGAGAGCATAATAATTCTCAACAATAAATTACAAATGAAATGTAAAATCTGAAATGTAATCCCAACAAAGAAATGGCTTAGATCAAACATTGTAAGCAAATGTTTCATACATATATATGTGAATATAAAACTCATTATATAAGATATGAATATAGTGTTATAGTATATTATGGCACATATATAAACATACAGAGCTATACACAATTCGATGACAAAAGATTATTCACCCACGCCACTTATTGATTTAAATGGAAACTTCTAGTTGTAATGGAGACTGGTACTACATGATTACATAATACTTCTTTCTTATTTACTATGCAAAAGTTATAAGGCAGACAGTAGTTTTCTTTACATATTTTTTAATTTTATAAAATACATGGGTATATTTGCCAACATTAAGTCTCTCTGTATGTTTACGCATAATAGTGTGTTAAAATTTCTCGTGCGGTCACGCTTTGGTGCACATCATCGGTTAATTCTTATTACTAAGTTTCATAAATCCTTTGCAACGTGTCTTCACAAACAATTCAAGTTTGCTGAGAACTTTAAAGATCGAAACACATTGTAGCAATCGTCAAATTGGAAACAAGTCAGTAAAATGCCAAAATTGAGCATTGAAAATCGTGGATAAGCCGTTTAACTGATACCCCATTAACAATTACCACCAGCGTGTTCAGTAACTACTGTTAGCTAACGTTTTGGGTACGGGAAAACTTAACCCGAAATCAACTCAACTCGTGGATAACTCAACTTAAAGTTGTGACAACTCAACCGGTTAGTTGGGAGCTGTCATGGGTTGAGTTGTCTTTGGGTTAAGTTGTTCCTATCCTAACGTTACGTTACTTTCGGAGATATTGACCATTCTGACAAGCTGGGTTTTGTATAAATAAAAGGGAACCACAACACCAAACGCTACCAGGGTGAAGTTTTTAAACAAACGTCGCTGTTTAACACGCCATCGGACGTCCAGGTCTTTTTCTCCAACAAGATAACACCAGAACACATTCCGTCCGGGCAACAATTTAATTTTCAGGGCTTATAACATTAAGATTTTAACTTGTCATTTTAGTGGACAAAAATCCAAACGTATTTGTGACGTGTTTGAAAGACGCATGCGTCGACGTCTTTTACAGTATGTGGCGATACTGGAACTAAACATTGCTTTACATGAGGAATAGTCAAGCATCCCATTACGTTTTGTACGACGTCCTATTGGATCTTTAAGACTGGATTTAAGCAGTCGCAAATTCAAATTCATGCACGCTCATTATCTTGTTAACTTTATTTTCCTACTGGGTATTTGATTCTGTGAATATTTTCTTTTAAAAAATCATTACATATTGTTTTTATGTTGAATACGCATGACTAATAGTTGTTTTATTATCGTATTTAATTTCATATTACTAACATTAAAACTTTGGATAATATTTACGTTTTTGTACCTATTTGCGTTTTAACTTTTGCTTAGTATAAATCAAGCACATTGTGCGTTTTAAATTGTTTCATAAGTAGATTTGTCTTCACGTGTTTCTTCATTAAGACTTGTATAGTTATCTTCAGGACTTGGAATGTTTTCAACATCAGGTGATTGTGACACTACATCTAGAAACATTTGATTAACATACTGTGGTTGTTGTTGTCTAGTAAGAAAAAGAAATGTCATAGATTACAATATATACATCTTTAAAAATTTAAGATATACTAATAGTTAACTGGCAATTTCAAAGATAATTTGTTAAGTCTGTTTCAATGAAAACTGTGACAAGACTAAATCTTTTCTCCAAATATCGGAGGTAGTACTTTAAAATCAACATAATTCATTTCTACCGCACATTGGTGCAAATAATCTTGAAAGTTACATGAAAATCTTGGATTTCTTGAGTTTTTCTACTTTGTTAGCAGAAAATTACATTTAAACGAACGGTAAAGCTGCAAATGAATCTTAGCAAAGAAACAAAGCCTGACAAAAAGACGTGGCATATCTCGGTGATATAGAAATTGGACAAAATGCAATAATATCTTAAATATATATTGTGTATCAAGTAATTCATCTGATCATTACAAAAAGATAAGTACAGCGTGAAGAATAACAGCCTATCTGTACTTACGCATCTGGTTGCTTTGTTTGATCTGAAACACACACACACGAAAAAAAAATAAATAATAAAATACATACATTTTGAAAAGCCCATACGAACTAATACAGCTTATTTAATAATGATTTAAGAGGTTAGACTGAGAAATCATATTATGTCTTGTAAAATAACTCTGGTAATCGTAATTATGACGACACTTTGCACAGAGGGATTAAGATAAACTAGGTACTTATCTATTCAGGCTAGCTCAGTTGGTAGCACGCAAGTATATTTGTCGAGGGTTTAATTCCCTGGTGGGTCATACTTTCGTAGAGCTTGGTCATGAAATTATTTCTATGGCCATTCTCTCTCCAACCAATGATTTTTAACTATGTAGGGCAGTTGACAGTCCCTGACGAAAGTATGCGTTTAGTATTTGGTAAACAGTTAAATCCAGAGATTTAGCCATTCCAAGAGGAGTGAGTAGGTTAACTGACCGCCGTTATTTGACATATACAAAGTGTTGCTACGGCGTTAAATCAAACAAACAAACAAATCTATTCATGCATCTCATTAACGATGTACCCTACATGTTAACATACAATTAAGTATTTGTGGAGATATAAATCACGCTCTTTCCATTCCAGTATTTTTTACACAAATTGCTACAAAAATTAACATCCGTTATTTATGTACACATTATTGCATAGTACATGAATGCATACATAAGTTACTAAATAGTTAATTATTTATTAATTGATAATCATTCAATAATCTTGCTGCAGACATATGCTAGCATAGCGTTCAAAATTGTATAAGAATGAGTTTAAAAGTACCTTTTTTTGATAGTCTCCTGAGTCTCAGTGTTACAAAACTAGAGTAAAACAATAATACTATGATGATAACACCCATAACTACTCCAACAATAACAGCAATCAAATCATAACCACATGAGAACTCTGGAATAACCATATGTACAATGACATTGTAGTTTCATTAAGCCTAGATAATGAAGTATCTATTTTTTTATAAAAACAATAACATTACTAACTAGCGATCACTTTAGTTTTATTAGATAAATACGCACATATTCGTTAGATATACAAGTATAACAAACGTAAATGTAATTTGCTCGATAAAAAAGAACCAACTACCTTTTGACGTTTCAAAAGGACCATAAGATTCGCTTAGTAAACATCCACCATTTGTACATGCAACAGCTACAATTCTAAAAGTAAAATGAAAAAAAATCAAATGAACATTGAAAATATATGTAAAACTAAAACACGTTGTATATGTATGTCTATGGTATGAAGCCAATCGAGTAAGTACCATTTAAATATTAATAGCACAACTGAAACACACATAAAGTTCAAGACTTATGTACATAAAACTTATTCCTTTTGAAATGAATAATACAAACAGTATGCCAAATCTAGATCCGTTGTAAGTAACCGTTGAAATGGTCAATACTCACGTATACGAAGATCCCGGTGCTAATGGACCGTTACAATAAACATCATCAGGTATATTCACGCAATCATCAACTCCAATTGCAAATTTAATTATATTTACAGAAGTTTGACGCTTCTTTCCTAAAGGTAAGATAAGAAATTTGTTTTACAACACAAAATTTATGGTTGTTATAAGAGAAAAAAACAAACAAGATTTTCGAACACTGATGAAAACAAACTAATGAATGTTCTGAAACAAAAATATCTGTATTTTCTGTAATTATAACATGTATCTGTATTATCTTTTATTATCTGTAAGCACTTAAGCACTCAAAAGATGTCTTCCAGTAATTAAAACTTTATGTCAATACTTGCAAAATATGAGTAAAAAAGAAATGCTTCTATAAAATAATGTTTTGACTGGGGTGTGGTTTTGCTTTTAATGGTTCAGTATACGTAGCTTTTGAAAGATTTCAAATTATTAAGTCACGTGAGCAATAGTTTACATTGAAAAGAGTATTAATCGAATAGAATGTTGATATATACGTGTGACGTTTTCAAGCCAATCATGTTTGGTGATTCTATATGTAGTATAACCATTCTGTGAGCTTATTGTCCATGAAGTCATTGAATTAAACTCTGATAATGACATCCTATCTGGAAACAAACAACAATGGCAACTTAAAATTTTTACAGTTGTTTTAATTGGATCTTTTGTCATAGCACATTTTTAATTGCATATGATTAAATGTCAGCTGACATTGACAAAATGTCATCTACGGCATTAAAATCAATCAAGTATCTAATGATTGAACTACCATGTTTTCGGTTTCAGACTGGCTTTCTTATATTGGCAATAACGAGCGAAACATATTAACTTAAATATCATGATACTTCAATAGAACATGTTTACCGGTTAAGTACTCCAAAAATAGTTTAATACTCACAGTTAAAATTACATTTATCTGTTATACAGCCAATTAAACCAGTAGCTCGTATCATCCCATGTTCATTCTGTTGGAAGAATTCCTTATACAAATCGACAGAAAAACTTGTTTGTGTAACATCATGTTGGTAATATATAATGTCATGACTTTGTTCAACATTATTGGGTGGAACTGTCATATTGTAAAAATATACAGTCGTAATATGCAAAAATATATACACGTTCGTATTGTTAATTCTGGTCACATAAATTTTGTTTCGCAAGCTGCAGTATTTAGTAATAATTAAACATTCCTATGGAAAAAGTAAACACCTTTATATCAATTCATGTATTAAGTACATGTAGTTTGTATCGTTTTGTATTATTTTAATTGGCTTTACAACATGTCACAATTATAAATGCCCGCCACGCCACAAACTGACACCCATTCATTGCAGTCTTATGGCAGTGAATATGTTCATACGTTTAAATTGATATAATTCGCTCAATCATCAAAAAACTTATTTATTAATTCAATTCCAAAACGAACGTCTCAAAGTATTTGCTCATAGGCCGAAAATATAGAAAGTAGTTTCTGAAGACAAATACGAATACTCAAACTAAAGAAACTATAATATCATATCAATATTTAGATTAAATATAAAGAATCTGGAAACTATTCCTTACTCCCTGCTGGTGTAAGTGTTAGTACTTCACTAACTTCACCAATCACATCATCCTTATTAACAGCAGTAACCTTAAAGAGACAAATGACATGTAGTGCGTGAACTTGAAAAGAGATGATGCCTTCGAATCAAATTGAAATGAATAGTAATTAACATTTATAAATGCATCCAACAACAAGTTAAAGGTCAATAAAATATTTGTGACAATAAAAAGGCTCACATTTCGTCGTACAAAATTGAATTTTAAACTTTAAAGAATAAGATATAGTTGATGATTTTATTAATTATACCAGGGATTTTATATAGAATCCCTGATTATACGTATACGCATTTAAAGCCACTAAACGAAGACAAAATCTTTATCATAAATCTAAAAACAAGTAAAACTATCGAAAATACAATAGAATATAACTGCCTTTGGATTATATAAATAACTATCTCCAGCGGGTTCTATTTTAGGAGTGAAGCTATTCAAAATATCAATTTCTATAAAAGTGGAGTACTTTATACCATGCAAATTAGATTACGGAGATACCCTCTCAGCCAATCAAGTTGCTTAAAAGGTGTTTGATAACTTTCACAAAATTGTAAATAAATGGATATGTCATATCGGTTTACTCGAGAAATCCGTGTGTGCAAATTTTGAGCACGCAAACATCTAAACTGATGCTAAAAAGAAACGCCTCATTTCAACTAGGTACATAATTTTCGTGATTCAGAATAATATAAGGAAACATTGATGTTTTCACCCAGTAAGAAATCCTTGGTGACATGTGCAACGTAAGGTCTGTCTTTACTATGCTGATAGGCACAGTCATGACGTTGCCAGAATATAGAGACGCTCACCGAGCATAAAAACTGGTCTATGTGTATGTCCACGAGATAATCTGGCAACAACGAGTTGTGACTTAAACTCGTTTTGAAACATTGATAAATTGAAGGCGTTACATAAGCCGAAACGCGAATCCTCACTGAACTCTACATTCTCCCAACACCATGTCCGCGATGGTACGAGCGGAGAGATAGACGTTGATGATGTTGGTATACTTTTAGAACCATTTACGCAAAACAATAAGATTTATTGTTTGTCGACTTATTTGGCATACACGGTTCCCTTTCACCACACATGACGTAGATATGTTACGCGAATGACGATGGCGTAAATATCATATTATCTAGTTGTCTTGCCGACATTACACTCATTCTACCTAAACGTACGTGGCCTCTCAGCAAACGTTTCTGTATACCTAAGAATTAATTGGTTCGTTTCTTTTCCCCGTCAGTATATGTTCATGTATTAACTATTTACATTATTTCGTGAGTTTAATTGGCTTTCGCACGTAATTCACCATACAAGAGTGTATTTATCAAAGCAGAAAATTTGTTTTCTTCCGAATTGAAGATGTGGTTATTTTTAGACACGACGGGATGTTCCGATCTCCTTCGTTGAGTTCCATGATTTCCCGTAGAGCCATTCCTTTGGGTTTAATCTCTAATTTTAAGATAGTATGAGTATAAAATCTTTGGGGAAATACTGGAGTTTTTGTGCATTGGATGCGTTTTATATATTCATTTAATGTTTGTATGAGTTTTCAGCAAAAGCGTGATACTTGACAATTATCAGCGTTCTATTTAGTAATGGGGCTTTAACATGCGTATTTTTAGTACACCATCTAAAGCATATTACTATAGACATTTGTATACATAATTGAAGATTACATATGCTAGATAACAAATATAAGTCAAAGAATTCCTAACCACTCTACCTGAATAAAGTAATACATTTCTGGAACCACAGTCAGGAGTGAATCATAAACATAATTCATATTCTCTTGTTGACGGTACACATCTGTTGTCCATTCATTATTCTGAAATTTATAAAATTATGTTAAATGCAAAAGATTTCTAAGAATCTTATATCGCTTAACATATACCTAACGGAATTCACAACGCGAGTGTCTTTTAAAGTGCCTGATTAAACTTTATACATTATTACCCGTAGGAAATTCAAAGACTAAAGAGAAATATAACATGTAGAACATTTTTTATCGTCTGTTATGTGAAGCTTTGTGCTAATGGGTCAATTTCAATTCTCCTGAGCATTAACTGAAGTACTTTCTACATAATCTGCTAGTGTATATTTGAAAGTTGACTGTGTTGGATCCACACGATATGTTTATAGTGTTTATTTTTGTTCATTTAATGTGGTGACGCATAAGGCCATATTTTAGTACGAGGTGCTAACTATTTAATGCCAATGTAGTTGCTATAAATTTCTGATTTCAACATGAGCACTTTGTTGATGCCGGACAGACAGTCGTAGCTCACTTTTAGCATAATTTGGCAGTCAACAAAATTAGTGGTGTCCGTGGAAACTATTATTTAGATCAGTCAACCGATAATTTCATTTGGGCATCTAAAAACCGCGCACTAGATACCATGTTTGCTAATAAACTGACTTGTTCGGGCTACCACCCTTATATTATTGTTTCGTAGAATTATTACATATAAATTAGTTAACTGTTTCTCAATGATTATCACTGCAAATATGACAAAATATTCATCCTCACTGACGAGTCATTGCCACACAATTATTGGCAAACATATCAAAAAAATATCCGGTGATAAACATGTACTAACAGAAATGCATGTTAATGAAAAGATTTACCTGTGTTGTATTATGCATTAAATGATACTCTTTTATTACACTGTTGCGTTCCAAAATTGTCGGAGCTTTCCATGTGACTTTAATTTGAGTGTAGATACCACCAGGTCTCTTTGTGACGACAAAGTTTGATACTCTTCCTGGAGCTATGAAATGGATTTAACAAAGTAAACCTTTTAACGCTCATATTTTTGTAGCGTGAGATTGACTTTTATTATAATTGTAAATTGCACAGTGGCTATAATCAAAAGTATGTAGTAAACAAAGACCATCCTTTTAAAAAATGAAAATAACTGGAGTGGGGATTATTTTGTACACAAAGAAGAATTTTTAGCACTCGTAACTTTTGTAACCATCAGTTTAAATGACACTTGTGAAACTGTAAGAATATACAAACTGTTTTAATTAAAAAAACATGTAAATAATACAGTCGCTTATATTTACATTCTACATTTATTGTAATAACTATTTTGGAGTTCTTCTCTAGCAAATCTATATTTTATAAATAGAAGTTTGAATAAATGGTTGGACTGACTGATATCTTAGTTGTGACACATATTTAAAAATTGTTCTTTGTACTTTGTTTCATCGTTAACATAATCGTCAATATACGGCTTAAGGCGTCATTGTTGTCACTCCGATACAGTAGTTTGCTTCTTTAGATAAAGTAGCAAATCGCTAAGGTTCTCATGGGAAAGGACAAATGTTAGAAAAAAACAACTTTTGACCAGTTTTCTAGATGTCTTAAATAGATGAAAAGGAGTAGGTATTATATATCTTTGAAAACTCATTTATTGACTTGGTATGGTCGTTGTACGAAAATCAGGCGTTAATTCACGTGCGCTTTACCTGCAGGAAGAGTTTGTATAGAAACTTTATTAGATTCCACAGAACCTTCAGATGTTCTTGCAACTACTGAAATATTATAATCCCAATATTCTTCTAATCCTGTCACTTTAAATGTCCTTTTATCAAATCCTGAAATAAAGAATAGATAAAATACATGTACAAGTATTTCAAATATGATAACAATATGTATATTATGATACTGACTTGGATATGGAAATAGCTGAATAAATTGAAACTTTGGTCAAGAAATAAATAAACAGTAGCAATAAGTTGGTGCAAAGAAATTTTTTTTTCAACAAGGACAAAATTTGAAACAGTAACAAAACAGCTTATTGGATTTATTTCAGAAAAAGTTTTGTTAAAGTAAGTCTCTCTAAGAACCAGAAACATTTCCAATATATGTACATAGCTGAATTTCTGTTCAAAAATAATTATTCATTTGCCACTTCCAGATGTGCCTTTAAATCACAGAGACAATGTGAGACTGATAAAGTTTTATAATTATCAAAATTAATGCACCATTATCATTCCATGCTTGATTTATATATGCTTAAACTACAGCACACAGAAGTCATAATATACAGATACATGAACCATCTGTGTGAATGACATTAAGGTGATGACAGAATGTCAAATTTGGTCAAAATTTAAAAATAATCGTAGTTGGTCAAACAAAAGACAATGACTATTCACAATAAGCATCATGTTTAAAGGAGCAAACTTGTTTACCTTCTATGGTTTTGTTCACTGATGTGGCTGGTTGGTTGGTAACAACTTTAATAACAAAAGTTGTAACACCAGGTCTTGGACCATCTATATTCCAATCAAGTGTTACATTTTGTGATGTTATACCACTTGTACTTAGCCTTGGTTTCTGTGGAGCTAAAAATTATGAAATAATAATTTTTATACATACTTCTTTCAATGAACCATTATGTAATTATATGATAGTGAAATGATTAGTACTAAGTTATATACTTGTGTATTTAATGTTCATGTTTTCAAAGTTTTTAACGTAAAAACTTGATTGTTTAACAAGTCACAAGTCTGGTCAGAATTCTAATAATTTTAAACCAAAAACATTTATATATTTAATTGTAATTTGCCTGTCAGGCTTTTTATTGTCAATCAAAGTTTAATGAACAGTGATAACAATAACCTAGATATTTTTTTGTAAATGTGTTTTGTTCTTAATTTTTTACTAGTTCTTTATAAGAACATTGAAACACAACTTTATATGCATGTACATGTTCAACAATAACGTTTGAATTATTACTCTTCTTTAATGTGTTACAATGTGATATAAATATCATAAAGGGTAATTACATCTGAAATAAAATTTGATGGTATGAAAAAAAATAAACAAACATTCTTTTTACTAATGTAAAGGTATTTTTGGTTGGCACTTGATATTCAGTTATGGTATACGCTTTAAACAGTATCCATTTCACATTAAAACTGTTTTAATTACAAAAGGGTATTGATGTTTCAGCCCAAAACTAGTCTTGCTACGTGTAAATAAAGCATTATATAGACTAGATTTGCACTGAACCATCCATTTACTCTGTACATTTACCTTCTTCAAGAGTTGTCTTGTTTGCCTCAGCTATGTGACCTTCACCAGCTCCATTGATAGCAGAAACTGTTACTGTATATGATATAGCAGGTTTAAGTACAGCAGTATATGATAATGTTTTATTTAGCTGATCTTTGTGTTTCAGTTCTGTAGATTCTATGACACCAGTACATGGGTTTGGTAATGAAGAGAACTGAAAATATCAACAATTAAATACAATGTCATGCTCTGAAGAAAAACTCACATATTCAGAGTGACATCTAATCAATTTTGAACAACTGTCAAGAATATCATTAATACATGTACAATGTTTTTACAAAAACAATAATTCTTAATTTGCAGAATTCTTATACGTGAATTCTTGTTAAGTATTGTCAGTAAAAGCATTTAAGTCAAACTATCATTTTAGCAAATAAGGTAACAAGGCAAACACTCTTATAAAGAAAACATTTTTTTAATTTTACTCACTCTGACTGGCTGAGTAAAATGTTCTCAAAATTATTTTTTACCAGATTGCTTCAATGTATTATAATAACTTACAAACTTATAATACAATAAATAACTAGTACATACATTAAACAGTCCTAAGTTACAATCAGTACATCTATATAAAACTCTAGTCACACAAGTATCTGTATCATCAGTGATTTGTAAAATGTAACCAAAATTTTCTTCACTGTATAGCTCAACAGGTTTATCCCAAGTCATAGTAAAACCACGACTAGTTGTGTTTGATATCTGTAAATTTTGAGGTTCATCAGCCACTGAAAAATAATAGTAACATAAGTAAAATTTAAGTCAAAGTCAGAATTAAAAGTACTTCACATTATACATGTATAATGTAATTACATGCATATATTAGTTAAATAAAAAAGTTAATTAAGTAGACTAAGTCAGAATTAACAACATATGTTCATACTAGCAGTAAGACATGAAATAAGATGTAATAAACATTCAGATTGTTCTCAAATAATTAAGACAGTAAGACAGAAAATTACAGACATCAAAACCAGTAAATTTTGAATATACAATGTACATTCATAAAGTGTCATCCCGGATCATTGTTAAACAATATATTGTACATCTGGTATCAATATGTTGTAAATACACATCAAAACTCACTAAGTCTAATTGGTTTCACTAGTATGTTTTTTACAGATGATCCTAACATACAACCAGGTTTTGTACCAGTCCCAGTTAGTACACTGCTGAGCAATCCAGACCCTAATTTCCTGTCTGGCTGACTTACTACAATTGATTTCTCCATCAACAATGACAGTTATTAGTTAATAAGATCATGCAAATATGTAATATTGTTCTTTTTAAATTAGCCAAATAATAATATCACAAGTTAAATTACTAAACACAAACAACAATTTTAAATGTCAGACATATAAACTAAAGAAGTCAAACATTTTTTATGTGACATAAATTGGAATACAACATAAGATGTAGAACAGAACAGCACTGTTCTTTTCTTTACTACATGTAAACAACAAAACATGTTAGATCTTCATACATTCTACAAATTTTGTTTACAAGATTTAATACTGTGTCAACACAATTCAGGTCATTCATGGCATACAGTTCACCTAACCTAGCTTTCCTGGACCATCATCTATAACCAGTACTCACCTACCCTTCCACAAGGCCGGAAACCTCTCCATATTATCTAATCAATGAAGGAAAACGAACATTATTGTCAAATTTTTATGGAAGGGTATAACCTCCCAGTTGGGATTGGAACCCACACCACCTCGGGCATGAGAATCCCGGCACGCTTCCAACTGTGCTATCGACCCTGGTTACATTCTACATAAACTGGTACATTGTCAGTTTTACTGTATACATACCAACTTATAAAGTGAAATCACTTAAAATTAAGAAAATAATATGGTCAATAATTGACATACAAAACAAAAACAATAATAAACAAGGTATCTATAGATATTACCAATTAAACAAACAATGATTATTAATGAGTCACTTACTTTTTGCTTTAGTCTTACAATCAGGGGATATCCTGTAACTTGTATCAGAGTTACCAACTTCGTTTTCTGTAATCAATCTGAAGTAGTATGATGTACCTGTAAACAATGTAAATTCTAGTAAAAATATCATAAATTTTATAATTGTTTACTTGTATTTATTGTCTACAAGTAAACTATATGAATACATTATAGTAAACTGGATAAACATTTTTCAAATAAATCAACAGTATTAATGTCTGATGAGCATACTTTAAAAATTGAATATTGAATTCATATGAGTTAATATTATTTATTAAAGAAAACCAAATTCCTTTGTGTGCCTTTAATGCAAAATATTAAAGGCATGTACAAATAAGAAAAAAATGAAAGAAAATATGAAAAACAAATATTCTAAATATCAAGGACATACAATAAGTATAGACTATCAAATATCTCAGTATTTAAAAAGTATGTTATTGAGTGTAAATATAAAAACCTACCTGGATCTAATCCATCAACTTTAAGACTGGTTACATCATTTACAGTACTTCTAGTAAATAAAAGTGTAGACCAAGACTTGTATACTTGAACATGATAACGTACAATATAACCATTAGGTACAGATGGTGGATTCCATGTTACTGTTATAGCATTATCTAATACACTACCACATTGTCCATTCACTGGTGGATTTGGGTCTGAAATAATAATTAGCATTATAGAAACAAGAGTACTGTACACTCAATTTCATGACATTTTGTTATTTAATAACAGAAAAATATAAAAAGTGGTGTCTCCATGTCTTATAGATAAAGTGAGAGTACATGCTGCAAGGTGATAATAAATTTACCATAAGAATTTCGTACAAATAACATAGTTTAATTGAAGATTTTTAAAATTAATTTGTATTTAAGTTTTTTACTAGTATCATATTAAAAATACCACAACAACATCACAAGTAAAACAACCCCTTATACATTGCAGATGTAATACCATTTAAAAGGTATTACTAGTTTTAGATAGATACCCCAATGTAATTTAATATATTTCATTATATGGCAAATCAAAAATGAGCACAATTAAGTCAGCAATCAAACTTCATGTAATTGTCACCAGGCATCAAAATCATAAATATATCATTACAATACATGAATTTGACATTTTACTACCATATCAATTTCATAAAATAAAACAAATAGTTATCAAATTATTAATTTAAGGTAAACATGCTTCAAAAGCACACAAGGATCAAAGCTACGGGTCAAGGGCAATATCCATACCAGAACTATCGACATCATGGTCAACTCAGTTGTGTTTTAAAGTAAATCATACACTTTTTCGTCATCACAGCATAACTTTATCTCAATTAAAATTTCTGATACGGCATTCAGACATACCATTGTCAAAAACCAGCAATACTTTATTTACTTTCCTTTTAACATGTGAAACATGTATAAATGTTCATAGTTTTAATGTATTTTAAGCAGCTGTGTTGAAGAGATGTCACAGCAATTCATTCTTACATTTTAATACAGTGATACAGAAAAATGGCCTTTACTTCTTAATCATTTACAAAAACATAAGCATTGTTTTTTTGTTTTCTTAATAGTAAAATGTTGAAGTGAGTTATATTTTAAGTTCTACAGAAATTGTTTACAGTAATTTATTTCCAAAAAAAACCAAAATCATTACAGCAAATTAGCTTGCAAGTTAATTCAGTAAGCAAATTATTGATAACTAATTATTTTCAGGTATAGCAGAAAAAATATTTAGTCACATTTACCATGATAAATATTCAAAATTTGTAAGTAACAAGTGTATCTCTGTAATACATCTATGAAACAATAAATCATTTTTTTACATATAAAACTCATTAATTCAGAGAATAAACATAAGAATAAATATATAAATCTTACCTTTAGGTGTTGTTTTCATTATTGCTTCAAATACATCACTTTCAATTTTTTCATTATTATTACCAAATGATTCACTCATAGTTTTTATTTTAACTGTGTAATTATATCCGTTCTTCAAATCACCATAGTTATTGGGAAGATTTGAGTTGTACATAGTGGTGGACCCTTGTCCAGGATTTTTCTCAGCAATTTTTGTATCACCATCAAATAATCTTACATTAAAACCACTTCTACCACCAGTACCAGGAGTATATCTTATAGTTAAACCACTTCTCTCTACATCAAGATCATCACCACTTGAAGTTATCTTTTGTACTTTATTGGGTTCTACAATACAACAGTAATACAATGATACCTCAGCAACGATATCATAATGTAAGGTACACAACATAGCATGTATATCAAATCAAATGATGTTTTAATGCAAAACAATACAATACTTGTGACAGTTATATGATATTATTTAAGCAATGATTTAATTATATATGGTACAAAACCTGGTAAATATGACCAATCAAGTGATGTTATAATATAATGTACAATATAATATAATCTATAAAATATAATTTAACATAGAATATTTAATGTATTATAATGTTTTTTATTATAAAAGTAATATGATATTTATAACATAACAAAACATAAGTTAAATATAAATTCTATGTTGAATGGTTTATTGTGTAATTATAATAAAATCTGACTTGAGTGTTCAATTAAAATATGTAACAGGAAACATTTTTGTAATAGATACACTAAGTAATTTACTAATATATACATGTATCTAAAAATCAAAATGTCGAAAACAATAAAGACAAAAATCCTTGTTTAATGACATAAAGAATGTTGAATAAATCTCCATTTCACTATCTCTCAACATATAATGGAAATAAAATAAACAAAATATGGGAAAACTCATAAAATTATAGGTACCATTATAAAACAACTTGATCAGTATCAAGTATAAGTAACTACTTTATGAATATACTTTATGAGTGAGAGAAAGTTTTACACTTTTTCCAACATTTTTCATTTGATAGTGTTTCTGATAGTGTTTTAACCAGCAATAAGTCTTTATTCAGAAGTCAATGAAGGCTATGACCTGACACAACTAGCTGTAAAATTGTAAGTCCAGGAGGCTTTATACTATAAGTATATCACAATGGCAATATTTTTGATTTACAAGTCACATGAGGTGGTGTTCATATACTGTAATGCTTATGTCACAGCATTAATATTAGTAAAGGAAAATACCAAATTAATCATATTTAGTAGCATCAAACAAAACCAGAAACAATCAAAATAACATTATATATTTATTTCTGGACACATACACAATACAGTCACAGGTTTATAGGTACAATTTATTAAATAATCAACTTACTTGCAGCTTGTTGCTTGATCACATATGTTATTCTTTCAATATTACTCTCAGTCTGTGTATTACGGGATAGTATCTCTACCATATATGTTTTACCAGGTGTAATGTCTGTTACTGTGTAAGTTGATGTTGATGATGACTGATCCGATGATGAAGCATAGTTTACTTCATTGATCACCTTCCATCTTACAGTATAATAATTAACAAACTGTGATAGATTACCAGGTGGATGTGACCATGATACATTGATTCTGGTTGTTTGTATATCACTGAATGTAACACTTCCAACTTGTAATTGTGATACTAAAATATACAATGAAGTAATATGATATACATGTAACCCAGGTCAAAAGCCAGTCGGTAGCGTGCCAGAATTTGGAACCTTGAGTCCTGAGGGGGGTATGGGTTTGAATACCACTCGGGGAGGTTATACGCTTCCATGAAAATTAGACAATAATGTCAATTTTCCTCAATTGATTAGATAATATGGAGAAGTTTCCTGCCTTGTGGAAGAGTAGGTGAGTTCTGGTTAAAGACAAAGGTCTAGGAAAGCTAGGTTAGGTGCACTTGATGCCGTGAAATGACCTAAAATGTGTTGACACGGCGTTAAATCTAATAAATAAATAAAGTAATATGATATATGAAACAGAGTACCAGCAAATTTCTATAAATAAAGCACAAATATAATCATGTACAACAAAAATTATACAAATCAAAAGGTCAATACCAAATGACTTTATAAATTTTGCATGCTAGAAACCTGCTAGCTTTTTACATAAAGAGCCATACAACCTACAGGTAAAAATAGACAAATGCACCCAATACTAATCACTGTTATAATCAATACTCAGGTTAAAAAATGTTGAAAGTGACATGGGTGAAACACAATATGTATTGACAACATGTAGTTTGTGATAGTGGAATGGCTATCTCATATGACCAGCCAATTGACAGATGTATCCAAATAAAAAAAATCAGTTGTACTATTACCAAGTATTAAAAAAACATGATATTATACAAATGCTATATTTACAGAACTATAACACATGTACATACATGGCTGGCATTTTCCTCCTTCAGTTAGTCCATTGTCATCATAATATGATATTTTACAAGTACATTTATTTTTTCTACATTCAGAATTAGGATCAGAACATTCATCAACAGTAGTTCCTAAACAGTCTTCTCCATTAGCTTTATCTATAATACAAACGAAATGTTGGTCAATATCAAAAAAGAAATAAATTCACATTGACTTTGTACATTAAATGTTCATCAACAAACAATTGTGTGATTCTGATAGCTTTTATGTGATTAGCCAGAATATACAAAAGCTTAGCTTAGTCAACATAGCCTTCGTATTTATACATAAGAATGTAACTCCGTCAACATGAAATTATTCCAACTCAACAGTTGAGAAAAAAACAGACTATAACATTTTTCATATCACATATTACTTAAATGAAATCAAACGTTTTTCGCTAACTTATAAAGTAATATGTATATGATACCATCAATGATTAACGAACCTTTAACTTAGTGGGGAATTATATGACCTTGATCCATAAGCAACATAATTAAATGGAAAATTTTATGAAATTCAGTCAACATGAGTTATAAGGTATGTCATATGTACAAGTTCTGTTCTGCTTGAAAATCTTAACATATTTTACAGGACTCATATTCAAGATTTGGTGGCCTTACATTCAAGAGTTTTGAAATAATCAAAGAACAGTAACTAATAAAACACATTTAATCAAGTAATTGTCCAAACTTTGTATAGAATATTGTATAAATTAAGTCAAAATCATACAGATCTTAATAGAATGTCTTAACCCCGATCAGCATTTTATGACACAATATTCGAAAGTATGTCAGCTGTTTTTAAATCTCATAAAAACAAAATATATAACAGGAGTACTTACAAAAGATGTAAGGATATAAAAATGTAGTAAATACTTACTTGCAACACAACTAGAACCTTCTTGATGATATACAGTACTACAATTACAATGGTAATTGATGCAAGTAGCAAATTGGTCTGAACATTGATCTGTATTATAATTCGAATCCGTTGTAGTACATTGTTCATTCAGACTTTTTCCTAAAATAATTGATTATTGACAGTTATTTGAGTTAATATTTCATTTTCAACAGCATTTAATTATTCATCAAAAATTGATATAATTTACTATTGATATTAGTTTTCTAAAGTTTTAATTTCGTGTTAGGTATAAAAACAAAACAAAAATCATATTAAATAACAGTCATGATATCATTCATCAATGTCACAGCTTTGAATTTTACAATGCTTTATAATTGGATTACTTAAGCTTTTTATATTAAATCACTAGTATCTAACTCATATGCATTATCAAGTAAACTGGGACAGAAAATATTTGCAGTCTATGAATATGAATGGTTATTAATTGGATATAAGATAAAACTCTTACGTATTTTACAGTCACCTCCAGAAACATTAGCAGTATTAGTATCATAGTATGTACTTATACAAACACAGGTACTTGAAACACATTGAGAATTTGACTTTTTACAAGCATCTGTCGTTGGACATACAGAACCCAATCCAACTTCTGCAAATATAAAAAATACCATAGTAACCATCAAAGTTTTCACTTGATTTCATGATCATTTAAAGACTAAAACAACATAAATTTGAACTACATGTAACTTTATGTGTTATTAGTCACGATGGGCACAAACAGTGTGGTGATATTACTGACAACTTGTACAACAGTATCCTAGGACATATTTTACCACATAAAAATAAGATAAACTTTAATTACAAGATTTACATAAGTACAACAGTATTAAATTTAATTAGCTAAATGAATATGTTTTCAGTCATAAATAATCAGTTATAAAAAGAATCATATTAAACATGTTTAAGTTATCTATACTATTAAATTTGCGAGTTTCCTGTTTTGTAGAAGAAACTGCGCAGCTTTGAATAAATCTTTTGTTTGTCGCTGGAGCACCTATATACTGGCATATCAAGTTGACGGTTCTTTTTTGACAAAGCCTCTTGATATTTGCAAAAACTGCCAAAAATCAACAAAAATAGCGGTTTTTTTGTGTCTAAAATATAAAAGATAAAACTAAAAATAGACACGTCAAACCAAACTCCCCGCAGCGGTTATCTTCCTTTATCAAATCAATTAAGTAGCAAAGCGTGGCTTAAGCACTGTGAGGAGTTTGCTACAGCCCGATCTTGCACGGGCTCCCATCTAGTAATTATAATAACTATTTAACTAGCTATCAATGCATTCAATCCAATGTACTGTTTTTGAATGAAATATCCACCACACTACACAATGTACCCAGGAATGAACATAACTGTATAAATATAAAAAAATAATTTTCCAAGTAAATGAATATTCCAATACATAAAATATAATATGTTTACATACTATAAACACATTGTCCACCAGGGTTACTATTACCATTATCATCATAATAGTTACTTATACATCTACATCTGTAAATATTTCCATCATTCTGACAGGTAGAATATACATCAGTACAAGGTTCAGTATCTGCTACACCACTACTTGGATTTGGACAGACAGCTCCTAGAGCAACCTCTTTAATACATTAAAGACATACTTATAGCTTTACATGTGTGAGGGAGGTAAGATAATTAAAAAACAGCATATAAATAAGTTAGATGTTAGATTTAGATATTGAGCTCCTAGATCAATCTCTACAATACATAAAATACATATAGTAAGAAATGTCAAAAACAACATATTAGTAGGGTAAACGTGTTAAGGATAACCATTCAATACAAATGTATATAAATGAATTTATAAATTAACTTGCCATAAAGCTATACTGATGACATTGATAAACACTATTACTGTACTCACACATAAATGTGTATTTTTATATTAGAGGTACTATACAAAATCAGTTTATATTAATCAAAACACAATGTTAAAGACTTACACAAACATATAATAGTCATAGAATTATATCATAGCAAGATTGTAGCTTTTTTCAAGTTTTTATCAGGTATCTATAATTTTATACATACAGTGTCATATGTACACTCACCGGCAGTTCTAATTACATACCCTATACTTTATAAATTGTCCAGATATGCGGAAAGCATATTATTGCATGTTATGTACCGTTTATTTGACAAATCATTTGTCGACATCAGCAAAACAAGTTTATTTCAAAAATGTATCAGCAACATGATATCTTAATCCATTTTATTTTGTAACTATCAACAACAAAAATCACAACTTAGTATTTCGTATGCCCCCGTTCGCCCTCATTTCCACAAGACATCGTGATCGCATACCATTGATGACATTTGTCAGAAATCATCGATAATGTGCATCACATTCCTGCAAGAGATCGTTGGATAGTTTCAGGATACTGTGTTGGTGCCTCAATTACCGTACCTACCGTCCATAATCTCGTCCCACTCGAACACGATGGGATTCAGGTCCGGACTGCACGGTGGCATCAAAACATCTCGTGTTATTCGAAGGCGTCTCCTAGCCTACTGTTTTCTCTATGGTCGTTGCCAGCATGTAAACGTCAACCCTGATTTTGGTTTCCTAGGCTATAACGTACCCCCTTTCTAGCAATGTCTGCAACTCCGTACGGTAGCTATTCGGACGCTTAAAATGCACATGACATGTCATGAGTTTTCTGTTGCCTTCTGATAGCGTACCCTGAATTGAATTTACACGAAACGTCTGTCTTGATAGAGAGAGGTGAGTCGCCTATGGGGTCGTCCATGTTGGTCGGTTTCACTTCCGGTTGCCAAAATTTGTTGCTGCACCAAAGTAATTAAACAGGGTTTACAGTTGAACACACGTGCTAATTGCAAAAATGATTTGATATTTGATCATCAAAATATCAATGAAATATTAAAGTCATTTTCCATTAAACAACTTATATGCCGAAGAATAAAAGTTAAATCATGTAATTTACCAATTTTATTGACGAGTCAGCTTCGTAACACCATAACTGCACGCGCCCTCTCTGGCAAAGTCAAACGGGCCATTGTTTTATAAATGTCTTTACGGCTTTTTTTATAAGTGACTAAAATGCTAATTATTTTGGCTATATTTAAACTCACGAGCAATTTTGTACCTGTGTGCACGAGGAAAATTTTGATTTTGAATTTTCGCTTGGCGCGGAAATACTCAAATGATGACACCATTGTGAATTGCGAAAATTACACATTACCAATAATGTTATACTCGTAAATAAAAAGATTGTATAACACATCATGTTAATACATTTTTTTTTGACAATAAAAAGTGTGTAATTAGAACTGCCGGTGAGTGTATGTCTGATAGTGATAACAGAATATCTAAATAACAGTATTCTCTCATTACAGTATGAAAACATCAGTCTCAGTACAAATAATTAAACAATGAAACCTTTTATTTCAAAATAACATGTCATAAAGTGGTTACTAAGTATACCATGTTTGTAAAACATTATATCCCCGCAGTTTCCGTAAGTCATAAAGAAATTAAGTACAGCTTTTGGAATTTTGAAATTCTGAATTGGAGAAATCAATTCAAATGCAACTGTTAAAAAGTTCTCCATGAATCAGCCATAAAAATAATAATAAATATTAGCTGCTCAGGTGTCTTACTTCTTCATTCCTGACATGCAAAAAATAACAATAGGTCTTTACAAGTCACCACAACCATTCATGCCACATCTGATGGTGAAGGGGAAAAGTTCTGCTGTCAAGACAACGATTAAATCTAAATTTGAATGTAGTGGTGACATTGACTTTTAATTGTGCTACCCCAAAATCAAAAACAATTATTTTACTGCTAAGGACAAACTTCCAGACCAAGTTTTCAGTCAAATAAATACTGAGTCCTCAGTAACTGGTTACAAAATACTATGTCTCCCGCCACAACCTTTTCTAAGATAGTGAGCCATTTCATTCAATTGGTTAAACATAAGACTTATACTTACTTCCTATACATGTTCCCCCAATAATTGTTCTACCATTGTTGTCATAGTAACCAGACTTACATACACATGTACCACTACATTCAGCATTACTGTCACTACATGCTCTATTATACAGACAATTGTCACCAAGTTGTTTCTCTGAAGGAAAAATTTCATCATTCACTTAACTTAATATAATAAATCCTAATCCTCTTACTATTGCAAATAATGCAATATTAACATTTACTTTCTTGTAAGTAAGGAAGAAAGTAAATAATATTTGTTAATGATAAAAGTGGGGAACATAACAAGTACATTACCCTTTAATAAGTAAGTTTATAATCACACAGCTATGAAATAATGGACTAACATGGTTGTACAGTAAATGACAGATCAATTTATTTTTTAACATTCATCAGTACAGAGTATTTCATTTTTTATAAATTTAACCGTTCTTATATATTATTACAACAAAACATGTGTATCATTGTTTGTAAACTACAATGACGTTAAAACTAAGTGAGAAACAAATAAAATGAAAGTCTCCACATATAGATAAAGTAGAGGATATCTTACTTTGCAAACATTGACCTCCACCATTGTTTACCCCATTACTATCATAATAATCACTAGGACATAGACATTTATAAATGTTACCATCAAGTATACATGTAGCTTTACTATCAAAGCAAGTGGCTGTGTTTGGTACATCAGGAGTTGGTTCTGAACATTGAGCACCAAGTAGAATCTCTGTAAATATGAAATAAGTTAGTTTGAAAAAATGTGTCAGTAAAAAGTACTTAGTGTATCCACAGTTTGATTTATTTTCAATGTCCTTCAAGACAAACATATATATTGCATTACTTTTGTTTTACAATATCAGTGTATACCAGGCATAAACAAAATATCTAGTAAACAAGGCGGAACACATCTAGTTTAGCGGACCCCGGAAGTAAATATAAATATGCGTGCGCAGACGCGCAAAAGGTACATGCTGCTAATTTACTGTTATTATGGGGACTGCCCGTCCCACACCCCCACTGATATTAAAAATTGATTACAAAAAGGCATTTAAAATAGTTATTAAAAATGATTCATTAAAAAAATGAATAAAAAAACTGCATCGTTAAAAACAAAATGGCGTCCAAAATTTGTAAACAACGCAACGTCCGAGCATGCGCAATAGCGGGGTCCGTTAAACTAGATTCTATCCAAACAAGGCACTAAAATAAATACATTGACATTTAAACTATAACACCACAAATAAGATACATAACTATAAAATAAGAAAACATGGTACAGATATACTGTCTTTATCATTAAACCAACTGAGTTTTCTTCAAAGATGCAAACAATGGTATATAAACAACAACAAAAACAGATAAAAGCCAATGAATTAAATAATTACTGGAAACAACTAATATTAATGGTACGTACTAATTACACAATTTCCACCTAGGACATTAACACCATTGTCATCATAATAAGAACTTTTACAACTACATGTATACGTTGATCCACTTTGTTGACATAAAGCATTTGAATCTTTACAAGAATCAGTTGACATTACACCAGTACTAGTGGGATTTGGACAAGTAGATCCAAGGTTTTTCCCTAAAACAAGGAGTAAATGATAAATTGATATGTCTACTTAAGTAAACATGGTTTCTAAACAAGATGTTAAAATAACCAACCCCAACCAACATTACAACCTTGAACTAACAATTTCTAAAATCCATGTATTTTTATATTTTGATCTTACAACACTGTGACAGAACAAAAATTTTGAAATCTTGGTAAATTTTTATATTCTATTAATTTCATCTTATTTTTGTGAGTATGAAGTAGTATGTCATATACACCATATTGAATATCTATCATATTATCAAAGTTTTTAATTGTTTGCGAAATAATTTTATTTTATATGTAATTATGTGATTAAAGCTAAACCATGGTTATGTTTTTAAAAAATACTCTTACAATTTCAAGAATATTTATTCCCTTTCATCAAAATTTTTAAGTCTTTACAGTTTTTAGTATAACTTCTACAAAACCTTAACAAGAGTGATAAATCTTTTAGGACATAAAACATATAACTGACAGATTATAACTTTGTATGAAACTTTTTTGACCATTCTAATGCGATCCGCATAAAGAATATTGTAAAAATAAGACTGTGATTTAATACAAAGTCATACAGTCTACTAAAAGAAAAAAATAAATATTTCTCAACAGGTATTCACTAATATTAATAAAAATGACATTTGAACATTTTTTGCAAAGAAAAAACACACAAAAACCATTCTGCACTTTTTAAATGTTTCTGTCAAAGTTAAATGTATTTTAAATTTATTATACAGTACATCTTTGTCGAGTAATACTCTTAATACATGTACACTTATATCCAGTGTTTGTACTGGTACATTCAGCATTACTATCACTACATGGTACAGATGGTGATATGTTAGATGGACATCTTGAACCAGTTGATATCTCTGAAATATTGTAGAAGTCAATAAAAAAAAAAATGGACAACTTGACATTTGTTCAAAAATAATTCAGAAGAAATGCTAAGTAAGAAGCAGTTTAATGTTACCCAAAGCTAGACATTAGGAAAGTATTATATTGTAAGAAGACTAGACAATAATAATGCTGCCAATCTTGATCTAGATGATTACACTCAGTCTGCAAGAAGAAATACTCATATTTTCTTTTAAACAATACCAACATCAACCGATGGGGTTATGTTACATATTTGATAATTACTTTGTACACATGTTCCGCCAATATCTGATGTTCCTGTGGTGTCATAGTAACCAGTATCACATACACATATTGTATTACAAACTTGGTATGTACCAGTACAAACATCAGTTTCATCACAAGCTTGTCCCAATGTAGTTCCATTACATCCCAGAAAGTAAACGCTGGACAATATCTGAAAGTTAGAATAAATGTTATACTTGAAAGTCACTATCTGCCAGTATTAAATAACACAGAGGTACAATATCTGAAAATATGGTGGCATATTTCAGCCACCAGTTAAAGGAATATACAGGCAAATGACTGTGCCAAAAGTGTAAAACCAAGTTTAGTCTTTAAAACAATTTTAGAACGAAAGAAATCACTTACTAATAACATTTGTCACTTATAACATTCAACTGAACGAATTAAAACATGTGGCATACACATTGTTGAACACGAAAGTAGATATCTTTTTAATAGAATTATACTTAGCTCTAGTATCTTCTCATCAGTAAATACATATTTTAACACTAATCTATTTTAGCTAACCTGACCCACGTGGCTCAAGTTACGAAACACCCCAAATATTACGAGAAAATAAGGAAATTCATTGCCAAGTAATTTAAAAGTTTGTGTTTTACTCTCACAGTTATAAAACACATTATTCAAAATCAGGAAATATGAAGTTGATCTTTTGCCTGTGTATCACTTTAATACGTAATTAACATATTAATTAAGTGGTCAATTAGCGATGTAGCTAGTTTTTTTTTCAATAATGCAATAAGAAAATCAAAGTACTGAAAGTACTGTTGGAAGGAATTTTTGAACAATTTTAGGAGTTCAAGTTACTATTTCGATATCCTACATAATTTCTTTTTCATTCATAACCAAGTGCGTTTCATATTTCATTTTACATGCATATTATTCTACTGATTGAAAAGTTGTATGTTTTGATTCACGGGCAGAACATACTTTCGTGGAGCTATGTCATGGAATAATTTCTAGTGTCATTCTCCCTCCTATCACTGATTTTAAATCGTTTTAATACGGCAGTGTTCAGTCACTGAATTGCATCTAGTGGTAATCCAGAGATTGAGTCTTTTCAGGAACAGTGATAGGTGGATTGGTGGTCACGATGTAACCTAAACAGTGTGTTGCCATGGAGTTAAGGTCACAACAAATTGATCACATGTTCTATGTATTTTGTTCCAAAGAATGGAGCTTAAGAGCAAATATTTTTTTTACATATTTTGAATTTTGAGAAGCGAGCAAAAGCGAAGAATAAATTTGTGCGGTTTCTAAGACATTTATTTACCATAAGTTAAAACGAGCATAAAAAGTATGGACTTTCTTATATAACATATAATCATATATCTATAGACTATAGTGTAATCACGTAATAAGAAGTTCTATGCTATATAAAGCAAGTTAACTCCAGATGAAAATTCAATTGAATTTAAAAATAGTTAGAAGTAAGGTAGTAGAGGTTTACACCTTCATGAGTTCATACGCAAAAGATAACTTCATTTTTCTTTGGTATTACTTTTATTAATAGTAGATAACTGGGAAGCACAGATTACCAATCAACAGCGCCACACTAATCTTATAATGGACCAGTCTGGTTCACTTTTTGTGTATACAATGTAATTAGATTTTGGTAAATTATGCTAATGGCTAATAATACCACTAGAATTAAATCAAGCCTAATATGTTATTTTGGGACATCAAAATTGTAGGAATGTAAACTTTTCTCCCTGTCCTACCTGCTCGCTATGGATCAATCTTCATATTTTACACTACAAAGACACGTATGACGTCACACATCAAGACAAGGTGTGTAGAGAGAGTAAATGTTCAGTTTACGGTCTAAGACAGAGTGCAGTTATCATATTTCTGAACAAAGGAATATGTCATGGTAATTTCTAATGCCGTATGTTAGCAAGAATTCATAACTGCTTTACCGTAACAGTGAAATTATGCTGATTTATATTGCTATTTAGAACTCAAATTACTAATTTTCAGTTCAATTCTACTTGGCCGAGTGTCAAAACTTTTCATTTTACGATATTTATGACGCGTTAATTTCATTTTTTTTCGGATCTTAAGGTGCGAGAAATCAGACGAACATAACGATTAATTTGTTGTGGTCTAATAAAAAAAAAAAAAACATTTACGACATTCGCTTCGCGCTATCATTAAACCTCTACGGACACCCATCCAAAGATTAACCCTTCAATACGTTGCTTAACTTCGATAATTACCCAGCGCTTTACGCTCTCAAAGTAAACTCCTGCTGTGAAATCCGGTCGTTAAAATTGTACTTATATACAAGCGTGTGGTAGATACTAATGCGCAATAATACAATAAAACTTCTCTCCGTGCACAGTTAGAATGTTGTTTGATTAATGTGTAAAAAAACATTAAATATTATAGTTTTAAGTATTTGTTTAAATTATTTTTTTTCAACTTATCTACTTTTGATAGTACACATATTTTTCTGCTGCACTATTTCTTGGTCGCATTGACTCATTGATTTCTATTGAGTTGAGGATGTTGTTCGTTCTTTTTCAAATCTTGCAGAGCGCTGACATAGAAAGGAATTGTTTGAAAACAATTCCTTCCAAAATATGAAAGTTAATTCCTGTAAATGAATCACTAGTTGCGAAACTAGTTAATCTGTTATCGCGTATCTATGAATAACATTGTTTTGCTGCGATAGCTGGAGTATTAAGTATACATGTATCAATATAAGGGAGCAAAACAATACTATTTATAAAAACTCTTAATTTAGCTTCAACTGCGGGTAATCGTGTAATATATTAATCTATCAATCAATCTTTTTTGGTATTGTAATAGAATTTAATACTTGGTTAATAGTTTCTTAATCAAAAGTATTTTAATCAGTAATCTTAAGAAATCGTGCAACTGTATCAAGGCTACTACACTAGTTTAAATGTAATATGCTACAAGTAATAGCATTTCCAAAAATGCTTGAAATCGCATTTTAGCCGTGTATGACATCTCCTTTAGTAAAACAGTCAAGCATTATGTGTCAGCGTCGCATGTCTATTTATATTTCTATTAATAGATATATTGATTATTTGCTTCATAATAAATAAATCTGATCAAATTAATTGTATAATAAATAGTTATAAAAATGTTTCTGTTTCAGAATGATATGCTACTAAAATACATGTACACGAATAGATATTGAATATTGTTTATTGTTTCTCATTGATAGTAGAAAATAAATCACTGAATGTTATTTAAATCCATTAATTGTTTTATTATAACTGTTTTATTTCATTGATGTAGTCTACTATTAAACTATCGTAAATGTGAACGTTATAAACTTCCGTGTGGTAAAAAATACTTTAAATGTTTAAACTTTTAAAGTAAAATGCCATTTCAAATTGAGGTAAATAGATAGACAGGGGTATTTAAAACTTCGCACAAAGCGTCAGGTAAAAATGCATTCTCACAATAAATTTAAGATACTGTTCATATCTAATGCTCAATAATGGACAATACAGCGGCAAAATACAGTTTAAATGTTCTACATACGAACAGAGTCTCTTGTTTTTTTACCATTTAAATGTAAGCTCGGTGTTTGGATAAGACCTTTGCCTTTTTAAGTTGTATAAACAACAGAAATGTATTTATTATAGTTGATGATTTAATTCCTAAAAAAACTTGGAAATAATTTTTTCTGGCTAAATATGTTAGCTGTTCCAAGCCTTGTATATCAGACTTACTTCCATCCAAATTTTGTGCACAGAGAAAAATACATTTATATCATTTTGTAAAATCAGTACGCTGATATCTCTATCACAAAGTGAGCTAAGACAGCTACGCCGAAAAAATATCAATCTCATTGAACAACGATGAGTACCTTTACAATAGAAACATATTACAAGTATACATGTATGAATTGTACCATAAAACTAAAAACTTACTGCTAAAAGGTAATATCCTAACATGACGTTTTAATATAAAACATCAAAATGTTCACATGATATATAATTGATGAATGCAGACTGTGAGAAGCTTGCAATGTATAACATATATAAACATATTCATTTTCCAAATCTTCCGGGTTGAAAATAAAAATATTTTAACACTGCGTATTAATTGTTAATGATTGCTAGACCATGAAGAAAATAATACAGACGGCATAAAAGCTGGTGGTATACTGGAATGATTCATCGTCCTCTCAGTATATAAATACCGCTTCTAACAGATCGACTAAGTTGACGGGAGCAATAATTTCTTAACCCCATTCAGACACATGAAAACCGAACTTCATGTATCTCCTGCGTGGATACAAATCTCCGATGTCCCTGATTTATTTACGCATCTCGTGCGTGTAATATGCTAGCAATCAAGTAAGTCCCTCTTACAATACTTGCATGATATCAAAACCAGTAGCCAGTGAGACTTATCAATTTTAGTTTACATTGTACATTCATTGAATTAATTAGTTTAAGTATTCGTTCAATAAAGTTAGTTAGAACACAACTCTTAATGTCGTTCTTTGAACAATGTCCATAGCATCACAGTGCGGTAACCGACAATACATTACATGTGTACAATACTATGTATAGCAGAATATTAATATCGGAGATGTGATAGATGTTTGAAAGGTGCATGGATTACTTGTCCTTAAGAAGTAGATCAGTGTATGGATTAGATAAGTTTTACAATTGTCACGTACGGTTTTTGTCTACATACAGCGTAAAATCTCAAAAACCTTTGTTAGTACTAAAATGTCAATTAAAATGTGTTTTACAACTTTTTATAATCATGTTGAAAGGTCTTTGTTAATGTTGAATATGTCATTTAATGATAAAACCAATTATATCACTGAAACAAAAAAGTGTTTATTTAACAAGTATACTAATGTTTGACTAGATGTACATTCGTATGATAATAAGAAGTAAATTTGTATGACATACATACAGTTTGTACGATATACATGTAAGTGTAACTTTGTACTTACCACGTTACGTAGTTAGTGATCTTAAAGAAAGAGACAATTTGAACCATGTGAAAAACCGTGGCTTGTTGACAATATTGTTATGCGCACAGAAAAGTAGTTCCACAAATTTCTCGCGTAAAAGCTATCTTATTACTACATGTTGATGCAATCGGGATTAAAATAAAATAGAATAATTTATCAACCTTATATTTTTATTGTATAAGGGAAGGGGTTATTTCTCTGTAGAATATATATCAAAAATTAAGTACCCAAGGTCCGCTATTGTATTATATGGACTTAATATTCGTTTATAATTTTAAGAATTTTATAAATTCTACGGAGTCCCTGAAGTGAACACATTTAAACGAAATAAGAAAATAAAAGAATTGTCAAAAATCGTGAAATTCAGAGTCAGTTTTATTCAACGTTTTGGGTATGCATAAAATACAAAATTGGGTAAACGTTAATGTATACATTATTTTAGCAGTGTAAAGACCACTGCCCATAAAAACAAAAGCAAGTTATTCACTTTAATAAGACCATTTTATTTACACAGAAATTGTTGTGTTCCATATGTAAACATGTTGAATTGTTGAAATTTATTTTGTTGTTAATGGGGCAAACATTAACTCCGATGATTTAAATTTATTTTTATCGATCGTGAGTGCATTATATTGTAGTAAATATTTAAATCAGCGGGTTAATGTATTCGCCATGTTAACCCATGTATACATGTTCTGTTCTCTGTTTTACAGAGTATAGCTCTTCAATTTATATTGTTAGTGGGCAATGTGACAGTTCACAAGATAAATGGTGACTTAGGGATTCTGGCCAGACCCTACTTCATATGATAGGTCTGCATCTTGTTAAAAATGTGAGTGAGTGAGTAGTTTAGTGAGCACTCACTCACTCACTCACTCACTCACTCACTCACTCACTCACTCACTCACTCACTCACTCACTCACTCACTCACTCACTCACTCACTCACTCACTCACTCACTCACTCACTCACTCACTCACTCACTCACTCACTCACTCACTCACTCACTCACTCACTCACTCACTCACTCACTCACTCACTCACTCACTCACTCACTCACTCACTCACTCACTCACTCACTCACTCACTCACTCACTCACTCACTCACTCACTCACTCACTCACTCACTCACTCACTCACTCACTCACTCACTCACTCACTCACTCACTCACTCACTCACTCACTCACTCACTCACTCACTCACTCACTCACTCACTCACTCACTCACTCACTCACTCACTCACTCACTCACTCACTCACTCACTCACTCACTCACTCACTCACTCACTCACTCACTCACTCACTCACTCACTCACTCACTCACTCACTCACTCACTCACTCACTCACTCACTCACTCACTCACTCACTCACTCACTCACTCACTCACTCACTCACTCACTCACTCACTCACTCACTCACTCACTCACTCACTCACTCACTCACTCACTCACTCACTCACTCACTCACTCACTCACTCACTCACTCACTCACTCACTCACTCACTCACTCACTCACTCACTCACTCACTCACTCACTCACTCACTCACTCACTCACTCACTCACTCACTCACTCACTCACTCACTCACTCACTCACTCACTCACTCACTCACTCACTCACTCACTCACTCACTCACTCACTCACTCACTCACTCACTCACTCACTCACTCACTCACTCACTCACTCACTCACTCACTCACTCACTCACTCACTCACTCACTCACTCACTCACTCACTCACTCACTCACTCACTCACTCACTCACTCACTCACTCACTCACTCACTCACTCACTCACTCACTCACTCACTCACTCACTCACTCACTCACTCACTCACTCACTCACTCACTCACTCACTCACTCACTCACTCACTCACTCACTCACTCACTCACTCACTCACTCACTCACTCACTCACTCACTCACTCACTCACTCACTCACTCACTCACTCACTCACTCACTCACTCACTCACTCACTCACTCACTCACTCACTCACTCACTCACTCACTCACTCACTCACTCACTCACTCACTCACTCACTCACTCACTCACTCACTCACTCACTCACTCACTCACTCACTCACTCACTCACTCACTCACTCACTCACTCACTCACTCACTCACTCACTCACTCACTCACTCACTCACTCACTCACTCACTCACTCACTCACTCACTCACTCACTCACTCACTCACTCACTCACTCACTCACTCACTCACTCACTCACTCACTCACTCACTCACTCACTCACTCACTCACTCACTCACTCACTCACTCACTCACTCACTCACTCACTCACTCACTCACTCACTCACTCACTCACTCGCTCGCTCGCTCGCTCGCTCGCTCGCTCGCTCACTCACTCACTCACTCACTCACTCGCTCACTCGCTCGCTCGCTCGCTCACTCGCTCACTCACTCACTCACTCACTCACTCGCTCACTCACTCACTCACTCACTCACGTACTCACGTACTCACTCACTCACTCACTCACTCACTCACTCACTCACTCACTCACTCACGCACTCACTCACTCACTCACTCACTCACTCACTCACTCACTCACACACTCACTCACTCACCCACTCACTCACTCACTCACTCACGTAGAAAGAGGGTTTTGGTAAAATTGTATATTAAAATATGCGCTTAAAATGTTTACGTGCGCTGTATGCAATAGCTATTTTTCGAATAAGAAAGGACAATATAGTTCGACATACTCAGAAAATGCAGCCATTTTCGATGGTAGTATCTGGACCTAGCGGAAGCGAAAAGACAGAATGGACTAAGAACCTTTATTTCCAAATCTGATAAGTCCGTCAGTAGAGCGAATCATTTGGTGATTCGGTCAATAGCAACCTCTGTATGCCGAGCTGAAACGACGACTGGAGAGTAAATAGTTTGTTTACAGCATTATTGGCTATAACAACGAGTCAAAATTTAAAAACACGGAAAAGAAGAACTTGAACGTTTTTATGATTTTGATGTCTAAAGCCAAATAAGACATGATAATCGCTGATTTGTTCACTAAAGAAAGGCATCACAGAAATCTATCAATCATTTATCTTACTCAGAATTTATTTCACAAGGCAAGGCCTGCAGGGATATAGCGCATAACACCCAGTATATTGTACTAGTTAACAACCCAATTGATAAACAGCAAATGTCAACATTAGCATGGCGAATATACCCTCAAAATAGCACCGCATTCATGTAAAGATTTCATCAAGCCATTTCTAAACCATATGGTAGTAGACTTTAAATCGGATACACAGGCACAAGAGTGCTTACGTACTGTCATTTCTTCTTAACTAGCAAAGTAAAACAAGTGTATGACGACGAACCACCTTTAGTTGTTTGAAATAAAATAAATAAATAAGACTTTGGCGATAATTGAAGCAACGTTATGCTGTCTAAGACAGTGATGAGATTGATAAAATTTGCAATGATAGCGACGACGATGATAATAGTGACGATGATAATTATGGAATTGATAATGCAGGTGGTCTTGACGTCATTAATATCAAAGTACTGAAAGTACTGTTGGTAGGAATTTTGAATGATTTAAGAGTTCAAAGTTACTATTTCGATATCCATCATTATCTCTTCATCATTCATTATCAACTGTGTTTCATATTTGATTTTACATGCACATTATTCTACTGATCGAGGGATCGTAGGTTCGATTCCCAGTCGGGTCATATTTTTGTGGAGCTTAGGTATGAAATAATTTCAACTGTCATTCTCCCTTCCTACCACTGATTCTGAATCATGTAGGGCAGTAGTCAGTCACTGGCTTGTGCAGAGTAGTTGGTTAACCCTTTACCTAATACTGTCCCCTTTTGTCCCCTGTATGTGATTCTAATACTGTCCCCTGTATGTGATTCTAATACTGTCCCCATTTGTCTCCTCTAAACTTTATGCTATCAAAAGACATATTTCCACTAAATAATGAAAACAATTTTTTACAGAATATGGTAGATAAATCACTTACCTAATGAATGCTCAGAAAAAATAGTATGTTATATTTTGACTTTAATCACAAATTTGATTTAAAACATACAGGTATACATCCAGATGTCACACTCACTGTTTGTACAGTCTGACTGGTTAAAGTAATGTTTAATCCTTTGTGTTATTAACAATTAAATCACTTTTTTCAAATAATACTTTCTTAGTGATAAAATATCATCTTCTTATGAACTTTAATTTCAAGAAAATGTTTTTAATAATGCAAACATGATGATTTGACAACAAAAATGTTTATTCAGAGAAATAACAAAAAATCTCCATATATGTTTCAAATGTGTAGTTTTTTTAAGTTCCAGACAGTAGTTAATTATACAAATCAGTCAGGATATCATCATCAAAGGGATTAACATTGATTAATCAGTGATAAGAGGTCATTATTTCAATTTTTGACAGGTCCCCTGATGTTTTATGATCTATATTGTTGTCACAGCTGCAAAAATGGTCATGTTTGTTAATTGATCTTTTATATTGGAATGTCAAACTGCTAGTAACACAATTAACACCAATTAACAATGATTATCAACTGCACTTTTGAAAGATATTGATCTTAAACATTGTTTTACTAATTTAAATGATATATTTATGTTGTATTTGATATCAATTTAAGTTTTCACATATATTTTTAGTTTTGTTTTATATTTTAAACTGTCATAACTTTTATACTAAATGTTGAAAAAATATATAATTTACACTATTAGATAGAAAATTTAATACTCTAAAATATTTGTTCTTACTTAAATTTGATTAAATCACTATTTATTATAGTAATTGCCTGTTAAAGTATATAGGTGTCTAAACAGAAGCCATCATTTAAACTTTCTATGAAGATAAGGTACATTAAATTTTTATCTCTGACTTGTATGAGAATCTGATAAGTATTTGGTAGACTGCTGTATTAGGTAAAGGGTTAACAGCTAAATTCAGAGATTTAGCCTTTTCAGGAACAGTAAGTATGTGGACTGATCGTCGTGGCATAACCTGTACAAGGTGTTGCTATGGCGTTAAGGCAACAACAAAATTGATATTTCTTCTATGGATTTTCTCTAAAATATTTTGAGCGAGCGAGTGAATTGTTTCCCCATTTTTGGCCTTTTGAGAAATGAGCGAAAGGCGGTGAATAAATTTGTAATATTTTCATAAATATTTATGCACCAAAAAATAACAATAACCAAAATAACATCATAATGTGTAATGCAGAAAAAACATTATCAGTTACTTTTTAGAGTTTAAAGTCATACTGGTCATTTATTCATCATATTGATGTGATACAATCTTGCCCATTTAAACATAAAATATGTCAAAGTCTTTCTTTCTTGGACATTATTATTTTGATCTTAGGTTACGAGGTATATAGATTTGATAATCTTGCAGGTTATTGTGAGAAAGATTACTTGTTTTTAGCATGTTGTTTATTTCCCGTGCAATAAGCCACACATGTTTTTGTCTTCGTTTCATCTAGTATTCATGTTAAGACATAAGAAAACCATAAAACATGGCGAGAAAGTGTCACTTGAAAAAGCGATATTGCAGTTGGAATGTTCGAAGCTGGTACCTCTGTAAGGCATTGTTGTCATTAAAATGTAGTCAAATGCGTATAAACGGCGTGTCTACAAGTTTGTGGTCACATACAATTTAGAGCCATGAGGTCAATCGTAAGAGCGACAGTACGGGCATCGTATGGGCTATTTACACACGTAGAAGGCTTTCGTGTGGCCGCCACAAGGTTTATAGGCGTAGTCCTTTAGCTAATAAGATGATGACGTGAAGCATGTTAAGAAAACAAAAAGAAACGGGGCACGTATCGTATGACTCGTATGAAAGCCACACGGCACCCGCACGATGATCGCAACGGACCGTACCACTGGAAACGATTTTATTATTAGCCGTAAGCCAGGATGTGGTCATAATAGCGAAGTAAAGTTGTTTACAGACATGGAAGGGCTAGAATCTTAGTTGACCGTACGGGTTGTCGTGCGGGTTGCGCACGGATCCGTAAGATTTTTGAATAAAAACAACTCGTACAGACCCGAGTCTGGAAGATGCGTATACGATCACACACGGCACAAACCTGTAAAAAAGCCATGGTCGTTGGTCATGTTCGTACGGAGGACTTGCGGACCCCTCTCGGGGTAGGTAGGATATCTTAGCGCAACAATTGCACATGCATTTCGTGAATTTCATGATTGGAAAATATCTATTGTTTGACAGGTAAAGGTAGAATTAAAATGACACGAATGCGTGTTTGAGTCGTTGAATTTTCAAATATAAGAGGTTATGAAATAGATAGAGCAGTTCTTGTCTGCCTGATCAGAATGATATTCCTGTACACTGGTGTTTTAGGTTCCGTCTCCTCGCCTTGTAAGTTCTGAGTAGAACATTCAGTGATGATAGTTTTTGCATTTTGCCTAACTTTTTTCTTTGGTACCATAGGTAATAATCAACGTTTTCATTTTATGCCAGCGAATGGCATAGAACCGGTTCACTGCCGGTAATCACGTGATTTTGTTATGATCAGCTGTACTATTAAATGGCGGCCAGACTCGTCACCTCAGGTAGGTTTTTCACATTTTTTAATTAGAAAACCACGGAATCATGTTATTTCATTACGCGCAGAGTACCCTCCATTGCAAGCGATTTATGACAATACAAAAATGTTTTTCCTACGTCCATAAATAAAAAAGTTATTGAGCGAATTATTTTGAAATCTTACGTTCTTGTTGTGATCGGCTGTACTATATATATCTGTTTTTGTCTTCATGTACTAAATGAAGCCACTTGCCTCAAGAATTTACCCACCAGGAAACGAAAAACATTATCCTGTGATACTTTTGCCATCTTTTCTGTCAAAGGTCAGGGTGTAAATGTGAATTTTGACGGAAAACAAAAAATGATAAGCTGTACTATTTGAATTTCAATGATAAGCTGTACTATCAGATTCCTGAACCAACTGACAATGATGTTGAACGTATCTAACAACGTAAAAAGTCAAATTCTTGGTTATAATTTTCCATTATTTGGTATGGATAGATGAAAGTAAATCATAGTTTAAAGTTCGGTTAAATGTCACCGTCACATTACGTCATTTTATGAACTTAAAAAAATATATTTAACGACTTAACTCACTGAAATACGATCATAGATAATCATTATCTGATGACTTAAGTTTTTATGCAGAAGACATTGTGTATATTCTCAAGTAACATTGCATGTCTCTGTCTAAATATCTATTTAGTGTCATTGAGTGAGACACGTTGTGATTTGTTTCTCGCTTCCTGTTTTGTGTATTGATATATTCATCTTATTGGTCATTGTAATACGTTTTATTCGTTCCAGAATTATGGACACTGGTAAAGTTTTATGATACTGCGGAAAGTTCTTCAAACCACAAGGAAGTCTAAGTATCCACGAGAGAGGACACATTGGAAAGACTCCGTATAATTGCTGAGGATGTTTTTCATTTTCTTTTGTACAGTAGGCATCGGTAAATGTCTAATTAATTGTAATTATTCGTGTGGTAAATAATGAGATGTTGCATTTCAATTTTATTGGTAGCGAGAATTCCATTAAAAACGATAGACCAGTTTTATGTTACATTTTCGTTTTTTTTAAACACACTGTTACATAGTTATTTTGTCTTGGAATCGTTTAATCAATGTTAACCAAACATTCATATTATTCCTAAGCATGAAAATATAATGGAATGAACATTTTAATGTTAAATAATTTAAAAAGTCATGAATTATAAATGTTGCAATTGTTTCAAGACATGTTTATGTCTCAATTGTAGAATAATTATTGATAAATGCAGTTTCCCCGCCTAACATGCAAATTCTGAATAGAGGAAGAAGACCTTTCAGTCCTTTTAAACCGTTCTATACGAATAAAACTATTGATATCGACCAACTTATAAAAAAGTTTCAAATAAAGAGTCTGTTCTTGTACTGGGTGCATTAACACGAGTCGTTTCAGCCCAACTAGTTATTTTTCAATACGATAGCGGTTTCATTTGACATCATTCTGAAACTGGTCTGTACCGGGCACTGTTTCCTGAGTTGGACTTTATGACAAAAACTCAAGGAGTACATAATGTTTCTCATCTTAAACACCAGTTTTCTTTCACTTGAAAACAATTTTAATACACTATTAAATATATAAAAGTTGTTTTTTTCTATTATTTATCGTTGTAGTGGCAGTAAGCATGGTGATGAAAAACGGTATATGTGCGACAACTGTGGAGAAAAGTCTGCGATTAAAGCTAGCCTTACCGACGATACGAAAGAAATACATGGGAATAATACACGTGTGAAACGTGTAAACAACTGTTTACTAGAAGAGGACATTTGGTTGAGCATCAGAAAGCAGTACACGTGGGCAAGAAATCTCACTCTTGTGGAAAATGGTCTAGTAATCTAGTTTCTTTTTGTCATTTCTTATTGCTCACCTGAGAACTTTTGTTATCACAATACGTCTATCGATTGTCCGTTATCATCATTTGTTAGTGACCACTGTAACACCTTTATTATTTGTCCGGCGTAGATCAGCTAGTCTTAGTAAAAATTGCAATTCTCTTTTTACTCCATTTGATTGGTTATATAGTCTGATTCACGTCTTCGGTGATACATTATAATGCAAATTGTGAAATCATTCAAAGTGCATTAACATAATAGCTCTAACTATGCTGTAACTTGAACAATTTACTTTGCAAGTTACCTGATATGGTTATTTCTTATGTCCAGAAACGTGTGCAATTTTTTTGCAAAGGCTCCGAAAATAGTTTTCTCACATTCGATTTGTCAAGTTATTTCCGATCAACTGTTTAGCATAATGCCACACTGTGTTCATTGGCATTGTGTTTACCTCCAATTGAGGCTTAGTTGTTTTGTCGATGATGTGTATTTGAAATGCAAAAAGCAACATGTTTATTTTTACAATAAGTAAAAACAATACTCTATATTTTCGTCCTGTATTAACGTTTTGACTACAAAGCCTTATCAAACAAAGATTGAATTAATGCAGTTAAATTGTACTTTATTACTTCTTGTTACGCTTTCAAGACACGTATTGTTATTTGACTTCATATAACACTTATTTTCATATAAGAGTAACAAGACGTATTATGAAGTTGCATTTACCAATTTTCTGTTGAATGTAGACATTGCAGTCAAAACATAAATAAGACGAGAATTACAGAATGTTCAATATTTCGTGTTTATCTGGATACAAAGTTGAGATACTCAAGAGTATCCATATTAATGATTGTAGATTTTAATGATTTGTAAGTTTTTGTGATAGTGTTGCTTTTTTAAAATTAAATTATGGTATAATGGTATTGATTCTGTGGTAAGTTTTACATGATTACACTATTTTTGAAACATATGTATGTTGTTTTATTCAATTCTGAAATGATATTGTGTCACTAACTTAACAAAATGAATATCATTAAAATGATAAGTGACATGCAATTATAATATACACTGAACAAAAGTTCTAACCGATCACTTTTCAAATTTTGACTATTTCATAACTGGCCAATGGATCCTTTTTAAATTTTGCTGAGGTGATTTTTGAGTCATTTTCTACCGATTTGTGGGAAAAATATAATTTGATACGATCCGATGCACTCGATCGGCACACTTGGTGTTGTTTACTCATTTTGTCACGAAATGTTCGTGTACAGAATGGTGAGTAAATAAATTTCACTTTGCATGAATCCTTGTTAACTTTATAAATGAAAAAAAAAACATAAAACATTGCACGAATGTCGATCCTGTCGGCGAGTTGTAACCTTTGTTCTTGGTCTTCGGCGTCAGTTAGAAACGATTCCCGTACCTTGCGACATCGTCCAAAGTCGCGATCGTCGAAAAGACCCGTTTAAAGTGTCATGCAACTTGAAATAGGGATGAACACATTAAGAGTAATAAAGTTATAGCATTTTTTTCTATTTTAACAATACTTTTTGATTTTTTTAAAGATGTTTCCATGAACAGCCACTCACCTGTTTGATAGAGGCACCGGTATTCAACATTCCATTGGCTACGCCACGATCCTGCATCGGCATTTGTGCAATGTTCAATGTTTTTTCACTTATAAAGTTAACAAGGATTCATGCAAAGTGAAATTTAATACTCATCACTCTCTGTCACGAACATTTCTAGTCAAAATGTGTAAACCACACCCTGTGTGCCAATCGAGTGCATTGGACCGTATCAAATTCATTTTCCCCATAAATCGGTAGAAAATGACACTAAAATCACCTCTGCAACATTTAATAAGGATCCATCAGTCCGTTATAAAATAATCAAAATTTGAATAGTGATCGGTTAGAACTTTTGTTCAGTGTATTTGTCCAACTTTCTGATACTTGATAATTACAAAAAAGTAGCGCAGAAATATTCACATACCCACAGTGATTCGTTGTTCACATACACAATGGTTAAAAAAGAGGTTTACTGCCTTTAATTGAACACTCATCTTGCATTGCAAGGCATGTGAAACTGAAAGGTAACATCTAGTTTCATTTAAACTGCACCGATAAATGGCGTTCAATGTACACCCTGACAATGATTGGTTCGATTACAAAGAATAGTTGTTAATGGCCTTTTTAAACAAGATTATCTTGGTAAGTATATTCTTGGCTCCTTTCATTACATACAATAAACAAAATCATAATCGATCATTTAGTTTTAAAATAATGTTTGGCTTATTGTTTTATAAAAATGAAAAGAAACTTGAGATGAGTCTAAAGCAATGTAATAAGCTTTTGAAAATTGGCCTTTATTTAAATAAATCAATTAGGAAAACAGTAGCTTAAAACTAAGTGACTATTTACAAATGTGTTTAATGTATGTGTTTGATATGTACAAAATGTACACTGAACAAAAGTTCTAACCGGTCACTTTTCAAATTTTGATTATTTAATAACGTCCCAATGGATCCTTATTAAATTTTGCAGAGGTGATTTTTGTGCCACATTCTACCGATTTGTGGCAAAACAATTGATACGGTCCGATGCACTAGATCGGGACACAGGGTGTGATTTGCACATTTTGGCACGAAATGTTCGTGTAGAGAGTGGTAATTATTAAGTTTCACTTTGAATGAATCCTTGATAATTTTATAAGTGAAAAAAAACATCAATTATTGCACAAATGTCGATGCAGGTTCGTGGCGTAGCCAATGGAATGTTAAATGCTGGAGCCTCTATCAAACAGATTAGTAGCTGTTCATGGGAACATCTTTATGGAAATATCGAGAAAGTATTGTTAAAATAGAAAAATGCTACAATTTTATTATTTTCAATGTTTTCATTCCTATTTTAAGTTGCATGACACATTAATCGGGTCTTTTCGACGATCGCTACTTTGGACGATGTAGCAAAGGACCGGAATCGTTCCTATCGGTCGCCGAATACCAAGAACAAAGGTTACAACTCGCCGACATGATCGACATTCGTGCAATCTTTTATGTTTCTTTTTCATTTATAAAGTTAACAAGGATTCACTCAAAGTGTAAATTAATAATCACCACTCTCTATACGAACATTTCGTGTGTAAATCACACCCTGTGTGCCGATTGAGTGCATCAGACCGTATTTAACTATTCCCCCTACAAATCGGTAGAAAGTGACACAAACATCCCCTCAGCAAACTTTTATAAGGATCCATTCGCCCGTTATAAAATGATCAAAATTTGAAAAGTGATCGGTTAGAACTTTTGTTCAGTGTATATATATACGCATATAATCTATCAAGACATACAAGTTTCTGGAAAAATGTTTCATCAATTTATTCGTACATGCACAAACACATCCAAAAACATTACATTAAATCAATAATGACTACATAATTTTCGTCTCCATTGGTTATCTCGAGAGAAAATGTAGCAAAAAAAAATTTAAACACATAATTTACACATAATTGGAAAACTAATTGAAATCTATACAAAACAATGATTTTGATATCCAATTCTAAACATATTTTCAATGACGTCCCTTGACGATCAGAACTTCAAATGTGTCTGTTTATCTATTTATCTGAAGCTAAACAAGTTTCTTATCAATTGTTTCTGAGACCTGCTATATAGATCTACATGTAAGAAACAATTCAGTAGAAAGAATTGATATCTTGCATGTAAGTACAACACTGTCACTGATGTCCACAATGTTTACTCAGATGAACTTATTTCAGACATTATGAAATCGTATATGTCACGGTATGTGTTTGTTTCAGTTCCGTTCTATTTATCTGAGTATCCACATATCAAGTTAGAAAGTTTCAAGTGATGTGGTGTCAAGGAATTCAATTTTAAAACAATACATCTATTAGTGTTCATGTTACTCCACATTTTATCGAACGAGAGCATTTTGGCTTCTTTCCCTCAGGATTTTTCTCAACGGACGGTCGAAGATCTTTTTTGAAGTGCTGTTTTAGATCTCGCAACAGTCTCCATCTTTTCCTTCCCATCCGACGGACACGTTCGATAGAGTCAAACTCGAGGTTCCTGGTAAAGAAACAAAAAAGTATATGGAAAACAACATCTGCAATAACATGTTATACACAAATCTTTTCAAACGGACATAAAGTGCTATTGTAGCCAAAAGGCGGAACATTGTGCTTAACCCAGTGCGTCTTAGAAGACACTGGTATAATAAAATAATTTTAAGCAGCCAAATTCTGAAGTACTTATTGCCCCCTTAATACGCCAATATATTCTTAAAATAATTGCATGTACAGACGTAATGTACGTAATTATTCGATGTGAATATAAATAGTGAATTCATGTGTGACCGACAATACTGTTTGCAAAAAATACATTGTACAAAACAAATTCCACTTGTTGAAGGGTCTATGTACCTCTTCAGAAAGTGTATTTTGGAAACACAATTGTATTTCTGTAAATACATTGACCCGAAATCACATTAGTCTGGTGAATTTTCGTTTAAACTCATCGAGCTTTAAACACACTAAAACTCAAATCAGTAAATTTGTAACTATATTACAACGTCTTCTGCATAAAAACTTAAGTCATCAGATAATGATTATCTACGATCGTATTTCAGTAAGTAAAGTCGTTAAATATATTTTTGTAAGTTCATAAAATGACGTAATTTGACGGTGACGTTTAACCAAACTTTACATTATAGTTTACTTTCATTTATCCTTACCAAAAAATTGAAATTTACAACCGAGGAATTCGACATTTAACGTAGTAAGATACGTGTTACATCATTGTCGGTTGGTTCAGGAATCTAATAGTACAGCTTATCATTGAAAATCAAATAGTACAGCTTATCATTTTTTGTTTTCCGTCAAAATTCACATTTACACCCTGACCTTTGACAGAAAAGATGACACAAGTATCATAGAATAATGTTTTGAGTTTCCTGGTGGGTAAATTCTTGTGGCAAATGGCTCCATTCAGTACAAAAAGGCAAAAACAGATATATATAGTACAGCCGATCACAACAAGTACGTAAGATTTCAAAATAATTCGCTCAATAACTTTTTTATTTATGGACGTAGGAAAAACATTTTTGTATTGTCATAAATCGCTTGCAATGGAGGGTACTCTGCACGTAATGAAATAACAATATTCCGTGGTTTTCTAATCAAAAAATGTGAAAAACCTACCTGAGGTGACGAGTCTGGCCGCCATTTAATAGTACAGCTGATCATAACAAAATCACGTGATTACCGGCAGTGCGGTTATGTGCTACTTTTATACAGGTGACACAAAAGTTGCGCATCGCCCGAGTTTCAATACATGTATATCATAATCAAGATAAATTCCTCCTGTCATAACAAAGCATCAAATGAACCCCTTCTTCTAAATGTCATTTACTCTCAAAAAGTTTTTGTGACAATCCTTTATCACTTAAATAAGTCACATCGTTTTGTTTGACTATCTTTGGGAGGATCCCTATAGTGGACGACACAACCTTTTTCACCAACATGGAACTTCTCAACAATATGTTAATTGCGTTGGTAACTTCTTGAACAATAACTTTCCTGTACGATGGGTTGGACAGAAAGGTTCCGGAGAATAGTTACTTAGATCACTAGATCTGCCCTCTTGACTTTTTGCTATGGAAACATTTTAACTAATTTGTTTACTAAATGTGTTCGCACATAGTTGATTATTTCAATTATGTAAATACATCGAAGAGCCGAAACAGCACCACCGTAGTCATATTGAGAGTGAAGGGAGCACACTATAAGCATTCAATGTTATGATATACATGTACAATGTATTTGTATGGGCACATAATTAAATTCAAATGCATTAGTTCTTCATAAAATGACTATATGGAACATTTTATTAGTAAAATCACATAATTATTCATGCACGCGACGATGAACTTCATGTTACATCTGCAGCGTGTTTCAGTAACGACAATTAGCGAACGTTACGGGTACGGGACAACTCAACACGTAGACAGCTCAATCCGTGGAAAAATTAAGCCAAAGTTTGGACAACTCAACCGTCAGTAGGGTAATGAATTTTCTTAGGTTGAGTTGTCCCGAACCTAACGTTACGGAACGTTTCTGAACGTTCGGAGTAATTGAACACGCTGCAGCTATTGCATGGATAGGTTTAAAAACGTGCATTTACAAAATTTAACTAAACGTATCAATGTCGCATGTGATCATTGACCGTATTCAAATGACGTAAATAACACACCCGTACGGAGCCGTAGCTGGAAGATACGCACGTTTAATCCATATACGGCCACGATTTGTTTACAATATGGCTTTAAAACTGATACGTGTCTCCACGGTCTGTACGGGTCGGAAATAGTTCATACGGGTCATTGCGGATCTTGATCTCACCCCATCTGGCATATGACGTTGATTCAACGTTGATACAACCTTTAAAATGAGACAGTACGTTAATCAATCAATTTTAAACCACAAATAAATATTTTATTATCGGATGTTGATGACCGACGTTGAAACAACGTTGATAATGGTTGTTTATAATATTGCGATTATTTAGGTGGTATATTATAGTCAACTCAAAGTATAATCAAAATGTATAAATACAAGAGCTATCCATAATTTCTTTTGACTATGAAATTTAGAAACTGTTACTCTAGCTCTCACAATTTTGAATATTCTCTAACGAATATTCTAGAAAGTGCTTTTCGCGCGTTTAGAAACGGCATGCATGACGCATTCAGAAACGCGAAGGGCTGACCTCGACTTTCTAAATATATCTACGTCACGCCATTCTATAAATAGAAGGTGAAGATATAACCTCTATACAAAGACGCATAACGCTTCCCAAAGTTCGGCGTTTGGTACGCAACAGAATATAGTGCGGCGCATGAAGACAAAATCATTGTTAGAATGTAAAATAAATGATCACTCATAGCTACAGGAATATAAATACATAGATACAAAGTACTTTTAAACCTCTAACTATATAGGTGCATAGTTAAACTGTATATTCTACTTTCGATTTCACATGTCTGTGTAAAGAATGATAGATGTAAACACGTTATGATTATGGTTTAACTTCCAGTTAAAAAGTTTGATTTAATGAGGATAGTTGGTTGGATAGCTAAATTTTATTGAGTGGACACAAAATACATACTCTATTTGGTCAGTATACTTAAAGGGGGAAATTATTAGAATGTAAACATTGCCACGTGTTTTCAGGTAAATAAACAGTTTTCCCGTGATGCGCGGCGTCTCCGTACAAAGGTCAGTCAGATCGTTTGTATACAGAATGACGTCACGCAGATAACGTCATACTATAAAATTATACTACATGTTGGCGGACTTAATTCAGGACAACCATGGTTCAAATTAATTATAATGGATAAATGGCCAAGATGAATTCATCAGACAAGAAGGAAATATGCCTTTGACAAAACTGTTCAGTTCCGTCCAATTATAGGTAATTATGGTTTTACGTATTATTTTAATTTCTGCTTCTGTTCTTCATTTTTTATTTTATATTTGCTTTACAAAGTTATGAACATCATGAGGTTCACTAGTTCTCCATCCACAATTTGAGTATTATATTTGCATAATCTGTGTGCAACAGTTCTTTGTATTCTTATGATTCATATTTTTTTATTTCAGAGTCAGTTTTACAGAATCAATAGGTAGCCACGAAGTGCAAAGTCAATGAAATCATAATAAAGTTTTTAAAATATGCCCCAGAAAGCTCTGGAGGGGGAGGGGGGCAGAAGAGGCTAAGCTTAATATTTGATACATATTCATGTAGTTTTTTACATATACTCGTTGACATAGTGATTAAATTGTAAACTTATTGGATCTTTTCTCTTGTTTTTTTTGTCCAAGTTATACAGTTTTTCAGTCGACAGATATCTAGATCAAATGTATATCTAGATCAAACTCTGAAAAAAGGGCTAAATACAGCGTATATTCAACCTCCTTCAGCTATAGTTCAACTAAAACCTACCTTAGATCAACATGGAATCAGCTATAAACCACCCTAATAACAACCAATTATCAACCAGATTTCAACCATTAACCAACCAAATGAGCGTTGAAGTAACGTTGAATAAATCTTGTATCAACGTTGAATCAACGTTGAATCAACGTTGATATTTCAATGTTGGCACAACTTTCTAATCCTAAAATAAATCCAACATAAAAACAACGTTGTGGTTCAACGTTGAAACAACGTTGTTTCAACGTCGGTTTGCCTGCTGGGACGGTGCCCGTACGGTGCCCTTACGGCTACTTTTTGTTTATGGGACAGTAGCTTTACTTATACAATGTACCTGATTTTCTTAATTGAACCTTAATTTTACTACCAATTGTAACAAAACGAATATTGAATCAAATATATCAGACAATATATCCTTATGATTTATAGTTTATGTGTTTTAAAATAAGCTCGCTGGGGATCCATGATCTTTATATTTAATATTATACGGTTATTGTCTTAAATAGGCATGGATATTTGGCCTGTAGAAGAAATACGTGACTTTAATATTGTTAATTTTCATTCAATTTTCAGAAACAAATACACATTAATATACTTTATACATGCTCATTTCAATCAGCGGAGTTTATGTACACGCCACTGAAAAATGAAAACAATTCAACAGTATATAGATCACAAATATGTTCATGTAATTCATTTATATGACAGGGGAAGCTACTTGAACAGTCTCATAAAAAATACTGCACTGTAATTATACGCTTTCAAAACATCAAGTAAACTTAACAAAAAAGAAATTGCAATATGTCACTGTCACATTTCTGTTTCATCTTAGTGTTTCAAGAACATGAGAACATAATATGGTATCACTCTTCCGAGTAAAACACACTTCATTACTTGTAAGCATTAAAATACAGACATCGCCGACTTTAAATCGCATTAAAAGAGTTACGATGATTTAGTTCAGAAAACGACAAAGGCTTTTTATGTATGGCAGTAAGCACTTACTTAGGGAGGATATGTCAATTTTCTACTTTCTACTAAGGCTTCAAGATACGACAATTCGATTTAATGACTTGGTCACTAGGTGTGCTAAGTGTCGTTGAAAAGTTTAAAAAAACAAACCAACTTTATCATATTTATACAGGTATATTCGTATAGAAATATTAATATTTTTGAATAAGCTAAAACAGTATTAAGTCAATCTTATTAAAGCCCGATCTAGAATTTTACACTTGCATACTCGCTAATTTAGATCTGGCATTTTCCAAACGAAGGTCACGTTCAAGTGACCTTTTCTCATCATAATATTCATGACGAAATTGTTATGATACGTAACTTGTTTACATCGTCTACGTCACGCAATTTGAAATGAGCCGCCCAATCGCAGACTGTGAATAATACTGTTGTTAACTAAGCATGCAAACCTTGGTCTAAAAATAGAAATTACGAAATCAAAATGTGTTTAATAGTGTTTTCGTCTAGATGAAAGCTACGCATTGATTGGTCGACACAAAGTTCATCTCGACGTGACCTTCAACGGAATAAGTAGAGAGCCTGTACGACAACGCTCTACAGGATATCTGTTTACGGAGAGTGGTATTAAGTATACAAAGAACACTACACAAATTAGACAGGCATCCATATGTAACCAGCATACTATTAGAAATTCCCACACGAAAGCATCATTCTAAAAAAATAGTTTAATACAAATGAAATACAAAATATCAATCTCAAAAAGGAAATTGCTTAAGCAAAAAACATTGTAAGCAAATATTTCATATAATGTATATATCTGAAAATATAAAATCATTAGGCTATGAAAACAGTATTTCCAAAAAAGATTATGACGCATATATCAACATACACAAAACGATGACAAAAGATTATTCATCCACGAAACTGATTGATTTAAATGGAGACTGCTACTACATGATCACACAATATCATTCTTTAAATCAAGCACATTGTGTGTTTTAAATTGTTTCATAAGTAGATTTGTCTTCACGTGTTTCTTCATTAAGACTTGTATAGTTATCTTCAGGACTTGGAATGTTTTCAACATCAGGTGATTGTGACACTACATTTAGAAACATTTGATTAACATACCCTGGCTCTTTTTGTCTGGTAAGAAATAGAAATGTCATAGATTACACGTTAAACATGCTTAAATTTCTAAATGTACTATTGATTTCATTTGCAATTAATGCCTGATGTCAAGTTCAAAGATGATTTGTAAAGTTGGCTAGTTTCAATGAAAACTGTGACAAGACTATATAATCTTTTCCCCCTAAAATCGAACCTAGTATTTCATACTCACCACAGAAGTCATTTCTACCGCACATTAGAAAAAAACAACGTTGAAAGACTCACAACAACAAAAAATATTTGATTTCTATACTTGGTACTGTTTGGCAAGCAGAAAAAACATTAAATCAAATGGTGATGCTGAAGAAAAACATTTAATTTAACTGCAAATAAACTTTGCAAAGAAACAAAGACTGGCATAAGAACAAGATCGCTCTAGAAAATGGACAAAATGATAAAATTATTTAAATTTACAATAGATCAAGTACAATGTGAAATAAACAACCGATTAGTACTTACACGTCTGGTTGCTTTGTTTGACCTGAAACACAAGAAAACAACAATGAAAACAAATATGTGTTTAAACAACCTTTACAAACAAGTATAAGCTTATTTGATATTGAGAAGTGACGCCGTAAAATTACCTAAAGTGTGTTTACACGGCGTTAAGCCCAATAAAAAAGAATGAGAAGTCATATAACTCCTTGTTTAATGACACAGCCAATAATACCTATGATCGATCGAACATTACAGAATGGTGTAAGCTAAGATCATTATTCTAGGCAACTCAATTAAATCATTAATGATGTAACGTATATGTATACTAACATTTCAGTACTTGTAGAATGCTATATAATTTTATGAATTCCAATATTATCATATTATTGCTACAAAAAAGAAATATCCTTTATTCATAAACACAAATATTATTGCTTAGAATGCATAAACTTTAAATTATATACAATCCATGAACCTTTTGATACAGATTTTTTTTCTTATGATCCAATAGAGGATAATTATGTTCACTTCAGGCTTTTTCTGCAAATGAGAATACTCAAGTAAATGTTGGACTAACTCAAGGAAACAAACAATCTTACTCATAAAAACTAATAGTATATGTTTCCAAGAATTCATAGACATGATTTCAATATACCTTGGTTTGATAGTCTTCTTAGTTTAACCATTAAATATCCAATGCATGACAGTGATATTAGAATGATTACACCAAGAACGACTCCAACTATGATAGCTGTCATATTGCTTGAGTATGCTTCACTGTCAAGTGATAACACTGAAACAAACATTGTATAAAGATCATTGTTAATGCCTACACAGCCAAGTATTTAAGAAATAACTTTCAGTTGTCTATGCTTTACCGATCATTTAGATATAGGCACGAGCTTTGATGCACGTATGATTCAATCATCTTTTCATTTTGAGATTCCGTTTCGGTTTACGGAAACTGGCGAAGATAGTAGAAAGACCGATAGCATACGATGCTATATATCGCAACTGATCGCATGTATATATATGTATATATATAGATATATAAAAACGGTCAAATATATATTAATTTTGTTATCTAGCATCATAATTTACAAGATTTTTTACTTCATAGAAATAAGTTTATACTGTGATGCTGATATTGAAGATGAGTTCCATTTTGTAAAGGTCTGTCCTTTATATAATCATATACGTCTAAAATTCATACCTGCCAATAATATCAATACTAAGAATTTAAATTCATTTTATGCATTAATGTCGTGTTCTAATGTAGACATCGTTCGCAATCTTGCTATTTTTCTTTATCATGCTTTTGAGACAAGAAAATCATTTTATCTATCTATGATTGACATTAAATTTGTGAACAAAAGTATAGCTTATTTCATATTTCACTTGTATGTCAGCTTCACAGTATTATATATATTTGAAATGTCACCATATGTACACTGCTCTAAACTTTATTTACTTATGTATTTGTAAATTGTATATATGTTTTTGTGTATGAGCCGGACGCAATAAATAACACAATAAAGAAACTGAAACTGAAAAAAGTCAATATGTATTTTCAATTTCATGTAAACTTACTTGTTACTACAGTTAAAATCACGCGTTAATATATTTTTTGTTCTACCTCAAATCAGATAATTGTGCACGAATAAATAAACTGCAAAATGTATTTTCTAAGTATAAAGACCTAAATTGGTATGAAAGTGAACATTTTATCCATAGCACATTGATGAGAAATAATTTGCATCTTACAATTCTAGATTATTGCATATTTTACACAAATCATAACGTGAGTAAACTTTAAGAAATGGAAAATATACAGTTTACTTTTATATAATGATGTTGTTTAAACAATTAGTTGGAGAAGTTCACCTGGAGAAGTCGTTCATGTTTGCTTCAAGTTGAAATGTTTTAATACTATTTCAAATTATAGACCTCGTCTTTCCTTCACATTTATGTATTTGTCAATATACTGTTTGGACTGATTTCAATGTATGTTTCTCTTTCTTCTTTTTTAAAATACATGCAAGATTAAATGTAAATTTATATGCATGTTACATAGTTCATAAATTTTAATTCTTTTCATAAAAAAACCGAAAAAACCGCGCACTGCGTTGTTTGCTTTATCTATAACCTTACATAGTATATAACAGATATCAAATAATGGTATTATACGTCAAGCAGTGTCTATCATGTGATATATTGATTAGGGATGGGTATTGCCAAAAATTTCGTATTGTGATATATTGCGATACGCAACAGCGTATTGCAATACGTATTGCGATATATTAGGAGTTTAGAACATAAGCATTTTTCAGCACCAATGCTTGCATTTTACTGACAATATAAAGATTCAACACAATTATACATTGTGAAAGCTTTATTTAAGCTATTGGAAACATTTAAACTCAAATTTTGTCTAGTAAAGTAAGGTAGACGATATAGATATAGATGAAAAAGGCAGTCAACAAAGGATAAGAGCAAAACTTCATACTAGACCTTTATGCTAAAATAGATTAAAGGAAAACAAAAAATGAAATTGTTTCCCGGTCAAATTCTGTCACAAATAATGCAAAACAGGTTTCAGTTGGCACTATTAGTCTATTAGATTAAGATTAATATATCGCGATATATCACGGGGCCGTACCGGTACGTATTGTGTTTGAAACGTATTGCAATATACCGGTATACCGGTATTATCGCGCATCCCTAATATTGATGGTGTTGACAGTTTAATAACCTCAGCAGGGTGTCATATCGGGAATAACCGAACAATACCGAGCGCAAGAACAGATGCTTTGGTTGATTATCGATTTAATCGAGTAATCATATCAGTAAGCCACGAAAGAACAAATAGTTGGACATGCTTTTAGCAGGGGACAGAAAGTTAACAAATAAAAATACGATCGACGCACAGGAGAGTAAGTAATAGTATACTGTTACTAATCTTTATAGTTTCTACAAAGGTGCAAATAATGGATAACAAACAACAAAAAAGGGAACCCAAAGAACTAAATAATTACTGGAAACAACTAATATTAAAGGAACATACGGTTAGCACAATTTCTACAGCTACATATATATGTTGATCCACTTTGTTGACATAAAGCATTCGTATCTTCACAAGAATCTGTTGACAGAATATTAGTAACAGATGGATTTGGACAAATAGATCCAAAGGTTTTCTCTGAAACAAACAGTTAAGAAAAATTGATGCAACATCTTAAGTAAACATTTTATTTGATTTCTAAACAAGACGTATGTAATTTTAAAACAACTAATCAACAAATACAACACTAAACTAACAATATTCTGAAATAAAGTTTTAGTTAAACTTTTAATATTTGAACTGATATTTGCCAGTACTTAGATATCTACATCACTGTTTGTAAAATACATAGAAGAAAACACTAACTGAGAAACAATTAAAATTTAAGTCTCAAATTAGATAAACTAGAGAATATCTTACTTTGCAAGCATTCACCACCACCAGTGTTTACACCATTACTATCATAATAATCACTAGGACATATACATTTGTAATTGCTGCCATCAGATATACATGTAGCTATACTATCGAAGCAAGTAGCTGAGTTTGGTACAGCATTAGTTGGTACTGGACATTGAGCACCAAGTAGAATTTCTGTAAATATGAAATAAGTTTGTTTGAAAATGTGTCTGTAATATGTTCTTAGTTTATCAATATACCAGATAAAAAACATATTGTAAAGAATGGATTGAAGTAAATTCATTGACGTTAAAAATACATTGAATACGATATAAAAAAACCAAAAGAACAAGAAAACATGATCGCTTATCTTTTAAAATGTGCTTAAATTTATAACACAACAAAAAAATGAAAAGTGAAGAGCTAATGAATGTTTAAACTACAGGAAACAACAAATATTAACGGAACATACTGAATCTACAATTTCCACCTAGGACATCAACACCATTGTCATCATAATAAGAACTTCTACATCTACATATATATGTTGATCCACTTTGTTGACATAAAGCATTTGAATCTATACAAGAATCAGTTGACAAAATATTAGTACCAGAAGGATTAGGACAAGAAGATCCAATGGTTTTCTCTGAAATAATGAGCAAATGATACATCGATAGAACTAGAAGAGAAGACCTGGTTTCTAAAAAGATTTATATAATGTTAAAATAACCAACCAACAAAAACAACATTGAACTAACAAAATTCTAAAATTAAGGTATTTTTTATTTTTTCTGACAACAATGAACACAAATTTTGAAATCTAGTTAAATTTTTATACAAAAACATAAATCAAATTTAAATTTTAAATTAAAAAAAATATAACAATTTCTATAACTATCAATCATATATAAACATAATATATCGAACAAATTGTTAAATGAAATACTAACTTTCTATACATGTACCACCAATATCTGATGTACCTGTATTGTCATAGTAACCAGATTTACAAGTACATTTCTGTGAGCTACATTCAGCATTATCATCGGCACAGTCTGTAAACAGTGTGCATGAAGCTCCTAACAGTTCCTCTGTGTAAAAGAAATATACTAAGTAAAAAGACGTTGACATGTATGATGTTTAAACTTTCATATTAACATTAGTTATTGTTTTAAATAGACTTGTAATATTATCTTAATGTACATGCGAAAATAACCAAATAAAATATTTAGTCTCAAACCAAACAGTGGTGTTTTTCACAATAATTATTACGAAAAATCTTTGTTAGTCAAACACAAGAAACATTAATAACACACTCTTTTTTGACTCATCAATTCTAAATAGTATACTAATTGTGTATAATTGTGTATATCTTTTGAATATTAAATTATAATTATGCTTATTATCCGTCTGAAGTTTGAAGTGCTTATTATATGAAACTGACTTACGAAGATTTTATTCGTAAGAATAATTGTGAAAAGCACCAGTGGTCTTTAATTATAAGTTGACATGACTTGACAATAAAGGTTAAACTTTACAACTTGGCAGAAAATCTAACCACGCTTTTAATAAGGATAGTAAGTCTTCATTGTTTTACAAAGATATAAAAAACAGATAAGAAGTGCCTCAAGTTATAAACATGCTCTGACCAACAACACCGTTTGCCTCAAACATATTTGATATGTAAATAGCACAAAATCTAAGAAAGCAGATAATGCATGTAAACCAGATTATTCAGGGGATAAGGGGCTCCAGTGTTAGGTATGCATGTGGCATTGAACATTAAACCCAAAAGAATGGTCAATGCACACAATATGAATGTCATAATCATATGTCAAACAGATATGATGTTCCCCAGTTATTGTGTGAATAATGTATGGTCTTCTAACTGACAAAGCAAATAGAGGGCATTTGCAAATAAAGATGCCCAATTTACTACATAAAAAGTATAAATAAGTGGATTAAAATATATGATATAGAAATATATAATGGACTCATTAAAAAGTACTTTCACTATTTATCAACATGAATGTGATTTTAATATTTTGACCAAAAAGCTTACCTGGACTTTTACAAGAAGCATACATTTCTGAGAAGGTGAAAACAAATTCTTTAATGAAGAAACAAGAACAATTTAGTAGACTTTTCATGAAAGGCCTTATATCAAATTCTACTTGCCAGATTCAAAACAAAAAGGACGGATATTAAGACATGCAGTATTGGAAGAACAGAATCATTATGTAATGAAAGAATCACTTACTAATAGTACTTATAGTGCATAATCCATTCTCGTTATAATAACCATCAATACATGTACACTTGTATCCAGTGCCTGTACTGGTACATTCAGCATTAGTATCACTACATGGTACAGATGGTGATAAGTTAGATGGACAACTTGAACCAGTTGATATCTCTGAAATATTGTAGAAGAAATACTTAGTCAACATCAATCACACAAATGATACTCAATAAGATAAACAACTGAAACATATAATGTTTGTTTGTTTATTTTACGCCTGTTTCATCAGCTCTTGTCATATTAATGAATCATTTCACTGATCCTCATAAAGATATGTAAGTTTTATGTGAATCTCTTCAGCAGAGGCAAATATAACACGTTGCACAAAACCTTAGTCTTTACCAATATTTGTTCTAACATTAAAATGGTCATAACTCAGACAAAATTTATGCTTGAGTTATGTATTAGACCTTCAATGGTTATTATGAAGACCTTTCTAAAGTTTCAATTGAAGCCTTTCAATAGTTACAAAGATATAAACAAGTTGCACCATACTTGAATCAAGAATATGTAAGTAAAGTAGGACAACGTTCAAGACATTAAAACATCAGGCTAGAGTTGTGGAACTTGGTACTTGATTTCCAATAACAAATTCATTAACAACTGTAAATTTCAAGTAAATCAATGTTGTAGTCACAAAGCTCATATAGTTCATATGCACAGATTTGTAATGCTATGAATGGAACAAAACATAGATTCAAACAATGATATTTTAATAACATAGTTAAACTTAGAAACATATATCTTAAACTATCAAGATAATAACGTCAATAATGTACAAAATATCACAATAAACGTGAGAATATATCCATTTACACAAAAGGGAAATAAAGACTTGCAGACTTTCCAGAGATATTGAACACTCAAAATGCACTTAAAATAAGACTTACTACAATTATGTTTTAATAAGTTAAGCCATGTGTTAAAGCAAGAAGGTGTGACAAGCTGTTAGCATTCATTAAAGAAATCATTACAAAGGCCAATCAAGACAGATTATTTTTCTCTAATAAATAAATAATTTCATCATATGTAAAAAGATAGATAACAAGTATAAATTAGATGTTACTATGGCATTTCCAAATATACTATATGGAATGATAAATGTTAGCCATGCACAATTTTATTATGGTGTTACTGTTTTAAAACCATTAAGCTTAAGAATCACCCGTCTACTATTTCATACTTTAGAGTATTTTTTTTACTCTAACAATATTGAAAGTTAAATGTTAGTCAAGCATAATATTATGCTATTGTTTTTGAAACTTTAAGCTGAGAGAATCACTTAACCACTATTTCTTAAGTGAAGTGCAAACTCCATCTTTGACATAAAAATCACTTTTACATTCACAAGTATTAGTAGAACTTGTACATTCAGCATTAGGATCATTACAAGGTACAGTAGACGCTACGTTACTGGGACAAAAACCACCTACTGCAATCTCTACAAAAACAACAATTATATATATGTTCAATGGTACATGAAGAAGTGACAATCAGAACATCTTTTAAGTTTATATTTAAGAAAAGTATATTTACGGTATGACCTAAAACAACTTAGTTACAAAAACAAAACATTAAATGAACTCAAAATGATATATATAAGTCATCAACAATAATATGTCAAACAAGAAACTTAACATCAGTAAACATTCTATTACTATTACAATATGAAACGTTATATGTTAGTCATAACTACTAAAATCATTAAGCTGAGTAAATCACTCATCTGCTATTTCTTACTTGAAGTGCAATCTCCATCTTTGTTATAGTATTCACTTGTACATTTACAAATAGAATTCATACATTCAGAATTAGGATCATTACAAGGTAGAGTGGACGCTACGTTACTGGGACAAAAATCACCTACTGCAATCTCTACAAAATAACAGTAATGAATCAGTTAAACGGTATATGAAGAAGTGACAATCAGAACATCGTTTTAAATGAATTTATATTTGTTTATCATTGTTTTTAGTTGATAGTAATATAACTGATATCTCATTAATGATCACGCAAACAAAGATGAAACGTTTGAAAGATGTAATCAAAACATTCAACTATTTTACTATGTTTATGTTCAATTGAAATTTCAGCCGTTTAAAAACAATCAATTAAGTATTATATGGCGATGGACAAAGTTAAACAGTTTCCTGGGTACTTTCTTTTAAGACAAATTGCTATTCACAAGGAGCTCACAAGTTTCCTTCAATGGAGGAAAATAGCATAAAATGTCAAACTTTTAAACTGAACATCTATAAACATTCTCTTACTCTGACTACACACTCCATTGTTGGCATAAAAACCACTTTTACATATACATTTATATCCATTATTTATACTAGTACATTCAGCATTTAGATCATTACAAGGTAGAGTTGCTGTATTGGGGCAAGTTCCATCTATTGAAATCCCTACAATAAAATGAAATTTAAATGTTTGGTCAGATTACTTTTCACACAGTTCTGTTGTTAAGCTCACAACTTCCTTTCCAATGAAGGAAATTTGCATTAATATGGGTTTTTTTACTTGGAATCCTATGATGCTACAATGTAATCACTGTCCTTATACCTCTACTACATTGTACCACTAAAAATGATTAATATCTTTGTTTGAATTTAATTCTGATAAATATTTAAATAACATTGACCAGTAAGACTTTCTGATATTTTTCAAAATATATCATAATCATCAGAATTTAACAGTTTTTTTCTTAAATATTCATTTTTCATAAAAAAATTCAGGTAATTTTTGTAATAAAAATAATTGTCACGGTCAAAAAGTCTTAATTTGCAAGACACAATAAGTATTCAGTTGGTAAACAAGCTACCAAGATTAAACAAATAAAGAAAGGTTCTTACTAGATTTACACTCTCCATTGTCGTTAAAGAATCCATCTTTGCATTCACAGTTATTTGTACTACTACTACATATAGCATTAGAATCAAGGCAAGGTAATGTTTGTGGTGTAACATTACTAGGGCAAGTTTGACCTACAGTTACCTCTACAATATCAAAATATGAAATTAGCTTATGAAAATGTATTAATTTATTCTATGCATTACGGTTAAATGTGGTATAATGCTATGAAAATAAAAACACATTTCATGGTAGTTAAAATATAATGTTATATCATCAAGTAATGACATCTTAGAAGATAAATGACGTCATCTTGGAGAAAAATGACATCACGTGATAATTTTGTTTCCAAAAACTACATTTTACAATTCGTTAGTTTTTGTGATAAGACCTTTTTATTTCGTGGTTATGACACTCATGAAAATATGTTTTCTAAACTCACTTGGTGAAATAAAATCGACCTTGCACCAAAGCTGACAAATATCATCTATGTTTTTGAGAAAGTGACTCAAAATACTCGTTAAAGTTTTCATTTACATTGCATAAACAAATGTGATTATTAAGAATAACGAATCCTTTTACATCCATCTGTTAATCATGTAATCAAAATATTTTGAGAATAGTATATAAATTGTATACAAACATATCATATCAAACCTTTACTGGTTGCGACATGGGTAAAAAGTGGCCGCTTGTACACCTTAACACGCTATGGCTATTTCAAGACGCTCTATTTTCATGTCTAATTGACTGACAGATATGCAACTTCGCCAAGTTATTAATTAGAAAATGCCAATTGAGCCGCAATCCAAGTTACCATGGCAGCGCTGGCCGGAGCAAAAATGCAAAGCTAAATTTTCATTTTATCCAGAAATAGTTCCTAAAAATGAGGTATAAAGTGCCAGTGCTTTTCAGACACTGGAAACTTATCTTATCAGCATTTTGTGCCATTTTACTGCACTCAATGATCCCGATTAATTTGGGCGTTTAGGGGCACTGTGCCCCCTTCAAACCCAAGTGCCAAAAGGAGGGGCATCCTGAGACATCTATAATGGGGAGGCGCGCAAAAAAGTTTATTTACTTGGGGACAACTTTTCTAAAGTGAAATTCACCAAACCTACTATATCAAAGCCCAGAGCGGCCATTTGAAGGGGGCCTAGACACGTAAAAATGCGGGATAGGCCAGCTTATGATTAACACACTGCAACAATTAAGGCGAAAACAATAATTCACAGCTTAAGTTACAGACTATAAAACTCAAAGTTGTACAAGCTAACAACAATGTTGCAACAACCAAATTCATCAGAGATGATATCATGACAAATGTTCAAATACATGGATCAGTTGTTTCACAACATAACCATATAATTTTAGATTTGAACATTATTGCCACAGACATTACATAAAAAAGAACATTTAACAGCTAGAATTTCAATGATATCGTAAATACCAATTCATCATTAATACCCATGTAATGTAAGTACCCTAAATAAATTACGTAAGAAAAATGTATTTTACAGATGTGTTAATAGACTGCCTAAAATATACACCATGCCTAAGTTTAGAATGTTATTCATATTACGATTCTGAACACTAAAGATTTTTTTCTAACATCTCCATAGTAATATAAGTTTTATAAACAATATCCATTGATCCATAAGTATAGTGTAGTGATTTGACACATTTCTAATTATGATGTGAATTTAAAACTCAATTAGGTTGAGAAATTATATTTGCATTCAAATTTCACTATTAAAAAATATTTATTATTTACTAAACAAGTTGGTCTTACTATTGTGATTTTTCAGTCATTATGGTAGAGTAAACTGTGCAATTATATTGAATACTGGTCCAAATAAAGAGTCAAATTTTCATACAGATCAACTGTTTTCTTTATTTATCAGAATAATATGATAAACTTGCCACATATAGAGTACATGTTTACCTACTAATGAAGATAAACAGTTGCCTAACTATTAATCAAAATATAAACAAAATCAATAAATCACATTGTACTTACTGTTAACACATGCCACATTGTTCCTGTAATATCCACTTTTACATTGACAAGTTAAACCGCTACATTCTTGATTAACACCAGTACAAGTACCACCTTCGAAACAAACTTCTCCATATGCTAAGTCTTATAAATCAAGATAACAATAATGAGGTTTTTAAGTGAAGCGCTTTAAGCGCTTAACTTATTACCACCATCTCGACAATTGTTTCGGGTTTAGCCAACTCAAGTCTAAGACAAAGTAGTTCTTCCGACCTCTATCTTACCACAGTCACGCAATTTTCTTTCATTGTATGAACAAATTGTCTCTTTTCTACGAAATTACAGACAAAAGTGCATCATATGGAACATTAAATCATTCAAAACAAGGTGTCCCAAAGTTTTCCTTTTATATTGGGCACGTTTCACAAGGCGAGCGCTAATATGCTACAAAAATTGCTTTCAAACAGCGCTAGCTAGCGATAGCCTTGTGGAACACGCCCCTTGATATGAATACGCGCACAGATATCGAACTATTTTTTATGACGTCACTCAGCCCACGGAGATTAACGAAGTTGCCGGAAAGAGTCGAACTCTATTAACATTGAAACTATCGAGGGTAATTAGATGAGATGACCGGCATGCATTCGAGCGCGATTAATTTGAATTTCATCATTGAAGTGTTACAATGATTTTAAAGCTTTTAATCATGTCTAGATGGCTTTATACACTTAACAAAACTTATAAGTCTACATGTATATTTGGGCTCGTATCTACGTAAGTGCTTGTCCGATTTAAGTCAAATTTTCAACAAATATAGTTTAAAGACGGATCATTATTATTATGTTTATTTTTATTTTTAGTATTCGATTTTAGCGCTGAACCATAGTGGAATGTGTGTTTAGTCTTGGAAAGGAGACCTGTCACATCTTTTTTGAGTAAATTCATAAGGAGTTCATCGAGTTGGATACCTTATACTTTTTACAAAACAAAATTTCGGCTTTTGGCTGGAACTTTTGTATTTGGAGTATTTATGATAATAAGAGCATGTTAAAGTAAAAATTGATAATAATTTGGTGTTTTGTAATGCGATGGGCACCTGTGGTACAAACAACATTTGTAACATATTATTGCTAAATTGCACGAACTATGGAACAAATACTATTGTTCTTTTTACAAACGTTTTCATTGGAACAGTGAAATGAATTCCGGATTTAGTCTGGCAACAGACTGCATTATGTGCATAGCGAAGTGAAACAGAAAGTTGCATTGACGCTTACCATGCACTGAAGTATTAGAAATAATCATGTTCTCGAGTAATGTATCATGCAGGAATTGTATCAAGCGTATACCTGATTTACTTGTGAATCTTGTTGTTACAAGTGTATTATCTTATTAAGTGTCACAACATTTACCTGTGAGCAGTTAATATTATGGGAAGAAGGACATGTAAGCGGCCGGATAGCTCTATCTATCTATCTACAGAGAGGTCCTGGGTTCGAGTCCCGGTCAGCCTGTATATTTTTTTACCCTGTGAAGATTTTTCGCCCAACGTGGGACCGTGACAATTACTTGGTCAGTTGAGAAATGCTTGTAACATAATAAATGCTTCTTAAACAGCCTAGAATTCTGAAATTATTATTGAGATTATGTCACGGCACTTACTTGTTCACATTATGGGAAGAAGGATAATTATGTAAGTGGCCAGAAAGCATAGTCAGGAAACCGCTTAACTTCAGCGCTTTCAGCGCTTTGATTACTATTATCAGGCTTCATAAAGTATACAATTAAGATATTTCATTTAAAAACTTAACATCCTATGATCCAAATCAACTGTATATGTATAAAAATAACTTAAAACATAATATTTAATATAGGTTTACTTCAGAATGATCAACAATCTATAATTCAAGAAGTAAACAAAATTAAAATCAATATACAACAATTAACTTACTGTTAGCAACACAAGCACTAGCACTATTGTCCCAGTTATATCCACTAGAACACAGACAAGTTACACCATCACATACTGTATTATCACCAGAACAAATACCACCCCCAGTACAATTTCCTCCATGTGGTATGTCTTAAAAATTAAAATACGAAAAATATTTTTATAATGTTAACAGTTAAGGCAGTTTACACAATATTTTAATTACATGAATAACAAGCAATGTGTGTCAAAAACATATACCATCAGAAGTTCCTATTAGTCATTCAACATACAGCATTTGAATTTGCAATATTTCCAAAATATCAGAAATTCCGAAATATCAACTTTTAAAAGAGTTTATAAAGCCATTCAACAGTAAAGGTAAAAGTTTGTACAGTATATATGACCTTGACCTTTGACCTTATTACCTGACAATAGTTAGAGGTCTACAAGTCAATGCAAAACTTTATGTCAACTCATGCTGTTACTGAGGTTATCAGATATTGAACAATCTAGGTTTAAATGTGTGTGGTTCCCTTAATCATTGATACTGTGACACAGTAAATGTGATTGTCCACCAGTTGATGTTGAGGTACGGAACCAATATTTTACAAGGGAAACTAAATAAGCAAACTTTCATGGAGCGGTGTTACGTGTAGCACTCTTACATGCCAATCCAGCAACAAAGATTAGAATATTTACTTCAAAATGGCATACTTTTTTCCTTGAAACATTAAGACAATGATGTGAATCTATCTCTGAATAAGAAGAAGTAGTCGACTCTTTGGGGACTGTTAATCAACTACTAGCTAAAAAAGAATAAGCCCAGGAAAATGGTAGTTTGGCCACCATACATTACCAAATAAAGTGTAACTATATCAACTGAGAAATATTCAAAGTAAATAAACAAAACCTACAAACAGATCAAAGCAATTTTCATTTAATACAATTTTATAATCTACTTGAAATTCTATAAAGGATTGCTACAGAAGTATAAAAACAGATTCAAAATATTATAAATCAAAAGTTAAAATAAAACCAATACATCACATTGTACTTACTTGTAACACAAGCATCATTGTTCCTACTATATCCACTAGAACATTGACAAGTTCCACCAATACATTCTGTATTATCACCAGAACAAGAACCAGGTAGTGAACAAACGCCTCCAAATGATATTTCTTAAAAAATAAGATTAGAAAATAATTGCTTTTCGAAGATTTCAACTCTGATGATTTATAAATTTGACTTCCAATCCAAGTATCTGGATTCAATTTCTGGTCAGGATTAAAAATCATTTTTCGTGTAAAATCATTTTTTACAAAAAAAACTCTGCAATAATTTTGATTTACCTTCCGTTTAAAAAAAGTTGTTGGCTCATTGTGGAATATTTAGCAAGTACTGGTAAAAAAAGAAATACCTTGAGATTGACAAAGCATGGCAACTATATATATGATTTTTCTTATGTATTAGAGTAATTTATGACAGTGTGAAATCAAATTTTTATTTACCACAAACAAACATAGTTCCACATAATTTTAAATCAATGTATCACAAAAGATGAAAAAGATGATAACATGTATTTATTATAATTTTAAAATTAAACGAAAATCAATAAGTATCATTCTGTACTATCACGAACGCAAATTCCACACCTGTAACATCACCCAATATAGTATATACAGGTTGAACGTGTGGTCATGCATGTTTTGTACTATAAACTATGGACTTGCCCACTAAATAGGTGAACTTGCTAATGCTTGAACAGCATTTTACTAATTCAAACATACCACTGATATTTTACATTTTTTTTTCCAAACAGTGTATATGCAAATTGTAAATTTTATATAAAGGTATGTTTAAAAAATTAATGTGAACTATCTAAACTATAAAATTGTAAAAATAATTCACCCCTAAATATTGGTATGTAATGAATCTGGCTATGTTTATATACACAATGTTTTTGTGATCGACCTATACTATGTCTTACAAACAAAGATATCAATATTATCATTGAATTTTCAGGAGTGTCAGGCCTAAAAAATTTCCATTCAAATTATAAAAAAGAAACACTAGAGTTTTAATCTGACAATTATTGTGCGATATTTGGCTGCAGATTTTTCCAGCATATAATTCTATTATAAAAACGCTTTCAATTGTTTGTAGATCCTCAAGCTGTTGAGAAGAAAGTTCCCTAAAGAATACTTGTGTGAAAAATGTGTTGTTAAATAACATTACATTTTAAAGATAAATTAACATTACAAATTTATGCATAACATAGGTTGTTGTCATTTTTCACATATTCAAATTTAACATATTGCTTATTTTCTACATTTGCCTTAAAAGTAAAAGCAGGAAAACATCTTTTTTTGAAGTTACGCAAATTTAAATATATTTAATTGTACTTACTGATTACACATGCAGAATTGTCATGGTAATATCCACTTGTACATTCACAATATCCATTGATACAATCTGTATTATCACCAGCACAAGAACCAACAAATTGACAACCAACTCCATATGACATTTCTTTTAATACAAGATGTAAAATATATTATGTCTTTAACGTTATAAGTTTGGGGAATTCATACATACTTTCATACGAATTTAGAACTATCACTAAAGGTGTTTTACAACCTCACATTGATGATTGATACTAGAATATATGTAAACTTAGAAAGGATGTTACACAATAAAAGATATTTCATATAAAATAATAGTGTATAGGTAATTTGCTTTCAACTTGGATCCATATAAACCGTAAATATCAATATAACTACAACCTTGATTTTGCTAAAATTTTCTTATTTAAACTTTTCCTTTTTCTAGGATTTTTTGATTTTTAGAATTTTTAACAGATAGATAAAATATTTTTCAAAAGAATGTAATGCAAATTTTTTGCATTATGTTTTATCAAAATCCAATATAAGGGATAGTAGGCTGGTCTGATATAACATTGTCATTTACCGCCGGCCTGAAGGCCGGTGGTATATTAGAGTCGTCAGAATTTGATGACCATGGTAGGAGCAGTTCATGATTTCTTTTACTTCCGTCCTCCTTTTTTATTTACTAATGTTGACAGTGCTAAATTATATAAATTTTCAGTTTTATAGTACTACAATGACATTTTGTGCTTTTTGGGGGCATTTTAAAGAACATTCTATCCTTAATATATTTTAAGACATTGTAAAATATCTGCTCCCCTAAATTGAGGTTCAGGCTAAAAAACACACACCGTACGTATTTCACGCACGTCTCCGTGAACAGATTTGTTATGTAGGCGTCACACTGTCCCGATATAAGCACAAGATGGACATACGAATAAAGAAAAGTATAAATTCGGATCTGATCGTTATAAGATCGCGCCATTCGTGGGGGCATCTTTTGCCATCGTATGATCATCGACTGAATTTTTAGGCTCCGGCGACAACTTCGTGAGCGATCGCAAAAAATTTTAGCATGCTAAAAAATTGCCGGAAGTCATGGCGAAGGTTTATTTTCGTGTTGAATTCGTACCTCAATTTTGAGCATCGTAAGGCCGTCGTAAAGCCTTCTTGTCAATCGTGTAGTATTCGTCTTTACTCCGTGTGATCATCGGTGCCATCTAGCATTTTTCGCCCCAAGAAGACAATGCGAGGGAAACAAGAAGTTATGCGATTGTCTAGGGAAGGCATCAGGACTACGCGAAGACCCCGGGATACCGTCGTGTCGCTATCGTATTTTGGTACGATGACATCGAGATGGCACTTCGATGTGGACCGAATAAGCGAATTTAAATGGCTCAAGCGTACCATGATTGACATATGAAGACTTGCCTCCGACCATCTTCATAATTAGTATTGTACCTCTCTACTGAGACTACAAAATAGTTGATCATTTGCAAATTATTATACAATTTACAAGTTAATATCCAGCAGAATTGCATTAGTTTAAAGATTAGTCAACCACGAAAAGGAAGACAAAATCGAAGACAGAAATAGGGGTCTTTGAGGGTCAGAAAATGGCTGTTTGGGAAAAAGACAAACGTATGACAACTATAGTACTCTACTAGAAGAGTTGAATACAGAAGATGATTCTTTTTCTAAAAAATGTTGTTGTTGGCTTTTAAGGTTGTTTGGTTGTTAAGGTCATATCACGGCGACAAGTCAACAAACTCACCGTTTCTAGAAATTCTAAATCTCTGGATTTTACTAAGCACATACTTCTACCAGTGGCTGACAACTGCCCTATATGATTTAAAATCTGTGGTAGGAGAGACAATGGCCCTAGATGTTATTTCATGACCAAACTCCACGAACGTATGCCCCGCCCGGGAATTGAACCAACGACCCCTCGATCAGTAGACTTGCGTGCTACCAACTGAGCTAGCCGGGCGGCTCGGATGCCTCTTCGATGAGGTCATACAAAGGATATGTAATGCATAATACAGAATAAGGACACATGGTACAGTGATACAGGTCATTTTCTCCGAGTCTTGAGCTATTACTCTATGACGCCTACCGGCGGTGATCGAAGCCTGTCCTACAACTTCAGAGTAGCTCCAAACACAGTATCCCTTATATCAAATGTTCAAGTTTGCGATGGCAGCTAAGTCAAGATTGTATCTGAGACGATCTACCATTGCTGAGAATTTTGAAAAAATATGTCATGCTGTGGTGCTCTGGATGGCAAGCATGTGACGGTTATATATCCTTGGAATACTAGCCTTTTAAAAGAAAATAAAATGCCTTCTTCCCCATTGTTCTTATTACCTTAAGTATAACTATTAACTCTCCATATCCAGGCGCGTTGTAGATCTTTGCTATTCTTGCATACATGTTTCGAGTTTTTCTGAGGACCATGAATAGGGAGTCACGTGACGCTTTCGTGACTGCATTCTTACACATCATACTCACAATACGACGTCGTATACCGATCGTGTGGCCTTTGCATGTCCTGCTGGTTACAACTTGGTAAAAATCTGCGTCTTTCAGGTGACTTCGTGAGTAGATCGGATGCGATCGCGTGAAATATAGAATGATACGTGTGTGGATCGGATGCGATCGAGTGGCCTTCTGTAGGAATCGCACTTGCTTTGGGTGCTGATTGATTGTCAGCCAATTTCGGGCCCATCTTCGTACGATATTAGAAATTCCAAATTCGTATGTCCATCGGGTGTCAATTTCCGGACAGTGTGACGCCAGCTTATTACAGACTCGCGTTTATCGTATACGAAGCGCTAAATTCATGATGAAAAAGCTAATTATCAATGTTGTACTGTCTGTAGTAAGTTTGATACTGTCTTTGCATGCTAAACTTTTCATCTGTAACTGTATAATAACTATCTAACTCACTTTCTCAATGAGGCCAACATTAAGTCAAAATATGTTCCAAAAAACGGCAGAACAAGAAGTATTAGATTACTGAATTTTAAATCTGGTGTGTTTTTGTATACATTTTATTTATTCTGTAAAGTATTTATATATCATGTTTAAAAGGAGTTTCTCCAAGAAATTACTAATTATCTTCTCTTCTAAACCCGTTAGCGTGTTCAGTAACGACTGTTAGCGAACGTAATGGATACAGGACAACTCAACCCAAAGACAACTCAACCCGTGCATAACTCAACTCAAAGTTGGGACAACTCAACCCGTTAGTAGGGGATTGAGTTGGCTTGGGTTGAGTTGTCTTTGGGTTGAGTTGTTCCTTATATATCTTTGTTTTCTCTTTTGTGTATGTACACATAATGTTATCACTATCCGGCGGTATTTAATGATTTTCTTGTACTTAGAATGTACTTGTACAAAATCTCGTGCGCTTACTGTAAATGTATCGCTTAAATAAACATTCGTCGGTCTGCTTAATTGTAAAGTGGAGGCCTGTCTTTTGAATTATACTAGTGATGTGAACATGTGTGAGGTTTCTAAGTACAGTTTAAGCTAATTGTTTAAACAATCAATTCAGTGTCAGGGCCTCATATTTAGTTATAACTTTGTATCTACTGTTATGTGGCTGTTCTGATTTTGGCAAGTATGTTATGCAATTGAAGAAAAACTCTGATTTTTATTTGAGAAGGAAAATGCTTTAGTTATGATCACATATGAAATTTTAGATAATTCGAGTCCCGAGTAATTGAGATACATGTAATTCATGTTTTTATAGGTCCATGTTTAACGCAAACTACCTTTCTTGCAGGACACTGTATAGTTTATTATCAAGTAAACATTTTTCAAGTTGATTTGATTCTAAATATTTGGGACATTTTAATCATGCTAGTAAGAACATACAATTAAGAAATAAACGGTCATGGCGACCTTGACTTATGATACAGTGACCCAAAAATCATAAGGATCTTCTACAAGTCAAAGCAGAATAGAAGCCAAATGGTGCAGAGGTTCTCCGGTTATGGTGGCGATTGTATAAATATAAGTCTTCTACTGATCAAATCAATCTTCATGTCAAATTTGACGTCAAGGGGTGACAATATTAAAACAAATTACATCAGTTGGCCATATTGCCCCTGCGGATGCTTTAATACTTTTACCTAATAGAAAACTAGTTTCCCAGCATTATGCACATACATCCGATTTTGTATATCACTAATAAGCATTTTAGTACATTTTATCGACAAAAAATAACAGGGTTAAGAATATTTCCATTGAAAATAGAAAATACCACCAGACTCTTTCCAATTTAGTGCAGTGGAAGTATGGTCATAGAAATTAAGTACACTTAACAGCTTTTCTAAGTATACACATTTCCCCTGCAAATAATTTCATTTTTTGTTAGAATATTTGAACGAAATTTTGTGAGTCACCTATGGGATACTTTATCTTTCATGTGACACTAAAAGCATCAATATCTACCGAGTAGTTACCGACTTCCAAGATGCACGTGAATTTCGTGCATTGTACTTATCGGCTAAGCCAAGATAAATAGGACCTTTTGATTTTGCCAATGTTACATTGAAATATTCTGAAAAGTTCATTTTAAATTAAATGAAGAATATTTTTTTCCAACACGTTATCTTGAGAGCTTTCTGATGATGTATAGTTTTATATATGTTCTATTACCATTTTTTGAATTATTTAGGATTATATTCCCTAACATCCCTGTTTTTACACTGTTTTTGAGTCTCACTGAGGTTTTATTTTATCAGTTGTTTTGAAAAGTGTTTGTTGGTTACAGTTATTTTGATGTGTTTTCTATCTCTGACTGACACACAGGTATACGGTATTTTTTACGAAATTTATTTATAATCAATATTTAAGAAAATATTCATGAAATAGTAAACATGTACCCTTGTAACGCAAGTTCGAGTTTCACGTTACCATCTTTGATAGACTTTAAAACAATGTTACTGCTTTATTTCACTTGTATCACCTTTTACCTATTACAGTTTATATTTTTTTTTATCTAACCCAAATGAAGTTTTTTAGAGCATATGCATTTTCTTTTTGGAAAATAACTACTGAACATTGTTAATTTTATGTAGAGTCCGTAGCCCCTGTTTTCAACTGTGTGCTGACTTAATATAAAGAAACATTCCTGCTGTTTTATTACGTTTTCTGTTTTTGGTCGTGCCATGTAGGTAATGCAGGAAAAGAATTAAATCAGAAGAAGAACAACAAAAAATCTAAAGACAAATAAGTGCTGTCCGTAGGCCTGTAGAGTCCGTAGCCCCTGATATATTTATATCTTTTTTTCACACAGGAAAATTATAAAACTTTTCTAATTTTCTTACTTTCGTACTTGTGCTGACTAGCTATGCATCTAAATACTGTATGTCATGACAATCTTCATTCTGTTGAAAATAATGTTAAATTTGACGTAATTTATAAATTTTCTGATAGATTTCTTTAATGGTCAAACTGATTTATTAGACATTTCAGAAGATACTTAAATATATATTTGTAGTGTTTGTAAGTTGAAGTTTATTGTTTTTTAAAGGATAATTACACTTAAAACCAAACTAAAGGAATTGTTTCTTCATATCATTGCTCATTTTTTCAAAAGTCAGAAAATTAATACTTTATCAAAAGAATATCATTCCACAGGTCAATTTACATTAAACTACTTTGTTCAATCTACTAAATACCATCAAGTCAGTATGTAGAGTCCGTAGCCCCTGATATCCATTTTATGATTTTCTTTATTTGGTCTCAACCCGGGTCGATAGCGCAGTTAGTAGCGCGCCGGAATTTGGATACTCGTGCCCGAGGGGGTGCGGGTTCGAATCCCACACGGGGAGGTTATACCCTTCCATGAAAATTTGATAGTGATGTCGATTTTCCTCCATTGATTAGATAATATGGAGAAGTTTCTGGCCATGTGGAAGGGTAGGTGAGTACTGGTTATAGACAATGGTCCAGGAAAGCTAGGTTAGGTGCGCTGGACGCCATGAAATGACCTAAATTGAGTTGATACGGCATTAACTCCAATAAATAAATAATTTATTTGGTCAAGAAACATATGATTATTTATATCAAACTTGTTCTGAATGTGTTGTCTACATCTTCGAATACTTTCAAATATAAAAAATCAGTTTTGTTTCTTTTTTCTCATTTAGATGTAAATTGAAACTTTACATTCCCTGTGTATTTTGGGTATTTGCGCTTTTGATCCTGGTAAATGTTGCAAACAATGAGAGTCAGTGTACATTCACTTCCAAATTGATAAACATAAATATCAAACTTATTTATAAATCATTTATAAGAAATATACATCTTTCTAAATTTTCTAGTGGTGATATGAATTACCGTGAAGAGTCCGTAGCCCCGGTTTCCAATTATATAATTTTCTTTTTAGGGTCATCAAAACCATACTTTTTATATCAAACATGTTCTTAATGTGTTGTCTACATCTTCAAATACTTTCAAATATAAAAAAATCAGTTTTGTTTCTTTTTTCTCATCTATATGTAAATTGAAACTTAACATTCCCTGTGTATTTTGGGGTATTTGCAACTTTTGACCTCGGTAAATGTTGCAGACAAGGAGAGAGTGGGCGTATATTCTCTTCAAAATTTTAAAGTATATGTTTATAAAACTTAATAACACATTTTTTAAAAGAAATATACATCTTTTTAAGTTTCCGTGTGGTGATATAAATTACTTTGTAGAGTCCGTAGGCCCCTTGGGTAAATCTATTCAATCGTTCTTAACTTTTTTGTTCTACATGTTCCATCCAAGATCTTTTGGAAATAAGTGTCTAATAGACATGTTTGTATATTACTTAAAAAGAATCTGCACTCTGATGAGGTCTGAAAATTGGCCTATGTGAGACTAAAGAGGTACCTTTTATCTTGGCTTAGCCGTTATATAAACCAAACGGTTTACATTTAAACGTTTATTTTGTACATGACGATATCTATAGCGATTTACACTTATAAAGAACACCTAAACTTTCACAAGACGTAAGTATGAAACAAATTAGCTTGAAATGAAGAGGCCCGGCTACCGAAATGACACATGCTGGCTCATCAGTACGAAAGGTAAATTGAATTGAATTGCTATCTCATGTCTTGCTCGCATCATATTTTCGCTGAGACATTCTAAGCATAGCTGCAATGCAGAAACCTTCAACAATCGTGACAAAATGAACCCATTTTTCAGCTTACCCATACTTTCAAGCGAAACCCTGTGACTGTGATGAAACTTTTAAGAAAGTTTGAGCAAACTGGAAGTGTTAAAGACCTGCCAAGCCAGAGAAGACGTCGAGTGACACGAAGACGGATAGAATGGGCTATGATACCCCGAGATATCATTCAGAACTACATAATCTCAATGCAAGCAAAGTGTCTTGCATTTATACGAGCTGAAAGGGTCCATATTCGTTATTGATGTGAATTTGTACTTTTTTGGTGCCAATATTGTTACTGTTTTTCAGTAGTCAGTCATTTTTGAATTTATTCTTTGTTTGCTAATAGATGAAATACTATTTGATGAACATTGTTTACAAATTTTATATCAATAGCTTATGTATCAACCTAGTTATGACCAAATATATAGGTGTTTACTTAGAAAAGTTGTTAAGTGTAAAAGCAAAAAACACGACATATACGAAATAATCAGTCATATAAAATCAGTTGATAGAGCATTAAACAAGCAAGCATACGTCGTGATTTCAAGCCTAATTATGGCTACCTAATTTGTATCTTTTTGGTTCTTTCTGTTTAACAATGGTACAAAATAATTTGTTGGAGAAGCTTTCTAAATCAGGCTAACCAACTAAAACATACATACTGTTGAAACAATAACCACCAGGAGTATTTACTCCATTAGAATCATAATGTGTAGTTGTATCACATGTACATATATCACCAGAACATATAGCAGTAACAACATAACAATCTAAGTCAATTGTACAACTATACCCAAGTTCTGTAAAAGACACAATATGAAACAATAAAAAACACACAACTAATATCAATCTACTTTTCAGGTACCTTACAGAAACATGTAGATATATTTCAACAAACTCTATTCCATTTAAAGACAATACGATAATTGTGTTTATCCTATCTGTTGCGATCGTGATAATATTATATTTGAAAATGCTTAAAGCGTTTTACTGTTTATTCATAGGTTTTATATAATTAATTTAGTTGTTAATAGCAAGAATCCATTAGTATTCAACTTCACTCAAATAGTATTGACTTACCAGCTACGCAACTAGAACCAATGTAACCAGTGTTACATACACATTTTGCACTTGTTGCATCACAAACTTGATTTGTACAAGTACAAATAATAGTTTCATTACAAGCCTGTCCCAATGTAGCTCCATTACATCCCATCAAGTAACCGCTTGATAATATCTGAAAGTAGGAATAGATGATTAACTAAGAAAACATTGTCTGCTAGTATTAAATAATAGAGTTAATACCTAAAAATGGGAATCAATATTTTACTCAACAGACGCTGTCAGGTAATACTATATATAACGCAGGCGCACAAACAATGTAAAGGGAGTCTACAAGCTTTAACAATTCTTGACTTTATCAACTAGCTCCTTTATCTTACCTTCCATTGATACGGACGATTTTGGTCAATTTTGAAAATTTCTAACTCGTTTACACGTTCATGTTCTTAATATCTTTCTCACGAATAACCTTTGTAGTCTGAGAAATAAAACCATTGTTCTGTTCTGTTCTTAATAGTGTGAATATTCAAAGGTATATCTGAGACATTCCGAATGACCCCCCTAATCAACAAAATTAGTTTAGTTTCTACTCCAAGTCGATTGGTAATCTATCAAAGTATTAACATGACAACCCTTACAACCAACCATCAACCAAATATGGTGATTCCAGTATAGCTGTTGGTTTAGTTTCTACTCCTAATCATCAGATAATCGATCAAAGTATTAACATCAGATATGACAACCATAACAACTAGCAAACTTTCAACAAGATATGGTGTTTTTTTGCTAAGTATGAGGCATCACATTCTCATTCAAAGGTTTAGAGAAATTGAAATTTCAAAGTTACACTTCGTTTAGTTTCGTGCTATGGTCACACACAGTTAAAACAGCGAAACTTGGTAAAAAATTCGTTCATCAGAATAACAGTACAATATGTTATAAACGCTATGCTGTTACATAAACCCTATTTCAAATTCGTATATTTATATTCAATTATTCAATGTATAATCTATAAACACAGTCCTAAAATCTTCGAATTAAAATCAGTACTGAAGACAGAATCAAGTACGTGGATATAAGTCGGGATTGTTATCGGTCGGAAGCGCTATCTAGTGCGTGTTGCATTTCTAGACAATATACATTTCTGTAAAAGAATCAAAGGGCGATAACATATGTCGGAAAAGCAATAGTAAATTAGATGTAACGTTTGAATTACGTTTGAATTACGCCTTGATTAAGCCTATTTAAAATTACTCGTACATGTATTATAATTGCGTATGTTTAAATACTTCCGCGTTGTAAAAAACTTCTAAAATTTAAAACCTTTAAACGAATGACACTACAAATTGAATGTAAACTGACAGTGGTATTAAAAATTTCTTAAAAAGCGTCAGGTAAATCAGCACTGTTGTAAAGAAATTAAAGTTTGAGATAATGTTTACTTAAGTTCTAATGCTCAATAATGACAATAGCAGCTACACTATTTTTCTTTCCGAGTTCTGTCCATCCAACGGTAACATCGGGTTTTGAACAAGACTTTGCGTTTTTATTAAGTTGTGTTTAAACATTAACACATGATGTGCTCAACATATTTAGAAAATTAATAATTCATTGGTCTGCACTGTTGATAGATGTTGACTTAAATACTTAAACGCTTTGGAAATGAACTTTTCTGGCTAAATATGCTAGCTGTTCCAAGTCTTATATGTATGACTTACTTCCTTACACACTTTATTCACAAAGAATACTAAACATTTTATTATTTTGTAAAAACAGCTAACTGATCGCTCTATGCCCATTGACCAAAAATGAATTTCATGGCGAGATTTTTTAGATAGTCTTTATAGTATTTAATCTTTGAAAAATAACCATGCTTTACTTCATTTATTAAGAAAACACCACCGATTGTTAGATTTATTTTAATTTGATAAATAAGGGAAGAACAAATCTTTCATTTGTTTAGCTTTTCTTCAACCAATAGAAAGGGTGTTTGTCCTAGTTCCATAGTACGTCATTTTTCGTTTGTCTGATAATATCTGAATCTTAAATAGACAGTATACCACAAAATGAGCTTAGACATCTACACCGAAAGATATTATTTATCAATGAACAACGATGATTCAACGAGTGTCATTCAATATCTTTACCTATTTAGGATCACAGGAGTACCTTTAGAAAAGAAATTTATTACCTTATAAGTGAGTATATATGGTACATGTATATTAATTAAAGAATGAAAATACTCACTGCAAAAAAGTAAAATCCTAACATGTCTTCTTTCTATAAAAACAAAATGTTCACACGATATTTACATAATTGGTGAATGCAGACTGTGAAGAGCTTGTAATATATATACATTTATATACATACACATGTATATTCATTTATTAAATCTTCCGGGTTGAAATCTAAATATAAAAGTTAATGATAAGTTGATAACCATGTAGAAATACATCAACCAATATACCGACGGCCTGAGAACTGGCGGTATACAGGAATGATACAACTTTCTGTCAGTATGTAAATAGCAATTCTAACTGATCGACAAAGCTGACAGGAGCAACAATTTCTGAACCCCTTTCAGACACCTGAAAACCAAACTACAACTATTTCCTGCGTGGATACAAATGTCCTATGACCCTGATTTATTTATGCATCTCGTGCGTATAATATGTTAGCAAAATAGTCCCACCTATCCTACATGCATGATATCAAAAACAGTTACCAGTGTATCAAAGCGTATCAGTTTAAGTATATACATTAATTTTACATTCATAGATTTAATTTGTTTTAGTATTCGTTCAACACAGTTTGTTTAAACGCAAATCTTAGTGTCGTTCTTTGAACAATGTCCATAACGTTAATTTAGAGGTGCATGGATTGATTGTCCTTAAGAAGTAGATCAGTGTATGGATTAGATAAGTTTAGCAATTGTCACGTACGGTTTTTGTCTACCTACATCGTAAAATCTCAAAAACCTTTGTTAATACTGAAATGTCAATTAAAATGCGTTTTACAACTTTTAACAATCATGATGAATAGTCTACGTCGATGTTAACTCTTTACTGGTTGCGACATGTGTGAAAAGTAGCCATTTATTCACCATTACGCGCTAGGTGTATTTCAAGATGCTCTAATTTCATTACTAGTTATCACACAGTTATGCAACTTGGCCAAGTTATTCCCTGTGTGAATGTCTTTCATAAAAACCAAGTTGAGTCCCGATCCCCGTTACCATGGCAACGCTGGGGCGGAGCAAAAACGGCAAAAAATGCAATTTTCGCTCTTTTTCCACCCCACGTTTGCACTTCAAACAGTGATATTTTCCGAAATTGAGGTCTTAAGTGCCAGGTCTTTTCAGATACTGAAAACATGTTTTCTTATCAGCATTTGGCGCCATTTCTCTGCACTCAATGACCCCGATTTTTTTTTCTGGCGATGAGGGACGCTGTGCCCCCTTCAAACCCCAGCAACAAAGGGGGCTCATCGCCCCTTTGGAACCCCCCTGAGACATCAATTGTTGGGGGAGGCGCGCGAAAACGAGCTCATTTTTTGGCACAATTATCATTTAGTAAAATTCGTTTAATCCAGTTAACAAACGCCATTTTCAAGGCTGTGGCGGCCATTTTGGAGCGGGGGTCTAGACACGTAAAAATGCGGAATTGAGCGGTTAAGGGTTAAATATGTCATGTAATGATAAAACCAATTATATCACTGAAACAAAAATGTGTTAATTTAACATGTATACTAATGTTTGACAACATGTACATTCGTATGATAATAAGGAGTAAATTTGTATGACATACATACAGTTTATACGATATACATGTATGTGTAACTTTGTACGTAACACGTTACGTAGTTAGTGATCTTAAAGAAAGAGACAATTTGAACAGGAGATTAACCATATGAAATACCGTGGCTCGCTGACAAGATTGTTATGCGCACAGAAAAGCAGTTCTACAAATTTCTCGCGTTAAAGCTTTCTTATTACTACATGTTGATGCAATTGGGATCAAAATAAAATAGAATAATTGAATAGAATATTGTACAAGAGAAGGGGTTATTTCTCTGAAGAATATATAAAAAATTAAGTACTCAAGGTCCGCTATTGTATATAATTATATGGACTTAATATTCGTTTATAGTTTTAAGAATTTTATACATTCTACGGAGTCCCTAAAGTGAAATTTCGAAATACTTATTTTTTGAAATGATATTACATTGTACGTTTAAACGAAATTATTGCGAAACAAAAAATTGTCTAAAATCGTGAAATTCAGGGTCAGTTTTATTCGACGGTTTGGGTATGCATAAAATACAAAATTGGGTAAACGTAAATGTATACAGTATTTTAGCAGTGTAAAGACAACTGCCCATAAAACAAAAACAAGTTATTCACTTTAATAAGACCATTTTATTTACACAGAAATATGTTGTGTTCCATATGTAAATATGTTGAATTGTTGAAATTTATTTTATTGTTAATGGGGCAAATATTCACTCCGATGATTTAAATTTATTTCTATCGATCGTGAGTGCATTATATTGTAGTAAATATTTAAATCAGCGGGATAATGTGTTCGCCATGTTAACCCATGTATACATGTTCTGTTCTATGTTTTACTGAGTATAACTCTTCAATTTATTTTGTTAGTGGGCAATGTGACAGTTCACAAGATAAATGGTGACAATGGAGCAGAGTACTAGGGATTCTGGCCAGACCCTACTTCATATGATGGGTCTGCACCTTGTGAGTGAGCGAGTAGTTGAGTGAGTAGTTAAGTGAGTGTGTGAGTGAATGTGAGAGTGAATGCGTGTGTGGGTGAGTGAATGCGTGTGTGGGTGAGTGAGTAAGTATATCGTTAGCTGATGTTTTGCCCCCTGGTACCCTTCTTACACCAAAAGAAATGAGTATGTGATATTACATCGAGGGTACCAGGGGGCAAAACACAAGCTAACGCACTCTCTCACTCACTCACTCACTCATTCACACACGCACTCACTCACGCTCTCAATCACGCACTCACTCACTGACGTAGAAAGGGGGTTTTGGTAAAATTACATATTTAAATACGCGCTTAAAATGTTTACGTGCGCTGTATGCAATAGCTATTTTACGAGGAAGAAAGGACAACATGGTTAGACATACTCAGAAAATGCAGCCATCCATACATAATACAGAAAATCATCCAAATGCATCGACTCTGGGTCCCGTTTTTCTAACATCCATTTTCGATGGTAGTTTCTGGACCTAGCGAAAGCGGAAAGACAGAATGGACTAAGAACCTTTTATTTCCAAATCTGATAAGTACATCAGTAGAGCGAATCATTTGGTGCTTCGGTCAATGGCAACCTCTAAATACCGTTTTGAAACGACGACTGGAGAGTAAAGAGTTTGTTTACGGCATTCTTGACTATAACAACGAGTCAAAAATTATAGACACGGAAAAGAAGATCTTGAACGTTTTTGATTATTCTATTTCTAAAGCCAAATAAGATATGATATCGCTGATCAGTTAACTAAAGAAAGGCATCACAGAGATCTATCAATTATTTATCTCACTCAGAATTTATTCCCACAAGGCAAGGCCTACAGGGATAAAGCGCTCAACACCCAGTATTATTGTACTATTTAATAAAACCCAATTGATAAACAGCAAATGTCACCATTAGCATGGCGAATATACCCTCAAAATAGCATTGCATTCATGAAAAAATTTCATCAAGCCATATGGTTATCTGGTAGTAGACTTGAAATCGGATACGCAGGCACAATTTCGTTTACGTACTGTCATTTCTTATTAGTCTTGCAAAGGAAAACAAGTGTATGACGACGAATCACCTTTGGTTGTTTAAAATTAAATAAATAAATAAGACTTTGGCAATAAATGAAACAACGTTATGCTGTCTAAGACAATGATAAGATTGATAAAATTTGCAATGATAGCGACGACGATGATAATAGTGACGATGATAATTATGGAATTGATAATGCAGGAGGTCTTGATGTCATTAAAATCAAAGTACTGAAAGTACTGTTGGAAGGAATTTTTGAAAGATTTAAGAGTTCAAAGTTACTATTTCGATATCAATCATTATCTCTTCCTCATTCATTATCAACTGTGTTTCATATTTTATTTTACATGCACATTATTCTATTGACCGAGGGATCGTAGGTTCGATTTCCAGTCGGGTCATATTTTCGTGGAGCTTAGGTATGAAATAATTTCAACGGTCATTCTCCCTTCCTACTACTGATTCTGAATCATGTAGGGCAGTAGTCAGTCACCGGCTTGTGCAGGGTAGTTGGTTAACAGCTAAATTCAGAGATTTAGCCTTTTGAGGAACAGTAAGTATGTGGACTGATCGTCGTGGCATAACCTGTACAATGTGTTGCTATGGCATTATGGCAACAACAAAATTGATCATTTCTTCTATGGATTTTGTCTCAAAAAATTGGAGCGAGCGAGTGAATTGTTCCCCCATTTTTGGCATTTTGAGAAGTGAGCGAAAGGCGGTGAATAAATTTGTAATATTTTCATAAACATTTATGCACCAAATGTAAAAATGCTTGCTAAATATGGACTTTTCATAGAAAACAACATCATAATGTGTAATGCAGAAAAACATTATCAGTTACTTTTTAGAGTTCAAAGTCATACTGGTCATTTATTCATCATATTGATGTGATGCAATCTTGCCCATTTAAACATAAAATATGTCAAAGTCTTTCTTTCGTGGACATTATTATTTTGATTTTAGGTTACGAGGTATATAGCTTTGATTATCTTGCAGGTTATTGTGCGAAAGATTGCTTGTTGTTAGCATGTTGTTTATTTCCCGTGCAATAAGCCACACATGTTTTGTCTTCGTTTCATCTAGTATTCATGTTAAGACATAAGAAAACCATAAAACATGGCGAGAAAGTGTCACTTGAAAAAGCGATATTGCAGTTGGAATGTTCGAAGTTGGTACCTCCGTAAGGCAGGTATGTCAATTATCAATCGTGCGGTTGCATTGTTGTCATTAAAATGTAGTCAAATGCATATGTACGGTGTGTCTACAAGTTTGTGGTCACATACATTTTAGAGCCCTGAGGTCAATCGTAAGAGCGACAGTACGGACATCGTACGGGCTTTTTACGTATGTAGAAGGCTTTCGTGTGGCCGCCACAAGTTTTATGGGCGTATTCCTATAGTCTGATAAGATGATGACGTTAAGCATGTTAAGAAAACAAAAAAAACGAGCACGTATCGTATGACCCGTATGAAAGCCACAAGACACCCGCATGATGATCGTAACGGACTGTACGACTGGAAGCGGTTTATTATTAGCCGTAGTCCGTAAGATAGCAAGGATGTGGTTACAATAGCGAAATAATGTTGTTTACAGACATGTAAGGGCTAGAATCTTGATTGACCGTACGGGTTGTCGTGCGGGTTGCGGACGGATCAGTAAAATAATTTGAATAAAAACGAGTCGTACAGACCCGTGTCTGGAAGATGTGTATACGATCACGCACGGCACAATCCTGTAAAACAAGCCATGGGCGTTCGTACGGAGGACTTGTGGGCCCCTTGTGGCGTACGTACGATATCTTAGCGCAACAATTGCACATGGATTTCGTGAATTTCATGATTGTAAAATATGTATTGCTTGACTGGTTAAGGTATAATTAAAATGACACGAATGCGTGTTTGAGTTGTTGAATTTTCAAATAGAAGAAGTTGAGGAAATAGATAGAGCAGCTCTTGTCTGTCTGATCAGGATGAAATTCCTGTACACTGGTGTTATAGGCTCCGTCTCCTCACCTTGTAAGTTCTCGGTAGAATATTCAGTGATGATAGTTTTTGCATTTCGCCTACCCTTTCTTTGGTACCATAGGTTATAATCAACTTTCTCATTTTATGCCAGTGAATGGCATAGCACCGGTTATATGCTACTTTTTTATATAGGGTGACACAGAAGTTGCGCATAGCCAAAGTTTCAATAAACCATAATCACGATAAATGCTTCCTGTCATAAATAAAGCGTCAAATGAACATTTACTTTCATAAAGTTTTTGTGGTAATCCTTGGGCATTTAAATATGTCACACCGTCTTGTTTGCCTATCTTGGGGAGGATCCTTTTAGTGGACGACGCAACCTTTTTCACCAACATGGAAATTCTCAACAATATTAATTGCGTTGGTAACTTCTTGAACAAGAACATTCCTGTATGATGGGTTGGACAAAGACGTTCCGTAGAATAGCCATAAAGATCACAAGATCTGCCCTCTTGACTATTTTCTATGGAAACATTTTTTCTAATTTGTTTTCTAAATTCGTTCACACATAGTTGATAATTTCAATGATGTATAGTTCGTTTCCTCTCAACTGTCAAAACATGAATACATTGTAATTCCACGGTGAATGCGTTTATTAAAATTATCGTCGTGATACATCCATAAGTTTCCGAAAGTGCGTATTATGCTGCTGCTTACGCCGTATGATATGTTTTAATCGAAATATATCTAATAACAATATAGCCGCCAGTACAAACAAATAATGCATTCAGTCACCGTGAAATTATCCAAGCTTTGACTGTGGCGACAAAAAGGACTATTCTTACATCGGAGAGCCTAAACAGCACCACCGTAGCCACCTACGGACAGTGGAGGGAGCACACTATAAGTATTCAATATAATGATATGCAATACACGAATTTGTATGGGCACATAATTAAATTCAAATGCAATAGTTCTTCATAAAATGACTATATGAACCATTTTATTTGTAAGAATACACAATCACACAATTCTTCATGAACGCGACGAAAAACGTTCATGTTACATCGGCAGCGTGTTCAGTAACGACAATTAGCGAACGTTACGGGTACGGGACAACTCAACACGTAGACAGCTCAATCCGTGGATAAATTAAGCCAAAGTTTGGACAACTCAACCGTCAGTAGGGTAATGAATTTTCTTAGGTTGAGTTGTCTTTGTGTCGAGTTGCCCCGAACCTAACGTTACGGAACGTTTCTGAACGTTCGGAGTAATTGAACACGCTGCAGCTACTGCATGGATAGGTTTAAAAACGTGCATTTACGAAATTTAACTAAACGTATCAATGTCGCATGTGATCATTGAACGTACTCAAATGATTTAAATAACACACCCGTACGGAGCCGTAGCTGAAAGATACGCAAGTTTAATCCATATACGGCCACGATTTGTTTACAATATGGCTTTAAAACTGATACGTGTCTCCACGGTCTGTACGGGTCGGAAATAGTTCATACGGGTCCTTGCGGAGCTTGATCGCACCCCATCAGGCATACGACGTTGATTCAACGTTAATACAACCTTTAAAATGAGACAGTACGTTAATCAATCAATTTTAAACCACAAATAAATATTTTATCATCGGATGTTGATGACCGACGTTGAAACAACGTTGATAATGGTTGTAGTGTATTTAAAATTGTTTTCTTATTTCTTTATAATATTGCGATAATTAAGATGGTATATTATAGTCAACTCAAAGTATTATCAAAATGTGTGTATAAATACAAGATCTATCCATATTTTCCATTGACTATCAAATTTAGAAACTGTTACTCTCTCACTATTTTGAATATTCTCTAACGAATATTCTAGAAAGTGCTTTTCGCGCGTTTAGAAACGGCATGCATGACGCATTCAGAAACGCGAAGTGCTGACCTCGACTTTCTAAAGTAAAGCGCTGACGCAAATGTGTGTATTCAACAAAGCCTTGTCGGCGCAATAATTCAAATCAAATATTCTAATATCTTTGTCTTACGCCTGCAAATAACGTTCTATTAAATGCATTCTGTGTTTAAAAATAATGTCTGAATTTTGTTTGTTGAATAATGTACAGAAACTTATCCATTGTATAATGTAAACTTCAAGTAGGTGAGTTTCAGACGTTTCGTCCCGATGTCATTCGGCCCAATAGTCCAAACTGCACAGAGACGACCCTATGCTGATTTAACTTTTGCGTATTTTGTAGAACAGACTGTTAGTGTGTTATCAAAATGAAGTGATCGCTGTTTTCTTTCCAAATATTAAGGGCTCAGAGTGAAGAAAATCAAACTGCAGTGGCTTTAAACTAAAATCTCTTGACAGTGTATGAAAATATCAAACACTGTGGAAAGAGGTCACAAACGGGTTTCCAACTTTTCAACAGTTAATCAAAATCTATGCTTAAGATAGAAAACAATCTTAATCAGCCAAATCTGTACAGTTATGTAATATTGTCAACAACAATTTTGCACTCTAAAATAATGAAAATATAATAGATTCTACGCAAGCATTCCCCTTAAATAACCTCTCACTCTATAATATTCCCACGCAGTCAGTATACACAATAGATCTACGTTACGCCATTCTATAAATAGAAGGTGAAGATATAACTTCTATACTAAGACGCATAACGCTTCCCAAAGTTCGGCGTTTGGTTCGCAACATAATATAGTGCGGCGCATGAAGACAAAACCGTTGGATTTTTCTTTTTTTGACAAAATCATTGTTAAAATGAAAAATAAATGATCACTCATAGCTACAGGAATATAAATACATAGATACAAAGTACTTTAAACCTCTAACGGTATAGGTGCATAGTTAAACTGTGTATTGTACTTTCGATTTCACATTTCTGTGTAAAGAATGTCAGATGTAACCACGTTATGATGAAGGTTTAACTATCGGTTAAAAAGTTTAATTTAATGAGGATAGTTGGTTGGATAGCTAAATTTTATTAAGTGGACACAAAATACATACCTTATTTGGTCAGTATACTTAAAGGGGGGCATTATTAGAATGTAAACATTGCCACGTGTTTTCAGGTAAATAAACAGTTTTTCCGTGATGCGCAGCGTCTCCGTACAAAGGTCAGTCAGATCGTTTGTATACAGAATGACGTCACGCAGATAACGTCATACTATAAAATTATACTACATGTTGGCGGACTTAATTCAGGACAACCATGGTTCAAATTAATTATAATGGATAAATGGCCAAGATGAATTTACAGACAAGAAGGAAATATGCCTTTGACAAAACTGTTCGGTTCCGTCCAATTATAGGTAATTATGGTTTTACGTATTATTTTAATTTCTGCTTCTGTCCTTCATTTTTTATTTTATATTTGCTTTACAAAGTTGTCAACATCATGAGGTTCACTAGTTCTCCATCCACAATTTGAGTATTATATTTGCATAATCTGTGTGCAACAGTTCTTTGTATTCTTATGATTCATATTTGTTTATTTCAGAGTCAGTTTTACAGAATCAATAGGTAGCCACGAAGTGCAAAGTCAATGAAATCATAATGAAGTTTTTAAAATATGCCCCAGAAAGCTCTGGAGGGGGGGGGCAGAAGAGGCTAAGCTTAATATTTGATACATATACATGTAGTTTTATACATATACTCATTGACATAGTGATTAAATTGTAAACTTATTGGATCTTTTCTCTTGTTTTATTTTTGTCCAAGTTATACAGTTTTTCAGTCGCTAGATATCTAGATCAAATGTATATCTAAATCAAACTCTGAAACAAGGCTAAATACAGCTTATATTCAACCTCCTTCAGCTATATTTCAATTAAAACCAACCTTAGATCAACAAGGAATCAGCTATAAACCACCCTAATAACAACAATTATCAACCAGATTTCAACCATTAACCAACCAAATGAGCGTTGAAGTAACGTTGAATAGATCTTGTATCAACGTTGAACACAACGTTGAATCAACGTTGACATTTCAACGTTGGCACAACTTTCTAATCCTAAAATAAATCCAACATAAAAACAACGTTGTGGTTCAACGTTGAAACAACGTTGTTTCAACGTCGGTTTGCCTCCTGAGACGGTGCCCTTACGGCTTCTTTTTGTTTATGGGACAGTAGCTTTACTTATACAATGTACCTGATTTTCTTAATTGAACCTTAATTTTACTATCAATTGTAACACAACGAATATTGAATCAAATATATCAGACAATATATCCTTATGATTTATAGTTTATGTGTTTTAAAATAAGCTCGCTGGTGATCCATGATCTTTATATTTAATATTATACGGTTATTGTCTTAAATAGGCATCGATATTTGGCCTGTAGAAGAAATACGTGACTTTAATATTGTTAAATTTTATTCAATTTTCAGAAACAAATACACATTAATATACTTTATACATGCTCATTTCAATCAGCGGAGTTTATGTACACGCCACTGAAAAATGAAAACAATTCAACAGTATATAGATCACAAATATGTTCATGTAATTCATTTATATGACAGGGGAAGCTACTTAAACAGTCTCATAAAAAGACTGCATTGTAATTATACGCTTTCAAAACATCATGTAAACTTAACAAAAAAGAAATTGCAATGTGTCACTGTCACATTTCTGTTTCATCTTAGTGTTTTAAGAACATGAGAACATATGGTATCACTCTTCCGAGTAAAACACACTTCATTACTTGTAAGCATTAAAATACAGACATCGCCGACTTTAAATCGCATTAACAGAGTTACGATGATTTAGCTCAGAAAACGACAAAGGCTTTTTATGTATGGCAGTTAGCACTTACTTAGGGAGGATATGTCAATTTTCTACTTTCTACTAAGGCTTCAAGATACGACAATTCGATTTAATGACTTGGTCACTTGGTGTGCTAAGTGTCGTTGAAAAGTTTAAAAACAAACCAACTTTATCATTTTTATACAGGTATATTCGTATAGAAATATTAATATTTTTGAATAAGCTAAAACAGTATTAAGTCAATCTTATTAAAGCCCGATCTAGAATTTTACACTTGCATACTCGCTGATTTAGATCTGGCCTTTTCCAAACGAAGGTCACGTTCAAGTGACCTTTTCTCATCATAATATTCATGACGAAATTGTTATGATACGTAACTTGTTTACATCGTCTACGTCACGCAATTTGAAATGAGCCGCCCAATCGCAGACTGTAAATAATACTGCTGTTCACTAAGCATGCAAACCTTGGTCTAAAAATAGAAATTACGAAATCAAAATGTGTTTCATAGTGTTTTCGTCTAGATGAAAGCTACGCATTGATTGGTCGACACAAAGTTCATCTCGACGTGACCTTCAAGGGAATAAGTAGAGAGCCTGTACGACAACGCTCTACAGGATATCTGTTTACGGAGAGTGGTATTAAGTATACAAAGAACACTACACAAATTAGACAGGCACCCATATGTAACCAGCATACTATTAGAAATTCCCACACGAAAGCGCTATCATTCTAAAAAAAATAGTTTAATACAAATGAAATACAAAATATCAATCTCAACAAGGAAATTGCTTAAGCAAAGAACATTGTAAGCAAATATTTCATATAACGTATATATCTGAAAATATAAAATAATTAGGCTATAAAAACAGTATTTCCAAAAATGATTATGACGCATATATCACCATACACAAAAAGATGACAAAAGATTATTCATCCACGAAACTGATTGATTTAAATGGAGACTGCTACTACATGATCACACAATATCATTCTTTAAATCAAGCACATTGTGTGTTTTAAATTGTTTCATAAGTAGATTTGCCTTCACGTGTTTCTTCATTAAGACTTGTATAGTTATCTTCAGGACTTGGAATGTTTTCAACATCAGGTGATTGTGAAACTACATCCAGAAACATTTGATTAGCATACTCTGGCTCTTTTTGTCTGATAAGAAATAGAAATGTCATAGATTACACGTTAAACATGCTTAAATTTCTAAATGTACAATTGATTTCATTGGCAATTAATGCCTGATGTCAAGTTCAAAGATGATTTGTAAAGTTGGCTAATTTCAATGAAAACTGTGACAAGACTATATAATCTTTTCCCCCTAAAATCGAAACTAGTGTTTCATACTCACCACAAAAGTCATTTCTACCGCACATTAGAAAAAAACAAAGTTGAAAGACTCACAACACTAAAAATATTTGATTTCTATACTTGGTACTGTTTGGCAAGCAGAAAAAAACATTAAATCAAATGGTGATGCTGAAAAAAAACATTTAATTAAACTGCAAATACAACTTTGCAAAGAAACAAAGACTGGCATAAGAACAAGATCGCTCTAGAAAATGGTAAATGATAAAATTATTTAAATTTACAATAGATCAAGTACAATGTGAAATAAACAACCGATTAGTACTTACACGTCCGGTTGCTTTGTTTGACCTGAAACACAAGAAAACAAAAATGAAAATAAATATGTGTTTAGAAACCTTTACAAACAAGTATAAGCTTATTTGATATTGAGAAGTGACGCCGTAAAATTACCTAAAGTGTGTTTACACGGCCTTAAACCCAATAAAAAAGAATGAGTAGTCATATAACTCCTTGTTAAATGACACAGCCAATATTACCTATGATCGATCGAACATTACAGAATGGTGTAAGCTAAGATGATTGGGTATTTGGCCATTCTAGGCAACTCAATTAAATCATTAATGATGTACTGTATATGTAAACTTACATTTCAGTACTTGTAGAATGCTATATAATTTTATGAATTCCAATATTATCATATTATTGCTACAAAAAAGAAATATCCTTTATTCATAAACACAAATATTATTGCTTAGAATGCATAAACTTTAAATTATATACAATCCATGAACATTTTGGTACAGATTTTTTTCTTATGATCCAATAGCGGATATGTTCACTTGAGGCTTTTTCTGCAAATGAGAATACTCAAGTAAATGTTTGACTAACTCAAGAAAACAAACAATCTTACTCATAAAAACTAATAGTATATGTTTCCAAGAATTTATAATCATGATTTCAATATACCTTGGTTTGATAGTCTTCTTAGTTTAACCATTAAATATCCAATGCATGACAGTAATACTAGAATGATTATACCAAGAACGACTCCAACTATGATAGCTGTCATATTGCATGAGGTTGCTTCACTGTCACATGATAACTCTGAAACAAACATTGTATAAAGATCATTGTAAATGCCTACAAAGCCAAGTATTTCAGAAATAACTTTCAGTTGTCTATGCTTTACCGATTATTTAGATATAGGCACGAGCTTTGATGCACGTATGATTCAATCATTTTTTCATTTTGGAGATTCCGTTTCGGTTTACGGAAACTGGCGAGGATAGTAGAAAGACCGATAGCATACGATGCCATATATCGCAACCGATCGCATGAATATATATGTATATATTGATATATAAAAACGGTCAAATATATATTAATTTTGTTATCTAGCATCATAATTTACAAGATTTTTTACTTCATAGAAATAAGTTTTTACTGTGACGCTGATATTGAAGATGAGTTCCATTTTGTAATGGTCTGTCTTTTATATAATCATATACGTCTAAAATTCATACCTGCCAATTATATCAATACTAAGTCTTTAAATTCATTTTATGCATTAATGTCGTGTTCTAATGTAGACATTGTTCGCAATCTTGCTATTTTTCTTTATCATGCTTTTGAGACAAGAAAATCATTTTATCTATCTATGATTGACATCAAATTTGTGAACAAAAGTATAGCTTATTCATATTTCACTTGTATGTCAGCTTCACAGTATTATATATATTTGAAATGTCACCATATGTACACTGCTCTAAACTATATTTACTTATGTATTTGTAAATTGTTTTTGTGTATGAGCCGGACGCAATAAATAACACAATAAAGAAACTGAAATTGAAAAAAGTCAATGTGGCAAAATTAAAACGAATATACATTTATTTTCAATTTCATGTAAACTTACCTGTTACTACAGTTAAAATCACGTGTTAATATATTTTTTGTTCTACCTCAAATCAGATAATTGTGCATGATTAAAAAACTGCAAAATGCATTTTCTAAGTATAAAGATTTAAATTGGTATGAAAGTGAACATTTTTTCCATAGCACATTGATGAGAAATAATTTTCATCTTACAATTCTAGATTATTGCATATTTTACACAAATCGTAACGTAAGTAATCTTTAAGAAATGGAAAATTTATAGTTTACTTTTATATAATGATGTTGTTTAAACAATTAGTTGGAGAACTTCAGTGACTTCCTTTACTAGAAATAGATAAAATGGCACATTTAAAAATCCGTTTAATCATACTCCAATAAAAAATTCACCTCAAAAGAAACTAATAACAGTTTTTTCCTACTGTCTTTTTACGCTCTTTATTTGCCTACTCATACTTGGTTATTTATGCTTTATATATTCTGTAACTCATAATTGATAATTAAGTCGTTTATGTTTGCTTCATGTTGAAATCTTTTAATACTGTTTCAAATTATAGGTCTCGTCTTTCCTTCACATTTATGTATTTGTCAATATACTTTTTGGACTGATTTCAATGTATTTTTCTCTTTCTTCTTTTTTAAAATACATGCAAGGTTAAATGTAAATTAATATGCATGTTACATAGTTCATAAATTTTAATTCTTTTCATAAAAGAAAACGAAAAAACCGCGCACTGCGTTGTTTGCTTTATTTATAATCTTACATAGTATATAACAGATATCAAATAATGGTATTATAGACAATCCCAGAAATTTAGTCCGACAAAGTTATCTCCCCTGATTATCCTTCAAATCCGCCATTAAGGTACTGAAGAAAAATCGATATGAAATGCAGACGTAAACATATTTTGTTGATAATTATCACCAAGTGTCCCTTGATTGGACTCCTAGTGTTATACTAATGTATTTAACAGATAAGATCATACAGATCCGACAGACAGTGGATTAACTTATTACATAATTGACCATCACAGAATATGACACCGTATACATTGTAATTAATTATGTCCAATAATGTTACTTAAAGTACTAATTGTAAAAAAATTGTCTGCAAAATTAGTGATGTAGGACTTGTTTGTGACCTGTTTTCATAAACATTAAAAACTGAATATTTGCCAGTACTTACATATCTGCATCACTGTTTGTAAAATACATAGAAGTAAACACTAACTGAGAAACAATTAAAATTTATGTCTCAAATTTACTTAAACTGGAGAATATCTTACTTGGCCAACATTCGCCACCACCAGTGTTTACACCATTATTATCATAATAATCACTAGGACATAAACATTTGTAATTGCTACCATCAGATATACATGTAGCTATATTATCTAAGCAAGTAGCTGTATTTGGTACATCGTTAGTTGGTTCTGGACATACATCACCAAGTAGAATCTCTTTTTATATGAAATAAATAAGTTTAAAAATGTGTCCGTAATTTGTACTTAGTTTATCCACATGTTGATTTTTTCCTTGTCCTTCAAGACCAAAATATATGTAAATTGCATTACTTTAGATTTACAATATCAATTTATATCAGGTGGAAACAAAACCTCAAGTAAACAATTCATTGGATTAAATACATACCATTTAAAATATAAACACCACAAATAAGATATGTAACCAAAAGAAAACATGGTAATAATATGCTGTCATTTAGGTTTAAAACTCTCAACAAATGAGCAAAACTTATATAAAACAAAAAACAGGGAAATGCTTATAAATTAAACAACAAGTGGAAATAACTAAAATTAAAGGAACATACTGATTTCACAACTTCCACCTTGGACATTATCACCATTGTCATCATAATAAGTACTTATACAACTACATATATATGTTGATCCACTTTGTTGACATAAAGCATTTGAATCTTTACAAGAATCTGCAGATTGTACAGCATTATTATAGGGATCTGGGCAAGTAGATCCAAGGGTTTTCTCTAAAACAAGAAGTAAATGAAACAATTGATACAAACAAGGAGTAAATGATAAATTGATACAATGTCTCAAGTAAACATTTCATATTATATCTACAACAAGAAATATAATGCGAAAACCTCATTGAAACCGGATTTTCCGCAGATGGGGAAAAGTTAGATCAAGTTAATTTGTTAAAAAGAAAGTCATATTTGATAAATTGCTTATAAATGATTTACCAAGGGCAATAATTCAACATGAAGGAAGACTGTTTTAATTCACAAAATATTCGACTCAAAAAGCATAAGACAAGCTAAACTATTAATGCAAAAAATACAAAGGAAAATGATCCATGATTTAGTCAGGTATAGTGGTGGTTACTTTCTAATTCTCTTCAACACATGATATGCTTTCATTGAAATTTTATAAGGATATGACTTTAAATGGTAGAGATATTCAACAAATAGAAAACATTAACGCAAAAATTACAAAGGGAAATAATCCATAACTAATCCAGGTAGAGTTGCGGTTACTTTCTAATTCTGTTCATCACATGGTATGATATCATGGTGTGCAAATTTTATCAAGATCTAAATATAAATGGAAGAGATATACAACAAATTGAAAACTTTAATGCAAAATCGACAAAGAGAAATAATCCATAATTTAGCCAGGAAGAGTTGCGGTTACTTTCTAATTATAATAATGACGTAGTATGTGATCATTGTTTGACATATAATTAGAATCTGACCATAAATGGCAGGGATATACAACAAATTGAAAATTTTAACGCAAAAATAAACAAAGGGAAATAATCCATAATTAAGCCAGTTTGAGTTGCAGTTACTTTCTATTTCTTTTCATCACATGGTATCAATGTATGAATTTTCATTAGAATCTGACCATAAATGGCAGAAATATACAACAAATTGGCAACTAAAATGCAAAAATTACAAAAGGGGATTAATCCATAATTAAGTAAGGTACAGTTGAGGTTACTTTCAAATTCTGTTCATCACATGGCATGTTATCATAATTGAATGCAATTTCATTAGAATCTGACCATAAATGGCAGAGATATACAACAAATTGAAAACTGAAACGCAAAAATTACAAAGGGAAATAATCCATAAATAAGCCAGGTAGAGTTGCTGTTACTTTCTAATTCAGTTCATCACATGGTATGCTATCATTGAATGAAGTTTTGTAGAAATCTAACCATAAATGTCAAAAATATATGGTACATTATTAACTTTAACACAATTGTTTACGACACCAGACACCCGAAATTACAAAGAGAAATAATCCATATATAAGCCAGGTAGAGTTGCGGTTACTTTCTAATTCTGTTCATCACATGGTATTTTATCATTGTATGACGTTTCATAGAGATCTGATTATAAATGGCAGAAATATATGGTACATTAAAAACTTTAAGGCAATTGATAACGACACCGGACGCCCGCCGCCCGACAGCCCGCCCAACCGCCCGCCCGGGTTTCGCCATACTATTAGCCGAAGTGTTTCGTTGAAAAATTCGGCTAAAATGTATACAATTTTAAAATAACCAACAAACAAATATAACATTGAACTAACAAATTTCTGAAATCAAAGTAGATTTAATTTTTATCTAACAACTTCAAGCAAACAAAAGTTTTTGAAATCTGTATTCTGTTCTTTTTTAATTTAAAGTTATTTATAACTTATTTTTTTACCATCAAAGAAGTACAAGCCGCCCGGCGCACAAGTCTACGGATCGAGAGGTCTTGGGTTCGATTCCCGGGCGGGGCATACTTTTGTGGAGCTTGGTCATGAAATAATTTTTACGACCATTCTTCCTCCTACCACTGATTCTAAATCATGTAGGGCAGTAGTCAGTCTCTGACTAAAGTATGCGCTAAGTAGTTGGTTAACAGCAAAATCCAGAGATTTAGCCTTTCCAGGAACAGTGAGTAGGTGGGCAAACCGCCGTGATATAACCTATAATGTGTTGCTACGGCGTTAAACCCAACAAACAAACAAACAAACATCAACGAAGTACATGTATGTCATAAACACGATATTGGATATCTATCATATCACCAAAACATTTTTTAATTTGTTAGTGAAATATTTTTAGTATAATTATGTTCTTATAAGTTAAAACAGCTATTTTTGGAATACTCTTTCTCAATTTAGAATATTTATTTTCTTTTACATATGTTTTAAGTCTATTCAGGTTTTATTTTACCTTTGACAAAACCCTAGAAAAAGTGATAAATCTTGAATGCATAAAGCATATAATAGACAGAAAATAAATCTTAAAATAGATAAAACCTTTTGACCATTCAAAAGATAAGCATCAAGAAATGTTTTTTTTTAAAAACTATGATTCAATACATACAGTTCAGATTACCTAAGAAATCAAATATAGTATTTCTTAACAGAAATTACTAATATTAAAAAACAACGTCTCTAAAGGTAGAAAAAAAACCACCTGGAAATAACTAATTTCAAAAAGATACATACTACTTTTACAACTTCCACCTTGAAAATTAACACCATTATCATCATAATAAGAACTTCTACAACTACATATATATGTTGATCCGCTTCCTTGACATAGCGCATTTGAATCTTCACAAGAATCAGTTGACAGAATATTAGTAACAGGTGGATTTGGACAAATAGATCCAAGGGTTTTCTCTAAAACAAGAATTAAAAGATTAATTAATTAAAATAAATGTCTCCAATTTACTTAAGTATTTTTAAAACAAGATGTATATAATATTGAAAAAAATCCTAACAAATACAACACTGAACTAACACTATACTGAAACCAAGATTAAGTTAAGCTTTTAATATTCAAACTGATATTTGCCAGTACAGTAAATCTTGCGTAAGCGACCACGTCTCCTAAGCGACTATTTGCACTAAGCGACCATCCTGAGTTGACCATTTTTACTATTTAAATCTTTACTTTAAGCAACTTTTTGTCTAACGCGACCAGCGACCAATGATTTTGGTCGAAACTGACTGAATTATTTGTGTTAAACGACCGGCTCAAATAAATCGAATTTGGCGAAAAACGTTAAAATCGGTAATCAGAAATATACACCGGGAGTACGTCGCCTCAATGTCTATCACCTAAAGTCGTATGTCTAAAAATCAATAATTAACAGTCATAAATACCGTAAGATAAAGGGGTAAGTGGAAACAATCAACAAAGTGACACTACTATGTTCCAATTATACTGTAATTACATAATGCACATTGAACAATTAGTCCCATATCGGAGTCGATTAAAACATCCGTTCTTACCGTTCTATCAACGTAGAGAGTTATCATTTTCTAAAACATTTCTAGAGACTGCAAATTTGACTTTTTATACGTGCACAGAACGTATAAAGAAATATTTATTCTTAAAAAATACGAACACAGAAACAAGAATTAGCTTGTGTGTCGACAATTATCACAATTAATTCGCATTAATTGTTAAAATTTCAAAGTTTTAACTGTAACAGTCTTTACTCTGATGACCTAAATATATTGGTTGTTTTTATGGCGAAAATTCGGGAAAATGCCCGGATTTCAACATGTACGTAAACAAAAACGACTGACTGTTTCGCTGTTTTATTTAATTAAAAATATTATTGCAATTTGAAGCTGAATTTATGATGTTTAAAAGAAAGAAAATCGACTTGCCCATTATTTGTTTGAATTATATGAATTTGACGACATTTGAATAAAAGTCCATCAGTTAAAATCGTCCCGTTGACAGATTAATGTTTTGCGAAAATGACGAATTTTAGAATCTCAGGACGGCATCAAGGTCGGTAATCAACATTTGTCTTAAGAGACAATTGTCTTAAACGACCACTTTTAGCTTAACACAAGATCCACTGTACTTACATATCTGCATCACTGTTTGTAAAATACATAGAAGTAATAACTAACTAAGAAACAATTAAAATAAAAAGTCTCAAATTAGATAAACTAGAGAATATCTTACTTGGCAAGCATTGACCACCAACAGTGTTTACACCATTACTATCATAATAATCACTAGGACATAGACATTTGTAAATGTTACCATCAGGTATACATGTAGTTATTCTATCATAGCAAGTAGTTGTGTTTGGTACAGTGTTCGTTGGTATAGGACATTGATAACCAAGTTGAATCTCTGTAAATATGATTTAAAGTTAAATTATAAAAATGTGTCAGTAAAATGTTCTTAGTTTATCAATAGTTTGATTTTTTTGTCCTTCAATACAAACATATTGCTTTACTTTAGTTTTACAATATCAATATATACCAGGTAAGAATAAAACATCTTGCAAAGAATGGATTGAAATAGATTCATTGGCGTTGAAAATACCTTGAAAAGAATATACAAAACCATAAGAACAAGAAAACATGATAATAATCAACTGTCACTTATCTTTAAAAAACTCTAAAACTGTGCTAAAATATATAACAAAACAAAAACAGGGAAAGGGAATAGCTAATGAATGTTTAAACCACAGGAAACAACTAATATTAAAGGAACATACTTTTTGCACAATTTCCACCTTGAACATTAACACCATTGTCATCATAATAAGTACTTCTACAACTACATGTGTATGTTGTTCCATTTTTTTGACATAAAGCTTTTGAATCTATACAAGAACCAGTTGACAGTACACCAGTACTAGTGGGATTTGGACATGTAGATCCAAGGTTTATCTCTGAAACAAGAAGTGAATGATAAATTGATACAATTGGTAAGTAAATATTTCATTTGATTTCAAAACAATATGTTTAAAATGTTTAAATAACCAACCATCATTACAACATTGAACTTACAAAATTCTTAAATCCATGCTATTTTATACTTCAATCTTAACTGATTTTTGTATTATCTTGAAAGTATGTCATAAACACCATATTGGATATCTATCATATTATAAAATGTGTTTTTTATTTGTTAGTAAAATCTTTTTTGTATAATTGGGTGCTTACAAGATTAAACCATGTGTTTTTATTCTTTCTTAATGTTAAGGATATTTATTCATTTTTCACATGTTTCAAGCCTATTTAGGTTTGAAATTACCTTATACAAAAAACTAGCAAAAGGGATTAATTTTAAATGTATATAACATCATATAACTGGCTGATTTTAAAACAAATGGATGTACATTTTGACCATTCTAATGAGATCAGCATCAATAACTATTTAAAGTATAAGACTGTGATTCAAAACATACAGTTCAGGTTACCTAAAAATCAAATAAAGTATTAATTAACAGAAATTACTACTATTAATAAAAACGCCTCTATTGGAAGAAAAACCAAAACAAAACTGAAAATAACTAATATGAAAGGAACATACTGATTTCACAACTTCCACCTTGAACATTTACACCATTGTCATCATAATAAGTACTTCTACAACTACATGTATATGTTGATCCACTTTGTTGACATAAAGCATTTGAATCTTTACAAGAATCAGTCGACAGTACACCAGTAACAGAGGGATTTGGACAAGAAGATCCAAGGGTTGTCTCTGAAACAAACAGTAAAAAATAAATTGATGCAACATCTCAAACAAACAATTTAATATATTTCTAAACAAGACGCATATAATTTTAAAATAACTAACCAACAAATACAACACTGAATAAAAATATTCTGAAATCAAGATTTAGTTAAACTTTTAATGTTTAAACTGATATTTGCCAGTACTTACATAACTGCATCACTGTTTTTGGAATAGACAAAAGTATACACTAACTTAGAAACAATTAAATAAAGTCTCAACTTAGATAAACTAGAGAATATCTTACTTGGCAAGCATTGACCACCAACTGTGTTTACACCATTACTATCATAATAATCACTAGGACATAGACATTTGTAAATGTTACCATCAGGTATACATGTAGCTATTCTATCATAACAAGTAGTTGTGTTTGGTACAGTGTTTGTTGGTATAGGACATTGATAACCAAGTTGAATCTCTGTAAATATGATTTAAAGATAAATTATAAAAATGTGTCAATAAAATGTTCTTAGTTTATCAATAGTTTGATTTTTTGTCCTTCAATACAAACATATTGCTTAATAATATCAATATATAACAGGTAAGAACAAAAAGTCTTGTAAAGAATGGATTGAAATAGATTCATTGACGTTGAAAATACCTTGAAAAGAATATTTAAAACCATAAAAACAAGAAAACATGAAAATAATCTACTGTCACTTATCTTCAAAAATTTCTAAAAATGTGCTAAAATATATAACAAAACAAAGACAAGGAAAGGGAATAGCTAATGAATGTTTAAACCACAGGAAACAACTAATATTAAAGGAACATACTTTTTGCACAATTTCCACCTTGAACATTAACACCATTGTCATCATAATAAGTACTTCTACAACTACATGTGTATGTTGTTCCATTTTTTTGACATAAAGCTTTTGAATCTATACAAGAACCAGTTGACAGTACACCAGTACTAGTGGGATTTGGACATGTAGATCCAAGGTTTATCTCTGAAACAAGAAGTGAATGATAAATTGATACAATTGGTAAGTAAATATTTCATTTGATTTCAAAACAATATGTATAAAATGTTTAAATAACCAACCATCATTACAACATTGAACTTACAAAATTCTTAAATCCATGCTTTTTTATACTTCAATCTGAGCTTATTTTTGTATTGTCTAGAGAGTATGTCATAAACACCATATTGGATATCTATCATATCAAATGTGTGTTTTTTTAAAAGTAAAATCTTTTTTGTATAATTGTATGCTTACAAGCTTAAACCATGTTTTTTTTCTTCTAAATGTTTCAAGTCTATTTGGGTTTCAATTTATCTTATACAAAAACCTAGTAAAAGGGATTAAGTTTTAAATGTATATAACATCATATAACTGGCAGATTGTTTTAAAATATATATACCTTTTTGGCCATTCTAATGACATTAGCGTCAAGAAATATTTGAAATATAAGAATTTGATACAATACATTCAGTTCAGTTATCCAAAATATCAAATAAAATATTTCTCAACAGAAATATACTAATATTAATCAAAACGCCTCTATGGGTAGAAAAAAGTAAAAACACATAGGAATAACTAATATTAGTCTTGTGCGGGTTAAAACCCGATGTGAACATGAACAGTGGATATGAGAAAAAAATGAGGGGTTTTCTCAAAGGAATAATACATATTCTTACTGAACATCACTTTTAAGGCCACGCTTATCAAACATTTATTATTTGTGTTGACTACGGTGGCGCCCCTCAGCCGATTAAAGCGCTTAAAAGTGTTTGGAAAATAGCATGGATACATCACATCGTTTTCCCGAAATTTATTCGAGAAAGCAGCGCGTGAAAGTCTATGGACTTCACAAAATTTAAACTGATGCAAAAAGAAACGCCTCACACAACTCGGAAATATTTTTTAGAGTTAAAAGGCAACAAGAATATCTGCTTGCAAGTTATATTATCTAAAAAAATTCGTAGTCATTAAGAATTTTTTTTACTGTCACAATTTATAAAGACAATACAAATGCTTCACATGCAGATATCGTTGGATAAATCTCAATCCACTTCCTGAAAGTCAGCTGTTGTCGTCGTAACCACCCTTACGAACATGGGTGTTCAATCAAATTGAAAGTTCATGAAATCGTTTTAAGATACCGATACGTCTGTTGAAGTTCTATAAGCCGACATTCTGCCAACGCTAGCTGAGATTGTAACAAGCCCACATAAGTTGTTCTGATTTAAGATGGTAACAAACATTTAGATCAAGTACGGGGTACGGCATACACCAGACCATTCGCTGTTCTCAAAATCATTTTTTTGGCGTTTACCGTTACCATTTAACCAATAGTGGCATAGTGATAAATTTATCACGCTAATAAGCTGGTGTAAATATTTGCCTGGTCGTACCGGCAATAAACGCAGTCTGTATAAGCGTGGCCAATCAGCAATCGTTTCTGTATTTCTAAGCCTTTGATGAGTCGTTCCTTTTTCTCGTCAGTATGTATATATGTGTAAAACTATCTACGCGTCTGACGGTCATAACGAGTTTTAATAAGTTTTCGCACGAAATTCACTTCACAAAACTTGTTTGATTTAGGCTAAATCATTTTATATTGAGTTATACATTACTTTATAACCGTAACTGTGTAAATATGTGATAAAATAAGTAAACAGTAGGCATAATTAACAAATGCTTTTATTTAATTCACTCGTTGTCAAAATCGGAAAAAAATAAATCGCGCAGATAAAGAAATACAAGTGTAAAAGAAGTATTTGGAGGCATCCGCGTGGCATGCTGTCTGTGTGGTATTTGTATTGCACTATTATGCAGAGGAACGGATATAGGACGTAATTATATTGGTAGTATTGCAAATAAGTTAACATAAGTGATTAACCCATTACATGTCATTTTGTATTTTTCCATAAAGATGGTAGTATGTCTACAGATATTGTTTTAAGTTGTTATAACTTTTGGGATGTTTTAAACGAACGCCTCGCAAAATTAATAACCTCAAAGCTGATATACTGATATTTATGTCTTTTTGTATGTAAATATTTTTTAGATGCCCCCTCATAAATCTTCGGAATCGACTGTCCATGTTTACACTCCACCTTCATCCGCACAAGTCTATTACAAGACCTTGAAGTAACCAGATTTACATGTACATTTCTGTGAGCTACATTCAGCATTACTATCGGCACAGTCTGTAGATAATGTGCATGGAGCTCCTAACTGTTCCTCTGTTTTAAAAGAAATATACAAAGTAAAAACATATTGACATGTATGGTTTCTAACATAACATATCAAAAATAAGTTACTGTTTATATAGGCCTTATTAGTTGTTCGCTTGTCGAACAATTATATACGCCAATTTGAGAAATCGGCGTAGTAACCTTACTACGGATTCTACTTTTTGAGGTACACGACGGGGCTCAACTCCTCAAACCTATGATATACAGAGTTTTGAAACATTTTTATGAATTAGTATTGCAAGCTTACTACAAAATCTACTTTTTGAGGTACATGAAGGAACTCAACTCTTCAAGCATGTGTATTACTGAGAAAGGTTTTGATAATTAATATTGTAAAAATTACTTTTAACCAAACACTGAAAATATATACAACAGTGAATTTTCCCTGTGGTGAATCCCAATTTGAAAGGGTGTGACGCATTTATCTCTCATTCTATACGTAGACGATAAAACATATCTTGGCTTAGACGCTTAACTCATATCGCACGACAACAACGCACAGAAAGTAGAGCGGTGTATACATGAATATAAAACCGTTGTATGTTTTTTCCCGTTTTTTTAAAGATATAATCATGATGATAAAATTGTAAAAAATGCTGGCTAATAACTACAGGAATACCTATCCATAGATACAAGGTGCTTTCAAACCTCAATGGGTATATTATCCGTAGCGTATCCTAATTTCGTTTTCAAAGGTCTGTGTCATGATTGCCAGAAGATGAAAACACTTTCTTATGGACATTAAATGACCAGTATAAAAGTTTTATTTAACTTGCACATTACTTTTATCGATAGCAATATCATATTGCGAAATCTCAAAAACATATTTCATTTATTGAGTTACATGTAAAAATTGTCACGTGGTTTCAGGTATTTAGACATTTTTACCCATGATGCTTAACGTCGTATCGTACTGACCAGTTAGTTTATGTTGAACTCTAATATAGATCAATGGATGGGAAATTAAACAGATTATTAGGATTATTGGCCAAATTGTTCCACGTTGTATTTTTCTCATAGCTCTGATATGGTAATGAATTGAAGTTAAAAGTTCTGTTGCAAATTTAAAAACACTTATCATTACTTGATAATTACTTATTATAAGTTAAATGCAATAAATATTGATACAAGTTGTAGATTTTTTCGCCGTGTGTGACACTATTGAATGTATACAGGTGGTTCTGTTACATATTAGTAACATATCCAATTAATTTGTTTGAACATTCAATTGTATTTCCCTGTACTCTTCTATGATTATTATGCCTGTGCAATTATAGGACTATGCATTTTAATCAATTTCTAAATTAGTTTTACCTGAACATTGGGATGTCGTTTTTTGGGATAATTCAATGAAAATTGGATTTTCATGTACAGTTTACAAGTACAAATGGCACCATTTTGAAGATTTCATACAAAGAAAGCTCTACAGTCTATGTTTCAAGAAACGAAATCTTATTCTACATATTTTTTTCACATTTTGAGCACATTAAGGGACCGAAGCACAACATGTTTTCTATGTCAAACAACTCCAGTGTCTTTAATGCTTTGATTAATATTAGCTGTTAGAACATACAACATTTACCAAATTAAATATTTAGTCTCAAGCAAAACAACGTCTCTAATTATAAGTTTACAATACTTGACAAAAATGTATTATTTATCTTCAAAACTTTACAGATGGTTTTACAAACGAAAAACATAATAACCTGAACCCCTGGCAACAACACCAAATTTCCTTAAACATTTTTCATAATACTAGGAAGGCTATTTTGAACCCAGTTCATGATGTTTGTTATTCAGGTCATCAGGGGGTAACAATCCAGTGTAACATTGTCAAGTGGCATTAAACATTGTCCCAAACATCATAAATGGCACAGTAAAACATCATTTAAAATTTCATGTCGAACATTTACATGGGTTGCCAGCTATAAAGTGGACAAGATGTGGCCTACCAACTGACACAATAAACAATTGATATTAAATTAAATAAATATTCCAATTTCTTCCAAAAATGCCAAAAACAGAATACTGGTCAAATGATACGACATCCAAATACATGATGTATGACATGCATTCAGTAAAAGAAGTTTATGCTGTTAATCCCACTTAGAACAACTTTAATTATTTACAATAGTTGGAACAATTTAAGCTTAACTCGACAAATAATCGGAATTGTTACTTTCACAAGGAGTCAACAAAAGTTCTTTAAAAAGAAAAAAGACGATTTGGTTGAGTTTTCACTAAAGAAAGAATGCCTTTATACTATGATTGCACAAAAAGTAAACAATAAAACAAAAAAGAAGGAGATTTAGACATGCAGTATTTGGAATAACAAAAATCATTAATTTGTTAAAGAATCGCTTACCTATAGAGCATACTCCATTTTTATCTAGAATATTACTCTCAGTTAGTCTGTCGAAATATTTTAATTTTCTGGTTAACAAAACCTACATCGATCCAAAGGAATTATATTACAAACATTTTACTTACTAGGTACACAAGATCCACCAACATCTGATGTTCCTGTGTTGTCATAGAAACTAGTATCACATTCACATTTTCCTGAGGAGCTACATTTTGTATTTCCACCTTTACAAGCTGCATCAGATGGACAAGAATATCCTAACTCCACCTCTGAAATATGTTTATATATTAATGGTATAGTCTGTAATTTTCACACGGATTTAGTTTCAACCATAGTGGCACTGATTTTCTTAAGTGCGATTTTTTTGCGAAAATATGCCCTTACTAATAAAAGCCCTTGTACACGATACAAAATTCTGACTTAATATCGCGGTACTCTGACAAGGGAGATATGAAATATGTAAAGCAATACAATCAACGTGTATTCTAAGCTGCAGGTTCTATCATGATACAAGTAGCACATGGTCTGGGATGACAGTTAATATTGCTGATTATTAAAATATAATATCACTTACAGCTACACAGAAGGATATATTCAAGTCCTAAATTTATTTATATCCACAATCACTCACACAGGTCTTATGTTATATATATAATACTTACTAAGCAAGCAAGTTCCACCAACATCTGATGTTCCTGTTGTGTCATAGTAACCAGTATCACATACACATTTCTGTGTTGAGGAAGTATCACATTTTGTATTACTACCTTTACATCCTGTATCAGATGAACAAGACTGTCCTAACTCTACCTCTGAAATAGTATGTATATATTTTATACATTGTTTGCTTTTTAAATATTGACAATGCTCTACAATGTTTGACACATGTACCTAGTATGATTGAAAAACATACTATTGATATTAAAGATTAATTAATTAAAGATTACAATTCATCTAGCTAGTGTATACATGTCTTTAAACACTGTAAGACGAACATTTGGAGGGACAAACTTAAAAAAGCATCAACAACTTATCTGATAACTACATTTATTCTACCGGTAATCTAATAATTCTGCTATATGGAAGTAAAAAGCAATTTTTATCAAAGCGCTGAAAGCGCTGAAATTAAGCGCTTTCAAATTTTGGCTTAGCTGCATTTATCTAATAATGTAGAATTTAAATAGTGCAGAGAATCAATCACTAGCAGTTTATTTGTCTGCTAAGCTAAATGTTCGTATGACCCAACATGGAAATAACGAATAATTATTTTAATGGAAATATATTTGGGTGGCTACACCACAACTGAAATGCAATTTCAAGTAAACCACATGAAGCATAGGCAGTTCTCTTGGTTTAAATGTAAGCTTTGAAGAAAAGCATTTGCAGCAAGATTAAACATACTAAAACTAGATTTTTTATAAAGCAACAACATAAACATTTGTCACTTGTTGATTAGTTGGGATGTTTGATTGAATGATACGTGTTTGTTTGTTTGTTTGTTTGTTGGGTTTAACGCCGTAGCGTCACATTGTATAGGTCATATAACAGCGGTCAGTCAACCTACTCACTCCTCCAAAAAAGGCTAATACTCTGGATGGACAATCAACAAGTGAACAACCACCTCCATATGATATTCCTTTTAAATTAAGATAAGTAATAGATTATGTCTTCAACATTATAAGCTTGGGAAATTCATACATCATTTCATATAAAATTAGAACTATCACTAAAGGTGATTTACAACCTCACAGTGATGATTGATACTAGAACATGTAAACTTAGAAAGGATGGTAACACAATGAATAACAATATGTACAAAAAAATAAAATATATATTCAGAATATATGAATTTGGATCTTTATAAACTGTAAATATATATATATAACTACAACATTGATTTTGCTAAACTTTTCTTATTTCAACTTTTCCTTTCTTCTAGGATTTTGATTCTTAGATTTTTTACTGGTAGATAAAATACTTTCTAATAGAATGTAATGCACACCATTTGCAATTTTATCACAAATCCAGCGGGAGGGATAATAGGCTGTTCTGATTAAAGCATTGTCATACTTAAAATGAATTTGTATAAATCTCGTGCGCTTACTGTAAATGTAACGCTTAAATAAACATTCGACGGTCTGCTTAATTGTGAGGTGGAGGTCTGTCTTTTGAATTAAACAAGTGATGCAAACATGAGTGAAGTTTTTAAGTACAGTTTAAGCTAATTGATTAAACAATAAATTCAGTGTCAGGGCATTATATTTAGCTTTAGTTTTGTATCTACTGTTTTATGGCTGTTCTGATTATGGCACGTAACCATTTAACAAAACCCTTATTTTGGCTTAAAAATTTGCATTGCATGTCTATGGAAAGTATGTTATGCATTTGAAGAAAACTCGGATTTTTTATTTGAGAATGAAAATGCTAGTTATGATAACATATAAAATTTTAGTTAATTCCAGTTTCGAGTTATATACACCTAAAGAAAAATGTCCTGCAGAACACTGTACAGTTTATTATCAAGTAAACATTTTGCAGTTGAATTGATTCTAAATATATGGGACATTTTATGCAATTAAGAAATTAATGTTAAGCGACATTGACTTAAGATACAGTGACCCCAAAATCATAAGGGTCTCCTACAAGTCAAAGCAAACTTTAATACAAAGTTAGAAGCCTAATGGTGCAAAGGATCTCCAGTCCAGTTGTGGTGGCGATTGTATAAATATAAGTCTTCTACTGATCAAATCAATCTTCATGTCAAATTTGACGTCAATGGGTGACGATATAAAAACAAATTACATCAGTCGGCCATACTGCGCCTGTGGATGCTTAAATACTTTTAACTAATAGCATTATGCACATACACCCGATTTTGTATATCACTAATAAGCATTTAACACTTTTTATTAACAAAAATTTACAGAGTTAAGAATATTTCCATTGAAAATAGAAAATACCACCTGACTCTTTCCAACTTAGTGCAGTGGAAGTATGGCCATAAAGAGTAAATATAGGCAAAAATACTACATACATATATTATATACATATATATATTTATACGAAATAAACCAGTCATATTAACTCAATTGATACAGCATCAAACTCGCACGCATAGGTCGTGGTGTTAAGCCTTACTATAAGTACTTAATTATTATTTGTTTGGCTCTTTCTGTTTAACAATCGTCCAAAATAATTTGTAGTAGAAACTTTCTTAATCAGAAAAATTTACTAAAACATACATACTGTTGACACAAGAACCACCAAGAGTATTTTCTCCATTAGAATCATAATGTGTTGTTGTATCACATGTACATATACTACCAGAACATACAGCATTAACATCATTACATTCTGTGTTAAACATACAACTATATCCAAGTTCTGTAAAGAGACACAACAATACCAATAAAACATACCACTAGGAACAACACAATATCTAAATAATAACAATCCACTTTCTCAGGTATCTATATTTCAACAATAAAACTTTATTCCATTTGAAGACAATATGTTTATCCTTTCAGTTGCGAATGTAATATCATTATGTTTGATTATGGTTGAAACGTTTTACTGTTTATTCATAGGTTTTACATAGTAAATTTAGTTGTTTATAGCAAGATTTCATTAGTTTTCAACTTCATTCAAACAGTGTTGACATACCAGCATAGCAATTAGGACCACTTGGAGAGTAACCAGTGCTACATTTACATGTTGTACTACAAAATTGGTATGTACCAGTGCAATCTATAGTATCATTACAAGCCTCTCCCAATGTAGCTCCATAACATCCCATCAAGTAAACGCTTGATAATATCTGAAAGTAAGAATAGATAATTAACTTGACAAGCATTGTCTGCCAATAAAATATAACGCAGTTAATACCTGAAAATTGTAATAAATATTTTACACAACAAACGTTATCATGTAATACTAAATACCACAGACACATAAATATTGTATAGGGAGTCTACAAGCTTTAACTATACTTAACTTAATTAACTAGCTTAGCCCCTTTATCTAACCTTCTATTGATACAAACGATCATAATCAAGTTTGAATAATTTAGCTCGGTTTACACGTACATGTTGTTAATCTCTATCTCATGTGTAACCTTAGAAGTTTGAGAATATAAAAGCATTGTTCTGTTCTGTTTTTTTCTTTATAGAGAACTTACTTTAAAGTATACATGAGTTCTGAATGACCACCCTAATCAAAAAATTATTTAGTTAAGTTTCCAATCCTGGTAATCAGGTAATCTATCAAAGTTTTAACAAGCTTCCCGGCTAGCTCAGTCGGTAGCGCGCATGTCAACTGAACTGTCGTGGGTTCGATTCTCGGGCGGGGCATACTTTCGTGGAGCTTGGTCATGAAATACTTTCTACGGCCATTCTCCCTCCTACCACTGCTTCTAAATCATTTAGGCAGTATACAGTCACTGGCGAAAGTATGCGCCCAATAGTTGGCTAACAGCCAAGTTAAGAGCTTTAGCCTTTCCAAAAGCAGTGAGTAGGTGGGCTGACCTACGGCGGTGGGCTACGGCGTTAAACCCAACAAACAAACAAAGTATTAACATGAGACATTACAACCGTAACAACCAACCAACTAACAACCATATATGGTGATTTTTGCATAGTACGGGGCATCACAATCCTATTTAAAGGTTTGGTGAGATTGAAAGTTCTTTATATATTCTTTGTTCAGTTTCGTGCTTTAGTCACAAACATTGATGAAAGCGAAACTTGGTCAATGCTTCGTTCAGAATTACAGTATGACATGTTAATAATCTTATGACGTAACACAACCCAATTTTAAACCTCATATTGTTATCTTATCTAACCAATTCATCAATGTATAATCTTTAAACCCTTTCCTTAAATCTTTTAATCGACAGAAGTACGAGAGTCTATATATAGATATAAGGTGAGGTTGTTATCGGTCGTTATCGGTCGAGAGTGCGTGTGTCATTGCTAGACTAAATACGTCTGTTAACGAATCAAATGGGTTACAGTTTCGGCATAGCAATAGTAAAATTGGATGTTACGCTTGAATTGCGCATTTATGTAGCCTTTTTATACTATCGTATTATAATTGTGTACGTTAAAAACTTCCGCTTGGTAAAAAAATCTGATATTTAATTTTCTAAAGGGGAATGACATTTCAAATTGAAGGTAAACAGATAGGGGTATTAAAAAGAATACAAAGCGTCAGGTAAAACAGTACTGTTGTAAAAAAAATTAAGTTTGAGATGTATGACTTAATTCCATACACACTTTATACTCAACAAATAGTAGACATATATCATTTTGTAAAAGCAGCGCTGATCTCTTTATGTCAATGAACCAAGAATTGCCCCTGTTGAATTTCAAGTGGATTTAATTGATATAGTCTTAGAAGTATTTAATGTAGGAAAAATTAACCGCGCATTACTTTATTTATTACGGTTTAAACACCGCAGATCGTCTTTATTTTTTAATTAAAGAGCACGGAGAAACAATGATTTCAGTTGTAGTAGCCTTTTTTCCTTTTTTCAACCAATAGATAGGGATGTTTGTTCTAGTTCTCTAGTACGGCATGTTTCGTTTGTCTGATATAATGAGAATGAATCTTCAATAGACAGGGTATCATAAAGACGCCGAGAGAAATGATCTATCAATGAACAACGATGATTCAACGAATGTCATTTGATATCTTTACCTTCTGAGGATCACAAGAGTACCTTCACAAAATAAATTTATTATCTTATTAGTGAGTACCTATGGTACAGATATATTAATTAAATTAAAACAAAACACTTACTGCTAGAAAATATACTCCTAACATGTTTTCTTTATAAAAAGAATGAATTGTGCACACGATATATAACTGGTGAATGCAGACTGTGAAAGCTTGCATCTCGTACATATATTCATTTACCAAATCTTCCGGGTTGAAAAATAAAATATTTGAAGCTTACGTATTAATTGTAAATGGTTGTTGGACCATGAAACAATACATCTTCGTATTTACCGACGGCTTGAGAGCTGATGGTATACAGGAATGATACAACTTCCTGTCAGTATGTAAATAGCAATTCTAACTGATCGACTAAGCTGACAGAAGCAACAATTCCTTAACCCCTTTCAGACACCTGAAAACCGAACTACAACTATTTCCTGCGTGGAAACAAATGTCCTATGACCCTGATTTATTTATGCATCTCGTGCGTGTAATATGTTAGCAAAATAGTCCTCCTATCCTTCATGCATGATATCAAAAACAGTATCCAGTGTATCAAAGCGTATCAGTTTTAGTATATACATGAATTGTACATTCATAGATTTAATTTGTTTTAGTATTCGTTCAATACAGTTAGTTTAAACGCAAATCTTAATGTCGTTCTTTGAACAATGTCCATAACGTTACAGTTCGGTAACTGACAATACATTACATGAGTACAATACTATGTATAGCAGAACATTAATATTGGAGCTGTGATAGATGTTTTAGAGGTGCATGGATTACTTGTCCTTGATAAGTAGATCAGAGTATGAATTAGATAAATTTAATAAGTCACGTACGGTTTTTGTCTACATACATCGTAAAATCTCAAAAACCTTTGTTAGTACTGAAATGTCAATTAAAATGTGATTTACAACTTTTAATAATCATGTTGAATGGTCTATGTCAATGTTGAATATGTAATGATAAAACCAATTATATCACTGAAACAAAAATGTGTTTATTAAACAAGTATACTAATGTTTGACTAGATGTACATTCGTATGATAATAAGACGTAAATGTGTATGACATGCATACAGTTTGTACGATAAAAGTACAACTTTGTACTTACCACGTTACGTAGTTAGTGATCTTAAAAAGACAATTTGAACAGGAGATTTACCATGTGAAATACCGTGGCTCGCTGCTGACAATATTGTTCTGCGCACAGAAAAGTAGTTCCACAAATTTCTCGCGTAAAAGCTTTCTTTTTACTACATGTTGATGCAATCGGGATTAAAATAAAATATAATAATTTATCAACATAATATTTCTATTGTATAAGGGAAGGGGGTATTTCTCTGTAGAATTTATATAAAAAATTATGTACTCAAGGTCCGCTATTTAATATATATGGACTTAATATTCGTTTATAATTTTAAGAATTTTATAAATTCTAGGGAGTCCCTGAAGTGAAATTTCGAAATACTTATTTTGAAATGATATTACATTGTACGTTTAAACGAAATAATTGCGAAAATAAAAAAAAACAATGTCTAAAATCGTGAAATTCATGGTCAGTTCTATTCAACGGTTTGAGTATGCACAAAATTGGGTAAACGTTAATGTATACAT